>CM070065.1:24348991-26748991 GCA_036320875.1 Cotoneaster glaucophyllus | reverse complement strand
TGAAAGGTTCGTCCTTTTACACCTTTTGAAAAAAATTCTATGCCGTAAATGGTAAAGTTTAGGGACCGGAATTCAGTTGGCTTACACCCAATTTTGGTTGGATATGTGTCCGAATTTTGATTTTTAGGGTAAATTACACAAAATTACTTTAATTATTGGATCATTAACAGTTTCATACCTCGTCTTTAAAAAGTTTCAATGTCATACCTTATCTTCAAATTTGTTGTAATGTCATACATTCCGTCGGTTGTCTGTCAATTCCTCTGTTAAATGCTGACGTGACTTAAGGTAGTGTCCACTTTCCATTAAAAATTAATTAAATATATAAAAATAAAAATAAAAAACCAAAAAACCAAACCCAGATCCCCCATCCCCCGGAAACCCCATCCCCTTCCCATCTCTCCCTATCAGTCCCCCTGCCCCCCAAAACATTCCTTCCAAACCCAGAACCCCACCCTCACCTCCCCTGCAACTCCCCCCAACCCTTCTTCTCCCTCCCGAACCTCTTAACCACCTCTCTCTCCTCCATTCTCTTCACCACCCTCCCATTCAAAACTTTAAAAAAAAAAAAAAAAACAACAACAACAACAAGAATTTGAGGTGGTCTGACTTTGATGGGAAGGAAGGGTTGGGTGGGGTGCGACGATCTGGACAATCTGGGTTCAGATTTTTTTATTTTTAGCTTTGAATGGGAGGGGAGGTGAAGAGGAATGGACGAAAATGAAGGTGGTTGGGAGGCTCAGGAAGGAGAAGAGGGGTGGTGGGGTTACATGGGAGGTGGGGGGGTGAGGTTTTGGGTTTGGAAAGTTTTGGGGGGCGGGGGACCAATAGGGAAGATAGGAAAGGGATGGGGTTTCGGGGGGAGGGGGGAGGTGATCTGGGTTTGGTTTTTTTTTTTTTTATAAATTTTTTTTTACTTTCTAATATTTAATTAATTTTTTAATTGAAAGTGGGCTCCGTCTCAAGCCATGTCAAATAAGATATGACATTAAAACTTTTTAAAAACGATGTATGAAACTGTTAATAACTTAATAGTTGAGATAATTTTGTATAATTTACCAATTTTTTAATTAAAACTCATACACATGTCCAACAGAAATTGAGTGTAAGCAGCAGCTGTTGCTAAATTCTTCAGCAGTAAAATCTTTTCCAAATTCAGACCCACCCAGACAAATAATTGATTTACCTCATGCCCCAAGCAAATAAAAGAAGATGCAACTAAAGGTTAATCTACATAATGTTTAATTATATTAGTTATTTTGTAGAACAATTATATATGCTATAAATAAATTTTTGTAATTATAAAATTTGTACGATAAAAATATCGTGCACTTGCACCCATTAAAAAATTGGACATGATACTCAATATTTTTTTTGAACAAACGATATTAACTACATTAAAGGAGAGGATGAGCTTAGCCTCATAATGGATAGAAATAATGTGATTTAATTTCTTTTTTGACGATAATCGAATCGAAGACCTATTATTTATGAGTGAAGATGAATACCACTGTATCGTTCTATGAAGTGGTCACCCAACATTCTATTAGGTACGAGATTTGATAGTTAATTAATCTTCGTTAGTCGAAAGTAACAATGATTATGTATAAACTGGGGCTATCCGACTGAATCTGTTTCCTTCCGGTAACCTCTTCACCCAGAAAAAATGACTGAAATCCAAAGGCGCGAGCTTCCGCACGGCTGATCACAGATTGAATCCAATTGCACCAGATCTCAGCCCCCCATTCTCTCTCTCTCATACCATCTCTCTGTGTAGAGAGAGAAAGAGAGCGACAATCGTTGACCAATGGCTCGGATCTTCGAGCACTTCGTGGTGTGCGGGATCGGACCCGAGATTCGGACCCTCGACGGCGCCAAAGGATTCCACGGCTTCGACACATATTACCTGCCGTCGCTTCTGGACCAGTACCCTCCGCCCAACCACTCTCTCTACCCTCCTCCTCCGCCTCAGCTCCCCACCGTAAGTGCCACCACCCCGCCGCCGCCGCCACAACAGCCAATCTTCGCTGCTTCTGTTTCTGCGCTTGTACATTTTGTGAATGATCTGATGATTGTTTTCCGATGCAGTGTGTGTTGCCAGCTGGTGTTTTGTTCTATTCGTCGGGCTTTGATTCCAATGACGCCTACACGTTTCCACGGAGCTACCCCATTGTTCTCACTGGTATGCACTCTGCTCTGTGCATTTTCGAGAATCCGTTTCGTTGTTATTGGACTTGTTGAAGAAATAATCGAGCTTGCATAGTTGAAGTTAGTGTTGTTGCTTAGAAACTCGAACAACGACGCTTAAGTAATGCACAGATTTATGCATTTAGGGTTGTGTGAAATTTGTGGGAACACGATGCTTCAGAGGACATCAGAGCCATTTTGCGGGCGGTTTTCCTCGTTTCTATGTTTGAACTTTAAACAAAGCTTTAGAATTTGGATAGAGCTATTTGTTTCCCGTTTAACATTAGTACATAAGTTAGTGTTGTTACGTAGAAACTAGAAAAATGACACGTAGAGGTTTTACGCACATTTATACATGCGAAATTCGTGGTGATAGGAAAATCGAGAGAATTTTGAAGCCGGTATAAGGGTAGCTTGGTTGATTGGTATGTTTATACATGAAACAAAGGTTTGGAATTTAGATAGAGTTATTTATTTTCTGTTTCACATTAGTACTGAAGTTAGTTTTGTTAGGATTACGCGAATTTGTGGTGATACGAATCCCGATGGGGTATTGGAGCCATTATATGGGTAGATTTCCTGATTAGTATGTTTATAATTTAAACAAAGATTTAGAATTTAGATAGAGTTATTTATTTTTTGTTCAACTTTTAGTTTGTTTTTCTAATCATTGTTTTTTTGTTTAGTTCCTTCTATTGTTGCAGTTACTTTCTTACAAGTATGCATGTAGGCATGCCTTATTGTTTCTTTCTAAGGGTGGAATCCTTATTTGCTGCAGAGGGTGATGGGACAAAAATTTATGTTAGTTGCATTGCTTTCCGGGATCCAGTCAGTGAGGATATTGCTGAAGCTTACTGTATACCTGCAAATTCATTTGCTGATAAATGTATCTGTCTTGTTTCACGGTCACCCAGCTTTCGTTTACTTAAGAATGCACTGGAGGAATTATTTGCACTTTGTTTTTCCCCTAATGGAAGTAGGTGAGAATCCCATGCTGGTATATTTGATGGTCTTGGATATGGATATCCGTAGTGGTAAGAATCCTAATGTTTGGTAAAATTTGCAGCAAACCCTTATGGGAAGTTATTGCATCTTTGGTGTCCACTGTACCTTTGCCTACTCCAGGAAAAGACCGAGTTCTGTTTGCTATTGACAATTGTCTACTTTCTGTGGAGGCTCCACCAAAGGATGGGCTCCCTCATGTTGATGTACACCCTCCATTCTTTTCTGCTTTGTTATGAGTATGCTTCTGCCTTTTGTTGAAGATTTGACCTGGCTGTTCAATAACCCTATGCAATTTCTTTAATGCAGATATCGTTTCAGCCATTGGTACAGTGCCTAGATGTTGACAACTTGATTAAATTTTTCACCGCCGTGTTGCTTGAAAGGAGAATACTGATCCGCTCAAACAAGTAAGCATTTTACTTAAGACAGTTTAATACTGTGTATTTGTGCATCCTTTTGATAACTTGACATGTTTTTGGCAGATATTCACTTTTGACCCTTGTATCCGAAGCCATTTGCCATTTACTTTATCCATTGCGGTGGCAGGTAAACATTGATGATCTTCCACGAACTGCTTTTTATGGATCAAGAAAAAGATGTTCCTCTGCCCCTTTATATATGCTTCATTTAGTTTGTCATTATGGTGGCAAAATTTCTTATGCTCCAACGTTTCCACCAAACTTATTTTTTGTTCAATGGAAACTAATGCTGTAGTAGTATCGTTTATGCTTCTTGTGTTTGACTTTTGTCTCTTTTGTGCATGTTTATTGTGCGAAGCAAGTCTACATTCCGTTACTCTTTTTCAGTGGAGTAGACTATATTGATGCACCTACGCCATATATGATGGGTCTCCATTCAGGCGTTGATACATCTACTTTGGCCATGGATGGTGTAAGTCATTCTGCTTAAATTGTACTTTTGTCAATTTATAGTTATTATAATTTACAAGTGCTGGTTGAACAATATATATCCTGGTCTTTTATACGCATTTTATGTTTATTAGATTCCTAATCAGCATAGCCAATTACAATATTTGCATAAATATGTAAGAAGATTAAACTGATGTAATATTTGTTTTTTGCCTTCCTCATGTGGTTCTAGGTAGTTGTTGTTGACCTTGCGTGTAATCGTATCACAACAACGGAAGATATACCTCCAATCCCAGAGCAAGAATTGGGCAATCTGCGTGGAGAGATATCAAAGCTATTGTATCCCAATGTTGTGGGGATAGATCAGATCAAGGAGGGTTTATATAGTTCATCTGAGCAATATTCTAAAGCTGGCAATAAACCTTGGGGAGAGGATCACGACCTTCAACTTAGGTGATACTTGGGTGCCAAAGGAAATGATTATGAAGTATTAATGGATAATATCATTTTTTTTTTCATTCATGTAAAATTTGAGATGTTGATGTCTTATTCTAGGGGTTCCACGCTAAGCGAGCACTTATGCCTTGATTGATCTTAACATTTGTGACCAACACAGCAGATTACGATCAAACAAACATCTTGCTGTCATTGTTGTTCACTTGATTCTTCTTTAAGTTTAACTTTAAGTTGGTGAGGTCTTGAAGCAGTGTAATTACCTTAGAACTGTTAACCAGTCTGATTATACTCAGTGTCTTCCATCTGATCTATGGCTACTTAGTTCTTCTAAAGCCTGACTGTTTGGAGATTGTTAAGTTTTCACACATATTCCTTGTGTTTGATTGTTTTGTGCAGGTTAGTGTTCTTAAAGTTCTTTGCATCACTTTTAAGTGGCTACCGCAACTTCATAGTATGAAACTTTTATCTAATTTGATCATGAATTGGTTCTAATTATTTATATTTGTGGATTCATTTGAATTTTATTCGGTATAATTGTCTTTTTTTCCAAGGAAATTTCTGCTACTCATGTCTTCAACACTCAAGCATTCTTGGCAATGCGCTCTCGGTCAACTGGCCAACCACCAGAACCCATGGTATTTATTTTCATTGAACCCATCTTTGTCTTCGAGATATCAACTTACATTGGTTATATTGGCACAATAATCAGTATGACTACTGTAGTTATGGTCGTGATTATTATTCTTAGTGCTACTCTACATGTTTGCAGAATTTTTAGGAGAGCAGGCAAGTATGTTTGTTTGTTTGTGTGTACTGTTGGTTTATTGAATGTGTTTATTTTAACTAAATTTTTTCTTTCAGTATCATTTTAACTTCATTTCTTGTCCTGGGTTCCTAGTGTTATGCTTATTTCTGGGTTGGTATTTACAGTTAACACAGTTTCTGGATTCGCATGGTTTCATGGATTATCTAGAGAGATGTTTGGGTTCCGAAGAAAACACTAATAATCTACTTGACAAGTTACAAGATGCACTTAGAAGGGGCCAAAATCCTATTTCAATTCTTCCCTCAAATTCAGTAGAGCCTGAGATTATAACAATTGCAGATACAGATGTGGGAAATTCAGGTGAATTTGATGTGCTGTTATCTAAGATTGAAAATTATGTCAACAGAAGATGTTAAAGATTTTAAGTTTGACATGGTTTTGGTTTTTTCCTCATTTTCTCTGGATTTCAGGAGCAGGTACCAAATACACATATGATAGGTTTCCCTCAGACCTTAGGACTGAAGAGCAAGAAGAAAAGAGGAAGCAGATCCTGGCTGCAGCAAGTGGATTATCCTCTAGGTATATACATGGCATGTTATTGCACATGAAAATGGAATGTTGTTCATGTCTCTTACTTTCAGTCAATCTGGAAATAAACTTGCTTCATTTAGAGACACTAAAAAATGCTTATTAATCTTGCTACTAGTTAGTAATTTGGTTCATGTAAGCAATTTTGTGGATGATAAAAGGTGGTGGCAGTATATGAGTAGATTGAGATTTTTTAATTTAGTTTTTTTTTTTTTTTTTGAGGAGAATTTGAGACAATGACTGTTCTTGAGATTAGCAACTTTAGTACCGCTGGAGTAGTGGGATTTTGAGACTAGTTAATTTTTATCTTGGCTGACCATGAAACCAAACAATTCTTGGTTATTTGAGGTTGGATATGGCTTTTTCAGTAAAATTGAACACTTATGCACATCTTAACGGAGGTTCTAATCTTGTGTCATTTTCATGTTTCTCCCTCAGCTCACAATCTGTTCCAGGGGGTAAAGACTCTAAATCAGAAACCCTAACTCCACTGGAGAGGGCTGTAAGTTCTATATACTCCGACGTGATGTGTAGTAGTGGTATCTCTACTTTAGAGCTTTCTTAACTGTTAATTATTGGTCATTCAGGCGGAAAGGGAGTGCATGGTTTTGGACATAAAAGTTAAGCTGCAGGTACATGTTTTACTTTTATGTTCTTAAGTACTGGTGGACAAATTTTTTTTTACTTGATTAATATTTTATTAAGTTCTACAGATGTACTTATTGACATTTTTTTCACTTCTAATGTTAAATGATGTGATTGTGTTTAATGACCAGGGTCTGTGGCTTCGTCTTCTGAAATTGGGACCTACTGATGATCCTCTTTCTTCATTTGAATATGGCACAATCCTCGGTATGCTTATCTGTGTTCAACTCTAACATGTATTACAACGAGGCTGAGTTCTGATGTCTCTTTCTTGGAATTCCAATCTGTTTTATGGTTCAATGGACCTTGAATTAACAGGCATTAGTATGTTGGCTTTGCAGCTTTAATTGAATCTGATGCTGAGGGAATTGGTGGCAGTGGGTTTGTTGAATGTATAAGGGAACACATAAATCAGGGATGGCACTGTCAGTTGACTGAAGGACAATTTCTTGCTGTTAAGGAACTGGTATACAAATAAATCTCATTATTTTCAGAAGATGGATCTAAGTTAGTTATAATAGTGAATCGTGAAGATCTTGTAACATCAAAATCTCCTTTGTTGAATTTTTCTTTTTCCCTGGCTTCATTGATATGTTTTTGTAATCCAGCAAAAACCAAAACATTTTCTCAGTTATGAACTGGTGTAAGGATATCCTACTTTCCCTCCAAAATGCACATACACATGAACACTCATTTAGATTCATATTTTTGTAGAAGCTTACTTGAAGACAGATTATTGACTATTTATGTCAATTTTGCATGTTGTCCACTGTTGTCATTAGGCTAATAACCTTTATACAGAAGATGAATTTTGTGATAATCTGTTTTTTAAATCTATCTTCTTCAACAATAACTTGTATTTGAATTCAGCTCAAAACAGCTATTAGTCGTGCAACTTCCCGAAATGATATGTTGACAATCAGGGATGCCCTTGAAGTATCCGCTGACATGTATAAGAAGGATGCACATAATGTTTCAGACTACATTGAGCGTCATCTTATATCTTTGTCCATCTGGGAGGAATTACGGTATGTGGTTACAAGTCATTTGCCCCTCAATTTCGAGCATAAATTATTCTGATGTTCATTTTTCCCTTGCAAAAAGTTGTTATTGGTTCTTCTCATTGGTCTATCACACTAACATGCTTTCCCATATTCTGTGAAATTTTTAACTGAGTTTATGTCAGTAATGGAAGTAACCGTAAATCTAGACCACTGCAAAGTGTTATAAAGCCTTACGTTTCTGGTCTTCCTTGAAGCTCAGAGCTGTAAAACTGTAATCTAAACTTACATCATGACAATGTGGATATTCAAAAGTAATAAATAAACCAGATGACGAGAACGCCATTAGTGATAGTAACTTACTTGCAGTACTTGACAAGCTTTGCTTACTCTTATTTATAGGCTGCCTTAAGTAACTCTATAAGATTTTTGAGATTTGTACTGTAGTTCCTATTCTTTTCCGCTACATAGTGGCTTTCTTATCTTGTTTAGGTTCTTTATAGTTCTCAAGTTTCTATTTCTTTATGTTAAAACTGACTTATTTCTACATCTGTCCTACCTAGTAGTTTTACAAGTGAATTGTTGGTTCACTGTGTAATTTTTTTATTTTGCAGCTTTTGGGAAGGATACTTTGACTATCTAATGGAACGGTCTTCAAACAAGTAAGAATTTCAGGCATTTATCTTCTTTTTTACTTGGTAGATAAATCAACTTAATCCCGAATTTTGAATTTACTGTCTGATGAATTTATATATACAAGCCTTGTACCTCGGACTTAAATAGTAAGCTTAGACAGAAGCTAGTAAACAAACTTCAAAGTAGCATATAGTTTTTGATCTTCTACTTAGTACGCTAGAAATAATAAACCTATATTGCACCATGTCAGATGTAATCTTTTGCAAAGTAATGTTTGTTTTTTGTTGTTACATCAGGTCGGCTAACTATGCCTCTTTGGTGGCTGCGCACTTAATTTTTGTGGAATCGCACATGGTGCTGTTTCTTCTTTATCTTATACTTTTTGTGGCACTTGTCAACCTTTTAATTTCCTTTCATTAGTTTGTTTACGAGTTTGTTTTATGTGAACATGAAGGCTGGGTTGGGAATTCCTGATACTGATGCTTGGTACATGATTGAAACGATAGCAGAGAAGAACAATATTGGATACACACAATTTGTAAGTTACTTTGTTCTCTATTTCAGTTTATGCAGTTCTAATTAATATTGCAGTGGTATCCTTGTCTATTTTTCTGTATGAGATTATAATTTCCTTAAGATTAGGTGCTCGCTGTTGGCTAGATGATATTAGGTTATCTGTGTTGGTTCTGTCTTCAGTGATGCAGGCTATTGGTTTCGCTCTCAAATTCTGAAAACTGATAACCTGTGCTCACAAAATTGTTTCAAAAAGAACTTGAAACATACCTTGTTACTTTTTTGGGGTAGCTAGGAATGCCCTTGATCTTGTAGTGCTGTTTTGGGTTCGAACTTGTCATCATCTACTTCTACTCATTAGTCTAGTGACTAATGGCCATTCAGATGCACTGTTGAGATCCGTGAGGAACCGCGGTCAAATTTATTGGCACCCTCCCTTTTTCCACTTGGATGCATGCAACTGAAGTTTTCTTTGGTTTTTCGATCCATTGGTGATGGTGTTCCTCGGTTATGTATTTTTCAGATAAAGCTGAGAGGGTTCTTGTCGCATATCGAGCACCTACTCATTGGTTATTGGGGAATCACTAATTTCAAGGGTCAATCCATGTTGTCTCATGGATTAGCATCTCCACGTTCAAAAGATGCTACAGTTGAGAATCAGCAGCCTGCTGAAGCTTCTGGTGTTGGAAGGAGCTGGGTTCAGAGCATGTTCAGCAGGGATACTGCATCCAGAACCACCTCTTTAAGTCGTGTTCGTAAATGGACTTCTGATGGTGGCTCTTCAGGTACGTCTGTTGCTAAGATTATGTGCTTGCATGTGATGTTTGATTATCTGCATGTGCTCACCGTAGTTTCTTGTCTTAAGCTGCAAATGAAAATGGGACTCCTCGTAAGCAAGATTTGTCAGCCACTGGCCAGAAGAAAACTCAGACCAATGTTCGCTTACTTAGAGGTCATAGTGGTTCCGTCACTGCTTTACATTGTGTAACGAAGAGAGAGGTTTGGGATCTTGTGGGTGACCGGGAAGATGCCGGTTTCTTCATCAGTGGAAGCACAGACTCCACTGTAAGCTTTACATATCTACCATACAATTCATTGCACAAAATCTATCCTGTAAAGGGGTAATAATAATTCTTTTCAGCAATCTTTCAGGTTAAGATCTGGGATCCTAGTTTTCGTGGTAATGAACTTCGGGCAACCTTGAAAGGACATACAAGGTTTTGTTTGTTTTCTACTGTTTTTTTGTTCTTGCTATCATCATTATGTTCTTTTTTGGTTGCATTTACTAGTTTACTATTCTATTATTGAACTTTTAAGATAAACTTAAGTGTTACTAAATTTTTAAAAATATGGTTGGCTTTTCTTGCATGCCCACACATGATGCAACTTAGCATGACCAATTCAACTTAGCTTAGTGTCCTTCCTCTCATGTCCTTCTGGGCCTTGTTACAGAGCTGTCCGTGCAATAAGTTCTGATCGAGGAAAGGTAGTATCAGGTTCGGATGATCAAACTGTTTTGGTATGGGATAAGCAAACTACTCAGCTTCTAGAAGAGTTGAAAGGCCATGATGCACCAGTGAGCTTACTCACTTTGTATATTGACTACTTTCCGGAACATGAAAAATCAACTCAGTTGTTACATTATGATGCGATGGTCATGAAAAGTGACCAATATTTCGAAATTAATATCTCGTCCTTAATGTACATTGTGTATTGAACTCTATTCCAACTGTCCATCCTTGTAGGTTAGCTGTGCACGCATGCTGTCTGGTGAACGTGTACTTACTGCTGCTCATGATGGAACTGTAAAGATGTGGGATGTCCGAACGGACACGTGCGTGGCAACTGTTGGTCGTTGCTCTAGTGCTGTTCTATGTATGGAATATGATGATTCCACAGGAATTTTAGCAGCTGGTGGTAGAGATGTGTATGTATAATGAAACTGATGATTAAGCATGCTCATAAAATTATGAATTAAAATGTTTATTCAACAAATTCCTAGAAATTAATCCTCTGAGTTCCTGCATTATCAGCGTTGCAAACATCTGGGACATTCGTACTGGCAAGCCAATGCACAAGCTTGTAGGGCACACGAAATGGATTCGGTAAGCTAAAGGAGCATAGCTTTTCCAGATTTTATGTTTTTATTGATAATTCTTAAGTAGACACGTAATGTATACGTCAATCTTGCAGGTCGATTAGAATGGTGGGGGACACAGTTGTTACGGGTAGTGATGACTGGACTGCAAGGATGTGGTCTGTTTCCCGAGGAACTTGTGATGCTGTTCTAGCATGCCATGCTGGCCCCATATTAAGCGTTGAGTATTCCACACTTGACAGAGGAATAATTACAGGTTGGCACTGTATATCGTATTCTGTTTGCATTGTTATTTCCATAGATTGCTAAAAAAATTTTGTTGCAAATCTTTTACACGTGCCATTAGGAACTAGTGGAATTATACCATGTGATTTCTGTTTCAGGTTCAACTGATGGGCTACTCCGCTTTTGGGAAAATGTCGAGGGTAAGAGCACAATTTTCTTCATTCTTTCATTGTCGACCTTATTATTGCTGTGTTTTTTTTTTCTTTTTTCTTTCTTTTGGGTAAGAAATGGAGACGCTATTGAAATTGAAAAGTCAAGGGAATACAAAATGGTGTGGGTTGATTTCTACAAGATCTTGTAATTATCACATAATTATGCCAGAGTTCATGGAAGTGATTAAGTTTCCCCTTGAATTACTGTCAGAGATGCATATTCCAATTAAAAGTGAAGCCTTTTTCAATGTTACCGTTGGTTGCATGCAGGAGGAATAAGATGTGTAAAAAATGTTACTGTCCACACTGCTGCTGTATTGTCCATCAATGCTGCAGAACACTGGTTAGGAATTGGAGCAGCTGATAATTCCATGTCTCTCTTTCATCGGCCTCAAGAGAGACTCGGTAGCTCCTCTAGCGCGGGATCAAAAATGGCCGGGTGGCAACTATATAGAACACCACAAAGAACAGTTGCTGTGGTATGAAGTCCTGACTTTTCCTGCACTGGTCACTTTATTCCTACGAGCGAACATTCTGTTGTTTTACTGTTTTACCATTATTTATGCTCCCTATCGTCATAAATGTTTACGTAGAGATCTCGATGATTTATTGTTAATGGCTACTTGATTCCCCGGTTTTACTCCCCTTCCTTGTGCTATCCAGGTAAGATGTATTGCAACAGACCTCGAGAGGAAGAGGATATGCAGTGGCGGTCGTAATGGACTTCTTAGGCTTTGGGAAGCCACCATAAACATCTAAGTTCTTTGTGCATTTGTGTATTTCCGCTGAATATTGAATGGCATAGGTTTTGTTTTCTCTTGCAGTTACCATACGTTGTACCTACCTACGTATATTCTGGGATGTAACGTGTTCAAGCTATAAATACAGACGAAGACAAGTTGGGGGTGTTTTGTTGTTGCCCCATTTTTGTATTATTATACGAAATAGTATTTCTTGCTCGATGGTGTGCATTTTCAAGTTTGCTTAGTTTGGTATTTTTACTTTGCATTTTCGGCACCAAATTACTACAATAAGCACAAAATTTTCATTCACATCGAAAGGTATATACACGGATGATCCATCCCTCCACCATGAACGGAAAACCGAAGCATCTTCATCGGTGGATCAAAAATCACGGCGAGCATGTCGTGACTGAAGTTGCTATACTTCGTGTTTTGTTCAATAACCGGTCATTCTTTGGGTAGCTGGTGGATTCATAGCAGCTTGCCGCTTTTGCTGCAGCCTTTGAATTTGCTCCATGTTTCCTACCCATCCTCAAGGTTCTAAAAGGCGCTAGGCGCTAGTCGGGCGGCGGGATGGGGCCTAGCGCCTAGGCAGCTAGGCGGAGCCTAGGCGGACGACTAGGCGGACTAGGCGGATTTAAGTAAATCTATTCTATTTCGTGTAAATAAGTGTCTGTTTATACTTAAAATATACATAATTTTATCATAAACTAGAAAATAGAATGACATCTATATTATGAAGTATTGGAACATAATGAAAACATAGGAAGCAAACATATAATGTGTGTTTATTTAATTATTCAATAAGTCTCTTACAATTTATTGGAAACAATAAAATGCAAAAGGAAAGTCATCTATTTTTTATCTAAGTGAGTTGCAACCTAGGCAGGTGTCTAGACGGGTCTGGGCGGGCTAGGCGGGTGCCTAGGCAGTCTAGGCGGGCGCCTCAGCAGGTCTGGGTGGGCTAGGAGGATGCCTAGGTGGTCTAGGCATTAATCGGGGGGGTGACCAGCCGCCTAGCGCCTAGCGCCTAGGCAGGGCCTAGGCGGTGCTAGGCGGAGATTTTTAGAACAGTGCCCATCCTACAACATACAACAAAGTTGAAAATTTTCAGATGTGAAACCCCTGATTTCAATGCGTTTGCTTTTAGAGCCTGATTTCGATCTCGTAGATTAGAGAAGTTTAAAACTGCTTTGTCAATAAAAGATATGTTGAAGTCTTGTACCCAAAGAAGGGTCTAGGCCTCTGAGCTGGAGCTCCCTATGTTCTTGGCAAAGAGCACACCACTCGCATAAGAAGTGACTGATGCAATCCGGAGCGGGGCTTTCGGGCAGATCGAACTTGTTCCTTAGCTTTTTCCGGTATGTGCACGATAGCAAGCATGGCACAAAGATGCACAACATGACCAACATGTAAATCAGTGTGTTGGTTGCACAAGCTGTATGAATGACCAACATAAACACCACACCAGCCATTAATCAGATGAGTATTTTGGACGTTAGAATTTCTAATTACGAAAGTTGCACATTGATTCAGTCGACTTACAGCTTCGACCATTATCGACAATCTCTGCAATCTGACCGAACGTCCAGCATGGGCACAATAACGTCATGAGAGCTGAAATAATCGAAACAAGAAATATTTCATGAATATCTCCTGCAAATTACTGTAAAACAAAGTTGGGAGTAGATTTATATCTAGAAAACATATAATGTAGCTAGCACTAGTTAGAAGTAATAGTGCCAAAGTTTCAAAGAGACGAGCCCGTGGCCAACTCGTAATCATACTGTTACTGTCTCTCAACTAATTTCATCTTAAACCTGCTCAGTAGGACAGGTATGTAGAGTTTTATCACAAAAAGTCTGTAATTAGAAGTTAAACAGTTCAGTATAAGTTATATCTAATTTCGTCAATTATATTCTTCAACATGTAGTATGAACTAGAGAATGAGGATGAATTAACATGGGACTTGGAAGTACCATTTGGGGGATCCTCCATGCACTCAAAGAGCCCTGTTGTCCAAGTTCCGTCAATGCCTGCCACAGTTAGCAGCACTGGTACGTATTCAATGTTTTGGATGGGTATTCCTGTTTCAGCAAAATTATTGTTATAATGCAACACCGGCTGCAGTTGATTTCTTGCCGCGGAAGCATGATTATAATACTGCAGCTGTAGCTGCTGATGAGGAACAATTTGGTGGGCAGCCGGAGGAGGAAAAAGGACTTGGTGTGTACTATAATATATTGCATCAGCAGAATCAGCTCGATGGTGATGATGATGAAAATGATTAAATGCATCGGCCGAAGCAGCAGCTCGATGATGATGAGGAGGATAATATGTACGTGAAGGCGGGCGTGGAGCTGAAGGTACAAACGCGTTGTAATTATGGTGAGGCCAATTGTTAATCTGCTGATGCAAGATGAGATTAGCACTATGGAGGTTTGAGGGTGGCAACTGTACTACATGTAATGGCCGAGCATGTTGATGATGATAGTGATCGTGATCTGCCTGATGGTAAGGGCGTGATATTCCGGCATTTTTGTGGGAAGAGGAAGAGGGGTTTGCCTGATGATTACCTGCTTCGTGATCAGGACTAGGTCCTTTGTTAATAATGTTGATGTGGGAATTAATATTAGGGTTATTTGGAGGTGGGAGTTGTTGAGGTTGGTGGTGGTGGTGGTGGTGGTGGGGGAGTTTTTGGACATGTACATGTAGTGATGCTAATTTTGACGCTTGAGAGTGGAATACCAGCGGCGCCGCCTGATTTGGTTGATGTTCCATGATCTTTTTGTGCTTGAGGACGTCCTATGTATGAGATCAACCCTAGGACGTCCCTTTGTCCAGGGAAGAGGGGTTTGACCATCAATGGTACCCAATGGACAACTTCTTCAACAAGTCCTTATATACAGACGAGAAAACTAAGGACAGCCTCTCACTTACTATTCTATCCATACGCCCACACATTATCAACACGGTTGACAGCAAGGAAGCACTGATCACTCCAGCTTACTAGTCTCTAATTATACAAAATTTTATGGGATAATGAATAATTAGAAAATCCAATATAACCTTTTGTTCTAATTTGAATGGAGGGAAAATTAAACTCACATACAAGGGATATGGTCATATTAATTGCTCTGACTAATTAGTCTAATCCACGTGTGCACCTTTTATATAATGTTGCCGTATGTCATCATTTACTAGTGGTTATTTATTAACCTAATGACCTTACCAACTTGAATAAAGATGAATGTCTACTTACCATTAGACCTAGCTTGCGGCTGCACACACTACAACAAAAAGGGCCTTTGAGCACAAAATTATGGACACAATTGAGGGATTTGTGTGTCTTTCAACACAAAAAAAATTAAAATAGTGCCCATTCAATAAAGGACACTACATATTGTGCCCAATATAAAAAAAAATGGACACAAACACATTTTCTGACAACTTTGTTTAAAAAAGTGAACTCAAATATATTATTGTGCCTATATTTTACATCTAAGGGCACAATTATTTGTTTTTTTTTATTAATTGTCATAAACTTATAGTCCCACACCCCACCTTCTCTCTGTTCCCTTAACCCACCCACACCGCATCCCCTCATTCCCCCTCTCTCATCTCTCTCTGCCTCCCTAAGACTCTCTCTCTCCAACCCCTTTCTCTCTCTACCTTCCCCAGATTCGGTCCATCTCTCTCTCGTTCCCGATCTCTCTCATATCTGCCTCCCTCAGACTCATTTCTCTTGCCTTTGTCACTCAATCTCTTTGTCTCTCTCTCCAAGACTCCAACCCCCTTTCTATCTCTACCTTCGCCAGATTCAGTCCATCTCTCTTCCTTTCCTGATCTCTTAGATCTAGGCTTTTTCGCCTGACACCTCGACTATCTGAGTTTTCTTGAC
This sequence comes from Cotoneaster glaucophyllus, assembly GCA_036320875.1. Lineage (NCBI taxonomy): Eukaryota > Viridiplantae > Streptophyta > Magnoliopsida > Rosales > Rosaceae > Cotoneaster > Cotoneaster glaucophyllus. Next base: position 26,733,146 of record CM070065.1, on the reverse strand, counting down.
TAGTGACGAGGTTCCTGTGACCGTGCAGGCATCAGTGGCGCTGGAGAAAGAACGGGGAAAGGCTGTGCAAATCCGTAGGAACTCTGCTTGTGGGTTTGATTTTTGTGTAATTTTTTAACAAATTTTGATTTTTTTGTATTTTATCTCGCAGGAAACTCAACTTCTCCTCAGTTTGTTTGGTAAGTGATTCACCTTTTTCCTACTTATTATTTGGTTTTAGGGATGCATCTCTACATTTTTATCTAATCTTACTACTGAGATGAAACCCTAACGATTTCGTTTTGATGTCAGTTGTGGTGCTTTGTTGGGGCTTTCCCGGCTAAAAGAGTATAAATTTCCCAGAAACTCGACGAACTCAAAGAAAGCAGTTGCAGCAGTTGTGACTTCTATTTTTTTGTCTCTTGAAAATGGTATGAACTCTGATCACTCTGTCTCGATCAAATCTTACAAAGTTTTCAGCTTTTTCCGATTTTAATTTATGGGTTACTGTTCTTTGATAACTTCCTCATCTGGGCAATCTCCAATTTTCGTTTGTATTTTCATCTGGGAGGAGTTCTTGAATGCTAATTAATCAATGTTAGTAGATTGTTAATTATTAACTTGATGTTTAAGCATGGACATATGTGAATTTCCAGGTTTACTGTTTTGTAGATTTCATTTTGCTGTCAGTTGTGGTGCTTTGTTGGGGCTTTCCCTACTAAAAGAGTACTTTGAATTTTGGTTGCTCAATTAATAAATCTGAGATTTGCTAGCACCTGTGATGCTGTTGGTTATACTTTGGGTACGTTTTCTATCCTGCTTTTTTCCAGTTTGCAGATGCATTGATAAGTGTTGGATTAAAATGGATTTGTATTTTTTGGGAAGAAATGAGAAGAAGAAGAAGAAGAAGAAGAAATTGAAAGGGTAAAGCTTCATACTTTGGTGTATAATTAGTTGAAGAAAGAGAAATTTACTTGGTAAAGATTTGAGCTTTAGCTATTGCATGCAGATTCAGCTTTCCTTTGCATTTGAATAAGTTGGAAACTTAGTGGAAAATGTTGAGAGAGAGAGAGAGAGAGAGAGAGAGAGAGAATTGTGTTGGGATTTTGGTAAAGATTTGAACTTTGGTGGTAAGCTAGCTGCTTTAAACTCGTACAGGAAAACTCAGCAGCATGTAGATAAGTAGACTGAATTGGCCTTTTGAATAAGTTTGAAATGAGTTGGAAACTGAATAGAAAAATGTTAGATAGAGAAACAGAGAATGTGATTTGATAATTGGTAATATGATCAATCCTTGGTGACATATATATTATATCAAATTAGATTAGAATTTTTTTGATTAAATTAGATTAAAGTTTGTTCATATAAAATAAAACAGTTTATACATATTGGAAATAGGCATTAAAAAGTTTAAGTCTGACATTACATGGATTAGAATGACTTTTCTAGATGCTTAAATGCTTTTTGTTGAAGAGTGTTTTGTGTTTCTACTGCTGATAACCAAATGTTGCAACGTATACCTTAATATATATTATGACGAGGATGTGTACATCTTCCGTCCTCTTCAGTTCAATACTCTGCCAGTTGTGAAAACAGCAACTGAGCCACTAAATCCATGTATGCTGACAAAGATGGTGGAAGGACTAAGAAAGATAAGCAAGAGTTATACTCTTGCAATCACTAAAGTTGAGGAGTCTGGGGAGCACACGATATTAGGGACAGGAGAACTCTACTTGGATTCAATAATGAAGGACCTAAGAGAGCTTTATTTGGAAGTAGAAGTCAAGGTAATTATTTGCTCCCAATCCTCATCCTCTCTTCACGTTATTTCTTTTTAAAGTAACTTTTCCACCCCTTAAGAATGTAAATTTAGGGTTTTTGAAATTTAATTTTCGAATTCTAGATTAGGGTTTCTAAATTTAGGGTTAGTGAAATTTAATTTTCGAATTCTTGAAATTTTGGTTTCACAGATTCTATTTAATTGATCTAATGGTTCTTGGGTTTTTGCAGATTGGACCATCTTTGACTCTTGAGGTTCAAAGTATTTGTGAAGGTTCTGGTTCAGTGTAGTAGGAATAAGGCAGAAGCTAGTTGAGAGAATTTCCGGCATTATTGTATAAGATTTGTGAAGTAAGATTCTTCCCCTTTTTTTCTGCTTCAAAGTTTGAATTTTGTGAGAGGTTCAAATATTGCACATGTTATCTTCATTAATTCGTTTCTGGAGCAGCAAAGGTTTGATGAAGTGCAAGGCTTGTTGGGGAAGATGCATTTGTCCAAAAATGTTTGTTTTCAAGTCTTTTTGTATTAGAGATAAAATATGTAACATTATAATATATGTTTGTGAGATTGGGAAAGTGAAAATTGGTTTCATGGTTGTAGGCTATTTTCATTTTATGAAAATTTAAATTTTTGCATTTCCTCAATTCAGTTTCAATTTTTAAAATTTTGATTTTTTATATATTTCATTCTTGTTGGCACAATTATAATATAAGTGTCAATATGGCTGGAAAAGGTCCTCTGATAAAGTTGTCAGAAACAGGCACAAATAGTGGTTCATTTATGCCTGCCTCTTTGAGCACCAAACAGTGTATTGTGCCCTTTCAGAAATGGTGATGACCATAGAGGGCACAAACATAAAGATAGTTGCTGCATTGTTGCTATTGGTCTATGAGCACAATTGTTGATGCTTTTTGGCCTCAAAGGGCACAAATAATTTATTGTGCGCAGTGGCCATTTTTGTTGTAGTGACACGTTATATCTAAATCTTTAATAATATACAGAACTCCAGAAATCATCAAAACAAAAAGCGTTCTTTTGAATTTTCAATACATGAAAATGGCAAATCGTTCAAAATTACAAAAAGGAAGCGATAAATATTCATAGTATCCACAAATATCAACATACGAAAATAAACATAACACAGAAAGAAAAATTGCCATGAGGCATGCATAAGTAAATGCAAGTAATCTGCAAACGGTTGAGCTTGTTCATCACAAACATTAATTTTTTTTGAATCAATACTGATTCATATTTTGGTTCATTGGAGGCATCATCATATTAACATTCGGCTGCTCCAAGCTGGGATTCCTTTGCACATTTCCTATCCATCCGATTGAAGGGTCAATCCCTCTGACTTGAAGTTCCCGGTACTCTTGGCAAAGAGCGCAGGGTTCGCAGAATAAATGGGTGACCCAATCGGGTGCGGGGGACTCGATTAGGTTGTATTTGCTGCGCAGCTTGGTGCGATACGTGCATGACATTATGAATGGTACCCCAATGAACGCTGCAATCAATCCGTAGAACAATCCGCTGGTCGCACATGCTACACAGTAGTATGGATATATACGTCAATATCGCATGCACAATACGGATTAATTCTCACTTCAAATATTGTAACATGATATGAAGTTTGAATATAAGATACATGTTTTGGAATTTGGCTTACAGGATCTGCCGTTATCTACAACCTCTGCTATCTGGCCAAACGTCAAGCATGGAACGAAAGCCGTTGTGAGAGCTGAAATGTCATAGAAATGTTCATAATAAATCTCAACTCATAGTTCAAAATATGAAAACTAGCTATACATTTGATGCGGAAGGAGAAATAAATAAGGGTGTGGCTATTTTTGAAAGGGCCAGAAGTGCTTTATGACAAGTAAAAACACTTTTGACGCATTTGACAAAATAAAGTTAAAAGTGGTTTTGCGTTATAGCACTTTGGGGAAGCACTAAGAAAGCACTTGAAAAAACTTTAATTTTAATAACCTGTGTTTCTAAGAAAAAGCAATTATAGCAAAAACGCTTATGAACAAAATTATTTCCTACAAACAAGCCCTAGATATGTATGTATGTGCGTACCATTCATTGGATCATCCATGCAATCAAATAACTCAGAACTCCATTGCTCAGTTCCAGCATTCTGCAGGTTGATGTGATTAAGAGGTCCCTTCTGGTAAGGACTCTGCTGCATTGGAACCCCTTGAGCAGCATAACCATTATTAGGCTGCTGTTGTTGGTATTGTTGATTCTGTGTGGAAAATTGCACCGCCGGCTTCTGATATTGCTGATTATAATTCGCTGGAGATTGGGGAGGAAATTGTGCTGGAGATTGGGGAGGAAACTGAGCTGGAGGTTGTTGGTTCCCCATGCCCATTGGTTGTGGTCCTTGTGGCGGGTAGACCGCCCCGGGTTGGTTAGGTACGTTTGCATACATGGGATTACTGTTTGGATTGATTTGCATATTACTCTGGGGCTGGGGTGGAAACTGTGCAGGCCTAGGCTGCTGATAGTTTGCTTCTTGTTGTTGACTTTGGAATTGTGGGTTTTGCGGTGGGAATAGTTGTGGGCTTTGAGGTGGGAACTGTGCTGGCTGAGGCGTTGGAGTCTGGTAGGGGTTTTGTTGTGGAGGACCTTGTGGTGGTGGGAACCCTACTGGCTGAGGCTGAGATGGCTGTGGTGGTGGCTGTTGGTATTGATCTTGTTGGTTTTGAAATTGTTGATCAGCTTGTAACTCATACTCCACCTCCACTTGAGGTTCGTAGAGATCATGATCGCCGTCGTTCGCAGACGGCCCTCCTTCTGGATTTCCCATTAGCCTAGCTAGCTAGCTAATACTCTAATTTTTTTTTTTTGATGGGATCTAAGAGAAATAGAGTTGTATAGATACAGGGAGCTGCGGATGAAAACAATAGTTGCATGCTATGCATTTATATATATGCCACTCCCACCAACTAATGAAGGGAACATGTGCAATTGAGGAAGCAATCTTACTAATTAACAAAACCCTACTTGTGGGATTTCTATCGTGATATTACTGAAGTCAAACACAAAGCCATTGAAAGTCAATTATCTTGCGAAAAAAAAAAGAAGCAAAGAAATACCTAACAAAATGTTAACATCAATAATATTACGCCCAACTTAATTACATATACAGATTAGTAAGTGCCGAAATTTTAAATAAAATAATTTCGTGTTATTATATTTACTTTGCCAAATATCTGGAAAGGGACTTTACTTTCTTCAACAAAAAATTTCTTTACGTGTGAGATAGGATAGATTATATCGATTTGTTCAACTTCAATACTTATCGTGGGAAAGTCGTGGCGATCACCGTCTAGTGTCGACAATATGGAACTGTAGAAGAGTTTACTTTGACCAGAATGTCATTAATTATTTGCAAATGCAGAAAAACGCTGGCACCTAGCGGAATGTGTCTGCAAATTGTAATAGATATATTTTGATTATTGCTAGTGGTGGAGCTGACTTGTTTAGCTTTGGAATTGAGAGCTTGACCCAGCAAACTATATTCTCTGGTTAAGATCATAATTCGGTTGACCTTATTGGTGGTTTATATAATCGTTGAGTACATGGCCTCTTCAATAGCACGAAACATCCTAATTAAAGTCGATGGGAAAATCATATTGCTTCAAGAGATCCTTATCAACTATCCAATTAAGTTGAATGTTTCAACTAATACGTACGTAATATAATTATATATATATATATATAGATATATATATAGATATATATATATAGATATATATATAGATATATATATAGATATATATATATAGATATATGGGACAAATCCGTGATATCACTTTGTTTTAACCAATATGTATATAATATAATTACTTATATATATATATATATGCGACTTTTGTTTGGAGGGATCTTGCTTCACTGTTTTGTAGAGCAAGATACTCGACTACATATCGATATATAAGATATTGACAACAAACTAAGACATATTGACAACACGTATAATAAACTTCGACTACCTCTAATGGCGGATCCAGGATTTGAACTTTGGAGAGTCCTACTATTAAATGTCCAAGTTTTTTAGATAGAAAAGCGCATGAAGCACTAGATTGTTATTTTACTCACTGAGGCAATTTTTCAAACTCCTAGTTGACTTGTTGTCATCAGTCAAACCATGTTGTGAATATGTCAACATACATTGACATATACATGCCGAAGGAATTTGATGAATGATATGAAAGAATATGTCGAGTGCAGTCGACGCAACCTGTCGAAATATGTCTGACAAACGTTACATCAAACCCTTGATGGGCATAAAAAAGACATGTACATACCAAACATTCAGAGGGTCCTCGAAAGACCTTCATGTGTATATTTTCAGACTACCGCCACCATATATGTGTCCATATCAATACGTTTTATCAACACAATATGAATGACATATCGTGTATGGGCTCCATGATATCAACAATATGGACTGCACACACACACACACACACACACATATATATATATATATATATATATATATATATATATATATATCAGTCCCCTCTCATTGAAGGATCCTTCAAATAAAAGATTCTTTATGGGGCTTACCCCACATCGTAGATCCAACTGTTCATCTTGTAGATCATTTCTCAAAGATCATCTCATCATAATATGCTTGTTTTGTTGGTAATAATGAACAAATTTCAGTTTCTTCATGGTAATCATTTTGCTTTGATTAATAAGCTACTTCACATTTTCAAGTTCAAGTATTGCTTATATATCCTCTTATGTTTTCATGGGATTGTTGTTTTGGATATTTTCGTTCATTTTACGCTTCAGTAAAACACTTTCTACGTTTCATCTTCTAAAAACAGGAAAATAGAGAATTTGTTTAACTGGTCAATTTCCTTCTTAAAGCACTTTTTACGTTTCATCTTAAAACACTTTTTACGTTTTTTGTATAGAGAGATAGATATCTTCCAATATATATATGGTTAAGATAATATGACTCTGAAGTACCCGTGACATCAAAAACCGTGGACTAGACCCTGCCCTAGGTATAGAATCCACTGTCTTAATTATACTTGGTAGCTTTGATTAAACCATTGTGTGACGAATATTACACAGGTTATATCGCCAATGCTCAGAAAATAAACCAAGGTGGAAATTCAGTGCCCCCGTACGTCACGCCGGGCATAATATGAATGACCTGCAAGTGGAATTCCATTGGTGAAGTTGTTGACTTCATATAATAATTTACTTTAATTTGATATCTGTTTGAGACCGATCGAAGCCTTGGAAATAGAATTTCGACAACCACTCTTAATGCACATAACAAAAGAAGTATAACTTGATCAACAAGTACAATATAAGGGGTGTTTGTCTGTAACTCAACTGATTAGGAGCGTTTGCGGTACTTAATAGTTTGTTGGCACTTGATGATCTAAAAGTTCAGAGAACTAAAAGACAAGACCAAATAACATGAAACTAGCTAGGACTTTTCTTATTTCTTTATCTTCATATACATTTTTGTTTTCAAAGCGAAAACAATTTTCAAACAAATGATGATTGAACACCGCCATGCCATCAATCACCACAGTCAGACTCTGATACTCTTTGACGGAGATGGCTAGTTCCATGATAATTTCCGGGTGAACTAACCTCTCATAATTCAAGAACAACTTCATAAAAAAATTTATAAAATAATAAAAACCTCAAAATATTTAATTCTATTTCTTGGCACTGCATCCCCGTTGTGTCCTAGACCTGGTGTAGAACTCAAGTGCCTCAGATTCCAAAACACAATCTGTGGCACTGCATCCCCGTACGCTTTCTCCTTAAACTTTTTTTGTATGCCCTCATAATCAGTTTCCCAGCTATAACTCGAAGACTAATCGAACTCCGTGTCGCTGAACACGAAGATCCCTTTGATCATATGCTCTGGCTTCAGTCTCCCATTTACGGACACTTGAAGAATCAAATCAAACCCCTTCTGGAAATCCGTGATCATGCACCATTCAATTACAAGAAGCGAAGAGTGTGTTTTCAGTATGCAGCAACTGTAAGAACTTACGCAAAGCCAATTATTGGAACTTTTGCTCATCTAGGTGAGTGTCAAATGTCCTGCTTTCGTCTACATAACAATATTTATCGATGATTTGTTATATCGCAAGCCCCTCTGATTTCATCTTCTATGGCCCGTCTATCTGTTTGCGAAGATAATCAATCTTTGCCGGAGCACATCTCATGTTTTGTGTAATGATTTTCAGATGAAGCTAGGGTAGCAAAGGAACCACAGGTCCATGCTGCTTCAGTCATTATTTGCTCAGTTTCTCCCTTTTTCTTGTTGCCGTAAATAATGGTGCTTCCCTTCAGTTTCAATTTGTTTTATTGTCCTTTCAAGTGGTGATTATTTTGTACTAAGAAACACTAGAAACTGAAAAATTCATCCTAACAAAGCGAGAAGTTTAAATCATCAAAACCCAAATTGTTTAGGATTATGATGTTTGGTGACACATAGTACATATTGTCTTCAAAATGTTTGTTAAGTTCAAATTTTTCACATTTGCTTGATGCACAAGTAAATGGTGCTTCATTTCTGAAGTCCTGAAGGGACTGCAATTGAGAAAAATAGAAGCCACTTAACTTGAGTATAACTGTACTGTTTCTGCTCCTACACTACAAGGACTGCGAAGATTTGGGACTGATTTGATTTTCTTTTTCTTTTTTGAACTTATTGAGAATAATTGGATGTTTGTTTAACAGGACCTGATTTGGAGATGGTTTTTTGAAAGATTAAGGGCATGGGGATTTTACCAGTTCTGAATATGGTATGTGATTTTTTTTCCAATTGATTCGTTCATTTGCCCATTTTGTATGTTTGACCTTTTATTTATTGACTCAATTCTCAGGTTGCACACGTTAAAGTCCCATGTCGGTGGGGTGAAAAGAAACCAAAGGTTTAAATAGTATTACCCTACTCTAACTAATACCGAGGCATTTTATGGTAAAACTCCTCGCTTGATGGATTGGACAGGTAGTAAAATTGGGGACAGTATCGGTCTCGTTAGAGTGGGGCGGGCCTGACGATCCAAAAATCCAACAGCACATTCAGCAGAAGTGGCAAGCCAGGGAAGAACGCTGGATATACCACCACCTTATTCAAACTGGCCCGTTCCCTAATGGAGGAGAGGAGCAAGAAAATCTTTTACTGGACATAATAAATATCTCACTCAAATTTCATGTTAACCAAAAATAAAGTGATAAAATAATTGAATAAAAGTGGGATTTCATATAGGAGACTGATGGAAGAAAATGCTGATTAATTTAGTTTTAAATGGAAACTGGTTGGGACGGATATAGGAAACACCCCAATCGAAGGGACGGAGGGGTATCTGTAGCTGCACTGTCCCAAACCACATTAGGGACTGAAGTCAGTTGCTAAAACATACAATAAGAACGGATTGCTGTCAGTGTTTAGTGTGGGTATTCCTTGTAGTGCTACAACTTTTCAGTTTCAATTCCATTTGAATTTAGTTTTCTTTCAAATGGTTACGATAATACTGATTGAGAGATTTTTCAATATGCTTGAAGCACGGGACAATATGTCACATGTTATTATATAATTGGAGGGATTCTTGAAAACAAAAAGTTATCTCTAATTGTATTAATGACATGTGGTGTACAGCTCGTATTCTGAAGCTAACCTAAAAATTTCTCGTGGTACTCACTTGTAGATAGGTCCAATCAATGATATTTTAATACAAGTTTTATTATTTTAAAATAGTCCCTTTTTTTTTTTTTTTTTTTTTTAACTTGAAAAAAAACGTATGATCTTTTAATTTGCTCAAATCAAAAAATAAACATATATAATTGAAAGGGCAAAAAATCCGTGCCCCACAAGTAAACAATCTCCTATAAAAAGGGAATATATCCAGCAAGACTGCAGACGAAACCCTAATTTCATTTGGGCCCTTTCGCATCTCTTCCCAACAAGCTCACTCCAATGGCTCCTCCTCCTCCAAGTGCTACTACTATTGTTGGTCCTCCACAGATCAACACCTTCGCCCCAGCAGCACAACCCAATGCCGCTCCCAGCGGGTCCCGACCGCCCATGGGCTTCACCGAGAACGGTTCGGGCACCTTCCTCTCCTCCGGCAACGCCTGCCTGGATCTCTTCTTCCAAGTCGTACCATCCACCCCCGCCTCCTATATCAACCAACAACTTCCTCTGGCCTGGGCCCACGACGCCCTAACCACCCTCAAGCTCATATGCAACCTCCGTGGTGTCCGCGGCACCGGAAAGTCCGATAAGGAAGGGTTCTACACGGCGGCATTTTGGCTCCACAAGAACCACCCCATAACCCTAGCCTGCAACCTCGCTTCCTTTGCAGAATTCGGATATTTTAAAGACATGCCGGAGATTCTATACCGCCTTCTAGAAGGCCATGACGTGAGGAAGAAGCAAAAGGAGGAGTGGTCCATTGCAACAGGCAGATTTCCCGGCCGTAGGAGACCAAAAATCCGGCGACTGGCACGGAGAAGAACCCGACGTACTAGTACTAAAATTACCAAAGGGGCCTCTGGAGCAATCAACGGCAGGAGACAGAGTGAGCCTAAAGCGGTTAAGATGATGAAGGCATTGGAGAGGGTAAAATTGGAAAAAGAAAAAGCGAGCGCTGCGAGGAAAGAGAAGAAGATCGCCATGGCGAAGAAGGCTGTTGCGAGGTACCAGCGTGACCCGGATTACCGGTTCTTGCACCATCAGGTTTCGGATCTCTTCGCGGAGTGCTTGAAGTCGGATCTCGAAAATTTCAAGTCCAATGAGTACAAGAAGATCACCCTGGCGGCGAAGTGGTGCCCTTCCCTCGACTCCTCCTTCGATCGCTCCACTCTTCTCTGTGAAGCGATTGCAAGGAAGGTGTTTCCACGAGAATCCTACCCGGAATATGAAGGTGTAGAGGAGGCGCATTACGCGTACAGAGTGAGAGACCGGCTGAGGAAGGAGGTGCTGGTGCCGTTGAGGAAGGTGTTGCAGTTGCCCGAGGTGTACATGGGTGCTAATCAATGGGGAGCTATTCCGTACAATCGTGTGGCCTCCGTGGCCATGAAACTTTACAAAGAAAAGTTCATGAAGCACGATGAAGAGAGGTTTAAGAAGTATTTGGAGGACGTCAAGGCCGGAAATTCTAAGATTGCGGCGGGTGCTCTGCTTCCTCATGAGATCATAGCCTCGCTGAGAGATGGTGATTGCAGGGAAGTGGGTGAGCTGCAATGGAAAAGAATGGTGGAGGACATGTTGAAACAAGGCAAGATGAAAAATTGTTTGGCTGTGTGTGATGTCTCGGGAAGCATGTGCGGGACTCCGATGGAGGTGTGTGTTGCTTTGGGACTGTTGTTGTCCGAACTGAGTGGAGAGCCGTGGAAGGGAAAGGTCATCACTTTCAGTCATGACCCTCAGCTACATTTGATACAAGGCGATGATCTAAATTCGAAGTGCGAGTTTATAAGGAGGATGGAATGGGGCTCGAACACTGATTTCCAGAAAGTGTTTGATTTACTTTTGGAAGTGGCCGTGAATGGGAATTTGAAACCAGAGCATATGATCAAGAGGATCTTTGTGTTCAGCGACATGGAGTTCGATGAGGCTTCGGCTTCGAGTTGCAGGTATCCGTGGAGATGCGGTTGGGATACTGGTAGTGGTAGGGACGAGAGCGGGAAGTGGGAGACTGATTATGAGGTAATACAAAGGAAGTTTGAGGAGAAAGGGTACGGGGATGTGGTGCCCCAGATTGTGTTTTGGAATCTGAGACACTCGTGTTCTACGCCAGTGTCTGGATCACAAAAAGGAGTGGCTCTCTTGAGTGGTTTCTCCAAGAATTTGATGAAGTTGTTCTTGGATGAAGATGGTGAAATTGACATCAGCCCGGATCGTATTATGGAAGAGGCCATCTCCGGGGAATTGTACCAGAACCTGGTTGTCCTAGATTGAATTTGATGATCATCATCGTCATGTCCGAAATCCTTCCTTCAATTGTTTTGATCATTATTTCCTCTTTCCTGTAAAAAAAAAAATTGTGAATGAATAAGAAATAAATTGCCATATTTTTGTTTGGCCTGGAAATTAAATGTCTTGTTTTCATTCTGTAGAATAAAATGAGTCTTGTTCATGTTTGTGTTTACAAAATTTGGTTTAGAAATTTGGTCTTCCTGTCATCTGCGTGGCGTTTATATTTTAAGTGGTTCGTGTTTGGGGCAGGTTCCATTTTTCATGAATATGTCAAATACTCAGGAGAAAACAATTATAAAAAAAGGCTATGAGACCTTCAATGGAGAGCACATATTAGCAAAAATAAAATAAAAGATTAAGGTGAAATCTTGTTCATGTTGTGTAAATGATAGATTTAATACAACTGAGAAATTAAAAATTGCCTGAGATCTATCAGAGTCCATGTTTACTACTTTCACTGAGATTTGAGGACTAAAGAGTGCTTTTAAATTGGTATATTCATCTTCCTAGTTACCACTTAGTGAGGAGTTGGATTTGTTATCTGCCTTACTATGTCCCAAAACGAAGAGAAAACTATTGTTATTCAATCAGAAATTTACAGTCGTTTTCCCTCAGTCTTTTCTTTAATTATTTGTGTTTTAAATGGTCCGAAGAGTCGTCTGATATTATTCATAATGTGCTTTTAGAAGATAAAAGTACTCGAGGCCAGGTATTATAAGCTCCTTCCTCCCCTTGTTTCTCAATTAATTCAGGAATAAAAGCCTCCCCCGTATACCCAAGATTTTTTTCAACAAAAGAAAAAGATTAATGTTTATCGGTGAACAATGAAGGGATTCATGGCTTTTTTTATGTTGGAAGGGGAAATCGGAGTGCTCTTGAAATTTGAATGTGATGACATTATCTTGTTCTGTATAATTGTCGTATATTAACTGTAATAATCTTTTTTCTGATAAGAGATGAACTGATGAACATTTCCTTTGGAATGCCTGTTCCAGTTTTGAACTTCCACACTAACGAGAGAAAATTATGCCATTTTGCACTGTTGTTTCTGTAAAGGGTAAATTGATCCAAAGAGTGCTATAGATATGCAGCAGCCCTACCCAAGAATCTCTGGGGTAAGAATAATCTAAAGGAATGCTCAGATGCCATTACAAATTAAAAAATAAGATAAGACCACAATATATTGAATACACCTGGATTTGAGAGTTTATATAAGTTCATCAAAATTAACATACAATACACCCACAACTACAAAACTAGTTTAATGTGTCGGAGAGTGGTGGAGGTCTTATACAATTACTGTCAAATAAAATATTTTTGACAACATTTAAATAGTGCCAGATAACAAGGCACTGTTATCGCTTATATTAGACATAAACAATAACGGTCGGATATAACTGACATTAGCTCATTATTATCCAACAGAAATAGTGAAGCCGGAAATATTGAATACACCTGGATTTGAGAGTCTATAAAAGTTCATCAAAATTAACATACAACACCCACAACTACAAAATTAGTTTAATGTGTCGGAGAGTGATGGAGGTCTTGTACAATTACTGTAAGATAAAATATTTCTGACAACATTTAAATAGTGCCGGATAACAAGGCACTGTTATTGCTTATATTAGACATAAACAATAACGGTCGGATATAACCGACATTAACTCATTATTATCCGACATAAATAGTGAAGCGGGAAAGTTCCCGCCCTTAACTCCACCACATATGTTTCCCGTCGGTACCGCCCCAACATGAAATGCATCAATTAATACATGTACATTAATCTTCTTAGCGAAAAGGAATAGGAATACAAAATTTTAAAAAGTCCTGTATATAATTTTAAGTTCCGTGACATACAAAATATTCGGCAAATTGGCTTAACTCACATTGAATCATTTCTAGTATCCTCACGAATCAAAAACAGTAAGAAGTTAGAAGTTTGTGTTGCAACTCAAGATAGTTCACTGTTTCCATTCCAAATTTAGATATGTCTGATGCATAAATCTAAAGTCTTGGCAAATACAAAGCATAAATAAAATAAAAAACATCAAAAGGGATGCAAAAGTCTTACGTACGAAGAGCTTCGTCACAGATTAAACATAAAATCTGGTCATTTAGCTGGTCTATTCAGTCTTGCCGGTAGTTACTGTGCACCCTTTTCTCTTTCTGGTTTCATTCCCTTAATATTCACTAGGCTTGGCTTCCATGAAGCTAAAGATTTCTCAACTTCCAGTGATAATTCAACAACCTCCGTATTCTCCGTTTCCATATCATACCAAAAACAATGCTTCCCTTCACTGTTATAAAATCTGATCTTATTAAATCAAATGTGCGGTGTAGTCAACAAAATGCGAGGTGGGTATATAACAACTTTTTTCTTTTGTGAGAGATGTTAACAAGACTCTTTTGGAACTCTCTGTAACTTCATATTTTTTTTACAATGTTTTATAATGTTGACACAGAAATTATGTAAAAAACGTAAGATATAGAGAGTTTCATTTTTTTTAAAAGTCTCGTTTGCACATATATATATATATATATATATATACATTTTTTTTTACAATCCAATGTGTCCATTGTACTATTTTTATGGTGTTTTTAATGATAATAAAAAAAAAATAAAAAAATAAAAAAAAAGAAAAGAAAAGAAAAGAAGGTTCTTCCAAAATCTAAAGCCGCGGCTGAGAGGCTCTGCCCCTCATCTTCTTCCTCGCAATTTAGCCGTAGGGTTTATACCTCTGTTTCTCAAAACCCTCAGCTAATTATAGGTTTATATGACAAATTAAACAAAAAAATAATATGAACGTTGCTGCTTCCCTATCATCCATCGCCACCGTCCGCTTCCCCAATTGCCACCGCTGCTTCCGCTTCTCAAAACCCCTACTTCGATCTCCGTCGCTTCGGATAATGTCCCAATTCTCGTCATCACCATCTCCCTCCGCCGCATCCGCGGCGCCAGTGAGCTCGGACACGGGGCCTGTCGAAGCCAAGAAGCCGCCCATGCAGCCGTGGCTCATCGTCGGACTCGGAAACCCCGGGAAGAAGTACAACAGCACCCGCCACAATGTCCGTACGGCCCTCTTTGGAGTTGACACACAAAGTTCAATACTTTGATCCTCATACTTGTGTTAAATCTTGATTATATGATAACCCAATTGCCAATTTTCTCGTAAATTGATAACCCAATTGCTAATTTTCTCGTAAATTTTGAAATCCAAAAGCTTGCAATTTATGGTGGTGGTGCTGTTTTGCAGGTGGGTTTTGAGATGGTGGATGCCATAGCTGAAGCTGAAGGGATACCTTTGAGCAGTGTTTCTTTCAAAGCCCTTGTTGGAAAAGGTTTGTTTGCTTTAAATTTAGTTATCCATTTCAAATTTACAAGATTGCATTTGGAAAAGGTTTGTTGTGTTGATTCAATTTTCTCTACTTGTGTGATTATCTGCACCTGGTGATATTGTTTGATTGATTGAACATGTAGTTACTAAACCAAACCTGCGAGGGCCGCAACTAAATTCGCTAAATTGTTTGATCGTGTTCACTTTTGCATAATTTTTCTGCATGTATCTTTTCTTAAGTTTCTACCATTTACGATCTCATTTTGTTTATGAATTTGTGGCTGCTTTACAGCTCTTATGGATGAATAGTTTTTTACTTTGTTTCCAAGATCCCCAATTGTTAGGGAAAGTTATAATCTTCATAGAGCTTTGTTATCATATTTTCCAGGCCTTATTGGCGATGTTCCGGTCATATTTGCCAAGCCACAAACTTACATGAATAAAAGCGGTGAGTCTGTAAGTAAGCTATCTCAGGATTTGTCTTGAGACTTGTATATGTTTCGGTGATAATTGGTTGATAATTGGACCCTTTGTTGAAGGTTGGATCGATTGTTTCATATTACAAGATTCCATTGAAGCAAGTACTTGTGGTGCAGTTTCCCTCCTTTACTTAATCACTGTTATTCTATCTCTCTCTTTTTACCTCATTTTCCTTCTCCGAGTCAGAGTGTCCTGTTTCTCTGCCGTGCCTTAAGTTTTTGGTTCCCGTTTTCAGATATTTGATGATCTAGATCTTCCCTTTGGAAAACTGCGGATGTTGCCAAAAGGTGGACATGGAGGACACAATGGGTAAATATACAATGCCATCGTAGTTGTCTGCCTGTTAGATTCAACTCAGTATGTTAAGGAAAATATATTTAAAATGGCATAATGACTCTTGACTGGTTCCTGTCATCTGCTTTCTCTTGCAGGATGAGGAGTATCATTGATCACTTTAAAGGGAGTCGAGATTTTCCTCGCTTAAGAATCGGTACTTTCCCTAGACCACCAAAAGCATTTCCCTAATACTTCTTTATATATTACGCATTAGGGAAAACGAACTAAATGTGTAAAAAAAATTCATTCAACTGGTGAAAATTCTGTAGGCATTGGACGTCCTCCTGGGAAAATGGATCCTGTCAACTTTGTTCTTCGTCCATTTACCAAACAAGAACAACAGGAGGTTTGTAAAGTTTCTAATGCAATCTCTAGAGAGGCTTATGTATAGATTAATCGGTGATTCTAACTACTAGAAATGCTTTTCAGTTGAATTTTACGTTTCAAGATGGTGTAGAAGCGGTGCGTATTCTTTTGCTCGAGGGGTTCAACAAAAGCGCAACATTCGTTAATACTGCGAAACCCTTGGAACAATGCGGTTAAATTGATTCATTTGTTATCTTGAGAATCATATTACTTCAAGGTTTCTCATTCCGGCGAACATTCATTACTTGCATTGTTATCTGGTGGTGACGCCGACTCACAAACGCTACCTGAAGAATTATACAGAGCCCTCATAGGATTATGCAGTCCAGAGTGGTTCCGATATCCTCTCGCTAAAAGTGCAGCTGCGGCTATACATTTGATAAGAACAGCACACTTGAGAGTTAGCAACTTATATTTTACCCATTTTTTGTTTTACATATTTGGATCTATGCAATTTATATGGTCTGAATGTTTTCTCATCAATACAATTAAGCTTTTTCAAATTCAAAACATTCCAATGTTTTGGGTTTTCACCTCAACTAAAGGCATGACATGTGAAGGTGGGGAAAATCTTACATGAAACAGGTTTATCGCCACGTGACGTTTTTGATAATTGGACTGAAACATCACGATGATGGTGAGCCAATTCTTCTCTATGTGAAGAGGTCCAAGTAATTTCATTAGTTTTTGGAACACTCACCTACCTTTTGTAAGTCTTCGTGGTTTGATCTATATGCTTTTAACAGAGTAAAGATAGGTACTTATTTTTACTTTTCACATCCTTTTTGGTAGTCGAGTCGAATCGAATGAATTGAAAAAAAATCAATGAACAAAAATTAATAAAGGTGTGTGAGTAGTAACAAAGTTGATTATAACACTATGCTTCTCTTCAGCAATTAAATTTTGAATTATATTCTCATAATTGTCATTAAATCAGAATATTACCCGAATAAAAAAATTTCTCTGCCGGGGTTTGGGGACCCTTCAATAACTGTAGATGACTATAATCATAGGAGATGGATTGTCTGCCCTGCCCTTCCCATCTCATACCCTTCTCATTCCCCCTCTTATTTCTGTGGTCACGGTTAAGCCACGTCAACATTTTATATTCCCATTACTTTTTATTTTATTATTTCTATAAAAAAAATATATATAAAATGTTGTCGTGACTTAATCGTGACTACATAGATAGGAGGGGATGAGAATGAGATGAGATGAGATGAGGAGGGCAGACAATCCATCTCCATAATCATAAGGCAGGTGGGTCTTAGGCCCAAATATCTTCAAATATCTGGGTACTTTTAGTTCCTTAATCTGCCATTTCACTAATTAATCATCAAAATAATATTAAGAAATAGTCATTTTCTTGCAAAAAGTATATAATTTTCCATCTTCTGACTTCTGAAAAGAAAAATCAATTCATTGGTAATCAGTTGTGATTAGCATAATCTAAAGTTGATTGACCAAAAAAAAAGATAATAAAAAATAATCTAATTAAGTTGAAATTTGGTTCTCTATGTAGTAGATTTTTGTTGTTCAACTAGATGCATTTCCATTCGTCTGAACAAAAGCCACGGGCCCCAATCAGAAAGAGCAGCTGCCAACAATCACGGAAACGACTTACGTAAAATGAAGAACAAGACTTGGCTATTCAAAGAATACGTACGAGTTTCTACTCCAAATCCATCGTTGTTCATTTATAAAATTTTGTATTTATAATCATAACCGTTTATATTATAAATCATCTTATAAAGATTGTCTATGCAAAAAAATCAATTAAAACTAATGTCGTTTAGTCATCGAACTGTATAAAAAACAAATAAACGGAATTGCTAAAAAACATTACAAGTCATCTATGTATTTGCTAGAATAGATTGACAAAACGACTTTAGTTTTAATTCAGCTTTTGCAGAGATGATTTTTATAATGTGATTCATAATACGAACAGTTTTTATCATAAGCACAAAGCTCTGTGATCAAACACTAAGAGTTTTGAGCATAAATTCTACTCATCTTTGAGTAGCCAAATATTGTTCTAAAATGAATACACCGCTCTAATAACGTTCCCGCTCGATAACATAATATCATACAAATTTTTCTTCTCCAATATCACAACGCCAAGTCTCCAAAATGTGCTAAACAAATACGAAGTATCACTGATCAAGTTTTTGTTTACAAATCATTTATTATAACACGTGAATTAGTAACATGACAGCGTGATCATCATCATCATCAAACAATGAAGTTGTCTTCCACTACTTCCTATGGCGCTTACTACCGACGTTGTCGTCCACTTCCGAAAGTGGACCCTACGATCCATGTGATCCGTGACCCCACCAGAGTCACAGACGTAAACGCTCCAAAAATCACATGCGAAAACAAACAGTCAGAGATGGGAACACGCACGGCACCATTAAAATATGAAATTTAAACAAACCAACTAATACAATTCCACGTGGCAGACATGCAGGCCTGTTGCAACGTATTATTCCCCCCTTTGGTACTATTGTACGGCGTAATTAGCTCTCGAATTGGACTAGGGTTACGTCTGTGAACACTTTGAAGACCCACAGTGTGCAACTTGGATAAAAATATCCGATTTCGACCTATTTTAATTCAGATATTTCGTTCGATTTACTGAAACCGAAATTTTGATATCCGAAAAATTTCAAAAAAATTTGGACAAAAATTTTAATATTCCGAGTCCGATATGAGTTTGCGAAACTTGCATAACTTAATTATATACTCATTAGCTTTGGATTTGTAATATAATGTACTCAAATATGTAACTATTTTTTCAATTACACTTCCTTGAATATATTACATAAAAAAAATGAGAATTTGAGGCCAATTAAATTCCATAACTTTGAAATTCCGAATTAATCCGATTCCAAAAGTACTAAATTCCGTATGCCATTGCAAGTTCGATTCAAAATTAAAATGGATATGCATTTTTGAAACTTTTTAGTTTGAAGTTGAAAGCATGTGTTTCAGATCCGAATCCGGCTAAAAATCAGGTCGACCCGGGCCACGCCAGCAATTCAACTGTATTTCTCGGCTAAAAACCCTAAGAAAGAGGCACACTACTCAAAATTTATATGGTAGATGGATGTGTAATGTATATTTTGAGACAAATTAGTATCCTACTTTTATTGTATGGTACTAAAACAAAATTTTAATTTAACGACTTTAACTTGTTAGTACTATAGTCACCTGACCTACTCTTGTTAATAAAGGCAAAGGATCATGACCGGATCCATTTTCTAGGAATCTCGTGACTATAGTCGTTCATCGTGCAGTTAGTCAGAAATCATTTGAAAATTAAAATTTAAAATTAAATATAAATAGTATCTAACGAAAATTGACCGCACTATGTACGATGAACGACCACGATCACGGAATCCCAAAAAAAGGATCTGGCAAGGATTCTTTTCCGTTAATAAATAAACTGGTTATATTATATGTCAACTAATTGGTCGCTCATATTATGATACGTAAACTAATAACACGTAAATATCAGCGAACTAGTAAGGTTACAAATATTTGATATCGAAGTAGATGCAACTCTCCTACATCTGAAATAGTTATACCGCGTTCGTATTTCAGTACCCCACAATAACATACCAAATATACGGTTTACTTTCTTTATGGTTTATAAAATTTATGAGGGGATAAAATAGCTGGTTGTCGTACATTAATTTCATGTCACGATCCGAACCTATTACCTAAAAAACCCGAGTCCGACCCTACCATTTTAAACTTTTCTTAACACTTATTTGGCGAGAATCCCACGCGCTTGTTCGCAAAATCGTAGCTGACGCGTGTCCCCTGCTGCTGCACGTTCCCGATGATAGACGGCGACGACGACGTCGGCGCGAAAGCGAAGCAAAACGTCCCCGCCGAGTCCACTGGAATCAAGTAGTTCTTCGCGGGAAGGCTCAACGACTTCCCGCCGGAAAACTGAAACGACACCGTTGGGACCTGCACCTTGGTCCGCGACGACAGGTTGTAACACGTGTCGAACAGCGAGAAGCTGCTCGCAGTCGGCAGGTCCCGAGTAAGCTTCTTGAAAGCGTCGCGGAGCGCGTTGTACGCCTGAGTCTGCAGCCGGGTTATGGCTGTCCCCGAGTCGACGATGATCCCTCCGTTTCCGGAATCGTCCACCGCGAAGAGCGACGGCGGGACTGAGACCGGTTGGCCGCCGACGCTGAATCCGGTGAGCCCCACGTAGTAAAATGTGCCGACTTTTCCGCTACTGACTAGCGGCGCCGTGACGGAATCAGCTGGTGGGGCGGAGTTGAACTCGAGAGTCGACGACGCGGACGAGTCGCGGTTAACCAAGCAGTACGAAAACGTCGTCGCTTTAAACTGGGAGGTAAGTGACAAGGGCCCGCCACCCAGGCCCAACAACCCGGCGGCTCCGACAAATAATCCCTCATTATCGTGTCCGCATCCCAACGCGATTTTGTTAATCGAGCCCGAGTTCCCAAACGACAGCGTTTCAGTGACGTAATCGCCGACGGTGTAGGATCCGTCGCCGTACGACACCTGATAGAGGCACTTATTGGCGCGGCAGGCGGACACCTGGAGGGCCTGGCATTGCGGCGCATCGCACGTGAGCTGGCTGTAGGTGGAAGATCCGGCCGGGTTGAAAACCGGGTCAGATTGCTGGTAGCAATCGGAGCAGGGGCCGCACTGGAGCCAGTTGACGTCGCTGCCGGTGTCGAGCACCATGTAGAACGACTTCGCCGGAGTCCCGACGCCGATCCGGGAGAAGTACTCGCCGCTGCCCTGGCTGACGCCGGAGACGACGGGGGTGGAGAGGTCCTGGGGTTGGATCTCGGCGTGCATGGGCTCGAGATCCCCTCTTTTTATCCCCTGGAGTGTCAGCTGGAGCTTGGTGTGGAGCGAGTTCACTCGGGCCGAGTCGCGGCCAAGTCTGGTGAGGGCGAGGGATCTGTAGTCCTTGTGCTGGGAATTGAAGAGGGCGTCGCGGGGGTAGAGCTGGAGGGAGAAGGTGGAGGAGTTGAGGGGTTGGGATTCCTGGGATTGAGATTCCAGCGGTTGGAGGGACTCCGGGTCGAAGGAGAGGACAGCGTGGGCTTGGCGGAGGGAGGCGGAGACGTCGAGGAAGGTGGCGATTTTGGATTCGGGTAGGGTGCGGGAGAGTGAAGTGAGTGTGAAGAATGCTGAGAAAATGGCCAAGTAGAACGTCCTCTGAGCCATTTTTGCAGAAAGCAGAGGACTGAGCTGCTCAGAGAGATGAGTGGGAAGTGAGTGGGAGATGGACTTTATTTAGCAACATATCTAGAGAGAGAAAGAGAGAAAGAGAGAAAGAGAGAGAGAGAGGGTTGGTGACGTAAAGATTGAAGAGCATTGGGAAGTGGATTGAGACATGGGCCCAACTTAATTTGGATTTTGAAAAGCTAGTGGCCATCTCTAATTTTACCAAACTTTCTGTGTGAAAAATTGAAAATGGATTCACACTGTTTAATCAGTTAGCTTGTCCGATTATTGATTGATTGTCGATAACTATGTGGTTACGTAGGGATATTGACAGATTTTTACGTAAAGATCGAAATAATATATGGTAGATAAGTTTAGACAATATTTTTATCGATTTTATCGTTACGGACCAGATTTAATGATTATTTTGTAAAATTTTAAAACACGTTAGATGCTAGTCAAGAAGTAGGAGCCTAGGCAATTAGACTGAACCTAAACAGACTAAACAGATTTAAGTAAATTTATTATATATTGTATAAATAAGTGCGTGTTTATACTTAAAAATACATAATTGCATTGTGATACTTAAATTGCAAAATAGAATAACATATTAGAATATAATGAAAACATGAAAAACAAACATACAGTGTGCGTTCATAAGTCCAAGTTTATTGTAACTTCTAAAAGTTCTAACGTGACATCATTTAATTATGTGCCATAATCGAAAGGCACTTATAAATACGTGTTTCTTTGTTTTTTAAACTTAATTCATATTGCAGAAATGGAAAATGAACAATATTCTTTTGAAATTTATGCTTGTGTGCTTTTTAATGGCAGAAATGTCGGGAGTGGTTTGTTTCTTTGTGTTGCGTTTTGCATTTCTTTTCTCCTCCATTTCGGGCGCAAAGGTAAAAGTTTGGTGATTGATTTCGACCGATGATGAGATTAAAGGTGGTATTAATAATTGAAGTCAAGGTCTATAGAGCTCTTTCGACAGCAGAACAGCTGAAGAAACACTTATGCGTTACCACCATAAACAATATTTGTCGTCTTATATATTTTTTCACGTAATTTTTTAATTGCATGCATAAATTGTTAGAATCGAAGGCACTACATGATAGAGAAAAACACAAAATAAAGTAGAAAGATAGACACTAAAAATTTACGTGGTTCAGCAATTTGTGCCTTCGTCCACGAGGTAGCCATCAGTTATACACTATATAAAAATAACGGGTACAACAAGAACAATCTTACCAAGCCAAAGACAAGACTTGATGAATACTTAATTTTAACTATGATGTATGTTCACCATACACCTAAACATTTGTCATGAGTTATTTTACCTAAATTCTAATTAACTTTCAAATTAAATGTTACTTTTTCAATTTTGAAAAAAAATTAACCAATGAAAGGACACACGGCATATGATTAGATTTAGTGGTGTTTATCTATATTAATAAGCGAGATGCCTAAAGTTCAAACCGACTCACATAGATAACAATAATGTATTATTTTTTATGTTCAGTTCGATACTTAACTAGTAACTGACCCATAATATTCGCCTAATTCAGCCTCCCACTAGGATATCCTCCTCCTCATACCTCATAAGTAGTATTTTGTTGTAATAATTCTTACAACAATATTATGCATGTACATATATATATATATATATATATATATATATATATATATATATATATAAACAAGCATATACGCATGTACTAAGACATTATTTAGTAATTTTTCGAATATAATAATTCTTAGATTAAAATTTAACTTGTTGAATAATAGAATTCGAAGAGCATAAAGTAATTGATATCAATGATTAATCTGTTTAATTAAGCAATTAGGGTCTTTCTGTGTTTTACCAACTTACAGCATTAGTCCAAGTTTCTCCAATGCCTACAGTCTCATATGAAAAATGAATCAACGGTGCAGAAAGAGTATGTTAATTTCTGCATCGCAGTACTGGGAGTGTATTTTTGCTTATCGCCTTTAACTGGTGGTAATGTTGATTACTTGTTATTATTGGATGTGTATAAATTTTGATATTTGTGTCTATCAACTACGCAGATCTCGATACTTAAATTCTTCAAAAACAATAAATAAGATGGTCAACATCACTATCACTTTAGGGTAATGAACAAAAATATTCTTTTAGTAATGGTATCCTGTTGTTGCAGTTGTTTCGAAAAAGCGGATGGGCATTGGCATCAAGCTTAATAACTTTCTCATTTGTGAATCACATCAAACCATATGTCAATTTTTGAATGTGAAAACATTACAGTAAATGGGAGGTAGATATCATATCAATTCCATATCATATATGCATATATATATTTTCAAATGAATAGTTGTTTCGAACTTATTTACAACTCCTGCATGTAAACAAAAGTAAAAACCAAAAACAACCAAATTGATGGAATCGAACTTGAAAGTTTTTGTTGAAAGAGGCAAATGCTCAAAATCTCCACTTCCTTGTTGTTTATTAGACTTTAAATGCTTCTAGCTTTACATTTATTTAAGGTAGTCTTTTTTCATATTACATTGATTTAAGGTGGTTGAATAGTTTCTCTCATCATCTTTTTTATTTTTTTTAACAAGTAATATTATCTACACTAAAGGAGAGAGTTGGGTTTAGCCTCACAATAGATTAACACTAATTTAGCTCAAATTCGTCTTTGACGAGAATCAAACTTAAGATATCTCACTACCAACAAAACATACATATACAAATAAAGACCTAATTACAACAACAACAACAAAAAAAAAAAGACGACGAAAAGATAAACATCAAGGCAAACACACGGAAAGCACCAAACGCACAGAAGGGAAAAAACCCTCCCCGCTCTGTTGCTGCCACAACAAACACACAAAAAGCACCAAACGCATAATGTTGCAACCAAATCTGATGGAAATTACCAACTAGTTATTGTTATTTGAAATACTGTATACATGTAATATTTTACTTAAACGAGAACAAACTCACTCTTTTATTCTTCCCTCTGGTGTTTATGGTTAGCCTCCATGAAATTTAATTAGCGGGTAGCTCAGATCAATGCTTAAAGACACTGATTTAGGAAATGAGTTGTCCACAATCACCCCGGATAAAGAATTAAATAGCTAACAAATCCACCTACTGAACCTTGCATGATACCCTTTCAAAAGCTAAAATCATTGGATGACTGCACAATGTCATTAATAGAGTTAAGAGTCAAATGGGTGTAAAGATAAATTTGCATATTGAATTAGGTTTGTAAGAGTATTTTATGTAGTAAATTTGGGTTTAAAGAGATATTGATAGTTTAGTTAAAAATCAAATAGGTGCGAAAAGTAAGTTGAGTGTAAAACGAGATTACATGAGTTTAAATAAAATTTCCCATAACCAAAAGGCATAAATCGATATAATTTTAAAACATCATTAGAATAAAATATGCCATAGGGCACCGTTTTTGGGACACTATTCACAACTTGTGTCTTTATGAAGTACAACCTTGCACCCGAGTATCAATGTTTTCTCTAGTACACATCAAAAGCGCACATTTAAGTTGCACATTTGATAAGATCAGTTAAATTATTTAACGTAACAAAATATAATGACTCTTGTTCAGATATGTAATTTAAATGTGCACTGGAGAAAATTCACCGAAGTATACTCTTCCCATATAGCCGTTACTGTTATTCTTGGCGAGCTCAGTCAGTAAACCAATATGAAATCTTCAAGATCAATCTCTCCCTTCAGGCTTGGGGCTCTGCAAAACCTCCAAAAGAAAACCTTGCTCAGCCGCCGGCCCTAACCTTTGGCTTGTGGGTCGGTGGCAGTGGTTTGGTATTGCTGTGCTTTGAAAAAAAGCTGCTTCTGCTGTGCTGTGAGAATAAGCAGCTGTGAAATAAAGTAGTAGAGTGTTTGGTAATTTTTTTTGTAGAAGTGCTTTTGAAAAAAAAAACAGTATTATAGTGTTTGGTAAACTTTTATGTAAAACAGATGTGAAAAAAGCCGGTTTTTCAAAGCTGGGTTTTGCAGCTTTGTGTTTTTGGCTTTTTTTTCACCCAAAACTGTGAAAAAAAAGCTGAAGCTGAATGTTTACCAAACACAAAAAAACTCCCAGGTTTTTTTGATACCCACTTTTTTCAGAATCACCTCAGTACCAAACCAGGCCTTAATCTCTCCTGGTTTTTCTACTTTGCCTTCTTCTCTTCCTTCTCTTTTCTTTTTCCATGCTTTCTTATGAGCTATGTCTCATTTTTCTGTGCTTTTTGTCTCATCTTTCTGAGCTTTTGTCTAAGTGTTATACCCTCTCCTCAATCAACTGCAGCTCACCGCCATCCCTCCAAACAACTCATTTTCTTATCCACCATCTGCCTTTTCCCTAAACCAACATCAGGTCTTAAATTTTTGGGCTGCTTTTATTTTATGGGGATCAAGTTTCTATCGGCTGGTTTTACTTGTACTGCTTTTGTTGCCTTCATGTTTCTGTTTACTGCTAGTGCCGGCCTTCGACCTTACCACATTTGTAGATTCCACATCTGCGGTGGTGGATTTAGTTCAAGAGTCAGGTTTGGCTCATCCTTTGATCGATTGAGGACGACGCCGATTGCTAGCTCTTGTTGGTTGCTACAACACCATCCTTTCCAGATCTATTGTCGACGCTTCGGTCTCTTCTCTGATGCTCGGATTTCTTGCGGCGGCGGTAACAGGAAGGTTGCAGAAGTTGTTAGGGTTTTTGTGTGTTTGGGCTTCTTTTGTGAGGTCCAATGTCTGTATTGGGCTCGTACTTTTGTTTTTGGGCTTTCTTTATTGTAATCTTTCTTTGTTGGTAATGAACTTACCTTTGACCCCAAAAAAAAAAAAAAAATCTCTCCCTTCAGGCTCTGCTCCCTCCTCCGTCGCGAGAAGAACCCGAATCTCGCTCTCCAACTCTTTCAAAATCTCAATCCCGATACGGAAACTCCGCCTGGACAGCCCTTTCGCTTTTCTCTCCTTTCCTACGACCTTATCATCACCAAGCTCGGCCGCGCGAAAATGTTCGACCATATGGAGCAAATCCTCCACCAAACGAAGCAAGAAATCCGTTTCTACCCGCCGGAGATAATCTTCTGCAATGTCATTTCGTCCTACGGTCGGGCTCGCCTTCCCGACCGCGCTCTCCAAGTGTTCGATGAAATTCCTGCTTTCCGTTGCCGAAGGACGGCGAAATCGTTGAATTTGCTGCTGGATGCGCTTTTCAAGTGCGGGGAGTTTGCGAAAATGAGGAGATTTTTTGTGGGTTTTGAGAATTACGCGACCCTGCCCAGATGAGTGTACTTATAATACATTGATCAAAGCTTCTTTTGCGAATGAGTGCTTGGATGATGCGCGGAAGGTGTTCGATGAAATGTTTAGGAAGGGCGTACGTCCGACTACGGTGATGTTTGGGACGTTAATTTACCGGCCTTGTTCGAATTTCATGTTGAAAGAAGCATTTAAGTTGAAATATGATATGGTGGTGATTCATGGCGTTGTGCCTAATCTATACGTGTATACCTCTTTGATCAGAGGGCTTTGTAAGATTGGTGAAATGAATTTGGCTTGTAGGCTGAAAGAGGAGATGGCGACGAAGAAAATCAAACCCCGATTCAGCTGTTGATTCAACTTTAATCAGCGGGCTTTGCAATGCTGGCCGGAAAGAAGAGGTTCCTGGCTTTTGGACGAAATGAGATTGTACGGGTGCAAACCAGATACTGTGACTTTTAATGCATTGATTCACGGGTTGTGTAAAGAGAAGAATTTTGAAGCAGCGTACAGAGCTTTGGATGAGATGGCGGAGAAAGGGTGTGAGCCAGATGTTATTAGTTACAATACAATTATCGGTGGATTATGCAAGGAAAGGAAATGGAGGGAAGCTAATGTTTTGCTCGAAGATTTACAAAGACGCGGGTGTACTCCCGACTTTGTTTCGTATCGAACAATGTTCGATGGACTTTGCGATTGGAGACAGTTCAAAGAAGCAGCCCTTGTTTTGGACAAGATGGTCTTCAAGGGCTTCGCGCCCCGGCTTGCAAGTACACAGAAACTTCTTGAGGTGTTGTATGAAGAAGGTAGTGCAGAGTTGTTGTTAGGGACAGTTTTAACTGGTCTGGGAAAGGGAAAGGGCAAATTTCTTCGTGTAGATATGTGGGGAATGTTGACTGATATGGTTTGCAAGAAGGAGAAGCTTGTAAATGTCTTTAAACTTGTTGATAGTTTAGTAGTGCAAATGTAGCAATTGATTTTTTGGCCATGCCAATGAGATAAAATTGGGTTTTGATCGAGTGAAGGCTCTCTTATATAACGTCAGACCGTAATTTATTTTTCCCATAGACTTTCATTGACAAGTATGTTAATGATCATGTACTCGAAGCATTGATAGTATCACTAATATAAATGACATATCCATTGTTGTTGAAAGGATTATCGATATTAAATGGTCGGATTAGCCAACTAATCAGACGATGTAACTAAAAAATTACACGTGTAAAAGTTCTTTTAACTATATGATATCCCGTTATCGTTTGGAATGCTAACTGTGACGTGGATGCTTTAGCCACCCAATGAATGAGAATGACATTATTTGTTTTAAGTTCAACCTAAAAAATCAAATATATTTCAGCGCCTAAAAATCATTTCATAAATAAAATTAAATGCCATCATCGCTTTGGGGACGTAGCTCATATGGTAGAGCGCTCGCTACGCATGCGAGAGGCACGGGGTTCGATTCCCCGCGTCTCCACTCCACTCCTTTTCTGCATTTTTGTTGACATTTTATTGTCACGGTACTCTTTGCACATCTCATGGAGCGATTTCTGAAATCTGTTTTTCGAATTCACTTTGTAGAAACCCTACATAATAATCATCCGAAAAACGTTTTCCAAAAACATAATTCAAATATCGTATTTAAAACAATCGTGCAAGACAAAAATCCTTTCTGTTTTTGGAATCAGATTTTGTCTTTGATAATTCACAAACAAAACCCACAATTACTAAACTGATACAGAGTTCCCACGTTGAAAAAAATGAAGTTTTGCTTTAGCTTTAAACAATACTGGACCTCTCCGTTTTATTGTCAATTGATGTTTAGTTGGATGCTCACATTTTAATAACAAATACTCCTCTATGCACTCAAGTTTGAATCTTTCTCCAACAGTTTGAAAATATAGTCTAAAATATCGTTTGTATAAAATTATTCACTTATAAATGATTGGTGTCATAATTGTTTTGTCATTCTTAACTAGATGAAAACTGTGAGCTCTAAAAGAATGAGGAGAAAAACTGAAAATTTATGAACTGTAGATCTATATATTATAGAACAGGATGTTTCTTTCGCCTCGGCTGTATGAATCATTGAAAGCCACTGCGCTCAGGTTTTGTGCCAAGTCTTTTGTTAACTCCAAGTACTCCATTTTTTCTTCTTAGAGAATTAGAGAATATGCCCTGAACTGCTAGTATTATACCATGAAACAGTTCCTTTAATGTGAGCAAGTTTTATGTACATAAAAGCAGCACAAATTTAATGCCAAATTAACTTATACTGCAATTCTCTGTGTTAATATTTGGTTTATGAATTGTAATGATGATGATACTAATTAATAGACTCTAGCAGTACTCTCAACATCCATCACTGGCGGGCTCTACGGAGCTTAAAAGCCCGTTGCCTCTGAGCTGCATGCAGTGATCTTCTGCATCCACCTGAGCACACACAATTACGACAGCCAGGCCGTTGTGATGCGCCTCCTGCATCACGTTCACCGCAATGTCGACTGTCATTCCTGGGATGACTTTCATCAGAACCTGGACAACGTACTCCCTCTTGTTATAGTTGTCATTGTGCAGCATCACTCGGTACGGCGGAGACATTTTCCTTGATTTCCTGAACAAAATTGATCAAGGAAAAGCTTAGTAAATTATACTTTCTAATGTTAATCAAATGATTTATACATTCAACGGAGCAAAGGGCTGTTAAAACTTAAAATAGTTTCTAACCCTCAAATATTTATTTACTAATAACAGGCTTGTAGCTCGTTAGGAGCTTTCACCCTTATACTCGAGGTCTTGAGTTCGCGATTCTTGCATTTGCACTTGCTATGTTTCTTACTTTCTTTGAAAGCTTTAATCGTTGCTTAATTGTACTGAGCTAAGTCGGCCATACATTTAACATCCTTCAAGATGCTAGATATGATGTTGGGGTTTCAAGAATTTTCATCCCACACGCAAATTTTACCTTGAGGGACTTCAAAGTACCGAGAACCTTTAGATTATATTATTAAAAATGCACTACTATAACACTACCAATGAACGGCTCAAACGCTACAAAGCACCACAGAGACACTAAGCAAAGGTCTTTAAGGTGTTATTAGAAAGTTTTCTCAATTATATTGCATCTCATCATTTCTAATCTTCTATCTGACTTTTGTAGTACATTCTGAATAAGTTTAGTATAAGTTCTATAAAACTTTGAAGTCTCTCATCTAACCACCATAAATTCTACTTATTTACCTCACGTCAAATTCAGAGTCACGACTAGGAGTTGTTTTCTCTATGGTTGGCTTGTCCAACACCCCACCACCTGTGCCAAGCCTGGTGCTCGACGCTGTCATCAAGATGCTCCGATTTGGACATTGTCTGTGGAAATAATGTTTGTCACCTGTTACATGGTCAATAATAAAACCTTGAGTTAACCAACAAACCCAAGCATGTTTACTAAGCAACATAGGAATGTAAAAGAGAGAAACTCATCTATAGCGGTGTTACAGCATCGATCTTGGTACTTCAAGTCAATCACGTACTGTCACATGTAGTGCGTGATTGACTTAAGATACCACCTCCATAACACCACATATTGTTCTTAAGTAAATGCATAAAAGAGTTCTAGGAATCAAATCTTTATCACGATGTGTATTGTGCATAATTATTTGGGATATTGCCACCGTGACATTAGGCGCATGAAAAGTTTCTCAATTTTAAGAGTTTGAAAAATTAGAGTACAAAATACAGAATTTGTGCCTAAGAAAATGTATAAAATAGTTTTAACCATCTCCACAAATGGATGCAAACTTGACAAAAATCACAGAATTAGTGCGTAAACTGAATTTTTTGCTCAAATTTGAAAGAGCCCAGAAACACAAAGTACCTGATTTGTTGAGATTGAATCCATGGTTTGGCGAAAGAGGGACTCGACCGCAGATGGCAGCCATGAGCCTCTCTCTCCTCTCTTACTCACACTCTATCTCTCTCTCTCAAACTCCGAGTGTTTGTGCCACAAGAGACTGGAAAGGAGAATGTGTGGCAATGGCATATACAGGTTGTGTGGTCCGCGACTTCTGATGGTGTTAGTTAACGACACGTCGTAAGAGAATCGTTCTGTGGAAAATATCCGGCTCTAAACTTTGTGTGGCACTGAGTCTTTTAATTATGAACGGAACACAAGTAGTATATCACGTGTTTTTATGTAAATGTTAGAAAATTTTATTTTTTAAGTTATTAACTTTTTAAAACATATATTTCACAATTTGTATAATGGCACGTGATGTACCATTTCGTGTGCCCGTCATACTGAAAAATCTTTCCTCTAGAAGGGGGAGACAAAGTGTGATGAACATGGAAAACGATGTTTAACCTTCACCAAAACGTTATTTAAATATAGTATTAATGCTCCTTAATTCTGTTGGGGAAATTATTATGTCAGCAACTATATTTCAACAGCATAGCCAATCGTGTCACACTCCACGCTAACAGTATTTCCAGTTTGCCATGGAGCTCTTCTCTCTGCAATCTTTCCTCCTCCTCCTCCTTCTCTCCCTCTCCCTCTACCTCTACCTCTACCTCTACCTCCACTTCTTCGATTCTTCAAACAAGTACAAACACACCGGCTTAAAAAGCTACCCGATTCTCGGAGCCCTACCGGAATTCCTAAAAAACCGCCACCGGTTCCTCGACTGGACAACCGAAATCCTCACCAGCAGCCCCACCAGCACCTTAATCTACAGCAGCCCGGTAAAAATCCGCGGCGTTATAACCGCCAACCCTGCCAATGTCGAGCACATGCTGAAAACCAACTTCGACAACTACCCGAAAGGCGAAAGGTTCATATCCCTCCTCGAAGACTTTCTCGGCGGCGGAATTTTCAACTCCGACAGCGAGCTCTGGAAGGTCCAGAGGAAGACCGCCAGCTACGCCTTCAACACGAAATCGCTCCGGAACTTCGTTATGGAAAACGTTAGGTTTGAGATCGAGTCGAGGTTAATTCCGTCTTTGGACGCAGCCGCCGAAACGGGACGCCGTTTGGACTTGCAAGATGTTATGGAGCGCTTTGCGTTCGACAACGTCTGCAAGTTGGCTTTCAATGTAGACCCGAATTGTCTCGGAAGCGGCGGCGGAAAATCTGAGTCCGCCGATTTCGATTCCAATCCGGATCATTTCATGCAGGCATTTGAAGAAGCAGCCACACTTAGCTCTGCGAGATTTATGTATGCGTTTCAGTTTATGCCAAAAGTTAAGAAGTTTTTTAACGTTGGATCAGAGAGGAGGTTAAAAGAATCAATCTCGACCGTCCATAACTTCGCAGATGGGATTATTAAGTCGAGAATAAGCGACCAACGGTCGGAGGATCGCCACGATTTGTTGTCATTGTTTATTGGTATTCCGGAAAACAACAACTCGCCGGCTTTTCTCCGAGATATAGTGATAAGCATCATTCTCGCCGGCCGGGACACGACATCATCGGCTCTGACATGGTTCTTCTGGCTCCTGTCGTCCAGACCTCACGTCGAGCGTGCCATTTTAAATGAGCTCGAAATGATTCGGGTCCGAAACGGGAAACGTATCGGGGATATTTATGAATTGGACGAGCTCCGAGACATGCACTATTTGCACGCGGCGATTTCGGAGGCGATGCGGCTGTACCCTCCCGTACCGGTCGACTCGAAGGCATGTCTGAACGACGACGTCTGGCCGGACGGTACGGTCGTGGGGAAGGGGTGGTTGGTTACATACCATGCTTACGCGATGGGGCGGATGGAGAGGATATGGGGGAATAACTGCTGCGAGTATTTGCCGGAGCGGTGGCTGACGGAGGACGGCACGTGTCGGCAGGAAGGTGTTTTCCGGTATCCGATATTTCATGCCGGGCCAAGGATGTGTCTGGGGAAGGATTTGGCGTATATTCAGATGAAGTCGATTGCGGCATCGGTGATGGAGAGGTTTGTGATCGTCGTACATGATAGGGACACGTGTCCGGAGCATCTGTTGTCGTTGACTCTCAGGATGAAAGGTGGCCTCCCCGTGAGTGTGAGGAGAAGGAGATTTGTAGCTGATGACCGGTGAATCGGTGATTATGTGATGTCGTTTTATTGCACAATATTAATAAGATCTTAATTCTTCTAAATTTCATGTAGCATTCCTTTATATGCAAAACTGTTGTGATATATATTATTTATAACACATGAGATTACGTGAATTACTAGTAGATTGTATTTAGAATACTTTATGATTTGCTATGTTTTGATTGTATTACTTCAAACGGAAGGAATCTTAGGTTGGTTACTATAATTTTTTTTTAAACAGTACGATATTGATTGATAAGTAATAGAATACGTACAATTATTGAGAATAAGGTGCATATAATGAGTCTCAATAAAAACCTTAAGACAAGACATGAGAAATAGTACACCGAGAATTCCTCAAGCCGTTCATCTCTCTCTTCCTCTCTTTATTGTACCCCTCCGAGAAAATAAACCACAAAATTGCTGCTCTAAGAGTTGAATCCCATTCACAAGATTCATCATTGCCAATTCAGAATTATTAAGAATGAAGAGTAAAGACAAGGTTAAAAATAACCAATGAAGTGTGTGAAATTCATTTTCCTATAAAACCAGCCTGTAAGATAATTACAGTGGCGCCACAGTTTTCATAAGCAATAGGGATTTGGAAGTCGAAAAGTCAAGAAGTTAAGAAGATAGGCAAATCCAATTCAAATATCCCATTAAATCGTAAGACACTCACACGTCCCCACAACACCACCTCATCCTCTACGATGCGGTGCTATGCTTCCTCTTGGCTCTGTGGGTGCCATGTGTCCGTCGCAACAACCAACTACCGCCACTGCCAGCCGCCCCCCCCCCCCCCCCCTCCCCTCCTTTATCGGCAAGGCCACAGGCTTTTGTTGTTAAAGTCCCACATCGGTGGGGTGAAGAAAATATGGAGGGTTTAAATAGTATTACCCCACTCTAACTAACACTGAGGCTTTTTGTGGTAAAACCTCACACCTGACGGATTGGGCAGGTAGTTAAGTTGGGGACAGTATCGGTGTCGTTAGAGTGGGACGGGCTCGGCGATCCAAAAATTCCAACATGGTATCAGAGCCCACGGTTGCGGGCCCGTGCAAGCCAAAGAGCTTGTGTTGTGGCAAGCCAATGAGTTTGTCACCACCCAGAAGGAAACAAGTCTGAGCTCTTAATATAGAGACGACCGCTGAGTTCCAATTGAAAACAAGTGGGCCCAACGTGAGCCGACCTCTGAGTTTCAATTACCGATGTGCTAAATGAGGTTACACGTGAGGGCCGCTGAGTTCCAATTGAAAACAAGTGGGGGCCGCTGAGTTCCAATTGAAAACAAGTGGGCCCAACGTGAGCCGACCTCTGAGTTTCAATTACCGATGTGGATCTCCACGTGTGAACCACTAAATGAGGTTACACGTGAGGGGGAGTGTTAAAGTCCCACATCGGTGGGGTGAAGAAAATATGGAGGGTTTAAATAGTATTACCCCACTCTAACTAACACTGAGGCCTTTTGTGATAAAACCCCACACCTGACGGATTGGGCACACTAGTCGCCTGTGGTACAACCCCGTCAAGGGGAGACAGTTGAGATGCAAAAAGCTGAATCAAGAAAGTTACTGATCGGTAACATCCACGTGCTTTATAACCCAACCCTAGGGGAAGGAAAATTAGGCCAGGTACCTTCTTTTACATTCATGTTCATTTCCTGGTGCAGTAGCTTTAAACTTTTGCACACAAACACTGCATTATTCCAGTGGTTGCAACCACATTTTCGGCTAGCTCAAAAGAAGCATTTAATTTTGGTAAGTGTAGGAAGCAAGAGTCAAAAAACAGCTAGCAGCACACAAAATTGAAATAACATTTTTATTTGAACTTCCAACAGAACGCCATACATCCAACATGCTTTTTGAAATCTGTCTGGTTTTTTTCCAGCTGAAGATCATGTTATATGACAGAAGAGAGTTATCTGGGCAGAGAGATTGTCATCGTGCTCAAGTCTTAGGTGCCAAACAATAAGTAATCTTAAGACCTATTCGATAATCATATAATTTTTGGGTTTTAGGGGTTTTTTTTTTTTTAAGATAGAGAAGGGGAAAAAAATAATGTGGGGAAAATGGTGGTGGGAGGGATTTATGGGAAGAGTATACATAAAATATATCGAACAAAAAAGTGGAAAACTAAAAAACACAAAATTAAATGATTATCAAATAGTATAATGCTGCATAAACTCGTTAGACGATTATACATGACATGTTGCGTACCTAAATATCCAGTGGCCTGAGGAAAGGCACGTAATCGCCAATATTGAATAAAGCTAGCACGGACATGACATCCCTAGTAATTGTCTTGAGATCAAACATATCATCACTTTTACTCCCCAATACCATCCTATATGTTATATCCTCAACAAGCTCACCGACCTTCTCACTAAGATTCACCACCTCACCTGCCTCCGCGGCTTTCTTCAGCGACTGCACCAACAACCCCACCTCCTCCCTTCTTAACGGAGCAAAATCCTCAATTTTTGACGGACAAAGAAGCTGCATTGTGCAAAGCTTCCTAACATGGCGCCAGTATGGACCATATTCAGTAAAGGCAATACCCTTTGTACCATACGATATGTACTCAGAGGCTTGGAGTTTGGGGCGGCTAGAAAAGACGGTGTCATGGGTTTTATGGAACAGCTCTGCAGCTTTAGGAGATGGGACCACTATGGTGGGTACCAAGCCGAGGCGCATGTACATTATGGAGCCATATTTTTTGGCTAAGTGTTGGAGGCTGTGGTGTGGGTGGTTGCCT
This sequence comes from Cotoneaster glaucophyllus, assembly GCA_036320875.1. Lineage (NCBI taxonomy): Eukaryota > Viridiplantae > Streptophyta > Magnoliopsida > Rosales > Rosaceae > Cotoneaster > Cotoneaster glaucophyllus. The sequence goes on along the minus strand of CM070065.1, from coordinate 26,697,569 downwards.
AGCATATGAAACCAATTATTGGTAGTGCCCAGGGCCCCGGCAGCTGCTTTCGGTGTTTTGGCCTCTGGAAGGCAGTGGTCAGGATGTGGATGAGATACCAAAGAAAGGTAAGGAAGAGTAGGAGGATGGATATTGCTAAAGGAAGCATTCTGGCTTTCTTTGTGAGAGAAATGGGACATTTGCTCATGAACTCAAAGGAGGTGTTTTATAGTTGAAGTGTAAAGTGTAAAGTGTAAAGTGTGAAGTGTGTAACCGAACCTTTGTCCGGTTTCTCTTTTTCCTCTACCAGCTATCTTCCCTTGAGTTGGAGTTGACGTGATTAGGTGTAACTCCCTAGATTTAAGGTAGTTGATTAGGTGTAACTCCCTTGATTTAAGGTAGTTGATTAGGTGTAACTCCCTTGATTTAAGGTAGTTGATTAGGCCTAGATGTTTGTCCGTTCTCTACTCCTCTCTCATATATACTTGGCCTCTTGTCCATTGATCTACACGAAATATATCATAATTTAAACAAGAAAATCATCATTTATATATGTATACAGCCGGCTAGACAACTACTCTTTGCTCAGAAAAATCGGGAATTTAGGGTTCGTTTCATAAATATTTTCGGATTGTTTGGTAATCATTATGTTTTTACTTTTGTTGCTTGAGATATGTAGGAAGTATACCCCTATGGAGAAAATGAGGGATGAAGGATGGTGTGGAAAAAGGGAAGATATAAAGAAGAATGAATGAAAACATCTTCAAATTACAGTTCGTGGATACTACATTTTGATTTTGAACTGTCAGCAACATATATGTGTAACTAATCTAATTGTGAAAGTCTTTGATAATTGTTTAGTCGGATAATGTCGATGAATTGAAATAATTATTTAGTCGGATAATGTCCACGAATTTTCCCTCACTTTTCTTCGTGAATTCCTCATTTTTCTATTATAAATATAAGCTTAAAGTTACTTAGAATAGAAATAAGTTTATATATGGTTACAAATCTATAATAGAAAGCCATGTTCTCAGCACACTAAGGTATACTTACAATAGAAATCTCACCATGCATAACATGTAAGACACGTACATTTATTCAAGCCACCCAACCTGATATAATTTCTTACGGCATTTAGTATATCGACAGAAAACGGATAAACGTCTATTTAGTCTCCAGGCGGTAGGTCGGCATGGTGAGCAGTGGTTGGGCTTTTGTCGGCACCGAGCCGAACGTCTCAGTCATGTCCAAGTCTTGAGGTAGGAGGCCACTTGGAAGGTCCCAGTTAAAGCAGTGGACAATGTTTGCCAGAGCCAGCCGAACTGTGGTTAACCCTAATTGCATACCAGGGCAACCTCTTCTGCCAGACCCAAATGGTAGAAGCTGGAAGTCATGCCCCCGAAGATCAACATTGCTATTTATAAACCTTTCAGGGTAAAATTCTCCCACATTATCCGACCAAACGTTTGGATCTCTTCCAATAGCCCAAGTGTTTATTAGAATTTTCGATTTCTTAGGTATGTAATATCCATCGACCGTAACGTCCTGCATGGATTCCCGAGGAACTAAAAATGGTGCAATTGGGTGTAGTCTAAAGCTCTCCTTGATCACCGCATTCAAGTAACTTAAATTTCGCAGATCGCTCTCTTCCACCATTCGGTCTGTTCCGATCACACGTTGGATCTCTTCTTGGACATGTTTCATCACCCTCGGGTGCCTCAACAGTTCGGCAAGGTTCCAAACAATTGCGGTAGCTGAAGTGTCAAAGGAACCCGTAATCATGTCGAGTAAGATGGCTTTCACATCTGTTCGTTCAATCCTGTAGCCTTGCTGATCGTTGGGATTTAATGGCTGGTGTATTAATGAAAGCACAACGTCAACAAAGTCCTTGTGATGGTGATGGCCTTGTACTTGCTCACTCTTAGAAACTTGTTCATGTTCCCATATTATCTTTTCAAAAAGTTGGTCGACCATTTTGCTAATTCTCTTATTGCGTTTGGTCAATCCCTAAGAAGAAGAAAACGTTAATATATGCACGATAAGTAATCTTAAGACCTATTTGATAATCATATAATTTTTGGGTTTTAGGTTTTTTTTTTTTTAACATAGAGAAAGGGGAAAAAATAATGTGGGGAAAATGGTGGTGGGAGGGATTTATGGGAAGAGTATACATAAAATATATCGAACAAAAAAGTGGAAAACTAAAAACACAAAATTAAATGATTATCAAATAGTGTAATGCTGCATAAACTACGTCAGAGACGACTATGCATAGCATGTTGCGTACCTGAATATCCAGTGGCCTGACGAAAGGCACATAATCGCCAATATTGAATAATGCTAGCACGGACATGACTTCCCTAATAATTGTCTTGATATCAAACATATCATCACTTTTACTCCCCAATACCATCCTATATGTTATGTCCTCAACAAGCTCACCGACCTTCTCACTAAGATTCACCACCTCACCTGCCTCCGCGGCTTTCTTCAGCGACTGCACCAACAACCCCACCTCCTCCCTTCTTAACGGAGCAAAATCCTCAATTTTTGACGGACAAAGAAGATGCAGTGTGCAAAGCTTCCTAACATGGCGCCAGTATGGACCATATTCAGTAAAGGCAATACCCTTTGCACCATACGATATGTACTCAGAGGCTTGGAGTTTGGGGCGGCTGGAAAAAACGGTGTCATGGGTTTTAAGGAGCAGCTCTGCAGCTTTAGGAGATGAGACCACTATGGTGGGTACAAAGCCGAGGCGTATGGACATTATGGGGCCATATTTTTTGGCTAAGTGTTGGAGGCTGTGGTGTGGGTGGTTGCCTAGCATATGAAAGTTACCAATTATTGGTAGTGCCCAAGGCCCCGGCGGCAGCTTTCGGTGTTTTGGCCTCTGGAAGGCAGTGGTCAGGATGTGGATGAGATACCAAAGGAAGGTAAGGAAGAGTAGGAGGATGGATATTTCTGAAGGAAGCATTCTGGCTTTCTGTGTGAGAGAAATGGGACATTTGCTCATGAGCTCAAAGGAGGTGTTTTATTGTTGAAGTAAAGTGTGTAACCTAACATTTTGTCCGGTTTCTCTTTTTCCTCTTCCAGCTATCTTCCCTTGACTTAAAGGGAGTTGATGCGATTAGGTGTAACTAGAAAATAGGCCCGCCGTTAGACATAACTGCATGAATAAGATATATTTAACCTGAATAAATTCAACACAATTATGAATGAACAGAGGGACACATGAGTGACTGAGGTCGATAAGATAAGCATCTTGGCTTTTATATACATTCAACTGAGCTGACATGTAAAGTCATTGCACAATTAGTAGAAAGAAACTGAACGTTGTTGATCACAAAGACATGGTTGGCAAAAAAGTTCTGTTTCCATAAGAACATAAGAGACAAAAGCAACATGCAGTTCACACATATTTTGCCCTTGTAGTTAAGATGGCAATATATGTGTCCTGCTGGGCAGGTTAATAAAAAAACATAGAAAGTGTTCAATACTTGTTTAAGTAGCTAATTTTCCAAGCACAAATGTTCAAAGTTCTAACCATCCCCCGTCCCCTTGGTGTAGCTTACAGGATAAATACAACGTTACTAACTAAAAACATCAATTCTGATCATCCATACCAGTCTAAGCACGCTAAACACCAAATTTAATATGTTGCGTCTTAGGCCACCCAACCCCAGCAGATATTTATACAAAACCCGAGATTAAGTTCCTAACGGAAACATTCTGTTTTAGATTTTCCCATAACTGGCTGTACAACAACACGCATCATGACAATTCCCCAACCAATATCAACCAAAGGTAATTTACACTGACCCACTGTCATGTTATTCTCCAAAATCTTGCTAAAACTCATCAGTTACACTTCATTCGGCATCTTCGGCGTCAGTCTTGCCTACCAAACAATTAAAAGCGCAATCCAAGAAAATCAAAACAAAGCTGGAAACACAATGAAAATCATATGAAAAAAGGAGCCAAAAATTACAAATATGTAACTGAACACAACAATTCTGATTTTCCAAATTAAAATTCTGTTGGGAATTCATCTAATTATTAGTAAATCTAGCTTAAGATTCAATTGAACAGATTATCAAAATTTGCTAAAATTCTGATTGCCAAGAACTCAAATTTCAAACCCAGACATAAACACCCAAATCAACACAGAAATTCCAAATTTTGCAAACCCAATTAAATCGAAAAAACAAAAATACATGGAAATTAAGTTGTAAGTATTAACTACATTGCAAAAGATGAAGTTGGTACAGAGGAAGAGAAAGACAATAGAGAAAAACAAGAGAGATTGTATTGATTAAATGAAGAAAATGTATACAAATGAACTTAAGGAAATGATAGCTATTCAATCTCTTATATAGCCATATATCTCAATTACAATAATGCCCTTCTAACTATATTTCTGTTATATCTGTTATTAGTAAGAACATATAACTTACCAATGGAATGTACGTCCATTGTAGACTTAAAGAAGATTAACTCTTTCACCAACTAAAGATGACAAACGTTTTCTAACTTTGAATGTTTAGGCCTGAATGGTATGTCTTGGCATTTTTGTGCAACCGTTAGATTTGGGGAGCAAACCAACACATATCATCTAAACAATCACAACTTTGTTATTGATAACATACCTCCATTGTGTACTAAAAGATGCCAAATTCTACACCAATTAAGGAGAACAAACTGTTTCTAATGCTTAGGCTTGGGTGGCATCTCTGAGCATTTGTGCAACCCATTATAAAAACTATAAATATACAGTACTGTATATGTATCATATACTATGTTGTATACATATTTGGACATAAGGTATAAAGATTTACTAACATAATTAAGCTTAAATTTAACAAAAGAAGTAATTACAAATTGAAATCAAACAATGTTATAGTTGTTCAAAAAAAATTCTGACTAAATTTTACAAATAGCATTATAAATTGTTAAAAAAAATAACACCATTTGAAAACCTCACTACTCAAATATGCAATTCTATTAAAAACACATCACTAAAAATTAACTCCAAGGAAATGGGATTAACAAATTATACCTTTTTAAGAGTTGGAATTGTTTTATCTATATCTTGAGCTGGACCCGTTGGATTTGAATCCTCAGTTGACTTAGAGGGAGGACAAGCATGAAAAGAAGTCATCTTGCAAGCAAAGACCAAATGCTTTTTTTCCTTTTGATCAACAAGGTTGTTATTCGACTGAAGAAATCCTGAAACCAGCCACCCAATTAAATTAAGACCACAATGCACCAAATGACATTTACAACCACAATGCACTAAATGACATTTACAACCACAATGCACTAAAATTAAAGATGAATTGAAAATGCTAAATAAATGTAAGCATACATATCTAAATAAACCTTGTTGATTGTGGCTTCATAAATTTTTTTTGTTATGTTTTTCATGATCCACATGCATCTCTGTTAGAATTTGAAAATATAGAAGTTGTTAATATGAATAAATAACATTTTTAATGAAGGAGAGCAATTTTTCTAATTGTTAAAATAATTGAATAATTCTGGTAGTTTTTAAATGCATTCAATAAGATATGCTAAAAAAAATTGTAAGGAACCATGCATCGTTGATTAGTAATCTTGTACAATAGTAATACTAGATGACAGTGTTTAAACAAGATAATTTTCTAAGTGGATGCCAAAGCTATCAATCATTGAAGGTGATGGTATTTTGTTGATTGACTCGTCTGGATGAACAAATCTGGTGACATTTGTAAGCCAAAAGCTATTGAGGGGTTTCTTAGATCATAAATTTTGTCAAAGATGTATTCAGAATGTATACTATGTGGAATGATGGTAATTAAAATTTACCATAACACTGCCTCTAAGAAAATTGGCATCATGAAGAGTTTTGGTTCAACCTGAATAGAAAACCAACAAAATTTAGTAGTACCATCATCGAACATGAAATTGAATCATTAAAAAATGAATTTAGTAGTACCATCATCGAACATGATGCTTTCTAGACAAATTTGATCCAAATTAAAAAGAAAAAGGAAACGAATCAATTAAAATTGTATCTTTATTGTTAATCTTCTCTTCGTTGCATCAATCAAATAAGGTGAGAGAGAAATAACCTCTTTCAAGCTACAAAAAATCAATATAATCCACAATATGAACCGTTAAATTAAATATTGAATTCATTCATTATAATCATATGAGGTCAAGGAGTGTAGCTGTAAAAAATCATTAAAATCGGAGTTAAAATAACTGTTAAATTGTGATTTTTCGTTTATAACCGTAAAAAAGTTTTGTCCGTCACGCAAGTTTTTGGTGCCAAACTAAGACTTCAACCGCTTTTTTCCCAACATTGCACGACGAAGGTACACTTTCATTGTGCTAAACTGTTTTGTGAGACGAAATTCTTCGTCGCGCAAAATCAACGACTTTTTCCAGATCACTAAAGCAGTTTGGGAGGTGAAAATTGCAAAACCCTGTTGCAGCAGCTACCTCCCTCCCTCATCTCTCTTCAAAACCTTCTCCAATCCCTCCTTTGCTCTTAAATTCATCATACAAATATTTTATCTCTCTTCTCCTCCATTTCCTCTCCCTTCCTCAATTTATCCCTATCCGGTAATGCCCCTGTTGTCCTTTGCGGCGATTTCAACAGCACTCCCCAGGTTTCATATTCTTAAGCCCCAGAGTTCATCCATATAACATTGTCATTATTCACTCTACGTACTTTTAACAGTCGCAAATTAAGTTGAGTTACTTCCCTGCTTATTGTAAGGGATTAGGATTCTCACCCCTCTTCTTTCTATCATCTTTCATCCTCTCCTCTTACATTCTCTTATTTTGTCTCTCTCTTGCAATAAAAAATTAATATAAGATGTTGACATGGTTTAACCGTGACCGTTCAATTAGAAGGAGAGGGAAGAGGAGGGAAAAAAAGAGAAGAGAGAATCATACTCCTATTGGAAGAGTGCAAAAAGTTCTTGTCAAATCTGACGTGACTTGCTGATGCTGTCCGCTTGGATAATAATTTTTGGTCACTTGGATACTGATGGACGTGTTGGTGTTGAAAGTTAACTAACTCAATAAATATGTGGGTGATATCACACGTCTCACTTTTACTCTCAATGAAATTGGACAGAAAAGATAAAAGAGAAAGGAAGCAGCAAGCTTCTATGATAACAATACTTTGATATATTAAATTAGTTTACAAACTGGTTCCTTATAATGGGATTACACCCCTATAAGACTGACTTGTGTGTGCAGAAAAGAAAGAACCACACAAGCTGTTTTTAATAAGCAATACAAATCAACGACATAACATGCAAAATAAATGAAGATGTTCAAAAATCTTTACACCCTTTAAAACACATGCAGTAGCTTTAGACGTTTGAGCGGACACACACTGCATTATTCCAGTAGTTGCAACCACATTTTCGGCCAACCACATTTTCGGCCAACCACATTTACGACTAGCTCAAAAGAAGCAGTTAATTTTGGTAAGTGGAGGAAGCATGAGTCAAAAAACAGCTAGCAGCACACAAAATTGAAATAACGTTTTTATTTGAACTTCCAACAGGACGCGATACATCCAACATGCTTTTTGAAATCTGTCTGGTTTTTTTTACAGCTGAAGATCATGTTATATGACAGAAGAGAGTTATCTGCGCAGAGAGATTGTCATCCTGCTCAAGTCTTAGGTACCAAACAAGAAGTTAGCAGTCAACTTGCGTTGATAGACGGGTGTTGAGTAAATGTAAAAATATAGAGAATAAACTGAAAAATGGCTTTGAAGTATGACTTAAATCGTTTCCTTAAAAGTGTTATTATTTGTCCCCACTCAAATGAGTTTGCTAAAATGTTCTTGGCAAATTACTTTCAGAATACAACAAAGTATATAATATTCAACTAGCAAAACCGAATTATATTAACTTAGAAATAACTAGAAAGAAATTGTATGAAAGTGATGGAGAGAGAAGAGAGAGCAAGAAAATTGTATAGACAACAAATTTCTGAATGAATTTCTCTTCTACCAATTTACCAATATATAAGGGAGATTGCACCCATTAGACATATCCTTTTGTTTTGGATATGCCTTCTCGGCATGGGATACATCATTTGGTTTTGGGTATGCCTTCTCGCCATGAGATACAACTGAATTAATATTACAGTAATATGCCCAATACGCATGTCTGATGCAAAGCATCAATTACCAAAGGTTATGTCTGTTAGTAAACTATGCACTAATCAGACATGGATCTTGTCTTTTAGCAAAGTTGGAAAAGCCACATTGCTTTAATCTGATGAAGAGTAACTGTTGGGCAAATACCCAACTTCTTCCACACGAATATATTAATATATTATTAAAATATTCAACAATCCTTCCCTATTTTTAAAATATATAATAAATGATATATAAAAATTCTCTCTTTAGAGCAGTTCCACCAGAGGTGGAATAGCCCAGCACCCAGCCAAAAAACCAAGCCGGGACCCTGTCCATCCACTCCAGCCCACCTAATTGCCTGGCACCCAGCCCAAGCCAGGCAACAGACCAGCCCAAAATTGACAGACCTTGGGACCGAGCTGTATGACGCCATGCTGACGTTAGGGATGGAATCGGCAGCTTGGATCTACGGATGCGATGCAGCCGTGAAGTGTGAGTCCACAGCGCGGGGGGGGGGGGGGGGGATGGGAGGGGGAGAGAGGGAGAGAAAGAGAGAAAGAAAGAGCGTTCGAACCCGAAGAGGGATTCGAATCACTGAGAGAGATCTAGCAGCACCGAAACCCTTGGACCCGCAAAAGCGAACAAAGGGAGAGAGATCTGAGGAGAGCTCAAGCTCTCGGCTTCAATGGTAGGATCTCGCACCACGCACCGATGCCGCATGCAAGGCCATGGTTGGGTTCCTTGAGCTCCAGGGATTACAAAAATAATATTTTGTGTTTGATTTGTTGAAGGTTTTGAAGAGGAAGAAGAAGGAGAGCTCACGGGAGTGAGCTGGAAAAGAAAAAGGGAGGGAGAGAAAATAGATAGAGAGAAGGAAAGAGAGAGAGAGAGAGAAAGAGAGAGATAAGAGAGGAGAGAGAACCGGTCAAATGATTAGGTAAGGAAATAGGTTTTTAAAACTAATTAAAATCATTATTTTAATTGAAGATTCATTTTATTTAAAGGAAAACTAATGAAAATGGCTTGAAAACTTTGAGTTTTAACGATAAGGACAAAATAAAGGGTAAAGTGAATAGTACCAGGATTGACTTTTTAGTATAAAAATGTGGTTTTTCGTTAAAGTGAACAGTACCGCGGGCTTTTCGTTAAAACTCCCTTTATTTAATCATACTTTAATAAAATGGACTAGGCTATTTTTCGTTAGGGGTGGAGATGCTTTGGCTTATTATTGTTTACTTTGGTCTATTATTGTTCACTTGAGTGGATAAATGCGCTGGAGGCTGGCGCAAAGTCTTTAGAGGTGGAATTGCTCTTATAAATAATCACAAGCATACCGATATAATCATGCATACAATAAATGTGTCTTTCGAATTAAACATTTAATTAGTGTAAGTAATTCAAAGTTATAACGAATGCGATGGTGACCAAATTTAAACCAACTATTATGCTAAAACTGGAATCACAGTATATGACTATGTCTTATTTCCTTAAAGAAATTTATGAACTAATTAAGCACTATTATGGCCTTGTGCTTCATCCTGGTTTCATGACATTTACAAGCAAAAACCCAACTCTTGGTAGAAGCGGCATCACTTCTTATGTTCATATAGGTGAAGTTCCTTCCTATGTCCTTGCTACTATAGACATGACTACAAATAACTTCATTAAGATAAAACTCATCCTCCTAACGTAGCAGTTTTACATTGATCATCCTGGAATGAGCTATGTATTAATTTTTAGTGCTTTTACAACCACTTATCAATAACTTGTTATTACCCATTAAACTCTTAAACTAGTGATGTTCTAGACAAAATCGGGTTACCATTATTGGTGGCTAATTTCAGTAAAAGGTTTTAGCCATATTCCACTAGATGTACTAACTACCAAAGCTCTTGAAAGTGCTTTCGTTAATGGATCCGCCAAGTTATTAGTTGATTTAACATAAATAATATTAATAACTCCATCAGTTATTAATTGCTTAACATATTCATGTCTCAATCTAATATGTCTAGACTTTCCATTGTATACCTTATTGTATGCTCTAGACAAAGTAGCCTCACTATCACAATATAAAGAAATGGATGGCATTGGTTGTGACCACAACTCTATTTTCAATAACAAATTTCGAATCCATTTTGCTTCTTTACCTGCTGCCGCTAATGCTATAAATTCAGATTCCATAGTTGAATGTGCTATACATGTTTGCTTATTCGAAGCCCAAGAAATTACTCATCCGGCAATTGTAAAAATCTATCATGATGTAGACTTATTATCATTAGCACTTGTTATCCAACTTGCATCTGAATATCCTTCAAGTACTGGTGGAAACTTAGAGTAAGTTAAACTCAGGTTAATAGTTCTTTTAAGATAACTACAAATTCTATTTATTGCTTTCTAATGAGCAGTACCTAGATAACTAGTGTATCTAGAAAGTTTGCTTACTGCAAATGCGACATATAGCCTGGTACAATACATGACATACATTAAACTTCTGACTACACTAGCATACTCAAGTTGTGCAATAGACTTGCCAGAAGTATTTGCTTCTTTTATTTGTATATGCTTAAACTTAAGAAGTAATTTTTGTTTATAATATGACTGACACAAAACGTAACCCCTACTATGCTTATTTACTTTAATTCCCAAGATATATAGTATCTACTTCATTCAAGTCCTTCATCTTGAATTTTGAATTTAGATACTCTTTAGTTTCAAATACACCTTTCATATTTGTACCAAAAATTAGCAAGTCATTGACATATAAACATATAACGACACCATAATCACTTGTGAATTTAGAGTATATGAATTTATCAGCACTGTTATGTCTAAATCAATATGATAAAATGACAAAATCAAACTTTTTATGTCATTGTTTTGGTGCTTGCTTAAATCCATATAACGACTTGGCTAATTTACAAACTTTTTTTTTCATTTCCAGGAAGAACAAACCCTTCTGGTTGTTCTATGTAGACTTCTTCATCCAAATCACCATTTAAAATGTTGTTTTCACATCCATTTGATTCACATGCAAATTATATAAAGATGCCAATGCAAAGAATATTCTAATTGATGCGAGCCTAGCTATTGGTGCATATGTATCAAAATAGTCTATTTCTTTTTTATGCTTAAAACCCTTAGCAACTAGCCTGGCTTTAAATGTTTGAATAGACCCGTCTGTATTGTATTTTCTTCTAAACACCCACTTACAACTTATTGCTTTTGATCCTTGAGGCAAGTCTACTAAAACCCATGTCTGATTAGATATTAATGATTCAAATTCATCATCTATAGCCTCTTTCCAAAAAGCTGCATCTCTTGAAGTCTTTGTTTCGCTTAGAGTTTTAGAACCATCCTCAACATTCAACAATATAGGTATTGTTTTAAGAACTTTTTTTTTCTCTATTTTCTTCGACTAAAAATGCAATAGATTGAGACAAAATGAAATATGGGCCTAGAGTATTTTCTTTTCTTACTCTTTGGCTTTTCCTTAGTTCATTAACAGTTTCAGACTGTTTTCTTTTCTCACCTTGAGAAGAACTAGTAGGCGGATTAGAGAAAGATATTTGATCATTCTCTTTTTCAGACATTGAGTAGTCATTATAGAATTTATTTTCTATAAATTCGACATCTCTAGACTCAACTATTGTGTTTGAGTCTAAATTAAGCAACTCATATGCCTTTCAATTTTCTGCATATCCTACAAATATGCTTTTAATTCCCTTGTACCCAACTTGGATCTCTTAGGATCGATTGCCTTTATAACTCAACTATTGTGTTTGAGTCTAAATTAAGCAACTTGTATGCCTTTCAATTTTCTGCATATCCTACAAATATGCTTTTAATTCCTCTTGGACCCAACTTGGATCTCTTAGGATCGAGTGCCTTATAAACAGCTACACAACCCTATACTCTCAAATATGACAAATTTGGTTTTTTTTCCTTTCCAAATTTCATATGGTGACACATGTGTCTTTGTAGATGTAATTCTATTGTGTATATGGCATGTAGTAAACAATGCTTCACCCCATAAATATTTAGGAGTATTAGCATTAATCATCATAGAATAATCATCTCAGTGAGTGTCCTATTTTCTTTCTACCAAACCATTTTGTTGTGGTGTATAAGGTGCAGTTCTTTGATGTACAACATCATGCTCTTCATAAAAAATATCGAGTTCATGTGAAAAATATTCACCATCTCTATCACTACGAAGGCATTTAGTTTTCCTTCCCTTTTGGTTTTCAACTTCAGTCTTATAGCGCTTAAAACACTCAAAAAATTCATCTTTATTAGACAATAAATAAACATAAGTAAACTTAGAACAATCATCTATAAATGTGATAAAATATTTTTTCCTCCTCATGTTAAAACACCATTAAATTCACATATGTCAGAATGTATTAAGTCTAATAAATTTGTATTTCCTTCAGCAATTGGAAAGGGTTTCTTAGTCATTTTGCTTGAATACATGTTTCACATTTATCATTATAATCATCATTACAAGCAATTAAACCAAGTGTGCGCATGTATTTCAAAGATCTAAACTTTACATGTGCTAAACGTAAATGCCATAAATGAGAGGAAGATTCAACAATATAAGCAGAAGAATTCACTTTATTATTAATACTTAGTTTGAACATCCTATCACAAGAATACCCATTTCCAATAAACATCCCATTTTTCGAGATTGTTAACTTGTCGGACTCTAGAACAGTCTTTATATCGTTCTTACATAACAAATTTGCAGACACAAGATTCTTTCTAATTTTTGGAACATGTAGTACATTAAACAACGTCAATTTCGTCCCAGAAGTAAACTGAAGTTTAACGATTCCTTTTCCTAGAACTTTGACGGAATTATGATTCTCCATTAAAACCTTTTGATTGTCCGTTGATGGTTCAAATGTCCTGAATTGTGTCTTGTCATTGCACACATGTCCGTGAGTGATGCCACCAATCGGATGATTTTATTGTCGCTGCCATATTCAGTTTGGTAATCATGCCAATATGCATCATTGATACCATTGCAACAATCTTATCAATTCCAGAGTTTTCCACCATATTTATTGGTCTTATTGGTATATTCCTCACTCGCTTTTCTATGTCTACAATCACGAATGTAATGGTCTTTCTTTCCACAATGGTAGCAGACACAATTCTTTTGATTGTTGTTGGAATTGGTCTTCTTAAACTTTCCTTTGTCAATTTTGACTTTGAAGTTCTTTTTGTATTTGTTTCCTTGGACAATGTGAATTTTAGAGGAATCTTGATTTGCAAAATTCTTAGCACGATTTCGAGTTTCCTATTCAATTTGAATACCCTTTTACAAATCCTCCAAACTAATATCTTCCACCATGTGTAGAAGTTTCTTTTTATAGTTATTCCATGTTTGGGGTAATTTTGTCATAATAGCCCCAACAATCATAGGATCCGGAATAAATATTTGAAAGTTCACGATTTTTTAAACTAAGACTAATAATTCATGAACTTGGTCTAAGATGGATTTGTTATTAAACATAGTAAACTCATAATATTTTAACATTAAAAATTTATCGGTATCTCTTTTCTCCGTTGTGTATTTGTGTTCAAGTGCTTCCCAAATTTCTTTTGGAGATTGAATGTGAGCATACATGTCATGTAAGCGATCAAATAATGTGCCCAAGAGGTGTCCTCTACATACCAATTCATCTTCTTCACGCTTTTTCTATCAATAACTATTTTATCTGTGTCTTTGTCACTTGGTTCACGAATAGACTGCAATTTCAGGTCCAACACATATATGACATTTAGAACAGTTAGCATGAAACTTATCTTGTCCTTCCATCATGGTGAAGTTTGATCCATCAAATTTGTCTAGCTTGTAGACATCTTGATTGATAATCTTCAAAGCCATGTTATTAAACTTGTTCTCCATGACAAAAATAACACTTTAAGATTGTTAGAGTAAATGTAGAAATATAGAGAATAAACTGAAAGATGACTTTGAGGTACGACTTGAATCGTTTCCTTAAAGTGTTATTTGCCCCCACTTAAATGAGTTTGCTAAAGGGTTCTTGGCAAATCACTTTCAGGATACAACAAAGTATGAAATATTCGATTAGCAAAACTAAATTATATTCCCTTAGAAATAACTAGAAAGAAATTGTATGAATGTGATTGGGAGAGAAGAGAGAGCAAGGAAATTGTGTAGACAACAAATTTCTTTATGAATTTATCTTCTACCAATTTACCAATTTATAGGAGAGATTGCACCCGTTAGACATATCCTTTGGTTTTGGATATGCCTTCTCGGCATGGGATGCATCCTTTGGTTTTGGGTATGCCTTCTCGATACAACTGAATTAATATTACAACAATATGCCCAATACACATGTCTGATGCAAAGCATCAATTACCAAAGGTTATTTCTGTTAGTAAACTATGCACTAGTCAGACATGGATCATGTCTTTTAGCAAAGTTGGAAAAGCCACATTGCTTTAATCTGATGAAGAGTAACTGTTGGACAAATACCCAACTTCTTCCACACGAATATATAAATATATTATTAAAATATTCAACAACGAGTATGTCCACTGGCGAAGCCAGAAATTCTCGAGGGGAGGGGCGAAATTTAAAAAATGTAGGGTCCCCAAAAAATGTGAACATTCATTCAAGGTCTAAGTCCAGGATTTGCAAGAAGATTATATGAACTACCTGTAATATTCATAGAAGAATTTGCACTAACCAAAATATTCAAAAGAGGACTTGGACTACTCAAAATAGTCGAATGAGGGTTTGAACAACAATATTATTTGAAGGATGATTTAGCACCGTTTCTTGTTGTATCGTCCTATTACTTAACTGTATAATTAGCAAAGTTTTAAAAGATACTAAACTCTAGTCCAGCGGTGGACATGACTACCCTTAGGCAAGGACCTAGGCAAATTTGAATAAATTTATTATATACCGTATAAATAATTATTTATTTATTATATAACATATAATATCTATAAAACATTGATTATAGGGTAAAAGACTGTTTACTACCCTCATGTTTCGTGGTTTTCAACATTTAGTACATCAAGTTTTTTTTATCCCATAGTCATACCTAAAGTGTTAATTTTGGGACAGTCTCATACATCCGTTAGTCAAACTGTTAAGTCTGCCGTTAATTGATGACGTGGCACCTATGACTGGATGCCACGTGTCATTAAGGGGTCCATATGAAATTTTAAAAAAAAAAAATTTCGGAGAAGGGGTTCAGAAAAATTAAAAAATTAAAAAAAAAAACCCAACGCCCGCCGCTCCCTCTCCCTCCCTCTCCCCCCGCACCATCTCCCTCCCTTCTTTCTCCTGCAACCCGCACCCCTTCCTTCCCTCCTCTCTTCTACAACCTGCACCACCCTCCCTTCTCTCCTCCTTCCTCCCTTATCCCTCCGTAACCCGCCGCGGTCGCAGTAATCACCAAGGAAAATGATGAGGGCAGTGGAGAAATCAGATGGGTCGATGGCGGATTCAAGATCGCCGATTCCTGCACAAATCCAAACCTTTCAATTCATCACACATCCCATCCAATTCAATCTGATTCGACTCAACAGTTTGTGATATCGAATCGAAATTCAAAATCAAAGATGGTACCTTGAAATCAGGGGCCGGAGAGGTAAATGGCGAGGAGCTTGACAGCCTGGAGAGGCGTGGCGGCGGAGGCGTCGATCTCATTGATGACGAGCTGGCCGCTTACACCTTTGAATCTATAACTAAACACCATCCTAAAACTCATAACCCAGAGCCAACCTCCAGATTTCCTTCTTAGTTGTCGCCGATCGATACCCCACCTTTTCACCGCCTGCCCTCCCCAGCATCTCTCTCTCTCATCAAAGTCTGCAATTATTTTGAACTTCAAAGTTCTAAACCTCTTGTCATCCGCAACCTTCAATTTCGCGGATTTCCACAACCCAATTTTACCAAGCTCAGATCTGGGGATGTTGAAATTTGAGAAATGGGGATTATAATTTGGAGGAGCTGAGGCAGGCTATGGATCAAAGGATATGAGGGTTGCAGAGGAGAGAAGGGAGGGTACGGGTTGCAGAAGGGATTGAGGGGCTTGGGGGAGGTAGAAGACGAGTGTTTTTTTTTTCCACGTGGATTTTTAATGACACGTGGCGTCTAGTCATTGTTCACATAGGCACCACGTCATCAGTTAACGGCAGACTTAACAGTTTGACTAACGGATGTATAAGACTGTCCCAAAATTAACACTTTAGATATGACTCTGGGATAAAAAAAACTTGATGTACTAAATGTTGAAAACCACGAAACATGAGGGTAGTAAACAATCTTTTACCCTTGATTATAAAACATATAATATATAAAAATATTGACAAATTTTCTTTATTACTTTGTTGAATTTGATGGTAAGAGAAAAAAATAATAATTACGAGTTCGTAATATTTTACAAATTATTTTTTGAAGCTCATATAAATTTATAATTTATAGTGAATTTTAAGATAAATAACAATGTCAAACAAGTTGCTTCAAAAATATTAGAAGAATGGTCAAATTAATTGAACAATAATTAAAAAACAAAACAAATCCCAATATAAATAATCAATAGCAAATTAGGTGGCACAAATTGATTGGCCAATAGTTTATAAAAAAAACAAATTGTAATTCTCATGGGCACGTGGGGTGGAATGGTAGAGAGAGCACGTGGGTGGGATGGGGGAGAGAGAAAGTCTCTCTCCTTCCTTTCTCTTCTTCTTCGTTAGAACCAATTCTCCATTTTTAGAAGCTGCAAATGCAGATCTTCGTTCCTCCTTTCTTTGGCCTGGGGTTTTTTTTTGGAAAAAAAGAGAGCCTGTGCTGCAATAGAGCAAGGAAACCCAAAAGGCCAGAAAACCAGACGGAATTTCATCACTTCTGACGAGACCGGAGGGGCGGAACCATCGCTCCTGGGCTTGATTTCCGGCGAGGGGAGGGGCGGCCGCCACTCCTCGCCCTCACGTAGCTTTGCCACTGGATGTCTCATACATGTTAACGCAGATACATGTTTTCGATTTTGTTTTTATTTAGTTTCTAATATGGACGTGCATACATTCTTCACGACTACGAAACCATATGACATCTTAGATAATTTGGGTAAATAGATTCAGGCCATTTGCTATAAACAAGATGACTAAGGCGGGATGTCTTATGTTGCCCTAAACGTTCTTATTTCAGATTGCTGAAGCACACTGCTGGACAGATAAAGGAGTTAGAGCTGTAACCGGAGATGCCGATAGCTATTTAACTAGTTGTGAATCCCTGAAGCTTAACAGTTCCTATGCCACGGTGCAACGGTGCAGGCACAAATTTTTAATACTCCAGTTTTTTATGTAGTATAAGTTTTTATTAGGTTAGTACAATATATCATAATTTCAGGGTTCTACAAGAACAGGGAATCCCAATGGTGAATCTGTAGCTACTTCCTACTTCTTGGAACCGTTGACTACTTATGGTAAATTGCTTTTCTTATATTCTGTAACGTCAATTGTAATGTCGCGCGGTGGAGTTGGTTATGACAATGACTATGCCGATGAATCATTTGAAATTCTTGTTTCGTGTAGGTATTCCGATGGTCTTGTGCCCACTAGAGTTATAGACACCATTCCAGTTGATGTTCTCCAGTGGATTGGTAGCCTCCCTTGCAAAGTAGGACAACTTTTGATTCTGCTACTGGATGCATCTGAGGGAAAACTTTACGAAGGCTCTCAATGGTTAGAGTGACATATACATGCATTTGTGGGTTTGATGGAGATTCTGTGTGTGTCTGCGTGTGCGTGTGTGTGATTCTTTCTAACGGGCATAGGTCTAGTTTGCCGTAAGATCTTGAGCAGAAATCTGCAAGTTTTTGGATTTTACTCCTAGTCCGCGTAAAAAGGCAATGATGGGCTAGCTGTTTCGAATAAATGTATATAATGTTATCTTCAAATCTGATTCTCTTCTGGGTTCAAAAAATCGAAAACTAAAAAAAACCAAGCCGAACACCGAACCAAAAAAGAAACTGAAACGAATTGAAATAGGTTGGTTCGGTTTCAGTTTTTGTAGTCCATAAACCAGATCGGACCGAACCGAACCGATTTATTTTTAAGTATTTATATATATTAATTATATAAATCATATACAACTACTCAAAATCTAAAGGCCAAATGTTTCGAACCCTTTACCTCCTCGTTGAGAGTGTTTGCTTAAGCTAACTTGACAACAAGCTTTGTGTTGCTATAATTGTATTAGTAAAATATTTATACTGATTATGGATCTTTAATTCTTTATAAGATTTCTAAACACGAAACCCTAGCCATCTCATTTACTCCCATTTCATCTCCTCTTTGTTCTGACTTCTCAGCCTCTCTCTCTCTCTCTCTCTCTCTCCCACCGTCGAATTCTTGCACCTCCATGATTTCTTCTTGGAACGCTCGAATGTCTGCAACTACAAGCGATTTATACAAGGATTTGCAGCAATCCGTTCATCATTTTTAGGTGGGTCACTACCGCGATGCCTGATTCAAGAAGTTCATGTTTGAAAACGGTGCTCTCGCTGTATCAATTTCATCAATTTTGTTCCCAATCTTGTAAATTTGTTTTATTTGTGATTAAATGATTGGGTTCGGAATCATTACCCTCTGCAAATTTGTAAATTTATTTCATCTTTTACATTCGCACTCTTGTAAACCACGGAGAAGCCACTCGGAGGTGGTTCAACAGGTGAATTATGCAGATCAATCGAGAATGCTTCCTTTTGGATTTTCATATAATTGTTTAATCAATCTTTCGTTTTGTTTTTGTGTTTTTTTATCATCTAAAAAATGTTGCTGATGTTTGTTTGGATTGGTGGTTTGTGAATTTTTGAAGGAAAATTGGCTGATGTTGTTCTTGGATTTGTCTTAATGGAGCCCTGTGTGGTAAAGACCTTTGGTTTTTGGATCTTTACTCTTTATTAAACCCTTGGTTCTCGTCTGTTTGGTTGTGTTCGGGCAGGTGCTCGTGGCTGGATGTTGCAATCGGCGAGACGTCGATTGGTTGGTGGCGAGGGTTTGTGCTAGCAGGGATGCTCGACGACGGGTGCTGCAGTGGAAGCCTAGGTTTTCTGCCTTTATTGTTTGTTAGGTCTTTTGGGCTAGTTTGGCATTTCCTCTTTTGGGCTAGTTTACCAATATCCAAATTTAAATATAAAAATATATAATTAAAAAAAAAACAATTTTCAAGGAAAAAACTGCACTAGACTGAAACCGAACCGAAAAAAACCAAATGGAAAAAACCGAAGAAAAACTGAACCGAATAGTAACTTCGGATATGTGATTATGTAAATTACTAGTAGATTGTACTTAGGATATTAGAAGATTCTATTCGATTATAATGTTATTAATTGGAAGGCAAGAGACCCTTTTCTATTTACTATAATTAATGGCACAAAGCATGAAAAATAATACGCAGAGAATTCCTCAAGCCGTTAATACCTCTCTTTCTCTCTTTGTTGCACCCCTCAGAAAAAATAAGCCACAACACATTGCTAGCACGCTCCTATCGGTGCTCTAATTAAAGAACTGAATCTTGTTCACAAGATTCAGTTGCAATCCAAAATTATCAAGAATGAAGAGTAAAATCAAGGTTAAAAAATAAACAGAAATTAAGTGTGTGAAGTTCATTTTCCCAATAAAACCAGCCTATAAGATAATTACAGTGGCGCCAAAGTTTTCATAAGCAACAGGAATTTGGAAGTAAAATAGTCAAAAATTTGAGAAGAGGCAAATCCAATTCAAATCCCTCAGAAATCGTAAGACACTCACAGTCACACGCCCTCATCATCATCGTCGTCTACTCGTTCCGACGCTAGTCGTCCGTGGTACAACCCTGTCAAGGGGAGACAGTTCAGTCCAGCCTATAATATATTGCATCTAGTCATTCAAATCTTCTAACTTTTGTAGTGCATTTTGAAGAAGTTTAGTATGAGTTCCGTATAACTTTAAAATCTCTTGTCTAAACGCACCATAAATTTCTACTTTATTTACCTCACGTCAAACTCAAAGTCACGACTAGGCGTTGTTTTCTCTATGGTTGGCTTGTCTAACACCCCACCACCTGTGCCAAGCCTGGTGCTGGATGCTGTCATCAAGATGCTCCGATTTGAACTTTGTCTATGAAAATAATGTTTATCACCTGCTACATGATCAATAATAAAACCTTGAGTTAACCAACAACCCAAGCATGCTTTACTCAGAAACATAGGAATGTAAAAGAGAAAAACTTATCTATGGCCGTGATACCACATCGATCGATCGTTGGTACTTCAAGTTAGTCATGCACTGCCACATGTTTTAACTTTCACCAATAACAGTGCGTGATTGACTTGAGATACCATCTCCGCAACATCATGTACATGGAAGTTTTCTTAATGTTAAAGAGTTCAAAATTTAAAAGACAACTGTTTGGACCCGATTTTACACTATCGGCCCGAATAATCGAGACCGTAGAATGAGTAAAATTCTGAACCGTTATATTGAAAGAAGATAGAGATGATTGATTGATAATTTATCTTGATATTATTATGATTTTACTCATAATAAAATTATTTGAGGAATTATTGAAAATTATTTCTAAAAGTGTAGATGTTTTGGGGTTGGTTCTGTGCACGTGGCTTAAGTGCCGTGTGGTAATAAAGTTTCAGAGGTGTCTTGCTTTGCAGACAGCATGGGGTAATGCTAAAATAATGGTGATGGAATTATGATTTAGGCTTTTGGTCATGATGGGAGGAATTGGATTTACTTCACAGATCATTTAATTTTGATCCAAGGGTTACAATTATTATAAGTTTTAGAGAGATTCTCTGTTTGTAATTGTTGGATCAAAATCTAACGATCCGTGTTATTGAATCAAAAGAATCCCAAGTCTTTGCTCAAGAGATGATCTAATTCCATGATGGGATAAGTCAGGATGAACTTTTATCTTGTTTGAAAACTCAGCCACTTGGATGATAGGCTTCAGCCTATAAACGAAATAAGGAAATAATGACGTGATGCGGCAGGAGGTTACCATGCATGCATAGATAAAGATTATGAAATGGTGGTGGGACCAAATATCCTTGGCAGGATGCCAAGAATTTTAAATGGACAATACTTGGGTCCTCACCGGGGAGGACCCAATATACACTAATCCCCAATAAAAAAGTGACACTTGTCTTTTTCAGATATTTTTTATTCTATTTCAAATATCGGTGGGTCCTTTTAATGACAAATGACTTGATTTGATTGGTTTAAAAGTAAAAATCAGTACATTTGGTCCTTCCCGGTGAGGACCCAAGTATTGTCCTTTTTAAATGGCATCACATGCAAGAATTGGAGATAAAGTGGCAGTACATCAAGTTGCTACAAATGAACACGTGGCTTCAGTTTGTATGAGATGATTATTTGGGGTTGAGCTTTGAATTAATTAAATGTGTCAGGATGAGATAAAGATAAGTCAAACGACTAGAACATGGGCTTTGGCCTGCATAACGTAAATCGCTTTATGAGGTTGAAATGCAATTGGATTCTGCAACAAGTATCAACTGCCAAAGCTAGTATAGCAGCTTTATAAATACAGAGAGGCAGGCTATTGGGAAGAGCCCTTTCAAATCAACACACAAATTATCCTGCGTAAAACTTCTCACTAACCCTGAGAATTTTACCCTTCTCTCCTTTCTTCCCGCCAACACATCTTCAGTTTGGATAAACAGCACTGTGAAGGCAACCGACGACATCTTCAGTCAGTTTGGATCAACACATCTTCAATTTGGATAAACAGCACTGTGAAGGCAACCGGCAACATCAGTTTGGATCAACACATCTTCAGCGACATTTTCAGTTTGGATAAATAGCACTGTGAAGGCAACCGGTGACATCAGTTTGGATCAACACATCTTCAGTTTGGATAAACAGCACTGTGAAGGCAACCGCCGTAGAATCAGCCCGACTGAGGAGCACCTTCAGCTTGGATAAACAACACTGCTTCAAGACCGACAGGTTATTTATCCAAGTCTCAGTCAACAAAGATATTTCTGAGTCCTGATCGGTAGAGGTCATCTCATCAGCCTGTGTTACCAGATTACTACATTCAGCACATTAAAAGCCGAATTTGATATTAAACTTTGCAGAACTAGCAACCTTATCTTCAGGCTCTAGAACCCGAAAGCCGAGACGTGTTCCTTCCTCAGCCGCAGTTGCAAGATCAAGAAATCAACAGGAAGTGGAGATGCGTGGCATATACATGTTGTGTGGTCCGTGACCACTGCTTCGATTTTCTGATGGCGTTAATTAACGACACGTCGTATGAGAATCATTCTTGTGGAAAATATCCGGTTCTGGACTTTGTGTGGCACTATGTCTGCCACTATATTTTAATTTTTAACAGCATATATATCCACTCGTCTCACTCCGGCACTAACAATATTTGCAGATAGCCATGGACCTCTTCTCCCTGCAATCTTTCCTCCTCCTCCTCCTCCTCCTCCTCTCCCTCTACATCTACCACCACTTCTTCGCTTCGTCGAAGAAGTACAAACACACCGGCTTCAAAAACTACCTGATTCTCGGAGTCCTACCGGAATTCCTAAAAAACCGCCACCGGTTCCTCGATTGGACAACCGAAATCCTCACCATCTGCCCCACCAGCACCGCCATCTTCAGCCGCCCGGTAAAAATCCGCGGCATCATCACCGCCAACCCTGCCAACGTCGAGCACATGCTGAAAACCAACTTCGAGAACTACCCCAAAGGCGAAAGGTTCATATCTCTTATCCAAGACTTTCTTGGCGGGGGAATCTTTAACTCCGACGGCGAGCTCTGGAAGGTTCAGAGGAAGACCGCCAGCTACGCCTTCAACACGAAATCGCTCCGGAACTTCGTTATGGCAAACGTTAGGGTTGAGATTGAGTCGAGGTTAATTCCGTCTCTGGACACAGCCGCCGAAACAGGACGCCGTTTGGACTTGCAAGATGTTTTGGAGCGCTTTGCTTTCGACAACGTTTGCAAGTTGGCTTTTAATGTAGACCCGAATTGTCTCGGAAGCGGCGGCGGCGGAAAATCTGAGTCCACCGATTCCGATTCCAATCCAATCCGGATCAGTTCATGCAGGCATTTGAAGAAGCGGCCACACTTATCTCTGGGAGATTTTTGTATGCGTTTCAGTTTATGCAAAAGATAAAGACGTTTTTGAACGTTGGATCAGAGCGGAGGTTAAAAGAATCAATCTCGACCGTCCATAACTTCGCGGATAAGATAATAAAGTCGAGAATTAGCGACGAACAATCGGAGGATCGTCACGATTTGTTGTCCTTGTTTATTGGTATTCCCGAAAACAACTCGCCGCATTTTCTCCGAGATATCGTGATAAGCATCATTCTCGCCGGCCGAGACACGACATCATCGGCTCTGACGTGGTTCTTCTGGCTCCTGTCGTCCAGACAGCACGTGGAGCGCGCCATTTTAAGGGAGCTGGAAATGATTCGGGTACGAAACGGGAAACGTATCGGCGATGTTTATGATTTGGACGAGCTCCGAGACATGCACTATTTGCACGCGGCGATTTCAGAGGCGATGCGGCTGTACCCTCCCGTACCGGTCGACACGAAGGCGTGTCTAAACGACGATGTCTTGCCGGACGGGACAGCCGTGGGGAAGGGGTGGTTCGTGACGTACCATGCTTACGCGATGGGGCGGATGGAGAGGATATGGGGGACTAACTGCCGCGAGTATTTGCCGGAGCGGTGGCTGACCGAGGACGGCACCTGTCGGCAGGAGAGTGTTTTCCGGTATCCGATATTTCATGCCGGGCCAAGGATGTGTCTGGGGAAGGATTTGGCGTATATTCAGATGAAGTCGATTGCGGCATCGGTGATGGAGAGGTTTGTGATCGACGTACAGGATAGGAATACGTGTCCTGAGCATCTGTTGTCCTTGACTCTCAGGATGAAAGGTGGACTGCACGTAAGTGTGAGGAGAAGGAGATTTGTAGCTGAGGACGGGTGATTATGTGATGCTGTTTGATTGGACAAACTTAATAAGATCATAATAAGCAACAGCAATTTGGAAGTAAAAGAGTCAACAATTTGAGAAGATAGGCAAATCCAATTCAAATCCCTCAGAAATCGTAAGACACTCAGAGTCGCATGTCCTCATCATCATCGTCTACTCGTTCCGACACCAGTCGTCCATGGTACAACCATTTTTCTAAAATTCGGCGCAGCCGCTCAGGCGCTAGGCGGTGGAACCCCATTTTGACTTCGGGCAAGGCGTTTGGAAAAATCGACTGGAAGCTAGGCGGAGAGGCGGTCCTATGAGGTTTTTTTTACTATATTTTTTATTAATTGTGTGTTTTTTTCTTTTTTTGGTTTCACAGTGGTATACTTATGGAAATTATGTACCTAATTTGCAAATGATAGATTTACTACAAGTTCATTCAATAGTGAAACGAATTTGAGCACTTTTAAGGGGATACATACAAAGAAAATAAATAAACTAGATACAACAAGGTTAAATAATTTAGTCTATGTCTAATCCAACGCAAGGATCATGATTCATGAACAAGAAGAATTTAGTCTATCATCCAAATCCCCTTCATTATGATTATATGTTTATTGTTTTTTAAATATTGAACTTTTTGGATGTATATAATTTGTGTATTCTTCTACTTCTATTTTTGCATTTTATTATTCTTTTATTATTAATACAAGTATAGTTTTTTTAGGTGTAAATAGACACTTATTTACAAAATATATAATAAATTTACATAAATCTACCTAGATCCAGTCTAGGCACTAGGCCTCTGTCCACCGCGTGACTAGTGCCTAGCGATTTTATCTTGGGTACAACCCTATTAAGGGGGGAGAGTTCAATCATGCTCCGCTGGACGTCGTACACCATTGGATCCAAGCACAAATTCAACCACTCGTATATGTTATAACTTCTTTCTACCATTACAAATTACAAATTACTTGCATGTTTTTATGTTGGAAACGGAATATTTAAGTAAAGGAATTCTCGACATAGAATGTTCAGTTTCCTCGCACATCGGTAGAGTATCATATTACAAAAAAATTATCAATAACATATTGTTGACCATAATGATATCGACATATGCATAACAACGGAACAATATGTATATATATATATATATATATATATATAATATGTGTATGCATGTTAAGACTCGTGTTCATATATAACCGAAGTGTTTTTTATTAGAAACATGTTATAAATGTTTATGGATGGTTTTGGTAATTTTCCTCATGGTAAGTGTTTTGAGTACATCTCGCCTCTTCACATCGAGCTTTTGTGGCTAGTGATGGGCTGTTATTGGCAAAGCAAAGGGGTTTACAAAATGTTATTCTTGAGAGTAATTCACTCCAGATTTCAGTAGCATTGCAGTCGGTCTCTCTATGTTCATCTTTCATCAGGAACATTGTGGAGGATTCAAAGGCCATGTTACTTGAGATCACTGGAGCTTATGCTACCCACGCTCGTCGCAAATCCAACGAGGTTGCTCATCGTCATGCCCGCTACGTCCTCTCGACCACGTGCAAATGCTCTTGGTTTGAAGAACCTCCAGATTTTGTGTGTGATGTTTTGCTTTCTGACAAATGTAATTGTTGATGTTGATTGGCTCTGTTAAAACTTGCCCCAACGTTTTGTACTTGGTGATGAATCTGTTATGGATTCTCTCTTTAAATGAATCAAATGCCGCAGCTTTTCAAAAAGAAAGAAAGAAAGAACAAAAAAAAAAAAAAAACATGCTTCTTGAAATGCATCGAAGTTGTGTCATGAAGTAGTTTTTTTTCAAAGGGTAATATTAGGGAGACCAATATTTTAAACCAAATTAGCAAACTAAATGATGTATCAAAGAACGGCTTCTTACAGTTTGAGCATGGTCCGAGCGAACTGTATTATTGGGATAAATTTAATTCAAATAATTTAATACGCAATTCAAACTAAATAAATAACATACATATGTTAACTCAATATATCTGATTGGTTGTAACTGATAATACGACAAGGAACAAGGATTATGAGATTAACTTTCTTGAATTCTTAGCCGCTTTGTTGGATCATTCTCGTGCTCGTGAACTTTCTATTCATAATTGATCACGTATAGTTGTCCAAAGTGTTAAACCTTTAAGAGTATCAATGCTATTAAATTTAGCAACGGATGATAGAGTGGTATCTCTAACAAATTTGAAAAATTGCAAACAAAAATAGTATTGAGTTTAGGCCCAATGTCGAAATTGATTTGGTCTAATGATTTTCGTTAAAACACAATCGAACCAAACCAAACCCACCTCTATTATTTATAACTTTAACACTTGAAAACATATTCTTCCTTGTAAGAAAGCACTGCTCCATCATATAACTCATCTAATTACATAAATCGTGTTCCATTAATTTTTCCCACTCATATAAGGTCGGCAAGATGTATTCATTTCTCATAATTCGTGTTTCTGTCGGAGAGATTTTTCAATGTGATCGGTACACGGAATGATACAACATCACATATCATTATATAAATAGTGAGTTATGTATACTAAGAAGTTAATAACTTAAAAAATAAAATTTTCCACCATTCCTATTAAAACACTTGGTGTATCACTTGTGTTCCCATCACAATTAAAAATCTCTCTTTCTGTAGCTGCGTGACACCGTAGAGCTCACGTGGTCCCCACAATCCAAATCCACACGCGACACGTCATTAACCGCACGATCCCCTTTAACCACCTTAAAATCCTGTCCGTTCATTTCATCTGGGTCCCACCAGCTAAAAATTTGATGTATCAGGAAGCAGGTACCATTACGTGTAAACGTGATCCCGAAAGCAAAATCCAGAGAAAGCCGAAAGCGACACGCGTATGACTCCTATTCAATCAGGGCCCGCCACGTGTATTACCGTCCACCCAGTACTGCTAAGATCTCCCGCTTCCTTCCCCTAAATATCGGAGGCCCCAAAATTTACTGTGGATTTTTCTTCCCAATTGCCGCTCGGATTTTGCGTTTTTTCGATTCTGTAATTTCCAAATTCGAATTTCCGTAAATTAATTTAATTTTTCTGAAATCCGATACAAAAAATCGAAATTTAATTGTACTGTTATGAGATGATTCAACGGTTCGTTGACAACATCATCGCCGTCACCAAAGAGTGAGTTCCCCAATCCCTTCTTTGATTTGGTTCGAATTGTTTTTCGTGAAAAGATGTCGAATTCGGTTGTTTGGGATCGTTTTCGAATTTGGGTTTTCGAATTTGCAGGTCAGTGAAGACGTTAACGTACGAATCGCTGAACAATATCGTGCGGCTGATCAATGGAATTTCGGCTTTGTTGCTGACGTTTCTGCCGGGGAAGGCGAACATTCTCGAAGGCATTCATGGATGGGAGCTCAGGCCCACCTTTCGCGGGCCCAGATTTCCTCGCTGGATGGAGAAGTAAGTTTTGGGTTTTGATCATGGAAGAATTTGGAAGCTCATTGAATTCATAATTTTTGAAAATTTGGAAAAATTTGGTTTTTTTGTTTTGTGATTGTGGGAATTGGGATTATTTACGGGGAATGCATGTAATGAGTGTAATTTTTTGGTTGGCTCTAATTATTTTGAACGTATAATTGACTGAATTCAGAAATTTGAATTTTTTTTTATTACTTAGCAATTTATTTTTTGATTTGTGGAATTGGGATTGTTCATGATAAATGAATGGATAAGGGTGTAATTTTTTCGTGGCCAGTAGCTATTTTGGTATGAAAAATTGACTGAATTCTGAATTTTGGAATTTATTACTGCTTGGCAGTTTGTTCTGTGATTATGGGAATTGGGATCGTTCAAATGACTGTGTGTTTTTTTCTGGTGGGAAGTAGTTGTTTTGTAAGTGAAGTTAGTTCCTCTTATGTAATATCTATGTATCTTGTAAGAAGTGTAACGCTTCATGCATCAATATTTGTTGCTGAATGACATGTCCATTTTGCTTCATGCTTGTAGTGGGGTGTCCTCTTTCAATCGTTTTGTACACGAGCTTTCTGTGGATTCTGATTCTGATGGTTCGAACCTTGATTACACATACGGAGATGAAGATAGTGATGATGACATATCTCCTACATCACCATCCTCTCAAAGTTCAAGAGCCTCTCGGGCTTCTAGTTTCAGTAAGCACGATAGGCGCTGGTCGTGGTGGATGTGGATCAGATACATATTTTTCTGGATTCTGTTTCCCGCGAGGTTTCTGCTTGGGATTCCAGTTCGCATTTTGCAATTATCTTATTCTAGGTCATCAAAAGCCTCTTCTGCACCAGGAAGCAATGAGACTCAGCAAACACGCCCTATAAATAAAGTGCAGAGTCTCAAGGATCACATTGTTCACCGAACCACTGATAGGAGACGTGGAGTCATTGAGGTCTGTGCACAGGCTAAATATGCTCTTTTAAAATAAGATGCATCATTTGTTTCCTCTTCCAATTTCTCATCTGTAACTTGTGCTTAACAGGATCTTCATCTAGCAATCGAGATATTCATAGAAGCTGTTTTTGATGTTGTTCACAAGGCAGCACATTTTGTTCTTTCCCCTTCTGTGGCTTTTAAAACACTGTCAGGATGGTGTTCACTGAGCAGCGGTGGTGTTCAAGATAGCCATGGTAGTGATACAGAAGTTACTGTTCCGACAGCTACACTTGGAGAGAATGATCCAGCTCCTAAAGAAAGGAATACTTCATTTCAGCAGTCCCTAAATACTGATGCTCGGACTTGTCAGGATGTCATAACAGAGCTTGGGTAAGGCTTTTGGTACCGCTTACTTGATCATAGAACCTTTCACTTTTCGTTTGAATGTTTCACGTGCTCTGCAAATTGCTCAATTCTTTTGTCTCTCTTAGGTACCCATATGAAGCTATTCATGTGATCACTAGTGATGGCTATGTTCTTCTCTTGGAAAGACTCCCGAGGTATAATCAATATTTTTGGCTTTTTTTCCTTCCATAGACAATAACTTTTGTTTTTAATATATGGTGTCTAATATTGTATTGTGATGCTGCAGACGTGATTCCCGGAAAGCTGTTTATCTACAACATGGAATTTTGGATTCATCTATGGGGTAAGTTATTTCTTCTATCCTTCCTTCCCCAATTGTTCTAGAAACTATGCCTTAAGTGTTGAGTGGAGGTTTGCTTGTGGGGCTGGCTTTCAGAATGATAATAGTCCTTCCTGCTACAATTTCTCTAGGATTGCTTCATCTTAAAAAACATAAAAAAATAAAAAAACGATTTCAGAATGGTATAACTTATTTACTTTTTGAAAAGGCAATCGGCTCATTATTTGTAGTGTTCTTATCTCTTGTATTTTGCACCCTTTGCAAAAAAAAATTGTTTTATGCATAGTGAGCTTTATGAATGATTTTTAATGGGTTGTTTCCTTTGTCCAGTTGGGTGTCTAATGGGGTTGTTGGTTCACCGGCATTTGCAGCCTATGATCAAGGTTTGCATGTTTCATTCAAAAATATATGCTTGTAGTACAGACAGTTTTATTGGTTAGAAATATGCTAATGCTTTGTATTTTTACAGGATATGATGTTTTCCTCGGTAACTTTCGTGGCTTGATTTCTAGGGAACATGTTAACAAAAATATCTCTTCACGACAGTAAGTTGGCATCTGCATGTTATATTGTTTATGAAATATTCATCCTTGATTCCTTCTGATTTAAATTGTCAACGGGGGAGGAATGAGGTTGCAATATTTCAGATTTGTTAAACACAAATTAGCAATTTCCATAAAGTACTTTAGTACAAACTGAGGTACTGAACTTAGCAACCAATGCAGGTATTGGCAGTACTCCATCAATGAGCATGGGACTCAGGATATTCCTGCAATGATAGAGAAGATTCACCAAGTTAAAACTGCTGAATTGAAACTTAGTCAACCTGACGTTGACGAAGAAACAAATGATGGTCAACCGTACAAACTCTGTGCAATTTGCCATAGCTTGGGAGGAGCAGCAATACTTATGTACGTTATAACACACAGAGTAGAAGAGAAACCCCACAGACTCTCTAGGCTGGTTTTACTGTCACCTGCTGGGTTCCATGGTGATTCCACCTTTATGTTTACGGTTGTGGAGAATGTCTTTCTTCTATTGGCTCCTCTTCTGGCTCCTCTTGTGCCTGCCTTCTACATACCAACCAGGTTCTTTCGCATGCTTCTGAACAAGTTGGCGCGAGACTTTCATAACTATCCTGCTGTCGGAGGACTGGTTCAGACCCTGATGAGTTATTTTGTTGGTGGGGATAGCTCAAATTGGGTTGGTGTGTTAGGGATACCACATTATAACATGAACGACATGCCGGGCGTGTCATTCCGAGTGGCTCTCCATCTTGCACAAATCAAGCGTGCTGGAAAGTTTAGAATGTTCGATTACGGGAGTGGTTCTGCTAATATCGAAGTGTATGGATCTCCAGAGCCATTCGACTTGGGGGAGTACTATGAGCTTATTGATGTTCCAGTTGATCTGGTTGCTGGACGAAAGGACAAGGTAATTCGGCCATCAATGGTCAGAAAGCATTATAAGTTGATGGATGAATCAGGTGTTGATGTATCATATGGTGAATTTGAGTACGCCCATCTGGACTTCACATTTTCGCACCGCGAAGAACTATTGGCGTATGCCATGTCACGCTTGCTGCTTGTTGAGCCAACTCCACAGCAGCAATCCAGTCAGAAGGCCGTAAGGTCGAAGAAGAAAACCCCGGCCAACAGTTGATTAAGTTCGAGAAAGCCCATGCATATCCGTCCTTTTTTTCTTCAGGATTTGGCATGTGCTGCATACTCAGGTGAAGATTACTGTTAGTCTGTCATAGATGATTGAATATGTCGATACGTCTTACCCCAGGGCAGTTGTGAGAGTTGCTGCCATGGTTTCTTCCCCTTCGATTTTTTCGCCGAAAGTCAACTGTCCGAAGGCTTATACAAATACGTTGGATTGAGCTTTGTACAAAAACCCATATGTGTATATTTTGTAATTGATCTAAGAATCATGTTGTGTCTTGTAACGTTAATACTGCATAGGATGTTTTGTCAAGCGAACACTCGGAACATTTCCTTTTTCATTGCGAAACTCCACGAACAATAAGTACTATGAGAACTGTTTACATTATGTTGGTATGATTTCGTGTGTTCGACCGAGCCCTATTTCTTGCTAGACTCTACAAATCATTGCCGTGAATCCATTGCGTTCGGTTTTGTGTTCCCGAAACCCTAAAACTCATGGGGACTCATGTCCTCTCAATTACTGCTGTGGTGTTGAGGCCTTCCTACCGAAGGTAGATTGTCTGCCCTCCTGTTAACGTGCCATTCTTATCCCTTTCTATTTGTGCGGTTACGGTTAAGCCATCTCAACAATCTACCTCCCTTCCTATACTGTTGCAGTAAGCACCAAAGTCTCGTATCATATGTTTAGCGAAATAGTCGGTTTTGAGCAAGTGCAGATGAACAAGCGCTTCATTGCAGAAGAACAAGTGCAGATGATTACTTAGGCCAGGTTTGGTACTGAGGTGATTCTGAAAAAAGTGGGTATCAAAAAAAGCTGGCAGCTTTTTTGTGTTTGGTAAATATTCAGCTTCAGCTTTTTTTAACAGTTTTGGGTGAAAAAAAGTCAAAAACACAAAGTTGCAAAACCCAGCTTTGAAAAACCGGCTTTTTTCACATCTGTTTTACATAAAAGTTTACCAAACACTATAATACTGTTTTTTTTTTTCAAAAGCACTTTTACAAAAAAGTTTACCAAACACTATGTTACTTTATTTCACAGCTGATTATTCCCACAGCACAGTAGAAGCAGCTTTTTTTCAAAGCACAGCAATACCAAACCAGCCCTTAGTCATACCTTGGCTCGGCTGCCGGAATTAGTTGAGCGTGATACATAGCAGATATCGTTCCCTGAAAGCAGGCAAAGGTAAATTAACCAACAAGTTTGATCACACTTAATCAGGAAACTTAAAAACTGATAAATTTGTTGAACGGAAACTTGCATGAAGCTAACTTTTACCTCCCATGCCGGAACATATGTTTCGTTTTGGGTATGTTGTTAGAACTAGCAGCAAGCTCCAACCCACCATATAATATGTGAGGTATTATACTTGCAGTTGCAACAGCTGTTCCTGCAACAGAGACACCAATTAATTTTGTTCCACACTGTCCTGAGAAATTTCTTTGGCTGGCGCAGGGCGTAGAGGACCAAGGTCTATCCGTCTTTTAATAGTAACCGCAATACCACGTGACATACATGCTAAAGTGGTATCAATATTCACTCAAATTGTAATTCATGACCTGCGTGACACGCTGATGTCGTGTAATGAATAAGAGAGACAAATAGTTAACGTACGAATTACAACCATAACACAAAAACATTTTAGGGAGTTTTAACGAAAAGTCCGCAGTACTGTTCACTTCAACGAAAAATCATATTTTTACACTAAAAAGTCAAACCTGGTACTATTCAATTTACCCTTTATTTTGTCCTTATCGTTAAAACTCAAAGTTTTCAAGCCATTTTCATTAGTTTTCCTAACATTTCAATAGTAACCGTAACACCACGTGATATGCATGCCGAAATGAAGTCAGTATCCACTCAAACTATAACAAATACCCTGCGTAACTTGTCAATGCCGTGTTATGAAAACAAGAGACGAATAGTGAAACTTCCGATTTGTAGCATTGTCACCATATGTTTTGATTATAACCGTAACATCACGTGACATATATGCTGAAGTGGCACCGCTAACCCACTTTAACCACAACTTGTGCCCCGAGTGACATGCCGATGTCGAGATACCCCTTACCAAATCATTGCCATTATTTTTCGACCCAAAGTCAAGCCAAACCCAAATAAAAGTCTATGAAATTTGCCAAAAGCTCAAATAAATAAGCCCACAACCATGGTAGGCCTATTGGATCTTAACCGGTTCACTGACCCGTCCGACTCGACACATTTACAAGTCAAGAGATCGACGTCCACCGTCTGGGCGCAGCTTGAAACTTTCCCGAGAAAATCAAGGAAAGAAAGCGAGAGGGAAAATGGCAGGGAATACTTGGGCCTATGTCCGGATCATCTCCGGCACCATTCTCGGTGGCATTCTCGGCTTCTACGTCATGGACCGCGCCGAGAAAAGCTACAAGGTCACTGGAACATTCATATTCTTGATTCGCTCTCTGTCACTGTTTGGTTTCCGGGAATTCCTCGGAAAAGAAAATTACAGCTTTCTCAGCTGCCAAACACTGGATTAATAGCATGAATTCATCGAATTTCTTATTTATTTGTTAATCTGATTTATTTGTTGGGTTTTTGTGATTGCAGGAGAAAGTGCAGGAGAGGCTGAGGAAGTATGAAATTGAAATGAAGAAGAGAGAGAAATTGGATGAGTTTGAAGAGTCTGGGTAGATTTTATCTTTTCATTTTTCTTCTGCTTTTGCTGAGAACTTATGGTTTTGAACCATTTTTAAGGCTTGTAATATATGTATTTGAAATTTTCTGTTTTGAGCAATATCGCAAGCCAATTACGAACTGCTATTACTACTTTAGAAGCTGAAAATAATAAAATCATGAATAGTTAAGGTTCTAAAAGATACTCGGTGCTAATCGAGCGGCCGGTTGAGACCTATTGCTTAGACGGGACACTAGGCAGCTTTAAGCAACTTTATCGTTTATTGGGTAAATAAGTGCCTATGTGTATTTTAAAAAATACATAATTGTATTGTGATACATCATTCAAGTATTTAATAAGTCGAGTAAATTGTAACAATGATCCCTTAACTTTAACTTAATTGGAGTAATAGTCCCTCAATTAAAAATTCATTACCATTGGTCTCTCAACTCGTCAAAACGTGCAGCTATAGTTCCTCAACTAAAAATTTATTATCATGGGTCCCTCAACTTTAATGCAACCGGAGAAATGATCCCTAACTTTAAATCAATTGGATCAATAGTCCTTTCAACTTAATTCGTTTTAACAAAATTCGGACGAAGTTGGTAAACATGACCATAGCAAAATGATAAAGTTACTTACATTTTATTGAAATAAGTCTCTTACATTATTGACAAAATGAAAATTATCACTTTTTTGTTTAAGAGTCGCGATCTAGACGGATGATTAGGCGGGTTTAGGTGGGCGCATAAGGGCACTAGGCAGACGCCCCAGCAGTCTAGGAGCACTTTCTTAATTTTTAAACACCTAAAGACCAATCAGAGCGGTCGCTAACCACAGCACCTAAGCAGAACTTCGACGGCGCTATGCGAGAATTTTTAGAACAGAGTTGATATGCCTTCAGCCAAATCGTTTTGCAGAACCCCGACGCTAACATAAATGGCACACTGGTGTTATTTAGAAGTTTAGAATGGAGAACCAATACAACACAAACAAATCTTTGTTCTCGTAAGATGTCCAAATGAAGAAAAGCAGGAGTGATTTTACAACTACGTCCTCGACACCCGATTCGGGTGTCCGAGCAGGCAAAACTGAAAACTGGAAACAATAATCTGAACCAGAGCTTCATTCCCATATACAAAGACGCGTGACTTTTCTTCAGCGCTGGAAAGCCAGCTCTGAAGGAAGTTTCACGCGTCCAAGACGCCATTTTATCAAGATCAAGAATCGGGGAGCACTCCTTAAGAATGAGTGTCGCGTGCCTGCACACAATCGTATCAAGCATCAAGAATTGGGAAGCAGTGTTCCGGCCACTTGGGATACGCACGCTTGTACAGACTCATGCATACGGTGTCACTCTGCTGGAGGACCCCGTTGAAGATGCATTTCAATGCCCCTGAAACAAAATCGTATGGAAGAAAACGCACTTAAGAACTAACTAAATGCAACAACAGGACACAATCTATTTTGAACTATTTGGGCATTGTCGGAGATTTCAGCGACTTGAAGAAAATTCGATATAACAAAAAGGGGTGAGAGAAAAAGAGAAGAGATTGCTATGTAATCTTACCGTGTGTACCAAGAGGCTCCTTGATGCGACCACGACGACCACATTTGGTCCATACTTCAACAGGCTGCCACCACCAAGGACATTAAAAAACATACCCGTAGTGATTGTATTGAATTTTCTTGATACAACACAAATTAAAAAAATAAAAGATTATCTGCAATCTCACCTTGAACCATTTAAC
This sequence comes from Cotoneaster glaucophyllus, assembly GCA_036320875.1. Classification (NCBI taxonomy): domain Eukaryota; kingdom Viridiplantae; phylum Streptophyta; class Magnoliopsida; order Rosales; family Rosaceae; genus Cotoneaster; species Cotoneaster glaucophyllus. The sequence goes on along the minus strand of CM070065.1, from coordinate 26,662,253 downwards.
GTCCTCTGGGTTATGGAACATGTATCTTACAGAAGCTTTCAGTTTTGATACTCGTTGAGGGTAACTGCATCAAATATGCTTATGGTTCAATACGTCAAAACTTTCAAAGGAAAACATTTGTCCCACAAAGGTCGCCACCCCCAAGAGTCAAGAATGAATCATACCCGGTTAAAGTAATCTTCTTTAGTATAATTCGGTCAGGGTCAATGCATTTCAGTGCACCAACAGCAGCTACGGTAGGTGAAGCGGCCACCCCTTCAGAACTCTTCAAAGCTATCAAAGGAAGTGGAGGAAAAGAGATTGGGGCATAAATCGAAGCCATGGAAAAACGTCCTGGATGTAGAAACCTCTCCATCTTATGCTTGTCCGAGTTCATGTTGTCAGTAGAATATATGGGCCTGAAAAGTGAAGAGCGAAAGCGTCAATCACTAAAATTCAATAGATAGAAGAGTTGGTGGCATCAGAGATACTACCTGGCAATGAATTGGCGAAAGCCAACATGAAATATTAATTCGTCCTTGGATTTGATAGGAGCACTGTACGTGTCGTGCTTCTTTATGCTGCAAAACATAGATCACCGGGAATCATGAGAAAACCTACCCTTAAGAAGACAACAAAAAACTGCAAATTTTTCTCAGCTAGAAGATACCTGAAATGAAGTACAGACATCTTGGACTCATGCTGCAAAAGACCACATGCTATGACAGGAATTGTCTTTGAACGCAGACATAATTTAGAAGCGACACTAGTTGGCACTTCACTAATATACAGCCTTGCATATGAGCTAGCTGTGGCACACTCATCACTGTTTTCTTGGTCCATTTCTAACGCTTTAGCAAGGACATTTTTCTGTGTTCTGTTGAAATTATCGAATGCAAAGATTCTGGCATACTCTGCAGGCAGAGACTCCTGAAGTTCATCAGACATATGTCAGTTTAAATTGATGCAAGTAGGGTGAACGACTATTACACAATTACAAGAATATTACTTTGGGATCCCATGAAGAGGTCCTGAAGGACTTCAGGCCCCTATATTTAGCAAAACGTTTTCTTGCTGGAATATCTAATGGTGTATCGACTTCATCCGGAAATTCTGAAACATAACATATAACCATTATAAGCCAACTAGAGAATGCAACACTAATACATTGACTTAAAGGTGCTACAGATACAGTTTTTATAACATAAATCATACAGTGACAGAAAGAACAAAGCTAAAAAGACAAGTACCCTCGTCATCAGCATGTGCTTGCTTTATTTTTCGGATCTCATTCTCCAACTGTTCCTTAGTCAGGTTTTCACCTTCCTGTAAAACAAATACTAAAAAGGTAAGTTTTATAATGTACAGAACTCGAACAAACAAAATAAACTTCTTAATGACAGCACATAAATATTACCATTCTGACCAGTACAGGTACAGTGACAATTGAATTCTTACAGATAAATACACATTGTGTCCTTTTCCTTTTTGAAAAATTTACTTAAACCTTAAATGATCGCAGATGAATTCTTTACATATTAATGAAAATGCTCATAAATAGAGAAAGAACCAACGTCATAGAAAACTCGTGAGTGAATCCTCCTATGCAACATTCTAATTCAAACAACTACGGTGAGTGGTTCACACACCTTGTTTAAAACCTATTGTCTGAAGTAGTATCTCAGTGACTCAGCTTCACTAGAGAAACACTCGGATTCTGACCATTAAGAAGTAATATTTGACCAAAAGCAACTGACCAGAGTTTACCTTTGCGATTCCATGGCTAGAGGGTGAGGTTGGTATTTTGATATTCTTAAATCTTACGGTTCTTTGCATTTGAAAATGACAGTAACACCAAAATAGTGTTCCGTATTAATTATTGTGCTTTATGTTAGATCAGAAACACTTTCAATGAGAACAGAGAGACTGACTAATTCTGGTAACACAATAAAGATCACTTGATACACAAATAATATACATGTTAACCTCACCATCATCACTGAATCAATATCAGTTTCTCCATCAGCGTCCCTTATTGAAGCTTGATCGTCACTCTCATCTGAATAATTATTGTCATCTTGACCAGGATAACCACCATCCCTCTCATCCAATACCATACCATCAGCTTCATCATCAGTACTTAACTCCTCTTCATCTGTATCATCCACAATCCAAGCAGCCTGCAAGAACCGAAATCATGCCTCTGATATATCACTAAAGTTTGTCCATTACCTCTCAACACGAACAAACAAAGATGTGACTAACATATAAGAAAGAAACATTCAGACTTGTGAGAACTGACAAGAAAAATGCAGACCTGGTATTCTGAAGTGCCTCGAGGAAGAGCCCTCTTTTTCTTCTTTTTTTGCTTCTGACTTTCTTCAGCCTCAGCCATTTCTGCTTCTGTTGGCCATGTCTGACAAAAAAAGAATTTATGTATGAGTCAAGTTGTAACTTGTCCCACAACCAGTCCAATAATTCACCAAACCTAATAGTAGATTTAAGAAAATCCAAAAGTATATCATACTAGCCGAGCAGTATAGGACTCTGAAGTCTGAAAATGCTCTGGTGAAAATTTTTAATAGCATGGCATTCTACTTTCATAGTTCATGCAATTCCACTGAAATACCCCTATTTTTGTTTTATTCATTCTTGGATTAGCAATAATGCAATATACAAGCCATATTCTTAATATCAACCCACATTTATGTTAATGGAAACTAGCATTTGCCTACACACTTTGTGTGTATGAACACATTTTTTAGAAAATGAGAAGGAGAGAGAGAGGGAGAGGGAGAGGGAGAACGTGGGGGGAGTGGGAGGTTTTTGCTTTTGGTTTTTTTTTTTTAATTTTAAATATTAGAGATATTTTAACATCACTTGTAGGTGAGGCTTCAATAAAAAAAAGTAAAATTTGGACTTGTGAAATTACATTATTGCCCATCATTTTTTTTGTGTGATAGAAGACTAAGTTGTCTTTTCACCTTCTTTTGGTTGACAAAGAGGGTTTAATTAATTAATAGAGATAAGTAAGACATAATTAATAGAACAAAATGTAATCTTGTTACCTGTTCACCTGCAAGGGGATCAGGAACATTCTCAAGTAGTAAAGCCTCCTGCTTCAAAGGATCGGGAACCAAAGAACGAAGGACCTTGAAGAAGAAAAAGAGGACAGAAGGAACTTGAATATTAAAATTTCAAATGAGAAACACTTCACAAAATAAATTAATCGCATCAAATCCTATCATTAAAAAGGAAATAATTTATTCTAGAGACATCATGCTTATATCCAAATGAAAAAGCTAATACCTCTCTATCACCCACTTCATCTGAGTCCATGGCATCTTGCTCTTTTCTTGCATTCAAAGGAAATGGATCCATGAGAATTTCCATTTTGGACAGCTGGAAATCCCCCGCGCCAGAAACATGAACCTGATATAAAGTAAAATAAGACAACTTCCAAATCATGTGACCAAGGACAAGTCTTTGGATGAACTAATCACCAGTTGGTTCACAGAAAGACTGCGAGCACGTATATATCCAGTAAGAAGAAGGGTGCACTTTCCCGAACTGGAATCATCTGCTACCGTATCAACCTATCAAAATACAAAATGTGTTGTTACACTGATGAAACTAGTTGTTCTTCTACAAGGCGAATATGCCTCAACAAGCTACAAAAACTTCACCCCTAAAATTTCTTATGGTTTCTACCTCTACCTAAAAAGAATGATAGCGAAAACTTAAATGAACACCTTCTGGGCCATCAGGTAAGGCCGTTGACTTCGCCAGTGAGGAATTGAAAGCCTTTGTTCCTTGAAGAGCCACATGAACTGCAATTATAGTAAGATGACAAAGGAAATCTATCAGAGGCATCAAATTATGTAAAATATGAAACAAAATAAATGTCATTTGAACTGTAACCCACTCTGAATTTTAACTTTGAAAGCATTAGCCTTAGATAAAGAATCTAGAGTCAACAGTTACCTTGTGCAAGTCATCCTTTGTATCAGCTGGATAATATTTACAATCCTTGGGAAATTCAGAAGCAAGACTAGACGTACATATTTTCTTAGAATCATGTCTTCTTTTCACATCAGCAGGTAGATCCTACATGCATGACACGTCAAAAAGAAAGAAGAATAAATCCTATGTCAAGTTGAGCCCAACCTTTCCTATTTTCCTAGTATTTCCAGGAATATATAAAGCATATGGACAACATACACGAATTAGCACCACAGTGCTCGGTAAACCAAGGGTCCTAAAAACAGAAAGACATTGACTTCCAAAAGAGTCAATGTAGTCAGACGTGCTTCCTTCACGTGAAGAGCTCGCTGATGCCACAAAAGCAATGAGATCAGCAACCTACAAGTCAAAGAGTTTACGATGTCAGAAAAAACACCAGCAAAATTAGGAAGAGTACACAAGTGTAGACTTTTTTACCTTAGCCATTTCCATACATGTTGGAAGATCGCCATGAGGTGCTTTCAATACCTAAAAAATAACATGAGTTGGATACAATTATTCGCATCAGTCATCAATGTTAATTACTTGGCCCACACAAAACATTTATACGAGAGTCATTCCATTAGAATATAGAATACAGCAGCAGAGGCAGGGTACCGTTGTTCTGAGCTTGTACTCGGAAGAAGCAACCGTTGGAAATGCGGTTTCATAACCTTGTGGAGATAGCAACGATAATAGATCCCCAGCAAGTGAATTTAGGTTCGCATCAGCAGAAAGTCCGAACAAAACCTGCCATTGTTGAAAGTTAGAAAGTTAAGAAAGCTGATAAAAACATCCTAATTGCGTATTAAATTATTAATCCACTCGAAACACTTTCCTCCATCAATTCCAACTGAAAAACAAAAACTCACAATCACACGGGGAGGACTTGCTGATCCACTCGAAGCCCTCTTCTCTTTCAAAACAGCCGCCCTCTTCTGCTCCCGAAGCTACAAAGTATCGAAATTGTGAATTCGACATACAAATCAGACATACATACCGAAAACCGAAATGACACAAAGACGAAATTTTGAAATCAATTACCATCTTGCTCCGCTGAACGCGAGCAGCCCGAGCTCCCTTAGTGACATTGCGCTCCGGTTTACCGATCCTACTCTTCTCTGAAACACCAAAAACACTCCATTTACACACAGCGATTGCAATTCATAGCAGTCTTCTCAAATTCTCGACGAAAAGGAGGTTCAATCAAAAGGAAGCCTGAGAAAGTAGAAGCATATAAAGAGAGAACCCGAAGTTTTGTGGAGATTGCGAGAAGATTTGGAGGCGAAGCGCGTCTTGTGCTGCTTATTCACTTGAGCTCGCGAGCCTCCCATCACGACGCGGGGAAACGCTGCAGGCGGCGGCGAGTGCAATAGCGATTAGGATTATAGCGAGTAAACAGCACCGCTGAGCTGTATATACATTAGATATATATATATATATATATAGAGAGAGAGAGAGAGAGAGAGGAAGCGATGGGTGGAAAAAGCTTACCGTGCTCGCCGCCGTAGTCGATCACTCAGTGCCGTGCCGCCAAAAGAGAGGGAATGGTGGAGAAGAAGGGAGGGAGAGAAGCAGAGAGGCGGTAGGTACTATGTTTATGAAATTTTGGGCTTCAATTTCTTTCAACGTAGGGTTGGGCAGGGCTTCCACAAAACGCAGCGTTTAACTTTATGCACTGTGGCTAAATCATGGTTTTAAACTGTAGCATATCTAGTTTTAGCGGAATTCCGCTTCGTGATGTGAGTGTTTTGAGAGATTTTAATGAATTTATAAAAAGAAGTAAACTGTAGCATATCTAGTTTTAGCGGAATTCCGCTTCGTGATGTGAGTGTTTTGAGAGATTTTAATGGATTTATAAAAAGAAGTTAGTGAGTCAGGTGAGTTAGGTGGGTGGGTTCAAACTCCGCAGATTGGTTAGAGAGAGGGCAGAGGATAAGCAAGGACGAAGGAGCAGAGTCAAGGAGCCAGAGAGGACAAGTTGAGGTGGTTTGGTTGGGTTTGTGCGTGGTTTGGGTGGTGAATCGAGGCGATGGGGCAGATACCAGAATCGTGAGGGTCTCAACTAGACCTGGCATTTTGGATTCGACCCGTTAACCCGACCCGACCCATTAATATTAGTATTTGGGTGAATGCTTAACGGATCGGGTCACTAACAGATGAACCCGTTAACAACTCGTTAAATAACAGGTTACTTTGGGTCAACCTGTTAGCACCCATTAGTTGAGGATATTTTAATAATTTCAGTAAAGTTTTAACAACAAAAAATAAACTCTATGCAAAAAAATAATAATAATAATTGTTAACGGGTGAAACTGGTGATCCGTTAACTTAACGGATCGGATTCAGGTTCGGGTGACCCGTTAACTTAACGGGTCAGATTAAACCCTACCCAAACCCAATAAATCCGACCCGTTTACAGGTCTACTCTCAACTCTTGGCGATTCTTGAGGAGACACGTGGACGGAGACCAAGAACGGCGGGAAATCGAACCAAATTAGAACTGGTCCGGTCCAGTCTGGTTCTACTCGGTTCTCATAGTCAAAATTAAGAAAAACCGATTTGTATTGAAACCGTAAAAGAAAACCGGTCCAATCCCAGTGAAAACGCTGCGTTTTGGCTTAATGATTGGAATATTCTGTAGATATAAAAAGGCGGGAGACCTGGAAAAAGAAACGACCGTTGAACTGAACACAGAGTCGCAGAGTCACCGGAAAAGATAGGGAAATGGAGGATTCCGGTGCGATCCTCTGTCAAATCTCAACCTACAAGGACATGCTCGACCAGGTACACTCCGTCTCCTCCGCCATCTCCAATGCCATTCAACGTTTCCATTCCCCCAATTCTCCCCCTTTTTAGTACCGCATCGTCATCGATCGAAAAAGAAACTTCTTGCGATTGTGAAATCAGGTGAACGAAGAAATCGAAGCGAATATTCAGATAACGCGGGAGATCGAGTCAGAGATCGTCAAATGCTCCGAAATCGAAAGCGCTCTGTCCGCTAAAGAATCCGACCTCACCAAGACGCTCTACCTTTCGCACTTTGAGCTCACCGGGCTACTCACCGTCGCCAGTAAGGTCCCTTCCCAGATTATCTCGTTTGATTACCCTTAATTGGATTATTATTGGCTAATCAATCACTTAATTTTGTGATTTATTTGTGTATTTATTAATAGAGGATTTGAGGAACTCGGTTGAGGTTTTGGAGAAGGAATTGCATTGTCTTAGAACGAAGCGCGATCAGACTCTTCGTAGAATCCATGACCAGCGGTATATAACGAACATTTCAGTTTCGATTTGACACGAATGTTTAAGGATTTCGAAAGAACTTAGGAGTGTAATTGATATCGGCATTTTAGGTACTAATGGCTAGCTGAATGATTTGTTTTGTTACAGGGAAAGGTTTGTGGCATTGTGCTTAGAGTTCCAGAAGGACATTGAGAATGGCAACGATAACGAATTACAAGCTCTTATGTCGGAAAAAGAGTTCCTCGAAAATGAAATTCGCTTATTGGAAGAGAAGAACAATGGTCTGAAGAACTCAATGCTGGCATTTGTTGAAGGAATTCTCGAAGATCTTAATAGTTGCAACTCCGGTAAGTATACCTTTACCTATTTTTGCACATTTTAATTTGTTCTTTTACGGCTTAGGTACCATGTCTCCTGTCAATAGTTTGTATTAAACACATATATTACTCTTGTAGTTGAATCTAGTGAGTTATTCAGTTCAATTGTATGCACTGAACGAGCCCCTAACATTATCATGCCACCTTCTCTTCCAGTTAAGATGTCAAAAGAGCAAGAGAATAGGAATGGAAGTGCAATGGTTTTTTTATATGAAAGTACTCTTGTTCTTTGACTAAAAAGAGATGTTCCAACGTCTTTGAATTGCATATACATACTAGGATTTGTACTAGTATACTATGTGTTTTGATCCAAATTTGGACGATATTCTTTAACGATGTTGTCACGCTGATAAAATACATACTTGAGACTGCAAGTATACCGTAAAAATCGCAACTAGTTGTGCGAGGCCATGCCAAGTTTTACCATTATAAGTTTATAACCAGCGACAGAATTCAGTTATTCCATGAAGCATATTTCAGCTTCTGAAAAATTCTCACTTGTCAATTCAGCTTGTTCTAATGCAGCGGTAGACTTTTGATTAAGTGGCTCGTTATAGTATATAGCTTTTGCCCCTTGGATGCACTGTGATAAGATAATGAGTCTTTCTAAGTAGCTAATTTAATGTCGGTATGCAGCTTTACAAGTTGAGATACGAAGGGGGAACCAGGAGAACGAGAAGTTGCTGAAGGATATCGATAATATGAAAACTTCATTGCTTTCGAGTTTCAACTATTGCGATTGATGATGTCAGTGGTAAGCCTTTTACATACACTAAAAATGACATATTCATGCATCAATGCATTGTGATCTTTTGATCGAAAACCAGCATGTAATAGAATTTTACGGCTTAATTTTCCTGTATTCCATAACTCTCAATAAATAGTACATACAAACCTTGTTACAAAAGGCAAAAAGAATAAAGGACATGATATCCTTCCTAAAACATAGCAAATGCCCATGAAGAAAAGCATTTTTCACATCAAACTGTTTTAGTGGCCAATTCAAATTTGCAGCTAAAGAAATCAAAACTCGTACTGTATTCATCTTTGCTACTGGAGAAAAAGTCTCCTGATAATCAACACCATAAGTTTGAGTATAGCCTTTTGCTACTAACCTTGCTTTATACCTGTCTACTGATCTGTCTGCCTTGTATTTGATCGTAAAGACCCATCTACACCCAACTGGTTTCTTTCCCTTAGGTAGCTCTGTTACCTCCCATGTATCATTCTTATGTAGTGCCATCATTTCCTCATCCATCGCAGCATCCCATTTTGGATCCTTCAATGCCTCCTCAACTCGGGTTGGTGCTTGGATTGCTTCCACATTGTTTACCCAGGCTTGACGTTCTGGTGCAAGGTTTGAGCATGACACATAATTAGCTATTGGATACTTCACTTTTCCTTCAAGAGAGAACCTGTCAGGAGGAACACCACGATTTTGCCTTGGCGGCAACTTATATGTACTCATAACATTATCTGGATTAGTTACATGAGCATCAGTAGTACTTACCTCAGGAGTATTCAGAGAAGACATATTGGGTGGCACTATTGAGCTTGAGAGAGAGGGGGTTGCAGGTTCGGTAGCTAATGGTTGCTGGAGCGGTGAAGCTGGTTCTGCAACTCCCTGCTGACACTCTGCATCACACTCGGCAAGATGTTGCCGAGAAGACTCAGCTGGTTCGGTGCTACTTGGCTGAATGATACTCACATTCTCGGCAGTGTCTTGCTGAGAGTCACTGTCTTGCCGAGAGCTTTCACGAGTATTTTTGTCAATAAATACTCCCCCTGAGCTACATATTTCCAACCACCCAAGATCACCACTCATATTCTCCCCCAGGTGATCGGAAGGTGATGGAGTCGAAGCATAAAAGAACTCGGATTCGGAAAAGGTAACATCCATAGTTACATACATATGACGAGTTTCAGGGTGGTAGCACTTATACCTTTTCTGTTGAGGAGCAAATCCCAGAAAAACACACCGGTGAGCACATGGATCGAGCTTACTACGATGAATCTTGTGAATATGAACATAGGCTACACACCCAAATATACGAGGAGAAAGAGTATTGGTTGACACTACTGGAACAAATTCTGTCAATACTTGGAGAGGTGTACGAAAATCCACAACCCAGGATGGCATACGGTTAATCACATACACAACATAAGTGATAGCTTCAGGCCAGAACCGTTTAGGTACAGATGCACCAATGAGCAAGGCACGGGCAGTTTCCAGGATATGACGGTTCTTTCTTTCAGCAACTCCATTTTGTTGTGGGGTATGAGGACAAGTAGTCTCATGTAGAATTCCTTGATCCCGAAGAAAGCCAGACAACTCGGAACCAATATACTCACCTCCATTATCAGAGCGGAGAACCTTAACAACAGAGGAATATTGTGTTGCAACCATTTGAGAGAATGATCGAAACACCATACCCACATCACTTTTATTCTTCATCACATAAATCCAAGTCATACGAGTGCAATCATCAACAAAGGTAACAAACCATTTAATTCCAGACAAAGTACTAACAGGAGCGGGACCCCAAACATTAGAGTGCACAAGTTCTAAAGGAAACAATCTTCTATTCATACTAGGAGGAAACGAAACGCGATGACTCTTTGCGAGAATACATACCTCACAATGTAAGTCTGATTCTTTTATTTCATGAAATAAACTAGGCAACATACGCCTCAAATAACCAAACGAAGCATGTCCTAACCGACGATGCAATAACCAAACTTCCTGTAAATTATTGGTACGGGATGCTCGAACTGCATTAGCTTTGCCAAGAACGACGTCATCCACATAATATAACCCCTCTCTCTTAGTGCCACGCCCAATTATCTCCTTAGTCTGAATATCCTGAAGCAAACAAAACAGTGGATACATAAGTACAACATAATCTAATTGCTCAGTAACTTGAGGAATAGATAACAAATTATGAGACAACGAGGGAACAAATAGGTAGTCATGAAGGGGAAGGGCCGGAGTGAAGTTCACAGTGCCAGCCCCCAAAACCGATGATGTCGTTCCGTTAGCAGTTGCAATACACTTCCGTGAACTGGTTGTCATACTAGTAAATAATTTTTTTATCAAAAGTCATATGATCGGTTGCACCCGAGTCTAAAATCCAACCTGTATGATGTTCCATATCAGAGGCTAAAAGACACGCCCCATACTACCTGGAGTGGCCGAAGCATCACTTTGGATAACTACTGGATTGATTACCGAACCGTGGGTGGAGCCAGACACCACACCCTCCGACTTCAAACCAATCTCTCCTTGGTTACCTATCATCAATCACGACCACACACACGACAATAGCCTGCACAATACACACACACACGGCACTAGCCTGCACAATACACACACACACGGCACTAGCCTGTTTTGCTGCAGAGATACAGCGGCAGCACATCACACATACAGAGGCAGCAGTCCACACAATTTGCAATAAAGACACACGACAGCAGCAGAATAACCACACGTCCTGACCAATTTCTGCACAGCGGCAGCACATTACACATACAGAGGCAGCAGTCCACACAATTTGCAATAAAGACACACGGCAGCAGCAGAATAACCACACGTCCTGACCAATTTCTGCAACAAACAGTGCAGGAACCAGTCAACCAAAAACAGCAAGCCGACACACACACTGCTGCACACGCAGCAATATCACACACACTGCTGCACATGCAGCAATACCACACACACACGGCAACACTGATTTCTGCGGAAGAGTTGCAGAAAACAGTCAACCAAGCACAGCGGAAAAAAAACTTAGGGTTACGGCAGTCTTGGCTCTGATGCCAAATAGAATTTTACGGCTTAATTTTCCTGTATTCCATAACTCTCAATAAATAGTACATACAAACCTTGTTACAAAAGACAAAAAGAATAAAGGACATGATATCCTTCCTAAAACATAACTCTAATAATTACAATATTTACATTCCTTTTTTTCCTAAATATGGACTTATTCCAATACATGTTAGTCTGTATAATAAGCATCATCTTTGCTCCGTACATGTAAGAGTATATACAAGTGTATGGATGACCATATGCTATATTTGCTATGATACCTACATTATCCTCATTCCATTTTAGCGGCTTACAGTGACTTGGAATTTATAATTTGTAACCCCACGCATCGATTTACAGTTTCGAACCAGGTGAAAGATGTGGAAGGGACAGACTGGACAGGAACTTGCAGGTGTACCCTCCTCCGTTTCTAGCCAAACAAAAAGGTGTCCTCCGAATCCAATTAGATTGGTAGGCCTAACTTGTACTGCTGAAATCTCTTTTCTTCATGAATAGTTTCTGGCATCTGGCTTTTGTAGCCATGCATGCAGCATTTGTTATTTGCATACAGTCGATCTGCTTGGATTCTTGTGTCAAGTGGAAGAATGCTAGTCGAACTAGAATTTTATTTTCTTCCGGACGCAGATTCTTTCATGTCACTAACTCACGTGATAATCGTCCATTGAACAACTAGTGCACTTCTTAAATACATGGTGATAACGTGAATGATATTAAAACTTGATTGCATGAGAGAATCTCGCAAAACAATGCTTAAAGTTCCAACTTTCTTTCTCATATATGTGCATTATGAATTTATGAGTTTATGACCCCTGCATTAGGAGAAAGATTTACCTATCTGAATTAATAGCGCAAAACAATATTGCGAGTTTAAAATTTTTCATGTAACAATGAGTTATTGATTTACAATATCGCACTACAGTGGTGTATCCAATATACATATCTCAAATCATATGAAACTCTACCCAGTAACCGAAACCAACCCTAAAATTTTCCATTGTTCTCTCACTTTCAACTCTAGGTAGTGGGTCCAGCTTTCATTTCCTTATCTAGTTTTTCCCATATCTGATTGTTAAGCTACAAAAACATAGGGAATAAAATGGAAATTACTCCGAAGCTCCCATATCAAAAACTAAAGTCGTAGATAGGTGATCGCTATAGATAAAGATATAGGAATTCAGATCATTTTTGGGTTCCTGTGTTCGGAAACGACAGACTCAAAAATTCGGATCATGCAATTTAAATCTTGCGATTCCTATTAGTCTATTTTACTAGCTCAACTCACTCAAAATCAAGCTCTTGAACAGTCCGAATCTCTCTTTTCTGAGAAGTCTCTGAATTTTGATGTCCGTCAGCTCTCGACACAGAGATCCGAAAAGGATATCAACTCAAGATATAGTTGTTCGACCTAACAAAAAATGTGACCTTTGAGTAAAACCATTGAGTTTGTCTTCCATGTCACGGACAGTGACCATGTCCCTCTGGTGAATATCACGTGCGCACTGGCCCCCGACCGTCGTACCATCCAGCTATGTCGTTTTTGTTTTCTGATGATATTGTGGTTGTTGGTTCAAGCCTTCTCAATTGTCAATTATCCTGGCCACACAAGTTATAAAACTCCACTGGTCCTCTGATGATTAGAAGGCAGAAAAGAAAAGAGAAGCTGAGTGGGTCCTTTGCCAATTTGCCATGTAGGGTTTGGTTCGTTCACAATTTCATCCATGTGTTTAATTTAGGGTGTCAAAAAGTGCTTAAGTTGTCAATTAAAAACTTATAATTGGGGCTAATTGTGGTACTTAACACTAAGTTTGATCTAGGAGAAACGGCTTCTTACATATAAGAAACCGAATATTTTTCTTTTAAAACGGAACAATTTCTAGCATGCGAGCAATTGGTTGTGTATTCCCCTCTCTCTACCTCTCTGGTCACTCAAATAGGAATAGAGGAACATATCACTTATTACTAGCTGTATCTCATTCTTGCCATTTACAAATGAGATCAACTTTGAATCTTTGTGTCTGGAACCCGCAAACCAAGAGATCCGGACCGTTCAAGAAGGAGAAAAAGGTTCAAGCCGTTTAAGTTTTTGAATTTTTATGTAGTGAGCCAGTAAAATAGATTAGTAAGTGTTGTATGATTGAAACTGAATAATCCAGATCTTTCAATCCATGAAACTCTGAACACAGAGATCCATAGTGGATCATCCATTAACACTCTTGTGATTGGAGTTCCTACGTGACCTAGTTAGTGTCTCTCTCTATTTCTAGGTTGGCACTTTGGCATGTCCAGAGAGTAGGTCCCCAAAGGACCAAGGTGCATGACTATTGACTACTGACCAGTAATAGTGCCACTAATTATCTATTCATAATTCTTTTGGGACACCCAAATTGGGTCTCGCTGGATCCCACACTATCTTCTCCCTATAAGAAACCTTCCTTCTCCTCTTTTTCTCATGCAATCACTTCGCCCACAGCCTGTATCCAAAAATAGCTCACCCAGAAGAGCTACTGAACTGAAAGAGCCATAGAACTAATTCAAAGAGATTTCTGGAAATAGAGAGATGGAGATGAAGAGTAGCGATACCGACACCGTTGAAGCCTCGAAAAGAAGGTTTTCGTCGAAAGGGGTTTGCAGGTTTCTTAAAGAAGGAAGAGGAAGGCTCTACGTTTTCAGAAGATGCATTGTTATGCTTCTTTGTTGGCATGATTAGGAATTTAGGATGAGTACTTTATGTATTTTTACGAGCTATTCCCCTCTGAGAATCACTTATTTCTTCATTTTTCTTTCATTTTTCAATGTTAATATGAACCAACTGTACTGAAATTCATTTCTCTTTTGGATATTATAAAATTTTGGTAACTTTCATCATATCTTCCAATAGAATTGTTATTTAATCCCTATGGTTTTTTTTTTTCTTTTTTGAAAAGCAGCTGGTTGCCACAACAGTTTATCCTTTTGGAGACCGAAAAGATTCAGAGGCATTTCAGCTCTTTGTTATACTTCCTTTTGAAATATGATGCTAATTGTAACTTTCCAAGTTAATGCTGCATTTTCATCCTTGTGGAATGTCATCCATGCCAAATAAACCTAGGGCCTTAAAAGTTTTATTTTTTTTACAAGACGATATTTTAAACTACTTTAATTTATTGGGGGATGAATGAAGGAGGTGGGCACACGTATAAGGATTTACATGGCACAGCTATGTTAGCATTTCATGTCAATAAAATAAAACATGTGTAAATTTGTTTTGTCCAAATGTTCTCATTTTATTGGAATAAGATATTTCGTAACAATGTATAGATGTCATATAAATTAGGGGTGTGCTATCCACAAGCCCTAATTTACTTCTCACACACCCATTGATAATTTATGTTCGTTGATCTTCTTCAATTCATCCGATTCAACAGCCGAAAATTAAAAAGATGTGTGAGAAGTAAAATTGAACGTGTAAATATCACATCCCATAAATTATCATTGGGCGCACAACTTAGCTAACTGACCTAGTTTACGTGCGTGGAATAAGTTCTATATAAAAACCAATCATCGAGGATTCGCAGGTTAGGTCATCATAGTCGGTGGGACTAATGCTGAGCAATTGTAACCTCAGCCACATGATGAGGAACACGAGCCCTGTGCATGTATTGTCTGGACGCATCACCACCATGCACTCGTGTGCATGTGACCTTGTTTTGGGGAAAGGAAAAAAAAAAAGAGCAAATAAAGATGGTGACGGTACATCTTCCAATCAGGACACAAGGTTCATTCTTTTTAGGATAAATGATAAAAAAAACTACTTCAACTATTGGTCTCACAACACTATCATATATAATCTTTAGAATTTGGTCCAATGTTATACTGTTAGCTTGGCCGTGAATTTCTCAGTTAAATGCTGACGTGGCTTGATCCGGGACCCACTTTTTATTAAAAATGATTAAAATATTAAAAAATACTAATTTACCCTAAAAAAAATAAAAAATAAAACCCAAACCCCCTTCCCTGCAACCCCTGACCCCATCCCCACCCACGCCAACATCTCCCCCCACCACCTCCTTCTCTGCCGCCCACCCCTCTCCCGAAATGGACCGACCAGATTCGTAATCGAAGCTTCCGAGGCCGAATCAATGGCCAAGCAGTCTAACATCACCGTCCTCCAGCTCCTCCCCTCCTTCGTCAAGTCCGGCTAGACCCTCGCCCGCCCACCCATCTCCAAATTCCACGTCGGAGCCGTCGGGTACAGTTCATCGAGTCTTCCTCGGCGTCAACCCCAGACTTGGGCTTGCACACCCACGACTTAACGGACCTGGGTTGGGTGTCTTCTGGGTGCCCCGGAGCTTCACGGAGATGAAGAGAGAGAGGGTTGACGCCAGTGATGGTGGTGGTACCTGTCGTCAGTGGGTGTGGGTGTGTAAATAGATGCGTGAGTGTAGATTGGGGTGAGAGGGAGAGTCTGTGAGAGAGAGAGGGGGATAGAGAGGGAGATGTTGGCGTGGGTGAGGAAAGGGTCGGGGTTGTAGGGAAGGGGAAAGGGAATGGGAAGGGATCTGGGTTTTGGATTCGGTTTGTAGGGAAAGGGTCGGGGAATATGGGGGTTTGGGGATTTTTTATTTTTTATTTTTAGGATAAATTATTATTTTTTAATATTTTATTAACTTTTTAATAGAAAGTGAGTCCCGGATCAAGCCACGTCAGCATTTAACTGAGAAATTCACGGCCAAGCTAACGGAAGACATAACATTGGACCAAATTCTAAAGATGAGGAATGACATTGTCAATTTTAAAATATGAGGTATGATAATGTCGTGAGACCAATAGTTGAGGTAGTTTTTTTGTAATTTACCCTTCTTTTTTTTTATCTATGTGGGTCTGGTCACGCTGGCAGATCCTCTCAAGCTGGAAAGGAGATCTTCTCTGGATCTCACCGACCGAGAAATCTGGACTATTTAATTTAAATTTTACGATCCTTATCAGCTTATCCTCCTAGAACACCTCACACGTATCTCTTTCTAATGCTCATAAATCTCTCTTTCTCGAACGATCTGAATTTCTCAATCTGTAAACTCCTGAGTGTGAGATCCGAAGAACGATGTTAAAGATCTTATGGATAACGATTTTCATATTTCTCTTTTATACAATTTTTTTTTTGCATATATATAATTTCCATCATTAATTCAAGAAGAATTAATTGTTAGTAAATGCCAACAAGGGTTGGCTTAGTTGGTAAGGTCCTTACCTTGTGTGTCGCCCTACCAAAGTTCAAGTTCCGTTGCTAGCAGATCTGTAAATTCTTATGTAAATCTATATTGGTGGCAGCTGACTGTTAAATGCCAAGTGTAAATCCTTCTGGCTCAAGTTGTGGGTATGTCTTGGTGTTGGTGGTGAGAGTAACCCTAAACTTTCTGTTAGTAAATTTGAATATAAATGGTATGAGCCTTATGTTATACTAACCACCTTGACATCCGCGTTACTTGCTCGTGTATGTGTATCTTGCATGAAACAAAGACTTCACTTATCACGTGCCGTCACTTGCTCTTTCTTAAATGATGTTGCATGGTTGATTTGGGATATAACCACCTTGACATCCACGTTACATGCAAATCTCTTCTTCGCTACACCTTTGGTATGCTAGTTCAAACACTATATGAGAATGCTAATACTCATAAAATCACATTATTAGTTTGGATGCCACAAAGATGTGTGCATGTTTGTAAATGCTTTTAAAACGACTGAAAACAGTTTTAGTGAAAGTAGATTCCAACTTTCAAACTCAACCAAAAATCCTAGAAATAATAGGCATATAATGTAAAACACACAACTTTTCTGAAAATAATTCAAAATAGCACAAACTATAAGGGTATAATTGCAAAAAAAAAACAGTCAATCGGATAGTTCATAAGTCGCAGCCTTCTGGGGCTTCTGAGCTTCTGCGCTTCTGCTTTCCCTTTCGAATTTGCTGATACAGTAAGATCCCCACGCTGTCCTACCCCAGGTAACGTCATCACTCCATCTCCTCCTTGTTCCTCCTTTCATTCGTATATTTCACAGACCTATACATATATGCACATATATATATATATATATATGTATATACGCGTTCAGTACAATCTAGGGTATTTTCACACCCACAATCAATATTACTGTATAGTACAGAAAGTTCAAATCTCGAAGTATCTTTGCTACAGTTGGGTTTTTTTTTTATAAGACAATGATCGAAATTTTTTAAATTTGAAACGGTAAATTATGCAAGATGTGAAATTTAATTTAGTTACATGGAAAAATGGGTGAAAATTTTGAACTTTTTTTGGGAATTTTTAAAGGGATGATTGTGGCTGAAAGTGCCCATGTAAGCTCAGAAAACAACTTAGCACCAGAAGCACTTTCAATGGGTCGTTTAGCAAATGGGGAGGCCGAGAAAAGTCTTCACAAACCAAACAACCAAGCTCAATGTCAAGGCTCTAATGGGAGATGTGGAAGCTCGGGCTCTCGCGGAACCAAATCTAGACCGTGTCGTGAGGAAAATTGTGGGGAAGGAGATATAGGAGTGTCTGGAAAAGATGCACCAACTGATGTTTTAAGTGTAAGTGACAGTGGCACTTCGATATATGACTCACATTCAGGAATGTAGTTGCTTGGAACAGTTTTCGTGCTTTATATAGCGTGTAATGATTGTGTTTAGAGATTGAAATTTATTGTTTTGTAGAAAAAGGCAGCAGGGCAAATGGAAATGACAATAGAAGACATGTACAACCAAGACCTCGATGACGAGGATGATGATAGCGATTGGGATCCCTTCCAACAGCATGTAGAAGTAATGAAATGGTTCTGCACCAACTGTACAATGCCCAATCTTGGTGATTTTGATCATTGTGAGGTATGTTCTGCCCATTCGTACTATTCTGCCTTTGATATATCATCTGTCTGCATGTAAGGAGGCATAGCTGTTATTACTGTGTAGGTATGTCGAGAACATAGAGAATCTGGTATCTTGAGGCAGGGGTGTTTCGCATCTGCCTTTGATTCAAGCCTCACTGAGACTGTGTCTGACACTAGAGAAAGACACAGAGGTCGGTACATGATGACTAATGAGTTTATTTCAAATGGTTGGTGTGTCAATGTTTGAAAATTTCTCGCAAGAATAATCTTTTGAGATTTTTCATTGTCTTATTGCCTATCTTATTTTGGTGGCTAATGTTATTGTTTGGGATGAATCATAATTGTTGCCTCTTAAGTTTGAATATTGGTTCCAGATATAGTAGCAAAAGTTTTCATCATTTTGATCTACAAGTATATTTGTTTGTGGGTGGATCGTTTGGTGTGATATGTTTCAGTATGACTCTAATGTGTGTTTGTCGTGACTCGGTGCATTGCATATTAGCATAGTATGTTAATATGTTGGCCATATCTTAATATAAAAGATCTAATACAAGCTATATTAGTAGCCAGTAGTCGTTTTTTTCGCCATACTATTCTTGGCCTACTGGATGCTGATGTTGCCATTATTCTAAAATATCCGTTCTTGCTTGGTTATGGTTGTTCTGCAATGTATGTCACTCTTAGAAACGTGGTGTATTTTTTCCTGTCAAATAGACCGATGATGAGTTTTGGTAAACTTCCAAATTTGTATCACTATGGCGTTAATGTGTTGTTTTGGTTTTTAATTATATTTTTCTGGTAAATGCAGGCTCACAAGATTCAGCGTCAAAGAGTTCCACTGCTGTAGGTTTCGATGAGAGAATGTTGCTACATTCAGAAGTATGGTGTTGCTGCAATACATGTCTTCCTCATACTCTTTGTTAGTTCTCATTTATTGTTCTTTTTTGTCTGTATGTTGTTTGGATGCAAATAGGTGTTCTTTCTTTATTACATATAACTTAAGTGGAGATCTACAAAGCAGTTTTACAAGAAGTTCATGTCTATCCTTATCTAAAAACCCAAACTGCAGTAATTTCGAAGTACTATAAATTTGCTAAATTGTTTAATATACATATATTTTGTGACACTAATGTGGTAAGTTGGAAACTGCTCATTTCTGTTTGTGTAATACTTTTATTTTTTCTTTTCTGGTGGTTGTTTTGCTAGAGTAGGTTCAAATGAACTCACATCCGCACCCAGAAAGACCAGATCGTATTCGAGCCATTGCTGCTAGCCTTGCTACAGCTGGTATTTACCTTCACTGAAGTTCTTTTTGCATGTCAATTGTTACTATTGAGAGCTTGTACTCTGGCGTGCTGTTAGTACTTTGTCTAGTAATGGATGTTGGTGTTATTTTGTTTTAGACTGATACGCAATGGGAAAATTCAACCTATGCAGGTATATTTCCAGGAAGGTGCCATCCAATTCCTGCTAGAGAAATCACACGCGAAGAACTTCAGATGGTAAGTAATCATTCATCAAACATCTGACCTGTAGCTATTTTGTCTGTGCACGACTAAGGAAATTGGATCTTTGTAAGTTGAGTCTTGATTTGGGAGGGGGTTTGTAGTTCATTTCATAACAAACCTTTTTCTGCATTGTCAAGATGCTAAAGACGAAGACTTTGTGTGGCTAGTTTTGTCTGTTAAAAGGAAACAAGTGATAATTATAATATTTATCGTCTTTCTTGGTCTATGATTTTGTAATTGTTGGCAATAAAGGTCCATTCTTTGGAGCATATTGAATCAGTTGACCATACAGGCCATATGTTTTCAAGGTATGTTTATTTGCGCATCTCTCTCTCTCTCTCTCTCTGGGAGATTGCATTTGTGATAGTATGATTTATCGATGTTGTCTTTTAATTGATAAATTATGTATGGTCCGCAGTTATTTCACTCCTGACACATATGCCAATGAACATTCAGCACGTGCTGCTAGACTTGCAGCAGGTTTATGTGCTGATCTTGCTAAAGCAATTGTTTCTGGACGTGCCAAAAACGGTTTTGCCCTTGTATATAACCTTTTACTCTTACTTCGTCTGTTACAGAATTATCGATGTAATGAGAACTCTTTGAAAATCTCAGTTCTTATTAAAGTTACGCACATTACTGAATGACTCAGGTTAGGCCTCCTGGTCATCATGCTGGTGTAAGACAGGCTATGGGGTTTTGCCTCCACAATAATGCAGCAGTTGCTGCATTAGCAGGTCAGGTTTCTGGGGCTAAGAAAGTGCTAATCGTTGATTGGGTAAGGTCTATACCCTAATGTATTTATCTCATTACAGTGTTTCGTGAGCTGCTTATATATATATACGTTCAAACCTGAAATAGTATTCAATAAAACCTGCAGGATGTTCATCACGGAATGGCACACAAGAAATATTTGATCAGAACAAATCAGTGAGCAACCCTTGTAGTTAAAACTGTAACTGGAATGTCCGGTCTGTTTGCGTTATGCATTTATTTAGATTTTAGTGCTGATAAGTTGAGCTCATTTTCTAGGTCTTGTATATATCCTTACATAGACATGAAGGAGGGAAGTTTTATCCTGGCACTGGAGCTGCTGACGAGGTACTAAACTGATTGCAATTGGTTTTTGTTTTCCTTTTCAGTTTCATATTATTCTATAATATTTTGGACTATATCTAATGGGATTATGTGATTACCATTTCAGGTTGGAACCATGGGGGCTGAAGGATACTGTGTGAACGTTCCATGGAGTCGTGGTGGAGTCGGTGACAATGATTACGTATATGCATTTCAGCATGTTGTGCTTCCAATAGGTTGTTATTTCCGAACAAGGAACTTGTATCATAATGATAACAGTGAACTTTACTATTTAACTATTCTGTCCGTTTTGGGACATATGTCCTCGTGAATACCTGATGTTTTCTTTAGCAATTGCGATGGTTTGGATTTGATTCTCTGATATAAACGATCTCTGAAATTTTGACAGCTTCTGAGTTTGCGCCCGATTTCACCATCATATCAGCAGGATTTGATGCAGCACGAGGTGATCCACTGGGATGCTGTGATGTAAGGACTTAGTCATTTCATTGCAGATGAGCACATTGCCGGACTAGTATTCTCTTAGTGTGTCTTACGTTTTAATGATTTTGTTGTTGTAGGTTACTCCTGCGGGCTATGAAAAGATGACACACATGTTGTCTGACTTGTCTGGAGGAAAGATGCTTGTTATTCTTGAGGGCGGGTTTGTGATTCGTTTTTTTTTTTTTTTTCTTAGTGGATTACACCTTGCTACATATATGTATCTAACTTGAGAAAATTTAATTGGATAATGTTGCTTTTTGCAGTTACAATCTCCGTTCAATATCGTCTTCTGCTACTGCAGTAATTAAGGTAACCATTTCATACAAATCGCGCAAAGACCGAAACACATTTCTATCTGGATATGCGAACTATGTTTCTGATTTGTCTATCTGTGAGATAGGTATTGCTGGGTGAAAGTCCAGGATGTGAATTGGACACCACTCTACCTTCCAGATCTGGCCTACAAACCGTTCTGGAGGTCCTTCAAATTCAAAATAAATACTGGCCTGCTCTCGGATCCAGCCTTACGAAATTGCAGTCACAAATGAAAACGTACTCTGTTCAAAACAAAAGTGAGGAACTCGCTCTCTTTCCTTTCGCTGTATGGAGTTAATTTAGCACAGCGTAAAAAAATTCACATTCCTTTCTATCTTTGCCTGCAGAAAAGCAAATTAAAAAGAGCCGGCGGACTCTGGCACCATTGTTTTGGAAATGGGGAAGGAAAGCTCTGTTGTATCATCTTTTAAACGGGCATTTCCATGTCAACCGGAAGGATTGGTGATCGACTCTGCTGATCGCAAGCACGTATGCTTCCCCGTGTAGTTTGATGCATTTTTGTAAACAGCTAGCTCAGGAACGATATATTGATACCGCTTCCATTCGCCTTTTTGCCAAGCGATCATGTTTTAATCATACATTATCAGAACTTATGAATTTCAATTCGAGTACAGATCTCTCTCTCTCTCTCTCTCTATCTCGTGTAAATATGTTCCGGCAAGTCCCCGATAACAAATCTGTCTTTACAACGAGCAATGGAGCTTTAAATTCGTGATGTTTCTACAAAAAAAATATGATTCGAATAGAAATTAGTACTTCTTCTCAGTACTTATTCTCTGCCTTCTGCTCTACTATGTATTATTACTCCCTTTCAAATCCACTGGAGACCTGAAAACCCTAATCAAAAGGAAGAAAATTACTGTTTTGTTAGTGGTGCATTGTTGGATGTGCCATTGGGTAAGCAACTGGGACGACGTATGGAGGATGGGCATGGGGGTGGTGGCCTGGAGGAAGCATGACTGGAGTGCCCACGGCCGACGCCATATGCCCCGGAGGAGCAGAAACCGGGTGCCCCATTGGTGCTCCATACATCCCTAAACCTGCCATGTGTGGCTGAGGCCTGTGCTTCACCGACTGCGGTCCTACTCCTACTCCTATCGTGGTGGCCGGAGTTGGCGCGTAGGTACTGGTCTGCTGCCCGGTAATTGGCGGCTGCTGGTGAGATGAAACGTCTCCGTTGTTGACGCTTGTAATGTCATGGATGCTTGATCTCCTCCTGTCTCTGTTCATGGAGTTCAGACGGATGAAATATTTTTGTGCGTGGCTTGCTACTTGAGTTGGAGTTCTGGAAATGACAAAGTTTCTTGAAATGCTTCTCCAATCCCCTTTCCCAAACTTGTCTAGACCAAGTAGAAATAACCTGATGAAAAAATAAAACCGGTTACAAATTTTTAATCGGAAACAGAATTGAAGGATAATAAACAGACAATAACGCTTTCTCGATATTATAATGTCAAATTGCCTACACTTTCTTATCTCCCCACATTGATTTCATCAATTTTGTCAGTTATACAATTTATAAAAATCAAATAGGGGAAATGATTCATTGTGTTTTTGTTTTTCTTTTCTGAATCTAACTTGACCTAATTCCAAACTTATAGGCAAATCTTTCCAAATTAGTAAGTATGCTTCAAGTTGCGTCTTTTCCCAAATACGAACTTACATGCATCTGAAATGTCACTGTGACGGCAGTTGAAAATAGAGATTTATATATGAGTAAAAGCAATATAACGAGTGTACCTGTGTTCCTCTTCAGTCCACGGTATCCCCTTCTTCCTCTCTTGGTCCGCCCTCGATCCTCCCTTACCGCCATGGCTAGCGGAGTCGTGACCTGAACCCAAAACCCCACCTCCGTGACCGCAATTCAATCTCTTATCAGAAGCCGAAGCCCCGGAAGAAGAAGCACGATGGCCACTGTCCTTACTGGACGATACTGTATTAGCAGCTTCATCAGCTGCGTAGTTAGGAGGGGACACTCGCCCCGCCTCGATTGCACCCACGTCGTCGACTAGCATTTGGTAGTGTTGCTTTAACTCCTCCATGCTTTTGCTTGGAACCAACTCAGCAATCTTTTCCCACTGTTCTTCGGAATTTTCATCGATCCAATGCATGGCAATTGCGTTCTCGAACGCTTTGTCTTCTTCTTTGCTCCAAACGCTAGAACTCGACATGGTTTTTTACGTTTGGAGAATAAGGGTTTTGAGAACTAGGGTTTGCTGAAGAAGCTAGCTCTTGGTGTAGCTAGAGAATGGGAAAATGGTGAAAAATGGTGAGGAGTTGGAAAGTGGATTCACTTTCTTTCTGGTTAGTGGGTTTTAGAGAGAGAGAGAGAGAGAGAGAGAGGGTGCGTAGGATTAGAGGGTTAGGGAACAGAAGAGAGAAGGTGTGTGTAGGACAAGGAGAGAGGTTGTCAAATTATAAATTGAGAAAAGAGGACCACTTTGGAATTGAAGGGATGGGTTCTTTGTCATCTAGGACAAGCTTGAGCAAAAAATCTCAAGCTCTCTCTCTCTCTCTCTCTCTCTCTCTCATCTTTCACTGCTGTTTCTGAATCACTTGCTGCTGGTGAAGAGAGAGAAAGACAATGGCAATCATGGAGGGGGTGAAACTTAGAAACTTTTGGAGGCCCATAGAAATTCTCAAACTACCAACATCACATGCAAACTCAGTTCTCAACTATAATCGAGTACATATACCAGCATGATCTGAATAATTACCTGTTAAAGTAAACCAGTGAAGCTGTTTCCAATACCATCAACCTATTTACTCTTGCAAACTCGCTTACTTTTTTACCGGAGAAAACCTTGTATGCACTTGTACTCTATTGCATGGAACATCACGTAAAAAACGCATAATTATACATATATATATATATATGCAAGAAAGGCATTAAATTAACAAACGAGTGTATGCAAGTTTTCTCAAATTCACAGTCACGTAATACTTTTTGACAATATGCAATGGTATGTCTCAATTTAAATAGAAAGATGAAAGATTCTTTCTGTTTTTTATCTATCTCTGAGACGTGGCCAATTCTCCATTTCAAGTTGCTAAAATGCGCCCCCATATAACTCCAACTCTGAAAAAGAGATATCATATAAATTTGACCAACATGCATTATTGCCAATTTTACTTTCGTCGAACCTAACATGCCTCATTTTTCTGGATTGAGATCATCTTCGAATTTTAAAATTCTGAAGTCGACAAATTTAGTAATATGGACCATTGATTTAAATCAACGACTTCTATATTAACCTCATTTTACTGATTCACCTCACATATAAAATCATGTTCTCATCTTTCTCTCTCTGCCTCATCTCTCTCTTTAATGGTCTGGTTTGCTGAATCCGCCTGCCCTGGAGTTTGAGATCCGAAGACGATCTCAATTACCTTTCTCTGATTTCCCACACCCTCTCATTATATATATAGTATTGCTATATATGTATGTCATGCTTTTTTATGAAAAACAAAACAGAAGTCTCACAGTAACTTGTAATTTTCTTGTGTAGAATTTTAGAAGAAAACAATAAAACTAGTTAGAATTATTGTTAAACTTAGAAGTATGTTATGATTCAATGAGAATGAGATTAGGCCTTTGAGGGTGGACTTAAACATCATGTCAAAATCATCTTAATAATTCTTGATTGATTAACGGTTTGTGGCTTTTTTTTTTTTTTTTTTTGGGACCAAAGGAAATTCATTCCAGGGCTAAGAAGCCAACAAAGAACAGGGAGCCTACCAAGAGGCAAGCAGTAGGAAGAGTCCAGCAACAATAAACAAAGAGGTGGTGAACGGGGATACAAGAAAGACACAAACACCTAGTAGACGTGTCACCTCAATCACCACCAAACTAAAGCTAATGAGGGCAAGGAAGACCATCATTACACAAAACATGAATTAACGAAGATGGAGGTCGATCGACCCAAACAATATTACTCATCTCCGTAATACCAGCCGATGCCAGGACATCCGCTGCACCATTGGCTGATCTTGGCACCCAAGACCAACGACAGAACTGCAAGGACCCACTCAAGCTTTTAACCCTAGCCAAAATGGGAAAAGCCTCCCAACTGCCAGAATCAAAAGATCCATTGAGACACGAAATCTCCTCGAGAGAGTCTGATTCTAAAATAACAGAGTTTACACCCAAAGAAACACCTAGCTCACAACCACGAAGTAAGGCCAGAGCCTCCGCCATTACAGAAGAGGACGCCGAGAGGGGGGTATCTCGCAGCTGACAAAGAGATAAAAACCCAACCCAGTAATGATGGATAACAGGATATATTCAATTAAACCACGAAACCAATTTGTAAGGCTGCTTGATTATGACCACTACTGTTATAATTCCCTTCTAACGCCGTCTAGGTCCTTACTTAGGCTTTAGACGGTTAGCCACCGCCTCGATTAATCCCTAAACATTTGAAAATTAAGAAAAGACGCTTAGACTTGCTTAGGCGCCCGCTTAACCCGCCTAAGTACCTATCTAGGTCGCCAGCTTCACTTAGAGAGAAAATATATAACTTTTATTTTGCATTTTATTTTTTCAATAAATTGTAAGAGACTTGTTGAATACTTGTATAAACACTCATTATATGTTTGTTCCCCATATTTTTGATATGTTCTAATACTTCATAATTCATATGTCATTCTATTTTGCAATTTATGTATGCCAATACAATTATGTATATTTTTCCATATACAAGTAGACATTTATTTGTATGTTATATAATAAATTTAATTAAAACTAAAAAACTGGTCTCCGCCTAGACCCCTCCTAGACACCTAGATGCTAGACCCATGCCGGCCGTCCTACTAGCGCCTTCCAGAATCTTGTATGAAATGTCTCACATTAAGTGGAAACTTTATTACGGATGACGTGACCCTGATACCCTTACACAAGTTTTTCTCTCGTTCCAGCCCAAAAGTTATGGTTAGTCCACAAATATTTTAGTGGAGAAGATGAGGACCAAACTAAATGAGAATTGGGACTCTTACGCAATGGAGTTTAGGAAATCTCCATTAGATTTAAAGGAAAACTAATGAAAATGGCTTGAAAACTTTGAGTTTTAATGATAAAGATAAAATAAAGGGTAAAATGAATAGTATCAGGATTAACTTTTTAGTGTAACAATGTGATTTTTCGTTAAAGTGAACATTATCAAAAGCTTGATTTAAAGATAGACAATTATCAACGGTGTCACGTTCAACCGTCAATTCTTTGCTCAGCAAATTGACGTATTAATTAACGGTTTACGATTGACTTGTGGTCCAAAATTTACATCAAGATTTCTTCTCCTCTCTCTTTCACAAGGAATCTTTAACCAAAAAAAAGAAAAGAAAAAAGAACCACTCAGTTGTTGCTTTGTTGGTCAGTTGGCCTTGCTCAGGTAAAAAGAAATTACTGCGGTAAAAAGTGCTATATACTTTCTTCAAGGCCCACCAATATTCTGCAATCAAAGGGTCAACAAATTGCCATCTTCGGCCAATTTTGTAAAGTTCTTACACAGTTGGTGCCAGTGCTTCCATATTAGTATATGCCCTGTATTTGTACGTCCTTAGATGCCCGGGAGAAAACGGGATTTATCGTCACTGTAGCGTCCAAACTACTAATACGTCGTCATGAGAAAGACTCAATCAATATGACCTTATATTAATGGTTCAAGACGTCATAATGACAGTGAACTCATATTCTTCCGCCCAGCTGCCCATATACGGCATACACTTGCATGAGAGAGGCGAGGCCCCCTCCCCGGCCCACCTCATGTGAGCATGTTGCCGTAACTTTCAGCAGTTGTATTGATTACTATGGCCGGAAACCAAAAACACTCGTACTGGTAAAGCGAAAAGAAACAAGATTTACACACCAAAACAAAGCAAAAACTCATCTTTCACTTTCGGATAGGGAGAGGGCTGAAAACGATATTGAATTGATGCAATAACTACAAGTGGGAGGTTGTGCCCCTCGTCGTTTCGACAACAAAGTACAAGCTAAAACATTGTTGAGAATACAAATAATATGAATCTTCAACTTCAATTAGAAAATCAATTACCTTCTAATCAACTCCCGAGTTTCATAAACGATCCAAACTGTTTAAGGGTCGAAAAGATTATCAACCACCTCAAGTTTACTGTGAACGGGATCACTCATTTGACAGTACTTTGATTCCGCGCACATCTGTTTTTATAAAGGAAGAAAGTTAAAAAAATTATATGAAAAAACTTTAGATATCACCAGGAAGTAAGCACCAAGTACCTATCAATTACCTAGTTGAAAAAAGGATCTCGAAGTCGGGGAAGTTATCTCAGCCCAGAAACAGAAGGACGCTACAAATATATTAAGTGCTGTCCTTCGACGGCACATGAAGATTGTTGATATCAGAGGCAACTGATACCCAGCCAGTTTTGCACACTATCTTGGTGATGTTGATGATACAACCCCAACTTGTACAAGTGGGCGCCCAGGAAGTTTTGTATGGTCAGGAGCTCCTTTTAGAAGAGCCGCCTTTTGTGGGTTTAGCAGTAGAAGTTGCTGCATGTCGTCGGGAAGTACATTGAAAATCGCCTGCAGATCTCCCTTAAGTTTTTGGCAAGTTGCAGAAGAGTCTGTGCTAGCCCTTCCTGATTGCTGCGCCTGAGAGATGAAAATTTTCGGAAAAAATGAATATAATACAATTTCTTCATTTATTAATAAAGACATGAAAATTAGTTCTTCAGTGATATTATGTTCAACATCATCTTCTGCTTTAGATACTTCTGAGTATATCTTTAAGCTATTCTAACTCTGATGTAATGCTCACTAGTCGGGTTCATTAAATTTGATGGCACAGTTAATGAAAAGGTAGCCTTATAGCCACTTATATGTTCACTTAAGAATAGGGTTAGTCGGTGATCCCCTAATCGTTCTTACTTTGAGAATAGAACAAACTTATGCATAAATCAACAGGAAATAATCTACTGTTAACTCAAAACAACATTGAAATTGCAACGGGAGATAATCTACCAGATTTCCTACAAGACATACCAAGAGACAAGATAACAACACCTAGTAGCCTTGTAAACCAGACATCCTTGAACAATTGCACCTTTTGACCTCTCTCATAAAGATATTAGAGTCGTCTTAACAAGTTACTATAAATCTGAAAATTATCTTAGAAGTGGTTTCAGATGGACCATCATAAGAGTGCTGGTACATATAGTACGCTTTGCCAGAAACTGTTCTTGGTTTTTTAATTTTATGTGTGGAGGGGGAGCATTGATAGAAGATAGCATGTTTAGCGGGGAGTGGGACATTACCGCTGTTTCTTCAAGAAGATGTCTCTCAATACAGTCGAAGGAATCAACAATTTCCAATTCAGACATCTTAGACATTAACTGTAGTATATCAGTCTTCATTCTGGCCTGCCTCCACAGTCTATGGTGTTCTTGTTCAGCGACAGCACGCCTTCTTTGAAACCATGGTGCAAAGTTTGGTCCCTGTAGAAATCGCCTAAACAGACAGAAAATAAAGACCAATGATTACCATATGTAAAGAAAACCATGTAGAACGGTTGGTGAGGAGTGGTTGTAAATGATACATTTGAAATGTTACATTTGAAATGTTACATTTATTACCCGTATAAGTCCAGCCAGTTAGATCTCATTCGCTTCGATAGAAACTTCCCAGGTCCTCTTTCTGATAAACTTCCAAGGAATGCATCAGCATTAAATGGAATAAGAGGGGGAGAGTCTACAAACGGAGAAGATCCTTCTGAAGGTGTTCTAGTCCTAAAATATGGACCAAAAGGAGCCAAAAAGTTAGTAGTGAGCTCCAAGAAGTGTCGCCGCAATATTTCATTGTTAACAACTGACATTGATTCCTCAACCCTTGGTGACATGCCAGCATCTATAAGCCTATTTAGGATAGAAGTGTCCGGCTTAGTTGTAGCAGAATAAGTGCTCCAAATGGCTTCCTTATGTTCTGTCATGAGACAAAGAGGACCCTCTCTCCTCAACTTCACAGCATTCAACAAATTTGAAGGAGATAATTTTTTCAAGGAAAGCTGTTGAAAGCCAAATCCTTCGGCTCTACCTGTAAGTCTTCCAGTAGATGACCTGGAAGCAAGGGCAAGCCGGTTTGTATTAGGAGCAGGACTTCCAACTGAAACAACATGGGGCATATTACGAAGAGATTTAAGAAAAAACAGGTTGGTCACACCCAAAATCATAGGTGGAAAGGTGTCTCCTTCACGGAGGGAGTTGAGGTGGGCAAATTTAGGGTCATGGATAGTGAAATAAGGTCTAAAATCCACACTGCAAAGTAAAGGTGCAACCAAGCTGACAAGACCAGCAACAGCCTCACTGCATTGCGGAGGAGTTGGAGCTATGATAAGCAAGGGCTCACCAATAAGTAACAACTCCCACATAACCCAGAGCTGTAATAAGAGACCCCTAAAGATGCCAAATAGATCCGAGTCATGAAAAAGGCCCTGGGGGACTGACTGGTTATTAGGAAGAAAAGGAGCCATCGAGGAGGCAGACTCTTCAAGCAACATTCCGTTCTCTGACGGCAAGCTATGTGCAGGTGGCAAGTTCACTTTCAGCGCAGCATTCCCAATAGGAAGCTCCATCAGCTTACCAGGTACAGGAGCAGGCCACATTGAAACATAAGCAGCAATATGCTCAAGAGCTTTCCTTCCAATGTCAAAATATAGAGGACCCATGATTTGTAACAACGGTCTAAACACACTAGAGTACGGACTGTGCGTCAAGATTACCACAGACTTCTGCTCCCCACCTCGTTTTAGCCTCTCATCATGTCTCTGTCTATTAAAAACATACCCATACATGTATCTTGAAGCATTAGAATTGTTGTCACTTTTTGACCTCTTAAGAACATTTACATTGAAAGACTTAGGATCTAACTTCTTATCACTTTTAGTCATCTCGGTGGAGGACACCTTGTCAATTTGAGAACTTTCCCGCCTTTGAACCCGGAAAAAGAATATACAATCATGAATGCTTGAGCGGTTCTGATGCTGGGAAACAGAATCCGGGAAAGAACTAAAGGCAATTTCAAGCTCCTCATCTTGTGTAAGACAACCGGGTGGGTAGCACTCTTCAATTAGCTGACCCTGTTCAAGATCAAACCTAATAATACAAAAGGCCACAACCCATTGCTGCAAAGATTCTGGATCAAGCTTTGGACTATTTTCGGACTTCACTGAAAATGAAGGAGAACGACTCATTTCCAATAAAATCAAAGCCCGATTTTATTGATCAAAATGCCACTCCCCGTCCTCTTCAGCAACCATTTCGACTACAAAACCACTAATGCCCAGTTGAACTTTGTGGGTTTTCTTCCTCACAACCTAGCCAATAAATCCCAAAATAGCTCATTAATTTCTAGATAACAATGTAATTCAAAGAAGGAAATTTTTGTTAGGTAATTACAGCTTTCCTTGCGAATGCTTGAGTAAATTATAACAAAAAAACAAGTTACATTCTTTTTTTCTTCATCGATTGGGGATTACAGTTCTTTAACAATGCATGAATCTAAAGCTAACTTCTTGCTTACTTCAGGTGAAATTACCACATAACAAAAACAACCCAAGATTCCATTTTGTTCTTTCCTTCCATTTTCTCAGCAACCAAACAAAGTCCCAAGAAAAAAAACCAACACACGAAAAAATGCAACACAAGAATTACAAACTCGAATTCAGAAAAAAGATCTACGCAAAAGGGTTGCTCGAACTTTACCTGAATCGGAAAACCCAGAACCGAATTCTTGCAGAAACCAATCTGGATCAGCGAAACGAAGACACCCAATTGGCCAAAAACAGACGGAGCTCCCTCAGAAATTGAACAACTCGAGCAAGAACAGTAAAGATTCTACAAAGGGTTTATGCGAATTGAACCAAATGGAACTCCTTTTGGCTGTGCTGAAGAGGAGGCGGAGTATCCGAAATTCAAAATCCCTGAATTCGAAATTTTGAACGTTTTAATTTATGATTTAATTGGGCAATTTTACAGAGATCGTGAATTTTAGGGTCTCTGTCGATCAGTTCAGGCCGCAATCGTGACTTAATTGGGAAAGTATTTGACGCTGGCTGGTGCAATCTGGTATCTCGTCCTCCTCGAACGTGTGCCTAATCATCGTCATCGATATCTAAACCTGCTAAACCATCTCGGTTATTGAAATTTGATCCAAGAATTATAAATAAAAAATCTTTAAAAGTTATAATAATTATAACCGTGGTATCAAATTTCAAAAGTTCAGATGATAAAATCCCTAGAATTTGATGGAAGAGATCCAGAGAAGATCACTTCCCAAATAATTGTATCCACCGTACCAAATTTTTTGGTACTGGTTTACCTACTCCCTTAATATTATCTATACATCTATTTTTATTTCGAATTTTTTTTTCGATTTTGATCATCAGATCGAATTGAAAAAGATCTATGCAACGGAAGTATCCAATTACAATTATTTCGTACTTTGGAAAAAATAAACGGTCAAATTTTAGCATTGATATCTAACTGCTAAAAAAAAAGATTATACTACCATAAATTCGAAACTTTGAATATCACGAGGCATCGTAGCAAAATCTAAGTTTTTTTTGTCATATATGTACTACAAATATGTGTGAATATTATATACCAAGTTACGAAGATGTTGATCGGATTCCTAAATTCAGAGCTCGTTTAAGCGCTTGTGGTAAAATTAATTTTGAATTCCGAATTTTTTTTTTAGAAAAAATAACACATACATTTCTTGCAAAAAGCATTGGAGATCCACTTGTACTTTTACTAAAAATTAATTTCAAAAATATTTTCACTAAAAACACTTTCAATCATTTAAAAAATGTTTGCAAACGAGCCCTTACACTTCTTTTTGTTGTTGGACTTGGAGACATTAAGCATTTATAAAGTAGTCAATGAAATATTATGTTCTCAAAGTCTTTTTGTCTTTTTGGGTTTATTTTTTGCTATGACCCTTCGAACTCTACTTTAATCTCGCTCTACCCCTAAAAACCGAATTGCGTCATTTTACCTCTTGAAACTCAATTTTTTATTTCAGGGACCATAAACCTCGGTGAAAATTTACCATTCGTAACACTATCATTTATGACTCATTTGTTATAATAGTACTTTCCACTCTGCATATTTACAATTTCAAAAGGTAGAAAAAACTGGGAAAAAAGCTACTCGGTTTTTGTAAAAGTGACTGCACATCCTGCATCTCCTATAATCCTTTGCTTTGCTTAATTAGAACCAGAAAAACTCACCACCATGGAAGTTAGAGTATAATCTGTGTTAAGAACATGTGCTGAATCAAGGTTACCGTCCCGCTCGATCTACCCCGGTTCCATATTTATACAACATTCGAAGTGGGGCGGGTGGATTGAAACCTAAACATCATACACAGGTAAGCGCTGCTCGATTGATTCACGGCATATCGGGCACTTTTTACATCTGTCACAGCAGAAACTGCGCGATATTGAAAAACAATGAGCACGAGTTCAAACTGACAAATTTACAAACTTAACGGTTATGTGATTGTACCTGCAAAGGACACGATGCCGACATGGTAGCAGGACCACACTAATCTCTCCCTCGAAGCAAACGCGACATAACACTTTTTCCTGACCGATAAAGTATCAAAAGAGTTTCAGTCACAATCGAAGATACCCAGTTTCTGAAAATGAAAACACACACATGCACACGCGCTACAACTAGTTAAGGATGAGAAAGAATTACATTTTGAAGTCTTTCGTACTCCTGCTGGCTGTATTTGGTGATTTCTGTCTGTTCGCCAAGAGCCGCTTGAAGTCTCCACACCTGATATTTTGGATAATAATTCAAAGGCACAAATGAAGATTTATACATATGAAGCATTGGACAATATATAATAACTCTAGCCGAAAGCAACAAAAACAAAGGCGCTATGATCACCTCCTCAGTGAGATCCTTCTTAGGCATTTTCTTCACTATCTCAGGTGGGTAACCACAAAAAGTGTTGTATCTGCATTTTAGGAACCAAATATACAAATATCAGAAACGCTAGATCTAGAAGTTTCATGAATTTTTTAACGGTGGTGCTATCCACACACCCATTTTTACCTCACACACACCCCTCTCAACTTCTGACTGTTGGATCGAATGAAAGACAATGGACAAAATTTAACTAAGGGTGTGTGGGAGGCAAAAAGAGGTGTGCGAATAGCACTTTCATAGTTCAAACTGCAAACTGTATCACAGTTGCGTATAGATCTTTCAGAGAACATAGAAGACAAAGAACAGTACTAACCCAGATGCCCCCTCATGAAACAGTTTGGCATGTTCTTCTCGACTTCCTTCATCTATCGACCACCAGCCCAGTAGCCTGCAGTAAACAATTTTCAAATTTAGAATCATTCCATAGTATGTTCACTGCATTTACTGCTTGCATAAATCCAATGGGTTTAAATCCTCTTATTAAAGATCTCTTCAGAATCAGGGAAGAGTGAATTAACAAAACAAAAACAAACTTTCTACCTAGAACCATGGTGCAAAAACCCAAAGCAGTCATGAGCTCTTGAAGAAAATCTAAAATATAATCCGGTGCCAGCCCCACTACGCAACAAAAGTACAATTTTCTCCACCAACCTACATGCAGAAAATAGTACACCGGCGCCTTGGAGTAAAAAAAGAGGAGAGAAGAGAACTGGAAGTGGGATGTGTCTAGCATTTCCTGGGGTTCCCTGAAATTTGAAGTTACAGAAGGTCGGTTAATAAAATTACCCAAAATGTAGCCATGAACCACAACCCAAAAACATGACATACCGCAAGGCACATACAAAGGAGAACTTGAAAGCCAATCACGGGAATTTTCATAAGATGCCCACCAATATCTTGCAGACCACACATTCTATCTTGATTCTGATCCTCTTCTGCTGAAACTACTAAACCGCTATTCCAGTCAAGATATCTAATAGTTGTAGAAGATGAAGTAGCTTCTCTTGTACGAGAATTTCGATGAATCACTGGATTGGACCACTTTGTACAGACAAGAAAGGCGAAGCATTCTGCAATACTGTGAAACATATGCACTTCTTAGTCACCCAAAATAGGAGCGGAATTTTTAATTTACACTATAAAAGCAAACAGAATAAGTAGCTACAAAATAGGATATATAAGCACAAGAAGCACAGAAACAGTACCTAAAATTTATAAATAAATCCCACCAACCAAGAGCACCTACATCACCTGCACATTTCATATGAGGAAGATATCAGCAAATTAAAACACTACTTTGGACTCTCTCTGTCCCTCTTCCCTACCATATACATATACACAAGTATACAGTGAGAATATATATGTGCAGTGCACGTATGTATATTTAAGATGATAGTGCTATGTATCAATTGGACTGTCCAGAGAAAGGATATTACAGATGAGTATAAGAGAAGACACCATTTTGAATACATTTTTCATTGTTACATTTGACAGCAAGGAGTAATAGAAATTACCGCATAACTTAAGCAGAGTGAAGACTGTAGCAGCAACAAAGAAAACCATGGAGATTGCTACCCAGAAATGCTACAAGAAATACATTGGCAAACCATTAACGGCAGTTTCCAAAATTGTCTTTCTAAAATAGGTCAAATTAAAACAAACATTTAAGTTGAACAGAAAGTAAGACGGGGGAATTTCAAAAGGCACTTAATACTCTCACATCAAATATTAATTAAATACTTACTAAAAGTAAAACCCAACCTAAAGTGAAACTATTTTCCCACTATATCTGAAAGTTAAGGATAACACAAATGGACATGCCATGATGTCATTACAAAATAGTAAATTTGAACAAGAAAAATGCACCAAATATAAAAGGATAAAACATAAATTGCAAGCAATATCATAGAAAAACTATTCATTTAAACTTGAGTACCATGATAAGAAACTTTTGGAAATCTAGTAGGAAAAGCTAACGATTGCTATCAATTGTATGACACTATCTTCTTTGGACATTAGTGATGGCAGAGAAAATAGATGATTCATTTTCATTGCTTTTACGTGATTGACACTTCTCCAAATAATTTATATTTCCTTGAAGACTTGTTAACGTAGAAGATAAATTATATCAAAGCCATATAAACTATCACTTTAGAATAATGTGGTATGAAAAAGTTTGCTAATCCTTGGACAGTTTATCAACTAATGAAATAAAACTTACAGGAAGTGTCTCCCATATTGTCTCATCGCTCATGCCTTCATTATCCCCTGGCATTAGAGCCCTGCACATCCTGTTAAAGAAATGAATATCGATTAAAATCAGCAGAAAACACCCACTACACTAGAGCATTTCTGGGGGGGGGGGGGGGGGGGGGGGGGGAAGAAAGTAACAAGGGAGGATATGGCTAACACAATACATATTTCCATATTCTTAATTATATCTAACAACACAAAAATGATTTTTTTTTTTTCTGTAATAGATATTAGATGTTTTCTCAATAAAAATAAACAGTAATCTCTTATACTAAAATATGAGATACAAAAGAGTACATGCCAAAGGAGATACCTGAAATTGTCAATTAGAATAATTACTTCGAAGGCCAGTAAGGGTAGAAAGACAACCTTCAAGTTGACAACTGCAAAACCATGAACTGCACAAGAGATAACTAATCAGGGTCTTGCACTAGGGCTCATTCTATTATGCAAAGATGAAATCCTTCTAGTAACAGGGCATTTTAAAGCATAACAGCTCAGTACGGAGTTCACAGTTTGATGCATTAAAAGAAAAATCAATAAACTTCATTAGGTTCAACATCTTATGCATGCATTTCCGACCCATGAAAGTAGTCATCACCGTATCAGTCCCCAAAATCATTTTTTTTCAAGGATAAAAACAAGGATAGTGTGCGTACCGGAAACACTTTCAAGATATATACATAGGAGCAACTCAAATGCAACTAGCAATGGTGTGGCGACAACAGCATGACATGGTGCCCACTGTACACCAGAGAAAATCTTAGTGGCGCAGATTCACAATTATAAATGACAAATTTTAGTCTTTTGTATTCAAACCACACAGATTATCAGTGTAGTGGAAATAATCTACACAATTGTAAAGAGACCCAATGACATACATGACGACTGTGTGGAACGGAAGGAGCAGGTAATGAGAACCTTCCTCGGGCAACAACTGCATGAAATATCCAAAGTGGAAAGAAAATTATCCTGCAACCAAAACGCAACGCAACTCAGAAAAGAAACTATAGTGATTGATGCTAAGAAGATCTATGCCCTCGGGTGGTGGTTCTAAAGTTCTAACTAACATATGCATATATATGAGTCACCTTTCTCTATCAAACTTTTCACAACAAAATCTCTTCAAAGAGGTGCCAATACCGCTGTTATTTGGAAGACTGTTTCCTAATGTACATAGCACACAAAATGAACCGTGGGCGATGTGACCATTGGCACGAAACAGTTCAATACAAGCTCTTATTTATTTTCTTCGGAGTTCTTACCAAATAGTTCCATGTTATCTAAAACACAGAACGAGAAGAGCACGGACAATGACGCTTCATCTGTAATAACAAGAATTTCGAATCCCGTTCGTATTAAAGAACCCTCCTAGATCCTAAACTTGCACTGCCTATGACACCAGTGAACTAATTTCCCAATCTATAAGCAAACCAATTCCTTTTTCCACTGTAAATATCAACAAGTCAACCTTTTAATCTCCTTTTCTCACACCAGCTGCCATTTCTCCACCAAATTACACACTTTCTAATTTCATTTTCTCACCAATTAGAACAAAATTTCAAACTTTTTTCCTTTTCTTCTCAATCACAAATATACACAGTTCACATGCAAACCAATTTTCCATCAAACCAAACAAAACCCATCACCTGCCTCGTCAATCCAACAAAATTCCCAAACTTTCCCATCCTAAAATTTGACAATTCCATTCAAATTAAACAAAACCTACAGCTGAAAACTGAGGAAAGAGAGAGAGAGAGAGAGAGAGAGAGAGAGAGAGAGAGAGAGAGAGAGAGAGAGTAAACGAACCACCAAGAGTAGGAAGCGGCGACGCCGTCGAGCTTGAGGACGAGCAGTAGCGTAAAGGAGAAGAGGAGACTGTGGGCCGCCAAGGCCTGCACGGACTTCAACACTCTCTGCCAGTTCATCATCGCCGTAAAACGACGCCGTCCACTGCGAGGGTCGAGACTTCAGATTGTGAGAAATCTCAGAAGGAGGCTGCTGTTTCAGACTTCTGTAGGCGCCATTGAAGCGAAAGAGGCAACAAATATTCTCTCTCACCTTCTTCTCTTTCGTCTCCCCTTTACTTTCCCGAATAAAAAACAAATCGCATTTACTCTCTCTCTCTCTCTCTCTCCTCTGAAAAAAATAATAAAAAATAGTTTTGGATTTTGCTCGCTTCCACTCCACGGCAAAGTGACGCCGTCGCTACTGCGGCGGAAACGGCTGGCGCGGCCTGCTCCGGCTGAACTCTTTCCGATTCGGGGCACCCGGATTGTGCGCTGCAATTATTATTTTACCCCTGAAAATTAGGTAGGCGTGTTTAAAGTTAAAGGGACAATGTCTATTATCTTTATCCACAACAGTCGATCTACCTAAAAGGGAAAAACAATTAGATGCACAAATGATCATAAATCATCTATCTGGTGTTCCGATTTGGTGATTTCATTCTTTTTACGTTTTCAAAAGAGGATTTGGTTTTACATCTTTTGAAATCCACTTATTGTTGTTACCAATTTTGGTTTAACTTCAACGTCGTCAATCAATCATCTGAAGATGAATCTCTTATTCGAAACATAAAGTTAAGACAGTTTGAAATAAAACAAAATGAAACAAAGTCCTTTAAAAAAACGGAAGTTTGTCGCTCCTTGTTGAGGAGAAAAACTCAATTCAGGTCTGGATTATGTATCCTCGTCTGTTCTAACATATAAAAATTATTTCTCTTTGTGTCGTGATCCACTCTACTCACTCGTGTCCTTCAGTGTAAGTATGATGCCCTAGTGTTGCAAGTACACCACATATTCACTAAACTCACCTCATTGTTGATTACAATGACATCTTGTGAAAAAAGAGATACAGATGTATAAGAAGAAAACATGAGCAAACAAGTACCGTCTGTAACAATAATATAGTTGATTATTTGACTAATTTAGTTTTTAGTTCATGGTAATGAACTCTAATCGGATATCAACAACATGATTTATTTTGATGGTGAATTGTAGTGTTTTAACCGTTGATCTTGATTTTTCTATATTTAAACAAAAATCAAACAGTACTCGAATACCAGATACTCCAAATCACCAAGAAAGTCTTAGACTATACTTCTCTCCTCAAATTCTTCTTGTTTTAAAACTTAATTGTTGTCGTGCTGTTTAAAGTTACAGGCTGTGAGATTATCAGCGACGGGATGAGCAATGGAATAAGCCGGACAACATAGAGTCCCTAGTGTTGGGGTCCCCTGGCGAGGAGATCCAAGAGCTTGCTGAAGAGGTGGACTATTTGGAGTCCGGATTCTCGCCGAATCCTCTTTGTGAGAATTTTAGGATTCGTGAATTGTGTCTGTTCATTGTACATCAGAAATTATTTTAAATATTTTTATTTAAATATAAACATAAATAATACTTGACAAAAACTGACCGCAGGATGTACGATGAACGAACACGATTCACGGATTTCCAAGATCCACACCAAAAGGATCCGGAGAGGATCCTGTTGGGACTATTTGGACGGCCAAGCCTGTTAGTTCATATCAGTTAAGCTTTATTTGGAACTATTCTTAAAATAGTTAAAAGGGTAATAATTCAGGTTCATGAGCCGAATTTGTGTGATTAGGGTCAATCTAAACACGATACATTTATTAATTGCATAACTTATTTTAAATCCGAATGCAACACAATTATTAAATGTGTCACACGTTAAGGACATGATTCAGAGCGTCATAAAAAACTGAAAGTTATTTTGATGACATGCTAAGAAAATCTTAAAATCTTGACATTTATAGGTTATAAAAGCACGTTTTAGAGCTGTCTAGAGAAGCACATAATTATTTTTAAATTTTAATTCTAATCTTGCACACCCTTTCAACCTTTGAATTGCAAAAGAAAACTAATAAACAAGAATAAAGAGAAGTCAAGGGAGAAACAAGGGGTGTGAAAATTAGTTCTCTAAAAATATTCATATGCTCCTAACAATCGTAGTTCCATCTAAAGTGCTTATAAGCATAAGTGTTTTCTATTTGCTCCCTAAATTCATCATGGGCCTCACAGGCATGTCGGGAATTTACTCAAACACGAAATTGGTGGATTGCGGGCGTGCCACTACTAGATGCCGCTAGTAGACGAGTTCTGAATGATTGAGATTGCGTCTGAGTTCGACTTTTGACCAAGAGATTGTGCTATTAAGTGGGAATGGCTCAAATCAAGGTTCTTTCTTTGCCTTAAAGATAAAGACTTATATGGAGAAATGAAACAATATGTAAATGGCAGGTTTGCTAGAAGTGTGAATGACAGGGGAATGTAAATGACTGGAAATGAGTTGTGCATAAACTACAAATGAGATCG
Source organism: Cotoneaster glaucophyllus (assembly GCA_036320875.1). Classification (NCBI taxonomy): domain Eukaryota; kingdom Viridiplantae; phylum Streptophyta; class Magnoliopsida; order Rosales; family Rosaceae; genus Cotoneaster; species Cotoneaster glaucophyllus. Next base: position 26,621,962 of record CM070065.1, on the reverse strand, counting down.
ATACTACTAGTGAGCAGCAGAGCTAATAAACAAATAAAGTAAAGGATGCTTGGCTAAAGCTAAATGATTACAAGGAAACTGAGAAGCTAATTTGAGTAGAGTTGATTGATTGGTTGTTTGAGTGTCCATAATCCTTGTGCCTCTACTTCTTTATATAGAAATCTGAAAGAGCCCCCTTGCTGAGAACATCAATCTAGCCCGAATGCATTCCATTTGCCATCTTGCATGTGGAATAATATTTAAAAATGGCAACTTGCATTTCCATCACATGTTTCTAACACATGTCTCCACCACTTGCAATAATCTAATAATAAAAAGAAGCAAGTTGGCTCCTTTCACATGTCCTTTGCAGGAATGTCTATGTGCCATCCAATCCACTTGAAATCATGCAGTTGTTTTGATTAAAAAAAGCTCTTGACAAATCTCCACCATCCAAACAAAAGGGAAAAATAATATTATAATGTCAAAACTACCCCACTTGCAGCCAAATATCTTTCCAAGTTAGCCTTTCTCTCAGATAGTCCTCCAAATGCCATATCTTGCCCGAACAGTCCAAATGAGTAAAATTGGGTACATTTTAGGTGCAAACACTTTCTATATAAGCATTTCCAAACGGCCCACAATAACCAAAACAATGCCGAAAGATGTTTGGTGTAGTTGCATACATCCCAAAACATTTACAGAGACGAGCTTTACATGCATCCTAAAACATAAATTACCCTCCCTCCAGCTGAAGAACGACTAGAAAAACTGCTGGAGCCATTGACAATTTGCTGCATCCTTTTGCAACTCATCCTTCATCTTGCCAACCTTTCGCAATGCCTGCTTTAAATCCATTGTCTCCACTGGCAAATCCGAAAACTCCTTCATAAACTTGTGCCCGAGCAGCTCCTCTGGACATATCATCAGAGTCGGGCTCTCTCTCTTACGCTTCAATCCAACCTGTAAATTCATGATTATTAAATCAGACCATAACTCTCAATGCATCATGCAATGTTCTAATTTCGCTAGTTTTGCCACTCTCCAGAGGCAGAAGGCATTCCTTGCAACCAAGTGCAACTAAAGCTGATTCCACATTTGTAAAGTGACTATCATCAAGTGCAACCAAGATTTTTTTCTTCCTTTTTTCGGGTTTCGAGGAGGGGGGAAAGCCCAAACAAGAAAGAAGGCCGAGATTTCTCGATCCAATGCATATTGTTTTTTCACTTGTTATTATTAAAACGAGTGTTATATGATGCATTTGTCACAAATAACTTTTTGAATGCGATGTGTAAATCTCTAGACTCAAATTTTAGGGCATATTAATTAAAATAAATGACTGCGAAGAATATATCGTTCATGTTTATGTATTTAATAATAATGAAATTAAAGAAAAAGCAGGTAGATTTTGTTGATTTTAGATCTCGTTACTTTCTCATTCTCATACTAAGTAAAGATGTCCCAAACGATTTGGATGAGGATGGTGCTTTGGAATTGTAAGCGCGCTCTATGTTGAGAATGAATCCACATTGATAGGAAGATAAATTTTGCATGGCTTTATAAGTAAGTTGAGCTACTCCACAAATTATCAATTGTTTTTATTGTGGAACCTCAACTTTCTTCATGGTATCATAGCAGGTTGTCCCGCGTGTGAAGTTCAACAGCCACACGTGCTCCAAGTCACTCTATTTGTATTGTTCAATTGCTAGGCTTGAAAATTTGCCACACGTGAAGGGACGTATTGAGAGTTTCAATTCTACATTGAGAAAAGAAGGACATTACATATGCGTAAAGTAATTGAGATACTCCCCGTGTTGCCAACTGATTTTATTGTAAAACATCAACTTCTTCATTATCTTCTTTTCCTTTTTTACTTGCTAGTTTGTTTATTGTCAATGTAATTAGATTTTGCATCTTCTTGCTAAGCATGAGGTTATGTTTCTTGATTTTGAGATTTGCATTGTTGACGGGTCATCTTGGCCTAATGATGTACTTATTTCTCTCTCGTTTAAATTCCAAAAGAAAAAGACACGGCCACTTAGTATTACGGTTTAAAACTACATTCACGTGATAATTTAAAGGTGTGAACAAGCGAAGTCAAATACCATGCTCAAGTTTGACTTGTATAAAATTTATCAAATTTTATTGCTTTGTATTATCTCCTTTATAATTCGATCTAAAAAGAATATCAGATCAAGTTAAGCGTGTGTGTGTGTATATATATATATATATATTATCGTCCTTGTTTTGTCCCAAAACTACACCCTACATACATTAGAGCTAGAGACCATCATTTGTTTAACTTGTGGTGAAGAAAAGTCATATAAGGTGGGATATATGTACACACACACAGTGACGCTCATCGTTTTCTGAATATAGCTGCTTAAAACAGTTTATTAATCAATTATCTCTTGTTGTACCCACCTTATACTTAAGATATTGTCCTATTCCCCAAGAATCGTATCAGACCCACAAAGAAACAAAGGAAAAGACATTCTTAATTTAAAAAAAAAATACAGAAAAATGTCTCTGTGAGATACGATCAAAACTGTACTTAGCAGACAAAGTACCTTTCATAATTTTCTTATCCAGATATTTTTTTTGGTTTTGTATTTTTCATTCCCAATTTTTGCTAAAACGTGTTTAGTGTGAAACCATTATTTCCTTCCACCTCACACAGTGAACTAGTTTTCTCAAAGGCCTAATTTTTTTTCAACCTTAATCTGTGTGTATCTCCTTGGCATCATCTTCGCAAGTTATTCCGTTGGATATACATCTCATCACAGAAGGGCCTACTGTAATATAAAGATAAATAAATCTCGTAACAAGACGAGGTTCAGAGTCCTAAAGAATCAAAGAAGCCGAGACTTTGTATCTTCTTTATTTGAAAGCAGTAAAAAATTTTTTTAAGTGTAGTCGGTTCTCCGCACTTTTCATGTCATTCGTCCAAGACGAACATAATATTTTAGATTTTATTTTTCTTTCTGCCAAGGCATTCGCTCACTCGCTCGTATCGACGGGTACTACTCAAAATGCATGCTCATTTGATTCCATAAATGCCAAAAATAGTCAATTACACTCTAAATTAAGTCAATATTGGCTTGAAATTAGTATGGCTATATATATATATATAACTTTAACGAAAAACACCTGGTACTGTTCATTTTAAAGAAAAATCACATTTTTACACTAAAAAGTCAATCATGGTACTATTCGCTTTACCCTTTATCTTGTCCTTATCGTTAAAACTCAAAGTTTTCAAGTCATTTTCATTAGTCAATCTGTGTGTGTGACATGCAGAAACCCTAGCTAGGTGCTTTATTTTCAGAGTATCATGAGAAGCTACTTGATAAATAACAACACACGGTGCTCATGAGTAATGGGAGAAGAAAAACCAGGGTTTTGCTCATTCTTAGGTAGCACCCATGCCTCCACAAAGTGGTCATGTCACCGATCAACTTGTGTGTCAAATGTTGAGAATGAGTCTCACATTGATGAGAGGAGAAATATTGCATGGACTCAAAGTAAGTCCAACCCTATCTTTTAGGTTAGCCCAAAGCCTAAAAAAAAAGGCTGGCACCCAAAAAAACCCCTCCATCCCTTAAAATAGGTTAGCTCAAAGTCCAAGCTAGTTTGTAGGGCGGCCCAAAATGAGTTGAGGTAGGCACCGCATGATGCCAGCATGACGTCAGCGGACAACACAATTTTTTTTTTTGTGTCAGGCGTGTGGGAAACACGCGCGCGTGTCCTCGATACACCAGGCCCGGGCTGCAAGCGCACTAAAGGGGCGTGGGACATGAGCCACGTGGCTAAGCCACGATTGTTGGATTTCCAACGGTAAAAAAAAATTGAAATTCAAACCCAACGTACAGCTAGTGACATGGCACAATCTGGACCGTTCGATTTTCAAATCAACGGTCCAAATTTTTCAGCCAAAAAACTTATAAATTCTTATAACTAAATAAATAAATAAAATATCAGAAATTAATAATATTTTTTATATATAAAAAATGTCCGAAATTAAAAATTTTAATTATTTTATAATAAAAAATCAATAATAGTTTAATAAAACGGACTAGACTATTTAGTTTTAGGGATGGAGATGCACTTGACCAATTACTATTTATTTCAATCACTTACTATTCATTTGGGTGGATTAAATAGACGTTGAGCCAGCTTATTTTTTAGGGGTGGAGTTTGACACGCCCAGATTTCCATGTCCGCGGGACATTAGGATGGCCGTTTGCTAGCCGACACCCAAGGGTGATGCAAGCCATTTAATGAATGCATATGCTGAGAACATGTGAAACATACATGTAAATTTCAAGCGAACTACACAATGTAATATTCCAACATAAACCTTATATAATAATATAATAATATTCAACTGCCAACAATGATAATGATAGTGATAATGCATGACATGTTCAGAGCATACATCTACTTAAGAATACGAGCAGAAGGTGGTATTACAAGTGATGTCAAAGCAGAGAGGATGGCACGATGTCACTGGTAGGGGAATGCCTCGTAGCTCGGATCGTATGCCTCGTTCCTATGTCTTGAGGGGGCACAAAACAAATATGAGTGGACCAAGTTGATGTATGAATAGTACGAACATAATTATTTGACAACGTACTAATCCCTAAAGTTTATGAAAACTCATATAGCGTATATAATAGGTTTTCCGAAAACCCTAGCATGCCATAAAACTTTCATAAAACATATATCGTATAGTGTGCTAACTAGTGATATCATATATCAGTGTCATATATCTCAAAACATCTTCATAGTATATAGTCATCCATCATATATACTATAAAGAGTGTAAAAACATGTTCATAAATAGTATATAGTCATCCATCATATATACTACAAAGAACATAAATTTGATAAAGTATGATATCCCAAAATATTCTCAGTAAAGCATGATAATCATAAAGTGTAAATCTAATTTACTCCTAAAACATTTCATAAACATAACCATTAAATCATGCTTTTCATGTATGCATTTCTACAATTAAAACATGCATTTTAGAAGGGGTCCACTCACAGATACTCCGTCGTATAAGAGCCGTGCGAAATAGGATGAGCAGAATCACCGCTAATAAACACACCTAAGCACATAAAGGGTCCAATTAATAAAATTGTACTAAAATGATTGAATTTGGGAAAATGGACATCAAAAGCGGATTCAGGACGTCGAATTACCTTAAGAAGGGTCCCAGATAAATTTCAAAAAAGTCAACAAAAGTCAACACAGGAATATTCCAACCGGGTATGGGTTTGGGGCTACCGGGTCAAAGGCCCAAGTTCAAACGGCCCAATGCCTGGGCCCAAAGGGGTTTGGGTTGACTGGGGTTAAGGGTTTGGGCTTACACGGGCTTGGGCTTAAAAGCCCGGATCAAAGGTTTAGGGGTTTTGGTTCTGGGTCAGGCCGAAGGCCTGGGTTCGGGTTAGGTTGTAAGGTTGGGTCGAGTCCTAACCTGGGTCCGGATCTGGGTCTGAGGGATTTGGGTCGGGTTGACCCGTTTTCATGCCACACTTTGGCCGATTTTTAGGCTAGTTTTCAAACGCTCGTAACTTCTTCGTTACTCAACCAAATCAAGTGATACGAAAACCAAAATTGTAGTACTCAACAAGATGAAGAGATTGATACTTTGCACGCTTACTAGCTCGTCGTGGTTTGGCTAGAAATAGCCTCGAAAGGGGCGGTGCTCGCCCAGAAAGTTTGGAAAAGCTACTCCGAGCTATTTTATGTGATTTTCACGTATCAAACAAGCTTTCATCTAACCTTAAAACACATCCCAAGAGTTTTTAGAAGCTTACCAACGTCGGAAATCATGAAAACATGTCGGAGAAGATGATGAATAGTGATAGTGTTGCTAAAGGGTTCCTCAGCTTGTCATAGGGTTCCCGAAGCTCTTATGTCCTCGTTGCACTGGTTTGGGGTTGTTATGTGTGTGTATGAGTGAGTCACTATGAGGAAAATTAGAGTTTGCCAAGAGAGAAGGCATAGGGGAGAAGGGGATTCAGGGGTGAAGAGAGGGAGAATGATGAGAGAGTTGTGAAAGAAAGAGAGTGAGAGAGATTTTAAAATAATAAAAAAGGGATAAGAAAATCCCAAAAAGGGAAAGGGGATCCGGATAAGGTGGGGGATAAAAGGACAAAAATTCCATGTGGGTCATACGGTTCGTAAATTAATAACGTAAGAGATGAAACACAAAATTATCCGACAAAAAGTACAATAATTTGGGATGGGGTTTCACAATCTACCTCCTTTAAAAGAATTTCGTCCTCGAAATTACAAACTTAAACAAACAAAGATGAATACTGATTTCTCATCAGTTATTTCGTTTCCCACGTCATTTCCTCGCCTGCATGGTTCCTCTACAACACCTTCACTAATGGAATGACCTTGTTTCTCAGGGTTTTATCCTGTCGGTCGATGATCATCACTGGTTCCTCAACATAAATCGCATCATGACTCACTTCTAACGGCTCCAGCTGGATAACATGGGAGAGATCCGATATATACTTTCACAACATGGAAACGTGAAATACATCGTGAATCTGTGACAACTCTAGTGGTAGCTCCAATCTATAAACAACTTCAGAAAGATAAAGTCACTAATCTCGTACTCACGATCCCTGGAATGTTGGTCCGTGATACTCTTATGTCGATTTTGAGCCACCTTCATATTCATCTTTATCAACTGGATGTTAGTATTAGTGGTGTCGACAATTTCTGGCCCCACTATTACCCATTAATCAACTTTAGTCCAACACAACGGTGTCCGGCACACCTTCCTATACAGTGTCTCGAACGATGCCATGCCAATACTGGAGTGGTAGCTATTATTGTAGGCAAACTCGTTTAGAGGCAAATAGTTATCCCAACTACCATTCCACAATAGAACAGACACTCTCAACATGTTCTCCAAGGTCTGAATCATCATCTCAGATTGACCATCAGTCTGTGGATGATAGGCAGTATTGTACAACAGCTGAGTATCCATGGCGTAATTAAATGCTCTCCAAAATCTAGAGGTGAATCTTGGATCTCTGTCCGAAACAATGGTGACGGACACACTGTGAAGTTTAACGATATTATCAATGAACAATCGTGCTAACATCTCCAGTGTGTAGGTCTGTTGAATAGGTAAGAAGTGAGCAGTCTTGGTGAGTTGGTCTACAATCACCCATATGCCATCAAACCTCGATCGTGTTCTCGGCAAACCATACACGAAATCCATGGTGATGTCTTCCCACTTCCACGCGGGTATAAGGAGATTCTGCATTAGCCATTCAGGTCTCTGTCTGTTCACCTTCACCTGTTGGCAAATAGTGCATCTCTTCACATACTCTGCCACATCCCGCTTCATCTCGTACCAGTAATAAAACATACGAATGGTGTGATACAATTTTGTACTTCTCGGATGCATGGCGTACTCCAAGAAGTGAGCCTCACCAAGAATTTCCTTTTTCACCACTTCATTATTCTTAGGCACAAACAACCTATTCCCCCATCACCAAGGCTGTATCTCTTTGGATTTTCAAATCTCGCCTAGAACCATTTTGTGCATGTTCTTTGAGGTCTGCACACTGTTGATTGAGCTGCTAAGCTTCCCGAACCAAATCCACCAAAATAAGCCTAATCTGGAAGTATGCTAACAATGCTCCCTATGAATCTGGTGTCACTGTAACGCCAATCTCTTGAAGAGAAAACAATAACGAAACATGGATAGCTCGAAGAGAGGCAAGCTGTCCATAGGATTTCCGGCTCAGTGCGTCCGCTACAACATTTGCGTGACCAGGATGATACTCAATAGTGCAATCATAGTCACTAATGAGTTCCATCCACCTCATTTGCCTTAAATTCAGCTCCTTCTAGGTTAAGACATACTTCAAACTCTTATGATCGGTGAAGATGCAACACTTCTCACTGTAGTCGCCAGATTTTTAGAGCAAAGACCATTGCTCCAAGTTCCATATCATGAGTGGGGTAGTTTCTCTCGTGATTCTTGAGTTGCCTAGAAGCATAGGCGATGACTTTCCCATGCTACATCAGAACACAACCCAATCCCGACAATGATGCATCACTGTAAATTTAAAACTCACCATCATCATCCAGAAGAGCAAGAATGAGGGCATGAGTATGACACTGCTTAAGCTCCTGGAAACTCCGTTCACAACTCTCATTCCACTCAAATTTGACCCCCTTTTTGGGTTAACTTAGTAAGAGGTAAGGTGACTGCTGAGAAATCCTGCACCAAACGTCGGTAATAGCCAGCTAGTCCTAGAAAACTCTTTACTTCAATAACCTTCCTTGGTTGTTCCCACATAGACACTACATAAATTTTCTGAGGGTCCACACCCCTCAGCGAAAACCACATGCCTGAGGAAATTGATATGGTCTAGCGAAAACTGACACTTACTGAACTTTGCATACAACTGATGTTTCTTCAACCTCTCCAACACCAACTTCAAATGCTTCATGTGTTCGACATTACTCTTGGAGTAAATCAAGATGTTATCAATGAACACAATCACAAACCGATCAAGATACGGTTTGAAGACTATGTTCATCAAATCCATGAAAGTTGCGGGTGCATTCGTTAACACAAAAAGCATGACACAGAACTCATAGTGCTTATACCTTGTGCCGAAGATAGTCTTCGATACATCTTCGTTCTGGATCAGCAACTGATGGTAACCCAAACAAAGATCAATCTTAGAGAACACATGAGCACCCCTCAGTTGGTCAAACAGATCATCAATCTGAGGCAGGGGATAACGGTTCTTCACTGTCACCCGATTCAATTACCTGTAGTCAATGCAAAGTCTCATTGACCCATCTTTTTTCTGACAAACAGTACAAGAATGCCCTAGGGAGACATGTTGGGCTGAATGTAGCCTTTATCCATGAGTTCCTGAAGTTGAATCTTTAATTCCCTCAGCTCAGCTGGTGCCATTCGGTATGGTGCTAAGGAAATGGGGTTAGTACATGAAAGTAAATTAATGGTGAACTCGATTTCCCTCGCAGGTGGTAACCCTGAAAAATCCTCAGGAAATACATCAGTGAATTCATTCTCCACTGGCACATCTCCAGCACACAGAGAAGGTTCATCCCACGTGACTACGTGGGCTAAGAATCCCACATAACACTTATGAAATAACTTAGTCGTCTGGATGGCGAAAATAATACTATTATGGAGGATCTGTGGCTTACCATGAAACGTGATTACTGGTAGTCAAGGGCGATCAAAGGTCACAAATTTCTCCATACATCCGACATAAGCAATGTGCCTAGATAGCCAATCCTTTCCCATAATGACATCGAACTCCACAAGTTTGAAGGGAATCAAATTGGCCTTCAAGATTTCCCATTCAACAATAACTAGGCAATCCTTAAACTCCCATTGTGCACATAATAGATTTCCAGGTGGCAATTGAATGAACATATCAAACTCGAGTGAAGTAGGTTACGGGTTTACAACCCATGCAAATGGTGAAAATATAAATGAATAAGTGTCACTTGAATCAATCAGTACACGAGCCCAATTACCACAAGCAAGAAACATACCAGTATTAACTTTGGGGTCATGTTCCGCCTCTTGCTGAGTCATGGCATTGATACGCCCGTGGACCTAACGTCCAGAATCACTGTTAAAGCCGCCTCGAGTCCTAGGGCCCTGGCTGTTGCGGCCTGCTCGGTTCCTAGGAGCACGACTACTTGAAGCTGCTCCAGAAAATTGTGGCTGTCTCTAAGCAGAAAACTGGGTATTTTGACTACTACTGTCGCCATAACTCTGAGTGTTCGGGTTGTTTCCTACACCATAACCTGAACCAGAAGCATAACTCTCGGGTGGTGGCCCCAAAAGGCAATCACAGACAGTGCCTAGTGCCACCACACCTGTGACACGTGGCTGTAACCACAGTGCAATTTCCCTGATGAAGAAAACCACAACGCGCACAAGCAACGATTGCTGAACTGAAATGGCTGAAAGATTGCCTCGCCAACTCACTGCCTGAGCCCTTACTAGATGATCTTGAACCCTGCCCATGTTGCTTGAACGACTGAGAGTGTCTAGGACCGAAGGAACTAGAAGAAGTAGAAGGCTCCATTATACTTTGGGATCGGAATCCACGACCTCGCTGAATCTGGTTCTGGCTAATTATGTTCCACCTCGTCTGTTCGACCCTCAAAACCGCCTCAATCATTTCCTCGTATGAGGCGTACCTATGTGGTGCTAGGAGCTCGCAAATGTCCTGGTTCATGGTAATCTGCAGCTGTATCATCATCGCCCGTTGGTTCCTATAGGTTCCCTCATGATGTCTCGACATGCGCCGAAAAGTGCTATCAAACTCTATAATACTCAGATTGCATTGGCGAAACTCTAGGAACTTCTGTCTCTTCCTCAGCTAATAATCGGGGCTCAAAAAGTGTGCGGTGAAAAGTCTCTTGAATGTAGCCCAAGTCATCAAGGAATTACGTGGGCGAGATCTCGTCACTCACTTCCACCAATATATCGCGTTCCTCTGAAGAAAGTAACCAGCGGTATTCACCCATTCAGACGTTGGGCATCTCATACTTTCTAAGGTGTCCTCCATCTTTTCCAACCAATCCTCAGCCTCCTCGTAGGCTCCAACTACATTAAGCTCCGTGTGGCTACGAGCAATCTCCATATATGTCCTACTCGGCCTGTTACTACCAGGAAAAACATTTCGTAGAGCAGAGGTCAACTTTTGAATTCACTCCATTAGACCAGAATGAGGTCGTTGAGGTACATTCCCACCAGTAGGATCCATGATTCTGATAAGAGGCAAACAAGATTTAGAATGACGAAAGATTATGACCATAAGAAATGTTATGATTACCAAATGGAAGAATAAAGTCCTAAGTATGCTCTGATACCAATCTGACACGCCCCGATCCCGATGTCTGGGAGACATCGGGATGGCCGCGTGCTGGCCAACACCCGAGGGTGACGCAAACTATTTAATGAATGCATATGCTGAGAACATGTGAAACATGAATGTAAATTTCGCGTGAACTATGCAATGTAATATTCCAACATAAACCTTATTAAATAATATAATAATATTCAATTGCCAATAATCATAATGATAGTGATAATGCATGACATGTTCAGAGTATACATCTACTTAAGAATACGAGCGGAATGTGCTATTACAAGTGATGTCAAAGCAGAGAGGATGGCACGATGTCATTGGTCGGGGCATGCCTCGTAACTCGGATCGTATGCCTCGTTCTTATGTCTTGAGGGGGAATAAAACAAACATGAGTGGACCAAGTTGATATATGAATAGTACGAACATAATTATTCAACAACGTAGTAACCCCCAAAGTTTATGAAAACTCATATAACGTAATATATAATAGGTTTTCCGAAAACCCTAGCATGCCATAAAACTTTCATAAAACATATATTGTATAGTGTGTTAACTAGTGGTATCATATATTAGTGTCATATGGCCGAAGCCACCAACCTACGCCCGGCCAAAGCCAATATAAGTATCTCCTAGCCATACCACCAACCTACACCCAGCCGAAGCCACCAACCTACGCCGGGCCGAAGCCAATATAAGTATCATCGCCCGTAGGCAGAACAGTGACCACTAGATACGCACAAAAACATTGAATATAATATTTCCAACATAAGTACATATATCTTAAACCATCTTCATAGTATATAGTCATCCATCATATATACTATAAAGAGTGTAAAAACATGTTCATAAATAGTATTTAGTCATCCATCATATATACTACAAAGAACATAAATTTGATAAAGTATGGTATCCTAAAATATTCTCAGTAAAACATGATAATCATAGAGTGTAAATCTAATTTACTCCTAAAATGTTTCATAAACGTAACCATTAAATCATATTTTTCATGTATGCATTTCTACTATTAAAACGTGCATTTTAGAAGGGGTCCACTCACAGATACTCTGTCATCAAAGAACCGTGCGAAAATAGGAAGAACGGAATCACCGCTAATAAACACACCTAAGCACATAAAGGGTCCAGTTAATAAAACTCTACTAAAATGATTGAATTTGGGAAAACGGACTTAAAAAACGGATTCAGGACGTTGAATTACCTTAAGTAGGGTCCCGAGTAAATTTCGAACAAGTCAACACATGAATATTCCAATCGGGTATGGGTTTAGGGCTACTGGGTCGATGGCCCAAGTTCAAACGGCCCAAGGCCTGGGTCCAAAGGGGTTTGGGTTGACTAGGGTTAAGGGTTTGGGCTCACACGGGCTTGGGCTTAAAAGCACGGCCCAAAGGTTTGGGGGTTTTGGGTCAGACCGAAGGCCTGGGTTCAGGCCTAAGGGCTTGGCTAAGGATTTGGGTTGGGCTGCAAGGTTGGGCCGAGTCCCAACCTGTGTCCGGATCTGGGTCTGAGGGATTTGGTTCGGGTTGACCCTTTTTTAGGCCACACTTTGGCCGATTTATAGGTTAGTTTTCAAATGCTCGGAACTTCTTAGTTGCTTAACCAAATCAAGTGACACAACAACCAAAGTTGTAGTACTCAACGAGATGAAGAGATTGATACCTTGCACGCCGACTAACTCATCGTAGTTTGGCCAAAAATCACCTCGAAAGAGGCGGTGCTCACCAGAAAGTTTGGAAAAGCTACTTCGAGCTATTTTATACGATTTACACGTATGTACAACTTCAAACAAGCTTCGATCTAACCTTAAGACACATCCCAAGAGTTTCTAGAAGCTTACCAACGTCGAAAATCACAAAAACACGTTGAGGAAGATGATGAATAGTGACAGCGTTGCTAGAGGGTTCCTCAACTTGTCATGGGGTTCCCGAAACTCTTTCGTCCTCGTTGCACTAGTTTGGGGTTGTTATGTGTGTGTGTGAGTAAGTCACAGAGATGAGAGAGAGAGAGAGTTAGCCGAGAGAGAAGGCACGGTGGAGAGGGGGTCCGAAGGTGAAGAGAGGGAGAATGATGAGAGAGATGTGAAAGAAAAAGAGTGATAGAGATTTTAAAATAATAAAAAGGGGACAAGAAAATCCCAAAAGGGGAAAGGGAGATATGGGTAAAGTGGGGGATAAGGGGACAAAATCCCATGTGGGTCCAACGGTTCGTAAATTAATAATGTAAGGGACGAAACACAAAAATATCTGACAAAAAGTACAATAATTTGGGACGGGGACATGGCACAATCTGGACCGTTTGATTTTTAGATCAACGGTCCAAATTTTTCAGCCAGAAAACTTTATAAAAAAATGTTAGAAATTAATAATATTTTTTATAAAAAAAATGTTAGAAATTAAAAATTAAATTGTCATTATTTTATAATAAAAAATTAATAATATTTTAATAAAATGGACTAGGCTATTTAGTTTTAGGGATGGAGATACACTTGGCCAATTACTATTTATTTCAGTCAATTACTATATTTGGATGGATTAAATAGACTTTGGGCCAGCTCATTTTTTAGGGGTGGAGTTGCTCGTATGAGAGGTTAGACTACTCCCTATATTGTCAATTCGTTTTATGATGGAACGTCAACTTCTTCATGGTATCAGAGCAGGTTGTCCCACGTCTGAAGCCAAACGGCTACACATGCTTCACTTAACCCCGTTGTGTTATCTACGTGTTAACTTGAAAATTCACCACACATGAGAGAGCTTGTTGAGAATGAGTCGTATATTGATGAGATAAGTAACCTTACATATGTTTATAAGATGTTGATCTAGAGCAATCAAGAAAAATAATTGAAAAATTAGTAACTCACCCGAAAGTGGATGTTGACTTGTTGTGTTGTCCAAATTGACACAACGTCTTTCAAAAAAAAAAAAAAAAATTGACACAACAACGTGTCCAGATAGAATTTGACGAAGTCCAACTTTTAATTGCCAAAAACGGGGTTTTATTATTTTTGTACAATTTTGATATTTTGTTATTTGTTTACTCTCTTTTCTATTTAGATGCCTAGGGAATTTCTAGGGTTAAAAACATTATAAATAAGGTCATCCCAAACCTCACGGGTGTAAAACGTTGTTAATGATTAATTTTATATTTAGTCGGAAATCATGAAGTAGAAAGATAATATCAGTAGCAAGCATAATAAGGATAAAAAGGAACATGCGGACTTTCTTTCCCCATCATCCATATATGTGAGTACCTCTGAAATGCTTTAGCTTTTACAACATCAAATTAGACATAAACGACACATTCGGGACAAGAAAACTCCAGGAAATAGACCGAAAATTGACTTTAAGTGAGGTGTAATAACCAGAAATAGGCACTGCACAAGAACTTGTCCCACACAAGGGCCCCCAAATTCCTTTGCTATATGTAGCAAATGGTGCATCCCCTACAAAATTCAAATGATGGATCACATTCACATAATATTCCAAATGAATCTGATGAGTAGCAAGCTCATGTGATGGAAGCTAAGGTGGTAATTTTTGAACCACAGATTTGAACATGGTACAGACAGGGCAGAGAGCCTCGCCCGCAAGGAAATGAAAGCACTTAGACTAGCAACCAATGTAACCATGGACTTTTTAGGGTTTTATTGTACACTCACATTATAGCACCCACTCTAAGAAGTGGTACACTCATCACCCCTTTACTTTCATAGTTATCTTCTCCTTGAAAGCAACCTTAGAACAACCATGGTACATTATGTGGTCCTTGTTATTATGCCGGTCTAAGGAGGTCAGGCTTTAGCTAAAACTAGTCTATAGAGACAGAGAGAGGGACAGAGAGAGGAAGTAGGATTTTCTTTCCTCTTTTTTTTTCTCTCTTCTTATTTGAACGGTCACGGTTAAGTCACGTCAACATCTTATATTAATTTTTCATAGAAAGAGAAAGACAAAATAGAGAATGTAAGAGAAGATAATGGAAAGAGGAGGGAAAAGAATTATAATCCTTATATAAAATGGGGAGAGAACGGCATGCGAAAATGGAAATAAAATTTGAGAAAGAAAGGAAAATAGTAGGTATTATATATATATATGCAAAGAGGGCTTTCAATTGTCGATAGGACTACTGGTTTATTCATATAAAATGATGGGATAGGTTGTGTGTGTCTTTTCCTCATTGGAGGGCAATGGCAAGCGCAAGCATAAGCAACTCTTTTCTTGACAATGAGAGAGAGTTTTTTTAACTTTCATTTCGTTAAAAAAGCTTAAGCTGATAAGAACGCATGGGATGGGAGGGAACCCGACAACATTCTTACATAGACATACGTACTCAAAGAGAGAGAGATGAGGCTTCTCTCCCTTTTGGTGACAGCGACATGAATGGAGATACCCCAGTCAAAGGAGTATTTGTCCTATGAGAGGGCATGCCTCACAGTTGGTGTGCCCCTTTGAGTTAAATAATTGTCCTTTCCTAGGGTTAGACAGCCACGGGGAGGTTCATACTTCATACATTAGTTTCATTATGTGAGTTGTGTATAATTACATAGTAATACAAGGAATATTCTACCTAGTGAAAATTAGTACTGAAACTGTAAACACATATCACATATGAAGAGTAACTAAACTTCTTTTAAGAATTTGTAAGATTGCTTAATTTTTCGACGTGGGACAAAACATCACATTCTCACATGCACTTTATGTGTGACAATGGTCAAATCAAACACGTAGGCAACACATATTAGGTTGCATGAATCATGTGTGGCCATTGTACTTCACGCGCGAGCCAATTGTCTCTAATAACATTTAAGAATTTTGAGGTTTCACTTGAAAATTAATTAGCAATATGGAAAGTAACTCTGCTCGATATAAGGACATGCAAGATCGCTTAACTTTTTGACGTGGGACATCACTCCACATACAATATTCAATGAAGAAGAATAAGTTAATAATGGAATATTGGTTGAATCTTCCCAAAACAAACCATAAAATCCACTCTCCATCTCCATGCATGTGTAACACTATCTAGCTACTGTGGGGTGTGTCTATGCAAGGTCTTTATATTTTGAGAGAGAGAAGCTAGGTTATTGAATTAATCTGTACCAGGCGACCTGCAAACCACGTGAAGTGGTGGTGCCAAATACTAGGTGTTTTCCTATCCACTCGCTTCCCTTCACACACAGTAATATTCTATATTGTAGAGCTAACTTTTTGATGAAAAGATTAAGAAAAAGATAGCTACTCAGCAATAAATTGCCCCCTACCCTCTTTTGCTTCTTTACCATACCACTTCCTCACTAGCTTTTCTCTCTCTCTCTCTCTCTCTCTCTCTCTCTCTGCCCCTGTGATTCAAGAGTTCAACCCCCATGGACATATGGTGTTCTTGCTGTGCTGTCTTTCTGAACCTCTCTATTTCCTACGATGACGACCGATGGTAAATGTACGATCTCTTTGTCTGTCTGTCTTTTTCTAGCTAGCTAGCCTTTCTCTCTCTCTCGCACACACACAAAAAGAAACTAAATAAATACAGTACATATAGTAAAGATGTACATATATGTATATATGTACAAGCATATAGAGGTATATACGAGTAGCACTGCAGGCAGCATCTGTCTTTCTTAAGCTCAGCTGGCCGTAAATACGGTTACACACGGCTGTCTTTCTCAAAGCTATCCCCTCCTTTAATTTTCATTTACTACTCTTGCAGAAAAGGTGAAAAACAAGTGCACTGAAATCCTATTCAGCAACAATCGCTTCCTCATCAAGCCGTTAGAAAAGCGTAAGCCTCGATCATCAGTAGACCGATATCCCAAGCGTACTAATTGACCACTAGCTGCTAGCCAGCTAGGGTTAGTGGTGTGCAATTTCATTGAAAATTCAAAGCAACCAAACAGGCAAAGAGCCCAAGAGGGAGATATATAACATGTTTCCCTCAGACAACACCAGTAATGTAAACGAATTAGTACCCCTGTCTTATCCTCATGTCGATCAACCATTTTTCCACAGCCGGCCATTTGACCGTGACATTACTACAGTAACCCCCAATTTCTTTACTAATTCCAACCCCAATCCCAACTCCGGGCAACAAGAAGGAGGAGAAGAAAACCTTCATCAACAACATCATCACCCTCCTTTGTCTTTGCTCTACTTCCCCTCTCCGTTTGAAGACGACGACGTTTTACTCTTTCAGCAACACCATCACCAAGAACCTGACCATATTGAGATTTCGCTTCACGAGTCTCAAGTACCACCTTATTTTATGAAGGAAGCTGCTGCTGCTGCTGCTGCCGCCGCCAGTGCCGCTGACGACAACACCGGTAACGTCGTAGGGGATGATCATCAGAAGACTACTACTACAAGTGTTAACATTAAAATGGTGGACTGGGATTCCAACAAAAATGGCCATCACATGGACGTGGATGATCAGCCGCAGATCCCGAGAAGGAGGACTAGCAAGAGAGATCGCCACAGCAAGATCAACACTGCCCGAGGCCCCAGGGACCGGAGAATGAGACTGTCCCTCGAAGTTGCCCGTAAGTTCTTTGGCTTGCAAGATGTGTTGGAATTTGACAAGGCCAGCAAAACCGTGGAGTGGTTGCTCATTCAGTCAGAACCTGAAATCAAGAAACTATCAAGAGATCACCATCGGAAATTCAACTACAAAAACATGGTGAGATGTGCCAAAACCACATCTCCAGCCACTTCGGAATCGTGTGAAATGCTATCCGGCGTAGATGAGGCTCCAATAAACATTAACATTAGTAATGGTGGCAACGATGATAATGATAAAGTAAGAAGCTGCGGGATCAAACCCTCAGCCAAAGAGAGAAAGATTGTCCACAGGCAATCAAGGAAGGGCGCATTTCACCCTCTTGCAAAGGCTTCGAGGGAAAAGGCAAGGGCAAGGGCTAGGGAAAGAACAAGAGAAAAGATGCAGAGATCAAAGAAGCCTAGTAATGACCAGGCAAAACTAAGCCGTTTGAATTCTTGGAACCCATTTGAAAGTGGGGAAGAATCATCAGCTTACAACAACAATATGAACAATACTACTAACAATCAGCCTGATTCAATGGTGGCGCTGCGACCTTACCCCGATGGGGTTGAAGAACCATTGAGCAGCTCCCTAGCTGGAGATATTCAAGACATGGTTGTTGATCATGGTACTACTCATGATGCTATGGTGGTAATGGGAAAGTGGAGCCCTTCTTCAGTGTTCACTCCTCTCCAGCAAAATACTGGAATTTCCCAAGAGGTAATTAACTTCCCACAACATTTCAGTTTCTCTAATGTATATTTTTTCACAACAAAATATCAAATGTATATGAAAATTATGAAGAAAAAAATACGTACTCAATCGAAAATATTTGATGCTATAACAAACGTGCACACATATAATCAAACAGATAATATGTCCAAGATAATTAAGTTTATAAGTATTAGTTTGCTATAGCTACTTCTGACAACACCACATAACTCTTAATTTGCAGCCCCAACAGTTTGCCGACTTTCAATTCTTTGACAAACCGTGGGAGGTCTACAACAATACTCATAAGCTATTCTAAGTGGAAAGTTTCTCTCTCAATTACAAGTGCCTGAAAACATTCTGATTAGCTTTGTGTATTGTGTTTCTTTCTGTTTGGAATAATGTAAAATAGCAAATTAAGTATCTTAATTTTCAATCATGGTGCACTTTTCCTCTAAACTAGTATACGTAAATTAATGATTAATATCTACATCCTTTGAGCTAACTATGGAAATTTTTCGGTTTAAACTCAAAAATAGCTTCCTTGCTTATGTTTTGTGTTGATATAGTATGTATATTTGTATCCAGCACAATTTTTTTTTGGAGTAGAGGTCTATATTGAAAAAATAATCAAATAAAATTCTATAACAAGGAGTATGTCTATATGGTTTTTTTTTTCAAGCCCTAGATATTTTTTAGTATAGGGTCACTTTTCTCATGCATATAATATGCATTATCCATATGTATGCTGAACTCTCTAAGTGCATACCAGTCAATGAATTCTGGCTATTGATCATCAGCTTATCTTTTTAGAAGTGATTGAATAGACACTTGAGTGATCCACTAATTCCCAATATTTCAAGTCATATGCATGCCTCCAAAAGTCCTTTGAGGCCTGATTAAGAGAAATATCAACCGACAAATGATCCTTTCCTTCATCACTTTCATGATGTCAGACAGTGCAGGTGTCATGTATACATATGGAAAATTTTGTTGGGGAAAACACTAGTAGTTGATTTGTTTAAACATATAATCAAAAGAACTTGAATTAATATAGAGCTATGCAGGTAAATACAACTGTGAAATTTTTGAAGTAAGCCTATGTATTTACGTGGTTGAGAGCATGTATTTAATTTCATAACAGTTATATATGGAGTGAGCGTTTTAAATATAGAATAATAGCCACTTAGTACTACTGTCTAATGATGATCTTCTTCATTTGTAAATGAGAGGTCTTATGTTTGATTTTCGTCAAAAACAAATTTGAACCACATTTGCTAGCCCATTGTGAAGCTAAGTCAACCCCCCTCTTTTTCAGTGTAAATAATATCGTTTGTTCAAAAAAAAATATAGAATAATAACAATGATATTTGTTTAGAGAGAGATCCTAATTTTCATGATGTCAGACAGTGCAGGTGTCATGTATACATATGGAAATTTTTGTTGGGGAAAACACTAGTAGTTGATTTGTTTAAACATATGATCAAAAGAATTTGAATTAATATAGAGCTATGCAAGTAAATACACCTGTGAAAATTTTGAATTAAGCCTATGTCTTTATGTGGTTGAGAGCATGTATTTAATTTCATAACAGTTATATAAGGAGTGAGCGTTTTAAATATAGAATAATAGTCACTTAGTATTATGGTTTAATGATATTCTTCTTTATTTGAAAATGAGAGGTCTTATGTTCGATTCTCGTCAAAAACAAATTTGAATCACATTTGCTAGCCTATTGTGAAGCTGAATCAACCCCCTCTTCTTTAGTGTAGATAATATCGTTTGTTCAAAAAAAATATTGAATAATAACAACGATATTTTTTTAGAGAGATCCTAATTAAGGGTGGTAATTAGGGATAAGAGTGCAGTTAATTTATTTTTTAAAACAAACGATAATATCTACACTTATGGGGGAAGAGTGGACTAAGCCTCACACTCGGCCAGCCATAATAATATTTGTCGAAAATCGAACTTAAGACCTTCCACTTACTAGTGAAGAAGAATACTACTAGACCGTAGTACAAATTCTTATAGTACCTATGAAAAGTCCACAAAATTGCCCATGTTAATTTAAATAAGCTATCCAGACTGGAAAGAGATCCTAATCAATTTCTTCCTCCTCTTCCTCCAACAGTATATATTCCCTTAAATCATTAAGCTGACTTGTGATAGTACGGGGAGGATAAATAAGAAAATAGGAAAGTAAAAAGGAAAATCCTTTTAATCGGATGGAGGGTTATCTAAAAATATGAGGAATTTGTGGTCGACTTTACAGTGAAAATTTCTTAACTATATATGTTTTCACTCCTTTATACTAGTAACATATATATAATTACAATGAATTTTGACTCTAATTTACACTAGGGGAGCGGAGAGGGTTTGAACTCGAAGCGTTGTCAGTTGAACAAAAATGTCCTGACTACTAGAATAATTCACCACTTGCTTTAACCACCAGAGCAGTCCATCACAAGCTATCATATATGGTTCATAAAACAATTAATCTGAAAGAAAACATGTCTTATTTGTTGCTTCCACGGAAATACGTTTTTTTTTCTTCATAATTTGTCGTATAATAGCACTGAAAATAATAAGAAAACTCACTGTTTGCTAATTACCATTCAAGTTTTGGATATGGGCACGATTGGTAAATCGAAGCATTTTGAAGTACTTTTTTTTCTCTTCACAATAACAAAAATATATGTGCTATACGAAATTTTATCCATATTTATCTAATTTAACAGTATATATATATCTCGAAAAAGTGTCCTCTTCTCCTCTCCCAAGTTCCCAATTTCATTTTTAACTTTTACAGGTTATAGTGCCATGGTGGTGTAACTTTTCTAAGTTTAGTTTTAAACAAAGTACAAAAAATTGAAAACGGTAAGGATGAAGTCCAAAAGTTTTGAAGAAATATATTTTAGGGAAAGACAGTACTAATTGTTAAGTCAATAACAAAACTCTCAAGAGAGCGAGTACGAAAATTCAAGAACCTATGTACACAAAGAATGGACAACGAATACACGTGAAATAATTGATTGTTTACAAGAGAATCCCTACGTCCCATTTGGATTTTAAGAGTCGTTCTATCTTGAAAATTCTAAAAAGAAAATGAAGGTGCCAAAATAGGGGATGGCAGATACGTCATGGAAATATTTCAGAGGCCTTGCAAGTCAAAAAATAAACACAGAAAAAGGGTAACATAGCAACACATCATTCGGTCTAGAGGTGAGAATGGAGGTGCGATATGGTAAGACCGGCTATAAGACCGGCTAAAGTACGTGTGCTAATATGCATCGGATGAGTGGTTTGGTCATAACTTAGTTTTTCCTTTTCCGTCTTTCACTAAATTCTTTCTTTCTTTTCCTAATTAAGGTTTAAGAGTATATGCCCAAGTCTCACTCTGTACGTTCCTTAAAGTTCATGAAAAATTGAATCATTTCTTAATTGGCCTATTTACCGAAACCCTAATCCATACTGTTATATTGCACAATGCCGGATTTTGGTTTTCTTTTTTTTCCACATAAGTTCGGATGATTCCATGTCATGGCCATCAATTCATACTGCTCTTTAGAGAAAGGAAAAATAAAGCTAACAGAAATGGAATCATAATACAGCAACTAACAAATGACTCAGCCTGTTAACCCAAAAAAAAAAAAAAAAAAAAAAAACAAATGACTGAGCCTTAGGTGAACTGTATATATCCTTATCTCATTTTTGGTGAGTTTGACTCGGACAAAAGGGGAAGATGGCAGATGGAAAACTGCAAAGTTCGGGAATTAACTGGCGATTGCACCAGCGCCCAACCCAGAAATGTTCACCCCCATCTAGATTCTCTTTTTTTTGGGAACAGATGTTTTTTTCTCAAAAAAATAAATAAATAAATAAATAAAGAATGTTAAAAAGCACCATAGCTAGATTCCACTGGCTATTTTCAAGTAAAAAAATAGATACCACACGTTCATATACATACATACATATATATATATATATATATATATATTATTTTATTTTATTTTTTCACATAAAAGAAAAAGGTTTATGATATACAGAAATCATAGCAGCCTTACCGGTCTGATTAATTATTGCCCAAAAAAATCTGATTAATCATATCAAAACCCTGTAAACTTTGATCAGATCTGATTGACTACAACAAAAGATTATCAAGACAAAACATTAATGACAAATGATATACCGAAGCCGCACACATCCCAGATCTTGATGTTACACTGCTAATATATGCCCCATACCCAAATAGAGAGATCTTGCAAAAATATAGACAAAAGCAAAAACCGAAAGAGGTGTGGAGGAACTCAGGAATACCGGATACCGGAAGCTGTTCATAGCATTGATCCGGCCACAAGATCTCTTCCCTCAACATCTCCTTAGTTTATTTCATACTTAAATGTGGAAAAAGGCAAATCAACAAACCCTAAAAGGAAGTATATCATATTTCTAATTTTGAACATGTAAACTCTCACCTTCTGCGCTCTCTCTTGAAGTTGATGCAGAGCCACACAAAAACAAAATAAACAAAAAAATGCAAAAGAAAAACTAAGATCTTACAAAATGAGGATGAGATTCCCAAATTAAAAGCAGGGAAAAATCATAATATTAATCAGAAATTTCCTCTTCCAACATCGATCTGAGAGAGAGAGATGGAAGGAGAGGAGAAAAGAAAAAATTCTTCCAACCTAAAAGCTGAAACCCTAACAGAAGCGCATGAGACACATGAGAAACCCTAGTTGAGAGATTAAACCTGAAAACCCCTACTGGTGAAAGGGAGAAAGAGCTTGTCTTTGAGTGGTTGGGCCATGGATAAGTGGGAAACACCTAATCAGGTTCATTTTCTGACTGATGAGGGGAGCTGCAGGTGAAGAAAGTATCTCTTTCACATACGAAAAATGACCCTTCTTTTGGGGTGGCCTGTCTAACCCGTTATTAGCGGTAGTGCAACAAATAATTACACCACTGCTGCCCTCTAATTCTACACCCACCAAATCCGAAAACCTAAATAGCCCTAATTATCTTCTAAGAGGAATGCTAGTCATTTTATTGTTCGAATTTTTCACTGTTCTTTCAATCTTTAATTGGTGCGCGATGATATGAATTGTTATTGTTATATTTTTTACGTCCCTTAAAAAATAAATTTTGTCAAGAATCAATTAAATATGGAATCGTATAGTCATCTAACGGTTATTCAATAAAAAGACGAATTAAGTTATTAAGTTAACACATTGATTTTTTACAACGTTATTGATCAAACAAACAGTTAAACAATTTCTTGTTTAGATAGATTTTTACAACACTAATCTTTAAATAGTAAATTATAAAAATAGACGGTTCATAATCAATTAGAAGAAAATATGAATGAAAATAATGTACACATAGTATTATCCACCAATATCTTTTTTTTGGGTGAAACATTGAAAGTATTATCCGCAACTACTTTAGGAGATGCCTACCATGAAAACAAAAAAGTTGACAAGAAACACTGAAAAGCTAGTGATGTACGACAAAACATTAGATAAGCTTCACATTTGGTCATGTATCCATCTAAGTAAACTGATTGATTGTGTCGTGTGTGACATGTTTGTGTCGTTGTAGTGATATACTCAATATTTCAACGGATTATGTTATGTTAAATCTGTTAAAATGAACAGGTAGTATGATCTGATTCGAACTCGACTCGTTTTGTATCAGACTAACGAGTGTGCAATAAATTGTCAAGTCTACATGATGTGCAAGATCATGTTGTAACTAATCTCAAGCGTGTATCCATGCACAAGATCATTGGAACGGACTGATGAACAATATTGGAGCTAATCTCTCAAGCTCTAGCACAAACTAATTTATCTCATGTCATCAAAAAGAGAAATTTTGGGTCAGCAAATGCTATCAATTAATTTGTTTTTTTTTTTTTTTAGTATATCGATATTTTTACATTACGGAATGGGAGAGTTTGACTAAATTACACAATGGGCAACCTAATTTAGTATCGAATTCGCCATCCATGAAATTCGAACCTAAGACCTCTCGTTTTTCAAGAAAAAAGGAATACCACCAGACCATAGTATTGAGTGGCAATTAGAATTAAATCAAGCAAATCTTGATTACATTTGATCAGCAGTTGATTATTTCTATTAACTACATATATAATGCACCATCATATGTCAAACAATCAAACTTTATGGTCATGATAAGGAAAATTTCTCAAAAGGTGGCTAAGCAGAAAATTGAAGGTGCCAAGGACTACTCACATTGACCTGTGCATATAAGCGTCCTTGGCAAACATTAATTTGCCCGAAAACCTAACACGGTTGTGCATTTTGTTCTCGTTGGCCTGAAGTCCTCCATTTCATTCTCTGTTACTCTTCATAAATCCTTAATATGAAGAGATATTAGAAAATGTAGACCATCGACAGCAAAAGTCAATTGAGAGAGAAAAAAGGGCTTTCAAAAGCAAGAATAGCATAAATATCACAGAATTAACAACTGTAGGTACTGGAAATTAAGTGGAACAACACTTCCGCCTAATCATTCAAGAAAATTGGCAAGAAAATTGGCAAGAAAAAGGATGTCCTAAGCTAGTTAACTAGGTAAACTTCTATTAAGGAACCGTGGCGAAAAGGAAAGTAATTAAGCCAGCAAACTTCCTACCAGAAACAATCAAACCCCAGCAGAACAGATGAAACATAGTACGGTAGTACCCACAGTGTATATACATATATGCAATATATATTCAGTTTAATCTATTTCGATCTGTTCATTTAGTGTTTCCCTAAGCAACAAAGAGTCGAATGAAACCAAATTTTATAAAGTCACTATACTGAAAATTAAGTATTTCCCCTGTTTTAAGATTTCAAGGAATCATCTAATACTAAAAAAGAGAGGCACCTATGGGAGCAACGTAAGATACAAGACCCAACTGTGGGAGCAATATATCCTGTTTTCAATTTTTTTCGATCGACGAGTTAGATTATAAATTAGATTTAAGTATGCTTCATATGTTGATTAAGCACTAAGCATGAACTAAGAGACCATATTATTGATACTAACCGTGATCAATTAAGATACAAACAGAAGGAATTAAGGTGACCTACCTTGAATTAAGCATCTTCATCATCAGCTATATGGCCTTAACTAATTTGATTATCTTCTTGAACTTGAATAACCAAATCTGGACATTATTTGAGTAAACATCAATGTTGTGTAGGATGATAGGATCAATCCACATAAACTTAATTCAAGAATGACAATGAGATTACAGGATCAATATAAACAAAAGTGACAAAAGCATAAGGATTGAGGATTATCTGACCACGAAGTCATTTTTCGCACCAATAGAAAAAGTCTCCCGCTCTATATAATTCACCCTAATGGCACAAACAATTCTGCAATAGGGCAAATCACACTTAATTAAATCTCACCTATAAGGGATTGAATATCGATGCAAAATCCTACATTGTCTACATCTTATTTGACTAATTAAAGCAAAAAAAAAAAAGAGTAACCAACCCAATAATATTACATGATGTGATAAACCATCCCAATAATCTTACCTCATTTACATCTTATTTGGTCATTAACAACATATGTACTGTGATAAACCAGCCCAATAATTTTACATGGTGTACAAGCAATTGATCTCTTACTCAATTGCGAACAAATTATTGTTACCATAAACATTGAAATTCTACGAGGTGTGCTACGAATTTTACATTTCTTAAATGGCATCATGTCTACGTTTGATACAGGACTAATTGGTTCGATCTAACGAAAGACAAATCGGATTGCATATGTTTGCGGGCAGAGAAAACAAACATTGGAGATTTATGATTATATAAAACAAACATTGGAGATTTATGATTATATTTTTTTTTTTTTATAAGAAGTGATAGTGATTTCATTAACAAACAAGAACAAATACATGGGTAGCCACATGGTACATTCTTCATTGACCAATTCAAATATGAAGATAATTTGCACAAACAAGCATAAAGGTAATCCCTTAATTGGCTACCATAAGCATTACAGTACTAGCCCAAGCACACAGGTTTAGATCCGCCACAAATATGGCAAACGCAACAAATCTAAACTAGGCACATGTAATTGTAGAATTATCAAAGAGACGGGCCATACGGCCCACTTCCAACAACACCGATATTGTCCCCAACTTGGTAATTACCACTTGCACAATCCGTCAGGTGTGGGGTTTTGTCACAAAAGACCTCGGTGTTAGTTAGAATGGGGTTAGAATATTTAAACCATTACTTATCTTTTACTACGACCGATGTGGGATTCAACACGCCCCCTCACGTGGGACCCAAGTAGTGGGTCACACGTGGGAGATCCACACATCTCAACCACGTGAAGCCAAGGGGACTCACTCTACACGCGGGGCCAAGGGACCCACCATCATCGCGCGGGACCAAGGAGATCCACCCATCACGTGGCAGTACAATACGGACCCGCTCCCTAACTCTAATACCATGTACAATTATCAGAGAGACGGACCATACGGCCCACTTCCAACAACACCGATATTGTTCCCAACTTGGTAATTACCACCAGCACAATCCGGCAGGTGTGGGGTTTTATCACAAAAGGCCTCGGTGTTAGAGTGGGGTTAGGATATTTAAACTATTACTTATCTTTTACTACGATCGATGTGGGATTCAACAGTAATGTCACCACCAACTTGCGAGACTGTTGTAATTTACAGCTCAAAATTAGGATGATGCAGATATTAGGTTTGTGTTACCTATTTCGTTTTGATGTCCTATTTGGATTTGCCTTCTTAGTTGGATTCCTTACTTGGTCAAGAGATTTTGTTAATTACCAATTTGATTAGGATTTGGATTTACTTCCAATTAAGATTAAGATTTGCATTGTAACTTAAGTCCTATGCATTATAAATAAGGTTAGTTTATTTTGTGTGTCTCACCATTACTTTAGAAAGTTTTCTCTCATTAAATTGTGGGTGAAGTTTACCGATTGGAGTCATGAGTGCATGGCAAATTCGCAGCTTATTTGTTTGGCAATTTTGTGATGGTCAATTTGTGAGTTATACAGCAATTAGTGAGAGACTATTCATTTTTCTTCTTTTTTTTGCCAGTGTTCTAAAAATCAGCCTAGGTCATTGTCTAGGTGCTACGCAGTGGCCAGCCGCTGCGATTAACCCATAGTCAGGAAGAAAATCAGCAAGGGATTAGGCAGGCACCGAGGCGGCCTAGCAGGGTGACTGAGTGGTCTAGGCAGTCTGGGCATTTCAGATATTTTTTTTGCAGAGCAGCTGCGTTCTAGTTCGGGTTTTGCGTTATGCATTCTACATTTCAAACTTTGATGTTTCATAGAAGAAGACGAGAGGAAGAATAAGAGAGAAATTAGTTTCTATCTCTTCCATTCCCACCCACGTGACAGACGTGACCACTCCACCAATTTTGTTTGTTTGTTTTTTTTTTAATTGTTTCCAATTAATTGAATTTGGGACATCTAACATATATTAAATATTGGTGTGGTGGTACCCCACCTCCCTTAATGTGGCCTAGTATCCCACTTAAAAAATACTCTCCATAGACTACAAGTCTACAACACATATTTGACACTTCTACTTTTTTTTAAGTTCACTATAAATTCATAATCTTTGAAAAATATTTATTAATATCAGTTTGTTTAGTGAAAATTCCTCGCCGTGCTTCGCTAGTGACGTATGCTTTACGCCGAATCATGTTAATCTCTTGTATTCTTAATTTGAGATTTTTGTTTCCTCCTTTTTGCCTACAACATTGAGATTTGGTACTTTGTTATAATTCGCTTCCGTTTGCACATAAAAGTACAACAATTGGCGTCAGAGCCCTAGGTTTCGTCTTGGGCCTCATGATGAACCTTTATTGGAGAAATTTGATGGTTGAAGATATCGACAGGAGGAACGACTTTGATATTTAGCAATTCAAGATGTATGTTGTGTTAGTCCAACAAGGACTTCTAAAGTGCCAAGAGGAAAAAAAGACCTCTTAGAGTAGCCACTTGGAGTAATTTTGCTGTTGTTGATGTCAAATTTGCATCGGAGTAGTGGTTCAAGTTGGAGAGCTTGTTTACCCATCCCATTTAGTTGTCTTTAAGGCAACGTTTGTTCACTCCGCATGGATCAAAAGGTGGAGTTTGACATATGAGACTTTTGTGAAGTGCCAATTCGCATTTTTAGTTCATTTGTTTGAGCTTTGCATGGATTTTATGGCTCATATTGTTAGTTTTGTTAATGGAATTTGTTGGAAAAGGTGTTGGAGGAAATTTCAAGTTTTGAAGACTTTCGGATTTTTTGAGTCAAGGTGGAGATATGCTTTTACGTTTGTATTTTGGTATCCCAGTCTAAAATTTGATTTGGAAGTTTGCAAATTTCTCACCGAGATGGAGATTATTGTGATTTTAGGCTCAAACTCAAAATTAGGATGCAGAATTAATTTTGTGTTACCAATTTCATTTTGGTGTGCTATTTGACTTTGGATTTGACTTCTTGGTTGGATTCCTTGCTTGGTGAAGATATTTTATTACCTATTTGATTAAGATTTGAATTTACTTCCAATTAATTAGGATTAAGAATCTTATTATAACCTAAGTCATATGCACTATAAATAAGACCTTAGTAATTTATTTTGTGTTTCACACCATTAGTTTAGAGAGTTTTCTATCATTGGGTTTCGGGAGAAGGTCACCATTTGGAGTCATGAGTGTGTGGCAAATAGCTCATTGTGAGAGTCAATTACTGCGTTTGAGAGTTAGAGAGAAATTTGGGAAAGACTATTTTGTTTGTTTTGGGTTCATTACTCGTTTGGTTTAGGTATGTAATTTGAGGAATTTGGGTTGTGAGGGTTGAACACTATTTTGTAATCTGCATTAGTTTAATAAAAATTCATCGTTGTGCTTCGCTCGTGGAAGTAGACTTCAAAACCATGTTAATCCCTTGTGTTCTTATTTTGAGATTTTTGTTTATTTACTTTCACCTACGATGTTGATATTCCATGCTTTATTATAACTTGCTTCCGTTTGCACAAAAAAGTACACCAAAGATGAGCAAGGCCACATCACTCGCTATGAGAGACATTACCTATTAGACACGGTTAAAAAAATAAAAATAAAAATAAAAAAAAATAAAAAAAATAAATAATAAATAAAAAAAACCATACTAATCCGAGAATGAAATCCACCCATCGGCTCATCCCCACCCCGCTTATGTGAGATCCGCCGCTACCGCAAACCAACCAAGGAGAGCCACCACGATCCGTCCAGGTAAGGCGGCACCGCCACGATTCCATCCATAAGAGTGGTTCCAGCCTAAAAATCAAATCATAGGAGGGGATCCAACCCACCAACAACCAAAGAAACCGGCCCAAGTTCATAGATTCAGCCCCTAAACAAGGGAAAGGCCTTAAAAGGGGGCAGCACCATGGAGGGAGAGAATGGAAAAAAAGAAAGTAGGGTCACTGAAGGGGTTGTCGGGGAGAAGAGGATAAAGAGGAGGCAGGGGGTAAGGACGAGCAGGCGTGGAAGGGGATTAATAAGAGGGGGAGAGGCTCGGAGGATGCGGTGAAAGGCTACCAGCGGCCTCAAGCACAGCTGAGTCTGGTTGCTGATCTAGGGTTTTCTTTTGGAGAGCGAAGGGAGGCTTCCGGAGAGAACATGTAAAAACTTGCAGAAATAATGTACAGTACTTATCCAGTTAACTCGGACTTGAACATGTAAAAACTTGCAGAAATCACAAGGATTGCAAAGTAATGAAAATAACACATACATGAATTAGCTCATAATCCAAGAGCGAAAATTCGATCCAATTAAAAAATCAAATCCAGAATATTGTGTACAGATTGCATATGGATCAAATTCGACTATCAAAAGTTGTAAGAAATACCAAAGCTCTACAGAGTATCTAGCTAGCTTTAGAACCCTTAACCTTTGAGGAAGAAAATTTGGACTGAATTAATGCTCTATTCAATATTTTGCAGTTACAAGAGAAATTGCTTTTTGAATTCTACAATATTCGCCTATCACAGTGACAACTGACAGATAATCTGTTAACAACTACAACTAAGTCTTCTAATTAACTGACACGCTCAACGGAAGCTATATATGGATTATTTCATATAGGTCTCTTCTAAAAGTTTTAACCTATAGGAATTTATCTCCGCACAGGATTTTCGTTTTAAAGTTTTATTTGAATCAGTCGAGGATTTAAGGTGATATCACAATTATCTTTCACCTCATATTTCATCTTTTTACCAGTACATCCTATTTGTTACATCTCAATCAAATATCAAAGAAGAAAACATAATTACTGCAATAAAAAAATACTGTAATGATAACATATTTTCTGATAATAATTATATAATATAATTTATCAAGTGCTGTAAAAATGGTAAGAAAACCACATATTACCACATTTGTCAACCAAAAAGAATTTAATATTCTTTCCACTATTAGTAAAATTCAAATTTACAAGATTCATATATAAGTCAAACAAGTATAGAATGTGTTTCTATTATTTACTACTAAATAATTTTAAAAAGAAAACTATTATTGTGCGCTCTCACAAGAGTATTTTTCTTTTCGAATATAAAAAGTTTGTTGTGTACTTTTAGATTTCTAGACCATCTATAACCTTTGGGTTAAAATCTAAAATTTTTAACCCAGAAAATTTAGGTTTTAATCCATAAACAATTTTTTTGTTTCAACCCTTATAGATTAAATTTTTAGCCTTAAATTATTAAAAAATGAATTTAAGATAATTTTTTTTCTTATAGTAACTTTTAAAAAATAAAATTATGTAGATTATCCTAATTTAATTTTATGAACATTGTAACCTAAAAATATTTAGATTCCAATAAATATTAAAAAATTATAAAACCGACACCATGAAACTCGCGGAATGTGATGAAAGAATATGAAACACATAAAATAAATTTTTAAAATTATTTTAGCCGTTGGATTTAAATTTGGATTTTTAGATCTTTATTTTTATCGTTAGATTTGATCATATTATATCTTATCCGTTGAATTTAATGAATCTACAAATATAAAACTAAAAAAATATACATATATGGTGGGGCTAGCCCACAAATCCAGGGAGAATCCTTGGCTAAATTTGCCCCAAAAATGAGTTTTTGGTTAAAACTCATATTTGCCCCCCAAGAGTTGGAGTAAGTTGGAGTGGATTTAGAACCTACTTTGAATTTTACTTTAAGGGTTGGAGGATTGTAGTAGGCTTAGAGTGCCAATAACTATATACCCTTAAAATAATATTATTACACAATTTTACAAAATTAAAAATTAAAAATTGTATTGTATTGTATCCATGGAAAACTGTTTAATGTAAGCAAAGTTATACTAGTTTTGTGAGTCCTATTTACATGAAATTATCCTCAATTTGGAAACCATAATATATATTCTGTCCAGCTCAATGACTATAATCATGGATAAATAGTAGGAGTTTCGTTTATTTCTAGTAATTATTAACCCTTGATTCCATTGGCACCTATCTTTGACAGAAGCCAGACTGCATCTATATTACATGTACTGTTCAGTTGATGATCAGTCTGGGAATATCATGAATCAAATCGACATACAAAAGTTGATCGATCGAACATGGTATACGTACCTTTGTGTTAATAATATATTATGAAGTACTCAAGATAATTTCCCAGAAGCTTTTCAGCCTGCAAGTTATGGCAATTCTCCTGTATTTAGAAGGTAGGAAGAGAAGCATCTAATTAGAGAAGCAAATACGGTGCATGAAGTTTACGCAAACTCACCTTACTTTTATGAATGACGATATCCACAAGGGAAGATGTACAAGAAGTTGCAGTGTGTGTTAAGCTCTAGGACTGCAAGTATTATAATATACATATACATATATATATATATATATATATACACACACGCACGCACACACACAGTGAACTGCCAATTTAGACCTTAATTATCATTTGAGTGAAAATTAGGTCTCTAAACTATTTTTTTCAGAAAAATCAGTGTTGAATTATAAAAATATGCCGATTACATCCCTTATATTATTTTCGAAACTACTATTTTCAATTTTCCGTCAATTTAAGCCACGTTACTTGCATGTTGAATTATCATTTGAGAGCATATTGATAATTTTACATAAAGAAATAGTATGTAACTTTGAAGGTAAATTAGATGTTAGATTCGCAACCTATATGAAATGTTAATGGCTTATAGGCGAGAAAAAATATGTATTACACTCTAAAATGTGTCAAATGACTTAAGTTGAAGACAAATTAGATAAAATAGTTTTGAATATAATAATAAAGATGAAATTATCAATTTTTAATGAATTTAAAGACTTATTTTACTGAAAAAATAATTCAAATACCTAATTTTTACTGAGACCATAGTTTATAAACTAAATCAACACTTCACCTATATATATATATATATATGTATATATATCCACACAGACTCCAAGTTGAAGCTTATATTTGTCCCCTGCAATAATCAATTAATCAATTGAAAAAGAAACATTTGACCAAAAGAAAAAATAAATAAAAAAGATTAATTGACACATATAGTAGTAGACCAGAGCACAGTAATCATTTGAAGCAGGTAAAGATATAGAGCTAGCTTTCCAGTTTCCACAGATAGGAGTAGGACAAGATCGATGTCCAGATTTGAAGGGAAACCGAAGGCTACAAATCTGGAAAAAGAAAGATTCAGCAATAAATGTTATGAAAGCATGCGCAAGAATTATTAACAGTAGTAGTTGTTGGATTTCCAAAAACTGGAGTCTATTTGTATAGAGATAGTTAGCTACGATTGTACAATACAATATACTATACTGTTTAGAGCAGCAGCATCACAGAGTAGTGTCAAAGTTTCAATACACAGATATAATCAAGTAATTAGGTCATCTCCAACCGATGGCTGGCCAGAGGGGTTGTTTGAGCCCTCTGGCCCTCCAAGATTCTCCAAGATATTAATATTTTAATGAACAGTACAGGGCCATATTTGTCTTCGTCTCCAACCAAGGGCCAGAGGGCTCGTTTTAGCCTTGTCACAAAAAACCGTCTCCAACCGAGGGCCATAGGACCAAACATAATTTATTATTTAAATTTAAAAACTACAACAACTTAAATTTAAAACAACAACAACTTAAATTTAAAAACGACAACTTAAATTTAAAAACGACAAATTAAATTTAAAAACGACAAATTAAATTTAAAAACAACATTAACTTAAATTTAAAAACTACAACAACTTAAATTTAATATCCATAATCAACATCATCTTTATCATCCGCCATTGTAGGAGTATAGTCAGAGGTAAACAACTGCCGCCGAGCCATAATTTCCTTTTTTTACCTATCAAAATAGGCCTTACTCATTGGAGTGTAATTCGAAGTGTTCCTTTCCATATTCTTATCATCCATCTCTTCTTGTATAGATGAAGGAAATATTGGAAAATATATTGAAGGAAATATTGAGAAATATATTGAAGGAAATATTGCAAATGAAGTGAAGAATTGAAAGAACTTCACCATATTTATAGAAGAAAAGAAATGTTTAAATTTAAAAAAAAAAAAAAACTCAACGGCTAGCTGATTAGCTAGCCATTATATTCAAAAAAATTTCAAACTATTAGTGTCGGTTATAACCGACACTAATAGTAAATAAAAAAAAAATTGCCTTTGCTTACATAGTGTTGTCGGTTATAACCGACAGCAATAGGAAAACTATAAAAAAAATAGCCAGCCAGCCCTTTGGCCCTTTGAAATTCCGTGGGGCCCTCTCAGATTCCAGAGCCCTCTGGCCTAGCCCTCGGTTGGAGACGGTTTTAGGGCTATTTTCGGCCCTCTGACCCTCTGGACCCTTCGGTTGGAGATAGCCTTAGTGGTGTAACCATTTAATATTACGGCGTTCTAACTTCATCAGATTTTCGATGTGTTACATGCTTCATCAACGCATTTTCTACGAAGGACCAGTCTTGGGCATACATGAAGGAAACTCAACAAGGCAACCCTTTTTTATTTGGGATTCAAGTATTTGATTTAGTTGTCCCAACTAAACCCTAAAGCCTACTGGATGTTTTCCTGTCTAATCACAAGTGCTAATTGACCAATAGGGAAATTCTACGGTACTTAAAAAAAAAATGGTATTGGCACTCTTTGTTTGAATAAAACTACAGTATAACCACCACAGTTTATTTTGTAACCTTACATTACATTGTTAATTAAAGTAGGATGTTACGCGCGGACGTGATTACCATATTTACATAAACATTGTTGGACGAATACATTTCTGTTTATATTGGAGCAGTTGAATTTTGCTTGTGGAGTAAATACTTTTTGAGTGTTGCGTGACATATATCATCTGGTAGAATTAAAGTTGCTGATCGAAACAAGGCTGAGCAATCGAAGCCACCCGCACTGTTAAACAACGTGAGTAACAGTAAATGAACTGACTCATTTGCTACTGCATATATCTACAATTGTCAAGTACACATATAGATATGGGGATTTATTTGGTTTCGAGCAGAAAAATCCCATCGATTCACAAGAAAATCTTAGCCTGATATGGAAAACTTTGCATCAGATTTCTTTGCTCCTTTTTTCAAACCCAGAAACACTGTGACGAACAATTTCTTACGTCCCCGATCTCATCAGCTTGTGGCGTGGCAGTTCCTACGTACCTTGCCGCCTTCACTTTTCTTCAGTCTTTTGGATTGATAAAATTGTTTTTCCATATTTTTAATTTCTCCATCACATATGGAATAAAATGACGTCACTAATGCTAATTAGAGGCGGAAATTCTCGAGTTCAAATCTTTTGCATCTAAAATCTTATGTGGCTTGTAAGTGGCTGTAACTCAATTGGTTAAGAGTTTTTGCTCATGCACTCGAGATCTCATGTTCGAAGTTTAAATTAATTTAGCTTAATTATCCTATCATTTATCCAAAAAAAATCTTATGTGGCTCTCTGTGACTTATCATATTTGTTAACACTTTGTTATTTCTTTAAATCCTATTTAATAGTGTTAACTCTTCCCAAAAAAAAAAAAAAACTAAAGATAAATTAAGGAAACGTGTCACTCAAATAGATAGAACGTAAAGAGGCCATATAGGATTTTGAGTGCATAAAATTTGAACCCGAAATTCTCTTATTCCGCCCCTATTAATTGTTAATCCATGTAGGCATTCTCACCCATTAACTTCCGCCCCTACTAATTCCAAAGTTCTCATAGATTCTCTGAAATCTCATAGTTTAACATTAATTTTCATGTCAATAGTACAAAACATTGTGCCAAAAGTATATGTGACAGAGAGTTCATGAAATGTCCTATTTTAAGAGAGTCCAATTAGCATTCCTCTTCCAATACAGTCATAATTATGTTTGTATTGATTTGCTAACGTAGCCCTCGTTACACAATGTAAATATTTGCATTCACTCCCTCTTTCTCTTTTGTTCATCTGAAGATTCATCTAAACTAAAGCTTTGCAGAAATTCAATCATGTCTTTTTCCCTTATCTCGATGGAGCACCGAACCTTTTAAAATCTGGCATCTGTTAATACACAAAACAGAAACACAACTTGTAAGAACAAACCACCACAAAGCCTGATGCAATCAATTACAGTATTCAACGAGATAAAGCATGGCCATACTCACTATGCAAGGGTAAAGGCAGTCCATGGTTTTCGCCTGGCATGTTGCCGTGGGGGACCCCTCGTGGCTGTGCGTTGTAGGCTGTGGCCTGTGGGTGAGAGACAGACTCGATCAGAGTAGCTTAGCTCTTCTTTTCTTGCTTATTTCTTTCTCTCTGCCTTCTGCCACAAGTAAGATCTGTGAGAGATCCACAACAGCAACATCTAACTTTGACTGAGTAGTGCCATTCATA
The DNA here is from genome assembly GCA_036320875.1 of Cotoneaster glaucophyllus. Lineage (NCBI taxonomy): Eukaryota > Viridiplantae > Streptophyta > Magnoliopsida > Rosales > Rosaceae > Cotoneaster > Cotoneaster glaucophyllus. The sequence goes on along the minus strand of CM070065.1, from coordinate 26,585,917 downwards.
TATTTAGCAGCACACCCCTAGCTACTTCCCCTCCGAAAACCTAAAAACCTTCATCTTCCTAACCCTAGTCAATAGTAACCCAACCCCCAGCCGCAAAGGAGAAACAAAAAAGAAATGCCATCGAAAAATTAGGGCAAACATGTGAGGCGCGAGAACATGAGGTTCGTACTTATGACATGTTTGCGATTGCTTAAAGTGTTTTGTAACAATCTGACAAGGTTTTTTATTATGCTTAACAACAAATTCAAAAATATTTTCAGTCATAGAAGCAGTTTATAGAAAAACGAAACTGAAATAAACCTTTAACACAATAAACTTTCCTCATGGCTACGTTTGGTACGAGGGAAAGAGAGCTTGGTAAAAGTGCCTTTCCCATGTTTGGCAAGTCAAATGAATACGGGGGAAGTGAATCCCTCCCACCGGACGAAGATCCTCGCCGGATCCCCTCCATGGGGATCCTAGGGATCAATGAATCTAGACCGTTGATCGAAAATCGTGCGGCCACAGTTTTTTCTTTTTTTATATTTTTCACGCAAAACGAGGTTATTTTACTTTTAAAAATATAAAAAGCATTTAATTGGGACCGCACGATTTTTGATCAACGGTCCACGTGCATTGATCCTTAGGATCCCCATGGAGCGGATCCGGCGAGGATCCAAATCCCCTCCCACCCTAACATACGTTGATTACTATCTTTTTATGACAAATTTGTCCATATTAACAATTTAATTTTATTGTATATCCCAAAAATGATAGTTCCTACCTACTTTCCCATTGTTACCAAACAAGCACTGGCAAATCCATATAGGGATCCGGAGGGTCCCGGGACCATTCGGAAGTCCGAAGAAACACTTGTAATCGACCTTCGGGACCCTCCAACAATTTGGGCAGGTGCAGTGGAGAGGCTTGTTGCCTCCATGGATGTGCAGGCAGCAATGCTTATAACAAAGAAGAAGAAGATGTTTTTAATTTTTGTTTTAAAAGACCTAGCCAAAATGACAACATTTTTGAGCCAGGTCATTATAAAAAAATTTAAAACTAAAATATCTTTGTTTTTTTCTACAGAGCCTGAGAACCCCGCTCCTTTCCAGTATCCCCAAATTATATTTAAGAACTCCCAGCCCCAATCATCGTAACCTTCCAACTTTAAACCCAACCCCACTCCCCACCACCATTTGCCATTCCACCGCATTTAGCTGCCTAATTTTATTTCTTCCAAATTCATATAAGTTTTTTAATCCTAGACTGTGGTCCCAACTCCCAATTAATAATATCTATGTACAGTAACAAATTTTATCTTTGTAAAGTCACTAATTGCGTTATGTTGCTGAGGAGAATTCATTGGTCTTATTACCTTTGAGATTAATCTTGATTTATTCAATGAACCAAATTCAATAGAAAATAGTGATATGGAACCAAATTAGTTTTTTTTTTTTTTTTTTTTATTTTTTTTATGTTGGGACCTCCCAATCTTGAAATCCTGAATCCACGCAAATAATAAAATTTTGCATTCCTTCCCCCTAAAAAAATTCTATGAATTCATTTTAGCATACCAAATGCAGCTCACGTGTTGAAAGAGCATATGAGCCCAATAAGAAAACCACTACTCTAATAACTGTAAACAGCACCTAGGTTTAGCACCCCTAAGCATTAAGCGCACCATTCCCACTTTCAAAAGCGATTGACATTGAGGTGTATCCAATTGAAATTTAATTTTTTAATTCTTGACTAAGAACGAAAATTAGAATATTACTTGTACACCATTGTGTGCATTGAACAGCCGAGCAAACTGATTGCGGGGACGCAAAGTAAATAACAACAACGAAGCTTTATTTCGTAAATGACGTCGGCAGATGCAAAGATAAGAAAATAAATAGTTACAATTACATTATTAAAAGAATTAGCTTCGCAAAAATTAAATTAAAGGCAGTAAAAAAGACAAATTGTAAACAATATTAAGTACAGGTTTGGTACTGAGGTGTTTTTATAAAAAGTGGGTATAAAAAAAAGCTAAGCTCAAAAAGGTGTTTGGTAAACACTTAAAAACAGCTTATTTTCACAGTTTTGAATGAAAAAAAAAACTGAAAACGTGAATTTAAGTAGGAAGAAACTATAACTCAGTTATTCATGCTATAGCTTTACTTTCTTTTGTCCAAGGAAAGACAGACAGAACAAACCAGAAGTAGGGGAGTGAAAGGTTAATATGAAATAGAACAGATACTTCTTGGGAGACCAGAAATCGTTGAAAAAAGAAAAACTTGATACAGCCAAAAAGACAAGGGTTGCAAATCGGCTAAGATACTAAGGCCATCTCCAACCGAAGGGGCTAGAGGGCCAGAGGGCCGAAAATGGCCCTAAAACCGTCTCCAACCGAGGGCTAGGCCAGAGGGCTCTGGAATCTGGGAGGGCCCCACGGAATCGGAGAGGGCTGGAGGGCTGGAGGGCTGGCTGTGTTCGGCCAGCCAGCCAGCCCGCTGGCTGGCTATTTTTTTTTTATTGTTTTCCTGCTGCTGTCGGTTATAACCGACAGCATTAAAGAAGGTTTTCTTAATACTGTCGGTTATAACCGACAGTAATAGGCATCCATAAGCAAATTTTTTTTTTATTTACTATTAGTGTCGGTTATAACCGACACTAATAGTTTGAAATCTTTTGAATATAACGGCTAGTAGCCGTTGTATTAATTTTTTTTTTATATGAATTTAAACTTTTTTTTTTCCCTTTTTTTTTTCCTTTTCATATGAATCAAATTTTGTTTCATATTTTTTTTCAATTCTATTTTACAAAATTTGTTTCAATTTGTTTTAAATTCTATTTTTTTTCCTATAACTTCTATTTTATAAAATTTGTTTCATATTTTTTTTAACTTCCATTTTTTTCCTATAACTTCTATTTCACAAAATTTGTTTCATATTTTTTTTCAATTCTATTTTTTTCATATAACTTCCTAGGCCATTATACAACATTAAATTAAATTAAGTAACATGAAACAACATTAAACAATATGAAACAACATTAAATAACATTAACCAACATAAAAATTATACAACATAATACAAACATTTAACAACATAAAACTTAAACAATATAAATTATACAACATAAATTATGTTTGGCCCTATGGCCCTCTGGCCCTCGGTTGGAGACGGTTTTTTGTGACAGGGCTAAAACGAGCCCTCTGGCCCTCTGGCCCTCGGTTGGAGACGGAGGCAAATATGGCCCTGTACTGTTCATTAAAATATTAATATCTTGGAGAATCTTGGAGGGCCAGAGGGCTCAAACGAGCCCTCTGGCCAGCCCTCGGTTGGAGATGGCCTAACTTCCCTACAACGATCATGACCTCATCTATTAAATTCACTTTACTAGTGAAATGAAAAAAAAAAAAAAAAAAAAATCTATCAAAAACCCAGCAAGACCGTCCAGCAACCACTCTGACCATATGAGTGAGGTAACCATATCAGAGCCAATGGATTTTCTCAAACTTAATAAAATAATTCAGTACCAATTATCTAAATACCAAATAAGTAGAACAAACCATAACAGTCTACTAGCATACCATCATTAGGTGCCTCGGGAGTGATATAGACACCAAACCATTGTCTTGCAAGGGCAAACGCAAGTTTAATCCTCGTGTCAAGTGTCTGTTGTGAAAATTTATACACACATCAGCTTAACAGAAAGCATGAGATGAAATAGTGAAATATACAAGACATGCACTATTTTGCAGTTCATGCCAAAACTGCAATGACAAACACTTGTTCTTTATTATCATGTATATTACTATTACTCTATAAGCATCATAGAGGACAAAGGAAGCCCTAGAGAGGACTAGCTTTTTTCCATAAGTGGTAAACACAAAATAAATGCTCAAATCTCTTTTCAAGTCAAAACTACAATGAAGAAGCTTATCCACTAAAATCATTAATATGCTATACTGTCAATAAAAAACCAAATTATTATTGAACAAACGTGAGGCGAAGGCTTTATTTTTTGGGTTACGTTGATATCGAACCCTGGACCTATCATAATCCTAATCCGTTACCCCACCTTCCCTCACCACCTGGGCCAACCCCAGCTAAAATTTTAAATATACAGTTATCTGACTGGAGGGGTAAATAGCAAGTCTTTCCATTTTTCAGGTTTCTGCTTGAGTTAGCTTTATGTTTGTTTATTCATTGCTTATTGCATTTGTCAAACCTCCACAATGGATGCTACATGCAAGCAGATCTTGCTTAACTTTTGTAAATGTGAAATAAAATCATCATAAGTATGTGACTCATAGAAAATATGTGGAATAACCAAACGTGATCAATGATCTTCTCATCAAACAAAACTTGAGAACTAAAACTGCTCATCGACGCCCCCAAACTTAATGAAGATACTGCCATCTCAGGCTCAATAAAAACTTGCTTGTATGACCCAAAAGGAAATTCTATCGCAAGGTAATCCTTATAACAGCTGTGGAGTAAAAACATAACGGTAAAACAATGATGTATGACGTAAAACATGAAGACATGCCTTATGAAACCAAACAAAGTCATATGACTAGAAGATAAACCTAAATGCGCTATGAAAAAATTCTACAGTATTCCGAAGCTTCAACAGATTAGCGGGCAAGCACATGTGAGATATTAGACCAAATTGCTGATCGGGAAGGATTGCAAAAGGTGCAACCACCAAAGATATCCACCGAGCGCTAACTGGAACATCTAATCTATAAACATATGTTTTGCGAGGAGGATCATCCTTGCTCAAAACCTGCAATAAAGTCGTTATGCATAGTTGCAACATCAACAGGGAAAACAGAAGTATGAATGAATTATACTAGTTACGAATATTGACCGGCCAAATACACCCATGTAGAATGGTAGTGAGTTATTTGCATATACAGATAGCAGCAACGACCTAACTGTCAAGTGTTCGAGGAATATCCTAGATATGATTATCCAATTAAATTCACAATTGCTGCAAGCTATATCTCGATTATGACTTATCTCACACTACTACTGTCTATAGACAGTTAGACACCCAAGATGATGCCACAACGCTTGGCTCCATAACAAATAGTTCTATTCCATCATATATACATAGAAAACCTTAATTCTCAAATTGGAAACTTAAGTACAATGGTAATACAGGCCTTTTATAAGGCTGCAGAAGTTGAATCTCAGTATCTAGGCCCCCTGAATGAGGATGCACATGGCCAGTGGTCTTCAACAGGCTAAGGGTTAGCTCTCTATAAAGATCCTTGTCACATGCCGGCAAAAGAAGAGAAGACCATTGTCGTGTAGAGATAAACAACAACAACAACAACAAAGTCTTTTCCCACTAAGTGGGGGTTGGCTATATGAATCCTAGAACGTCATTGCGCTCGATCCTGTGTCATGTCCTCCATTGCGCTCGATCATGTCGTGTAGAGATGATACTAGAAAATAGAACTTTAAATGCTAATAAAGTTATTGATAATATCACTGTCTCATAGACACCTCCAACAAATATCGCAATAACAACTATAAGCCTATAAGACATTTAGCTGGTTGCCAAATAGGATTTTATGACTTTGCCCGCTTCTTACGCTCGATCATGTCGTGTTATGAAAATAACTGTCTGACGAGTAAACAGACATCTAGCAGACAAGAAATTTATATAATATGGAACTTAAAATTGGCACAATTCCATCTCACTACAGAAGCATGGTGATACATCCATTAGTTTATTTATTTTTCTCAGTTATATGACTTCCGTTAGGTAATTGTCATACTATTATATGCATAATAAGACTAATGGTGAAGAGACAAAAAACTATATATTGGTTTACAGTTTGTCAAGTAATTAGAAAGGTACCTATGACTATGTAATATGACATTTCGTTTCCACAAATATTAATGCTGACTAGATAAGAAAACTAGCAAGATTGTTTAGGCAAAGGAACGGAAAACAGCTTCAATTGCTTATGTACTGCCTTTTTTCGTGGGAAGCGTTGTTGTCACATCCCGGCCCGGGCCCCCACCACATTCCGGGCTCGACTCCGCCGTAGCACGATATTGTTCAATTTGGACCCCGACCACGCCATCACGGTTTTGTTTCTAGGAACTCACGCGAGCAGAACCTCCCAGTGGGTCACCCATTATGGGAATGCTCTGGCCCATTCTCGCTTAACTTCAGAGTTTCTACAGAACCCGAAGCCAGTGAGCTCCCAAAAGTCCTCGTGCTAGGTAGAGATGAGAATATACATATAAGACTTACAAGATCTACCCCCTGGGCGATACGGGATCTTACAGTTGTTTCTGGTACAGATATCTTATTGGCTTTCAACAAACTACCATTGGTGTCTCTAGCATACTCGGACTTCATCAGCCTAGAAACACGGACAGTTGCATGGTTGCATTTAAATGGGGATTTACAGAATTAGATCAAATAACTTCCACAATATAATACTTAAGCGTATTTTTTGTCTCCACTTGAAAGCAAGATTGACTTTCTCTACTGTATATTGCCCTTAACAAAAGAGATTGTCCAACCACCCAAGTCAAAGGTCCACTCAACAGAGCGCTGATCAAGTTAGATGCCTGCGGTGAGCGTGGATCAAACACGCGACTTCAGATCTTCAGTCTGACGCTCTCCCAATTGAGCCATCCCCGCAAATAATGCACCAACCAGGAATCGAATCCCGGTTTATATCGTGGCAAGGAATTAATCAAACAAAGAGGTAATTACTTACTGAATAACTCTTTCTTTTTGTGACAAATTTCCTTACTTTTCTATGACAAGTATTTACTGCACGAGTAAATTGTAGCTATGATCCCTTAATTTTAACTCAATTGGAGCAATGGTCCCTCAACTAAAAATTCATTATTATTGGTCCCGCAACTCATCAAAATGTGCAGCTATGGTCCCTCAACTAAAAATCTATTACCATTGGTCCCTCAACTTTAATTCAACTGGAGAAATGGTCCCTTAACTTTAACCCAATTGTAGCAATGGTCCTTCCAACATAACTCGTTTTGACAAATTTTTTGACCTAGTTGACGAAAAAAACCATAATTACACACTTTGATGAGTTGAGGAACCCTAATTGTATAAATGATCATTCCAACATAACTTATTTTGACAAAATTTTGACGAAATTGATGAAAATGACTACAGCTACACATTTTGATAAGTTGAGGGACCAATGGTAATTGATTTTTAGTTGAGGGACCATTGCTCCAATTTGATTAAAGTTGAGGGACCATTGCTACAATTAACTCTTACTTCAAATATTATTTTTCTATTGTTTGCTAACTACTGGTTTAAGGGATAAAAATCACAGAATATGCCTCTTATGTTCAGATTTTATTCTGCTATACTTTTTGCCGTACAATTACATTTTACACGCTGGTTATTGTACTCATCACAGGCATATGCACTTCTGTCATGAAAAATACACAATATGTTGGCACTTAAACATGAATAGACTCGCGTTCTATCGTTGATCTCACCTGGTATAGTAAGCTGCCGGTGCTAACAGCCACAAGATTTTGCGCAACAGCGAACTCCAGATCATAGCTGAACATGTAATAGTCATTATGAATAACCGAGTGTTGTCAATAATATGCAAAACTACCAAAAGAATAGCACAATTAGACAATTAGTACCAGCAACTTTGTGAATTGTCATCTATACAAGGGAACCAGCACCGTGCACCAGTGTCTACCCAATAATCAATACGAACTAACCTCGCATTCTGCACCAACACCAAACTACATGAGAAGCCATAGACAAGATAAACACAGTCACAACACACCAAACCAACTGAACCCTCAAGAAAATGACCAGCTCTGATACTGGTCGTTTCCTAATAACTGTTGGAATAAAATCAACATTCAACGTCTATTAAGCTATGACACACGCATCAAAGATTCTACATAGGTGCAGGGAAACAAAAATCTGAAACATACGCTACTTTTTACTTCTTTTTCAGTCAATATGTACAAGTATAAATGCTTAAACGTGTAAGCCCATGTAATGCCATCAAAACCATTTACATTGATCGATCACGAACTCTAAAAACCCGCCACGAAAATTCTAGAAAGTTGCAGGGCAACAAAAATCTGAACCACACACAAGTAAGTCATTTTTTCTTCTGTTTCAGCCAATACGTACAAGTATAAATGCATAAACTTGTAAGTCCATATGCGCATACATAATGATCCCTACCAGCTAAATTCGATACGAAACATGAAAATTAATGCCATCCTAACCATTTACATTGATCAATCCTGAACTTTGAAAACCCGCCACATATTTTCAACTCACAACTCTAAAAATAAACCATAACCTGCTTGACTTCTCCAGAAGAATGCTGCACCTCATTATCCCCAACCAGTTGCTCCTGCATTTCACTTCCAGCCTTGAAAGCCTTACAGCAATTGATCAGTAAATTCGGGACCAGCTCTCTCTCAGGAGCCGATATATATGTTGACCCGGCCGCATCGGCAGCGGAGCTTGGCGACGTGACCCAGCTCCAGCTCCAGCCCCAGCCGCATCGGTCTGCTCTCCGTCGACTGAAACACTCTCAATCCCCAAATTCTCTGCGTGTAAACCCCATAATACCAATTTCTGGGACCACAATCTTCAACTCAGTGTACCTACAATCCCATCAAAATTGAACAAAAGTAAGCAACTTTAACACTAACCATGCAGAATCACAACAATTTCTGGCTCCGAAAGTTGCTTATCTACGATCAATTTTTACCAAAACAATGCCCAATTCACAATTTCCCCGAATCTCAAAACCCAATCGAATTTTCCCAGAATAGATAGAGATTCGTCACGAATTCAGTGAACATGCAACAGTGTGTTCTTCCTTGTCTGTGTGTTAATGGAGGGCAGAGACGAACCCCTAAATGCGACGCTTATCGACGTCGATGGAGAGGTTGAGCTTCTGGTGGCGGACGACGGCCCCGGAGTTGTCGGGCTTGGCGTCTTCGTTCTTGGGCTTTCGAGGCTTCCCCATGGAAGTACGGAAGCCTAGTGAGAGAAAGTTAGAGAGAGAATGATCGTTAGGAGCTCGACCATTGCGTTTTTCTTCTCGTCAGAACCGTACACGTGTTGATGATACTGATCTAACGGCTGATGAAAGATCTTTGTTGAATTGAAAGTGAGGTCCAGATTGCATGTGTGGGACCCTTGGGACGACAAAACTATTTATTTAAATTGCATTGCGTCACATCATACAATCGAATGAAACCTAATTTGTTATGTGGTCTACAAAGTTTGGAAATTATGAAATGCCCATATATTTCATCTTATATGCTTAATTTACCACTTATGGTGGCGGATCATACTTTTTAGGCTTATTGTTTGCAATCGCCATTATACTCTTTGCCGATTGTGTCTCACTTACCACATATACTCTTGTTTCGCGTTTCAATTTACCCTATTTCGTCTATTTCGTTAACAAAATTATTAAATAGCTGACATAGTATGGACATTATGATAAATTTCATCTTATATGCTTGACATGGTGGTGTGTTGAAGTAGTGTACATTTTTTAAAGTACCATGAATCAATACTTAAACTAAACGACATTTGAATTGGCAACTTAAAAGGCATATTTTCAAATCTTTCTTCTGAATTGAACAAGATGTTGGTCGTGTCAGAAGCAAAAGCTGGCAAAGTTTATCATTCAATCACATAGGGCTCATTAAAAGAAAAGACATCACCCATCAAGTAGTAGAAATTTATGAACAAAGCGGGATCCAAAGCGGATAATATCGTGATACGACGGAGTCGAGCCCAAGGATGTGATGGGAGCCCAGACCGGGATGTGTCAGTGCGCGCGTTGGCGCGCTACAACATAAATATTTAAATATATATATATATATATATATATATATATATAATTTACTTGTCAATCAAACAAATATTTTACTACTATCAACATTACTCTGAAGATGTTTCAGCTTCGAATTCTCCTACCATGAATTTACGAAAGTAAATAAACAAAATCCGCGGCTTGGATCATTGGATGTGGGTTTTATTACAATAGTTCAAAAACCTGCCGACCGCATTCGTGAATCGCATATTCTCAAAGACCTTTTAAGAAAAAGTAAATTATAGCTATGGTCCCTAAACTTTAACTCAATTGGAGCAATGAATCTTCAACTAAAAATCCATTATCATTGGTCCCTCAACTCATCAAAACGTGCAACTATGGTCCCTCAACTAAAAATCTATTACTATTGGTCCCTCAACTTTAATTCAACTGGAGAAATGATCCCTTAACTTTAACTCAATTGTAGCAATGATCCTTCCAACATAACTTGTTTTGACAAAATTTTTGACGTAGTTGACAAAAATGATCATAATTACACACTTTGATGAGTTGAAGGACCCTAATTATATAAATGGTTATTCCAACATAACTTATTTTGACTAAATTGATGAAAATGACTATAGCTACACATTTTGTTAAGTTAAGGGACCAATGATAATGAATTTTTAGTTGAGGGACCATTACTCTAATTTGATTAAAGTTGAGAGATCATTGCTACGATTTAATATTTAAGAAAATTCAACTGCATAAGGCAATACCAAGGTCTAAAATATCCATAATATCCCGATATTTTCATCGAAATTTTCGTGTTTTTGGACTATCGATATTTTTTTGGACTACCGATATTTCCGATATCATCGATATTTTAGACCTTGTTAAGTCACTCATGTATCTTACCATGCAATGTATAAAGTGTAAAATATTGTACTAATTCGTTATATATATTATGGTGTGTTTAAACTTCTTTAATTAATTACTACATATTTTCTACACTCACAATGTTTGCCAGCTCGCTATATAATCAACTTAAATCAGTTAAATCCATCATGCAATGCATTTCCTTCCAATTTTTTGTGATAAACTAATAGATAATTGACTAAATAAACATCCTACAAAGTTTCAATAAAAATTTCTAAGTTTTTCTTACAATTTCCGTTGTTTTTATTCAATTTTTATCGATATCGATAATATCCCGATATTTCCATCGAAATTTCTGTATTTTTAGACTACCGATATTTCCTGATATCATCGATATTTTAGACCTTGGGCAATACCATAGGTCCCACCAGAGAGCTTCAGACCTCTCTCGCTCTCTCTCTTCCGAGCAGTAGCCCAACTGAACCCGCGCACACAGCAGAGGGGGAGAGAGAGAGAGAGAGTGAGAGAAAATTATTCAAAATCGAAACAAATTCGTCGGAAATTGATTCGTAGACGATGAGCATAGAGCCATTCAACAAGTACTCTTCAACTCCCCTAGGGTTTCTGTGATTAATTCGATCAATTTGCAATCTCATGGAAACTACAGAAATTTAAATGGCGGTTTTTATTATCGTTTTGGTGTTTCCAATCGGAATTCAGGTTGGTGAAGCTTACAGGGAGGGCGTTCTACGATGACATACCGGCGAAAGGGGAGAATCAGCCCAAGACCGGCCGGGGCGACAATCGGGGGATTGCGGTGGTGGTGCTCGATGCTCTGTCGAGGTTTGTGAAGTTAATTGTATTGTTTTTGGATAAAGGAAGCGTTTTTAGATTGAAAGATGAAAATTTTAATTTGATGAAAACCCGAAATCGTGGAAATGTGGAGTGTGAGAGTATTGGTAACTACGATTATTGAATGAGTAAATTGAGAGGGGAATGTGAATTGGGGCTGGTGAAGTGAGCTATGAGCAACTACTTTGGTTGAATTCGTGTGTGAATTTGATTATTTGATCATGCCAAATACGACGGGCTCGTATTGTAGGAATCATTTTTGCTTATTACTGCTTTTGCTAGTAGTACCTTTACTATACATGCCGAAATCTTTATTAAAAATCCAAGTGCTTCCTTGAAAAGCACTTGCAAATGCTTGGTGTTTCTTGCTTTCCAGAAAGCGCTTCCACGACTGACAAACATTTTTAGTTTTCCTTGATAGAAAAACTGATTATTATTTCCTTAATGAATAAGATTACACTTGGGAGTATATATACATACAAGAACCTTAGCTAATGACAGCTCATATACACTAACTAGAAAATATCTTTCCTAACAGAGAGCTAAAAGAAGGAATCTTTCCTAACAAACTACTAACAGAACTTTAACAGATATTATTAACTCTGTTTCACAATGCTAGTCTTAATATCCCCCTTCAAACTGAACGAAGGGTTCCTGAGGGAAAGTTTGTCTCGGAGCAGATTGAAACGAGCCTTTGGGAGTGACTTGGTGCATATATCAGCAGTTTGGTCTTGAGTGCAGATGAAGTGGACTGAGATAGCCTTTGAAAGAACTTTTTCCCGAATATAGTGGTAGTCTATTTCAATATGCTTTGTTCGTGCATGAAATAGAGGATTTTTTGCTAGGGAAATGGCTGAGATGTTGTCACACCAAAGCTTTGGAGCACACGGGAGAGGCAGACCAACATCAACCAATAGTTTGCAAAGCCAAGTGATTTCAGCTGCTGTGTTTGCTAAGGAACGGTATTCTGCTTCAGTGGAGGATCGAGCCACGGTTGGTTGCTTTTTGGCACTCCAACTAATGAGGGAAGATCCAAGATAAATGTAGAAACCACCTGTGGATCTCCGGTCAAGATGGCAACCTGCCCAGTCAGCATCCGAGAATGCATTGATGCTGAGAGGATGAGAGGATGTAGGGAACCAAAGACCAAGTTCTAAAGTACCTTTAAGATACCGTAAGATTCGTTTTACTGCCTGAAGATGAGCCTCGTGAGGTTGATGCATAAATTGGCAGACTAAATTGACTGCAAATGAGAGATCAGGCCGTGACCAGGTAAGGTATTGTAAGCCACCAACGAGGGATCGATATTCAGATGGATTGGATAACAATGGAGACTATCCAAGGGGGAGGTGCTGAGTGGAGTGGAACTGGGTTTTGCTCCAAGCATTTTGGACTTCTGAAGTAGATCGAGTATGTACTTTGTTTGGGATATAAAAATCCAGAGGAGGACCTTTTGACTTCAAGGCCAAGAAAATAGTGAAGAGGACCCAAGTCCTTGATAGGGAAGAGATTACTGAGTTTAGAAATAGTATCCCTGCAAGCTGTAGAATTCGGACCAGTGACAAGGATGTCATCCACGTATACAAGAACAAAGACCAAGGCTGGATCCTTTTTAACAAAGAGAGAATGGTCATTTTGTGAGCCATGAAAACCAAGAGACAATAAGGCAGTGTGCAGCTTTTCATACCAGGCCCGAGGGGCCTGTTTCAGTCCATAGAGGAATTTGTGCAGATGACAAACATAGGCAGACTTGGTGGGATCTTCAAAGCCTGGGGGTTGAACCATAAAGACAGATTCGGATAAATGTCCATGGAGGAAAGCATTGCTGACATCCAGCTGATTGAGGAACCAATTGAATCTGGCAGCCAGTGTAAGAAATAGTCGAATGGTGACCGGTTTGGCTACGGGACTGAATGTCTCAGTGTAGTCCAAACCTTGTTGCTGGTGAAACCCTTTTGCAACGAGCCGTGCTTTGTACCGATCAATTTTACCATCTGGTGTCCTCTTGATTCGAAAGACCCACTTACAACCCACCAGATTTTGAGCAGAGTTAGGGGGAACAAGGGACCAAGTACCAGTGCTAATCAGGGCATTAAGTTCCTCCTGCATTGCTTGTCTCCAGTGAGGGTATTTGGAGGCTTGAGTATAGGTAGTTGGAACATAGTCTAGGTTGAGATGAGGAGGAATGGGATGATTTGTTGCAGAAAAGGCTTTAGGTTTAAGAATACCAGATTTAGCTCGGGTTTGCATAGGGTGGGTGTTAATTGGTATTGGAGGTTGAGAGGAAGAGAGAGGTAAATTGGAAGTAGTAGGAGAGGTAGATAGGATAGGTGAGGGAGCTGTAGTGCTTTGTGAAATAGGCAGAGAAGAAGGACTGGGTAAAGAAGCTGGATTGATAGGTAGAGGTAGTGTAATGGGTGGGAAAGCTGGGGAAGATATATGTGAAGGAAATGTTAAGGCAACAGAGGGAAGATTGAATGGGGAACTGATAAATGGAGGTACAGAAGGAGAGTCAGAGAGATGATGAAACGGAAAACACTTTTCATCAAACAGCACATGGCGTGAAATGTACAATTTTCCAGTAGCAGGGTCCAGACACTTGTAACCCTTGTGATGGAGACTATAACCCAGAAAAACACACGGTTGACTCTTGGGATCAAGTTTGGAGTTGATGTACGGCTTGAGCCAAGGGAAGCACCTGCAGCCAAACACCCTGAGATAATTATAATCCGGTGGTTTGTGAAAGAGAGATTCCCACGGTGAGCATTGGTGAGCAGTGGGAAGTCGATTGATAAGGTATAGAGCTGTGGCAAATGCATCAACCCAGTAGACATGTGGAACTTGTGAAGCTGCAAGTAGAGTGCGAGCTGTTTCAACCAAATGTCTGTGCTTTCTTTCTGCACAGCCGTTTTGCTCCGGAGTATGAGGACAGCTGAGTTGATGACTGATGCCATGAGTCTTGAGAAAAGTGGAAAATTGGTTGCTGAGGAACTCTCCACCAGAATCAGATCGTAATGCAATGATTTTAGAGCACAACAAGTTTTCAACCATGGACTTGAATTGAACAAAGATTGAGAAAACCTCAGATTTGTATTTAAGAGGAAAGAACCAACAGTATTTCGTAAAATCATCTACAAATATGATGTAGTATCTGAAACCTTGTACAGAAATAGCTGGTGAAGGCCCCCATACATCTGTATGTAAAAGCTCTAAAGGCTTGCTAGTAGAACTCGAAACAGAAGAGAAAGGCAATTTTGAACATTTGCCCATAGCACAACTAGAACACAGAGATTTTTGCATACTACCAGAAACAGAAATACAAGAAGTTGATGCAATTTTATTTAGTATCTTGGAAGAAGGATGACCAAGTCTTGCATGCCAAACATCCGGAGGAGCTTTGGAGGTTACTGCAAAAGCATGTTGCTGTCCAGCAATGGGAGTTGTAGTGTGGAAAAGATAGAAACCATCTTGTACAGGACCTTTAAAAAGCACTTTCTCCGAAGTAAGATCCTTTACAACAAAGTGAAAAGGATAGAGATGAACTGAGCATTGATTATCAAGAATAAACTTGTTGGCAGAGAGCAAATCTTGCTTTAAAGCAGGGACATGTAGCACATTTTTAAGATCAAAACAGTGAGTTGAAGTAGAGACAGTAGAAGAACCAAGATGCAATATAGGCAAACCTTTTCCGTCGCCAATGTAAACCTGCTCAGGACCAGTATAAGATTCAGGATTCTGCAGTTTAGTAAATGAGTTGGTCATATGAGATGAAGCGCCAGAGTCAAGCAGCCAAGTATGCTGAGGGGCAGAGGTATTAGCACAGAAAGCAGACTGTGAAGAATTGCCAAAATTAGGATTAAGGCGCTGAGGACATTCAATGGCTTCATGATCAAGTTGCTTGCAGATTTGGCAAGTAACTCGTCTGCCAGAATTAGTATATCCTGAGTTGTGAGAACGAGAGCCACGATGTTGATTAGATCGCTGATTATTGAACCGATGGAAATTATTCCTCTGGTTATTGTTTCGAAAATTTCCTCGAGTATTTCTAGGGTTTGAGAAGCCACGACCTTGATTAGAAGCAGAGTGTGACGAGGTCTGAGCAGTGTAGGCCTGAGATAGATGATGATCAGAAGGTAGAGGTAGGATGCCAGCAGAGGCATTGAAAACCTGAATCGGTGCAGAAGTACTTTTCTTGCGATTTTCGATCTGAATCTCCTTGCTCAGTAGAAGGCCATGAAGTTCGTCAATAGTTGTAGATCCAAGACGAAATTGAATCGCATCAACGAATGAGTCAAACTCAGGAGGGAGACCGTGAAGAATGACCGAGATCAGCTCAGAATCATCAATAGGAGCACCAGCGCTTGCCAAGGCATCAGCAATTTCTTCAATTCTTTGAAGATAGGAGGCGGCAGAAGAATCACCTTTAGTAATAGAGCGAAGGCGAGATCTGAGTTCATGAATGTGAGATTGCGACGCCGTCGCCAGTCTTGATTCAAGCTTTGACCAGAGTTCTTGAGAGGAGTTTACACCAACAGTATAGGGAATTACAGAATCAGAAAGAGTAGAATTTATCCAGATGAGGATATTCTGATCCGTTTCATACCAGGCAGTGAACGCCGGATTCAGAGAGGAATTGCCAGAGGAATCAGAGATGTACCGAGGCGGAGCCACTTGAGAGCCATCGATTATGCCGGTGAGATTATACCTCCTGAAGATCGGAGCAAAAAGAGCGCTCCAGGTGAGATAGTTGGTGGTAGTGAGCTTGATTGGCACCATAGAGCCAATATTCTGAATCGTAATGGAGGTAGTAACAGAATTAGAGAGAGTAGAGGACGGAGAAGAAGAAGAAAGGTCGACCGGAGGAGAAGACGAAGCGGCCATGGATGACAATTAGGGTTAGGGGTAGAAATTGGGGGTGCTGATACGAAGCAGTGGTGAGGATCGATAGGTCGTTAGACAAATGGCGATGAAACCATGATAGAAAAACTGATTATTATTTCCTTAATGAATAAGATTACACTTGGGAGTATATATACATACAAGAACCTTAGCTAATGACAGCTCATATACACTAACAGAAAATATCTTTCCTAACAGAGAGCTAACAGAAGGAATCTTTCCTAACAAACTACTAACAGAACTTTAACAGATATTATTAACTCTGTTTCACAATGCTAGTCTTAATATTCCTGTCAAACGAAGGCATGTTTGGGATTTCTTCTAGAAGCACTAACAGTGAATCTTGACAACCAACGGTGCTTCTGACTACATTTGGAGGAAAAAACTTAAAAGCTCTTTTGGGTCATAGAAGTGATTTTCCAAGAAGCTCTTGAATTTTTAAACTTTTGAGTGAAAGCACTTGTGAGCAGAATTGCTTCCTACAAAAGCAGCCCCAAATGAGTTCGTAGTCAGAAGTGCTTTTGGTTATCTAAAAACACGTTAGTTATTCCGGTCCAGAAGCAATCCCAAACGGGCCCTACAAAACTTAGCATAGACTTTGCTATGCGGGTTTTTATTGTGTATTACCTGGGTGATTCCTTGTGTGTGTTTGTGGGTGAGGGTGAAGGTGCTCAAGCTTTTTTAGTTCGTCATTTGTTTGCTTGCTAGTAATATTTAGATTTTTTCATGCCAGACGACAATGGGTAAGAGAAGAAGATTTGGCAAAGGACTTGAAACTGCACTCGAAGCAACTTCGTCGTACTTTGCGATTCTTTGAGGAGGAAAAACTGGTCACCAGAGATCATAGGAGAGAGGTCATTTGTTTGATCTTATTTATTGTGTTTTATTTGGTTTGGTCCATCTGATGAGTTTTATGCATCATTCTGATTCATTTTGTGATTATTAATATACGAAAACAATGAGAAATTTCTTACAAGAAACATGCTTGAAGGTTTAAACCAAGAAGGATATTAACAATGTAGGTATCTGTATTTTTTTTATATCTGTCACTTGTAAGTGATCCTAGTGCTCAATCTAGTTTGTAACATTAGTCATTTCGAATAGAAATCGAGTAAACCTAGAATTTCTAAAGCAATGCTGGAGCTTCGAGGCCCCTCGGTCCAAATTGTCTAATGGCTTTAAGGGTTTCCCGATTATATTTGAATGGTCTTAGGCTCTTAGCTGTTACTTCGGCCCAACCATATGATAAAAGCATAAAGAGGGATCCAAGTCCAATCCATGTGACTAGGACAGTGACCAGATAAATTCTGAAATGACATCTCTTAAAATATGAGGTACAAGAGAAAGAAATAAACACCAGTGTGTGTGCACGTGTGTGTCGAAGAGAATTTCCTTTCTTAAATTCCAGAAGCTAACAAGAAAGGCCCTTGTATAAACGAGTAAAAAAAGAAATGGTTGTATAGTTTTTTCCTGAAAGAACTAGACTGCATTTGATTAACCTGAGCAGGTCAAGCTGGGTGTACCAGGCTATTGCAATTATATAGGGTCCAATTATACCATGCCTCACCAGGTTTAGAAAAAGTAATTAGATATGGTTGTGAAGGTAGGGAATCAATTTTTTTTCACTTACAGCCTGCTTAAACCTGCAACAACACCTTGTTATTAGCACTTCTTCATTTTACACTATCTTGTAAAATTTAAATTTACTCTGTATTTATGTTAGGTTCTTGTTTTACACTATTTTTTGATGTATTGGACATTCAGGGTCTTTTGCACCTTTAATCTTATGTTTGAATGTAATGAGGGACTGCTTATACTAGATGATTATCTCGCTCCAATTAAGTTTCATAGTTCGTGCATTGTGGTTGTTCTAGTAGTCCATTGCGCTTTATTTGATGAATTATAGTAATCTTTCCCTTCCTTTTTGCTGTTGATTGATATGGATTAACAAGCCAGCCGATGTGGATAGTAATCCTTTATGTATTTTTATTCATTATATCAAAAATTTTGCAGACAGCTAAGGGTGCGAAGATGCATAATGCTGCTGTTGCTGCCACAGGAGATGGGCCACCTGTAAAAGAAGGGGAAGAGAAAGTTAAGATGCACACTCACTCTTACTGCTGTCTGGACTATGCACAGGTTGCTTTTGTATATTTTGTGTGTGTGTATATATCTATTTATTTTAGTTATGTAATTGTAAAAAAAAATTAGGTCAATACTAGGTGGTGAGTGAACCGATGTTGGTAGTTTTGCTGGTTTGACTTGATTGAATAATTTCTCAGTTCTTGATAAAATATTGGCTTCTATTTTTTGTTAAGGCCTAAACTAGAATGTGTTTCAGATATACGATGTAGTAAGGTACAGACTGCACCGTTTGCGGAAAAAACTGAAAGATGAGTTGGAGGACAAGAACACAGTTCAGGAATATGTATGCCCTAACTGTGGGAAAAGGTCTCAACTGTTTCTTCTTTTTCCTGTGTGTTTCTTTGTGTGTTCCTCATTTTGATACTTGAATTATGCCTGCAAGCACAAATATTTAGATACAACGCTTTAGATGCTCTGCAACTGGTTTCTATGGACGATGAGTACTTCCATTGTGAAAATTGTAATGGAGAACTTGTGGCTGAGAGTGACAAGCTAGCTTCGCAAGAAGTGGCAGGAGATGGAGATGACAATGCAAGGAGGCGGCGGCGTGAAAAATTGAAAGACTTGCTTCAAAAGATGGAGGTTTGTTTGGCTTTTGCTTTGTTTTTTCTTATAGTAAAATGTCTTATAATTTTACGGTTTCCATTTCTTTTTCTTGATTTTTATTTGTTTATGTCTTATGACATACATTGGTGGATATGAAAAATGCAAGGGAACATTTATACGGGTGAATAATCTGATCATGGCCGATTTACCTCATGGTTTTGGTGGTCAAAGTTCAAGAAATTTATTTTCTGAGGGTTGTTGCAAGGTCTTGTCCTAAGTGTTTTGTACGTCTCTACTTCATTCTATTATTGTAATCTCTTGGCATGTGTAGGGTGTTATTCATTCTTTGCACTTGTAAACTCTGAATACGCCGGTCTTCAACTGGGCAACTATTGATTACTAATTCTATACTATTATGCTAGCATTACCACTCCTTATTGTTTGTGTTTATGCTTCTGCATCATTCAAGTTAACGTTTAACACAAATTGTTGCACTTAATTGTACTTGTGTATTGTCATTCTTCTGTGAGTTAATTAAATGAAATGAATGCAGGTAGAGCTGAAGCCTCTAATGGAACAAATTAATAGAGTTAAAGACTTATCTCCTCCTGAATTTGGAAGTCTCCAAGCTTGGGAAGCGCGAGCAAGTGCTGCCAGACGTGCAGAGAATGGTGAGTCTAGTGCCATGGATCCCTCCAAATCTTCGCATGGATACGGTGGAACACCAATGCCCTTTCTTGGAGATACAAAGGTAATTCTTGTTCCCCTCCCTCCAAACTTCCAATCATGTCTATCAGCCTTGAGGTGTGTTTGGGATAACTATTTTTGATTTGGCAGTAATAATTATAAGGTATTATTATCAGCTGTAAGCATTTGAAATATCTTCGGTCTGCAGGTTGAAGTTGATTTCTCTGGGGTTGAAGGAAAGGGCAAGGATATAAAATCTGAAGCTGATGGTACAAGCCTGAAAGTTTTGCCACCTTGGATGATCAAGCAAGGCATGAACCTTACGAAAGAACAACGTGGAGAGGTCAAGCAGGAGCAAAAGATGGATGGCAGTGCAAGTGTAGCAGCTCCAGAGTTCTCAGAAGACAAAAAATTCAGTACTGAAAATAATGAGAAAAATATACAGGTTTGTGCAATAATTTCTTGCTTTGAGATCCCCCTTCAAAATAAATTAACAAATTAATTAAATTTTTGAGTTAATTGTATCCTCATTGTTTTACAGGATGAGTATTTAAAAGCATATTATGCTGCTCTAATAAAAAGACAGCAAGAAGAAGAAGCAAAGAAAGAACAGGAAACACGCATCTCTGATGGTCCCTCCGCGGTGTCTCCTAATCGTCAGGTTGGCATGAAGTCAAAGCACGAGGATGAAGGAGAAGATAACGTAGACTGGGAAGAGGCTTCAGTTACAGGTAAATATTATTATTTGGCAATCAGTGTTCAATTTCAGATTGTTCTTCAGTTTGTATTCCCGTCCTCTAGTTAATGTTGACGAACAATGAGAATGGCACACGATGGGCACTTGTAGCCAGCCAATACATGTGTCGATTTATTTTGTGTGCATATTCAAGCTTTTGATTCGCAGTTCATATCTGTATAGAAGTTCAAATTTTGCAATGAATTGAGACAGATTCTTCATTGATGTGCTTGAATTTTCCCATGCTGCACAGCTTTCTCGTTTTTACATCTTTTCTCCGTACACGCTACAGGTAATGCAGAAAATTATAAGGTCAATGACTTGAACGTTGAGGCTGATGCTACAGCGGACGATGAGGACGATGAGGACGATATAGACTGGGAGGAAGGCTAAAGAACATGACTTGAACGCCAAAGCTGATGCTATTGAGGATGATATAGCCAACGGTATGGATTTTGAGGATCTGAAAGGATTTGTATACTGTGAAAAATGCGACGGTTCACGTACTTTTGTTCGACTCATTATCCTTTGAAGGATTTGTATACTGTGAAATTTATGTTCGTTTTGCTAGGATTTAGGACTAACTTCTGTAAATTTATTGAAAATATCATCAGAGCTAATGGCGCGTTTACTAATCCGTAATCAAATTAAGGAGGAGTTGAATTGAGGAGGAATTGGATTGAGGAGGAATTGAAATGAGGTGGAATCAGAATCAGAATCAGAATCAGATTCTTGTTGAAGTTGAAGTTGTTTACTAAAACTGTCTGGAATCAGAGTAGGAATGATGTTGAGTCCATATAAATTGTTTACTAATTTATTTCAATCGGAATGAAAACTCGGTTGATTACTATATTGCCCTTACATAAATAAATTATTTATTAAAAGATGGCATAATGAGTGTCAAATTAAGGGCAATGTTGGGATAATTAGAAACAAGTGAGGGCATAATTGGTAAATAAAATCCATTCCAAATTCCTCAAGTCACAAGGAATTGAAATATCTCTCTTATGTAGGGAGTCCAATTCCTCCAAAATTAGGAGTTGGATTCCTTAATGCATGTGGACCCCATATATATTTTGATTCTCTAAGATTACGTAAACAAAAGTGTATACCGTAATGGGAATCCAATTCCGTAAATTAATTCCGATTACGGGTACTTAAATGTGTCATAAGTGTAATTTAGGGAAAATAGTAGACATTCTTGTGTTTTTGAAAGGGTTAATGTGCACTAGTACCTCTTGAGGTTTGTCGAGTTTTCACAAAATTCTCTCAAGTTTGAGAGATTACACTAACTCTCCCTCAGCCCTTTCATATAATCCCTTGAGTAAAAATCTGCTTATAAATTTCCTAATTTAACCCTATATTTTAGGAAAAGGTTAATTTTTTGTTGAATAAGAAAATCTTTATAAATACATAGAAAAAGGATATCAAATTGAAGCATTATATATTAAAAGATAGAAAGTAAAACTCAAAATGTTAACTAGAGAGACGACATAGTCGTTTAATTTGGATTTAGTGCCTCTACTATTTTTGTGTAAGTTTTAGTAAATCGAATTCGAAGTGTAATTTGGATTCAATTTTCACGGACCACGACGACTTAAAGACGCAGATTGCTTCCTGTCAGTGGGCAGATTGCTTTTTAAATTTCATTTTAAGTTGGTAATCATCATTTTCCAATCTTTGAGATGGCCAACTACTTGTTTGAAATTTGTGGTTTGAAAGGAAAATAGTGTTAAAGGTTAAAACCTAAAAAGGTTAATATCATCCAAGAAAAGTAGATAAAAAGTGGCGGGCCACGTTGGCAACCCATGTGGCAAATGGTGGACACACTGGACAGAGTAGCTAATAGGTGAAGGGATCAGGATCCTCTACGGAGTTAAGGGTGAGGATTCTCATGAGCAAGCCCATCGGACTGTTGAAATTTTATTCAACGGTTACAATTATTATAACATTTAGAGAGGCTCCCTGTTTGTAGTCGTTGGATAAAATTTCAACGGCATGATGAGCTTGCTCAGGAGGATCCTCACCCATAGCTCAGGAGAGGATCCTGATCCTAGGTGAAGAATTTTTGTGGCCCAGGCGACACAGCAACAATATTCCGTGCCATGTAAGTTATTCTTAAAAATGAGTAGAAAGGGGAATCTGGGGTCCGGACACTATGTGGTGCAGGTTAGAAGGGGTAAGGTTTGGGTGGGATATTTTGAGTGGAAGTTGTAGATAAAAACTTTTCCCGATCACATAGGGCACTTCTAGCAAAGCAAACCAATTTCTTGTATTTTGGTCTCACGCATTCTACATTAGTATCACCTCGCATAAGAGTTAACCTAATCAGACATTAAAAGTTCTTCTTGAAAAAGGAAGGTAAAAGGGTACATATTTGCTTTGCCAACCATCTGGCCATCTGAATGCAAGGTCTCCATGGAATTGGTCTACCCGACAAGAGCCTCTCGTTTTGAAAAAAAGGCAATTTAAAGTCCATGCCCATCGCCCGAAAATATTCCAATGAGAGAGAGAGAGAGAGTCAGAGTAACTTGCCAAATTCTATATTGGATCTTTGTGTAACTTGCTAAATTCTATATTCATATCGGTATTGCTTATTCCACTCCATTTTATGCAACCAAAAAGCCACGTGTATTGACATTTTAACTCTACAGTCATAATAACAGCGTTTAAGTACTAATCAATTTGTAAATTAATACATCGTTAATTAATTTTTAAGTCAATATAACGCTAACAATTCATTCTAGTTTATTTCATAATATTCTGATAATTTAATTGATAATCCTTCCTTCATGTAAAAATGTATTCAAATTGGAAAAATGTCTGTCATTTGATATTCTTTAGGTGATATAAAATGGTAAATGTAAGTGAGATTGGATTCCGCTAAATTAATCAACCCAGTATTTAAAGAAAAGTTGAGTTGTAATTTTTTTTTTTTTTGTAGCTAACTTTTGTTGTTTAGTTCAAAAGAGGACTAAATTTACAAAAACCAAAGAAACATATCGAAGAGTAATTAAAGAAGAAAGAGTATAAGGAAAGGAGTTGTTTTACTTAGCTTGCATTAACATATGTATGGCATATATGTAGCAAAGCGTGTCAGTGTCAATATGAATTGAAAACTCGAACATGAATTGAATTCGATCTCTCGTCACAATATGATGGTGCTATCCACACACTATTTGTTACCTCTCACACATTCTTTTCAATTTTCGACAGTCAGATCGAATGAATTAGAGAAAACCAAAGAACATAAATTAACAAAAAATATGTGAGAAATAAAATTTGATGTGTCGATGGTACCGCCTTAGTCTAACAATAAGGTCAAACTAGCAGACAACCACATGTCATTTTAAAATGGAAAAAAAAATGAAAGAGTCAATCTTCCAATTTTGTTTATCTGGCATGAAGCAAACAGATATTGATCAGTATCGTAGTGTGTGATCAACGCGAAGGCCAGACTGGCTGAGTCCACAAACCCCGGCCTCCCACATTGTTTTTGACCATCTATATGCGATATCTTATTTTAAAACTATACTTATACACAGGAAGCGAGATTTTAACTCAGATACAAAAGAATGGCTACACTTGGTAAGACGAAGGGTGATATCCTATTTTAAAACTGGATTAATATACCGGGAGAAAGATTTTAATTCGGGTACAAGAGGACGGTTACACTTGATCAACTAACCTAACTCAAATTTGCATAATTAAAAAAACTCGTAATTCAGAACCTGCAAGTAAACTCCATTGAATCAAATATGAAAACGGAATTATGGGTCGATCTCATCAGGAGTTTGTAGTTTAACTGACAAAAAAAAATCCTCAAATATAGCAGAGATATTACCATGTTAATCCCATTTTATTAGATGGGGTTAATTAACATATATATTTCTTTAATGGCTGTTGCTCTAGAGTTTTGTAACAGTAATATGACATAATCACGTCCCATGTATTTTTTCTTCATCTTCTCGGGCCACCGCAATATATAAATCAAAGGTCCGACAATTTACAATTTTTAATGGCGCTAATTAATTGGTCTCTTTCCTCTTACCAAACCTTAAATCTACAAACTCCATAGCCATCGGTTCCTTGCTCCGATTTAAGACCGGTGACAACCCCTTTTATCCATTTTTCTAACCTTACTCTTTTATCTTTCGTGGATTGTTGCATATTTATTTTTCGTCTTAGTATTTTCATCAATAAAGTACCTCTTTGGTGAAGTTATTCATGAGTCTTTCTTCATGATTGTTTTAATTTTGTATTGGTGTGTTATCGACTCCTCTTGGGTCTACTTTGTTAGAATCGGTATCTTCAATGATAGTGTTGCGCACAAAATTTATGTTGGTATGGACGCTAGTTGGTTTGTTGTCAATTCCTCTTTGGCGTCGGCACTACTCGTTGTAAAAAATATCATCATGTTTATTATATTAAAATTTTGTGCTTAATGGTTCTCTGATGCTAATTTGCGTAGTGCTTGTAGCTTTCTTTAGGAATGGAGTTTCTTTGAACATGGAGTGCCGTCTCAGTCCTCTGAATTTGGTGTAGATGATTTCAAGACTCGGATATGTTCCTTTGCTTATTCATGTCTCGCCCTCAAATCCATCAATACAGTTACAACTAGTTTGGCCAAATTGGTCTTTATGTTTTATTAATATTTATTTGGATTGAGAACCTCTCTCCTCATATTTGAATCAATTTTTAATATATTATAATAAAACTCTGTTTGCTTAAAAAAAATTGGCCTATTAATTGGTTCCTTGAACGCAAAGGAAGTTTCATTGGTAGAAGAATGCTCGACAATCCTGCCCCCTCCTCGCATCAACTGGCCTTGCCTTACAAACTCATCTCTCTCTCTCTCTCTCTCTCTCTCTCTCTCTCTCTTAAAATACCAGAAAATGAAATATTCAACCAGATTATCAAGCATTCGTACAATATACATTTGCATTTCTTATGCTAGATAGCTTTTTGGTTTACATTTTATAGCACATTTGAGCTGTCAAGCTTCAAAACCCTCAACACTCCTCTCTCTCTCTCTCTCTGTCTAAAAACACAGAAAACCTAGCTGCTTTATTCCCACAATTTTCAGATCAAATTCTCTATCTTCTTTGTTCCCCATGCACTACTCTCTAATTTTCATCTTCTCTCTCCCCTTCCATGGCTTCCAAGCTTCTTATCCCTCACCTTTTTAGTCTCATGCTTTGGCTCTCATTGCTCTTCTTATCCGTCCACGGTTGGTTTCATCTCGTTTCCACAAATAGCCACATAAACCCTACGCAAGCAGCAGCATATCCTCTCAGCAGCTCCGATCGTCGTTACACTTTGAGCAACCGGAAAGTACTACTGGCTTCTAAATTCGACTTTTCCCCATTTGTCCACCGGCACCGGCACCGGCACCATCAGAAACATCATCCTTACAAACATGTGCCTGTGCGGCCGGAGCCGGGCGGAACGGAGATCGACCCTCGTTATGGTTCCGAAATGCGCATTGTTCCCACCGGTCCAAACCCATTGCACCATTGATGACAAGGTTTATACATTTTTAGTTTTTTTTTTTTTTTCCATAAGCTTTTGTGTATTATTCGTGAAATTGTAATCAAATATTACTTCAAAAAGGAAAATGAATCTCATAATATCTAGTGAAATATTTCTGAATTTTTTTACTTGTATTTTTTTTATTATTTTGGAGGAGTTTTTACGAATTTTTTACTTGTATTATTCGTGAAAACTCCTCCAAATTAATCGAAAAATTTTCACATACACTCCATTCATATGATCATCATGTGCATGTCTGACTATAATGTGAACGAATACTTGTTTAACATTTTTTTTTTGAGCCAACCTTTGCATTATTTTAGTATTATTGAATGTTTTATTACCTAAATTTCAAAATTAACTACGGAGATTTCACCGTGCAACACGCTAACCATCATGGGTGATATAGTGATTGGAGAGAAACTTTAGACACGTATTCCATACGGCACGTCCTAGATTCGATTTCTGGTGCTGGTGAATCATACGATGGTGGTCAGAGAGAAAAAAAACAACGCTGATCGACCGATCATTGAATATTCTGACCAGAAATAGAGGAAAGGTCGATCGATCTCACTCAATTACATGATTTCTTGGCTGTCTTTACTCTAATTAATGATTAATTTTAGGTATGCAAAACGAAAGCAACTAGAGTAGTTGTGAAGGCACGGCATGTCAATTTTCACGGCAATCAAAATATGAGCAACAGAAATGAATTCATATTTTATTATTGAGCTTTGCTATGAATCAGCACGATGAGACTTGAGACAGCAATTCGAAACTAAATATATAAATCAGATTTTAATTTTCTACCATCTGATGCATGGCTGATGCAAGGCTTACTAGAAAGGGTTGACTTAAGACACAGATTAATTTAAAGACTATAAAATTTGAAGAGATGAGTTGATGGAAGATCATGCATCCAACGTCACTAGCTACCGTCCTGAGTATAGAAGAATAATTTACGTGAAATGAGAACGCTAAGGTCTTTTTCTACTGAATAATGACATCAAACACATGCCCAATATTGATTGGATCATCAAACTTTCAGTTTCAGGGTAGGACCCTCTTGTTTTTGTGAGCTTTATGATCTCGATTCAAATTTTTCAACATGGGGTTTGGTATTTTAGAAGGAGGTCAAAATATGTTGAACACAAGTCTTCTCCCATTAGACTTTGGCTTATTTGCGGCTAATCTGGAGTTCACACGTGATTAACGCTCATTTGGCTTTAGGACATCCAATGACCCATCCTTTGATCATGTGTGATATGAAAGTTTTGGTCAATGATGATTCATACTGTTGTGTGAAATTAGAAAAAAGTAGCAAGTGTTCTTTTAGGTTGTGAATTGGGGGAGTGGGAATCCTAGAGATTTCTACATTTTAGTCATTCATTGTGTATCGTGCGATCAGAAATCATTTCACTTTTTTTTTTATTTAAAATTAAACACAAATAGTATTTGATGAAAACTGACCGCACGATGTACGATGAACGACTAGGATGTGAGGATCCCTAGGATTCTAGAAAATAGATCCGGAGAGGATCCTCTTCCCTTTTGGATTGTGAATCCCCAATCTAAGTTCGAACTCCCACGAATGCATTTTTTGGGGTCACCGACTCTTCCCTCATCTTTAGTGGTCATACCACCAAAGATTAGGGATATAATCTGAAATTAAGAAATGATTTATGTAAACTTTATTTCTATTGTAACATATCCACTCCAATACCAGTAGCGAATCCCACCGACAAAAGTGCATACAATAGAATTTCGTTGCTTGTAATATTACATTTGTTGATTGCTGATGTTTTATATATGTATGTGAGATCGATTTGTATTAGAAAAGTACTGGTGATCAGCAATGTGTAGAGTAAGATGCATTCTTTTAAGTTTCGTATATGATATCATCTTATGAAGTGACATCCCAAAAACAGAAAAAAAAACAAAAAACAAAAAACAAAACAAAAAAAAAACTGAAAAATGGCCGGCTAGCCAATTTAATGAACGGACAAGACTCTTTGTATTTTATGAAGCTTCTACAATGAGGATAACATATCCATATGAACCAACCGTCAACCTCATTGTCACCTGGTTGGATCTAAATTAATGGACGTATCCTATCACAAATCAAGGGTAGACTAATCCTCCTCTCCATGAAGTTCCGGTACCACATGAGGTGACAGTGTACATTTGTCTTCCAGGTTAAATGGTACGTCAAAACAGAGTTGGTGATCCCAAGAAATGCATATGTGGGAGTTTGAACTTAGATTGGGGATTTCAAACCTTTGCTAGCTTTCCACTTAGTACTAAGGTCTAACAATATTCATCTTCAATTATAAAGTAAGAGATTTTAAGTTCGAGTCTCGTTAAATATCAATTTTCATGTATTTTAAGCATGGGCTAATTTTGTCAGAATACAAGCCTACTAATAATTGGGTGGGAACTGTTAAATTTAGGCCCAAACTAATAGACCTTGGGCTTGAAAAACCTTAGAAAGTGGTTCTTATGGCATATAGCCCAACAATCAATCTGATATAAAGATAAATAATTAGGGATGGGGCATACATTATGTTATTTGCAATCTATGAAACTTGTTGGTCATACATGTATCAAATTATTTGAACTCCCCTGAAATTTTATTCTAAACTAAGCACGCATTGGCATGTAAATAATGTATAATATATTTGAGATGCCGTCATAATAGAATTCTCAAATCATAAAACCAATTGACAATATAGGAAATAGTCCAATTTCTTATAAGCTCTTGCAAAGTTTTTCCTTTTACTTATGTGAAACTCTTTTACCTTCACATTCTCACACGCTCCTCACGTGTGACGAATTTTCAAGCCAAATACGTGGAAAACACAAATTAGGTGACGTTGAACACGTGTGACCGTTGAGCTTCACATGTGGACTAACCTACTCTAATACCATAAAGAAAGTTGAGGTTCCACCATAAGACCAATTGACAATATAGAGAGTAGTTCAACCTCTTATAAGCCCTTACAAAGTTTTTCATTATTTTACCGATGTGAGATTTTTTTTACCTTCCCATCCTCATCTCAGTCTATTCTTCCAGGGGTAGAAAAGACTCACAAAAACATTTCAGTTTCTCCCTGACTGATATCGTGTAGTTCACACGCGCCAAGAATCAAACTCAGAACGTGTCGTATGCAATACGTGCTTGAAATTTGTCCCCAACTACTAAATCACCTCATGTATTGATATCCTACTATATGTTGGTCAGAAGCCTAGCTCAACCGGCATCGATCTACAATCTCTGTGAATCTATGACATCAGTCCAAACTATATTAAAGAAATAATTTACGCGATCACTGAAAGATTATAATTTAATGACAATATTCACCTAAATCTAAGTGTTTAAAACAATCTGATTTAATCCTTCTCTTTCATGTCAACTTTGCCGCCATCGATCGCAAGTGATTATGCCACTTAATTTACTTAGTGGCCATTATAATGACTTGTGTATGACAGGTACATTTGCCCTTTGGACTAATATGTGACTCAAAAGTGTGGCTTAATTAGTTCTTTGCATATCTCATATCCTAAGTTGACTAATATTGGCATGAAATATGCGTGAAACTGGATAAAATGAGACTTTTAATTACTATTTCATTTTTAGGCTTTCAGTTTTTCACTTTTTTCGTCTGAGACAAGAGAAAAGTGTATCAGGGAGAAAAGGATGTATGTGGGCGGGAGAAAACAACTTTAAATAGCTTTTGGTTATATGGGAAAGGGTTGTATATGGTCGGGAGAAAGTAACTTTAAATAGTCTTTGGTTTTAAATTTTCATTATTTTGTGATCATTGTCTGCACATTTCTTCTTCATTCCTCCGCTCTTTTATATCCCTCATTTTTTCTAATGTATTTGTTCTCGATTTCTCACACAAAAATAAAAATCTAAAAACGAAATAATTATCAAATGGACTATAATATATATTATAGCTTATAAGTCTTACCTGACCTAATAAACCACTCTATAAATTGCTAATTATTCATCATACAAATATTAGAGATGGAAGGTAGCCTACCACTATACATGCCCCTTCAAAGTATTCATGCATGATTTCAATCTGCCAAATTTGCCTCATGCTGCTCATATTAGGGTTTTCAATTTTAAATCCTACTGCTGATCATAATTCAAAACTTTATGAAACCCTAAAATGAAAACTGTACGTATGCGGAAATCAGGGACCAAACGACTGTATGGGCTACAGCCTGTGAGTTTTATGGGCTAGAACATAATTAATTATGCTCTCAATTTTCCAGTTAAATTTTAGCTAAAATGATTAAAAGCCTATAAAAAATTTACACCCAAAAAACCCTTAGCTTTGTTTCGCAAAATTAGACAACTCCAACAAGTAATAGATTTGTTATATACAATTTTTCCTTTCGTTGTGTAGGTTCGTGCAGTTTAATTCAACAATGTCTTGCTAATAAATTGTGTACTTGTTAGATAGTAAAGAGACAAATGAGACTTGCTTAGTATTTTGTCAAAACATTATCGATTTGTATAAATAAAAAAATAAATAAAAACGATTAGCTTGTAAGGTAATGGAGGTCACCAAATTTTAAATTTATGGCTTCACCCTTGACGGAAATGACCAGTTATTTAGTTTTTGACTTTGAGTTGTTAGATATATGGTAGAAAACCGAGGGAGCTAATATTTGAGGTGCCCAAACGAAAGCAAGATTAATGCTTCATGACTAGTACTACTTAGAGGTTGGGAGATGATGTCGGAAGATTATACGGGAAAAAACTCAATAGAAGTATGAAAGGGGCCGTGCAAGACCAGGTCGCAATTTGGTGGGTTCCTAAATGAATGAGATACGCAAACATATTTCCAAGTTGCAATAATTAGTCCTAAGACTTCAGCACTTATGTATCCGGAACTGCCCCTTCTATTATGATGAATGAGATATGACGCGAAAATAGACCCATTTATTATCAAATCTTCAATTCGAATTATGGGAGTTGGCCACGCCCAAAGTAACCTTAATTGCAGGGGAGAGATGCCGAAGGCAGGGCTAGCGATTGGAGTAAAGTCATAACAAGGTAGTCGTGTTGGAAGGTGCGGCTGGATCACCTCCTTTTTAGGACGAGCTAATGCTTGCCGGCATCCTTAAATCAAAGGTGCAGGTTGATCTCTATGGTTAAGGCTACATTCATTTTGGCATGTGGAAAAGGCTTACTTTCCTAGTGGCTCGGCTTGGTCTCGCTCCCTTCCCGCACTATTCCTCACCAAGAATTCCTCAGACATGGCCTGCTGCCGCTAAGGCCATCTCCAACCGAAGGGGCTAGAGGGCCAGAGGGCCGAAAATGGCCCTAAAACCGTCTCCAACCGAGGGCTAGGCCAGAGGGCTCTGGAATCTGGGAGGGCCCCACGGAATCGGAGAGGGCTAGAGGGCTGGAGGGCTGGCTGTGTTCGGCCAGCCAGCCAGCCCGGGGCTGGCTCTTTTTTTTTTTTAATGCTTTTCTTTGCTGTCGGTTAAAACCGACACCAGTAAGACAAACAGCTTTTTTTTATATTTATTTTAGCATTGCTGTCGGTTACAACCGACAGCAATAGTTTGAATTTAAATTACACTCCAACGGCTAGTGGCACTAGCCGTTGCTTCAGTTTTGTTTTTTTTGTTTTTTTTTTTTTTTCTGAAAATTGCAGGCTACCATTCTATTTGTTTTTTTTTTAAACATTTATTTTCTTCTATAAATATGGTAAGTTCTTTCAATTCTTCACTTCATTTGCAATATTTGCTTGTTCAATATTTCATTCTCAATATTTCCTTCAATATATTTGTAGTTTTTAAATTTTAGTTGTTGTAGTTTTTAAATTTAAATAATAAATTATGTTTGGCCCTCGGTTGGAGACGGTTTTTTGTGACAGGGCTAAAACGAGCCCTCTGGCCCTCTGGCCCTCGGTTGGAGACGGAGGCAAATATGGCCTTGTACTGTTCATTAAAATATTAATATCTTAGAGAATCTTGGAGGGCTAGAGGGCTCAAACGAGCCCTCTGGCCAGCCATCGATTGGAGATGGCCTAAGGATCCTTTGCTGTCTCACTATAAGTAGGATACGAACTTGCTTACACTCTTAAAATGTTATCGTAGTATTCTAAATCAAATAAGACGACATTACGTATTTAAATTTTTTCACATACGGTCGCATAATTGATGAGAAAGACCGCCACTTTGAAATTTTGTTTCATGTCGGTCGTTCTCCACCATAAGTTAAAAGATAAGACTTGGCTTGGCGTGATTATGTCCTTGATTGCAAACTTCACTGAAACTACTTGCAATGCGAGTTGACTGAACAACCACTTGGTCCACTTCTCTTTGTCAGCTTAAGCGAGTTGCATGCCAAGAAGTAAAAAGGTCTTCCAATCTACTCAGACCAAAACAAAATGGCCCTCAATCTACACGGACCAATCACGACCCTAGAAATGGAACCCCATCTCATCTGCAAGTTACAGGTAGTAATTATATATCCAATTAATCCTGGCCGTCCGCTTTGATATATTAAATAAGCAAGATGCACACTTTTGATAATTTGATTTTAATAACTATGACTCAGCACTCAGTAGGATTACGTAGCATATTTACCTTGGCTCTCAGGTGCCTGGAACATATTCCATTAAGTTCATCGGAAAAGTTTCTTTAAACAACTCACACTTGTGCAAAAAAAAAAATGTTTATATACCAAACACGTCTTTGTAGATAAATATAAACTTTAAATTTAGCAATATAGGGACAAAATTGTGTAATGAGATAAAAGGAAAGAAAACAAGTGGATTTGGAGAATAAATAATAAAGAAGATTATAGTGGAATTGGATCTGCACTTGTAGTACAATTGATTTTAGGGAGGTTTAATAAAAAGGTCCCAGTACTGTTCATTTTTAATGAAAAGTCCTTTTTAAAGGTATAGTGAATAGTGTCAGTTAAAGGTAAAAAAGGACTTTTCGTTAAAAGAGAAGTTTTTTTGGGACTTTTCATTAGTTTTCCTTTGATTTTAAATGCTATAGTAGATATCACCCTCTAGAAAGTTTGGCAATGAATTGTTGTGCGATCAAAGTTGGTCATATGAAATTCGACATATTTAATGTGAAAAGAATTTTGTTGATGATGATTTGACTCGCTTGGGTTTGTCATGCAATTTGGGTCCAATCTTTTTCTAGTAAGCTCCTCTTTATTGTCGTCAGTTGCTAATTGCAAATATATCTGGAGTTTCGTGATATTCTTATATAATCTCTCTTTTTATTTGAGGCTTATGCTTCGTTGTCAACAAAAAATAAAAGAAGATTATATGATTGTTAATTATTAAGAGATTATAATTGTGGTTTTTCTAGCATTGTCGATATCTGTTATCTATTAGATAAGAATAAACGACTCATATCATTTAGGAAAGTTTGTAATTTTCTTTAATGCTTTAGAAAAATACACAATACTTAAGACATAAGAAACATCTATCGAAGGAAAGTTAGTAATTTTTTCACACTTTAGGAAACAAAAATTTCAAGCCCAACAAAAACTGAGATTTTATTTCCTTAATTTCCAACCCAAATTAAAATCCAAAAGCCAAAAAAGGAAATGCAACAAATATGAAAACAATCATAAACCCAAATACAATGCACTAGTTACACAATTTTATGAGAATATGGAAATTTATTTGCTTTTTTAAGAAGTACATCAAAATATCAATGTGTCACACTACACCCTATCATTGCTCTCATAGTTCTTCAATACCAACTTCTTACCATAGTGGAAGTCAACCCGAAAACGCACCGGTTCACCCCGACTCTTCTACCCAAAAAAGGTCAAAAATAATATCCACCGGCAATAACCGGTCACCTAAACTCATTCTTCATCCTATTTATACCCACCACCACACTTAACACCTCTCTCAGTGCACCCGCCACCACCACCACCACCAAAACCCCCCCCATATCATACCTCCAAACACCTCCCTCCCCGCCGATTTTCCTACCGTCAGTATTTCTGGCACACTGGAAAATCACTAACATGGTTCGTCATCTGCATGCAAGCGCCGATTCCGACTCGGACTCGTCCATGCGCCTGAAGTCCAAAGCCCGTATGCTGGTCTCCATCTCGGCACTCCTTGCCATCGGCCGCCGCCTCTCGGGGAAGCTGAAAGCCGCCAACTCCAAGCTGATAAAAAACAACAACCACTCGGATGTCGCGCCGAATAAGTCGCCGATGATGAGAAAGCCGAAGCAGCTGATGTCGACCATAAGCAACAAGGCCATCACCTTCCTGCACCGGAAAAAGATCGGCGAGGAATCGGATGGTAGGGCCCACGCCGTGGAGGAGGAAGAGTGGGGGGACGGTGGGGTATGGCAGAGGTCGATCCTGATGGGGGATAAGTGCGAGCCGTTGGATTTCTCGGG
This sequence comes from Cotoneaster glaucophyllus, assembly GCA_036320875.1. Classification (NCBI taxonomy): domain Eukaryota; kingdom Viridiplantae; phylum Streptophyta; class Magnoliopsida; order Rosales; family Rosaceae; genus Cotoneaster; species Cotoneaster glaucophyllus. The sequence goes on along the minus strand of CM070065.1, from coordinate 26,551,424 downwards.
CGCAATTTTCTACGATAGTAACGGGAAGAAACTTAACGGAGCTCCCCTCCGGTCCCCACGTGCAAGTCCGATGCCGGGGTACCTCGAAAGGGTCAACCGAAACTGACGGCGCTGATAAAATTCAAGTGTTTCGTCGGAGAAAACGAAATGTTTTCCGGCGTTGATTTGTCTGTGTTTTTTTTTTGTTTTGTTTTCGTGGTTTGCAACTGTCGTGTCGTGACGTGTCACGCATGTGAATTCTTATTGGTGGGCGCATGTATGGGTTTTTAGGGCCACAGTCAACGTACGACGTCGTTGGCGTCGGAAGTATTTAGTCGAACTTCCTCCCCCCCCGTGTGTTTAGGGGCGGAGTCTTGTGTACATATTGAGCATATTTGGATTTTGCAACCACTTTAATTTGTGGGTGAATTTAAATTTTAATAATAAAAGGCTCGTGGGTTTTTAGTTATTAATTATTTGCTCAACACGCTTGAGCAGTTGGCTGACTCGATTATTCAATATTGATACATTATTAATTGTATATGTCGTTTATAATATTGATATCGACAATACAACTGTTGCATAGTTATCGATACTATCGAGAGATTTTTTATTAGAAGTCTATGAGATAAATAACTAATAACATGAAATTATTTCATCAAACTAAGATTAATTAGGTGGTTAGGTAATCTAACTCAAGTTTTTTTTTTCGAATGTATGACCTTGTCATCTTTAAGTTAGTATCCCGTTGTATTTTATTTTTATTCGTTTCTAATGTAATATTTGAAACTTTTTTACGAGTAGAGAAATTCGAATTCGGATGCACAGATTCCACTACTCTAGACCACCAGCTTACCTGTCTGCTTTATTGGCTTTCTTACCAAATGAATGTGTGGTCTAAACTCTAAACCAACAAATTACAAACACAATATTGTCAAAAACTGCACTTGGAATAAATTGTGATCGACTAATGAGGCACTAACACTAATGGTGCACAGGTGGCTTCGCAATCTCTCTCAGAATATATTATCTTTTTTAAAGATGATAGAAAGTAGGAAATACTGATGTTACACATTCCTTCTTTTTTTGTTTTTTTAATTAAGTGTGCAATATTCTAATTCTACATTATTTAATTCAACAAATAATCATTCATTAGAAGAGGTCAAAAGATCATATCTACTCTCTAATGTGATGTCAAGGGGGAACATATATATATATATATATATATGCAAAACCTTTACCAAAACCTATACATAAACAACATATGCAAATCCCACCTTTGAAGCGAACAAAGAATCCATATAAACCAAGTTACTTACAAATTGAGAGCCTGTGTATCTTCCCACCACATAATACCCTTAACGTTTTTGTGCATACTCCTATCTCTTTTTTTCTTGTGCAATGTTACAGGACAAAATTCTCTCCTTCGTAATCTCTATACCTATTTTTCTTCACAATTTGCACATGGCACATTAAATACTTACTTCTTCCTCATGTGATATCTCTTGCTCACATGAAATATCCTTGTACTCCTTTTTTTTTTTAGTGCAACATTACGTGACAGATTCTCTCCTATATGTAATCTCTATGCCTATTTTTGTTCACAATTTGTATGTGGCACATTACATGCCTATCTCTTCCTCACGTGAAATATCGTGTACTCCTATTCTATGTTAGAACCAATCAAATGTCAAGTATACAATATATAAAACAACTTATACAATTTAATTCGAAATAATATTTCACAGATACAAATATCAAACACAAGCAATTAAAGAAATTGTATATAAAACACTGACTTGAAAAACGATGATAGAGGCTTGCGGATGCAATCTCCTAAGACAGAAATTCGCCCCTACACTTGTGCAGTAGTTCGATGGACTTCTATCTTGCAGGATACAACTATCAAATCCAAGTTCTTGCACTTGAACTTGGATTCTAGGCGAGTTGGTTGTGATTTTCTCTGTGATAATGTTGGAATGAATTGTTTCTCTGTTTCTGATCTAAGTGCCATATTTATAATGGCGTAAAAAGAGACAGTTAAAATCCGTTCATGATAAGAACGGATGCAACCGTTCAAACTGATCAATTTTATCCTTTCGGAAAAACTGAATGCAAAAATCAAAAACGTAAAAATGATACTTGTGTTTTTCGTCTATCCGAGCCCCAAGGCCCCAAAGGCCATCTTTGACATTTAACATATACACCCAAACCCTCCAAGTCTAAGGCCCAAGGTCCATGGCCTTAGCTCAATTCTTTTCAAACTATAAGTGAGTGAACTCACTTATAAAGAGTCATTTTATGTTTTGTTTGGGCGATGTGGGACTGAGTCCCCAACACAAGTTCCAACATTCTATGCATGTTTCTGTTCACAATATGCCTATTTCTCTTCACAATTTGCACGTGGCACATTACATACCTATTTCTTCCCCACACGATATCTCTTCTCACGTGAAATGTCACGCGAAAATAAATCACATACATGATTCATACAAACTTATCATTTGAAGTCAACCTCGATAAATTTGAGGAATATTTCCAACTTAATTAATTATTCTTTAATTATGTATGTAAAAAATGACTTTGGTCTGCCGACATCTCAAAAAAAAAAACAATTGTTTCGTTGAATATTGAATTACATGCATGTTATTTGTAGTAGAGAATAAAATCAAGTTGTCGATTGTTCAAAACGAATGCTTAGTGCCACACCCGCGACATGCTGATAATTGGTTCTCTCAAATTTGACTTTGATTTTTGGTATTTGATGAGAAAAGATAGGAAGCAAGTACACATCAATGACCAAGTCCTTGGGTTTGACTCGTAAGGTCAACTCAGAGTAAGTTCGGACAATTTTATTATACCATAGCTCAACGGAAATATGCAAATCTATAGCTTAGTTGATTAATCCTCAATTTACAATAATTATGAAATTTTTCTTTGATGACTTTCCCGGGTATGGCTTCAATTTTTTTTATTTTTGTCAAAAAGTAAACTTTATTAAATTCTAAGAGAGATGTTTACATCTTCAACTAGAATGTTAAATAATGTTAAATAAAAACTCTGGGCCAATAGCATCCCAACGAAAAGCACCTCCATGTGAGGTTACATACGAGGCAACAGCGTGAGCAACAACATTACCATGCCGTTTAACAAACGCAAACGTCACCCTTACTAATTGAGAAGCCAAAAACCTAATATCATGAATAAAACATTCCAAAGTAGCATCAATAACATACTCCCCGTTGACCAAACGAATAATCATCTGAGAATCTGACTCAACCTCCACCTCCGTGCATCCTAGCTCAAGACAGACATGTAAAGCTGCACGAATTGCAGCTGCTTCAGCCATCACCGGAGTGTTAAAAACCAGGCCCCCCTCCCCACCAGCCGCTTGCAACAACCCCGCAAAATCTCTCAATACCCACCCATAGCCACCCTTGCAAGTCTTCCCACACCACGCCCCATCACAATTAATCTTCAACACTCCAAAAGCAGGTCTTTTCCACCGTACCCTTTCCACCGTGGGTATGGTTTCAATTGGGGCTAACAATTTTTTACAACGCGTTACCCAACACGAATAGACACGAAACAATATGAATTTAGAGTCTACATGTTAACGAGTATGGCCGTTACATCCGTTAACGCGTCGGGTTTTTATAGAGTATGGCCGTTACATCCGTTAACGCGTCGGGTTTTTATAGTGTCACCGGTTAAAAACTCGATAAGATACCAAATCTAGACATCAGGTATAATAAATTCTTACACGACCCATTAACTCACATAAAATGACACGATCCGTTAATAAATTGAGTTGTTATTAGATTATCTATTAACAACCCATTAAGATAACAGGACATACCCGTTAAGATAACAGGTATAATACAAAAACGACACAAACATAACAAGGTATGACACGAGAACAACATGACCAATTTGCCAAACCTAGCTTCAATGCCACGAAGTACTAAGTGCTACGCATCTTTTAACTGTTAAATTTATTCTACTAACTATTAAATATTTTATTTTCAATGTCAGTGAGAAGAAAAATTGGACTTGCCCATTTTACCAAGTTAATTTGCAGGATTTGTTTCTAAATTAAGTAATAAATTTAAAACGTTTTCTCTAACGTTGCTTATTTTGTTATTTTATGCATAGGGCTTGTCTAGTATCTACCAACCATAAGTGGATTGTGGTCTTATAGCAAAACTATCCTATTGTTCCACACTTCCAATTCAAGTAGAACGCAAAAACCTAAAAAGAGCTAAGGCCCTCTATAAGTCCGGTCGCTAACCTATCTTTTTAAGTCCCTTTGTTCGTTCTTTCCTGCCAAAAGAGGGTTGTGGTATGCTCTAGCCTTGGAGCGAGGTAGCTCCCCACCCCTAAACTTTCTGTTACCAAAAAAAAAATAAAATAAAAAAAATCATGAATTCCATTAAATCAAATGAAAAAAAAAAAGAAAAAGAAAAAAAGAAAAAGGTAAGAAAAGGTCGAATATTTTTGGGTCCATGCAAAAGTAGATTAATTCCACCACCAAAACCATAACCAAAACAAAGAGCCAAAGCCCAAACCATGTACTAGATAAAGCCTTTAAAATCAGAGCACAAAATGAAAAATAAAAATTTTAAACTACAAAAAAAAAATACATATATATATATATACAGGCCCCTTACCAAGAGAGATCCCAATTTTTTTCCTTACCAAGAGAGATCCCCATTTTTTAAAAATGGGGACACCCTCTTGATCGTTGGATTGGCTTTAATGAAATTGTGTGGTTGAGATTAAAACATAGGCCATACAATCTCAACCACACAATTTCATTAAAGTCTGTTCCAACGGTAAAGAGGGTGTCCTCATTTTTTTAGAAAAATGAGAATTCCTCTTGTGAAAGGATTCCTATATATATATATATATATATAATAAAGAAACGAACCAAATATCAGACATGAAACGTAAAGGAGAAAAAAAAAGCGGCCCAACATATCTACAGGCTTAACATTCAACAATAAACCGGACCGGTGAGAAAAACCCAAATCCTATAGCTTGATCGTAGGTTTAAGCACCGGGAGCTGCATCCTTGACCTTACCGTGCAAATACCCGCCGTACTCTCTAGCATAATCCTTGACATGGCTCGCCGTATCGTAAATCCGGCTCCTGGCGTAGTCGACCCGGTCCGAACCGGGCGGGTGCATCCCCTTGAAATACCTATACATCCAAGACAAACCAGCCACGGCCGCGGCGCCAAACCCGCACGTGGACACGAAGAAGCCGGCCGTGAGGACGAGGATGGCGCCGAGGGGGACCCATATGGGACTGGAGATGATGATGATAGGGGTGAAGATGATTAGGCCGAGGAGGGTGGCGGTGACGGTAAGACCGGTGAGGAGGAGGAGAATGGCGCCGGAGACGAGGAGGGTGAGAAAGCCGACGAGCTGGGTGGAGTTGGGTGCATGGCCTTGGAGTTTACGTAGGAATATTGAGGCATTTGTGGGGGTGTTGGGGTTGGGTCTCGGAGCTCTCTGCGGCTGCTGCTGTTGGGTTTGTGTTGGGTTTTGGTGACGGTCAGCCATGGATGCTCTTAGAGAGAGAGAGGGAGAGAGGGAGAGAGAGAGAGAGAGAGAGAGAGAGAGGTGTGAGAGAGAGAGGTGGGGGAGATGTTAAGGTGGGTGGAGGGGGACAGGTGTGGGGATGGTTTGAGTATGGGGACATGCATGGGAACACGTGGAGGGGGAAACAAGTTTTCGTGAGACCTAGATGAGTGTGGTATGTGGGAGACTCTTGACCTTTTCTTTAGTTATAAAGCTCATGGAATGCCGTGGAGGACTCTATTTCTATGTGGTGTAGGTAAACTGTAGAAAGCTAGATCAATTTTAATCACACTAATTACTAATTCTTCATCATCATAATCATATATATATATATATATATATAAGACTTTGGATGCGATCTCTATCTATGAATATTCTTTGACTGAAACCTTGTTGATTTTCAATTTTTTATCAAAGTTTCTAAAATTAATGTGATGATTTATTTTTATGTATGTTACCATATTTTTAAATTAAAAATTGAAATTTATAGTTGTTCATGTTAATGAGATTTTAAATAAAAATCCATAAATTGTGGGATTAAAAATTTTAGAATATAAATTATACTATTGTGTGTGTGTGTGTATATATAAACATGGGTACATTCATCAAAATTAACCAAAAAATTATTGTACCAAAACATGGGTACATTCTTCAAAATAAAAAAAAAAGAAAAAAAGAAAAAAAAAAGAAGATGTTAGGCTTAATAAATTTCTTCAATTAAACTTGACATGGATACATTCTCAAATCAAAGAAAAAAGAATGTACCCATATAAGTTTAAAAATGGATTAGAAAAAAAATTGAATAGATTTTATATATAAACAAAAGGTGTATTTTACATATAACAAATTAGTATATTTAAAAATGAGTACATTTTAAGATTAAAAATTTGAAAAAATTACATGACTGGATACATATAAGATTAAAAAATTGAAAACGTTTTTTGAAAAAGCTAATGGGTACAAACTTATTTTAATTTTTTATTTATTTTGGAAATGTATTGAATTGAAAATTAGTTAGGCGTTTAATAAAGATGTGAGTATTAAAATTCTAAATCAATTATTAATTTTTACTTTAAAAAATTATATAACTGACATATGAATTTATTATTACATTAATGATAGAAACTTGGATCAAAATCTGAAAATTAATAAGGTTTCAATCAATGAACATTAGTAACTAAGGATCGGATATATATATATATATATATAATCATGGATTTGTGACAGTTGGATGGCTGATGAAATCTATTTTATCCAAATCTTTTTGGTGAATATTAGATGGACAGATGGCATCTGGTGAACCAATGAAGCTAATTTCTCAAAATGCCCTTTATTAGGGTATGTTTATCAGATAGTAGTAATTCTCATTTTCCTACCTTTAAATTTCCCAATTTCCTACTTTACGTACCTAAAGTTTTTTTCTCGTCCCACTTACGTTAATTTTTAATCATACTATGTTTGTAAAAGTGAAACAAAATATATCTCGATAGCAAGATGAAAATTTGAGTGGACTAAAGATAGTGCGTATCATCGATTAACAAAAAACTTAAACAGACTCAACAAATGTACGAAAGAAATAGACAAATCAATACAAACTCTTTGTTCCTCCTCTCATCTTCAATACTCCCAAGTCAACATTTTTCACCCCTTTCAGCTTCTTCTCAACTGTTTCATCTCTAATACACATTTCACCTTGGGAAACCTAGAAACTTCTTCTCCCACCACCAACAACCTCCCCTTCACGTCACTCTCGCCGGAATATTCCATCTTCCTCTACATTTCAGCTATCATTTTCTTGGCCGCCTCTAGCTGCTTCTTCACCAAACCACACTTCTTCACATCTCCCACAAGAACCTTCCTCTCTGGGCTCTCAGCCTACAAACAAGCAATGGCGGCACTGATCGAGCATGTCAATCTCCGCTGCCCTTTTCGTTTAGACTCCTTTGCAACTGAGCCATGTATGATTGCTCTTCTTTTAGAACACATAATTATAACAATTTTCTTCAATCCTCAGATTCCTGTGCTGCAATTCCCTCACTAGATTATGCAACAACTCTATTTCTTTCACACTGTTCAATTGTTCGCCTGTGATAATAATTTCAGCCGCCTCCTCATGTTCCATCTCTCCTTCTTTCTCCTGCTGGTGGAACCATCTCTCCTTCTTTCTCCTGCTTGTGGAAGTCTGAGTCACCTTTCTCTGCAGTACAAGAAACCAACATCAGTTACTAAATATTTACGTGACTTATGACTTCGCTAAATATTTAGGCTTACGACTCACGAGTCTCGCGTAAGTACCATAGCTCTTTTCAGTGTATTTCCGATGTAGGACTCGAGGTATTACAGAAAATGTCGAGCTGATCGATTTATCCGCTAAACTAGTAGAACACTATACAAGTTCAAACAGTGTGAACAAGTATACAAGTTCAAACAGTGTGAAAAAGTATACAAGTTCAAACAATGTGAACAAAAAAAGTTCAGTTTTCTCTTTATATGGTACCTGGAGGATTGGCAGCATAGCACACTTGCTTCCTGGTGGAGTTGCAGTTTTTATGAGAAACTGCAAATGCTGCAAGTGTAGCTGCAGCCAGAAAGCTCACTTTGATTAGCACATCCTCAGAAACTGTTCATCTTGTCCCAGACAATGAATACTTGAGATTTTTTTTCTTCTTTTTTCTTGTTGGAGATGGGGACAAATAGAAAGAATATGATAGATGACTTCTTGTTCATACATGATACATCTTAACAACATGAACTTATCCGCATCGAGACGCTTGAACGCAATTGTAACATTCTTATAAGTTAATCACACATTGTTATTTTCATGCGTTTTAACGTAATCACGTGACAGTATGTGATTGGTTTAGAATACCGTCAAATGACGTGGAGTTGCACGCAAAGTCTTCCATATGTTAAACATCAATCAATTCTTCATCTTTACACCAATTAATTTGTTGGTCCCATGGTGTTAGCAGGTAGCAGAGGATTAGATCAGATCAAAATAAAGGTAGTAGTAGAAGACAAGGATATTATTTTACTATGGATTGGGAAGTGATGAGTGACTAAAAAAGGTCATTAGCCTTGGTGGTCCATAAATATATAATTAAAGGTAACAACATTGTAGATATAACTATAAATGCATTTATCCTAATTGGTCAAGAATTTGCAAATAATTGCATGTGAACTGTTAAGTACTTTTGGGTACCACTAATACTGATTATGTTTGTAACTTTCATTTGAATATTTCAGTGTCTTTTTTCTTCATTATTATGTTTATAGTGCCATTTTTTTATGCGAATATAATTAGTGTAATTTAATGAAAATTATTATTATGTTTATACTGCCATTTTTTATGCGAATTTAATTAGTGTCATTTAATGAAAATTGTGTTCAAAAGATAACACAATTAAAGAACTTGTTTTTATGCAAATATTTTTTGTCTTCAAAAGAGCTTGTTTTTATGCGGATTCAAAATTTAAAAAAAAAAAAAATTTGAAGAGAAAAAATATTCACAATTATGTTTAATGTTATTTTTTTTATACGGATTCAGAACTTCAAAATCACCATTCATCCGTTCAAACAATTTGTTTTTCTCAACGAGAACGTCTTAAAATTTGAATGAAGACTAAAAATTTCACAAGTTATTAATCAGCAACTGGTCAAAAACAAAAAGCTTTAAAACTTGACCAATACGAAACCGTAGTCCCCGTAAGAAAAACTCACCACGGCATCCAATCCTCCTCCGCCTTCACCGGTAACAATTTAACGGCCACCGCCTTCTCCCTCCACCGCCAAAATCCGTACCCTAGAGACTCTCTCTCACGCTCCATGGACGCGCGTCGCGTTTCCCGTACCGTGATCGACCCCAAGGTCCGCCAAGTCGGGTTCTTCACCCCCGTCGCCGAAACCCCACCGTGTCGGACCCAGTCCGGCCCGGCAATCACAGCCCCTTCTCCTCTCTCCGAATCTCCGGCCAGCAACTCCCTCTCTCCCGTCATGATCCCCCCGTCGCGTCACCTTTCCGACACAGCCGTGATCCGTACGGCCGCGGTGCCGGTACCGGATTCGGCGTTGCGGCGCACGGAATCCGGCGACGTGCCGGTGGGCAGCTATAATCCCTCGGAGTCGTTGTTAGGGACCTCGCCGGTGTCAGCCTCGCCTTCGAGTCGCGTTGGGGATGGACTCGAGTTCTCCGATGAGTCCTCGGCCCGTTGGTATCAGCGGAGCGGCTCCGGAAAGATGGCGTCGAGCTTGCCCGGAGTAGGATTCGAATCCGCAGCATTGAAGACGGCTGCTGAAGTTCCTGGTAATTTAATTGCATTGAGAAATTGGATTGAAGTTATTGCATTGGGGCCAATTTGAAATTTTGAATATTTGTACGAGTGCATTGTGTAATTATTTGCTGATATTTTCGTTAATTAGTTAAGTATTGCAAATGCAAAGTTTAAGTTGGTTATAGTGTTTGTGCTAATTAGTTAAAGCTTGCAATTCTGTGCAGAAAAGAGTGGAGAGGCGATTGTGGAATCGCAGAAAGAACTTCCGGCAAATTCAAAACCTTTGACAGCCAAGACCACAAAAGCGGAAAGGCGTGCCTTGCAAGAGGCTCAACGCGCTGCAAAAGCCGCTGCTAGAGGTTTGAAAGTGATCCTTTTTAGTCCCGCGGTATTTTTGGCTGTGTAGCTGCTATTGCCTGATTAATGCGTGTTCTAGACGAAAAATCAAGTCACTTACAAAAGATTTTTGTGAATCTAGATATGCCGTAATTTGTACTGTGGCTCGCACTCAATTTGACGTGTTAATGATTGCTCAATTTCAAGTGACGACTTCTCAAAGGAGCGACTGAATTACTTGTTAATTGCATACAGACATGTTGTAAACATCATTCATAAGTTTTACATTTTAACAAAGATTAAGTAAAAGCGAGTCTATTTGTGTATTTAGTATGAAATACTGATCTGTTTCTTTACCTCTTTCAATTTGGTTTATTTGTGTGCTTGGAGCTCCCCTCAATACCATCCATGTATTAACTGTTCTTATGGTTCCCCAACCTTGTAAAAATACAGGTGAGGGGAAAAAACCTGCTGCTGTAACTGGAGGTGGCGCTACTGGTAAGGCAGCTAAGTCTGCAATGCAGTCTGTGCAAAAGAAGGATACTTCTCAAGTTGCACCTTCGGTGGCTGCTTCTGATAGAAAGGGGGGTGATCGACCACCAGATAAGGAAAGGAAGAAAGATGTTCCTCCTCCACGTATGCAGTTTGATGATAAGAGCCGAGTGGAGAAGGCAAAAAGGCGTGCAGTGGTCCATCAAACAGAAGCTAAAAACAGAGTTGAATTGTTCCGGCATTTGCCTCAATACGAGCGTGGAACTCAGCTTCCTGATCTTGAATCAAAGTTTTTCCAACTTGATCCAATGCATCCTGCCATTTATAAGGTATTTCTTTTAGGAAACGAGTTATTGTTGGCTCATCGTTTGTGCTTATGTGGTCAGGCTTTTGTTGCAAAAAATCAAATTAGTCATTCAAACTGTGAACATTCAATTATTGATTAAATGGAACTTTTCCTGATAAGGTCAACAGAAGTAAGCTACCACGTACATTTTGAATAAATTTTGTTGTCAAACTTTTGTTAAGAAATAAAACGCGTCACAAAGCTTTCATTGTATGTTTGTTTCATTTACATGTTGCCTCTGTGCACGCACTTTTTTCAAGGCATTTTGTACAAGTATGAGCACGTCTAGACAGTCCTAGATGCGTTTGAAAGAGTTCCAGTATTTATCTCGTATCAAGGGTAAAGATCTTTCTACTAGTGAACATTTGATAACATTTATCTGAATGTTTCAAAACTAAAAGGACTGGATGAATGTATCATTATACATTATCATCTGCATGCCTAATAACGTAGATGCAATTATGGACATTTGTCAGGTTGGACTGAAGTATTTGGCTGGAGAAGTATCAGGGGGTAATGCTCGTTGTATTGCAATGCTCCAAGCATTTCAAGAAGCCATTAGAGACTACTCAACACCGCCAGAGAAAGTTCTTATCAGAGATTTAACTGCAAAACTCAGTAGTTATGTCTCATTTTTCACTGAATGCAGGCCACTTTCGATCAGCATGGGAAATGCAGTAAGGTTTCTGAAGAGTCGTGTTGCCAAGCTCCCCTTAAGTCTTTCCGAGTCTGACGCAAAGTCTACACTTTGTTCAGAAATTGACCGTTTTATAAATGAAAAGATAGTACTTGCTGATAAGGTGATAGTCGGGCATGCTTCTACAAAGGTTAGGGATGGAGATGTTCTTCTCACGTACGGATCATCATGTGTTGTTGAGATGATTCTGCTATATGCCCATGAACTCGGGAAAAAGTTTCGTGTTGTGGTAGTAGACTCACGTCCAAAGCTTGAAGGCCAAGCCTTACTTCGTAGGCTGGTCGCAAAGGGCCTGAGTTGTACATATACTCATATAAATGCCGTGTCTTATATCATGCACGAAGTAACACGAGTGTTTTTGGGAGCCGCCTCAGTATTATCTAATGGAACTGTATATTCGAGAGTGGGAACTGCATGTGTTGCTATGGTTGCTAATGCATTTTGTGTTCCAGTCTTGATCTGCTGTGAAGCTTATAAGTTTCACGAAAGGGTACAGCTTGATTCAATTTGCTCTAACGAACTAGGTACGTTGGTTCTCATACGTGGCCCTGAGCTTTTGTATTGATCTTGTTTTTTTTATTTGCTTAACTTCATTTTCTTTTTTCCTTGAAAGTGATTAAGTAGCATTGTCGTAATCCTTGCAGGTGATCCAAATGCTATTGCGAAGGTTTCTGGAAGAACGGATGTAAACTATCTAGATAATTGGGCGAACAAGGAAAATCTGCAACTTCTGAATTTAATGTAAGTTTTCATATTGTTCACCATACAAAACAACATTAGTTGGAATGATTCTTAATACGCTTCTGGATGTGTAACAGGTATGATGCTACTCCGTCAGATTATATATCTATGATTGTCACAGATTACGGCATGGTAAGTCATTTTTACGCTCCTACTTGAAACCGTGAAACAAGAAACTCGGTTATTATTCCCTTTGTAACCTCTCCATTCTTTTCTTGTTAAGGATCCGTAAGAGTATTCTTGATGATTAGTCTTAATCATATTGTTTTTTGGTATTACTGTAGATTCCACCCACAAGCGTGCCCGTCATTGTCCGCGAATATGGGAGAGAGCACTTGTGGTGATAGGGAACTCCGAAGTAGGCTGACGACGGTGTATGAACAAAGTATTCACATGTCCTATGGCAGGATTGTCTCGCCGGCGCGAGAGAATAAAACTCGATTTTTTGATCATTTGATAGGGAGATTTTGCGAAACGTTAATGGTAAGCAAATGTTAAAGACATGATGGTAGCAGCAGGGTATGAAATTTTGTTGGTAAATACAACCCAGTGAAGAGTGCATTTGGTGGCCTCTCCTGACAGTTTTGGGGGTTTTGCTTTCTGGTATCATTTAATTCTTCATTTTTGTCTACAAATTTTCTATATAAATGTTTTTGGGAATATGTTATTTTCCTTTTAACCTGAATTTTTGGGATAATTTAATTAATGAAAATTTCCTTTCGTATTGAGAGTAACTTGTATGGCAAGGTACACTGCCACACATGTTTTGGTTAAATTGACCCGCAAGGTTCGCCCCTTAGGGTTTTGGAATTGTAACAGTTTACACCTTTTGTCAATGGTTTTACGGTGAAACTTCAACTTTTACTTTCTTCTTTAGATATTACAAAAAATTGGGGGATATCATAATTGAAGAAGATGTGAAAGCGCCTCTATCTATATAAGAGTGCATCCTGAGCTGTGAAGTGGGAGAGAAGGGATTTCATAATTGAATTGGGATTCTGAATAAGATGGCCTTTCATTATAAATTTTATTTTCATATTGAAAAAGTAATAAGAGTAAGAGGTGTTAAGCTTTTCATCATTTTTGCGATGAGCTATTTTTCCGCAGGACCTCCTTATAATATTACTTAGGTTTGGGGATATGAATGTGTGTGTGTGTGTATAATTACCATAATTTCTTCCAAAAGAATTAATTGTTAGTAAATTTGGTACCCTCCCATTTGTGCTGTTTATATTAAGCAAATGTCACATATATCTCATACAAAATTACAGCAAAGGACTTGGTGCTCTAAGAGCAACTCCACCCATGGAGCCCTCCCCCTGGCAATCCACTATTCAATCCACCCTATTGAACAGTAACTGCCTTAAATGAATAGTAACTACCATTAATGAACAGTAATTGCCATTCGCTTGGGCTCCCACATTCACTCGGGCTCCACACGGCTGGAGCACAGTCCACCGGGCCTCAGGCCCTTTCCTCTCCCCTGTCCCCCGAGCACTCCACACGGCTGGAGTTGCTCTAAACAGATTAATTTCTTGAGCACCCAAACTTAGAGTATGTCCACCTGTTAATAGAAGACAAGGACAAAGGCAACAATATTGCCCTCCAGCCACTGCCCGCCCTAAAGCTCGTGCTTCTCAAGCCCGGCCTTGTGCCGACGGCAGGCTGATGTAAGCATGAACGTTGCAAACCGATACAAATGCATGACTTTATACCAGTAATGGAGGAAAAATAGGGGGCAAAATTATTCATGTAAGTAGAAATAAAACAAATTTTTACTCTTTCAAATCATTAGTATGTACCATAATTTTAAACTGTACACGAAATTGAGGCCTAACATACAACAAAGCATTTCAAATGCCTAAAGATGCCAATTTTCCCCTTTTTAAGTGGGATTTGTAGTTGCCATGGCTGAGTTGACGGCACTCCAAGCCAATCACGTGTTGCCACGTGTTCCCATCAATGTTTCTGTTTCCTCTCAGAGCCATGAGTACTATTATCAGCTGCAGCGGCACTTGTTGCCAATTCCATCAACCGCTCAAATTCTATTTCACTTGATTTGTACTTGAATTTCATCCCACTCTGTAGCCATGACCTTATGCAAAGTCGTGCGGCATGCAGAATCGTTGCTTGTGAATTTCATCGCCTTTTGCCACGGAACAGTTCTTCGGTGCCACTGAAAGTCAATAGTATGCGCTATCCACGGCTTTCTCTGATAGAGACCCTCGAAGAAACATGTTCCAGCGACGCCCGAGCCGTAGATCTAAAATCTCACAATCTTCGACGGCTTACAAAAGTAAACGCTCACTCGCTCTCAGACTCAGTCGAGAGAGAGAGAGAGAGAGAGAGATGAATAGGTGCACGATTGTTGTATACCAATGATTGAAAATAAAAGATCTAAATATTTTTGAAAATTAAATCTAATGAGTATAATGCTCATACCATTAACTGAAACGTAGCATTGAAGCCGAGATGAGATCTTCTGCAAGTGTTAATTGCATGTGGCCTCTCTATGTCTTTGTTAATTGGCTGAGAATTTGATTTATTTTTTATTATTTTAATCATTGTCAAGTTAACATTAATTATGTTTAGTTCAATTAACAAAGGCACAGGGAGGCCACAAGTAAAAATGGGTGCAGAATATCTCATCTCATTGAAGCCACACTAGGTATATATTGATATATATCACTGAAATTGGGGAAGTGGATTTACCAAATACTTGAACTTGACTTAATGAGAGGCTAGCTTTAGGTACTACCGCGGGTTGCCCATGCAATGTAAATGAAAGGGATGTAGACAATAATTACAATCCTTATAGTTACAAGAAAAATGACGTTAATTAGATATTATAAAACCCAGAAAATTTTGCTTCATAGATCATGTCAGCTGCAATTAAAACTAGTTCGTTTGTAAATTTGTATATATCGGTCAGTTGGTGAGGAAAAACTTACATGCACCTCTCGAGACGTCACTGTGACATCCTGACGAGTGCATGTAAGTCTCCATCATGTTTTCGAAGTCAAGAAAAAATTGCAAAATCGGACATTTTTCGAGGTTGGAAAATCCATGCCATGCCGAATTGTGTTGTGCTCAAAATCGCTTAATCAGCTGAACCTGTTGCTGTGCATTTGAAATGAAATGTGTAAATATTTGTGCTTCCTTTGAAGAACTATGTATTTCTCTTTCTCCTTGACTTCCTTGATTTCCAAAAGATTGCATAAGGGTTTGGGCAGATTCTGTATGGAACTTTTGGTTGAGGAACATCAGGGACACTGCAATATTATTCATGTACAAAACAAAATATCCATTAATCGGTAATATCAGTCTTTCTACAATGTGGTTAACTACACTTTAAAATCTACAACCGTAAAGTGAAGTCGATGCATCAACAATATCATGCTGACCACATATGTAAGACATACAGTATCCGGGTTTTGAAAAGATGCAGTTAACCGCATTGTAATTAACCACATTGTGTGTGTGTGTGTGTGTGTGTGAAGCAGGTAAAAAATTTAGGTTTAAAATATTCTTACTGTAATCCAGCAATGTCAATCTGTGAAAAGTCCATGTTGTTGGTTGAACTGTCGAGGAGGACTGGTGTGGCAGCTCCACTGGTATTACTACTACTTATCCTCTTACTACTTAATGGTGATGAGGGAGGTGGTGGTTGCTTGATGGCCAGAACCCTGCAATTCAAGTTGTTTGCAACACTAGTACTGCTGTGGGACATTGCCAACCTATACATACACACCAATTATACCAAATTAAAAATTAATCACTATCACCTCAGTTATGATCCATCCTATCATGTTTATAATATATTGTGCATGAAAATTGACAACTTTAATATGAAAGGAATTTGGATTAAACAATGTTTCTATGATAGTGAAGCATAGCAAGAAAGTCAAACATAGCATGTATTATATATCAAGAGAAATGTTAAGGGACTCTCTTAAAGTGAGGTTCTCTGTCACCTCACAGTTTAACGTCAATTTATGTGCTAAGTTCAACTTTTGAAAGAGCCTCCTTAGCATTTCTCTATTTATCAATATATATAAGACGTGACTAGAACAATGTGTTATTCCCTCTGCATATAAATTTGAATTCTCTTTTCAGTAGTTTAAAAGAATTTAGTATAAAAAATGAAATGGATATAACGATTTAGAGTATTGTAAATACTTATATTTCAAATGAACATTAATAATAATAATAATCATTCAAGAAAGTATTCCAAAAGTTATATTCTTTCTGAATTATATAATTTCATGGATGAAATATTTCGCGGCCATGTATCAGTTCAAATTAATAGGAAAGAATCATTTGTGAAGAACAAATAAAAGAAACATACAAAAATTCTGATAGGGAAACTCAGGACCACATCTGCAATTGTAAGTAATATGTTTGAAAACTATCTAACATTATAAGATTACAATTAATGTATCACTACGTAACATTTGAAAACTTGGCATTGAAAACTATCTAACATTATAAGATTATTCAAATTCCTCAAGGAGTTGTTGGATTCAATTCAAATTCCTCAAGAAATATTCTCCTAAATTAACATTTGAAAACTTGGCATTATGTAAACAACATCATGTTTGGCTAATATATACTATCTGCCTAAAAGATGGACAAGTGGGTATGGTCTTGCAAAATTATTGTCCAATGATTCTTGATGAACCACATATAATGTCCGAAAGCCAAAAACGCAATCTACAAAGAAAAACTAGATTTTTGTGTGTATATCTTTCTTCTTTTATTAATCTCGTTTTTCGGGTGACATGAGGAGAAATATGCACAAAGTGATATACAACGCATTGCACCGGAAATCTTTCTCCAATCTACCCCTATTGTAGGAGAAGTTCTTTAATTAATCGGGTAGGGATAACATGTTACCCGTCCGATCACACAAGTAAAAACGACAGCCACCTTAGAATAGGGTCCCACACGAGTATATGCAGGCTAGTTATTTTATTCCACCAGCATGCCACATGCATAGCGACATATTGGTCATACATGACTCTAATATTGAACCATATATGGTCCCATTCCCAACCCACTCCGGCCATGCTTGCTCTATCACACGCCACATATAAAATAAGGCGTGAAAGAAAAGAGTTGATGAGGTGAAATTTTTAATTGTGATCGGAATACAAGTGATACATTACATGTTTTAATAGGAATAGTAGGAAATTTTATTTTTTAAGTTATTAACTTTTTAGCACGCATATTTCATCATTTGTATAATAACACATGATGTACCACTCTGTGTACCAATCACACTGAAAAATCTCTCGTTCATGAGGTAATGAATAATTGGATACCCATATCTGCCAGTTGACTCTCCTCTTCTACAGGACCTTCATCTCCAATGGAGAAAAAATTGTGTACGGCAAATGGACATAGGATAATTCTCACAAACGTTTCGTATTTTGAGTACACCGAACTCTACATTAGTTTCAGCCATCGCTAGAGCTATCTTATCAAAGTTTCTCCTCTTACTACGAAACTCACATTACCTATCTCTCAATTCCAAAATTGAATGCTTTAAATTATATCCATCAATAACTTAATCCCGTCGTGATCATCACAATGATTAAAATCAAACACATAATTACATAGAGATTAAAAACAATGTTCTAATTAAACCAATAATCTCAGCAAACTTACCTGTAGAGAAAGCTGTGATCATGGAGTCCAAGAACAAGAGCTGAAGCCCCAATCTCCCTGACCAAAGCTGCAATCTTCTTCCCATCTTGATCACCTTCTGTGACAATCATTTCAACCTTGGTCTGTAAATCATCATCATATACACTGGTAATTTGAACATACATATGTATAATCAGCAACATTAACTCACACATACATACAAAAAAAAGGTTATTTAATATTTGAGAAAAACGATTAATGTAAGGTTAATATATAAAGGAAAATTGGTCGAAATGATCGTTTTTCAAATTCGAATTCCTGAAATGATCAGTTTTCAATACGTTGATCACCCGTATTATCACACATAAAACACGTACGTTGGGGAAGGTGTTGCAGATTTCTTTGAAGGAGAGGGTCAACTGGAAACCTTTCAAGCGGAGAAGCCTGGATTTGTTCTTGTTTCTGGATCTTGAGGTTGGAAAAACATGAACCAGAGTTACCCAGTCTCCAAACCTAACCAGGTTGTGGAGTGCCCATCGAAGAGCTGTTCTTGCTGCTTCCACGTCTTCAACTACTACCACTATTCTCCTCGCATCCATTACCGGCCGCCACCCACCTGCTCTTCCCTCTCTCTCTCGCTAGAAATAGATGCCAAAACTCTCTAAACACAGATCATTCATGAGTTGTCTCTTTCTCGGCTTCTTTTAAATGAGTTTGATATACACGTCAATCATCTTTCTTCCTTCACCACAATATTTGATTTGACAAATAATATTACTATATTAGGGTATTGTACAACTTTCCTCAGTTATTTTTTCGTGCACAAATTATGAGATGACATAAATAGATCGTTTCGTCATATCTATTATTGATATTTATGCTATTTAGATAAATTTTCACATATTCTAACAATTTATATTTAACATGACATAAATTATGATGGTTGACGAGTTAAAGATCACAAATGTAGACCAATGTAATGCTTATTAATTTTCGATGTAATCGTCATGCGTTCATATTGTGTTAACAAAACATTTATATTATAACATGTATGACTATTAATTAGTACGTATCATGCACAAATCGGTAAAACATAACTGCGTCAACCACTTAATCATAATATATGCATTTGTACATCGTGTAATAGTTGTGACTTTCAATTCCAGTAATGATTTTCAAAATACGGGAAGTCTATGCTTTCATTTCATTTTATTTTTTTGTCAAATGATAGATTTTGTTAAATTAGAGGTTAGATTAGTCATCAACGGTGTTCGAACCCATGCCTAGAGTTTATGCTTTCATGAGTAAAAGAATATTGTTAATCTCTTTAGAAATATTTGCCCAGTTTAAAATTAAGTATATTATTTCAAGCCGCCTTACATATTCCCTTAACTATATTTTTCATGATTTGATGAGATTTTGGGGACTAACCTTGATTTGTTTTAGAAGTTTGAAACTACATGGATCGTGCCAGTTAGTGCTTTTGGAATCTGAAACCTAGAAAATTGGCATCTTATTTTAAAATTAAAACAATTTTATCATTTAAACTTTCTTCCCCACTTTATCCATGTCAAAACTATGCTCCACTTTTCCAGCAACATTTCAAAAAATAAATTGATGATTAAATAACAGAAACTCGGATACGGGCAAAAGGATAAAACAGAACTGACAAATTCTTTCGGATATCTGAAAATTCAAATTAAAAAGAATAAATAAATCTTTGCCACCTAATTCACCTATTATTTTATATAATTATATGACAAATAAGAACCCTAATCCCACATAATATGAATTATTTTATGGAAAAAGAATAATAAAAAGTGTTTTTCTAACGCACTTCATGTATGCTTAGCTACACAAAATACGAATCAAAATAGGATCTCCCTCTGGCTGATACACCACTCACATTAAAAATTTATATAAATTGGATATGAAATCATGGGGGCTTCGTCGCATTGCTTTTCTAATCACAAAACGACGGGAAAAAGGGGTCGTATCATCAGTTGATTCTACTGTTCTGTCGCTGTGTTTTTGCTTCTATCTCTTTGTTTTGGTTCTTCTGTTTTTGTGGTTCCAAGTGCACAAAGGTAGGGTAGTGAAAATTGCTTTCTTAAAATATGCATGAAATTCATAACCCTAGTTGCATCTCAGCGGACAGAAATGTGTATAAAAACAAAGAAAATGAAATCCATATCAGCAAACTGCCAAATCAGTTAATGTTTTTCATCTAATTATATTCAACTCGTTAATTTTCTTTGTTTTCTCTTGGCTTTCTGTGGATATTGTTAAAAAAAAAAAAATTTGAGCAAACGATATTATCTACACTGATGCGAGGAGGTGTGCTTAACCTCATAATGGGCTAGCAATAATGTGGTTTGAATTCACTTTCCTAAAATATCTCACTTACAAGTGAAGAGGAATATCCGTAGACTGTAGTACTAAGTGGCTGTGGATATTGTTAATTCGGAGTTAATGTTAGACTTAACAGTGTTAAGTTAAGAACCAGGCGTAAAAAATGTTAGGTAGTATGAAGACATTGGGGACGGAAAAGCATTTTCATTTTATAAGTTTTATTTTTCACTAATTTCGTTCTTTGAATTTTTACTCCAACTCAAGGTATTAAATATCGGTAATATCGGAAATATCGGTAGTCCGAAAACACGGAAATATCGATGGAAATATCGGGATAATATCGATATCGATAAAATTTCCATGGAAACCACGGAAATTGTAAGAAAAACTTGGAAATTTTTATTGAAACTTTGTAGGATGTTTATTTAGTCAATTATCTATTAGTTTATCAAAAAAAATTGGAAGGAAATGCATTGCATGATGGATTTAACATTATCAAGTTGATTATATAGCGAGCTGGCAAACATTGTGAGTGTAGAAAATATATAGTAATTAATGAAAGAAGTTTAAACACACCAAAATCATTTATATATAATGAAAGAAGTTTAAACACACCAAAATCATTTATATATAGTGAATCTATTATTTTGATGAGATACGCATTCTACAAAACTAGTTTCAACGATCAAACCGTCAAACTTGTTTGTATATGCTTCGAGATCACATACGCCAAAAATTGAAAAAAACAAACATTCAGAGATCAAGTAACATGACAAAACTTTTCGACGGTTATAAACGAAAAATCACGATTTAACGGTTATTTTAACTCCGATTTTGATGATTTTTTACAGCTACACTCCTTGACCCTATATGAATACAATGAATGAATTCGATCTTCAATTTAATATATTTACACTAGTGGATACCACAAAATCTTATGTTATACTTAATGAAAGTATGAATAAACTCTTAAGTGTTAGTGAATCTATTGTTTTGATGAGATACGCATTCTACAAAACTAGTTTCAACGATCAAACCGTCAAACTTGTTTGTATATGCTTCGAGATCACATACGCCAAAAATTGAAAAAAACAAACATTCAGAGATCAAGTAACATGACAAAACTTTTCGACGGTTATAAACGAAAAATCACGATTTAACGGTTATTTTAACTCCGATTTTGATGATTTTTTACAGCTACACTCCTTGACCCTATATGAATACAATGAATGAATTCGATCTTCAATTTAAAATATTTACACTAGTGGATACCATAAAATCTTATGTTATACTTAATGAAAGTATGAATAAACTCTCAAGTGTTAGTGAATCTATTATTTTGATGAGATACGCATTCTACAAAACTAGTTTCAACGATCAAACCGTCAAACTTGTTTGTATACGCTTCGAGATCACATACGCCAAAAATTGAAAAAAACAAACATTCAGAGATCAAGTAACTAACAAAACTTTTCGACGGTTATAAGCGAAAAATCACGATTTAACGGTTATTTTAACTCCGATTTTGATGATTTTTTACAGCTACACTTCTTGACCCTATATGAATACAATGAATGAATTCGATCTTCAATTTAATATATTTACACATAGTGGATGGATACTACAAAATCTTATGTTATACTTAATACAAATATAAATAAACTATAATTTAACAATTTTATACCCCTAAAAATTACTTAAAAAAATTAACATGTAATTGTTAACATTACTTAATTACTTACAAAAATTAACATGCAAGTATTAATTACTTAAAAAAATTAACATACGAGTCCACACAAATTTATTTGTTGTTGTATAAATTACAATAATATACATATAAGTTTGTAAACTTACCTTAAATATGAAACCCTTTGTGTTCAAGCTTTGGAATGGATCTGGATAGTTAAAAAAATATCCGTCTCCCGAAAAAAACGATAATATCGCCGATATATCGACGATATTATCGATATTTTGGTCCATGACCACACACACACACAGACATCCCATGCCACCAGGCCCACCACCACCACACACGCACACAGACAGCAGTCTCTGTCTCTCTCTCGAACCTTCTCTCTTCTTCCTCCATCTCCCACACACGCACAGCACAGAAACGGTCTCTCCTTTCTCTCTGCACCTAGGGTCCGAGACCTCCTCACCTTACCTCAGTCACACGCATACACACACACGCACAGAGACCCTCACCTCTCTCTCGAACCTTCTCTCTTCTTCCTCCATCTCCCACACACACGCACAGCACAGAACCTCTCTCGGCGCCGTCTCTCCTTTCTCTGAGAGAATTTCCATTCCAGAGGCGGTGGAGGACCCCCCGGATCTGCTGCGACGACCTCATCGCCCCCGTTCATTTCTCGGACACAAGCAGAATCGAATTAACAACGGCCCAGATTACGAAAACCCCAAATTTTCCACCAATCCAATCAGCTTATCGAAGATCGCTTTCTGGGTTTACAAGATCAGAGACAGTAGCGGAAAACCCATATCCGAAAAACGAAATAAACAATCACAATGGTTTCTGGGTATTTTCACACCCATCATCAGCAACCTCGTCTTTCTCCCTCTCCTTCTCGTCTCTTCCATCGGCGAAATCGTGTTTTTGGGACGAAATCGGCTCGGCACACCCATCTCCGGCGAGGCCGTGGGTGTCGACGAACTTTCCGAACACCTCCGACCGTTTCACGGCAAACGGAATATATAAAAACGTTCATCTCGTCTTCTATTTCATTTTCATACCTAGATCGGAGTCTATGGTGTTGTTTTACAGTCGGCCGGAGCTGTAGAAGCTCCGGCGTTCTTCTCCGTTTAACTCCCTCTCAAAAAATATCGCGATATTTCGATAATATCGCGATAATATCGATATTATCGATAATATCGCGATATTATCACGAAAACCTTTGGATAGTTAAAAAAATATCCGTCTCCCGAAAAAACGATAATATCGCCGATATATCGGCGATATTATCGATATTTTGGTCCATGCTCCAACTATAATATTAACATCCGCCGTAGCAAACTTCAATTAAACCACCAGGTTCGACCGCCGGCAGAAAAACTTTATGTACATGGTAGTAAATTTCTGCCGTCTGCAATATTGATGAAATTGTACTTATAAAATAAATAAACACATTTGATCAAGGGCGCCAAAGCCACACGCCCACGAGGTGGGGAGGGGGGTTTAGTCAATAGATCTCCGATGCCTAAGTCAATTTCTTTGAAAAGATAGAGTTTAGGCTTAAGTGCGTACCAAAAGCTTAATTACCAGAAATTAGTGCAGATGAGTTATTTACAGGGAGGAGGTCGGCCATAAGAGGTAGGGTTTTGCCCTACACATGGCTACTTTCCAGTCATCCAGAGTACGGATAAGGAAAGAATAATTCCAAAAATATTAAATAACATCTTGGAATTATCTTGGAAGTATATTTGATTGGATATGATTGTGATTCCTTCTTTGATAGAGTTGTCCTTTCATTTGGAGAGTATTATAGATAGGATTCAATAATAAGTCCTATTTTTAATGTCTTTCACTTTTCCTTCTTGTTATGGGGAAGAGAGTTCGATGAAGTTGTAGTCAGCTGTTCAAGTCTTCAGATATACTGAGTTGCACGTGGAAATCTTCGTGGGCTTTGTCAAACTAATAATGGCATTCTTGTCTTTTTTTGAGTAAACAGTCACGTGTCAACTCCAAAAAAAAAAAAAAAAATATTTTTGACTCCACAATATAGCAAATTAACTTTATTTAAATCCCATTAACTTTTTATTTTATTTTATTTTTAACTAATTCTCTTTTGCTAACTAATAAGAATGAGGATCCTCAAATCGTGTTCGTTCATCGTACATCGTGCGGTCAGTTTTCGTTAGGTACTATTCATATTTAATTTTAATTTTAAAATAATTTATGACCACACGATATATGATAACGAACACGATTTGAGGATCTCTGGGATCTTCACAAATAACTAATATAAAGATTCATTTTTATTTAGCCTTACACGTATCATTGTTAGGATCACCACTGACTTTATTCCATAGAGTAATTTCAGCCAAATACAAAGAAGAAATTATTTTATAACCACAATATACTCATGAGCTGATTTGTGTCTTAAGCCGAATTAGCTACCAAAAATGATGTGATTTTAGATGCCAAAACTGGCTTATACACAATGCTTATTTAGGTTAAGGTTAGGTATATGAGCAATGATGATTAGCCGAAATAGATACGATTTTTTATATAGATTTTATTAGATTATATGTTAGATTAGCTGATGACAGGGTTCGAATCCACACCGTTATGCAAGAGTTCAACACATTTCCACTACTATGATAAAATGCCACTTGCAAAATAGATACAATTTTAGTTTCACGTATTTTGTTGAAGAATTTAAAGGTTTCTTTTGATGTCTAGAATTGACTTGAATTAAATAAAGACTTTTTATCCAAAATGGTTTCTGAGATTTGCATAATTCTTCATTTTGGTCCCTGAATTTTGAAATCGATAAAATTGGTTCTTGAGTTTGTCCACAATCAATCATTTTGGTCATTCCGTGAAAAATCTCCATTAAATAAGGATAAAATGACAAAAATACACTTAATTTTTGTCAAATCATTTTGGCTTATTGTTTATTAAATTGATAAGACCACTTGTATTGATTTCAAATTTCAGGGACCAAACTGAGGAATTATGCAAATCTCAAGGACTAATTTGGCTATAAAACCTTGAATAAATTATTAAATTTAGTGAATGTTGGACGACAAACAAATTTACTTATTTTGTCAAAGGGAAGGTGAAATATAAATTAGTCATGAAATTGAAACTCAAGCTTTTTAATATCAACAAAAATGGTACAATTGCAAGCGATAATCCATGAGAAATTCATTGAAACTGATGAGGTAACAAATCTACATAAATCCTAACACCAAATGAGGCATGTGTTTTTATAATTATCCTTTTATCTTCTTATCAATCAACGTACTTTTTAGGCGAATATCATATGTACATAGTACATATTTGTCTTTACCAATTACCAAGTAAAAGAAAATCGAAGGCATTACTCACGTAACACACCCTTGTCTGTTATTTATTTTGGTCAAATTGCCCTAATAATTCTTCTAGTTTATCTCGAACCATAAGTTTTGCTTGCTATATGGTAGCTAGACGTTTTATTCTTTGTTTTCAATATTGATTTTTAACTTCAGTGCTAAAACCTTAGGGTAACGGCAATAATTACTTTTATGTTATAAATAATTTTTTAGTAATGCTATAAATAATACTTTAAATGGTGGATAAGCCCTCACTTTATTTAAGGTGACGAAAAGAATAAACTTTTAAGTTTGACGCGGAGAATATAAAAAATTGTTATATATGATAATACAAATATGTGGTAAATATAGCACTAGGATAATATGGGATCCATTTTGTTGTACTGTTGTGCTTATTTGGAAACTTACCAGGAGCTTAATTACCTCAAAGAAAATCCATACTACCATATACATATAAATATATTGAAAGCAAATCTTGCAAATTTGCAAGGTAATATGATTATGTATGTACAGAGAAAGCCTTTGGAGAAAACAAGAAAAATAAAACTCAATTTCCGAATCCGAAACAAAAAAATCTGTATGTAATCTATGAAATCATCTCCTTCTCCATTTCATTTTTCTTTAAATTTACCTGCTTGCTGCTGGTTCAAATTTATCTTCAACAATGGCCAAAACCCTAGTCCCAAATATTTTTCTTGTGCTTGTAGTTTTGATCTCCCTGGGCACGCGCGCCCTAAGTGACAAAGGCGTCGCAAGGTTTCCTCTATACCACAGAGAAAAGTTCTTGGCATCACATTTCAAGGACCATCACTCCCTCGTCAAAGCTCGATTGGCCCGGGATAGGGCACGCTTCAAACTCCTTCATCGGCGTCACCTCCAGCACTCGAATTCTGCTCCATTTCTACGCCCAAACGTCGATTTCAATGAGACCAACGTGTTCGAGGAAGGCGGGGAGTACGTGACCGTTTTGAGAGTGGGAAATCCACCACAAAAAGTGCAACTTCTTGTAGACATGGGCACACCCTTCACATGGTGGCAGTGCCAACCAGGGTGCATCCAATGTTACTCAACACCACACCATATTTTTGATACGAGCATGTCATCCACGTACACTCAGACAGATTGCTTTAATGGATCATGTGATGTACAGCAGCTCTACATACAAGGTTGTGTTCGTCGTGGTGAGCACCAGTGTCGTTTCAGCGTTCATTATGTAGATCGATCTGTCTCCGAAGGTATCATGGCCACAGATACCATATCAACAGATGAGGGTGTGCATCTCAGTAACAATTTCTCTTTCGGATGTGGAAGTCGTATTACAGGTACATAATATATTAACTTTAACGTTCGGATTACAAATGAAAAATAAACTATCGCATCATTTGGTGAATAAAACTTAACATGATCTTTCATTAGGTATGGACATGTTCAATGATGCCGCGACTGGAATCCTAGGCTTTGTACCGGGTGGATATTCATTTCCGACTCAACTCCAAACTCACAATTTTACCTTCTGTCTGCCTTATTACAATACAACTGACCGTGGAACGTTGTACTTGAATTATTACGACGAATTCCGGTTTCAACATTCGAGTACAGCAATTCTGGACATCAGAATGGACCGTTATTATTTGTTGTTCAGTGGGATAGAAGTGAACGATGAAGCAATTCCAATTCCTCCTGAATTCTGGGGATTTGATTCCGATGGTGTTGGGGGTGTGACTATTGACACAGGGACTACAATCACCAAGTTTCCCGAGAAGGCCTATGACATATTCAAGGACTACTTCATCCGCAACGCTCAGGGTTTGCCCCAAGCGCCCGGCGAAGATCAGTTAGACACTTGTTTTTATGTGAAAGGAATCTACGGGTGGACTGTCCTCGTTCCCAAGGTTAAATAGTTAGAGTCATTTTCTTTTCTAGGGTTACACTGATTGATTTTCAATTAGATTTCGAAACTGATCTTAACTTATTTACCATTCTACAGGTTAAATTTTTGTTTAAGGTGAGAACTCCGCCGTTGGAGTTGGACGTTCGTCAGGTTGTCATGGCTGTGGGCGACGACAAGTACTGCCTTGCATTTGCCGCCGGTGGAAGAACCTCAATCATCGGAAGCTGGCAGCTTCAGGGGTCACATATTGGATTTAAGCTTCCTAGTCGTGTTCTAGGAATTCAACCTAGAAGTTGTTACTAATTTTAACTCATTAAAATGTTGCTACCACATAATTGTCTTCGGTTTTACTTGATTTAAGTTACATGGTCTACTTAAGTCAATAGAACAAGTGTACGGTCTATATCCATCCATCTTGTATGACTCACAGGTCCAGATGATAGCCAAGTGTCATGCCATTAGTGATGACCTAGTATGAATGGCTTGGAGTGGAAATTGTGTAATGTGTAAGAGAATGTTTTGATGTGAGGTCTGCAAGAGCATTTGTGTCGCATTCTTTTTACAATATACACAGAAATATCTGAAAATAGATATGGGCACTTGGAACCGAAAATCGAAACCGAAATACGAATCAAATTGGACCGCATCGAACGGTTTAATTATGCGGTTTCGAAATAGTTGCGGTTTTGAAACCGAACCGTAGTGTAGGAAATAGTTTGGTTTCAGTTTTGGCTTTTGAAAACCGCACTAAAACCGAACCTCACCGCAAATATTAATAAACATTTAATTAAATGTCCATATTAGATGTCATGTTTTAATTGGTTGTTTGTTAAAATCCATACATTCAGTATGAACTTAACCACACTAGAATATCATCACTCATCAGTCTCTCTCTCAAAACTCTCTCAGAATATCAAATTAACTAGTAGAGAGAGAAGATTAATTCTCCTGATAGTGAGTGTGTATAAATAGAATTCCAAATTCCACACATAAAGGATCTTAATTTCTGGTCTCTACCCAGCTATACTTGGTCAGAGTAGACATGTTCTCCAGGCTGCAACCCAAAATGTACGTACGTAGGAGCACTACCAGAAGAGGAATTCTGTAGTCAATTGGACAGAGGAAATTTTATTTAAACCATCTTATGATTAGATAGGTGTAAATTTTAAACTGTATATTTTTCTTAAAAACCGAACCAAAACCGTTTAAAAACGCACCGAACCGAACCAAACTGTTTGGTTTCATTTTGGTTTTTTTGGCTTCAAAACCGCACCGAACCAAACCGTAAAAAGTTTCGGTTTCGGTTTCACTCAAAACTGCACCGAATTGAACCGTGCTCACCCTTATCTGAAAAGTTTTTGTTCCTCATTCCTTTATTCCTTCTTCAATTTCTTTGCAAATCCAGAAACTAAAAACATAACCAAACACTAAACTCCAACATGGTATCCAGAGCTCAAGGAATTGACATGTATTATGTAACATCTTGCACTTTCTTTTAGTCGACATGGAGAATGAACTAGTATGAGTACAGGTCATGACGCTTTATTGCAGTGGAGAAAAGCAATTATACTTATGCACTCTAATGCAGGTTCGATCTTTACTGACTCCCTCCCCCTAACATCTAACAATTTTACCCACTAGCGCTATTGTTAAGAAAAAGAAAAATTAATGCAAGTAGAGGACTAAAGAACAAAAAAAAACATTGTCTTGAAGGATTAGGCAAGTCGAACTATACATGATGAACTCAATCATTGAACAACTAGTGTAACCTACCCTTGCCCACCAGAATGATTAAGAGGAACCGAAGCCCTTGATAGAGAATACAATCCTCAAATCTCATACGATATAATAATGTGATATCATTATCAGATAAGAGAACAGAGAAACATCTGAGTGTCACATGATGAGGACATATGTACCCAAAAGTAGGCCCATTATTAAACTTGGTGTTGGGGTTTAAATCTAGAACCCAATATCTTTCTCCTTCCAAAGGCCCAAAGGGTTTAAGCAGCCAAACCAAAAACCCTCAAAAATCAAAAGAGGAAGGCACCACCATAATCATTCTCTTCTCGCCAAAAATGGCTTCCTCCTCCATGGCCACGCTCTCGAGGACGCTCTCTCGTTCTATGCAAGCAAACTCCAGGACTTTGCTCTCCATGCGCTTCTGCACCACCACTACCACCACCACTGGCACCTCCTCCTCCAGCAGCGACAGCTCCGACTCGGACGAGTCCAACCCTCTCAATTCGGAGGCAGAGTCAGCCTCGGGCGACGCCTCCCAACCGCCGCCTCCGTCCGATAAACCCATTCGAAGAAGCTTCATTTACGATCGCCCGCTCGAGAACGGCCTCGACGCCGGCATTTATAAGGTACATTTCGATTCAGTGCCACCGTTCCGATGATTCATAGTCTGAGAATTTAAGGATTTAGGGTTTTAATTGTGTGCATCCGCGGGTGTATATGTGCAGGCGATTTTGGTGGGGCAGGTGGGGCAGAGTCCTTTGCAGAAGAGGCTGAAGAGCGGGGCATCCGTGACCATGTTTTCAATTGGGACCGGCGGGATTCGGAACAACCGTCGGCCGTTGGATAACGAGGACCCGGTGGAGTATGCGAACCGCTGCAACGTCCAGTGGCACCGCGTGTGCGTTTATCCGGACCGGCTTAGCATGATTGCCATGAAGAATGTTGTGCCTGGGTGAGAGGTTTTTTCTACAGCTTGTTGTCATGTTCTAATTTGTGTTACTTGTTGTGATTGTGTATGATATATGACCATGTTTGCGAAAAAGGTCGTGTTTTTCGAAAAAAAAGGATGAATCTTTTCTGTACAAATGTGTGTAAAATGGATGATTGGACTAGCTTTTATGTGATTAGGAAGATTTGGTAGTGCTTTTTGTATAAAGGAGACTAGGAAAATTGTTGATATCGGCAGAAATTGGAAGGGTTACTAGCAATTTTTGGTATTTGATTCGAAATGGAACATTAGGGAGTAAGGACGGTTTGCTGGAATTAATCAGTCGAAATTGTAACATAGTGACCAGGTAGAGACGTATCGAGGGAGTGGGGAGTAGTGTCTTTTGGGATGCATCAAATTGATGGAAGAAGAGTTGTTTGAGCTGCCGTAATTCTGGACGGGATGAAGGAAAGTAAATAACGATTCGTAGGCTTGAGGTTTAGAGTTTCGGTTTGATATCATTCTGGTTGATCGTTGCAAAGTATGTTTCCATTTTGCGTTTGCAGTAATTGGTCATAATTTAACTCCGCTGCTTCTTTCTTATCATGATCAAGGCCTCCTTCCTCAAGTTCAGAACTTTGGTTTTGTTATTTGGAGTTATAATCGTTTCTGCGATTGGCAATAACATATTGAAATTTGATGTGTTACAGTTCAATTATATATTTGGAAGGTAATCTGGAGACCAAAATCTTCACTGATCCAGTCAGCGGGCTTGTTCGACGAGTTAGAGAGATTGCTATTCGCAGAAACGGTATGTACTTATCTATTTACGATTGTCTAAGATACGCTTTATATACTCGACCTAAATATCTATATGTTATACTTCTCGTCATGTTGATACATTCTTTTGCCCGTAATTCGCAGGTCGCCTTGTGTTTCTGGGCAAAGGTGATGGTGCCGAGCAATCACCAAAATGGGGGCTCAAAGGCGTTGGCTACCACTAAAAAGCTTTGTTTTAACTTTTAAGCTGTCCTGTGGCACAGATTTGTTCGACGAAAGACCAATTTTTTCGGTTGTAATCAACGTTCTTCTGTTGTATCTCAAGTAGCTGAGATTGAGATTACGTGTTCCAAACAAGGCTGTTGGACTTCTCAATCCGATTCAACAATTCGCTCTCTTTTCAATCTGTTTCGGCATGCGCAAATTTAGATTGCATCCTCTTTACGAGGTGAAATTCTAATCTACTTTAATTTACGGATGAAGAGACCGAACATAGATGCGAAAAAGGCGGGCACACTGGTTTGACGAACTAGCCTAATCCACATTGGTATTTCGGATTGACCGTGGTCGTACGTTGAGGCCACAAAATTCAGACCTTCCAATGCATTTGGATAAGCTTTGGGTCTTTCTTATCCACGAAAAATGTCCACGTCCAAAAGAAAGAGAATAAAGAAAATTGTAGGAAGATCTCTTCTTCCAAAACAGAGATGTTACCGAGCCCGAAATTCTTGCAAGCGTCCAGGACCTCCACTCAATGCCTTCATCTTCCAACGCCATCACCGCCGCCTCCGCCGCTCATTCCACAACTCCAAGGCGTATCCACTTCCTCATCTTTTCCTTCCATCAAACAGTGCTGCAAACTATCCCGCAGAGAGCTCGCGATTCGAAGCAATTCTCTGTTACTTCTCCTCCTCGGCTCGCAGAGTTTAGAGGGTTTGTTCCCGTCTAAAGCACGAGCCGAGAACTTGGAAGACACGAATAGCAATGAACAAGCAGCAGAAACTTCAAACACTACAGCGAGTGCCACTTGCATTGATAGAAGCCCTACAAAGCGTGCATTTCTCGACATATCCATCGATGGAGAGCCTGTTGGTCGGATTATAATTGGGCTACAGGAAGACGATGCTCCAGTTGGCGCTGCTAGATTCGGTAGTCTTGTCAGTGGAGCTGCCGGCACTAGCTACAGAAGGAAAGAGTTCGTTAAGATTATGCCAAACTATGTCCAGCACGGCGGAGTGAGATCTTTCGGTGTAGACGCTGAGCTTGCAAAGAAGACGGGAAGCAATTTGGAAGTTGATAGTCTCAATGAAGAGTGGGAGAGATTGAACGAGAAGTGTCCGGGCATCAAGAACAAGGCCGGAACCGTGAGCATTATCGTGAGAGATCCGTTGAAACCACCGCCGAAGACAAAGCTGGTTGCGAGGAAAGGGAAGCTGGAGATTGATCAGGAGGAGGTTGGGACAGCCCCGAATGGAACAGAGTTTGTGATCACTACGAAGGATTCACCTGAGCTCGATGCTTCAGCTTTGGTGGTCGGAACAGTCATAGAAGGTAAGGAGGTTGTGGAGAGGCTGGGGCAGGTAAAAACCGTGCAGGAGAACACTAGTTCACCGTATTTCAGGTGAGTACTACAGCTCTGTACCGTTACGTATCACCTTTCCCGATTTGTGATGATATACACTAACCACCCCCTTCCGGTGGCTGGCAGGGTGGCCAAGCTGATCGGAGATAAGAGAGCTGTTGTGGCAGAAAGAGGATTCAACCGGCCTTACGCGAAGGTGATTGTCACAAACTGCGGCTTGATGTATTAACAGAATCTCCGTCGCGGGCATTCCTTTTTTTCTTTCCATTTTTGTAACAAGAGACTTTCACCTTTCTATCCATCAAAATTTCAAATGCCATGTTTATCAAAATTGTAAGAACGTTACAGTTTAATGCACGACCTGCACTTGGCCGACAAAGGAATGTAACGAACTTACACTCTATAATCTGGTAAATACAACATTTTTAAGCTCTCGAGTGGGACTAATGCCACGAGAGGGACTTTCGAATGGAGACATTACAATCTAACCTCTCTATTATCAACCGATTCTGCACCTGCTTGGGTCCCATTTTACAGGCAACCAAAAATCACCCATCTATTGATTCGAACTTCGAGTTGTTAAAACAGTTGGCTTCATTCTTTTCGGAGATGGAGACACGAAGAGATTAAAAAATTCTTTTCGGAGATGGAGACACGAAGAGATTTCTAATTGAAGTGATAGGGTCATCAACCTGCATGATTGATCAAATATCAAATGATGACTCTCTTCAGAAAGCAAACCTAAATATACGTGTAAGATAGAACACAGACAGGCTACAATCGTGCAAAGATGTGTGCGAGTGTGTGCTACACTATGATGGGAACTGGAACTAGAAGTGCCAGTCTGGTAGGCAAAAGGGAGATACTGATGAGTTCCAAAACATAGGCTGAGAAGGGCGCTGCCCATCTCCATCAACATGTAGCCATGTAGGCACACAAGGTACTATTTAGTATTTAGAACCCTAGCATGTCGCTAGGACAGTAGGAAGTGGGCTGCAGAATACCTTAATTATGGATGCTGATGAAGGAGAGCCGCCTTCCTGACGTTGTAAAGCAGACAGTGTTTGCTTCCATCCAGGTGCCCCATTACCCGTTGATGCAATCCAAGGGCAGAAATATCTGTGCTGCCTGATAGGATCAAACTCCATCCTGCTATCAGGCACTGCATGCTTTAGGTCCTTCCCTGGAAGAATAGACAAAGAAAATTATTAAAACATATTTTGGTACCATAAGGGAATTCTAGCACTGACGAGAGTAAGAGGGCGTGTTTGCATACGAATTACAGGCTGCTAACATCATTTTTTATTATAAAATCTATAGACCAATTAGCCAACCGGCATCAGCTTGAGGTTAAGTTGGACCAAATATAACAGATGCAAAAGCTATATAGTTTACGTTAATGTTTGCATTCAATAAGAAAGCAATAAATATTGCTTACCACTACTGCAGGCCACAAGTTCGTTGTTTGCAGGAATCTGCACTATGCCTTCACTAGCCTCATGGTTTGAGGTGGGTTGGGGATCAGTTCTCGAGCTGCTAAGATCTGCATTGGCTTCAAAGCTAGATGGAACACTAGGAGACTCATGTTCTTCGCTGTGCTCTACAATGGTTCCTGAATGTAACAAGTCTCCCTTACTAGAAACCATCACAAGTGAGTCACTATTGTCCATTTCACCATTTAAATGTGTGATGTTCGCATCAGGGGTTCCAGGGCCATTCACTTCTGAATTCTCCAGTCCACCATTCCCTGCATTTTCTCGGTAGTGATCTTCCTCTTTCTCCATCTGGGAATCAGATTGCATACCTTCCTGGCCAACAGACAAACAATCTCTCAATTCAGTATCATATGAAATCCGAGCCCTTAAATTCCGACCAATAACAGGCAACAAAATTTTTGCTTTGAAATTCTGATTTGTAGGTGGAGGACCCCCTGCAATTGTCAAATTTAAATTTGAGAATCTGTCCTTTGACAATGTTGCACCATCTACGCCAGCATTTAAAATATCTATCCTACTGTTGCAGTGACTTTCAGTGTTTGAATCATGGGTTCCAGAACAACTTTCAGAGTTTACTTCTGCATATCCAACTAATCTGAAACATTCCACAGGCCGTGGAACGGTAGAGAATGCCCATAATCCAACACTGGCTCCACAAAGCTTGCAGTCTAAAACAACAGAATTGTGTTCAGCCTGTATACTGGTATTGTGTGACTTCATAAGTTCATCATTACTAGCAGAGTGCACATTGATGCAAAGATTCTGTCTGTTGGTAGCTGAATAATTCAGTCTGTTCTCAGAGTCAACAACATAAGGTAGTAAACGAGGTTCCCAGCCGCATAAACTTATGAGCTTTTGTGCCTGAAAAAAAAAATGCTTTACAACGTCATTGGTCTACATGAAGAAAGCAAGAATGCTAGAAACTGATAAGACAGACTTCAAAAAAAAAAAATCCAAAAGTGTTAAGAATTAAAGTCAGAAGATATGAAACAGCGATGCACAAATACATCCAAATGAAGATGTACATGAACAGGCGTGCAACTAAACAGGTACATACCTGATAATATAACTTGGCAGAATCTGCACTGCCTTCATTGTCAGAATGTTCTGTTCTAGAAATGTCTCCAGACCCATTGCCATAAAACATTGAAGACTGTCCAAGAAATTGCTCGAGCTGAGGGCTCTTCATGTACTCAATGGCTGAAGAAGAAATCACGGGGAGAACTGAGAGTTCTAAAAGAGCATAGCAGCGTTCTCTAAACTTATCAACTAAAACTGGAGGAGGCATAGGTGGAAACTCTGCCAGTGTTTCATCACATGCGTTGTCAATCCACGGACAGAGTATCTTATGCCCATTGTCGAGCTTTAAACTAAACACCAAAGCTGCCTTCTCAACTGGGAAACACAGGAAATCGGTTTACTTTACTATGAATATAAGATAATTACAATATAGTGTTACTTAATTTTACAGCATGGGTTTAATTGGAGGGAGATTTCACATAAAGAGAGACACAACATGCCTTGCTGCTGATTCCAAGACGACGGAGTAGAAAATAAGAGGCGTGCCCCACACGACTCACACGCTAATATATCTGCATCCACATTGATCCAGCCTCTTCTGGCACAATTTAAAGCACTCACCACCTGTTCAAAGTTGGCAAATTATTGTTTGTGCATCCAAAAAAAATTAAAGCTTTGTATTAACCACTGTAGTTGTTTCAACATTACCCTAATTTTCACTAACCAGGAGCTAATTTCCATACCGCATTTGTATTCGCCTATTCGGAGCAATTTTTGCAAACTAACAAGTAAACACTAACATTACAAAACATGTCATATTGGAAGACAGAATTCTAACCTTAGGCTTGGCAAACCAAGTCATGGACTTGAAACTAGCTACCCTCCTCATAAGATCCCCACGGTCCCACGGCCTACACAGCGGAGCATGAGCCGCCACAGCCGGAGCTGAAAAATGCCGGGATACCTCCATTCTATCGCCTCTCGATTTCGGTTCCACCAGTGCCAATGCGGATGAGGGATTTGCTCGCTTTTTGCCTCTCGAAGTTTGTACACCAGATGAACTGTTAGCCAAAAAAAAAACAGCGAGAATTCCATGATTTGGCCACTAATTACATCAAAATTTCCATAAAATCTGAATAAAAAGAAACAGAAAACTCGATTTGTCGTAATTTTATTCAGTATCTTGGATTCATATGAAATAATCAGGGATTAAACTAGCACTTGATAACACAAGTATAAAAATTCCCCATTTGCAGCGCATTTTCTCGGGAAACAAATGGAAAACGAGCGAGAAAATTAAGAGCAAAATTGAAAAGAAGTATATATAGATAATATATACATATATACACGAACCTGGAATCGGAGCTAGGCGTAGATTTGGGAGCGAAAAATAGCTTGTCCATGATCGAGTGGAACTTTTTCTCTGAATCTTTCGACATTTTTTATTTCTTCTCCCTTTCTTTTTTCCAGAAGTCGCTATGAAATTTGTTTCAGGAAGTTCAGAACCTAGCAGAGCGCAAAACTCTCCGATACGACGTCGTTTGCTGGTGGGGTGAATATGATGGATATCGTTTCACTTGTTTATTTGGAGAAATTTTTTATTGTGACGAGAATAAAAGTGGTACATCGTATGTTCTTATATAAGTGGTGAGAAATTTTATTTTTTAAGTTATTAACTTTTTAACACATATATCTCACCATTTGTATAGTGACACGTGGTGTACCATCTCGTGTGCTGATCACATTGAAAATCTCTCTTTCTTTAGAAAGTCAAATAAAACTTTTATGGTGCGTTTGTTGTACCGGACTATCTCAGACTGGACTAGCTTCGGGGACTAAGTTGGACTGGCTTAGATTAGACTAAATCAGACTAAGTTAATGAAGCGTTTGGTGCAGTGTCGGACTAAAAAACAGAATAATTAATAAATTATAATATTTAATATATATCTAATAATATTTTATTATGAATTCAACCTTTTTCCTTCTGAAAATTCTAAACACTCTTTACGATTCTACCTCTCTCTAGAGAGTACTTTCTTCCTCTTTGGTTTCATCGCCCATTATTTCCTTTCCTCCCATATTTTTTCCTTCAAAATGCTTCACAGTTCAGTTCCATTTTTTTCTGCAAAACACTTCAAAACCATTTTCCTGCAAAATCGTCCCCAAAGTTACTCTCTCCGTCTCTCCATCTCTTTTTGTGCTTTTTGGGTTTTTTGGGTTCAATTTTTCTGGGTTTTCTGGTTATGGGAAGCAGGGAAGAAGGAGATTAGAGGGGCAAAGCAAAGCAGAGGTAGCTAAAGACCCGTCTTTGCAGTCGTTCAGGTCGACCCACATGGCAAAAGCCCCCAAATCACCAACCTAGATGCAAAGGGAGCTGGGTTTGCGGGACGACGGAGATCAGCGACAACTGTTTCTGGTTTGGTCATTGGAGAAGGGGGGCTGATGCTGCTCATGGGGGTTCGTGGGACGCTGCTTGCAGATGAGGGAGACTGGACTAGCAATCCCGTTGTTTTTGGGGGGTCTCGCTAAGACCTCCTAGTGAGGGATTTAGTCAAGGCGAGTCCTCCTTTGTCCCATTAAACTTAGTCCCGTCAGTGAACAAACACGGATTGCACTAATTTTTAATCCAAGCCAGTCCAGTGAGAGCTAAGGAAGGCAAACAAACACCCCCTTAGAGTGCTAATAATAATTTCCAATCTATTTTTCGGTTGCAATTTTTTAGCGGTAATTGACTTGTTGGGCCTCGAGGAGAGTTTGGGTTGGGCGGGTAGAACATGATTCAATTAAATAAGATTTGGGCCATGATGACTAGGACAAAGTTGACTAACTGAAAAAGTAAAAGGACATAATTGGAGAAATAGTCCCTGAATTATTGCACGAATTGACGAATAGGGGAAGCGTGCAATATATTTGCTAACTTTCGGACTCCAAAAGCTAATATTTAAATTTAAGGACAAAAACACAACCCATGAATCATTTGGCACTATATTTTGACCTTGCATGATGATAATGAATCATTCATTAATTTGACTTGCTTTTCGTGTAACCAATGTTTCAAATTCCTAGGGTGCCGGAGAGTTATGCGTGACTTTCTAACAGTCACAACGTCTCACGTGCTTTCTGCCACCCCCAAATAATTTGAATCATCTTGTACATTTTTGTTGATTTTTCATTTATATTTCTTACAACAACATCAAACTATCATATTCATGCTCTTCAAAATATACTTTTTCGTCGGTTTTGCAAATTCGTACCTAAATCACCGTTCAATCTATTTATTTTTACCTTCGCCTCACTGTGAAGTTTAAAAATTAAGGCGAGACTTTCCGTTGAGATTCTTGGGTGTTGAACCCTATTTGACAATGTTCTGAGACTCACTACTATGTTTGTCACTTATTTTCTTAGTTTTCAGCTCAAATATACTACTAAAAATACATTTGTTGCTCGATAAACTGTAAAATTGCTTCCAAATTCCTTAAAAAGTTTAACTTAATGCTTACGAAAAATATTTTGCAAAAAAAAAAAAAAAAAAATTGCATTTTTGTAAAAAAACATGGATGTTAGGTGGGCTTGACGCATGCAAAACGAGTCTGACTCAGCTCACGTAGAACGAAACGAACCATGGCGCGCAAAACAAGGCGAGCTCCATTCATAGAAAATGGGGTGGCCTTTTGGCATGCAAAATGAGGTGAGCTCGCGTACGGAAAACGAGGCAAGATACATCGCACAAATCAAGGGCAGCCCTACTCACGAAAAACGAGGCTAGCTCCTTACCAGCAAAAATGACGCAAGCTCCGTGGATGCAAAATGGGCGGGCTTCTGACACGAAAAATGATGCGGACACCTCACAGTAGAACGAGCCGAAGCCATACACACAAGAAGAGGCGTGCTGCTCACACAGAGCGAGACAACTTCCCAAGTGCTCAGAAAACAAGTCGGGCTCCATGCACGAAAAAATATATTTTGAAGAACATGAATATGGTAGTTTGTTGTAGTGGTAGGAGAAATGAAAGAAAAATTAACAAAAATGGGCAAAAATGATTCAAATTCTTGGGTTGCCATAAAGTCACACGTGAATTCAAACCGCCTTGCACATATTATTAATTTTTCTTTTATTTTTTAAAATTTTTCTTTTATCTAAATCTAAACTAGATATTAATAGAACCATTTTTGTCAACCAAAAGAGACTGAAAGACTAATTAACAAAACAAAATTTTGCTATTTTTTATTTAAGTCTCACCTAAAAGGCTAAAAGTGATTTTAACATCTCTAATTTTTTTTTAATTAAAAAATATGCACTAAATATACATTTTAACATCTTTATATTTTTCACTTATTTTTTTACTTTTCGGCTTAGATATTCTACTAAATAACTTACAAGTCTCATCAAAGTGAATCTAGGTATCTATTTTAAGTATGTTTTGTGACACTTTATTTATGCAACATTCGTGATATGACAAGTTGATCCGGTCTCACTCGATATCTCGAATCCCACAACTTCTTAGGTTCATCCCTTGGCACCTTTCTTTATTTTTTTCCCTACTTTCTAGTGTGAATTGTGTCTTCTCTTCTCAATGTTTTCATTACACGTCTAATGTCACCCGCTTTATCTTATATCAAAATTTTTAGGTCTTTATATATTATAAAATGACAAGGTATGACACAAATATCAACGGACAATAAAAGTTAGATTTCTTATCTCTATAACATTTTTTTTTCCCGTTTTTCCTTTTCAACCTTTTAAAGTACCATTGATGGCTTGAATGGTGAAAGATGCATTCATGTGTCAACTAAAAACGACTCATTTACATCACTAGACTAACGTATCTTACATCACTTTCGTAGTTCTTTTTACAAACGATATTCTAAAATATTCAATTCCATATATCCGGAAATTTGAATTAAGGTAAGAAAGCTAGTTTCACTCAACAGCCTCATCATCTCAGCTGCCATTTGAAAAACACTTGTACCAAGTCAAAGATAGAGAGATAAGGGTTTTGTTTTCCTCCCAAACTCAAACCGCTGCATCCATGCACCTCCACTTTTTACTCCCAAGAATCCTCACTTTTTACCCACCCTCAGTAAAAAACTAATTATCCATTTACCGAGCCTCACCCCTTTTTAACTCCCGCACAGTATAAATTGCAGTGCTTCTTTCCACATTCCATCAAACCACACGGCTCGTTTCGTTCTTGATAGGCAAAGAGTGAGCTCCCTGCACAGTCCAAATGGCAACCTCCAAAGCATTTCTCTTCTTTGTTCTTCTTTCTACATCCCAAGTCCTTTTTGTATCTTGTACCAAATTCGAAGTTGGAGGCAAGAGTGGATGGGAGATCCCGAAATCGAAGAACGGCCAACAAATGTACAACGAATGGGCTTCGAAAAACCGGTTCAAGGTCGACGACGCACTCTGTAAGTCCCTCTTCACTTACGTCAGAAAAAAAATGGCAATAGTCACTGTCATTAGTTGCATGGAATAAGATGGTATATACAAAGACATATCAGTCTTGATGCGCTTTTTACCGACCTTGTTTTGCGCAACTAATGTTAGTAACTATTGTCGGGTTTTCTTCTATTGAAATCAAAAGCTTCTTGCCTAAGATAAGATTCCTATTTAATCTGTCTTAAGTAACGTTTTGCTTGTCAAGAAAAAATGACAATAGTCAGTGTCATTAGTTGCATATAATAAGATGGATCGAATCGTATATATGAAGCCATCAGTCATTGATGCGCCCTTTACCCACCTCGTTTTGCGCAACTAATGGTAGTAGCTATGGTCGGGTTTTCTTCTATCGAAATCTAAAGCTTCTTGCCCAAGATAAGATTCCTGTTTAATTTGTTTTAAGTAACGTTTTGCTATGCTTTCTTCATGGACTTAGCTTTCAATTACACGAAAGACTCGGTGATGGTGGTGACCAAGGACGAGTACGAAAAATGCCACTCTGCCCATCCCATCTTCTTCTCCAACAACGGTGCGACTACGTTCACACTGGACCGGCCTGGTTTGTTCTACTTCATCAGCGGAGTTGCCGGGCACTGCGAGAGAGGGCAGAAGATGATCATCAAGGTCTTGGAGCCGGCAAGCCCGCCTCAATCCGCTGATCAGAATGCAACGGATCCGTCGCAGCCGAAGCATGGTTCGGCTGCAACGGCGGCCATCTCCTCTGCAGCAACTCTTGTGTTCTGCATGGTGTCATTTGTTGTGGTCTTTTTCTTCTAGTTGCAGTGATACGTGATGGTTTTTAATTTTCTGTGTTTTCCGTACCCCTAATCTGATTTTGGTCTTTTGAGATTAAAAGAGTGTAGACTTGAACTAATTATGAATTTTAATCTTTTTTTGGAAGTATGATAATTTTTCATAGATTAGGATAAATGTTGATGGATGCCTCAATCGTTCTCGCATAATTTCAAAAAAAATTAGGGTGATTCTCACCTTATTAACCTCAAGTGTCGTGATATCCTTATTTTTTTCGTCTCAATTTCATACTTAAACTTAGATTTTTCTGACACTTTAGTATTTCCGTTATGTTTTCCGTCATGTTCTACATTAAGTGATAAAAGTGACATAACTTTGGCCTACCATATATTGTCGCGTGATGAGAGATTCTCTTGTAAATCCAAGATTGCCATCGTGTCATCACTTAACGGAAAACTTAACGGAAGTATTAAAGTGTCAAGAAACATCAAAGTTTAGCTATGAAACTGAGACAAAAATAACTAAAAGGTTAGCTATTAGAGTGTCAAGAAACATCAAAGTTTAGCCATTAAACTGAAACGAAAATAACTAAAATTAGCGAAGTGTGGATTTCAGGATACTAAGTAGTAAAGTGAGATTACCCAAAAATTTATTACAAACGACATTATTCTTCCAAGCTAGACAAAGGAAAGAGAAAGTTTAAACCCGAAACTCGACAAGTTGGAGAGAAAAGCCACAATCCAACACTTGCGAGAGATTTTTCAGTGTGGCCGGTACACAAGATGGTACACCACATGTTACTATACAAATAGTGCGATATGTATGCTAAAAAGTTGATAACTTAAAAAAGAAAATTTCCCACTACTTCTATTAAAACACGTGGTGTACCACTTATATTCCCGTCACAATGAAAAATTTCTCCAACACTTGCAACCTTGCAACAGAAATCTTGTAATTTACCGCACAGAGAAAAATCAAACTATTTGGGATTGCAATTCGAATTGATATTATCAGAACATGTCAAAAGACAAATCCATCTATAAAAATATCAATTTTAATTTACAAATCGATCAAAATTGCGTTTTACAGTCTCAGTTTCGGCTTCAAAACCTCGGTAGAAAATAACAAAACTGTTGCAAGAGAAAAGAAAGGAACAGAATTGCTGCACACACAAGGCTCCTCTAATGCCTTACGAATTGTCTATCATCTCCGCCTTTTCCATTGCCGTAAGGATTGCTCTCACTGAATCCATTTCGACTTCCTTCTTTACGCGTCTTCTTCCTGAACTTCGATTTACTGCTGTCTAAGTTCAAATGCACCTTGGGTGGATTAGAAAAACAAAAAGAAGCTGCAACCGCCTGCCCGATTCCAACAAACATTGAGATGTCAGGATGGATAACATTCGTGTTTCCCTACGAAAATCTCTTTTATCTTTACACAGTAAACGTTTAGATGAAAAGACAAATAACTTCATATCAAGAAAAAGACGGGTACCTGCAGATCAAGCCGGTGTACATTAAAGATGTCCTTCATAGAGTGTGAATTGTATGCTAATAAATAAGATGTATACGCCTCCTTTGCTGATTTATTCAGGTAGTGAATTTTTTGAACCATCTGCTCCTGCATCAGTCGAAGCAATGCATAAGTTTCCATGGACCTAGTTATTGCATGATAATGGAAAACAATCGAACACGAAATTACCAGTTTTGACTGCACATTCTTCAGCTTCTTTTCATTAAAATCGTATGGTTTAACGGGCACATTTGCAGCCTGGAAACAAAAATGAATATGGATTGAAATGGAGAAAAAGCATCACACAGCAGATTGAAAACCTAAACAAAAGCTAGATATTGCTTACAACCTTCAGTAAAACATTTTAGCTGTAAATCATACCTTCAAATAGCGAATGAATTGCAACTCTTCGGGAATGAGGAAAAGTAACGCCTTTCCTGTTGCACCTTCCCCTCGAGCTGTTCGACCAACCCTATGGATATATTCCTGCAAGTACATATCCCATGATACGCTGTTATTCAGCATGGTCGAAGAATCAATAGATACTCAAACTACTAGAAATCTGTTAGAAAGAAGGAATAATAGATACCGTCGGTTCATCTGGAGGATCAAACTGCAAAATCCAGTCCTACAAGCAAAGAAAAGAAAGAAGCAGCATAAGATTACGTGAGCATTCATAAATGTAAATATTGCTAATAGGATAAAGAGGAGGGGGCAAGGGAGATGTCTGGGAAGGGGCTGATATCTCAATGAATGTTGCCATTGTGGTGAAATGAGTAAACATACTCGTTGCGGTACATAAAATAATTGAATGATGAAAAAAAAAAAACTAATGATAACCATAAATTTCGTAAGTTTAATCCAGTCCTGTTACAGAAAGGAAAAGGAAATTTACCACCGCAGGAATATCCAGTCCA
Source organism: Cotoneaster glaucophyllus (assembly GCA_036320875.1). Lineage (NCBI taxonomy): Eukaryota > Viridiplantae > Streptophyta > Magnoliopsida > Rosales > Rosaceae > Cotoneaster > Cotoneaster glaucophyllus. The sequence goes on along the minus strand of CM070065.1, from coordinate 26,507,855 downwards.
CGAGCAGCAACATCAGTACAGAGTAAGATTCCTTTCTCTGCTTTACAGAAGTCAAAAAAAGTAGTTGTCCTCTTCTGCTGCTTTTGCTTTCCATGGATATCAAAGCATTCCACATTAACGTATCTAAGAAGTTCGGAGTGGAATTTCACTGAGTTACAAGACGAGAAGAAGACCATAACTTTCTTAGACGTATTCTTTGTCAGGAAAGAATATAAGAGAAGAAATCTCTTTGCACTTGGGACAACACAATAGCCTTGTTCCAGCCCTTCATTGGTGACCTACAGTTCACAAAATCTCGTCATTCCACTGATTAGGGATAAATCACAAGAAATAAAAAATTTGGAGAGAGTACAAAGTAAATTTTAATTCATAACAGATATGAAAATTAAATACATGTAAAATGAGGAAAACATAATCAAACTGGATTCCTACCTTTGACCTCCCCTCATCCACATCAACATAGATAGGTTTCTGATCTTTTCGAAATGACAACTTAACAAGATCTTCAACCTATAGGTTTAACAAGAAAAGAATTATCAGAACAAAGCACTCGTATAACAAATGGGCGCACAAAGTTTTGTTGACTCAGAGATACAAAAGTTAGAGAACTATTTAACTGTGTTTAAGCCAAAACATTTAAAAACAATGCAGAAAGCAAGATGTTGGATACTATCCAATAAGGATACAATACACTAACCTTCTTAGTTTGGGTTGCTGAAAATAAAGCTGTTTGCCTATCCTGCACATCCATTAGCAATTCGATTAGCCAACGCATATTACCAAGTAAAACTCATTTTGAAATGGCACCTAAACCATAAAACTAATGTATCCAGGCCGATTTCTGAATAAAATCAAACTCAACTAACCAAACTTCTAGCTCCTCTTAATTTAAAAAAAAAAAAAAAAAAAAAAACAGAAGCATATGTTGCTTTACATCTAAGGATTGCAGCCCTCGAGTCTTTGTCACAGAAGAGGTAGAAAACTAAATAAATTTACCTTTGGCAGAATCTTGACAATCTGTTTCATTTCCTCCTCAAAGTTTGCTTCCAATAACCTGTCAGCTTCATCAATCACGAGGCACTGCAAGTCCAGGACAACAATGAAATCAAAGATTGACAAATTTCTGTGATGTCATGGTGCGCTACATCTCAATCAAAGATATTTAGCTTAACCACATCAAGAAGCTAATTCTTTTCTCTAACATAACATCACAAACTGCAGTAGGATCAGAAAATACGGTTTAATATTTCAGTAAAAGGATTAACAACAACAGCAGAATATTCCGAAGTCAAGGAAACAGTAGTTAGAATTTGCTTCAAATCAGAAAGTCAACTGTACCCATCAGAACCATTTCACAAAATAACCACTGAAAAAGTTTTTGGAACAACTGAAACAATATTTCTGACGAATAGATGTGAAGCACCTTCAAGTTCTTATATATGAATCCTTTGGTATTCTGAAGATGGTCAAGAAGTCGACCAGGGGTTGCAACCAATAAATTTACTCCTTTTACAATACGTTCTGCTTCCCCTCTCCTAGCTGAACCTCCAATAACCAAGCCAAGAGTCTGAGAGTGATACTTTAGAAGGTCCTTTGCCACAGCATGGGTCTAAATTAATTGGAAAAGAGAAATAGTCAGAGACAAATAAAGGGGTTCAACGGTAAATCCCACGATGCGACGTCATAAAAAAGTCTCTTGAACTGGACCAAGCCCATTCATGATATTGGAAGAAAATTTAACATGCCACTACAAAAAAAGAACAAAATGCAGGGGTTTTCACCTGTATTGCAAGTTCCCGTGTTGGGCAAATCACAACAACACCCATTCCGTTACGAGGAGCAAAATGTGTGTTATATAGCAGCTCCACAGCTGGTATTAGAAAAGCAAGAGTTTTACCGGACCCTGTCCTTGCAGCTCCGAGGACATCTTTTCCAATCAAGAGCGGTGGGATTGCTCTTGCTTGAATCTGCATTAGTAATATATTGTAAATTCAACTCATCCCAAATCATCAACAAATTGAAAGATATCTCAACGAACACACACATTTCTCATCAAGTACAAACCCTAAAATTCTCTGAAATTAGTAAGTTCTCAATTCGTATAAAAAAAAAACATACTTTTCGATCAAGTAACTCGTAATAAGAAATCCCATAAACAAAATTAGGCTAGAAATTACCGAAATCGAATTCGAGATGGCAAATTACCTGAGTCATATACTGAAACTTCAATTCTTCAATGGCCTTGTATGTGTTCTCAGACAAGTTCAAGGAAGCAAACGACTCTGTGGTCATAATCCCAGTCCCTCCACCGCCACTATTCACCTTCTTCTTTTTCTTCTCCTCCTCCTCCTCCTCCATTGCTCCTTCCCTCTCCTCATCTTCTTCATCTTTGTCCTCCACGGGGCTTTGATCCTCTACTTCCTCTCCCTTCAATTTCTTCACCTTCTTCCTCTTCTTCTCACTCTCGCCCTTAGCCGGTTCGCCGTTAGGGTTTTGAGGCTCCGGATATTCTTGTTTCTCCACACCCGCAGATTCCGACGGTTTCTTCGCTCTGTTTCTCTTGCGCTTCTTCTTCTTCGTCTCGTCCTCCGAAGGCGCGTGAAGGTTTGGGTCTGTCATGCCGACTAGTTCTCTAACGAATAAGGGTTTGAATTAGGGTTTCACAGTTTCAGGAGGCGCAGAGGAAGAAGACGAGCTTTCTCTCGCAGCACAGAGACGTTGAGAAACTGTGGAGGTTTCAGTAGGGTTTGGGCGTTCGTTGTTAAACCCTAGCTGCAACTGTACTCGCTCAACTCGCACAGGCACAAACCCAAAAGTTCTAGGCCTCAGCCTGTTACTAGAACTAGTAATTTGGGCCTCACTCGGTGATTAAACTTTTGGAATTGGATCCGCTCTGGACCTTAGTGTCTGGAATCTAGGAATCAAATCATCTGGACAGCTGATTGATGTGTAACAGAAATCAAAGTCGTTGGTTTTGTGTGGTGGGTCAGGAAAATGAGTTAATAGGGACCGTTGGATTGAATTTATGCGGCCCAGATGAATTGATCCCTAGGCTCTGGACACTAAGGTCTGGAGCGGATTCAATTCCTAAACTTTTCCAGTTTTGAAGCTAAAAGGGCCCAATGAAAGCTCTTAACTAACTGAGATTTAGTTATCTCAACAATTTACTCGTGAAAAAAAATATGCTGGATAGTGATTTCAATAATCGTTTTTTACGTTATGCCTACTTTCTATTAATCTTCACTGTTGATTTTATTAACAATTACAAAATTAACAGAATATGTACGAGGTGAGAAAACGTGTGTTAAAAATCATTTTCTTATTCCAATTAGCACATTCAGAACATACCATACCATTTTATGATTTGGTGGGGAAAAGTTGAAAGCATATATAAAAGATATGGTGGCACCAAAAACGCACCAAATAATGGTACTTTGTTTGAAAGCAAACCATGCTTTAATCATAAGGGAATCATTTTATTATATTCAAATTACACACAAATTACTAAATATCAATATGATTATGACCTACTGCTCCCACTTTAATATACTCATGAATTTTCATAATTCAGTTGCCTGACGTCCTGAGTTCAAATTTTATCCATCTGTTGTGTGCTTCTATGTGGTCTCTATCATTGTTTGACATGTGTGAATAAACTTAAACGTCCTCAACTTTGTTGACATGTGTTTATAAATTTAACCGTCATGAACTTTGTTATCATAAACTTAACACGTGTCAATTAATAATAAAGATCACAAAAAACAAAATAAATGCAGAAGATTTGATCTCAGATGGCGTTCCTTGGAAGGCATATTTTATGAAACTAATAGTAACAAAATCATACTCCATGAGTGTAATTATGTTCCACTCACTCCACCAAATCCTAGTTAAAACATGTGTACCAAAGTTGCATCGACTATAAAGCTAAATTAACAGAAAGTATTCACTATGCAGCAAAAGGTAGTCAATCCGCCGTTTGTCCATCAAATATATACAAGAAGTGACCCTTGTCATCGAGTCTTACCCACTACATCTTGATCGGGAGAAATATTGTTGTACGAGTACATTTTCCTCTCACATAGAATGAACGTCTGCGTATGTATGAGTATCAATTTTTGTGAGAGGACTACATATGTCCTCTCACAGAGAATGAATTATTCCTGCATGTGATGTCACATCCTGGTCCGGGCTCGACTCCGCCGTAGCACGATATTGTCTGCTTTGGACCCCGACCACGCTCTCACGGTTTTGTTTCTGGGAACTCACGCGAGCAGAAGTTCTCAGTGGGTCACCCATCCTGGGAATGCTCTTATCCATTCTCGCTTAACTTCGGAATTCCTACGGAACCCGAAGCCAGTGAACTCCCAAAAAGCCTCGTGCTAGGTAGAGATGAAAATATACATATAAAGCTTACAGGATCCACACCCCTGAACGATGTGGGATCTTACATGTGAGTTCCGCCTTTTGTGAGAAAGCATCAAACTCGCATCCAAACTTTCTTTTATGTATAAGTGAAAGAGTTAAAATTTTGAGAGTTTTAACGAAAAGGCCGTGATACTGTTCACTTTAACGAAAAACCACATTTTTACACTAAAAAGTCAAACTTGGCACTATTCATTTTACCCTTTATTTTGTCATTATCGTTAAAACTAAAAGTTTTCAAACCCTTTTCATTAGTTTTCCTTAAAATTTTAGCCTAAAAAGGGTTTAAAAGTCTTAATTCAAAACGCTATTTTATTCTTACAAAAATTACTCCGACTTGTGGTGAGCAACCGACCACCGTCGTTTGGGTCTGGTATGGTATTGTCGTCGTCATCCTCTTCCTTAAACCTAAATCCCAAGCCTCTCTAATTTTATTCTTCTCTCCTCCCACTGATTTCTAGATCATAGTCATCCTCAAAGCTCACAGGCAACAAAATTAGAGTTAAAAAGTTAAAAAGTTGGATTAAGAGCCTAAGTCTACAAAAATACCTTAAGAATTATAAGCATAATACTAAATTTTTTTGTCCCAAAAAAAAAATCAAAATGAGTCTGAAACCATTATGGTCCCGTCATGGCTCCGCCTCTGCTACGCAAGTAACTCGCTGAACTTGTTATGGCATATCATCCTTCAACTTGATAACTTGTCATTGTTTACAGATGGCCGGTGACTAGACTATGGACACGGGGAGCATTGTCACAATCTCTGCCCTAATTTGATTATTCAATGCTAGAAGTTTAGTGGTTCAATGCTTTGTACAATAGTAGAAGACAATGCCATGTCAAGAGTTTTTTTACTTAAAAGTTAGGAAACCTTAAGTAAGAGTAGTTTATGTGGGTATGAACAAAAATATATTACTAGTTTATAATGTTGTCTCTCTTTTTAGTAAAAGGCAAAGTACATGGACTGTCTTATTAAGTTTTGACACAAAAATATAGTTCATCTATCATTATCCAACCAACCTCCATGTGGGGCTTTTGGCTTTTGTTTGAAAAACCCCTCTAAGCTTAGAAATTCTTTACGGAAGAGCTGGATGTTGCACTTTGAAAATATGAGATGTCTTTGAAAGTTTTTTTCTAACAGCTCGACAAATTGCTTATATGGGCAATGGGCAGGTTAACTGCTAGCCTTAAGCCTTTGCTTGCGTTGCTATTGGCATATGTCGGCATATGTCGACATCTATTGGCATATATTGACATCTAGCAACCGACGTGCTCAAAACCTATTGAATTAGTCGACATGTTCATTAAAAAATTATTAGCATCTATCAACCGACGTGCAATATGACTTGACAAATGATCATTTCACCATTTCACCATTTCACCATATGCTACATATGAAGTTGAAGCATCCTCTTGAATCCTAGACCTCTTTTCATTTTATTAGTCGATGATTACACATTAATCTTATGTTGATTATCTATTAATTGGGGCATTTGAACCGTTCGATCCATCAAATATTATATGATGATTGATACCAAATTACAAAAAGACAATGCATCTGTTACCCCTTCCTTACTTTAAAAAAAATAGATCTTTATGATTTTACCATATAAAAAGGAGAAGGCATTCCCCTTGTAATATGAAATTTTCTAAAAGTGGACCCCACATCTCTCTTCCTACCGGCTACAAAATCTGACAACATTTTGACCGTTACGATATACGATTCAAAATTTTCAAAAGCTATAACCTTAAACATTGATTGCTTCCTCCTCCCCCATTTACCCTAAAAATTCAAATCAAATTACTTTATCTGGACCAGCAAGAACCAGAATCTGGAGTGGAAGTAACAACTACTTTCAAAAGCTGAGACCCGCCGTTCATCTCCCTCAATCCAACGGCTCACAAGTCAAAACCCTCCAAGGTTTAAATTAATACCCAAGTCACAATCTTTGATCGCTATTTCCATTTCTTCAACAGGAGGAACATTCAATTGGTTTCCAACGAAAAGATTTGTACTTTCTGACAATTTAATCAGTTTCCTCAATTGGGTCGGCGGGAAAATCTTCTGGGTATGTTTGGATAGCGAGAAAATTGCCGAGAAAATTACAGAATGCCTGTGTCGACTCGTTCCCAGACCAACTCAGGGGAGAGAAGCAAACCCGGTTCAGATCAAGAACCGAGCCACGCGAATCTTCCGCTAAGGAACCCACATCATGGATTGAAGGAAAAGATGAGAGCTTTGACGCTGCTCTACGAGCAGCAGAAGCAGGCCGCGGCGGCGCTGAGGAACCCGAATCCGAAATCCGATCCGGAGCAGCTCCGATTCACGAGCCACCCGAGCGTCGAGCTTCTCGGTTCTTGCAAAAAAGAGGAGAGAGAAGAACCGAAGCAGGGGAGCCACCACGTGATGAGAGAGAACAACAGCAACGCAATGCACAACTCCACCGTTACCAGAACTTACGTTCTGCCACTGCCGCCGCCGACCCACGCCAAGGAGAATGTGGCGGCGGCGGGATTAAACGACCGGATTCTCAGCTTTACTTCGTGTCCAAGAAAGGCCAAGGCTTCAACCCCGGTGGCGAGGAGGCTGTCAATGGGAGGTTACGTGCAGCACGTGCCGGGGCCGCCGCGGGAGTCCAGTGGGGTGGCGGAGGGGGCTAGGAATGTGCAAGAATCGGAGACCCCTTCGGTTTCGGAGACACCCACGAGTCGGATTCTTGTGTTTGTAAGGCTGAGGCCTATGGCCAAGAAGGAAAAGGAGGCGGGTTCCAGATGCTGCGTTCGAATTGTGAACCGGCGGGATGTTTACTTGACGGAGTTTGCGAACGAGAACGATTATCTTCGGCTGAAGAGGCTCCGGGGACGGCATTTCATGTTCGATGCTTCTTTCCCGGATTCCACTTCTCAGCAAGAAGTTTATTCCACCACGTGAGTTTTGGTTTAATTGGATATTATTGATCAGTGATTGATTGGATATAATTGGTGTTTTGGTTTCTGCTTGAAAAAATCTTGGAACTTTGCATATAAAAATGTTCGAATTCTTCGTTACAGTCGTAATTGTGTTGGGTTTGATTCAGTATTCGTGTTTGTTTGCTGAGAAAAAGCATGGTTCTTGTTGCGCTGGATTGGATCCCAAGAAATGGAAAATACTCTAAAGCCTATGCTAGTGGTAGTGTTAGTTTCGAATTTTCGTGTCCTGTAAAATTTCTCAGTAACCAAACAGAAAGAGCAACCAACAATGTAGTGAATTGTGAATCATGTGCTGTTAATGTTGTTTGTCTCAGTAATCCTTTCCAATATAATGTGTAAATTTTAACAAAACCAGTATGCCGTTTGTTTTTTCAGTACCGCAGAGCTTGTGGAGGCAGTTCTGCAGGGGAGGAATGGATCAGTATTCTGCTATGGTGCCACTGGAGCTGGAAAAACATACACAATGCTCGGCACGCTGGAGAATCCGGGAGTGATGGTTTTGGCAATCAAGGACCTCTTCACCAAGATAAGGCAGAGGAGCTGTGATGGAAGCCATGTGGTTCATCTGTCCTATCTTGAGGTCTATAACGAAACCGTGAGGGATCTGCTCTCCCCCGGAAGGCCTCTTGTACTTCGAGAAGACAAACAGGTCTGCCTCTTATCTTGCATCTCACATTACTTTGCTTACGACCCACAAGGAAATAAATTTGATGTAAGAGTAATACTAATGTCATATATAGTATGTGTTTGCTCTGTGTATGCGAAAACATGTAGAAGGGAAAATCTAAAGAGCTATGTGGCTTCTTGAATTGAAAGTAGCTGCATTCTTTCGACCAATCCAATCTTATAACATACTTTTTGTATACGGGTAGCTCAAACGTACCAATCCAATCTTAATGATGTTAGTGAAAATCAATTTGTGTTCAAATGTGTTGCAGGGAATAGTGGCAGCCGGTCTTACACAATACAGAGCTTATTCCACCGATGAAGTAATTTCTTACTCCCTTATTGGATGATTTGAAAAGTTAGATGCTTTGCTTAGAAGTTAATCTATTGTTTGGTCTTTCTTTGGGTTTGTGGCAGGTTATGGCATTACTTCAGCAAGGAAACCAAAACCGAACTACTGAACCAACTCGCGCTAATGAAACTTCCTCACGGTCCCATGCAATTTTGCAGGTAACAATTGAGATATGGCTTGTTGAGTTCCGAAAGCTTGCTGATGACTCAATTTGGTTGTTTCTTTCTAACTTGATCTCCTTGTATATCCAGGTTGTGATTGAATACCGAGTAAAAGATGCTTCTATGAATGTGGTCAACCGAGTAGGGAAGCTCTCACTAATTGATCTTGCCGGGTCAGAGAGAGCCCTTGCCACGGACCAGAGAACAGCTAGATCTCTTGAGGGTGCCAATATAAATCGATCACTCTTAGCTCTGAGCAGCTGCATCAACGCTCTTGTGGAAGGAAAGAAGCACATACCTTATAGGAACTCAAAGTTAACCCAACTACTTAAGGATTCTTTAGGAGGAGCTTGTAACACTGTGATGATCGCGAACATCAGCCCATGCAATCTCACCTTTGGTGAAACCCAAAACACGCTTCATTGGGCAGATCGAGCAAAGGAAATCAGGACTAAGGTCAGTCCTCCTAACTTATCCAATCTTTTAAGTGCCATAAGCTATTGGACAATTTTATTTTGCTGCATTACTTGCTTGTCAGCAGACATTGGTTTCTATTGTCCTTGAAATGTCATACTTTCATGGCAACTCTAGATAATGTCTCTTTCCTTGTCATTTTACACAATTGCAGGCGTGCGAGGTGAACGAGGAGATACTGCAATTGCCGGAAACCGATACTGATCAAGCCAAGCTATTGCTTGAATTACAGAAAGAGAATCGTGAACTGCGAGTACAACTTGCACACCAGAAACAGAAGCTATTAGTTGTCCAAGCACAATCCTTTGCTGCAAATGCCTCTCCAACGCCTTCTTCGGTTACATCCCTCTTGACCCCTCCAACTTCTGCCCAAGCAAATGACAAGCGGAAACCCAGACCCTCTTTCTTGACCCGGACTTGCTTCACACCAGAGTCCAAGAAAAGAGGGGCTGAGGAAGCAGTTAGAGATCTTCGCCGGACTGTAAAGACATTGGAGGCAGAAATAGAGAGGATGAAGAAAGATCACACTTCACAGCTAAAGCAGAAAGATGATATCATTCGTGAGCTTTTGAGGGAAAGTGAGAAAACACCAGGAGCAGGGAGGGAGGGTGGGGAAAAGAGGGCAGTGACAAGGACTAGCTTGAGACCGCAGGAGCCGAGCACAAAGAGGATCGTTACAAGAGCTAGCATGAGAAAACAGGAGCCAAGCATTGGTGAATTGAAGAGCCCAAGTCGCCGTTTCAGGTCACCAGTCCCAACAGCTAAAAAACGAAGCTTTTGGGACATAACTACTGCAAACAGCCCATCAGTTGCTACATTAAATGGAAGAAAAACTAGAAGCCATGTCATTTCTGAACCTGCTGCAGCTCCCTCAATGCTTCTTCAGGTAATCTAATTGTTCTCATCATCTTCCTTTCCTTCATCTTGTTTCTGATAAAGGAAAATTGTAGCAAAGAATCGCATGCGTTGTATGAAACTTCACAACAAAGCCTCCTTCCCCCGAAAGTCTCGTGGCCTCTCCTACCTTTTTATCTTTTCTGTATAAGTTTCATAGTTCTGCAACTGATGCACCTTTTTATCCATGTTTCTGGTTTGTGATATTTTTGGGACCGCATATCATCAATTATGCACCATTCAGCCAGGTTTTGCACGACAAAAACCCGAGCGTTTGAAGTAACACAGGAGATGGTAGAAGAAAAGAGAGAAAAACTACTTAGGTCAATCTGGAAGATGGAAAGACGACGGCATTCTGGCAAAAGCACTTCCTACCAGCAATATTTTCTCTGACGGATCAAGCCTGTAATTCAACATGGAAGAAAAATTGTAACTTTGTAGGTGGCGCTGCTGTTACTTGTATGCCATCTTTCGTCATGCGATTTCATTTGTGGAGTTAGCAGAACATATTCCATTAGTTGTTTTCAATCTTCAGAGTTATCCATTATTTATTCCAAATCAATAAATTTCAGTCTGTAAATTCTCAGTAATCATTTCTTGCTTCATATTCTTTGGGCCCTATGTGTCGATTCCTGAATGAACTGGGGAACAAGATTCAACCAAATGCAAAACACCAGCTGCTCTTGGCCAAAAAGAAAATCTACCGGCAGCATCTGCATCACTATATTCGCTGAACGCAGGTACTCTCTTTATAAAAACTTGATTACTATACGCTGCAACGTACCTCCAGGTTTGTAATAGGATGTGTAACTGGAAAGAAACGCAGGTTTTGCACAACATACTTAAGCAACCTTCAAACTATTATATATTCTTTATAACAACGCTCAATCGTGGAGAAGATCAAAATAACATTTGCATTATACGAAACAAATAGTTCAGAACACGAGATTTGACACAAACCTCCACTCTCTGGATAGATTAAGCGCTGCCACATTCTATAGGCATGAAATTCTATATTCGAAGGCACTCTATTTTTAAGCTGGTTCATAGCGTGATCTTTTGCCTCTCCTTCCTCCTTTAGAACTTTTTGTGTTCCATTCACTCCAGTAGGATGAATAACACACCGCTTGACTGGATCAATAACAATTTTCTCGAGTCCAACAACATTCTCTGTCAAATACATGACATGTTCAACAGCATTTCTTCGACCACGCTACCCTACTACTTCTACTACCTTGAGGTTATGATGGGGAAATTTGGCTGTTACGTCTATTTTGTCATCAGTACACAAGAACTCTAACTGCACCAAGAAAACGACTTATTAGTGCACAATGCACATGAAACAAGGAGGAGAAGAAGAAGAAGCATCACTGGGAAGAAGTTCATTAACCAATTTAATTTTCTTCTACAGAATCATTCTCAGTACCGGAAAAATGTACTTCAACCAGTCGATGGACCCGCAACTCTTGAGTTAACCAAACTTGCAGTGTAAGACACGGATAATCGTTCAAGCAATGGACTCTGTGAAACGAAGCACTCAAGAACTTTTCCAGGCACATCAACATTATTGGGATAAAGAACTCTGAGGGACTTAAGCCAATGCTACGGTTCAATGCAGACCCTTCTCCAACACCGAGTAATTTAGAGGGAAATTCATATATGCATACATATATATATATATATATATATATATTTGTAACTACGTACCATAAAAAATTCCAACACAAGGACTTGCACTCCCTTTTCCATTGCAAATTGAATCCAATTCTCAATGGATCTTCTAAAGCGACCCCTAGAAAAAAGCAAGCCCAGAATTGTTCCATGTTAGGGAGAGTATGCTGTTCAACCACATGATTGACTCAATCGACTTACGCATGCCTTTCTTGCTCCGGCATGTTTGGATGGAGGTCCCTGAAGCCGCTCAAAGTTTTACCGGCATCAAAATCGAGACTCAGTAAACCAGGCCCAGGCATGCCGCCAACGCCTAGAGAGGACACTGGTGGCTAGTGCTTCCTTTAGCGGCAAGGAAGAAAATATACTAACAAAGAATTTCATCAGGCAAGAGATATCTTCGAGCATATTCGAGGGTTCAATGTGACTATTGTCACTCCATCGGGAAACTTACCTTGTCTTGACAAATTGATGAGTAGTTTGGTCTATTGGCTCCTCCATTAAATCTGATAGTGGTTTTCTCACGTCGGGTATTGTTGTAGGACTGCGAACTCTGAACCCTAAACCCTAAACTTCGAACGACACTTGCGTGAATACTTATTTTATTGGTTTTCTCATGTCAAAAACTTATCATTCCAGCATCGATCTACAATAGTAAACTTAATTACTATACGCTGCAAAGTTGCTCCAGTTTTTCTGCTGAATTCAACCACCATGAATCTAGCAATTGAAGTTCACATATGATGTTATACGCAATTTAAATGGGGTTAGATGCAACCGAATTCTATAAATAGTGGCGTTCGTGGTTCATAATTCGTAAGAGGGTTTGGAATATATGTAACTTCGTTTTCCTAAATAGGAAACCTCACGACCTAAATCGCTCTTTTGTAAGGCGAATTATTGTCTCAAGAGTAATGATAGGGAGACTAAATTTTGGAAACTAAAGGACATGTAAGTTGATGATTTGTTTATTACTTAAGCGTTGGTAGACGTGTTCATTTCTATTGGCGACACATCATTTAGTTTGTAATTTTAGTCTCCCTAGCATTACTCTTGTCTCAATATTGATGCCCTTTTGGTGCTAAACCAAATATATTTCCTTTAATCTGATCTGATGAACAAAATTCAACCATCGTGAATGCAGCAATGGCGAGAATTTAGTTTCATGCAGTACTATTATTTGCATGCATCTGCATGGATCACTTCAGTTGGACCAGAAAAACAATGATCTACGTATAGGTAATTACCTAGAAATGGGACGCCATTGTGGCGATATCCTAAACAATGAAGCATGCCATGTAGAAAACTTAAAACACATAACATGACTTGATTGGTTTGAAATACAGTCACAATATAATAGTGTTCCCAACTCGACCTAGATGTGCATATCAAGACCGAAACTATGATAATTATCCAACCCCAACACCCCCCCCCCCCCCCCCCCCCCCCCCCCCCCACCCAACCACCCACCAAAACAAGCTCAAAAAGCCACTCCACTTCTCATAATCCGGCCCGTAATTCTGCTTGCTTATATTAATTAACACCCCATTAATTTCAACTTTCAAGCATAATTTAGACACTCCACTTGTCTAATTAAGGAAAAATATACATGGTGCGCGAAGAAAAGTTGTTTCTGCATTTCAGCAGCTCTTCAAGCACGGGGCTCAGAGCCTTTATCTGGTCCCCCATAACTGCATTTGAGCTTAAATATGCTTTTGCACCTTCAAGGCCTTCATTTTTGTCAACTTAATGATTAAGCAAATAATCACCTCATCATTTTAATTAATTAAGATAATAGCTGGGCCAAATTAAAAAAAGCCAGAGAACACCTAATTAAGAGAGAGATAGTTTGTAAACTCATCAGACTGTTTTCCAGTCCTAAACTCAATCAAGGCCTTGGACTTGCAATATACAGGTGTTAGTAACAAGGAAGGGATGGGAAGGAACAAAAATAAGAGGGGAGAGAATCCTTCTTCCTCGAAAATAAGAGTCATCATCATGCATTGATCTATTTTATACAATACGGGATAAGTTACACTAAGAGTAGTGCACGACGACTTTCTTAGAGTGCTAACAAGAATTCCCGAAAAGAAATATACGGTTTAAAATTTATATGTATACATCATTATGCTTTCTAACATTCTGCATGTGATTAGTGTTTCTCATTTGCTTTCTACATACTAAACGATTGACTTATCTACAATGGCGATGCTAATGATTTATGGAGGTATCTCAAGCTAATTTCACTATCATCCGTTTTAACTTTTCAACAAGACAATGGGCGATTGGCTTAAGATACCGTCATCCCATCGCATTGAAGACCTTCTCCTACTTCACAGTCATCGTACTATGCTCATTCAACACAGCCTACAAATGCATACAGTAATGCAGCTGTGGGCAACAAGCAAAATTGTACAATGACCCTATAGAAATGAATTCTATTAAATGTTGTACTGTGTGTATATAAAAAAAGGACCGACCTCAAGCCAATAAGGCTCTTCCATTTTGTGAAAGTCGCGGTCGCAGAAAGAACGTCTATTATACGCAGTTTTACTCTTATTTTACAAAGATGTTTCCTCCATACGTGTGAATATGCAAGTTTATTTTTCTGGGTTTCATTTAATATTATTGCAGGTGCTGAGTGCTAAAGAGCTGAGGTCGTATTTATTGGAATAATAATTGTATAAAGCAATGGACTAGCTTAGACAACTTTAGGTCCGGCCACCAACTTTTGCATCCTTTGAAAGAATGATGACTGGATCATCAAAATGACCCTCGGTTTCTGTGACAAGGTAATCCTTATCCTCTGGAGGAGGGATGGGTTTTGATCCGGAAAATGATTTCAGCACTCTTTTTTATGTTTTGCAAAAGTTATGCGTCTTGATCTTATTTGATTTGTTCAATTTAATGTCTAAACAAATAGAGGAGTACAAAGAATGCAGAAATTGTGTGCAAAAATCATTTTCCGCTTTAGTATGAGATTTAAACACATACCATTTTGAAAGCTTAAAGCCAAGGGGCTCTCTTCCCACTCTTTTCATTGCAGTTGCAGAGAGAGAGAGAAGAAAGAAAAAATAAGGCATACTCGAAAGCCTTCAAACTAGGGCATGTTGGCATACTTGCCCCATTCATTCCACCATAAATTCTTAAATCCGCCTAGGCCGTAGACACCAACACACTCACATGAGTTCCTCTCGAATCTCGTCTTTTTTTTTAGCATGCTGCCGTATACGGTCACCGCAAATATCCACAGTTGATGTGTTGTACCATAAAAGGTCACATTACTGGGGACAATGTAACAAGGATGATTTAAATTCAGCAGGGAATCAAATGCCAGAATGGAAAAGCAGTCAACAAGATTAAATTCAATAAAAAAAAAAGATATTAAATAAGAAAAACAAAAGCAGTCAATCATAAGAAAAGCCAAAATTCTGCTGTCAGGAATTGGATTTGGAATTTTTTCTCCTTTAAATATACGTTTTTGCTTTTGATGACTTCTATGATTACTTTGGTAAAATTTTATCTTGGGATCATTTGTCACACAAAATTATATAATCAAAAGCAATGATTGGAAATTGGAATTAGCCTATACTTTTGGACCAAATGCCTAAATCTTATGGGAAGATTGTGTGAGAAAAATAACATTACTGCTCAAGGATCCAAGCTAAACAGGGAAAGGAAATTAAATAGTATACCAAAAAATTAGACACTAAACATATCATTGAAGATATCCCACACAGCAAATAAAGAGAAAAATTGCATCATTAGTTATTGGATAATACTTGTGTTCTTTCGAGAAGAGATTTTTCAGCGTGCTCGGAAAATGGGGCAGATTGGGCAAAACGCCATATGTTATTATATAATCGGATGGATACTTGAAATAAAAACTTACCTGTAATTGTGTAATGACATATGATGTATCGTCCCGTGTTCCGGGTATATTGAAAAATTTCTCCTCCTTGAGAGGATGAGCTGGTTCTCCATTTGATATGAACCAATCATGTCTTGACACGTGTTCATTCTTTTAAAAAGAAAAAAATCAAATAATAAAGAAGCCATGCCACTCAGTTCTACGGTCTGGTAGTATTCTTCTTCACTTACAAGTGAGAGGTCTTAGGTTTGAATCTCGTGGATGGCGAACTCCGCTAGTATAAAAATATTGATGTACTAAAAAAAAAACCCTAATTTATAGAAACTTCTAATCATGCTCAAACTCATAATCTGGAGTTATTAATTTTTTTTGTCTTTCAAAAACATGAACACGTGTCAAGATATAGTTAGTCCATATCAAAGTTAGGAACTTTGCTCATCCTTAATTATTTTCTTTTGGTTGCTATGCATCATTTGCAGCCTTCTTATGATTTGAGTACTAAAGTTTAAGCAGTCTGTGATCTCATACGTTTTTCATAATTACCTCAAAAACATTTTTGGTTATGCAGATTGGTGGAAAAGGAGAAAAATAAAATGTATAGTTCCTTTTATAGGGGTTTGGCCTCCTTTTTAAATTAGCGAGAGAAAAATTAGCATTAACTTGAGGTTCATTAGGTAATTGTAGGTTAAGACAGTGTGCTCGTCCCTCATGCAACCTAAGTTCAAATCTCTCCCTTGTAGATTTAAAGAGGTAAACATTAATACAAGGAGATATATGTAGTATGACCTTTAGAAGCCAATGCATTCGCTACAAAATTAGTTTAATTTGATTGAACAGTGATTAAATGAGATAATCCCAAAAGAATATGATGGTGGTTGAATGTTTTTAATGATAGTCAGCTTCAAGAGAACTTCATATCGGGTCCAGATTCTCTCCTTTCCCGTTTTTCCTCCCCTCTAGTCCTCTCCTATTTGAACGTTTACAATTAAGTCAGGTCAACATTTTGTATTGATTTCTTTATAATGAGAGAAAGACAGATAAAAGTGAGGGAGGAGGGAGAGGAGGAGAGAATCCTCCATTCAGATCGTAGAGTAATCACATCAAATCGATTAAAATAGTTTACAACATTAACAAAAATTGCAAATTAAAGAGGAAAATCATGAATCATGATTAAAGCATTAGCAATTTAGCATCCTTGTCTCATCATAACTTCATTAAGGATTGGAAAAAGCTATACATATACCCCTCCACACCTACCCCTTCATGTTATATTGTATTTCCCCCCACCACCTAAACTAAACAAAATATGAAAAATACAATAAACCCCACTAAACATTTTCTCCAAATATACCAAAAACAAAATAAATTTAAAACAAAAAAAATAAAAACTGCTTGCAGAGAACTAGCTACACTTCCACATTCCAATTTCCAGATTGATCAGAGATAAAACTGAAGTACATATCGGAAATTCGAGCGGCGGAGACGCGAAGTCGTGCAGCTTTTCGGGTTTATTAGACTCGGAGCAAGTAGATACTGAGCTCAGGAGCTCCATTGCTATCAGGGTTCATCATGTAGAAGGCCTCAGAGTCTCTAGACCCAACAATTCTCTCAAACTTGGCCCTCATGTACATGAGTTCGCCGTCGGATTCGGACCCGGCTTCAGCTTCATTCCCTTCCACCGCCGCAGACGGCGGCAGCACACCAGCCCCCATTGAAATGGGCTCCACAGCTTTCAACACCTTCCACTCCTTGGCCCCACATTCTCTTTTGCTAGCAAAACCATATTTCTTACCGTTGCAAAAAGTTCTCCACACTGGCTCTTCCAGCAGCCTCAGAGATTTCTGATCTTTCTTCTTTTGAAGATCTTCTTTGTGATCCTTGTCACACTCCAACGCAATTCTGACGAGGCCGGACGCCATTTCTTTAACCAACCCGCTGATCGGCGTTGCAAGCTCGATCAAGAAGGCCGGATGTGAGCTAGGGTCTCTCTGGAGTGCAAAATGTACGTGGCCACGCCTGGAGCCGAAAAGAGTGCCTACCACTCGGGGTCCCAGCCCGAGTGGTAGGCTAGATCGGTTCTTACCAAAAGCGGTAAGAACAGACCGCAGCCTGGAAACTGCAGCCGCCTGCAGTTTCCTTCTGGGAAGTTGATGAGCCTCATGACCATGCTGTTGTTTTTGATGATGATCATGCTCTTGTTTCTTCTCCTCCTCGTCGGATTTTGCTTTCGACGCGGAGGAGGATTTGAGGCTCGGAAGAACTACATGATCAACATCATTTTCTTCTTCTTCTTCGTTGCCAACTTTGTTTGTCCAGAGGAAGTGTCTCTTGGAGGAGGAGTCCTGCAAGCTCCTTGCCATGCTCACTGCTTTCATATGAGAAAGCAAGCAGTGGGAAGAGGGGAGTCCTTAAAGATGGTTTGGTGGGTAGAGAGAGAAGGAGAGGAGAGAGATAGAGAGTGGGGATTCTGGTCTCTTTCTTTCACTTTTATTGGTATGTGGGGGGATTTCATTTCATTAATTCTTTGTTTCTAGCCCTTTGTTGTAGCCAAAGAGAATCCTGCCAAAAGAAACACAGCCTGACCCACCAACTGAATGAGGAACTGAGGGGGGAGAGAGAGAGAGGGAGAGAGAGGGAGAGAGAGATTTGAAAAATAGAAAAGAAAGGAATCTGAGGAGACAATGTGCCTTGTTATTTCACTTTCTGGTGGGGTAGAGAGGAGAGGGAGAGGGAGAGGGATGTTGCTTGACTGACTCTTTTGACTTGAAGTTGAAACCCCCAAAACAGCAAAGAGATGGCAGACAAAGCCCAAACAAACCCAAAGCCATCACTATTCCCACCAAACATGCTCACCACAAGTCTCAAGTCTCAACACACCCTTCCATAACTCGATTAGCTTTCATGAAACGAGTACATTATCATGCTGATATTTCAAACCAATTGTTATCATGTGAGATAGTTAACGTTCACGTGGTGTTTCATTCAATTGATTGATTGATTTGCGTACCATACCAATACTATGAGAGACTTATCTACTTTTGGAACGTCACTGTAACAGTATCTCAAACTAATCACGCACATTGTCTTGCAAGAAGTTCAAAACGTATTGCGGTGTGTCATTGACTTGGAATACCGTCACAATTTGTTTTAGACGACAGTGCGTGGCTGATTTGAAACATTGTCGTTGTGTGTGATCGGTAAGTTTCTCACCATGGACCACACCCATGCCCATGTCCACTTCTAGTTGAGAGGTGCACCAGGTGTTGGCGTTGTTGTTTGTTGGGGGTTCTCATTAGAACACTGATATCTCATGGGCTATGTTGGGTACAGAGTCTACACTTCACCTACCCGCGAACTGACGCTTCACTGTTTGTGGGGACCCAAAAACCAAACCCTTATTCTTCCAATGAAACATTGAAGCATCAATTTCCTCATCGACTAGAATCTATTTGTAAGCCTCTCAGTGTGGCCTTACCACATCTGTTGGTGCTGTATGAGTATTATGAGGAATGATTTTTCGACGAAAAACGCTTCCGTTTGCGACCCATCGGAAGAGGATGATCCGAAAGCTTAAGAAAACCCTAAAGGAACTTTCTTTCCTAAGTTGCTGCATCCCGTTGGATGTTGTGTGAAAGGAAAAAGAAAACACAAATGCAACAGAGCAACCTTGCTAACGCGGCCTCTATCGAGAAACAACGCTATAAGAACACAACTCTTTTCCAAACTAATAACTAAACAAAGACAAACAATTACATACAGTTGCGGCACCAGGAGTCGGACAAACTCTTACTAGTTACATGAACTTATAGACAAGGATCCA
This sequence comes from Cotoneaster glaucophyllus, assembly GCA_036320875.1. Lineage (NCBI taxonomy): Eukaryota > Viridiplantae > Streptophyta > Magnoliopsida > Rosales > Rosaceae > Cotoneaster > Cotoneaster glaucophyllus. The sequence continues at coordinate 26,488,554 of CM070065.1, read as the reverse complement.
TAAAGAAAATACAACTTCGCGTGCATATGGACATAGGCCAGCACACTCACTACTGAATGGGTTTTTCTTCTTCTTTCTTTTGTACATATAAGAGAAGCGCAAATGGACAAGTCGAGGATACTTGCCTACAGTTCACGAAAAATAAAAGGTCCTAAAGTTAGCTCTCTAAACTTTGTTCGGGGTCTGGTTGCTTGGGCGCAGTGGCTCCACCATTCATTCTGGCACGTGCCTCGGCAAACATCCTCTGCTGCTCAGCCAAGGCTTCTTCCTCTGTCATCTCCACGCCGTTCCCCCATTTGACACTTTTTGACAAGTCATGCTGCAAGGAATACCACTTGCATCAGTATATAGTTTTATGTTGCAAGTTCACGACTGCTTGACAATTTATAGACATGTGAACTAGTTGACTAGTTGCAAGTGCGGGAGTGTGCATGTGCTTGTATAGAGGTACTGCCGGTTAAACCCAGCTGCACAAGAGATCAATCCCTAACTCTCAACGTTCCACTGAATAACTGATGTCTTGTTTTAAGTTATGGCAACTTCAGTCTTGCACAAGTTGAATGAACATAGAAGGCATCATGAACACTTACCATAGTCTCAAGCTTGTGTTGTTCATATGCTGAATAAACTTCCTCAATGTACTCGCTAAACCCAAGAACCTGATACACAGAAGAGAACAAATGTCATGATGCAGCCATTGTAAGTATCTCACATAGCATACGAACATAATTGCTCTTCATAAGCACAAATTAAGGGTTACAATTTAAGCTTAATGCACAAATATGCATCTCATTCGAGAATCCACATAGATCAATATGACAATAACTATCATGATAGAAGTATGAACTACACATAGATAACGCCTGCAAGTATAAATATACATACGTATGCATAGACTGATAGACATACTAACATACCACACTATTAAAGTACCAGACGCACAATGGACAAAAACAATTTAGGAAAACAAATCAGACCACACAAAGAATCAAATTTATAAAACTTAAACATGTTCAACTGAGTTGTTCACAAACCTGTAAAGCCTTGAGTACATGCTCGGGAGCTATTGTTCTTTTCTCCTCTCTGCCACAAACTTCATTCGACTCTGATGAGATGAGATTTATAAACTCTGCAAACGCAATAACGCAAGTCTAAATGCTTTTCTTCAGTAATAAAGAAAAATAAAATATCTGTCAAAGCACTAAGGCAGTAGACAACACTTAAAACCCCAAAGTTATGGGGCAAAGAAATAAGTTAGGAGCAATTCCAACGGCTATAGCCTATAAAAATCCCAGAAAATCTGAAAACTAACTTTATTTTAATGTTGCTTCAAGCTTATTTGACTAAAACATGTCACATTTGTAATCGAATTCATAAAAGCATCCAGTGTGTTAACTGAAACTACTAGGTTTGACATGCAGAACATGCTATTGGCCAAAACGAATAAGGGTTTAATCTATAGAGAGATCAAGATACTAAGATAGATGCATTAGCAGTAGCAAAACTAAAGCAATTTTGAATTAATGTACAAATGTAAAACATAAACTAAAGATAAACTACTTATATATTCTCACCTACACAACACTCAATCAAAAGATCTTGAGCATCTCTTGCGACACGTACATCTGGCGGCAACATCTCTTTAATGATTTTGGTCATGGTTGCTGAACATGAATATTAAATCATAAGCTACACGTACATCTGGCGGCAATTTCGTGTATAATAAACAGTATAAGATGCCCCTACTGGGAGTTCAACAACACAAAGAAACCATGAGGAGCACAAAGAACAAAGAGAGACGATAAAAGTATAGACACCTATGATGAAGTGAGAGAGATAAATGATTGCACGGACAGACGACCAGACAAGTAATCACACAAAAGTTTGTCACGGTGGCAAAGGCTTTGCCTCAACACGAGGAAACATGAATTAGCACCCAACCTAATGACTGTTCTAATCACATGCAGGAAGCAGTACTTCACAAGCAAATTCGGGGCCCCTAACCAGCAAGCAAATCATGCATACCTGTTTCCAGCCAAATGAAAGTTATTTATAGGAGTTTTTATTCTGATTTCTTTGTTTATACAGTCCTACTCGCTATTCGTATCCGAAAAAACAATTTCTTGAAACCTTTAATTCAATATACAAGATTTAGTCAATCAATATTTTCAACCAATCTTTAATTAATCAATTTACGTAAGCAATTAGTTCAAAATAAAGAACAGCAGCAAACCCCCAAATCCTAGGGCACTAATGTTGTCGAAATCGTTCAATTACAAAATCCAGAGATAATTACATGAAATTAAGCAGAAAAAAAATCATGAAATCGATAAACCTAACAACAATAATCTCAAAAATTAAACGAAAAAATATACAAAAACTACGAATCCACCTTTCGGAAGCGAAGCATCTTCCTTTGCCTTCCCGACGATGTCCATCGGATCCATCCTGGACCTGCGCACACCGTAAGCCCCCAAAAATCAGCACCTACATATTCAAAAATTCACCGAAAAAACACAAAACGGAAAAAAATATTACAGATCTAAAAATTCCAGCAGAACCGAGATGACTCACCTGATAACCGAGTTGAATCGGAGAGCGAGCGAGCGCGAATCAGACCGCGTAGACGACGAATGAATCAACCGATCGACGAAGATCCGAGTTGCAGGAAGATCACGATTCGGAAGAGGGACATGGTGTTGAATATATGGATTTATCAGGGGGAAGGGGGTTGAGTTCTTCAGGATAAGGGAGCCAGATCTCGCTCGCAGGCGATTAGGGCAAACGAAACAATTCTCCCCCAAAAGCGCGTTGATTTACGAGTCCACCACGCGCGTCGTTGAGGAGTTTTCGATGTCCGTGTGTTTCGCGGGGTGAGCGGTTGGCGGGTGCTGCGCACGCGGAGTGGGGACGCGTGGAGGTTTTTTGGATTGGTTTTGTTAGTGAAGGGGTCTTCTCTCTCATCTTCGGAATAAGATCATCTTCTTATTCTTTTTGTGGAGATTCAGATGATCAATCAATCTAGTCTGTTCATCGTATATTGTGCGATTAGAAATTATTTTAAATTTAAAATTTGAAATTAAATATAAATATTATTTAACAAAAACTAATCGCACGTTGTACGATAAACGAAAACGATTGATTTATCTCTGGATCCTCACCCAAAGTATTTGGAGAGATCCTCGTCCCTCATCTTCCATGGAAAAAGAGCCAATGGCCTTTTGGCGCGTTTGGAAAGAACCAATGAGAGTGTGTATTTTTTATTTGCAAAGAGTTTTTTATATTTTTACGAGCATTTGCCTACACATTTTGTGTGTATGAACACATTTTTTTTAGAAAATGAGAAGGAGAGAGGGAGAGAGAGAGGTGTGGGGAGTGGGAGGTTTTTTTTTTTTTTTTTTTAAATTTATTGATGGAGCTATTTTAACATCACTCGTAGGTGAAGCTTCAATAAAAAATAATAAAATTTGGACCTATGAAATTACATTATTGCCCATCATTTTTTTTGTGTGATAGAAGACTAAGTAGTTTTTTCATCCTCTTTTGGTTGACAAAGAGAGTTTCATTAATTAATAGAGATTATTATCTAACAACTTGGGAGATATTTTTTTTTCTGGTACATCGATGTATTTATAGACTAAAAAAGAAAAAGTTAGGCTAAATCGTACAGTGTGCAACCGAATTTGGTATCGAATTCGTCATCTATAAGATTTGAACTTAAAACCTCTCACTTTCAACTAAAAAGAAATACTGCTAGACTTTTGCAATTTAATTTAGGGTAATTATTTTTTGGTCAATAATTTAGGGTAATTAATAAAACATCTTTTCCAACCCAAAAAAAATGTTGGAAACAAATAAATACTTTTGACTTCTTAGTGGGTTTTCCCTTTAATTTTATTTTGTCATGTCAGCCCAGACCAAATTAATCGGGGTAGGCAGCCCAAAGTGTGCCGAGCCCATTCAACCCAACAACCCAACCCAAATTACATTTTTTTTCCCGGTCCAATAATACAAGTTACGACTACGTTCGCTGGCTTTCTTCGACCTCTCGCTCTCCTCCCTCCGCTCGAAGGAGGGCTTCGCCGCGCCGGCTCGCCCTGCAGCCATCACTCTCGACGAAACCCTAATCGTCAATTAATTTTGATTACCCAGCTTCTTCTTAATCTTCAAGATATTAAGAAGTTAATCAAGCAATGGCTTCAGACGAAGACGAATTCGTGTTCTACGGAACACCGATTGAGCGGGAGGAAGATTTCACCAGTCGCAAGAAGAAGTCCGTTGCCGAGGCCTCCGGTAGCTTGCGTACTCTCGTTCCTTGGAAGCAAGAGGTATGTGCTTTTTCTTATCTTTTGTTTGGTTCCTGAGAAAGCTCGAGAAAGTTGAAACAATGCAGAAATTTCAATGTTATGTAGTGGAGTGTGGTAATTGAGTTTTAATGTCAGTTGTGTTGAGCTTGGAAGTTGTATGTAATTGGAGGATTGGGTTTATAGGGAAATGTGACCAGAGAGAGAGTTTGCAATTGGTAGTTGTAGTAATGTGTTTGGTTGATGAGAAAGTTTGAAAAGGAATTTGAAAATGTGAACTTGGTTTGGGTGAACAAGGTGCAGATTGAAATGGGTTGATTTCCATTTTGAATTTTAACATTGATGTTGATAGTTGGCGAAACTTGTATTGCGGAATTATGGTGAGTGATTAATGTGGGATGCCGGTTTTGCTATCTTTATCAGACAAAGTTTATTATGCATGGCATTAAGGCTTTAATTAATTTTCAATTGTTCTGTTTACTGATTGATGTTTAAATGAACGGTCTGGGTTCACTTTTCTGTTGACTTTTATGTCTCCAGGTTAGAGATGAAGAAGGGAGAAGGAGATTTCATGGTGCATTTAGTGGTGGGTTTTCTGCCGGCTATTACAATACAGTCGGCTCAAAAGAAGGTATCTTCTCACTTTCCTTTGAACTAGAAATGTGTGATTCCTTTTCTTAAGAATATTCGAGGGTAGCTAATGGTTTAAGCCATCCGAAACAAACTTGCAGGGTGGACACCGCAGACCTTTGTGTCATCGCGGAAGAACAGAGCTGAAGTCAAAGCGCAGGACATTATGAACTTTTTAGATGAAGATGAAAGAGCTGTAAGTTTGATCTTGGCTTTAACCTATTACACCTATTTCTTTTATGTTTTTCAACTTTTGGAATACGTTACAAACTGTCAATTTTGGAATCATCGCCTTTTAGAATTGGTAAATTATGTATGTTTTTGCTTATTTCATGTTTAGTTATTGTAGTTATCTAATATAAACTTTACAACGAAGGGAGTGAAAACCTATTGGTTGGAAAACCATACAACCTTTTCCAATGGTTAGTTTCAATTATATGAAAAGTCTCATCTAGCGAAAAATAGATTAAAAGTAGGAAATAGAGTAATTTTTTTTTCTTTTCTAATGTTGACTCGTCTCTAGCTCTTGAAAAATGAGTAGTATACTTATGTTGTTGAGTTCTTATAGATATCATATCCGATGACCATGGAGTTCTTCTAGATGATGAGGACTACTGCCAATGATTTTACTTTAGAATTATATCAGTTTTCTGATTCTTCTTTTTAACATTTAGGAACTTGAAGGCCAATCTTTGGGGACATCTATGCAGTTTGATACATTTGGATCTACAGCTGCTGAACTTGCTCGTAAACAAGCTGAGAAGGAACAACAGAAAAGGTTAGGGTGTTGGTCAATTGCAATTCTAGTTTAATCAATAACCAAGTTGATAATACAAGTTGGTCATTTGGATGAAAATGATAAGGTTCTGAATGCTACCCCTTGTTGTACACTGTACCCTAACCTTTAGGTTCTAGAGAATTGTAATGCTTTCATACCATTGCTGAACAAAATTAAATTCTTCAGGTATAAGGTTGTTTGAAGTGTTAATCCCACTTTCTCTTGGAAATTTATGGTGAGAGTAGAATAACAGCATTTTTAAAATGATTTTTCTGGTTAAATGAATAAGATTAATTATCATATTTAACATAGATTTTCTTTTTTATATGTTAATAACCGTGACAGATTTTTCTTAAAATCCAGTCCTTGAAAATAGTGTCCGCATTGTTTTCTAACTTGTTGATATCTTGTTTGTCATGTATTTTAGGCCATCAGCTATTCCCGGACCAGTTCCTGGTGAATTAGTTCTTCCAGCCACAGATTCTATAGGTTTGTTCCAGTAAATTTGGGTTGGTGATTGTTCAAAGAGTTTTTTTCTTTTTCTTTTTTTTTTTAATTATTAGTTGCACATCTATTTATACCTGTTTGCTGTTTTTGATTAGGTGTGAAGTTGCTGCTGAAGATGGGATGGCGCCATGGTCGTTCAATCAAGGATTCACATACTGATTCATCATACGGTATATGTGGCTTGCAACTTCAAAATTGTTCTGAATCTGAAATCAACTATTCTTGTATCGGTTGATGTGTATGTATTATTTATTTATTTTATGACATGGAACTTAGAACATTAGTATGAGATTCTTTGCTATAAATTTAAATTTGGCATACCTAGAATACATAAATCATGTGCGGGACTACCAGAATACGTACAGTTTCATCAAATTTCTCTTGGTTAAGGTCTTTCTTTCATTGCTTACAGTCTTAAACTTTTTCATGTCCTTTGTACAGATGCTCGAAGGGAAGCGCGAAAAGCATTTTTAGCATTTTCTTCCAGTGATGCAAAAACACAGCTTGCTGACTCTGAGCCTGTTCATGGCGAAATGGAGGATCATATTGAGCTGCCTGCTAGTGATGATGTTCAATCTACTCAAAGCACACCTGTAAGTAAATTTTATTTTCTATGTCAGTCATTCATTTGGTTTTGTTTTATTTCTTGATTCAGTATTTCAGTATTTGGACCGTAATGGATAATTCTATTTTGTATTTGTTTAATTCACAAGTTGAGTCGGAGTTTTGGAGCTTGTAAAAATTATTCTTTAGGTATTTCAAATTTCTTTTTCTAGGCAGTACACTTTTTCTCGAAGAGTTCTTGAGAACATTTTCTTTGATCATTATCATTTGTAATATTTCTTAGCTTGTGGAGCCTCTTTTTGAGGAGCAACAGCCACTGAATACTTAAATTATCCCCAGCATCCATTTGTTGATATAACTTAATTGTACTTCTGGGTTTCCAGTGATTGCTTTCCAATAACTGAATGACAGCATTGCATTTGCGTCTCACCAATTTGGAGTCTGTAGTGACTGAAGAATTTCTACATCTTTTATCAAATTCAAATTTTTACAAAAATGACCTCTTTCAACATGAGATTAAAATTTCATTTTATTTTGTTGGATTCTCTCTGTGCCTCACATATTTCCGTCAGGTTTATGTACTCTACCCAAAGCAGGACCTTCACGGATTAGGTTTTGATCCTTATAAGCATGCGCCTGAGTTCAGGGGTAAGTGATTTTCTTTTCTTTTTACAGAAAACTGGGTCATATTTCTGTGATTACGAGCAATCTAATGCATCCTAACTACTATTTTTTGATTGTTTATATTCAGAGAAGAAGAGATCACGTCTCTCTGAGAATAGGGGTATTGGATATAGAAGTGCCCGTTCAATGGACAATAATCTTTTTGGCTTCAAGTGTAAGATTTATGATCCAGATGAAAAGCATTCCTTTTGGTGTTATAATATAGGGTTCTGTCCTAAGAAGCATAATCATGGCAACTTGGTCGCGTATCCCCATCCCATACTTAATCGGATACGATGCATGACCGATACACTCAGATACACCTCCAATACGTATTGGGGTGAACTGATATGTCTTTTGACTAATGGATACGGGTATCCAACATTTGGGATATGGTTATCCGAATTTTCGGATACGTATCAGGCTGAGAAGGATTGAATTATAGCCTTGTGCAGATCAGCAGATCTGTTGAATATCGCAAGGAAGAAGACGGTAGCATCTGATAATCCTCTTTATTTTCACACATCTAAACGCTACAGTTTCAGTTTCATGTGTTGTAGTCAGTTAGTGGCCACTGCCACTCAGCCCAAACACAACCACACGTGTAAAGGTTAACAAAAATTAAATGCAATTCCTTTCCAATTTGTTTGGTCTCCTATATATCTTGTAAATATACCATAAATTATCTATAATATGCTTTTCTTGTATCTTATAAATTAGTAATATATAATATACTTTCAATGGTAATGATAACAATTACTAAATGTTAATATATAATTTAGATTGTCGTGTCCATGCCGTATAGTATCCTAGTTTTTAATAATTTGTTATATTGCCGTGTCGTATTGTATCGTCGCCATAACGGTATCCATGCTTCATAGGTTTTGTCCTCCTATTGCTTTTATTTGATTGCACGGATTGGTTTCTCAACTTATGATTGATTTATCATGTTATTCATCAGCAGGAAAGGTTGCTCCTGGTTTTGGAATTGGAGCACTTGAAGAACTTGATGCTGAAGATGAGGATGTTTATAATTCTGGTTAGTGTTATTGTAATAACGAATAATCAATCTTTGCAGTAATTATAGCGATTATAGAGCCATTGCATAGAATCACTGTGTGTTTTTGGTGCTAGCCTTTTCCTACTATGTTTTCTGGGAGAAACTACTGAAGATGTGATTAATTTAATCTATGCTTTCCCTTCCCCTTCATTCGGACCACAGATTGCTCCATTGCATTATTTTTCTTCGTTTTGCATGATATATCTTACAGCTTGTGATTTACTGGGTAAAGGGGTATGGTTAAAAAAGTGATTAGACCTGTTAGTCAGATTCATTTTGGGCTAACCAGATTACCTTTTTGTTGAAATATTATTCGTTATAATGCTCAAGTTTTTGCAATTGTACTTCTCGTTCAGGTTATGGCTTTGAGGAAACTTATGTTGAAGATATTGATGATGAGCCTTCAAGATCAATTATGGATAGCAAGCAAAAGTCCGTTCGAAAGGAACCAGGTGGTCTCTCTGGATTTAGACTTGCATCTAATTCAGACTACCAACATGAGAGGTAATCAGAGGTTTTAGTTTTATATGCATGTGAGTATGCGGAAAAGAGTGATTCTTCCGCTTGTTCATTTCTGAATGCATAAACACTAACGATTACTCTGGGATTTGTTCCAGATTTGATCCTCCTGTAGTACCAAAAGATTTTGTACCCAACCATAAATTTTCTGGGCCTCTTGATAGTGGCTGCAAGCTTGGAGATCCTGGTCCCACAGACGTCTCTCCTCCAGAGGATAATAATCTGAAACTCTTAATTGATGGGGTCGCAACTTTAGTAGCTCGATGTGGTAAATTATTTGAGGATCTCTCTAGAGAGAAAAATCAGTCAAATCCCTTGTTTAGTTTTCTAGTTGGAGGGAATGGCCATGATTATTATGCAAGGAAACTGTGGGAGGAGCGGCAGAAGCGAGGCAGTCACACCAAGGAGATATTGGATGGTAAATTGTCTCCACGAAAGCAGAAGATGACAGCAGAGAGCCGTGGAAAAATTTTAGGGGAAAGGCCTTTGGAACGAAGCTCCAAAGAGTCAAGTTCATCTGTTGCTTCTGAAGAGGCCATTCAGCTTCAGTACAACCTTTCAGATACATTTACTAAACCTGCATTAGATGTGAGTACAATACATCTTGCTTGTCTGCTTTCTCAAGTGTTGCAAGTTTTTTGCGTATCTAGATTGTAATGTCCTTGGTTTACTTAAGCATTGCCTTAGCTACCAATAGTTTTTCATATTTTTATGAATGAATGAAAGAACTGGGTTGTTTGTGTTGCTCAAGGAAAGTTTTAGATTTTCTCACTTTGTTTTATGTGTTGAATGTAGGGTGAGATGCTGGAAGTTGCCAAACCCTTCAACGATGATCCTGCAAAGCAAGAAAGGTTTGAGCGGTTTCTCAAGGAGAAATACCAAGGAGGACTTCGATCTACCGAGTCTGGTGGATCTAGTCATATGTCAGAAGCAGTTCGTGCTCGTGAGAGATTAGACTTTGAGGCTGCAGCTGATGCAATACAGAAAGGGAAGTGGAGTAAAGAAAGCAAACTCTCTACATCACAGTTCATGGATTTTTTGTCTGCTGGAGCCATGCAGTTTACTTCTGGGGGATCAGCGGTATGTTTTGCTGGTGTTTTTGAGATTTTGGTTTTGTAAACATGTACTGTTATTCTTTATATAAATAATTAATTGGTTCTTAATTTTTGAAAACAGCAAGCCAAAGATACTCAAACTGAAAATTCGATAAAAAAGGAAGTTCGCATAAAACGCACAGAATATCAGTGGCGTCCTTCACCTATTTTATGCAAACGTTTTGATCTCATCGATCCTTTCATGGGGAAGGTACAGTTGAATACTCTTCTCTATAACTCCTGCTCTCTCTCTCTCTCTCTCTCGCTCTCTCGACATTTATTTCTTAACACCAAACCTTAAACATATGATACTGTCACATGCAGCCACCACCAGCTCCACGGATGAAGAGCAAAATGGAAACTCTGATTTTTACATCAGATTCTGGAAAAGACACAAAAGCAGAAGAAACTGTAATTGTAAAGACGGACTACATCCCTGTTGTTCAATCTAATGCCCAAGGAATAAGCAAAGTTGTAGTTGACGAGGAAAGCGCAGTTGAGGTTGAAGTTGAAAACGTCGAGAGGCCAGTTGACCTTTACAAGGTGCTTTAAACACAAAATTCAGTGATTTGTTTTTACGTGCATATGCTAGAAGTAAGATATGCCTAATATTAATCTGCATTTGTGTGCAGGCTATATTTTCTGATGACGAGGATGATGATGAGGATACCTCTATTTCCAACGTGGTTGGTAATCCAGAGAAGAAGGTTGAAGCAGCTAATACAACATTAAACCGTTTGATCGCAGGCGACTTTTTGGAATCCTTAGGAAAAGAACTAGGCCTGGAGGTTCCCCCTGAGCTGCCCTCATCAACGAACAAAGCCAGGACTTCTTCGCCTCCCAAAGGAGCTGGTTCAGGATATTCCGGTATCCTGCCAGTTGATAATAAGCCGCCTTCCACTCATGAGATTCTGCGCAGACCAGGAATTTCTCAAGATGCTCCGCGTGACAATGCTGAACCTTTCGATGGTAACTTGACTGGTAATTCAGCAAGAAGTAATAGCAAAAACGCAGAGACGGGTGCTTTGGGGAATCAGTTTGGCAAGATTATATTTCGAAAAGCACATCAAGATGATAGGAAGGACAAAACACCCTCAAGGCGGCACCAGAATCTGAGCAGCAGTTCACCATCAGAAGATGAAATGAGCAGAAAGCGCTCTAGGGGACATCGGCATAGACACAGTGATTCAGATAGCGAGTCATCCAGCGATCATCAGGACCGTCACCGTTCTAGGTCTAAAGTTAAGAAAGGATCCTCTCAAGAAAAGAGCAGTAGTAACAGAAAACACTCAAAGCATCATAAACGTCGAAGCAGAGACTCCCATGAGAAGGAACGTTCAGAATCCAGGAGAGACAAGCACAGAAGGCGAGATTGAATGCGACGTACTACTTCCTTAAACAACAACAACAATGCATTTTCTCACTAAGTGGGGTCGATTGTATGAATCTTACAACACCATTGCGCTCGGTGGAACTATTTGCACAAGTTATGGAATGACGGCCATATGACAGCCCATGTTCCGATGGCGCTCGCCTTTCGATACTTCCAATTGAAGTTATATTGTTCTTGGAGGGTAGGATTCATCTTGTATGCTTAATGCATGTAAGAGTTTGAAACATTACTACAGTTTGGATGTAATGTTGTCTTTGAGGTAATATATGTACAGTTAGTGGGTATATTTGCAAAATTAGAAATTTCTGTGACTCGAATGCTCGCCCATGAACCAGAGAATGAAAAAGTTGGTATATCTTTAGCAAAAGAAAACAAAGTGTAAAGAAACAATATTCGTGCTGGTCTGGTGGTATTTTTCTTCACTTAGAAATGAAAGGTTTTAGATTTGAATCTCGTGGATGATGAATTCGATACTAAATTAGGTTGTCAATTGTATGAATTAACCGAACTCCCCCTCCCCCTAGTGTAAAAATATCGATGTAATAAAAAAAAAAAAGATTCGTGGACGGTTATATCCCGAAAAGGATCCTCACCGGATTCTTTTCATGGGAATCCTAAAGATTCCGTGATCGTGACCGTTCATCGTACATTTTGCAATCATTTCAAAATTTAAAATTAAATATAAATAGTACCTAACAAAAACTGACCGTACAATATACAATGAATGATCACGATCACAAAATTCCTAGAATTCCCATAAAAAGGATCTGGCAAGATTCTTTTCCGTTATATCGGTATCTCTATCTCACCTTATCTGGTTACGAAGTTCTTATTTCTCTGTCCTACTCATCAAACGATGACATCACGGGTGAGATAGAGATCTGAAGCATTTTTAGTCGATTAATTCGAGAATCTTCTCTTGCTTTTGGTAAAGTAGAAATCTCACAATAAAAGAGAAAAGGAAAAAGACTTTGTCATATATGTCCACAATTAAGCAGAGTAATTATAATTGTTAGTCAAACTTAACAGGCTACTGATTAATTAATAAAAGGTAAATTGCCATTTGAACTCCTCAAATATTATATCAGTTCAAATTGACAGCCTGAATTATGTTTTTAGTAAATTAACTCCCTAAATTATTTAAAATTAGTCAATTAATCTCTTACAATTAGATTTGATAAAATTTCATGGCACAAATTTACTTTCAATAATGATTCATGTACATTTCATGTATCAGTATTTGACGCTAAAGTGAATTAAATTTCATCTAATCTCACAATGAAGGGTTAATGAACTAATTGTAAAAAATTCAAGAAGTTAATTTATTAAAATATAATTCAAAGCGTTAATTTTATTAAAACTAGCAGAGAGCACACACTTTGTGTGTGTAAATAATTTTTCTTAATAAGTGCACATATATATTTTAATATTACATAATCACTGTTTTGTCCTCCTTATGTAAATATTGTGTATCAAAAGTGAGGGTAAAATTGGAAAAATAAGTATATGAATTTTCTAAAAAAAAAGAGAGGGTAAAATAGAAAAAATAGAGATATGATTGTCATTTTGTCAAAAGGTACAAAATTACTATTTTGCCCTTCTTTTTGTCGAGTATGTATAAAAAATGAGGGCAAGATAGAAAAAAATAGGAAAAAAAGGTTGACAACGAGAGTTTTCTTAATAATAATAATATAGATAATAATTCACGGAGTTAACGGCAGTTTCCTCTTAATAAATATTAGAGCATGTGATTGGTCTTGTTTAACCCTCCCAGCTCGCTTCCTAAACGACAGACGTTTTTAATTATTTTTGGTCGCTATTATTTTTCCTTTTTTTAATTTTGCTTATTTCCTCTGACAGCTCCGTTTCACAGTCAGCTACCACTAGCTTTTCCTTGCATATCACATTTTTTATTTGCAGGAATATTTTTGCTTCATTTTTATTCAAAAGATCCCAAAAACAAATGTTATTATCTACATTAATAAAAAAAGAATGTATTTGGTCTTATAATAAGCTAGCAATAATATGCTTCAAAATCATCTTTGGCGAGAATCGAACCTAAGATCTCTCACTTACAAGTGAATAACCACTAGACTGTAGAACTAAGTGGTAAATTACAATAATATTAATTAGAGATGATTTTCACACATTTTTTTCATTCATACTATTCATTTTTAAATTGTTGAATTGAATAAAGTAAAGAAGAATCAAATGCCATAAATGATCATAGATGAGCAAAGGAGAAAATGTTTCGGCTTTTTAGTCAAAATGATTTATGAGATTGACATAACTCTTCACTTTTATCTCTGATAATAAAAATCGATAGAAGTGTTTTCTGAATTCGTCCAACGTAAATCATTTTGGAGGGCTTGGCTTGACAAAAATACTCTTAAAAACGTGGTCACGGGGTCGTTCATGTGACAATTTAACGAGAACATTTACAAATTTTTCATGGAATGACCAAAACAAACTCATCGACCATTTCTATCGATTTTTATTGTCAGAGACTAAAATGAGAAGTTATGCCAATGCTAAAAAGCCAAAAAAGTCCCTATTATTAATTTCTTTTTAGAGTTGTACATTTGTCGTACACATCCTTCTTAAAAGAAAAAAATTACATGCGTTGTCATGTGAGAAAGTTTTATTTTTCTTTTTTTGTCAATATTTTTTAAGGAAAGCTAATGAAAATGGCTTGAAAACTTTGAGTTTTAACGATAAGGACAAACTAAAGGGTAAAATGAATAGTACCAGGTTTGACTTTTTAATGTAAAAATGTGATTTTTCGTTAAATTGAACAGTACAACGGGTTTTTCGTTAAAACTCTCCATTTTTTATTCAATCTTACCTGTAAGAAAATTAAGCTTAATTAATTGGAGACAAATATCTTTACAGACCTTCTACAAGGCTTGGTCCGTACGCCAGGTCTCTCTCCCCAACTTATAGTTTTTGGCAATTGACAAAAAGTCGTTTATAAATTGCCCGACATATAGAGCTGTTGAATTTTGATACATCAGTTTGCTTCAGATAGCATTTTAAAGGTTAAAACCATTGTTTAAATCTCTCTCTCTCCTCTCTCTCTCTCTCTTAAGTTCAAAGTTTGGTGCTTCTCTAGCTACAAGTCAAAGCTGGCAAGCTAGCCATCGCCCAGCTGCTTCACAAAAAACACAGATGGAAAAGAAAAAACAAATCAAAATCCGAAAAATAAGGTGAAAAGCACGGTTGAAGCAATGCTTTCTTATCCTCTTTCATAAAGTTGAAGACTTTGTGAATTTTGATTGCAAAGTTTCAGTCTTTTTCTTCTGGGACTTCAGAATTCTGGCTCAGCAAGTTCTTTTCCTGCTGGGTTTTGCTGGGTTTGCAGATCATTCTGTTTTCTGAATTGGGTAAGTTTCTGAGTTTTGTTCTCAAAAACTGGTTCTTGGGTGGATTGAGAAAATTGTTTGACTGAGTTGGGGATTGTGGTGGGTGTGTGCACCCGTTGATGCGTTGAAGTGGTGGACTGAGCAAAATGGGAGGTGGGGGTAGAAAAAGAAGAAGGCATCATTTTGGCAGAATCCATGCTTTTTCATGTGGGAAAGCTTCCTTCAATGGCGAACATTCACGGATTGGCGGCCCTGGGTTCTCGAGGGTAGTTTACTGTAATGACCCTGAGTGCTTGGAGGCCTCGCTTCGCAACTACGAGGGCAATTATGTCAGAACGACTAAGTATACACTTGCTACATTCTTGCCCAAGGCAGTGTTCGAGCAGTTCAGAAGGGTTGCCAATTTGTACTTCCTCATTTGTGCAATTCTGTCTTTTACGCCGCTTTCGCCTTACTCCGCCGTCAGCAACGTCGTCCCTCTCGTCGTCGTGATCGGAGTTACGATGGGGAAGGAGGCTGTTGAAGATTGGAGGAGGAAAAAACAGGTATACTTTTAATGTTCATAACATATTTGGTGCATTTTTCATGTGGTATAAGATGTATAGAAATTCTCTGCGCAGCAGGACATCACGCTTTGAGAAAACCTCATTTCGACTTAAATTTTGTAACTTTGATCTCATTTAGTAATAAGGTTGATTGTTTGGGGTGTAGAATGTTCGTTTAGAGTTTCGATTTTAGTTTCTGAGTGTCAAAATTTAGAACTAATCCGAGTTTAGAAACCAAAAGACTAAGCTCAGAGTAATGACTGTATAGGCTAAAACAATCAACCATGTCAATAAATGCGACCAAAATTGAAGAAAATCGAGTGGAAGTGAAGTTTTTTCGACGTGTCATGTCTTTAAGAAAGACAGGGCGTCCTGGATTTGACTATATTTAGTGTTATTAGTAATCGTAAAACAGTTTTGTAATCGAGTTTGTAAAACTGTGATCAGGACATTGAAATGAACAACCGAAAAGTTAAGGTGCATCGTGGTGAGGGCACTTTTGAGCACACCAAATGGAGGGATTTGAAAGTTGGGGATATAGTGAAGGTAGAAAAGGACGAGTTTTTTCCTGCTGATCTTATCATACTTTCATCAAGCTATGATGAAGCGCTTTGCTATGTTGAGACCACCAACCTTGATGGGGAGACTAATTTGAAACTAAAACAAGCACTGGAAGGAACTTCTAATCTGCACGAAGACTTGAGCTTTGAGAATTTCAAGGCGGTAATCAGATGTGAAGACCCAAATGCAAATTTGTACTCATTTGTTGGCAGTATGGAGATTGAAGATCAACCGTACCCTCTTACGCCACAGCAGCTTCTTCTTCGGGACTCCAAGCTGCGAAACACGGATTTTGTATATGGGGTGGTAATCTTTACAGGTCACGATACAAAAGTTATGCAGAATTCAACAGATCCTCCTTCTAAGAGAAGCAAAGTTGAGAAGCGGATGGATAAGATTATCTACTTCTTGTTTTTCCTCTTAGTTCTGATGTCTTTTGTTGGGGCAATTGTCTTCGGGGTTAATACTAGTAAAGACCTGGATGATGGGAAATTGATCAGATGGTACCTCAGACCAGATGATACCACAGTTTACTATGATCCAACGAGGGCACCACTTGCAGCAGTTTTGCAATTTTTAACTGCCATTATGCTGTATAGTTATTTGATCCCCATTTCCTTGTATGTGTCAATAGAAATTGTCAAAGTTCTTCAGTGCACTTTCATAAACCAGGATGTGCACATGTACTATGAGGAAACTGACAAGCCAGCCCGAGCGCGTACTTCAAACTTGAATGAAGAACTTGGCCAAGTTGATACTATACTTTCAGATAAAACCGGAACATTAACTTGCAACTCAATGGAATTTATCAAGTGTTCTATTGCTGGCACTGCTTTCGGGCGTGGAGTTACAGAAGTTGAGAGAGCTTTAGCTAGGAAAAAAGGCGAGGAGTTGACAGAAGAAGAGATCCATGCTGAAGAATTGAGTGAAGCCACATCGATAAAAGGCTTTAATTTTATGGATGAAAGGATCATGAATGGAAGATGGGTTACTGAGCCTCGCGCAGATGTAATCCAGAAGTTTCTGCAGTTACTTGCAATCTGTCATACTGCAATACCTGAAGTTGATGAAGAAACCGGAAGAGTATCATATGAAGCTGAATCACCAGATGAGGCCGCTTTTGTGATTGCAGCAAGAGAGTTTGGGTTTGAATTTTATGAAAGGACTCAAGGAAGCATCTCATTGCATGAGTTAGATCGGGTTTACGGAAGAAAAATTGAAAGGTATGCTTCTTGCACTTCAGTTTAGCTGCTATATGATATATGTTATTCTCAAGCTATTGGCGAATTTTCATAAATAAATATCTAACTGTGTACATTTTCCTTTTTTCAGAACTTATAAACTTTTGAACATATTGGAGTTTAGTAGTTCAAGAAAGCGGATGTCCGTAATCGTAAGAAATGAAGAGGGAAAGATACTACTGCTATGCAAAGGCGCTGACAGGTCTGTTAACTTACTCCTTGCTAATCTGATTGAGTTTCTTGATAATCAAATGAAATTGTGTTTGTTGTATCACGCATTATATATAATGTGCTTATTCCACAAACAGTGTCATGTTTGAAAGACTTGCAAATAACGGAAGGGAGTTTGAAGAGAAGACTCGGGAACACATTAACGAGTATGCTGATGCTGGTTTGAGGACTTTGGTACTTGCATATCGCGAACTTGACGAAGAAGAATATGATGAGTTCAACAAAGAATTCACTGAGGCCAAAACGTTGGTGAGTGCAGATCAGGAGGAAATTGTCGAGGAAGTTTCAGAGAAGATCGAGAGGGATTTGATTCTTCTCGGTGCTACTGCAGTTGAAGACAAACTTCAAAATGGGGTGCGTTTTAATTTTTACTGGTAATCTGGTACTGGTCGTAATGACTTTGTTGGAGATTTGTATAACATTCAAGACTAAATATCATTTTTTTTCTCTTTTGTTCTTTTCTGTGCTGAACAGGTTCCCGAATGCATTGACAAGCTTGCTCAGGCTGGAATTAAAATATGGGTTTTGACTGGAGATAAAATGGAGACAGCGATTAATATTGGGTATATGATTAGTGAACACTTTGTATCAGAAGATGGATTTCAGTATGCAAATATTTCTCACTGCATACCTTTTCGCTTGTTTTTTCTCTTTCCAGATATGCGTGCAGTTTGCTTAGACAAGGAATGAAACAAATAGTAATAAGCTCCGAGACTGCAGAAGCTAAAGCATTAGAGAAGGTGGAGGATAAGACGGCAGTAAGCAAGGTAAACCAAATTTCTTATGCAATATTCTTCTTTCTTCCACTTCAGCTATCTTATGGCGTAATATGTGATTCCGGCTGTAGTGCTGTAAATGGATTATGGATTCGTGTTTTAGTTATTGCATTGATGCTTAAATCGGACTTTTAACATGCTAGGGTTCGAAACTGTTCTCTCTTGGCTGATAAAATGTCATGCTGTGAGAGTTTAATGAATCCATGCTGATTCTACAGGCATTGAAGGAAAGCGTAGTCCATCAAATAAGTCAGGGAAAGGCCTTGCTTGCTGCACCGGAAGAGAACTCTGAGGCATTGGCTTTGATCATTGATGGGAATTCCCTCACTTATGCCTTAGAGAACGATGTCAAGGACCTCTTTCTAGAGCTTGCCATCGGCTGCGCATCTGTTATATGCTGTCGTTCATCTCCCAAACAGAAAGCACTTGTAAGTTTTTCCCCTTTGCCGCCACTAAATAAGTTCCAAAAGTATAAAATCATTTTCTTAGAGATATGGTTTTGAAAAGAATTGAGTCCTAAATAGTTCTATTTAAAATAATGCAGGTTACAAGGCTGGTAAAAGGAAAAACTGGCAACACAACTCTGGCCGTTGGTGATGGGGCAAATGATGTTGGAATGCTTCAAGAAGCAGATATCGGAGTTGGTATCAGTGGTGTTGAAGGAATGCAGGTAAATTCTTAACAAATTGCACTCATCATCTGTTACTTCTGTTTCAAATTTCTTCCGCGTGATGAATTCTGACTTATCCTTTCTGCCAATCAAAAATTTCAGGCAGTCATGTCCAGCGACATTGCAATTGCACAGTTCCGATTTTTGGAGCGCCTGCTACTTGTACATGGCCATTGGTGTTACAGAAGAATCTCATCAATGGTAAATTCTTCTTTCTAGAATTCAAATAATAGCTTCTTTTTTTTTTTTTTTGGTCTCATTTTCTTTGTATTAATCTGTAATACATTCAGAAGCTATTCTGGATTCCATCATTCACGTGTAGAGAAGAAAATACAGACTTCTTATATTTAGAATTTATATGTACAATTATAGTATATGTTGTTGACATACTTCTTTTCTTGTCTGACAGATATGCTATTTCTTCTACAAGAACATTGCTTTTGGCTTCACCATTTTCTTCTATCAGATCTATGCTTCATTCTCCGGCCAAACTTCATACAATGATTGGTATCTGTCACTATACAATGTCTTCTTCACGTCACTTCCGGTGATTGCCTTGGGAGTTTTTGACCAAGATGTCTCGTCCAAGTTATGTCTCAAGGTAGGTCCGTCTTACTTGAAAAGATAACTGGTGAGAAATTCATGAGTCTTATTTGCAATCAGAAATATAGCATATGATCCTATGCTGATCTTCAGTCTCTCTCTGTGTCTCAATCTTACAGTTCCCGCTATTGTACCAAGAAGGTACACAAAATGTCTTATTTAGCTGGCTCCGGATACTTGGATGGGTAATGAATGGGGTGGTGACTGCTACCCTAGTCTTCTTCTTCTGCATTGTGGCAATGGGCAGTCAAGCCTTTCGTAAAGGCGGGCAAGTGGTTGGCTTGGAAATCTTTGGTGCCACGATGTACTCATGCGTGGTATGGGTCGTCAACTGTCAGATGGCGCTGTCCATCAACTACTTCACTTACATACAACATCTCTTCATCTGGGGTGGCATTGTGTTCTGGTATATATTCCAGTTGGCATATGGAGCCCTTGACCCTGACATATCGACCACTGCGTATAAGGTGTTCATTGAAGCCTGCGCACCGGCTCCTTTTTATTGGCTTCTCACACTGTTTGTTTTGATCTCTTCCCTCCTGCCATACTTCATTTACGCAGCCATCCAAATGCGATTTTTCCCAATGTATCATCAGATGATACAGTGGATAAGAACAGATGGGCAATCAGATGACCCCGAGTTCTGTCAAATGGTGCGGCAGAGATCCCTAAGAAGCACAACAGTAGGTTACACAGCCCGCATCGAAGCAACATCTAGACGCTTTGGAGAGAAGCTCGAGATTCATTGATCAGTGGCCATGTTTTCACATTCCTATCCAAAGAATGTACATTATACCAGTAAGAAGTTTCCTCTCTTTTACGTAGTGGTTCAAGAGCGTCTTCCCAGAGATGAAGGGTTGAGTCGAACCTGAAGCACTCGTGTCCTTCCAAGTTTTTCTCTTAGGATAGTTTGGTTTCTAGAAGCTCCAAAGATCTAGCTTTAATGTTCATGTAGAGAATAGTATAATCAAAATATTGTATCATGTATCGTGTATCATGTATCCGATGTATCATAATACACAATGTTCAATAAAGAAAGGATTAGCGAATGTTTGAGACTGCTTCGGAAAAGCGCTTGCATATACATAAAACGAAGAGCAACAAAACTCACCGATTAATGAAACGTATTAAGAAAAAAAGTACTCAGATTATCAGTTTGTTGGTCAGAAATTAAACAAAATCGTAACAAAGATTCAAAATCTACATCAGTCAATAAGCAGGTGGGAAGATTTTCTGTTCTTTTTTCTGTTTTGTTTGGAAAATGCAATAGAGATGAACATGTAGCATCAGATTTCTATAGATCAAACCTCAGGTCATGAGGCAGCAAGGCCTAGAAAACTCGACGCCGATTTCGCCATTATTGTAGCAAATTCATTGAAACTAATGACACCATCTCCATCCGTATCAGCCTCTTTGATCATCTCCGTCAGCTCCTTATACGTCAACGGTTGCCCTATTTTCGCCATGGACCCTGCCAGCTCTGCCGCAGTTATGTAACCGTTGCCGTCACGGTCAAAAGAGCGAAAAACCTCCAAGAGTTGCTTTTGGTTTACCATAATCTCCTCGTTCATGTTGAGCAATATGGCACTGACCAGCTCGTCGAATTCCACGGAGCCATTGCCGTTTGCATCCATGTTGGCTAGGAGGACGTGGACTTGGTCACCGGAGGCCTTGAGGCCGAGCGAGTGGAGTAGCGCGGCGAGCTTCAAGATGGTGAGGCTGCCGTCGGAGACCATGTCGAATCTTGCAAAGACGTCTCTTAGCTGGTTGATTTGATCAACTCGTAGTGCAGGCATTAGGGTTATAAATATTGTTACAACAAAAAAAGTGATACAATGCGCCAACAGTTAATAAGAACGTAGGGTTTGTAGCACAACGTGGCAATATTTGGTGTTAGGAGGTGGTTGTGGCGGCGGAGGAGATGAAGGTGGTGGTTTGGTTTGGTGTGTTGAGAGAGAGAGAGAGAGAGAGAGAGAGAGAGAGAGAGAGAGAGGTGGTTTTTTGGGTGGTGAATGGAATTTGAAGGCTAAATATGGTGTGGGGAAAGACAACTAAGGACAGGAACATGGGTCGGTGGTTTCTTTTTTGCCTTTTGGTCACACGCATATGGAATCATATGAATAGAAAGCTTCTATGAAGGAAGCCAAATTTTGGGCACTGTTTCTTGGGTTGATTAAATTATTTTTTTTTCTTGGGTTGATTAAATTATTTTAGCCTTTCACATATTATGTTTAATTTTGATCGATGATTCTGTTTGACTTAGTTAATTTAATGTTTGAAAATTAAAAGGGATGTGTGATAATCATCCTTTCTTTAGAATATCTGTAAACATGGTGTATAATTCTAAAGTATATTATGATATAAGTGATGACATAATTTTGATGCCTCGTTTTAAAGTGTGTATTTAAAAAAAAAAAAATACACGTGTTATAGTTTGCATAACACAACATGACCGTGTTTCAGTTGAAAATTTTATCGTATTGTTGAATCAAAGCAGCTGAATTAAGGGAAAAGTTTAATTAAGGATGTGCACGGCTGGATACATGCATGCAAGTCAAACCCAATCTTCAACCTTAGTAACACTTTCAACCATGATTCCCATGTACAGCTCAGTTGAGGTGTCTTGCTCTCTAAACCTTCAACCCTGCTTCCAATCCAATTAATATATATACCAAATAATAATACAAGGAAATCATACCACACATATTTAAATTTGTTTTAAATAGAATCGAAATAATTTGATGGATCAATAAAACCACAGAATTAACATGAGATTTTAAATTGGAGCTCCATTTAAATTGGTAACGGACTTTACTTTTTATTATTTTTTGAATAATTTTCTGCAACCGTGTCTATCAAAATTAAAATAAAGTCAATCAACATTTTATGCTAAATATTATACATGATACCTCCTAAGAAAAAGATTAATATTGTACATGATATCAATCAATTTCTCATTAATTATGTGACCAAATACAAGAACCTTAAGAATGCTATAGATTAACAGATAACGTTTTATTGTAGCGTGGAAAATAATAATACCTATGCATTTTGGTATTCAATTCCCACTGATCTCCCTCTCCCTAACATTTAACAATTTAATCCATCTCCCAATTAGAACATTACATCTTCAAAATATACAATCAAGCCTTCTGGGGAGGAACTTCATGGTCACCTTCTTTAACCCTAGCATCACCTTTCTTTTCTTGACTAAGATCCATGACCATCACCTTTGATCCAACTTCGAGGTCATGATGAGCAACCATGCACTGCAGCTGCCGGCACTTGCGCTTCAACCACCCGAAACAATCGATTCTATCCCTGATGCTCACCACTGGAGTCGGTACCATCTGATCACGAGTCAGCCTCCGGCCCAAAACGCACGAGAGAACTGCGAGGATCGTTAGGACGGAGATCACTGCAAGGAATGGCCCAATGGAACCCGAAGACGAAGAAGAAGAAGAAACTGAGGGCACTGCTTGGGGAATATTATTACTGCTACCACCACCACCCAAGATTTGATCGCCTGCTGGACCAGGCAGTGTTTGTGATGTTGTTTCCATGGCTGTAGAAATTTTAGAAGCTGATCATTCAAGTTGCATTTAGATGCAAATATATAGCTATAATATATACATATAGAGATATGTATATATATGTACATAGTACAAATTTAATGTATAATTTTTGGTGGCCATAACTTCACTGCATGCTTATATGAGTGGAAGACATGATGGAAAGTGGCAAAAGCAGTGACTTTTCTTTTCATATCTTTTTGTTTAATCTTCTTTTTTACTTTGAGGATGTGGAGTTTTACTTTAGCTTTGCTTTGCTTTGCTTATAGATGGGAAGAGATCCTCTCCGGATCTCTCCCACTAAAGTCATCAAGTCCACTTATTCGGACTCTTGAAATTTGATCTAACGGCTAAAATTATTATAATTTTTTTAAGAGGCTCTCTGTTTGTAGCTGTTGGATCAAATTTCAAGGGTCCGGATGAGTGAACTTGATGGCTTTGGTGGGAGAAATCCGGAGATGATTTCTTCCCCTTAGAGATGGCCACATCCATAAAAGCTGACTTTACATCACCCTTTTATGAATTAGTATTGAGATTCCTTAAATTTCTTCTCCATCAAGTTTAACTTAATGATTAATCTAAATGACAAGTCTCTTTCATTGTTTGGGAAGAATTTAACGAAATTACAGGTCTTGTTT
Source organism: Cotoneaster glaucophyllus (assembly GCA_036320875.1). Taxonomy (NCBI): domain Eukaryota; kingdom Viridiplantae; phylum Streptophyta; class Magnoliopsida; order Rosales; family Rosaceae; genus Cotoneaster; species Cotoneaster glaucophyllus. The sequence goes on along the minus strand of CM070065.1, from coordinate 26,464,843 downwards.
CACTTTGCCCTTTGAATCTTCAATTTGGCTTTGAACCTCTCTAAATTTTCTATTCATTCAAATGTCATTTGATCGTTAGTTTGTCAGTTATTTCATTAAATTGAGGGATTATTTTGTCCACTTTGTACAATAGAAGTCTCTAGTTTAATGCAGAAGGGTAAATTGTTGCGTCGATTCTTAACATAGATTGCAGTTGTAGAAGTTGGAAAAATATTTGAGTAGGTCAAATTTGTGAAGTGTAGTTCAATTTTTGTAATTAAGATGACACCAAATAGTGAAGAAAAAAAAAACTCCAAATAATATGTAGCCCCAATAGAAATAGTAAAGTTCCTTATCAAAGACTAAGAGTCTCACTAATCACGTGACAAGTAAGAGAGAGCGAGACTCTATCTACCACATATAAGTAAGTTATTTTCCAATATGAACTTTCGTTTAAAAAAACAAGGAAAACTAATAAAAAAAAAAAGACTTGAAAACTTTGAGTTTTAACGATAAAGACAAAATAAAGAGTAAAGTGAATAGTATCAGAATTGATTTTTTAGTGTAAAAATATAATTTTTCGTTAAAATAAACAATACTGAGAATTTTTCGTTAAAATTCCCTTAAAAACGCTCGCCCTTGATAGTTTAGATTTAAGGCCCAACCCATCCTTGGTGAAAACGATTTAAAGCCTGCCATGGCTCGATCCGTTTTACGACTTTGGTCCTCAATCCTCATAGACGAATCTGAGCTGTGGACTGCGTTGGGTCCCTCGATGGATTTAACATTAATGGACGGCAGATATCTTTCACCTTCATTTAATTATTATCTATTTATTTGATGTATTGGCTGTATGATATATATATTTTTTTTTGTCAAATGATAGATCTTATTAAATTAGATGTTAGATTAGTTACTAATGAAGTTTAAACCAACATCGTCATGTAATGACTTAACACATTTCCATCACTGTGCTAAAGAATCATTTGCGTATTGGTTGTATGATTGGGGAATGGAGTAGTCCGAATGAGGGAAAATTTTTAGTTGTGACAGGAACACGGATGGTACACCAAGTGTTTTTATGTAAGTGGTGAAAAATTTTAATTTTTAAGTTATTAATCTTTTAACACACATATCCAACCATTTACATAAAGACACGTGGTGTACGGCCTCGTGTGACGGGAATACTGAAAAATCTCTTCCTAACGAGGGCTTCTGTAGCGTACATCTGTAAATACACATGTTATTTAAACATTTTATTTTATAACCATTGGATTAATCTGAACGGTTGTAATTAAAATTTGAAGCTATACTACGAAAAATTGTGACCCATCAGAATGATCTTTCTATCTGCCTTTCTCCCTTCTCCATCGGTCAAACCCAGCGCCCCTCACCGGCGCCGGCGTCACTCTCGTTCTCTCCGTTAAAACCCAGCCCCCGCCACTTCATCTCTCCTTCTCTTTGCCTCCATTTTTAATGCTTGTCCGTCTGAAGTTCGTTTTCCTTTGGGTTAAACAGGTCTGAAGCTTCGGTTAACGCCTTAGTTTGCACAGCAGGTGCGTCGTGGTGGTTTGCTGGGGAATTTGGTTTAGGAGAGGGAAGGTGGTCCGGTTGAGGAGAGGACATAGGAGTTTGCCATTGCCAAGAGAGAGACGATGAGATGCAAACTGCGGAGAGAGAGAGAGAGAGAAAGAGAACAGAAGTTCTACAGGGTTTGCAGTTCGGTGTTTCTCAGACCTAATTGTAACTTAAATATAATTTTGATCTCTTTATTAATTCGTTCAAAACCCACATTGCCTTAAATACCCCTTGAAAAGACACTATACTACATCCGGTCCGTGACTATTAAGTCTGAAAAATGTTAACCAGACTCTTTCAAAGTAGTACGGCTCTTTGCACGTTCTAATTTAACGTTAATTTTTGTTGTCAGACTCTTTTAAAGTGAAACGACTCTTTGCACTTTATTATTTAACGTTAATTTTCGTTGTTAACGTTATAAAATATTTTTTTGTCAATGTTATAAAATATTGTGTCAAAAACAAGACGCGACAGAATAGTCTGATTTTAAGAGACTTTTGAGAGAGTATTCAGCTTTTCTTGTTAAGTTATTAACAAACTCATGAGAGAGAAGAGAGAGAGAGAGGAGAGAGCATGCGTGATGCGATTCTCCAGATTCCTGGGTTCAATCCGTTTCTCTCACACCCTATAAATACATGCATCAGCGTATGTATGTAAGTATATATTATTATTATTGTATATAATGTTGTTGTGAGATCTCTGATTTTGTTGTGAGATCTCTCATTTCTTAGATCTACGGTTGGTGATTGACATATTTTTGTCTTTGTTTTTTCTTTTTAATTTTTTAATTTATGAAATAATTATTGGTTGTTGGGGTGGGGTGGGAGTGCACTGGAGGCAGCGGTTCATCGATCTGTTTATGAGATTTGTTGTGAAAAAACACAGAACATGAATCGGTCGATAAACCTCTGCATCCAGCGCTCACTCTCTCATTCTTCTCTTTATTTATTTTTAATTTCTTGCTGGTATTTTTGAACTGCTCTGTTTGGTTGCTGAGAAAGTGTGGGAAAATATGGGAAAGATTGAATTTTGGGGGTTTTTTCCAGCTTCTGATCTGAACCCAGAAGGCATGAAGCTTGTATATTTTTTTAAAAGGTAAATAAAACCAGATTTGTGAGTAATTTGCGTTTGCTATTTTGTTTGTATGTGCTGTTGGTGGTTGACTGCAGGGAATTAAATGGGAAATTAATTATTTATCTAGATTATGGTTTTACTTTCCTAAATTCTGAACTTGAACATACATGATCTATGATCTATGACATACTTTTGTTTCTACTAAAGTTTGAAGCTTTATATTTTATTTAACTTCTAATTACCGGTTGAAAATTTAATATTTTCCATGTTGGTTAACAGTACGTTTAGTGTTTTGATAATATATGTGATGAGAATTGAGATGATTGAATTTTTAGAGTATAGATCTACCTGTCGAGATGAGCTTAAGCGGAGTACACAGTGTGTATGTGGTTCTGTGTTCAGATTTAGTCGTTTCGGGGTGCAGAATTATGAGTTTATTGTGTTCATCATTGTGATTATGATGGCGAAACCGATAGTAATGATTGAAATTCTATATCTAGTAGTTCAATTGAGTATTTGGAGCTAACGAAAGACTTTGCGCAAGGCGTTCTTAGATTCATACAGCCGACCCCACTTAATGAGATAAGGCTTTGTTGTTGTAGTTCAATGGATACCAAACAGATGTTCTTCTCGTTCTTCTGTAAGATGCTTTGGGGTGAATTAATTGGTTAGAAGTCTTTGTTCGTGGGTTGAATTTCGTTTTCAAGTAACCAACCTTACGCAGTTGTTCTGATCGAACTTGTTCTTTTCCTGGAACAATAATTTTGGGGGTCTTGTGATGTTCTTGTTCTTTCTCTTTTGCGGGAGTTGATGTCCTTGTTTATCGACTCTATGTTCTTCAAAACATTTTGCTTCCTCTTAAGTTCATTACTTCTGTATTATGGAATTAATTTTCCCTATTCGCGCTCGTAATGTATTGCACGATGTTTTTAATCGTTGGATTATTTCCTAATCATCTTTCTAATACACTAACTTTTACTTTTGCCTTAGTAATTAATACTTGTTTGAGTTCCCTTGACAGTTCTTTTCCCTTTTTTTACGAAAGAGCTGGAGGATTGGCTGTAATAAAGAAGGGGAATATTTTCTTTTCCCTCTTTTGTGTTTGCTGGAACTATATATATATACGGAGATTTTGTAGTATGCTCCGAAATATCTTTTACGCTGAGTTTTTCGCCATTAGTTTCTTGGTCGAGAATCCAATAACCAAGATATAGCGGCAAAAAATCTTTATGCATGATAGGGCAATTAATTGGTTTCCAAAATATTTGTCATTTTATTGTCATTTTATTGAGCAGGTGGTTTAAAAGTTTGAACTTGTTACTTTCCCTTTTAATGGTAAAAAAGTGTGTTCTGAAAGAAAGTTTGCAATTGGTAAACACAACGTCATGACTGCATGTAAGTGAGAGGAAACTGCAGTTACATGGAGTACCAAGTTGCCAGAGAATCTTACTGTGTTTGATTTTTACTTGTAGAACCTGGTATCAAATTCCTTGTACCAAAGTGATGTCAGATTGTGGATATTTAATGAAAATTGCTGGGGTTTTGTATTCCTTAGCCATTTTTGGTCTACTTTTGAGAAACCACTGATCTGACATGAGCAAATGTTAGTGATAGGAATTGGATCCCTTCTGATTGTGGAAATCCTCGTGACCCATTAACACGGACCGTTGGATTTTGATCCAACGGCTACAAACAGGGGGTTCCTCTAAAAGTTATAATAATTGTAGTCGTTAGATCAAAATCCAACGGTCCATGTTAGTGGGTCATGAGGATCACCTATAATAATTGTAGTCGTTAGATCAAAATCCAACGGTCCATGTTAGTGGGTCATGAGGATTCCCACTATTTGCTTAGCAGGGGATCCAATTCCATAGTTAGTTACACGTTTCTGGTTTTTGTCTATAAAGATAATTGGAGTTGTGGTCCTTCCATTTTAGTTCAATTGGAGCTTTGATCTCTGAACGAAAATTCGTGAGTATTGGTCTCCGAACTTGTAATGATGTGGAGCAATGATTTTTTTGGCTAATTCCGCCAAAACTTCCATTCATTTTTTGCCCCTTTAAACAATAATATATATTTTTGATATAATATATATAACGCATCCTCCGGATAATTCAAATCGAAGCAAGAAATTCACAGACTATGAAACTTGGTACAGCTCACTGGAAATCATTCCCATCGCTATAATTTTTTCTTTAATTATAGTGGGGCATATATTTATTTTGGATTGATGAATAACGAAGTTGACGAAAAAGACTATTGCTCCACGTTATAATAAGTTTAGGGACCAATGCTCAAATTTTTAATTCAAGGACTAAAGTTCTAATTGAGCCAAGTTCAGGATCATTGCTCCAACTTTCTATTCTCCAATATAGTAGGGAGTGATATCCACACATCATTTTTTACTTCTCACACATTCTTCTAATTTTTGGTCGTCTGATCGGATAAAATGAAGAAAATCAACAGACAAAAATTAATAAATAGTGTATGAGAAGTAAAAAGGAGTAGGGTGTGGATAGCACACCTCTATATTAGTTATTATTGGTTGTGTTGAAAGGATTCTAGACACAGTTTTCTAAGGTTTTTTCCATAGAATACAGCTTAATTCTTACGTGTAAGGAGTTATTAAAAACAAAGAAGATTTAACTTTGTGGGCATGCATCGTAGTGATATGGTTTACAAAGATTTCCTTTTCTTTTCAAAAGGGGGACGACTGGTGGCAAGTCACGGTTATCCATCCCTTCTGGGGGCAGGGAAGACTCACAGAGGCATTTCAGCCTCCTCTTGACCACAAGTCTGGATTCCACATCAACAACGGGTTTTGAATCCAAGACCTCCAGTTTTTAATTTGACCTAACAAAAAATAAATACCATGAGACATCTTTCAAACCATAACTTTAAAATTCTCAAAACCCTAGTTTTCTTGAATGTATGCTTATCAAGCTGCTTCATATACAATTTGGTTTGTTATCTATCACTATCCTCGCGTGACGGTGACATTACACCCAGGATCAGTAAGTTTTTTCTACGAAGGCAAAGCGCATGTATCATGCATAACCCAATATAAAACAAGTTCGATTTTGTTTATTGAATTAGTGAACACAATTAGGTCACCAAGTCCCCACAAACGATGCCTTATTTTGACGAAATGGTCTTGTGACGAGGATAATGAAAAGGACATTGACGGTGGCTATGAATCTAAATTACGTAGAGGAAGCAAAAGAAGATGATGTTGGCGTACGTTGACAATGTGGGTAACGTGTTGTGTGCCATTGAAAGTGCATGACCACCATGTCATATTATTTGGCATGCTGATTCTGATAAGGATTTGCCAATTTGTCATGTAAACCATAGAGGAAAAACAAAGGAGGACTTTTGCATTGGATAGATACTCTATTGTCGTGTATTGAACAAGTAGTTCACTATTTCAAAACGCGACAAACTTTTATCAAACAAATTACGACCATGAGTATTATATCTTAGTTGCAAGAGAGAATTTCTCATTGCATGCACTAGAGAATCAATTTGTTAGATATGCAACTAGTTTCGTATATCTTAGGCTATTCCCATGAACACAATTTTTATTTATTGAAAAGAAGATAATGAATTAGGCGAATCAAACTACACATAAGGTTTGATCGTCGGACTACAATAGTTGCCTTACTCACTAAATAAGCACAAGGCGTTTAGAAAGAACCAAAACCCTAGGGTTAGCCATCAACTACAAAGTAAGATACTTCATTCTCGCTCAAAGTGACGAGAAATAACTAACTTCCCGATCAAACGATCACTCTATTATCTATCTCTGTAATTGATTAAATAATGAAAGCGAAAATAAAAGAATACAAGCCGGGGGGTTGTGTGTGGGGGACGAGGCCTAAACCCGCGAGAAGAAAAACAACGAAAACATTCGGGCATGAAAATTGAAATGGACATTTCAATTGTGGGAGTGGGACGTCACACCTTTACAATTACACACCAATAACTTTCGCTTATGTTTTCTTTTCGATTTCATTTCATGATGACTCAAGCTAAGACCAGAAGGTTCAAAGTATATATTACGTTATTTGGTTAAATGGTAAATACATTTTGATTCCTAAGCGTTGAAGGGAATCAAACTTTAAATGTATAATTCTGATTTATATCCTACCATTTACCGATGGACTTCAAAAATTTAAGTGCTATGGTTATGATAAGTTGGAGTTCTATTTCATCATTTGAGCTAACTTTAAAGATATTATAGGTAAGAGCGGATGCACATTGGGACCAAGTTGGTCCTAGGACCATCCGAGGCCAAGAAACAAGCATATGAAGGGTTTTCAGGGATCCTTCAAAAATATGGTACAAGTTCTTTTTGTGTTATCAAGTGTTTGATGTAATATTTGCTAGAATATCTCAGCAGTACTCGACAAGTTGCGTGGACAACACTCGGCAAATGCTCTCGATAACACTCATTAGATTGCTTTAGCAAAACATCAATATATATTGACATATGTGCAACATGGTTCGGCTGATGACAACAAGTCCACCAAGTGTACAATAAATGCATTCGTGAACAAACTAAAATTTGTTTCCGCGCTTGTAATATAAAAAACTTGAACCTTTAACACTGTTCTAAAAATCTCTGTCGGCGCTAGGCGACTGGGTAACGTCCCGATTAGTCCCTAGGCGTTTGAAAATTAAGGAAGTGCGCTTAAACCCACTTGGGCATCCGCCTAGCACGTCTAAGCGTCCGCCTAAACCCGCATAGGCACCCCACCTAAGTCGCAACTCTCACTTGGATAGAAAATCAATAATTTTCTTTTTGCATTATTTTGTCAATAAAATGTAGAGACTTGTTGAATACTTAGATGAACACTCATTATATCTTTGTTCCCCATGTTTTCAAATATGTTCTAATACTTTATAATCTATATGTCATTTTATTTTGCAATTTATATATTTTAAAACAATTATGTGTTTTTTAAGTATAAATAGGCACTTATTTATACAATATATAATAAATTTATTTAAATTCACCTAGGTCCCCTCCTAGGTCCCCCTAGCCGCCTAGGCGCTAGACCCACACTACTACAAAACTACCCATTACTAGCACAAATAAAAAGGACAAGAAAAGGTTATTAATGTCGAATATTTGGTAAAATCCGACAGGAAATGGTTGCATTGGCGGAAAAGTGAAGCGACATATCTACTTGCTTCAGAAAAAGGCATAATCCGCCAGTACTTCTCTGTCGGATATAACCGACAGAAAATACTGTCGGATATAACCGACAGAAAATACTGTCGGATATAACCGACAGAAAATACTGTCGGATATAACCGACAGAAAGTCTATTAACTGACAAAGAATACTGTCTGATATAACCGACATAAAATTTATTAATAAGCATAAATAAAAACATTCTTGTCGGTTAAAACCGACAGAAAATATTAAAAAACTAAAAAAAAAACACCAAGATCCCTTCTTCCCCGACCCCCTTCCCTGCACCCACCTTCCCGTCTTTCCCAAACCCATCGCGCACCCATCCTCCACCTCCTTCTCCACACCCACCCTCGCACCCACTACCTACAACCCAGGATTTTTCTAACTATAATCAATCTATAGCCATCGGCCTTCACAATATTCACAGATTTGGCAATTGGCGTTTAAACAATAGCATCTGACCTCTATCACATTGGCAATAACAATAAACCAAATTTAGACACTCATTCTTCTACGAGTCAAGTTCTACAAATGCATAGATTGATATACCTTCATCAGGACCAAATAAGCTGCGCTCAAGTTTCTCCTTTGCAGTTATTCCACCTTTACCAACACCATTAAACTCCTCCTCGTCAGAAAATCCACCAGGCTCCCCCACACCATGCCTCTGAGCTTTTTTTAGACGCTTAAATTTCCCCTGGAAAATGTTTGAACAAAAACAAACACTCCAAATGATGAACTATTTACATTGAGTAAGAAAGAAAAGCACAGATTTCACATTAAAAAAAAGAAAAAGAAAATCTGAACAATACTTACAGCCTTCCTTCAGGGAGCAATGACATTATTGTCCTCCAAGAGCTCATAGTCATCTTCATCAAGGACATACTCACAGAGAAAGATTGGCGTTGATGATTGCAACGATTGGCGTTGCATTCATCTTCACAGAGAAAGATTGAGAGAAAGGTTTAGAGAGAGAGTGTGTGTGAAATGAGAGAGAGAAAATGTAAAAAGCTGAAATGATTTCACTGAAGGAAGGGGGAAGGGAGAAGGCACCGACGCAAGGATTTATTTTGGGAAATTCTTATTACTGTTGGTTAAAATCGACAGTAACATTTTTTTTTAAAATAAAAAGCGACATAACATTTTCATTACTGTCGGTTATAACCAACAGTAATAAGAATTTCCTAAAATAAAAATTGCGGTAAAAATCCCCCCAAAATTCTGTTACGATTTTAAAAAAATATTTAAAATATGTGTTTATTTATTTATTTTTAATCTAAAATAATAAATTTTCATTTTCGTCGGTTATAACAGCCAGAATACTAAAATAATAACCGCCAAAAAGTAAAATAATAAAATAGTCAATTTATGTCAGTTATAACCGCCACCATTAACTTAAAAACCGTCAGAATCTACCAAAAATATTTTGTTATATTAAAAAAAAAAAATTTAAAAAATACTGTCGGTTATAACCGACATGATTTTGTTTATATCCGCCAAGACTTTATGTCGGATATAACCGACAATATTTTTCTAATATCGGTCACTAATTAAATGATGTGTAGGATATAATTTATCCAACATAATTTTTCTAATATCCGCCACCTAAAGCTAATATTGTAGTAGTGTAACCCGTCCCCCAATTTTTTTTTTTTTTTTTTGGAAACACCCGCCATCCAATTAGTACCTAGCGTCTTTTAGAATATTAACTTTTGACATCAAGACTTTCAAAAATTTAAATCTGAATCCGTCCCTCAGTATAGGCTTTTGGTACCAATGATGACTACATGCATGCTTTGTCCTGACATGTACCTATAGTCTAAAGTCTACTCAAATCTAGTTAATCATTCAAATTTTCTTCTAATTATTTGAATCATTTTAGACAAAATTTTCTTCACACCTACAACTTCTTCGCTAGGAAGCTAAAAGAAATTGACCAAATAGAATATAATTCTTGTCGTTGTCCTCTTCTTTCTTTAATGATTCGAACGTCCTTGTTGCGTAAGATGTTAAAACTAACTAGGCTTAGCTACGTGTACACAATTGTGAAATCAAGACACCTATATTTTTTCAAACATATTTATTTATTTATTATAATAATTTAAAAGAAATAAGAGTTTTGATTCCGGAACATATAGATAAAAACTCAATATCTTATCTACTAAGATATTAGACCGCTTTACTACATGTACAAGCATATTGCATCATCTTCTCTCGATAAAATAAAGCTAAGCCTACTCCTTTTTGGACTAAAATTCTCTCTCCTCTTTTCATCCCCTTCCATCTTCTCCTCTTATATTCTTTATTTTGTCTTTCTCTTTCTATAAAAAATTAATATAAAATGTTGACATGGCTTAACCGTGCCGTTCAAATAGGAGGGGTGTCACATCCCGGCCCGAACCCCTACCACATCCCAGGCTCGACTCCGCCGTAGCACGATATTGTCCGCTTTGGACCCCGGCCACGCCCTCATGGTTTTGTTTTTGGGAACTCACACGAGAACTTCTCGGTGGGTCACCCACCATGGGATTGCTCTCGCGCGAACTCGCTTAACTTCGGAATTCCTACTGAATCCGAAGCTAGTGAGCTCCCAAAAGGCCTCGTGCTAGGTAGAGATAGGAATATACATATAAGGCTTACAGGATTCACACCCCTGGGCGATGTGGGATCTTACAATCCACCCCCCTTAGGGGCACGACGTCCTTGTCGGCACACTTCCGGCCAGGGATTGGCTCTGATACCAAATTGTCACATCCCGGCCCTGGTCCTCACCATTTCCCAGGCTCGACTCCGCCGTAGCACGATATTGTCTACTTTGGGCCCCGGCCACGCCATCACGGTTTTGTTTATGGGAACTCACACGAGAGCTTCTCAGTGGGTCACCCATCATGGGATTGCTCTCGCGCGAACTCGCTTAACTTTGGAGTTCCTACGGAATCCGAAGCCAGTGAGCTCCCAAAAGGCCTCGTGCTAGGTAGAGATAGGAATATATATATAAGGCTTACAAGATCCACACCCCTGGACGATGTGGGATCTTACAAGTGGAGGAAAGAAAATAGAGGAGAGAATCCTACTCCAAAGTTTTTCGCATATAGCAATGAATGCAACACTGTGATACATTATCATAATTAAGACATGCATCTGGCATCTGCATATATTCAAAGTTCATAACCCTTTTGATCGGTTTTGAACGCGGAAGACTAAAATGATGAGTTTTGAAAATCTCCGGTCATTTATGATTCTAACTTCGGAAAACAATTAGGGTTCGTTTTTAGTCTTAAAAAGTGAAGGATGGTGTAAGAACATAAAATGAAAATAAAATCTGGAAAGTGCTTAACTTAAAATAGGTTTGGTTATTGGTTTTTAGTCTTCATTTTGTGCAACATTTCTTACACTCTCTTTCTACATCTCTTTCTCATGCACCATCCGTCATTCACTCATCTATATCTCTCATTTCTTCCATGAATTTCCCTTCTATCCATGAATTGCCCTTCTATCCATGAATTTCTGTTCTATCTCTGACAGAAAAATTAAAACAAAAAACTAAAACTCAAATAGTTATCAAACGGACTCTTAACTACTTGTATATGCAAGTAACTATCTTACTAATAAACCTCTGTTTTAATTTCTTATCAAAATATATTTTCCAGACTCCATATTTCAATATTGATATAGTAAAAGCTGGAAGAACACGTTAAACAGAAGCCACATATAGACACACACACAAATCTAATCATTTTCCAAAGTCGAATTACCTTGAATTATCTTCTTGTTTCTCATATTTGTCACAAAAATAACCACCCAAATTTTCATATAACAAATTAAGAGACTATTTAATTAGGCCTCTTGATAACCTTTTTCTTCTTCATCATGCGCCTGTTGGCACTGAGAAGAAGCACTGAAAGAAGGAGCTACAACCACCGAAGAATAAACTTTACAACTACCAAATGAAAGTGCACAAAGTTTATTATTCTTATCCTCATCGTGATCACCATGATCTTGACCAGAAGTAGTAGCAGCACCACTCGAAGAACAAACTATAGTTTCTTCGACAAGTATATCAAAATCGATCCCTCTAATTTGGTTTGGATCCCACGGAGTAATCTTCGCAATATTTAGAGACGAGGATCTTGCATGGTTCTTCATAATTGCATGCTGAAGGAGCTGATAAAGCCTTGGATTTTTTCTCAATATGCTGCAGTTTTCTTCATGTGTGTTCAACATGTGACATGAGGGAAAGTTGGTTTTTGCATTCCTGCCTCTTAGGAGCCTAGCAGCCTTATCGTACGCCAACGCTGCCTCCTCCGCCTGATCGAAAGTCCCTAGCCACAGCCTCAGCTTCTGTGAGGAGTCCTTGATTTCAGCCACCCATCTTCCTGATGGTCTTTGTCTCACTCCCAGAAACCTTTTTCCATTTTTGTTACCTTTTCTCATGTTTTTCTTTTTGTTTTCTTGGAAAGTTTGTGTTTGGATAGGTTGGGACACTGAGGATGAGTCCATGAGAGATGGAAATCACAAGGGTTGGGGTTATAGCTTTAGGCTTTGGATGAAAGAGAAGACATATGTAATTACTAATTATGCGTTATTATAGTAATATGTTGAGTACTGTAAGAATGATGACAAGGATCATGGCATGTTGATTGTCTCATCTAGGGTTTGTTTGTTTACAAAGTATATATCAACATATGTTAAGGTATTAATTAATCAGGGAATGCAGACTCCCAAGAATAATTGCAGGTTCCTATTTATTAAGGAGAGAGAAGAAAAAAATGAATAAGGTTCTTCACAAATAAGCTCCTCAAAACTCTTAATCACATTCGAAAATAATTGAAGTTCAGGATCCCGATTGCACGATAGCTAAAAGGCTTTTTCTCAGTAGTTTAATTCTTTTCCACTAACATTAACAGTTGTCAAGAGTTACACTAATTAAGTAATTAATATGAATAATGTTAATCATTTACTTTAGAAAACGTCAAGAGAAGAGTTGATAAGCATTAATGTTGTTTTCTTCTAATCATCCTATATCGTACTTACTTGACCAGATTACATAAGTTAGTATAAATAAAGTTTTTTTCTTTCTCTTTTCTAATGACTATAGGTGCAAGCAAGCTTAATTCCAAATAATTGAAGCCAGTTCTTGAGTTTTTGAGGTGAAGAATTAGCATCAGTATTGTCATATTTGGAGTGAAAAAGAAATCTAAAATTTTGGTTATAAATATTTATTTTGTAATTGAAATTTGATCTTGTATGCGTCAGTCAACTTCAACGTCAATTGGAGAAATTCTTTAGTGTGACTTTCAAGCAACATAAATTAGTAACACCACGTGATGTGTGCTGGAATAGTACCGGCCACCATGCAGCTAGCATGATTCCTAGGGTTTGGTTGCAGAGCAGAAAAGGTTGAAGATGATTTGGACGTCTCCCACATGAATGGTGTAGGTGCACACATTAATTGACATGGATCCAAATCCATACAACATGCAAATCTTAGGGTTAGATTAGTAGTTTAACATGCTGCCAGGATGACGATCTGGGATGGAATATTTGGCTCGAGTAGTTGCAGAAATGTCCAAACCAACGAGGTGTCGACAGATGCTACGATAATCGTGATTAGTATATAATTAAGCTCACTGTCAACCCCAATTAGGGAATACTTCAAGTTGGTATGCATCCAATTACCAGAAAACAAAAAACACACCTCAAAAGCCAAAAATCAAACAGAGCCACAGTGTTTAATTCTAACTTAATATTCACAGTGCCAATATACTTGAAATTAAAAATACTGAAACTCTGGCACTTTTCGCAGAACAAGTTTTACTTTCTATTCAAAATTTGAATCCCTGTGGGGAATTCTTTTCTTCTGAAAAATAATCCAAATCTTCAACTTTATTGATGGATTCTTAATGTACTTTGTTACTCTTAGAATTTTTAGGTTTCATCCGGTTTTACGTATATAATATATGTTCACTCTCTCTCAGATGGAATTTTAGTTGTCACAAGTTGGAGTGGCGGAGCCACTTGAGGATGAAAAGAGGTCTCGGCCTATCCTTAAGTTTTTCGCTTTGTAGCTTCTGTTTGTGTGCTTTTGGTGGATACTCTGCATTCATCGACTTAATATGTTTTTTTCTCTTAGCTAGTTTTATTATGTTTATTCTGAATGACCAAAATAATGTGTTTTACAATAGTATTGTTATGAAACCAAAACCTTATGTATCAACTATCCTTCCTTACTTAGTTAACCATTTTGCATGACACAATGTTGTCTATAGTGAAACCAAAAAAATGTGTTTTACAGTAGTATTGTTATGAAACCAAAACCTTATATATATCAACTATCCTTCCTTACTTAGTTCACCATTTTGCATGACACAATGTTGTCTACAGTGAAAACACGCATATATGGAATAGATGAAGAATTTATCTTGAAAGAAAATTTCACAGCTACAATTTTGAGCCATGATTATTAATTTTTTGTTCAACTTCAATGTAGGAACTTATAAAGAAGTTTGATGCTTGATATAACTATCTCAATGTTAATTCTTTTTCATGACTCCGTTACACTCTTTTGATTATAACATTTTCATTCCAATACAAAAAAATGAACCTTCAATTTTTCTCCCATTAGTTATACTTTTTAGAGCCCCTCCTAGCCTCAATTCCTGACTTTGTCACTGATGAGTTGTACATAATCATGCGCCTTTTTTTCTCATCACGTGAGACATGACTGGCTTTAGCATAATAAAGATAGATACATAATTGTATACAACTTAGCAACAAAGTATATTTTCTCCCTACTCTCCCTCTATCTCAAGCCTTGTTTCATTTGAAGATGTGGTTTAGGACAAATAGATTTTGGTGCTAAATTTACGAGGTTCGCCCTTTTTTCGAAAATTAACCCGCTCTTCTCTGACAAAATTTGTAAATTCCACATCGACCAACGGAGAGGGGGTGATGTTCCTTATATGTACATGCCCACCTCCTTATAGCACAAGGCCTTTTGGGAACTCACTGGATTCAGATTCCATCGGAAATCCGAAGTTAAGCGAGTTTGGGCGAGAGCATTCCTAAGATGGGTGACCCACTGGGAAGTTCGTGTGAGTTCCCAGAAACAAAACCGTGAGGGAATGGTAAGCCCAAATCGGACAATATCATGCTACGGCGGAGTCGAGACTGAGATGTGACAAAATGGTTTCAGAGCCACTCTGTCATTCGGTGCGGATGTGCTAGCGAGGACGTCGGGTTCCCTTAAGTGGGGTGGATTATGAGATCCCACATCGACCAACGAAGTACATGCTCCCCTCCCTATAGCACGAGGCCTTTAATGAACTCACTAGCTTCGAATTCCATCGGAACTTCGAAGTTAAGCGAGTTCGGGCAAGAGCATTCCTAGGATGGGTGACCCACTGGGAAGTTCTCGTGTGAGTTCCTAGAAACAAAACGATGAAGGAATGGTAAGCCCAAAGCGGACAATATCGTGCTACGGCGGAGTCGAGACTGAGATGTGACAAAATTAGCCCGCTCTACTCTAACAAAATTAGCCCTCGCAATCCCAACAACTTAAGAAAACATCCCTCAATCCTAGTTTTGCCCTTGATCATAATCCCTTTTTTATCGTTACTTTGTATGATTTCAGATTTCTCATTCATTTCCAATATAGCAAGGAACTCTTGTTTTATGAAATTTGCACACGTAAGAGCATCTTCAAAAGAGATGTTAAAAATGCCACGTAGACATACAACAGTAAAAATGACATCAAACTTTCTCCAACAGAGCTTCAATTTCTTACGGCGCTGAGTGAATTGAAAGCAAAGCCTTTTGCTATCAAATTTGACAGCAGATGTTAAATTTATTAAATGGTTTTTAAATTGATTAATATAACATATGATAAATGTTGTTATGTTTTTCAAGTATTTGATTGATTGTCTCAATCATTGGACCCCATAGAAAGATACATTTTTTTACTAAAGGATATTATTATTTAATATCGGATGAAGCAAAATATTGTACAAAATGTCAAATTATCACATAAACTGTCAAATATGATATTTAAAATTTGATATTTTCTTTGGAGAAGCTCTTAAAAAAACTAAAACAAATACTTCTTTTGGGACCAACATAATGCTAACTGTCAAGATTCTGAATTAGATTTCTTACAGCCTTCTGTATTTCTTCCCACAGTTGGAATATAACTCTCCACCATAAATATATGAATTCCTAGCCCAAGTTCTGCAACGTCAAGTACTCAAACTAAAGCCGATCTTCGGAATTATTATGGTAGATTAGCCCTCATTTTGTATGGTTGGAAGTTTAGAACCATAAAAAAGTAATGGTCGCTGCAACATATACATATCCCCTATGTATACACGGTTGATCCATACTTTTTGACACTGTGGGACATACTTCACATCGAATTTTAACGATCCGAAACGTTTATTTTGTAAGTCTCGATTCATAGATCATTCTTGCAAAAATTAAATTCAATCTAAAACTATTTGCCCCTTTACTTGTTATGATGAAATTTCAATATTTATTAGAACATAGTGTTCATCAATTTTTTTTAACACAATTAGATGACTCAAATATTTTTCAATATGGCCAATTTTTGCAAAGATGATCTATAAGTATGAAGTGCAACTTAAAAAATAGACGATTTAGATTGTTCTGTTGTAGGCCTATTTGATTGAACGATATAGGGTATAGAAAGAGGGGGCCGACTACAATTAGAGAGAAGAGAGAGTGATTTAATCGAGAGATGTGTTTGATTCACAACATTGTGCCTTTATTTATAGTAGTAGGATAAGTAAAAACTTTTCCCGTTAGGATTACAACATTTAGTATGTAATCTACTCCTAATAGGAAGGTTCTAAAAGACGCTAGGCGCTAGTCGGACGGCGAGCTGGGGCCTAGCACCTAGGCGGATTTAAGTAAATCTATTATATTTCGTGTAAATAAGTGCGTTTATACTTAATATATATATAATTTTATTATAAACTACAAAATATAATGACATATATAATATGAGGTATTGAAACATACAGGTTGCTTAAGGAGAGGGATCCCCATTTTTTTCAACAAATGGGGATTAGGTGTGGGGCCCACTCCACATTGAATTTCAACGATCCGAACCGTCTATTTTTCAAGTTACACCTCATAGATCATCCTTGCAAAAATTCAATTCAATCCGAAACCATTTGCCTATTTAATTATCAAGATAAAATTTCATTGTTTCTTATATAACAAAGTATTCGTTAATATTTTTGAACCCAATTAGATGTCTTAAATATTTCAGATTTGGCTAATATTTTGCAAGGATGATCTATGAGGTGTAACTTGAAAAATAGACGGTTCGGATCGTTGAAATTCGATGTGGAGTGGGCCCCACACCTGATCCCCATTTTTCCCTCTCCTTAAGCAATTTCTTGAAACATAATGAAAACATGAGGAACATGCATATAATGTGTATTCATTTAAGTATTCAACAAGTCTCTTACAATTTATTTGAAAAAATAAAATGCAAAATGAAAGTTATCTATTTTTGTCTAAGTGAGTCGCAACTTAAGCGGGTGCCAAGGCGGGTCTGGGCGGGCTAGACGGGCGCCTCAGCATATCTAGGCGTCCTTTTTTAATTTTCAAACGCTTAGGTATTAATCGGGGCGGTGGCCAACCGCCTAGCGCCTAGGCGGCGTTAGGCGGAGATTTTTAGAACATTTTATAAAATACATTCTCATATCTACTAGGATTTATACAATCACATTTCTATTCTAAATATAATTGCAACATGTTCAAATTTGATGTAGGGTGGATTGGCAAACTTATGAGAATGCACGCAGACATCCTTAATTATCCAACCCTAATGACCAAACAAGGCCTGGGGGTTTTGTGGTTCATATATCCGTACTGTAAAAGCTATACTACTCGTTCAAAAAAAAAAGAGGGGGATTCTCTTCCTCCTATTCTCATCTCTTTCATTTTTTTCTTCTCACATATTATTTTTTGTCTTATTATTTGTATAAAAAAATTAATATAAGATGTTGACGTGGTTAAACCGTAATCGTTCAAATAGGAGGGGAGGGAAGATGAGAGAGATTGGAAGGGGAGATAATCTTCCTCCTCAAAAAAAAAAAGAGAGATGATCCTCATTCATGAGTCTGGATACTCGTCAGATTCTTTTTGTGAGGATTCTGAAAATTCGTAAATCATATATCGTGCAGTTAAAAATTATTTTAAATATTTTTATTTAAAAATAAACATAAACAGTACTTGACAAAAATTGACTATACGATGTACGATGAACGAACACGATTCACGAATCTCCACGATCCTCGCAAACGGATTCGGAGAGGATCCTGTTGGCTCATTCATCTCCAACCACCACTAATATGCCACTTAGGATTTGCTGGGTGTGGGGTCCTTTACAATAAATGCCACGTAGGTATCATTAGCCGATGGCAGAAAGCCATATTTTCACTGGCCAAAAAGTAAAGTTGCTTATCTTGTCCACTTATTTCTCACCACATAAGAAAACCTTCTGATCCATCCAAAATAAATCCAAGCTTCTGCCACTCAGACTGAGTGAGAGGTGGCAGAGATGGCGGTGGAGATGGCCATCAGAGCTTCCGCCACCCCAAGACCCTCCCTGCCTCAACCATCTCCGGCCACACCCAAACTTTCTCCCAAGCCACCCAAATTTAGACCCACCTCTGTTTCCCTACCAACATCAACCACAATCTCCCTTTTAGCCCTCTGCACCTCCCCCATTGAAGCCAAAGCTTTCAGCCTCTCCAAGGACCAGATTGTCTCTTCACTCACTGAAGTAAGAATTGTATAAAGTTGTTTTCTTTGAATTGGGGTTGCCACCAATTGTTCAAGTTATGATCTTTCTTGTTTTTTGCCGCCAATTGTTCAAAGTTCCGACCTTTCTTGTTTTGTTTTCTTGAATTGGCAGGTGGAGCAGACGATTGATCAGATACAGCAAGTGGGTTCGACCGTTTTCGACGGCACGGCACATGTTCTGGAAGCTGTTCTGAATGCAGTGAAGCCCGGCATTGATGTGGTTTTGCCGATTGCGAAACAGGCCGGAGAGCAGGCGCTGAAGATTGCTTCTCCGGCAATTTCCGAGGCTTCGAAGATTGCCCAAGAAGCAATCCAAGGCGCTGGGGTTGACACACAGCCTGTTCTCAGTGCTGCAAAGGTTTATTCTTTAACAACTTAATTTCCACTTGCAATGATCTGCCGAAAAAAATAGTGAAAAGCCCAATGAATTGCTTGATTTTTCAGATAAGTGGTTAGTGTGGTTCGAACTTCGAATTGAGATTTGATTTCTGAGTACCTGACTTTTGGATATCTATAAGCAATGCAATTTTCGTTTTGAACTCGGACCTCGGGTGCAAAGGAGAATGCTCTCAAGTTCTTAACCAAGTGAGATACAAACACCGCTAAATGTAGTTGTTTTAGGTTCACTATGTCAGGAAACATTCTCATCAATATAATGTAGTCGGAAGCGGTTCACTATGCAACAGTCTTCATCTCTATAGAGCATTAAAACACTTCCATATACTTTTGACACTGCAAAATCCATTGCTTATTGGGAAATGGATGATTGTAAGGTGGACTTGTGTACAAAGAACTCCGTTTACTTAAATTAAATAACTGACTGAAAGATCGATTTGGTCTCAGACGGTAGCTGATGCAGCAGGGGAGACCACCAAAGCAATCGAAGAGGCCAAGCCCATTGCTTCGTCAACTATCGAGACCATCTCATCTGCAGATCCTATTGTGATTGCCGGAACTGCTGGAGCTTTATTCCTCGCGTACCTCCTTCTTCCTCCCGTCTGGTCTGCGCTGTCTTTTAGCCTCCGTGGTTACCAAGGTATACAAGCTTATTACGAAATGGAATTGCTTCATGTCTGTATAACAGTAAACATATTCGAAACAAGAATAAACAATGGCGTCTTCTGCTTGAAATAGCACGTATAACTGCATTTACGCACCATATCAATCAATTTCAAATTCGAAAACTTAAAATTTAGGTTTGCTTACTTAACACATATTCGAAACAAGTTTTGGTTTTGATGGTACTATTACTAAATTCATGTATTGTGAAGCTGGGATGGACTAATTGTTCTATGGTTTTGTGTTGTACTAACTCCAGGTTCGCTTACTCCTGCTCAAACCCTTGATCTCATATCGACAAAGAATTACCTTTTGATCGATATTCGACCAGAGAAGGACAAGGACAAGGCAGGCATTCCCCGCCTACCATCAAGTGCCAAAAACAAAATGATTTCCATTCCGTGAGCAACTTCTCCCCCGGCATCCTCAATCCTCTAATTTGTACTCTTTCTGCATCCCATTTATGAACTTTTCGCTGCCTCTAATTTTTTTCTTTCTTTCCAGTTTGGAAGAACTACCGAACAAATTGCGAGGCCTTGTCAGAAACGTGAAGAAAGTAGAGGCAGAGATAGCCGCTCTGAAGATTTCTTTCCTCAAGAGAGTTAACAAAGGCTCCAACATCGTGATCATGGACTCGTAAGTTCTTTCGTATTAAGCTCCAACACTTAAAAGATATTGCTCTCTTGATCATATTAAGTAACTAAATTATGAGTTATGACATTGCTTTCGTTCTTGTTTTTGTTTCGCGTAAACAGGTACTCGGATTCAGGAAAAATAGTTGCAAGAGCTCTAACTAATCTAGGCTTTAAGAACTGTTGGACAGTAGCGGATGGGTTCTCAGGAAGCAAGGGATGGTTACAGAGCCGTTTAGGCGCAGATTCGTACAATTTATCTTTTGCGGAGGTCCTTTCGCCATCAAGAGTCATCCCGGCAGCGGCTGGACGTTTTGGCACAAGCAGCACGTCAGCGCAGTCCGGGCGAAAGCTTCTTCCTGGTTCCGACTGAGTAGCTTGTAAATTGTTTCGTGTTCTTCCTGGTCGAAAGCTTGTACATGACGTGTAAAACAGCATTTGTACGACGGCAATAACCGAGTACTTGTACTACCTTGAGGTTATGGTGTCGGCATTTGGCCCCTTTATATGCTTTAAACATCTCATCCTCGGACCAGAACTTCAACTGCGCCAAGAAAACAGTTTATCAGCGTGCGTGCATGCAACAAGAACCATTAACCGCGCTTCCGTAAGTCATAAGACCAATAAAATTAGGAAAAGGAGACCAATAAAATTAGGAAAAGGATCCTCGGGGATCTAGGGATCCTGCGATCGTGATCGTGATCGTTCATTATACATCGTACGGTCAGTTTTCGTTAGATATTATTTATACTTAATTTTAGGTTTTAAATTTTAAAATGATTTATGATCGCATGATGTACGATGAACGGTCACGATCACGGAATTCCTATGATCTATAGGAAAATGATCCGGCTAGGATCCTTTTCCATAAAATTATAAGAGAAAATTAGAGTAATGATCGTTGAACTTTGGACTAATTGGAGCAACGGTCCTGAATTAAAAATCAATGAGTGTTGGTTGCTGAACTAGCAACAATGGATAGCAATGACATTTTGAGTAACACTGTTAGAGATTCCGCACAAAAAGAGTTTTTTTTTTTTTTTTTTAACGAACAAAAAATAAAGAGTTTAAATGGGCAAAAAATAGAAAGCCTAACGGAGTTAGTCAAAGTGATCATTGTCCCATCTTATAACAAATTCAATGATCAAAACTCACGAATTTTAAGTTCAGCGGCTAAAGCTCATGAATTTTATGTTCAAGGACCAATGCTCACAAATTTTTAGTTCATGAACTATTGTTTTATGGAGTTTTAACGAAACATTTCCGGTACTGTTCACTTTTAACGAAAAGTCACATTTTTATCTTTTTTTGGTACTATTCACTACACCTTTATTTGTCATTTTTCATTAAAACTAAAGTTTTTTTGAGCTTTTCGTTAGTTTTTTTTTTGTTTTAATTAAGCTAAAATTGAGATACTATTGTTCCGATTGAGTTAAAATTCATGAATCATCTCTCTAATTAAATCAAATTATAAAAGAAGATAGAAGGCAGATTGTCTGCCCTCCCAATACCTTCCCCTTCTCATCCCCTCAACTTTGTGCGGTCACGGCTAAGCTACGTCAACATTTTATATTTTTGTCTTATTATCTTTATAAAAAAATTAATATAAAATGTTGACGTGGCTTAACCGTGACTGCACAAAAGAAGAATTAATGGAAAGGGGATGATTTTGGGAGGGCAGACAATCCCCATCCAAGCAGATAAGATGCATGCACGACGTGACCAAGGGAACACCGAACACTGCAGCAGAGAACAAAACGCACAAGATTCCCCATGAAACGACATAGCACAAACAAAAGAACAAAAAAATTAAAAATTAAAAAATTAAAAAATTAAAAAAAATCTAATTAAAATGATTTGAAAATTTTGAACTTTAACGATAAAGACAAAATAAAGAGTAAAGTAAATAGTACTATATAATTGATTTTTGAGAGTTTTAACGAAACACTCCCAGTACTGTTCACTTTTAACGAAAACCACATTTTTACCTTTACCTGACACTATTCATTATACCTTTAAAAATGGTTTTTTGTTAAAAGAATTTTTTTTTTATATATTTTTTATTAGTTTTCTTTTAATTTTTTAATGTAAAAATATGATTTTTTTTATTAAAATAAACAGTATTAAAAACTTTTCGATAAAATTTCCAAAAATAACCAATAAGAACTTTTCGATTAAGTTTCCAAAAATGAACCAACAACGTAGTAGAAGCTGTTATCATACGCACACCCATCCACACCCACAACCACCACCCCCAACCTACCCAGCTCACCAGCTTAGCTCTCTTCTCTCTCTCTCTCTCTTTCTAATTATTGGCGACGGCGGCCGGAAGATGATGGCGTATAAGAGCCTGGACGGCGTTACAATTTCCGACATCGAAGATCTGGGGATCGAATCGGGTGCGGCGAAAAGACTCCATGGAAGTTTGACTGATATCATCGCTAATGACGGAGCTGCCACTCCGGAGACGTGGCGCAATATCACTGCGCACGTGCTCAGCCCCGAACTTCCCTTCTCGTTCCACCGGATGTTGTACTACGGCTGCTACAAGGACTTCGGACCCGACCCGCCCGCCTGGATGCCTGACCCGTTAGTTCTCCTACCCAGAAAAAAAGTTTTGATATTTGGTTTTTAGTTTTGGAGTTAAATTATTTATTTACAAAGTTTAGAGGGAGTGTTTGGTTCCTGGGAAAGTTGTTTTCTGGAAAAATTTGTGTGTTTCCTTGGTGATGAAACATGCCTGTGAGCGTAACGAACAAACTAACTATTGGGAAATTCTGATAGTTTAGAAGCGGTTTTAGAATGACCAATAGCACTTTCTGTTTCAGAGCAACAAACGCTTGTGGGATAATTTCACAGAAAAAGCTGAAATGCTTATGGGTTATACGTGCACTTACTTTCAAGTGCTTTTCTAGGAAGCAGACTTCAACTTTTAGTAAAAGTTGCGCCATCTTCTAACCAAAGCACTTTCTGTGATGCTCTTACCAACATAACTGCTTCCCAGAAGAGTTTAAAGTTTAAAGGGTGTGTTTGGTTCCTGGAAAAGACTTCTGTAATTCCTAGGTGACGAAACGCCTGTGAACGTAACAACAATTAGGAAAGTCAGGGCCATTTTGGAAGTGCTTGGCCAAAAACACTTTCAGAGCAACAAAAGCACTAAGCCGCTAATTTGACCCAAAAAAATGCTTTTGGGTTATAAATGGTCCGACTTTCATGTGCTTTTCCAGGAAGCACTTCAATTTTCAATGAAAGCGGCGCCATTTCTTACGGGGAGTGTTTGGTTCCTTGGAAAGTTGTTTTGGGGAAAATTGTTCACAGTTTTTCTTGGCAATGAATCGCGTGTGAACAAATGAAGCCATTAGAGTTCAGAGGGTTGTTAAAGTAGGAAACTTTGAAGTTTTTATACTGAGATTTTGATAATAAATTCTGAAAGTGCATTTCTTTTTGTGTGATAAGGGAGACTGCAGGACTAACAAATGTTGGCCAACTACTTGAGAGGAGGGGAAAAGAGCTCTTGGGTTCCAGATACAGGGATCCCATATCCAGCTTTTCGGATTTTCAGGAATTTTCGCTGTCAAACCCTGAGGTAGTATTTATCGAATGCTGAGATGTTTATCGCTTTGGTACTCATTTCACATATCTGATTCCTGTCTTTGTTCGACAGGTTTATTGGAAAACTGTACTACTAGATGAGATGAATGCATCCTTTTGTACACCTCCCCAATGCATTTTAGGCGAGAATTTGTCTGGAGATGGGCAGTTGTTAGTTCCTGGAGGTCAATGGCTTCCTGGAGCGTTGGGGAATCCGGCCAAAAATTGCTTGATTGTAAATCGTAAGAGGAGCTTGAATGATACCATGGTGATATGGCGCGATGAAGGAAATGATGATCTGCCTTTGAATAAGATGACGCTTAAAGAATTGCGCACAGAGGTTTGGTATGCTACTTTTGATCATCTAAGTTTTGTCATGTTGAAATCTTTTTGAGATTTAATAGATGTTTACTTATTTATTTGCACCTGTCACACAACAAAGGGGAAATACACACAATTTATTTGCACCTATCACACAACAAAGGGGAAATACACACAAAGGGGAATATGTGTATTTATGCATTTATAAAGAGAAGAGTTTTGTTTAACACATTTTTGGTGCTACAATATGCAGGTTAGTTGCACATGCGCTAAAAGCACTGGGTTTGGAGAAAGGCTCTGCAATCGCAATTGATATGCCGATGCATGTCAATTCCATAGTTATTTACCTGGCTATTGTTCTGGCAGGATATGTCGTTGTATCAATCGCTGATAGTTTTGCTCCTCCTGAAATATCAACAAGGCTTAAAATATCGGAGACAAAAGCCATATTTACCCAGGTCCATATTTTCACTGGATAACCTAAAACATTGCATGTTACTTTTTCATTTTTCCGTAATCTATTCGATCCTCTTGATGTGTAAACTGGAGGGTGTGGGTCTATGCCTTAGTTTCATGTTAGGATACAAAATTCAATTTCAAGATATTAGTGGGAGATTGTTGTAGTGACATGGATGCTACGAGAAATAGGTAACAAGGCTTTCCTCTGTTATGGAATTATATCATTTGTTTCTGTCATTGATTGTTGAAGTCTCTTTTTGCTAGCCTCAATTCACCATGTATGTCATACACTAGCTCCATTGTTGTTACTTCCACTTGAAATTACTGAATCATTTTCGGGTTTTACATCTAACTTGATGATTTTTATTCTCGTTGTTACAGAACGAATTTGATATTGCCTCAGTTTCTTTAGGGTTATGTATGTATAGTCACCATATTTTCTTCCTTATTCCTTTCCTCTCTTTTTTCCATGTCTTATGTTTCTGCTTCAACATAAAAAGGACTTGGTAGTTTTGAATGAAACACCGCCACCTTATTTTCCAATTTTGTTTGTAGTTTAATTTTCTTTGTTTTTGGTATTATTATAAGTCACTTGGAAACAGTTCTCTTGTTTTACTGGTAGCTCTTTGAGTCTCAATTCATGATCTAGTTTCCAACTTGAACAAGGAAAACTTGACTTTTAAAAATCTAGTCCTTTGATTCTCAAATCCTTAATCTTTGTCTTTTCTTTTCTTTGGTTAGGATGTAATAAAACGCGGCGAGAAAAGTCTGCCCTTGTATAGGTGAAGTACTCTAGCTATGAGTTGAAATAGTATGTTTCAAGCTTTGGTTTCCCAGACAGTGTCTCACATTTAGCTTCAATTGTGCAGTAAAATTGTGGCAGCAGAGTCTCCTATGGCAATCGTTATTCTTACAAAAGGTTCCAGTTCTAGTACGAAATTGCGTGATGGTGACATTTTCTGGCATGATTTTCTAGAAACAGTAAAAGATTTCAAGTATGCACTATTTTTTCTTCCTTTATGAAATCTGCATGATTCAGCATGATTACAAAATCTTGGCATACCATTGTGTGTGAACTAGCCAATATGACATTTGGACGGGCAACATTAGGTTGTTTCGTTCCATCTCCATTCTTGTTTATGGACCAGTTTTCCTTCGATTTTGTTGTCTCGGATGGGATCCTCTTTAAGTTTGTCAATGCTGTCTGCGTACATTAAAATAACTCGACTCATTACATAATTATCTTGAAAGAATCTCTGATACCGATGTTGGATTGTTCCCTTTCATATCTTCAGAGACAATGAATTTGCTGCTGTAGAACAACCCATAGAAGCATTTACAAATATTCTCTTCTCATCTGGAACTACTGGTAATTTGAACGTTGAACTTAACTTGGCCCTGCAATAATTCTATGTTGCTTTTGCACGAATGAAAAATTTGTTAAATTAGCCAACGGTTATGTGACTTCCAGCAACAGTCCTAATTTTGGGCCTTAAGTGTTCTGTAGGGGATCCAAAGGCAATCCCATGGACCCTTGCAACTCCTTTCAAAGCTGCTGCAGATGCCTGGTGTCACATGGACATCCGTATAGGTGACGTTGTTGCTTGGCCCACAAATCTTGGGTGGATGATGGGCCCTTGGCTGGTATATGCTTCATTGTTAAATGGAGCTTCCATTGCCTTATATAATGGATCTCCACTTGGATCCGGCTTTGCCAAGTTTGTTCAGGTAGTTAGCTCTGTTATATGCTGGGAACAGTAAATTAAAAGTATTTTGGCTTGATAGAAAATGCACATATATGATAAGATATTCTCATTAATTGTCTATATGATATTTTAGTTGTAAATACTTTCTTGAACTAAAACTCTTGCAATCTGCCAGGATGCCAAAGTAACAATGCTTGGTGTAATCCCGAGTATTGTTCGGTCATGGAAAAGTACAAATTCTGTTTCCGGCTATGATTGGTCTGGCATTCGGTAAGTTTTAGTTGTCTTCCTTGGTATGTACCATATTAGTCTGAACATCTGGATTCTTGCATTGCATTTTGAATGAAATATGTTTTACGACAGTAATGATCTTTGCTATTGGTGTTGATCAAGCCATAATCTCTTTTCTTTCCTTCCTATGAAATGGGATAGTTGCTTTGGATCCACCGGCGAAGCATCAAATGTAGAGGAATACCTATGGCTGATGGGGAGGGCTCACTACAAGCCTATCATTGAGTACTGTGGTGGTACAGAGATTGGTGGTGGTTTTGTTACTGGGTCGTTGTTGCAGGCTCAATCGTTGGCTGCTTTTAGCACACCAGCTATGGGCTGCAGTTTGTATATTCTTGGCAATGATGGTGTTCCTATTGTAAGCACCAAAATACCTCACATTCGAACAAATTTTGTGTCTCTACTTTTCAAATTGCAGCAACTTTTCAGTAGATGTGCATACTAGACGTGTATAGCATGGTCACGTTACTTATTGTAGAAAGTTACATCTTCTATTGCAGCCACAAAATGAGCCAGGGGTTGGTGAATTGGCGCTTGATCCCGTCATGTTTGGAGCTTCTAGTACATTACTGAATGCTAATCATTATGACGTTTATTTCAAGGGAATGCCAATTTGGAATGGAAAGGTGAGCGACTTTCATCTTCACTGTCATACCAATATACCATCTAGCTCAATAAAAATTTCTCTGATTTTCCAAAATGAAGGTGTTAAGGAGGCATGGAGATGTGTTTGAACGGACATCTAGAGGTTACTATCATGCGCACGGTCGTGCAGATGATACAATGAATATTGGGGGCATCAAGGTAGGCATTACTTTTGGAGAGAAAACACAATGAAATTCAATATTTGGGATACGCATGCACGTGGAATATTCCGACCTAAACCTTCTGACGTAAAGTTCCCAGTATACACAGCTTAGCCTGAAATGAAATCACTAGTTATAATCACGATATGTTTGCTCTGATGCACTCCATTGTCTTTTTCCAGGTTAGTTCGGTTGAGATTGAACGAATCTGTAATGCAGTTGATAACAATGTTCTCGAGACAGCTGCGATTGGAGTGCCGCTTGCTGGAGGAGGGCCTGAGCAGCTAGTAATTGCTGTTGTATTCAAGAACTCAGATAACCCAACTGCAGACCTGAATCAGTTGAGGATGTCCTTCAATTCAGCCGTGCAGAAGAAACTAAATCCGTTGTTCAAGGTATCGATCCTCTGCTCCGAGTTAACCAACAACATGCCTTACATTTGTATATCTATGGATAATTTGCTGACATTTTCCTTCGGCCGTGCAGGTTTCCAAAGTCGTTCCTCTCCCGTCTCTTCCAAGAACAGCAACAAATAAGGTCATGCGAAGGATTTTGCGGCAGCAGCTTGCTCAAGTCGACCAAGGTGCTAAGCTGTGACAATGGGGTGCTCCTCCGTGTAAAGGCGGTGCCAAGCGTCACGGTCCAGACTTTGTGGCGCAGCGGAAAATGAACTGCGCAGCGCCATAGACTGTTGAATTACATGCGGCCCTCGATATCAAGCATGTACAAAGTTCTACCAACAGAAACAAGAAATAAATTTGATGCACAAAGATTGTCTCAGCTCTACATTGTTGTAAAATCGTTTTACTGCACTGTTGCAATTTAATATCCGAGGATTTTCGTCGATGGAAATATGGTAATTCTCACTTGATTTTCATTTTACTACCCTTAAGCATCATGAAATTCGCACTTCATTACTCTTAATTTTTTTCATCTCACTTTAGTACTTAAAATTATGCTTTGCTTCCAAAATCGTACTTCCTTTGGTCCCACCGCTCCCATCTTTACCCGTACAATCTCCTGCATATCATCCCCGCCGCCGCCGGATACTCCCCACCACCCGGCTCCCCCGCGACTACTTCAAATCTACACCAATGATGCCCCCTCTATCTTTATCTCGACGGATACTCCTCTCACCAAAAGGCTTATTAATATCAATGCCACAATGATTTAACAGAATTTAATGAAGATACACCTAGTACTACGCTCTAGTAGTATTCTTCTTCACTTGTAAGTAAGAAGTCTTTGGTTCAATTTTCGCCAAAGACGAATTTAAACCACATTATTGCTAGCCTATTGTGAGGTTAAGCGTACTTCATTCTCTTTAGAGTAGATAATATTGTTTGTTAAAAAAAAAAACGAGATAGGACGAAGTGACGCAAAGCTAGCTTTTTGGGTGTAAGTGACAAAAATTGATTATCGGGGCACTGACGTAAATAAGCAAAAAGAAAAGGTGCGCAGTGCGCATCGTTGCACGGGGCCGGCTCACTCTGTTGAAATATACAAAGGCAGCAGCGGATATCGTTACTCCTCTTCCATCCCCAGCCACCCCCAAAACCCCCTCTTGGCTTGCAGCTTCGGAGCCTATTTCCATGGCGTCCAACCACCATTCGAGTTAGGGTTTTCTCAGTTCGCAGACCTCCCCAAGAAAAAAAGCCATGGCCTCCCTCTCCATCTCCTCCCCCAATTTCGCCACCACTTTCCTCGGCCACAAACTGTACTCTCTCTCTCCCCTCTTTCCTCCCTGTTTATATGTATATATCTGTGATTATATCTATTGATTTGGATGTTTTCTTGCAGTAAATTTCTCGAAAATTCGACCAAGCTGCGAACTTGTTGCTCCGTTGTACGAGCTCCTAGATGTGCTGCTGCTGCTGGTACATCTCATGGAGGTAAAATTCATTTCTGCCTTAGCTCTTTTTATTGTAATTTGGGGAATTTTTATTTATTTGGTTGCCTGATTTCACTGTTCAGACCCAGAATTTAGATTTTAGGACACAAGATTTTGTAGTCAGGATAAAAGACACAAACTTTTGCTCCTGCTAGTTGAAATCGAGTTGATGGCAATTGCGAAGCAAAGTTTCGTGAGCATCGAGAATCAAGTAGTTGTGTCACTCTGCTCTTTTTCGTCCCTTGGGTGAATTGACAGCTATCCATTGTTGAAAGTTCTAGGATGGGTACTAGTTTAACCTAGAGGGGGGTGAATCGGTTGCATTTTGTTTAGGAATTGCCAATTTTACTCTAACAATTGCGTTATGTGGTGAATGATTAAAACACGAGCATGACAGATAAATCTTTTTTATTATACCCGACACTTAGAACTTACGTTGGATATGTAGTACTAGTACCAGTACTTAGTGGTTTAATATATCTGACTTGAGAGTTCTGCCTGGATAAGTAGACAGCTGACCTTTGCTCATTTCGCATTTTTATTGCCTGTGTAGGTAATGCTCCAAAATTCCCTAGAATCAGTGTGTGGGATCCGTTTAAACGTCTTGGTGTGACCTATGATGCGTCTGAGGAAGAAATTTGGGGATCACGCAATTTTCTCTTACAACAGTATGCTGGACATGAAAGAAGCGAAGAATCAATTGAAGCTGCATTTGAGAAAATCTTGATGACCAGCTTCCAGCAGAGGAAGAAAACAAAAATTAATTTGAAGAGCAAGTTGAAAAAGAAAGTTGAAGAGTCTCCGCCTTGGGTTAAGAACCTGCTCAATTTTGTGGAAGTTCCACCTGTTGAAGTTATTTTTAGAAGATTGTTCCTCTTTGCGTTCATGGGTGGCTGGAGTATCATGAACTCAGCTGAAGGTGGACCTGCATTTCAGGTTTGTTCTGATTGCCAAGGCTCGAATGGCCTTATATCTTTTAATCATACCTGTTGCCATTTTTATCGTTTTCTGTTATCCAAGTGAAACCTTCAGTCATGGTAATTGAATTCGTAGGCCAATATCGGCTTGTCCTTAGTGCATCCTTTATTGGAAGCATTGATTTGAAACTCGTTTTATTTGTGACGGATTTGTGCAAGTTTTAGGAGGAGGTTTACTCTCTCAGTTACTTAGTTAGACATTGTTTTTTTGGTGTGCTGTGTTTCAAATCAATGCTTCAGTCATGGTGATTGAATGCGTAGGCTAATATCGGCTTGTCCTTAGTGCATCCTTTATTGGAAGCATTGATTTGAAACTCGTTTTATTTGTGACGGATTTGTGCAAGTTTGAGGAGGAGGTTTACTCTCTCAGTTACTTAGTTAGACATTGTTTTTTTGGTGTGCTGTTCTTAGATATCCTTTAAGCCATTCATGAGACATCTTCGTTTGTTCACAATGTGGATGATATCTTTGATTGAGTTGCTCTCGTCATATGATGAGCACAAACGGTTTGGAATAGAATATGGTAGTGGCATCGCCTCAGTCTCTTTGTGAAGCATGCCCTTGCTGACACAATTAGACTTTTAGACATTTCTCGACGTACAGAGCAAATGCCTACCTTCTTTTGCTGAATCCAACATTGGGATCTTTAAGTCATTTTTTTTCCATAAGATATATCCTCCCCATCCTTCCGTGCTTCTCCATCATCCTAGATAAATGCACGCTTCCTCGTTGTTGATCTTGATTCAAACACTATAATTTGCATTTAAGCACGCAGAAAATAGATTGCAATGTTGGTGCCCCTTTTTTCTGGAATTTGGAAATAATCGAAATATTTGTTACTACAGGTGGCGGTCTCCTTGGCAGCTTGCATCTATTTCCTCAACGAGAAGACAAAGAGCCTGGCCAGAGCTTCCATTTTCGGGTAAGTTTGGACAGTAGCCATAGTTGTCTGCCTTCTTCCTTCGCTCTTCTTGTTACTTACACATAGCCCCTGTTGCAGACTTGGAGCTCTTGTCACTGGTTGGGTATGCGGTTCAGTTTTGGTCCCGAATATTCCATCAATGCTCTTGCACCCGACTTGGACCCTCGAACTGGTAACTTCACTCGTAGTGTACCTGTTCTTGTTTCTTGCTTGTACCTTTCTCAAGTAGTAGAACTCAAATTATTTTGTCAGGCTCCATCTTTTAGAATTCACATTTTTCTGATAGTTGTGAACTGAGCCAAAGCTTGTATGTTTCGTTTTGAACACGTGTTTATAAACTTAATTCCTCTGAACGAGAAATTTTTTAGTGTGTTGGAAACACTGTTCGGCTTACCAATATCATAATATGTGTTAGAATACTTGAAAAAAAAAAATTCAACCACTAATATGAATCTATGAAGACATTTGGTGTAGCGGGTTGTGTTCTTGGCACATTGAAAAATCTTTCCTTCTTAACTATGTTGTCATAAACATAATACATATCAAGCAATGATATATCATAAACTTAACATAAAGTTTTTATTATTAGTACATTATTAGGTAATAAAGTATCAATCATGTCATTCACTTAAATTGTTTAATACGTGAGTTGGTAGCACTATATGGTTCTATTACAATCATATTATAAAAAATTTAAGATAGATGGGCTTATATGTCGTCGTCTCATGTAAGTCTCTCTCGAAATATCGACTGAAGTTTTCTTTTTCTACATATAACTACCACTGCACCCTCGTTCCATTGTGTTGTTGTGGCCTTGTGGGTTTGGGCCCAAAAGTCCAAACTAGGGAAAAAAAAATATCCAGATGTTCGTTAGATTCTCTTTGTGAGAATCTTGGAGATCTATGAATTGTATCCGTTCATCGTATATTGTGGGTTAGAAATCATTTTAATTATTTTTTATTTAAAATTAAACACAAAGAGTACTTGATAAAAACTGATCGCACGATATACAATGAATGGATACGATTAACAGATTCTTAGGCCATCTCCAACCAAAGGGTTCAGAGGGTCGAAAATAGTTCGAAAATCATCTCCAACCGAGGGCCAAATATGACACATCCCGACCGAGATCGAGGCATGCTGGCCATTACGTGAGGTGACGTAGCCATGTGCATAGTGCTGAAGCATTGAAGTAATGAGAAATACGAATAATCAAAAACCGAAATCAAGGAGTGTTAACACAAATTTAGAGCATGAAGTCTAGGTGCAGTCGAACATAAAGAGTATTTATACAAAACATCTCAACGGAGATCCTACTTGAGTGAAGGTCTGTCAGAATCACTGCTGCTGCCTCGGGTACCACCAACAACGCTAGCTAATACCTGGAGGGGCGCAAAACAAAAGCGTGAGTGGGCAAAAACAAAGTCTTTTCGAAAATCATTTCAAAACAATCTTTATAACCCCTCACCGTAAAACCTGTATACTTTCCCAGAAAATAGTATAAACATATACTTATCTCATCTGAAAATCATCCTCAAAATATAAATGCCAACGAATCAAATATATGTCATGCCATGCCACTAATTCATCAGGTAAGTGCATCAAGTGAAATAAACTCATCATATATCATAATATGTCCACCGTGTGATCAGCATGGCTGGAACTATAGCTCATAATCAATCTCAACGTATCTCATCATAATATATATCCTGCACACAAGTCGAACCCACTCAAGGTGGTCTATACGACAAGACTGGGTGTAATATAGTACGCTCTAGTGCTACAATCACGTGAAGACTGTGCGAAAGATCATGGGTCTGAGTCAAACCCACTTCTATGATCGCAGATCACCTACGAGTCGAACCCACTGTAAGTGGTCTATACGACAGGACTATGCACCTAGATTGGATCCAAGATGAGCGTATGGTGCTGGAGCTGAACATCACGTGAAAGACTGGCCCCTAACTCTGGGCGGGAGCACTAACACCGGGGTGCAGGTTTATGAGCTTTCGATGCATCTCAACAATCTCATCATACTCTTCTTAACTCAACTTGTATTTAAACACGCAGAGTCTTACCTGAACTTACCTGAGCGTCCTCAGCACCAACAATCATGCTCATACAATTCATAATGCAGTCACTTCTCATAATGCATAACCATTTCATGATGCATACCATTTCACGATGCATACCATTTCACGATGCATAAATCGATGTATAATTGTGTTGGCATGGCATTTCTTTTATAAAAGCATATTTTCCTTTAAAAAGCATTTCAAAGAATACATAAGTATACTTAACATGGCATTTCTTCTCATCAATCATATAAAACAATTTCTGGGAAAACGCATGGTATATAGGTATATACGGAAAACAAAAGCCCATTCACTGGTAAGTAGAAGGATCGTAGCCCCCGTGCCTAGCCTGGCTACGCTCGTCCTCCGGATAGGTCTCGCCTATGTGAGAAACAATTATAAATACGTTATTTTAAAGCACATAGACAAAACTAGCCAATAACTTCTCATACAATGCTCAAATGAGGTGTGTGAATATACCAACGTGATCTACACAACCTCAGGATCATCCCCATAATTTTAGAATTAATTTTGGAGCTTTCACGCGCCGTCACGCGCCGGCGAAGGCACGGCCAGACGCGCTGGCCACGTGCCTGGCACGTGTAACGGAACAGTAACGGCAGTTAGGGAATATTCCGTTAAAACTGACGGAATCCGTTAAACTTAACTAACGCCGTTAGAATATTCCGTCAACTTTGACGGAATATTCCGTCACCTCTAACCTTCAGCTCCGGCGACCATCACCGTCGCCGGAAAACTGGAAAAACTTCTACGGGCTTGTTCTCGCTCATTTTTAATCCAAAACTCATGAAACCAAAGCCAAATTAAAGCTTAAAACTTCTAGAATCACGATACGTAGGTTTTAAGTCTTGAAATGCACGAAATCACGTCGAAACTTACCTCGAACTTCGACCAAAACCTGCAACTCTCCGTTTCCGAGCTTCCCGTGCACCAAATCCTACCAACGATGCACTCCGAGCATTGTGAGGACCTCCTTGAGCTCGGTGTGATCCTAAAATTCACAAAAACTCAATGGTTTAAAAGTTGATGAATAGTACCCCAGTCGGAGCTCCATTTTCCGGGGTTTCCCGACGTCCAAAATCATCCAAAATCATCCAAAATCATCCAAAACCATCTCATAACACTTAGGGAGAGAATGAGATACCTTTTCGAGTCTTAAAACAGTTTGAAACCTCCACAAACTGGTTGGGTGCACTGTACACCCACAGCTTACTTTCGAACTAAGGTTTTCGAAGGTTTCCTGGTTCGAAACTGGTATGACTCAACTCGTAAGAGCACGAGAAGTGTAATGGCACCCTTCCCCACCTCGATCTGCAAGGTTTATGGGGGTTTGATGATGGTCAATACACGTTCGAAGAGGGAGAGAGAAACAGTCCGAGAGATAGGGAGAGAGAAGAGAGTACGGGAAGGAGAGAGAGAGAAGGTGTAGTCCCAAGTGTGTGTGTGTGGTCCTCCACACCAATCACTACACCCTAAAAACCTACTTTAGTTTCTAATTGGTCCAAAATCAACCAAACTAACCAATTAACCCTAATCTTCTTAACTTACCAAGTTAGGGTTAGGAAATGAGAGGATTGGTCCACTTCCAAAAATAAAAACGCAACCCACTACTCAAGGGTAAAAACGTACATTCACAAACTCGAGGATAAAAACATGTACGAATTTGGGACGGGCTGTCATAATCTACCCCCTTATAGAATTTCGTCCTCGAAATTTCAAATACAACAACCATAAAACAATGATACTCATAAAACAAGCGAGGATACATATCTCTCAACCGATCCTCAGTCTCCCAAGTAGGCTCCTCTACTGAATGGTTCCTCTACAGAACCTTTACCATACAAATGGTCTTGTTTCTCAGCACTTTGTCCTTCCAATCCAAAATCGTCACTGGTTCTTCCTCGTATGTCAAATCTGGACTAAACTCAAGTTGTTGAGGAAGTATCACATGTGAAGGATCCAAAACATAATGGCGAAGCATAGAGACATGAAACACATTATGCACTCTGGCCAACTCTGAAGGCAACACAAGCCTATAAGCAACGTCACCAACTCGTTCGATAACCTGGTACGGTCCGATGTACCTAAAGCTTAACTTACCCTTCTTCCCGATTCTTACAACACCTTTCCAAGGCGATA
Source organism: Cotoneaster glaucophyllus (assembly GCA_036320875.1). Lineage (NCBI taxonomy): Eukaryota > Viridiplantae > Streptophyta > Magnoliopsida > Rosales > Rosaceae > Cotoneaster > Cotoneaster glaucophyllus. The sequence continues at coordinate 26,429,286 of CM070065.1, read as the reverse complement.
ACTTTAAGAATACCCAATTACCAACGTCATACACCCTATCAGTAACATGCCTAACCGCAAGGCTCTTCTGTCGATCCTGAGCCGCTTTCATATTAGCTTTAATCACCTGAACATTCTGAGTAGTCTCCTCTACTATCTCAGGGCCCACTAATGGTCTTTCACCAACCTCTAACCAACACAAGGGTGTACGGCAAGCTTTACCATAAAGTGTCTCAAATGGTGCCATTCCGATACTAGAATGGTAGTTGTTGTTATAAGCAAACTCCATCAAATCCAACTTAGCTTGCCAATCATCACCAAACTGAAGTACCGAAGCTCTCAGGATGTCCTCTAAAGTCTGAATGGTTCTCTCTGACTGACCATCTGTTTGAGGATGATTAGCTGTGCTGACTTAGTAAGTCGATCAACGATTACCCAAACATCATCACACCCGTTCTGTGTACGAGGAAGCTTGTACACAAAATCCATAGTGATATTTCCCATTTCCACTGTGGAACGGAAAGTGGCTGCATCAATCAAGGCTTCTTTCTTTCTGCTTTGACTAACTGACGACTAATACACCTACTCACATATTCAGCAATTTCCCTTTTCATACTTGGTCAATAACAAAATGGTCGAATGGTATAATACATTTTAGTACCTCCAGGATGCATTGCATAAGCTGAACAGTATGCTTTGTCCAAAATTACTTTCTTTAATTCCATATCATTAAGCACATACATCATGTTCTCTTGCATAAGCATGCCATTTGATTCTCCCCTGAGGTCCTTCTTTTTCCCTTTACTTCGGACATGAATTAATTCTTGAATTTCTTCATCTTCAATTTGAGCAGCAAGAATCCGGTCAATTAAAATAGGTCTAACCTGGAAATTTGCAAGTATAGCTTCCTTTTTGTCTTCCATTTGCAATTTCACTCCGGTAGTCCTCAAGTCACCAAGAATAGGAACTCTGCTAGCATACAAGGCGTTAACTCGGCCTTGAACTTTTCTGCTGAGTGCATCTGCAACTACATTTGCACGACCTGGATGATAATCAATCGTGCAATCATAGTCGCTCAACAGTTCCACCCACCTACGCTGACGAAGGTTAAGGTCTTTCTGGGTGAAAATGTATTGAAGGCTCTTATGATCTGTAAAGATCTTAGACTTTTCTCCATAAAGATAGTGCCTCCAAATCTTCAAAGCGAAGATGATAGCAGCTAACTCCAAATCATGTGTAGGATAGTTCTTTTCATGCGGTTTCAACTGTCTCGACGCATAAGCAATTTACCTTACCATGTTGCATCAACGCACGCACGTGACGCACAGCCATCTACCTTCCTCTCTCCAAAGCTGGCTGCTTCAGTCTCACCGTCTCCGCGAGTCCAAACGACACCACACCACCAACCAACAACCCACTCATTATATTCATCGCCGCCTCGACGGATTTTCCCACACTCTCTCCCCTTTTATCTCTCTCCTCCCCAAACTTTCTCTCCCTCCAAACACTTTTCTCTCTCTAAAACCCCCTCTCTCCCTCTCTCTCTCTCTGCACATGGCTCTAGCTACCCAGCCCACCACCAACCTCCTCCAAAACCCCTTCCTCTCCTCCAAACCCCAACCCAGACCCCAGCTCCCCACCGCCGTCCCCGGCCCCGCCCGGCGTCGTTCCGGCTCCGTCCAATGCTCAGTCGCCGTCGCGCCAACCGCGGCCGCCAAGGCCTCCAAGGACTACAAGGTCAAGTCGGTGAAGGCGAGGCAGATCATCGACAGCAGGGGGAATCCGACCGTCGAGGTTGATCTGGTCACTGACGATCTGTACCGATCGGCCGTGCCCAGTGGCGCCTCCACCGGAATTTACGAGGCGTTGGAGCTCAGAGACGGGGACAAGGCTGTCTACGGCGGGAAAGGTGTGCTCACTGCTGTGAAGAACATCAATGAGATTTTGGGACCCAAGCTCGTTGGCGTCGATGTCAGGTTAATTAAAATTAAGCATTTTTGTTTAATCGCTTTTATAGTTAATCCGTTTCTTAATTCTAATTAGTAATAGTTTAGCAATAGATGTTAGAAAAAGTTCACTAATTTTAGGAATGTTAAGGAAAAATTTACCAAGGGACCGCTTGGAAGCCCAAGGGGGAACTTCTACTCTTGCTCGGAAGTGCTTTTGTTAGAAGCATGTCAAAATCTTTACTAAAAATTCAAGTGCTTTTCAAGAAAGCACAGGGATTTGCTTGTTGAAGAAGCACCAAAGCACTTTTGGCCATTCCAGAAGCTGTCTCAAACAGCATTAACTTGTTAGCCTTGATGCTGATTATGTATGAGTTGTTTAGGCATATTTGTTGAGTGCTGGTTATGAAGTTCCGAAGTTTTTGCTTTTTTCATTTGTTCAGAAATCAAAATGAGGTTGATGCACTTATGTTGGAGATCGATGGAACCCCAAACAAGTCGAAACTGGGGGCCAATGCCATATTGGGAGTATCTCTGAGCGTGTGTAGAGCGGGAGCAGGAGCAAAGGGAGTGCCATTGTACAAGCACATCCAGGAAGTTTCAGGAACGAAGGAGCTTGTTATGCCCGTCCCAGCTTTCAATGTGATAAACGGAGGCAGCCACGCAGGAAATAATCTGGCAATGCAGGAGTTTATGATCTTGCCTGTGGGTGCATCCTCGTTCGCTGAGGCACTCCGCATGGGTAGTGAAGGTTGGTCAGATTTGTTATTCATTTTACGCATATATGGTTTATGGAGCAGAAAATGTTTGAATCGCTATTGATTAGTATGCTCTCGGCGTTTTTTGAATGGTTGATAATCGGCAAAGTGTTTTGGATTGCATGGAACAGTTTATCATACACTAAAAGGAATTATCAAGGCAAAATACGGACAGGATGCTTGCAATGTTGGAGATGAAGGGGGGTTTGCTCCCAATGTGCAGGATAACAGGGAGGGTCTAGTTTTGCTCACTGATGCTATTGAAAAGGCTGGTTACACCGGAAAGGTAGGACCGTAGTAGGCGTTGGCATTATTTACCTCTTGCAAATTAACTTATAGAAATGTGTTATGCGGACTCACAATAATGTCAATGATGCAGATCAAAATAGGAATGGACGTTGCAGCTTCAGAATTTCTCACCAAAGAAGGGAAATACGATCTCAACTTTAAGAAACAACCAAATGACGGGGCCCATGTGCTCTCGCCTCCGAACCTTGGCGAGCTGTACAAGGAGTTCATTGAGGAATTCCCGATTGTGTCTATCGAAGATCCATTTGACCAAGACGATTGGAGCTCGTGGTCTTCACTTCAGTCTTCTGTTGATATCCAACTTGTAGGAGATGACTTGTTGGTCACAAATCCAACGAAAATTGCCGAAGCCATTCAGAAAAAGGCATGCAATGGTTTGCTTCTAAAGGCAAGTATATTTAACTGCATTGAGTGTTTTCCTTCAAATGGTAATACCCTTGTGGTTTGAGTAACTTGATCGAGCTCATTTTTATCCTTTGAATTGCAGGTCAACCAGATCGGCACGATAACTGAATCTATTCAGGCAGCACTCGACGCAAAAGCTGCAGGTTGGGGTGTTATGGTCAGCCACCGGAGTGGAGAAACTGAAGATAACTTTATCGCCGATCTTTCCGTTGGTTTGGCTAGTGGACAGGTTTGTGGGCTAATTCCTCTAACTATGCTCTCTATTTTCGACTTCATTTACACATGAAATCGACGATTTCATTTTGTTCTGAACAGATCAAGACAGGAGCTCCCTGCCGAAGTGAGCGGTTGGCCAAGTATAATCAGGTTAACCACTTTCGACTTGTTTTCCTGAATGTGCACAAAGCATTAGAATTGAAGAGCGACTGAAACTACCTCTTTATCTCTGTTTTGATTTGGATGCAGCTTCTGCGTATTGAAGAGGAACTCGGCAACGTGCGGTATGCTGGCGAAGCTTTCAGATCTCCCTAAAGCGTCGAAATTTATCAGACCGTTCATCCAAGTCATCTATCCTTCCAACCAATTCGGATTTCCTGGAAAATCTACAGAAATTTTTGATAGAGGTTATCAAGTCGAGTGTCATTTTGTTAGTTCTTGTGTGGCATTGTAATGCAATGTACTATATTTCAACTTGTTGACCGAATAATGTCTTAAGAGGCGTAACATCAATTACTTGTGAAAGTGTTTTGAGTTCCCAAATCTCTTGTCGTCTTGATAGAGCTTTCTGATTGTGTTTTCGAGTGCAAACGCGTCCGCGTTTGAATGGCACAACATAGCATCACAAACATAAACTCAAAGAGCTTCACTAAGCACTACTATCATAACAACTTTGCTGAGTTGCAAACAACGAGGGAGACTCATACAGGACGACTCGACTCGACTCGATAAACTTGATATCATCGTCTAACTAACAAGTACCTGGTTGGCTTTCTGTCGTCAACCGCAATGGTATGCTTTCTCTACGGTGCCAAAGCCAAACCACACATGATAAGAAGCATCGGCTCATCTAGCGATCGTCGCTAACGATACTGATGAGGGTTAAACCTGAATAGACGGCCCTGCGTAATTTCCCGAGCGCATGTAAAGATTATCTGGTTCTGTCTCAGCAAGCCATGCATACTCCTCTTCTTTACCGTCCTCGATTTTAATTTTGTTTTCTGTAGCTGCGGTTTTCATCAGACCGCTAAACTCATCAGCTTTTCTTTTCATGCGAATTAAGTTCAAGAAGGAAAGAAAACCCTAACTAGAAATCAAAGTTACTTACCAAACGCGGTATATGGATAATCACGGTAGTAGGTACATTTTCTGCCTGCATCTTCTCTGTAAGGAGGTGTGAGAATGTCAAGAACAGCACAAGGAGTGACTGCCGTGAAATTATGCAGATTCCCCCCACTCCTTGGATATAAAACTGATGTTGCACATGGTGCCGTTAAAACCTTGTCCACTGCCAGCTTCGCCAATCTTACTGCATTGGAGAGCAATTTCATCAGTTCTCCCGCATTTAAATCCTCTAAATACGAAAATCATGAGCATGGAAATCATTCAACGGGCATTTGTAACTAGACGTAAGGATATGATGATGCAAACATTTTCATTCCCTACTATATTTTATTAACGAATATTTTCATTCGCCATGCTCATTGTCTACTGATAATCATCGTAGTATGTATTAAAAGTTATATGAAAAAACAGACCTGGAAAGTAATTTGGTCCATTGATCTCCTGGGCAGGCTCGACCCAATCATAAGATCTCACATGCAAAGAGCCATAGAGAATTTTGCTAAAAACAGTCATCCCAGGATGGTCATGAAGCGGAATGACTGAGGAAGTAGGAAAACAGAATATACACATCTGCATAAAATCACTGCTTGATCCTTGAGTATAAATTTCGGAGAGCTTTGAATATAACGAAGAACCTAAATTCCTTTTTGAGTGATAACTTATAACGCTTACCGTAAAACTATCACCTTCATACATATCCAAGTATGTTATGGGTTGAGCCCATCGAGAAACTCTATTTAGTTGGTCAAGTCCAAAAAAACCAAGCCCTCGATCGTCATCTAGATTTTCTTCTTTAAGCCCAACATCAGCAGGAGATATCGTGTCTGCGAATTCAAACCAAAATCAGAATATTAAGACAAGATTCTCTCATATGGTGTAACATATAGGAAGCAACTCAAACTGTCATCACCGTTTTGAGTTAAGGCTCAAGATCTGATATTCCGGTTCAGGCTCGTTTTAAGCAGGAATCTTTTAATTCGTGCACAAAAGACACGTATGTATTAAGAACAAAAGCGAAGATATCATTGTCAATGAACCAATGAGGCATTCCATATACGGTCCAGGGAAATCTATATCAGAGGCAGCATCGGCCTCTAGGCATTACTATCAATAAGCAACAAAGCCCTATCAACCAAGTCTATATCATCAATTCAAGGAAAAAAACATCAAGACTTCGCCGCAAATGGAAAATATATAACAAGTGTGATTCTTGATCAAACTGGAGTCGACCCTGAATCTTCGATAAGCAATGATACTCCGGGTCGATTCAGGGTTGATTCTTGATCAAGCAAAGTATATTTTCAACAGGATTAACAAAGTTAGCATTTTGGATGCAAAATCTCTCTTTAAGAGCTGAAAACATACTTCCAAGAACAATAATGTATGTATTACATAATCCAAACATGCTTTTCACACAAATTTGCTTCCAATTCACAAATTTCATATTAAATTATACATCAATGCAGGATTAATTCTGAAAGAAGAAAAAAAAAGGTTACTTTGGACTGTAATTAGTGAAAAATTATTCATTCTTACAATTTAACAAAACCCCATAAAATATATCACTCAATTCTTCAATACACCCCCAAAAAAAAGCAAACCCAATTTCAAAGTTACAAAATTTAAAAGAATCACATATCAGACGAGCAGTTTAATTAAAATCTGAAGAAAAAATATTATGGGAAATTACCTAGGACAGAACAGAGCTTATCGATAGCCGGAGGAGAAGGCGGAGGAGACCCTGACGGCGTGAAGATCGTTTGGCAGAGCTCGTAGAGAGCCTGGACTTTGGAGTTCTTTCTCGCCATGCTTGTGTGGCTTCGAAACGTCCGCAACTTATCTGTTGCTTTCTGAAATTTTGGAAGCATTCTGGTGGCCACCCACAAATTACAGGAAAATTTTTGGGGCCAAATTACTAAAGGAGAGAGGTGCGGCAAGGAGATAAAGGAGAAAATGTGGGGATTAGTATTTTCTTTACGATTGAGGAATCTTCAATTAAAATCTATCGAGAATTTACACAATCACACATATTAAATAACCGTGTTTGGATAGTAAATCGAGAAAAAAATTTATCCTCTAGGTAATACAAAACCTAATGAAAATGAATTAGCCCGAAATCTTAAACCAAATATATCAAGAATTTACGTAATTGCATAATATTATATTAAATAGTTCATTTTTTTCGTCTTAACACCCTCTTTCTTAATTTCTGTCATTTAATATTTTTTTTAGTTCAAATAATTCGCCTGTCGAAAAGTATAACAAATATGGTACCGTTTGGTACGCAAACAAGGATGAGACGAAATAGATGGTGTAAATATTGAAAAAGATAAGGGGTAATTTTGTTTTAAAATGTTAAAAATATGTGTTCCACGGATGTGGAACCAGTCGTTCAAGGGGAAGGCGGAACGAAAAATCAGCCAAATTTCGTCCCATGGAACAACCCGTTCCACGGTTTTTAGGCGTACCAAACGTGGGACGGAACGCAGTGAAACGAGATGTTCCGTCCCACGTCTGGTACGCCTAAAAATCGTGGAACTGGTTGTCCCATGGGACAAAATTTGGCTGATTTTTCGTTCCACCTCTCCCCCTGGAACGACCCGTTCCACATCCGTGGAACACAAATTTATAACATTTTAAGACAAAATTTCCCCTTATTTTTTTCAATATTTACATCATCTGTTCTGTCCCGTCTACGTACCAAACGGTACCTATGAGAACGAAAAATAGTGTGGAAATATCACATTAATTATAGGGGTGTGATATCCACACACCCCTTTTTACTTCTTTCACACCTTTTTAATTTTCGACCGTCGGATCGAATGAAATAAAGAAGATCAATGGACATAAATTAATTAGAGGTGTGAGATAAATAAAAATGGATGTGTGAGAGAAATAAAAATGGATGTGTGAATAGCACACCCCTAATTATAACATGAGCGACATCCAAATTTTATCGTAGAATGTGTGGGTCTGTATGTTCCAAGAGTTGAGTTCCTCAGGTTAAATTTGGTACTCCGTTCAAGGCCGTTCGATCTTCACGATCACCGTTATCGGTCATTTGACTGTGGTCCCCACTCTCACTGTATTTAAGACAAATGGAATTTTCTAGTAGGTACATGTATATTATTAATATATGTGATCGGCAGATTATTGATTGTTGAATCTTTAGATGCACATTAAACCCTCGTTTATTTGTGCGTGTCGTCGCGTGGCTTTTATATTATCTTTCTAATTTTCCAAGAGGAATTTTTTTTTTCCATGAGGAAGTTCGTGGAGTGTTTAGTGGACTTACTTTTATACGCGTTCATGTCGATAAATATCAAAGTAATTAATCTAGTGATGTTGAGATCCCATGCTGAATGTTGTTAACGTCATATCAAATGTTGTTGAGATATCTTTACAAGAAATCTCGTCAAACACTTAATAGGCGTAAAAATGTCTAGTATCAAACATATGAATAACCGTTACATGCTTCTTTTCTTTTTCTTTTTTTTCGACTTTCAAAAAAAAAACAATTTATTGACATGGCAGAACGAGTACACCTGTGTAGACAGCTCACTGTCTCGAAAGGAAGGAGATCATCTCCGGATCTTTTCCATCAAGGTCATCGGATCAAGTGATTCAGGCTCTTGAAATTTGATTCAACGGCTAAAAGCAAGGATCTTTTTTAAAATTTATAATAACTTTAGTTATTTGATCAAATTTCAAGGGTCTAGATTACTTAAACAGTGGCATTGGTGGAAGAAATCCGAAGAAGAGGATCTCTTTCCGTCTTGAAAACTGCTTTTATTTTGCACTTTTCAAAATTCAAGTCCTGCCCTTTCCGCTCTCCTCCGCCATTTGACAGACACTTTGCGCGGGAAAATCCCTAATGCGAATCTGAAAACCAGCAACTCTGTGGAGTAATTGCGAGTGCTTCTGTGCAATAGAGCTTCGCGTGCATCGAGAATGGAAGGTAGCCAAAGCGAGGCAGCATTCAATTCGCTGAATCTGAATCCGCAGCTGTTCATCAACGACGTCTTGAACATCGCCGATGACTTGGTCGACGACGCCTTCGATCATTTCCGCCAGTAAATCTCTCTCTAATGATCTTAATTAATTTTTTTCATTAATTTTACTATTATTATTGTTATTAGATGTGAATTATTGTAATTAATAACATTTTTTTTTTCCAGACAAGCATCAACCTCTCTGAAAATTGAGGGCACTGACAGAGCCCAAGATCTATCCAGGGTATAATTCTAATTTCTACACCATCTGTTTTGTTTTGTTTTGCCCCAATATGCTTAATTTCAATTTATTTCATAATTCTAGGGTTTTCCCCTTCACAAATTTTACTAGTTTCTATGTTTTGTGTGAGTGAGAGTAGTTGTCAACACATTTTTTATTTTATTTTTGGGGGGTTAGTTCATTTTATTAATTTTTGGTAAAAATGTTTTGTAGTTTTTTTAAATTTGAATTCTTTTGGTGCTTGATAAGTTGCATTGGATGTTTTTTTTTTTAGTACAATATTTTTACACTAAGGGAGAGGGAGTTCGGTTAAGCCACACAATGAGCAGCCTAATTTGGTATCGAATTTGCTATTCTCAAGATTCGATCCTAGGACCTCTCACTTTCAAGTGAAGAGGAATACCACCAGACCGTAGTACTGAGTGGCTGTTGCATTGGATGATTACTTCAAAACAAAAGAAAATTGATTGAGGATTATAATTTTCGTATTCGAACTTAGTAGGAAGATGCAATCTCTTTCGATAATCCGCTGTCGAGTTTACTCGTTTGTTTATTTGTTTGTTTATTCCTCTGTAGGGTATTGATATCATCCGCAAAAAGGTTCAATCAGATCTTGATAAAAAGCTGGGTGTCTGGGAGCAGTACTGCCTTGACTACGTTTTTCAAGTTCCGGAGGGGTTCGACCTGTCTAAGAATGTATGTTCTTTTCAGTTTATTGATGCTTTCAGTTGCGTTATTATCCACACTCTGACCGTAAGAGAAATCAAGTTCCATATGCTGCTTGTTGATTTGGTGACTGATGATTTTTCCGTTCTGTAAACTTGTATAATTTGTTGACTAAAGAAAGTTCTTTCTAGGATGAACCACCTGTCGACGCTTCTTTATGTCAGAATGCAATAGTTGACACAGACCTAGATGCCCAGCTGGATTTGTTGAGGAACGAACTCGCTGAGGTAATTATAATACCAGAGGTTGCAAGAATGTCTTGTCTGCATGAAAATTACTGATCGACAATCCTTTAATGGAATACGCATACAGGTTACCAAGGAGAATGCTGCGCTGAATCGAGAGATCCAAGCATTAGAAGGACAGTCTGTGTCTAGAGATCGTTGTTCTGCGCTTGTCAATGAGACATTGCAACAATATGACCTAAACTCTTACCATGAAATTTTCCAAGGTAACTAACTAAATACTTCCTTCAAATATGTATAACTTTAGGAAGCGTGGATTTAGTTTTAAGAAGGTTTTCTTCCAATATATTATATTAAGCGCTGTTCTAAAAATCCCTGCCTAGCGCCGCCTAGGTGCTAGACGGTTGGCTACCGTCCCAATTAATGTCTAGGCGTTTGACAATTAAGAAAGGGCGCCTAGACCTGCTGAGGCGCCCGCCTAGGCCGCCCAGCCCGTCCAGATCCGCCTAGGTTACGACTCACTTAGATAGAAAATAGATAACTTTCATTTTGCATTTTATTTTTTCCAATAAATTGTAAGAGACTTGTTGAATACTTAAATGAATACATATTATATGCATGTTCTCCATGTTTTCATTATGTTCCAATACCTCCTAATATATATGTCATTTTATTTTGTAGTTTATAATGAAATTATATATATTTTAAGTATAAATAGATACTTATTTACACGAAATATAATAGATTTACTTAAATCTGCCTAGTCCGCCTAGGCGCCCGCCTAGTCCCCGACTAGCGCCTAACGTCTTTTAGAACCTTGGTATTAAGTCATTAACCATGTGCATGTTTGTGTTTTGCGTTTACCATATTTCCCTAAGCTCTTTTCCCTATCGTGTATATGAAACCTTCAACGAAGTTACTGCGTTTAAATGTTGTGTATAAGCGTTGATCAACCAGTATGCTGAGATGTATTGATCACTTCGTAAAGATTTCCCAGGCATTGCCGATTTCTGTAATATGCACACCTTTTGATCACTTCGATACTCAGGAGTTGGTCGAAATATTTGTTTTCTCATCAAGTTTTGCTATGGTTTTGTTTTTGTTTTGAAAGTTTCAATTGGTGACTATACGTTCTGGTTGTTCCGAAATTTTCTGGTATTAAACCCCAAGCAAATGCAGAGATGTGAATAATTTTCTTGCCTGTAGGTTCCCGATAGGTATATATGTTGTGCAGATAAACCTGCATTTGGTAATGCGCTGCTACTCCAACCATATCTTGTTTCAAGATTACTGAATAGGAATGTCCATGCATTTAGGCATTCAAAAGTTTGTATCTAGAGCTACAATTTGAAGTATTGAGAAGCAAAAGTTTTAGTAGATTACGGTTTTATGCAGAGATGGTGAAAACGGCATCAGATCTTCGGATGAAAGTAGGGAAGCTGCAGACCGAAAAGATGGAAGAATGTAAACGCCGTAAGATTGATTGGATCAACAACGCGCACAGAGACCCGTCTGTTATGGAAATTCGCAGAGGTAATTACCACGGACAACGGACTATGTTCATGTTCAACTAGTGGCCTTTCAAGTCGAACTTTGTTTTAAAGCGTTTGAATTGCATATTTGGTTATACAGTACTCTGTTTTGCAGGCTTCTATGGTGCTAAGTTGGAAGATCTTGAAGCATTTATAGCCCATATGAAAAACATGTGAGCTTCAATCATGCTCTATTTTGCAGGCCTCCCTGATGTGAAGTTGGAAGATGTTGAAGAATTTTTAGTCCATATGAGAAACTCGTGAACTTTTATGTATGAATTTTCAACTTAAAAATTCGATCAGAAGAGTCATTTAATACTACGGTCTAGTAGTATATCTCTTTACTTGTAAACGAGAGGTTTTATGTTCGATTCTCGCTAAAGACGAATTTGAATCACATTATTGCTAGCCCATGGTGAGGCTAAATTACCCTCACCTCCTCCTTAGACCAAATCCAATCATGTGCTAAATGCTATTTTTTAGGTTTTATTCACTCTCCAAACTCAACTTAATCCATGCTAAATGTGTGCGTGAAAAGCTAAAAGCCGAACAAAAGTTAAATTCCACCTAAAAATTAGTCCAAAAGCATTGATGGAACCCACCTGTGCGCGTGGACTCCCCAGAAACAAGGCCAGTCGCAGGCCCCCCACCCCCCCCCCCCCCCCCCCCCCCCCCACCCCCACTCACCCCACTTTCCACACGTGGCCTCAAGCCTTCAGGTACCATTTGGTCCCACGGGACGAAACGGAGTGAGACGAGACGTTCTGTCCCACGTTTTGTGCGCCTAAAATGGGTGAAACATGCTGTTCCACGAGACAAGTTTTGGGTAATTTTTCATTCCCCCTCTCCCCCTGGAACGACTTGTTCCACACCCATGGAACACAAATTTATAACATTTTAAGATAAAAATACCCCTCGTATTTTTCAATATTTACACCGTCCAAATCCTAAAAACAAACCCTAAATCTATTCTCTGCCCCCCTAAGACTTCCTCATCATCCTTCCTCATCGACTACACCCAGCTAGCACGGAGCCACTACTGTCGCGTTGCAGATTGACCCAGATAAGCGATTGATAGCTTGTTGAATCTCAGTTTTTTACTTTAATCGATGAATCTTTTCTGATACAATTTTTTTTGTGCTCATTTTGTTTCATGGGGGGCCCACTGTCAGGGCAACTGTCGACCACAATCCACATCCCAAACAGCTCTACTTTGAGTCGGACAGCTAAAGGCATTGGACTGTTTGTTTTTATAAAAAAAAATTAATTTTAAAATACATTGAATCTAATGATTGAGATCGAATATAATCAAATCTAACGGTCCAAATAAATAATTAAAAAAATTATTTAACTCAAAATTCATCCAAATTTAGTGATTTTTCATTATTTATCGGAATCTAAATATTTTTAGATTAAAATGCTCATAAAATTAAATCATGATAGTATACATAATTTATTTTTTTTAAATTACTTTAAAAGAAAAAATTAGCCTAAATTTATTTTTTAATAATCTCCGGCTAAAAAATTTAGGCAAGAAGTGTTGGGAGTAGAAAAGCTGTTTCTGAGCTAAAACCTAAATTTTCTAGGCTAAAATTTTTAAGTTTTAAACCAAAAGTTGGAGATGGTCTTAGTGCAGAGAATATCGTTTGTTCAAAAAATAAAAAAAATTCGGAAGTGTTTGTATGACTTAATAATGTTGTAAAATGGGTATCGAGTGTGATACTTTTATTTTTATTTGTACTACGCATGCAAAAGATCATATAAAAACTCGATAATTAAACTTTTATCACAAAAACTGTAAGCTACAGAACCCATCACAAAGCTATTTTTCATGATACTTTTTTGTTCACAAACGGGGCATAATCCTGAAAGAAAAAGAAATTCCAACTATCTTTCAAAAACACCATAACTGTTAAGATTCTAATCCACAACTGAATCCTGCAGTCACCCGAAAAATCTGAAGCTAAACCGAAATAAAACACGAGGATGCAAAAACCGGAAGCCATCCGTACCCAAAAGTTTGAAGAATAAGAGATCTCTATTCAACATTACGGTTTGGCAACAAATGGTAGCTTGTATGAATGCATCTTACAATCAAGGTTTTTAGAATTACTCAATTCACTAATCAATAGTTTAATAAAAGTCGAAACCAAGAGAACAAAACTCACATTTGTATCCTCGTTGTGGTTTCCTGGTTTCGTACTAAATTCTTCGTGCAGAAGAATGACTATCTATCTCTTGTACGGTAGTCAGCTGCAAATCAAGAAAATGAGCTCGACAAAGCTCTGTGCATGCCGAATGAAAGATGAAGAGAGGAAAGATCTTAAATTTTAAAAAAAAAAAGTATAAACCTATGGGAAGAATGAAAGAAGAAGCTTACATTTGTTGTTATACAGACCTACAACAAGCTCTCAATGTTAAGTTCTACGTAGGAGCACGGATCAGGAATGTCAAAGTTGTTTAACACCTGAAAAGACACAAAAATACACAATTAAGGTAATAGAAATTGACTATCGGTCGTGATTGACTCAAAGCAAGAATGGGAAAGTTTATAGTACAGAATCTAATCCGTAGCTATAGCCTTATCAGAAAACTAAGTTACGATTTGTACCTCGGGATGTAAAATGCCAAAAATTCCAATGTGCTTCCCTTTATAGATGATGCTTGCTTGTCTCCCAGGAAGAAACTCAGGATCCTTCAGGACATGTCAAAATTGCATGAAAATGATCCATACCAACCAAAAGAGCTAGCAAAAGACAAAAGTAAAAGAAATACTCACATCTGAAGTCTCGATGAAGTATCCTGTATTGTCACCAATAGGAACCCAAGAAGCCCCAACCGCTCCCATAATTCTGTCCACCAGGCCATGTATCAACTGCAGATCATAAACCAAAGGTCAGCAACATGTAATGATTATTCATAAATGCTACTAGGTTCTAAAGTAGGAGAAACAAACAGTATGCAGCAAGCATGTTTGGTATTGTACCTCTAACCCAGACGTAGCACCACAGTATAGAGCCGCTAGTTGGCAATGATTTCTTGCACCAACATCTGTTTTCTCATCCAACAGTACTACATCACCCACTTCGAAAATCTGTAACAAAAATGAAAGTTATATCCATCCTTGCTAAAATTCATACAATAACTTACCAGAAAAGGGGAAAAGGTGCAACCCCAGATGAGAAACTATATTATAGAAGCGAACTTGGTAACATATACCTTTATGGGCTTCGGATGATCTTTGTTGTTATTAACAGTTTTCAAAATGCCAGGCATCAGACTGGTTCTGACAAGCTCACAATCAGATGAGCGGGGATTCGCAATGACCACAGCCTTCGATTTGTCATCCTTACATCTTAACATTGGGAAGTTTTCTTTCCACGAGCCCAATATGAATGTCAAGACCTCTGTAAACCCATTCATTGCAATCTAACACAAGTTTGAAGCAACACAAAAGAAATTAGAATAAGCCACACTTCCATTGAGCATAAGGTACAACTTAAAACTGTTTATGTATCAGCTGATAAATCTTTATTACAAACCTCTAATCTGATGAGTTCAGAGAACTCATTCAAGGCTAGTGGCTTCAAAGAAACAGGCTCGCTCGTAGGAATATGCTTTCTCATTGGAATATTATTGTATCCATAAGCAATTGCAACATCCTAAACACAAAAGAGAATATTTTGTCAAAAAAAAAAGAAAGGGTAACGAGTTTGGTATATTAAGCCTGTGAGATCGCTCTGAATAATTAGACCTCCACAATATCACAAGGGTGAAGAATGTCACTTCTGCTTGGAGGTACAGATACAGTAATATTGTCAGATTTAGACTGCTCAGCATGCAATTGCATCCTCTTCAACAGATCAGTAACCTACACGGTAATAGTAAAGAATGATGAGAAAAGAAAAAGGATGCAGCATATCAACTAAATCTGCTATAGTTCATGAAAAGAGTTGTCATGCAATCGATAACAGCATTATTCCTACAACACAGGATTACGCAATAAAAACATTATTGGATACAGTAAGCAATATTAAAGAATGAAGAAGGAACAAGTAACATGCAGTTATTGATACCTCTTTCGCTTTCAAAGACACTCCAGCATAACTATTGACATATGATAGAGAAACATCCATGTTGTAGATCGATAAATCAGGATAAACATGTGAGTTTCCATCAGAATATAACACTTCAACTGGTTCAATCTCAAATTTCCTTTCACAATATGCTGAAAATGCCGTTACCTAAAGTAATAAAAGATTATGCCATCATCACTGACAGGTGAACCAAAAACTAGGAAATAAATGCATTCTAAAATTTCAGGTTCTTACTATTGTGTTCAGAACAATTTTGGCTTTTGTCAAATCAGTGGCTGTACATTCTATGAACACATTCTTTGTCTTTAATGTGATTGCTGAATGTGCACCATTAATAATCGGCGGTAAAGACAAAACAGTTCTGCCAAAATAAATGGAACAGCACTTATCAAGATTTAAAGAAATACAAAGCCCATATATATATATATATAGTAATCAACACTATGTTACACAAGCAGTCATTGGAAACAATCCCAAAGAAGTCAAGCTCTTTACAACACTAGGAAAAGGGGAGGATGCAGTTAAAAGATGATGAGAAATGTCAAAATAATCTATTAAGAGAGAAATTATCATACCTGTTGTGATCATATAAAACAGGAAACACCGGTGAGTTCTCTATTATGTGCAAGAACTTCTTCAGCTTCAAATCCGACTGCGAGAATACAATGGTAAAAATACGGATCAAGATATTGCTAGGATATGAAAACAGGAGATTATGGAAAAGGATTTGTGCGAATTAGCTATTATGGCAATGGTTTCTAAAATTCTATTTGCTGTTTGGTTTGGACAAACTATAACGCGTCCCCAAAAAGGGGGAAAAAGAAGATAAAAATTAGAAACCACCCAGTTAAGAACTCACTTTATAAAATTCCATGAGCTCATCTGCTCTGAAGTTCTTCACCTAATGTAGAAATCAAAACAACATGATATTAGTGCTAACAAACTACTAAAAAGAATTAGAGTTGTTACTAAACCATATACTACTAATTGACAATGGTATAAAACTTAAAGAATTACCTGTTTCAGAGGCACAAAATTTATGCTTGAAGGTGGCAAAGCCTGAACATGGAAAGAGAATTGTAAGCCACAACAAAGAACATGAAAATTCTTTCATTGAAACGCGTGTTGTATCAAGAAATCTTCGCCTTTCTACTTCTCCTTCCAATAACCATAAGTTTCAATAAAGGATCTAAACCATTACCATAATTTTACAATAAAATCCAATACCAAATGAACCTTCATAAAAAAAATGTAGAATACAAGAATGTAGCAAAGAGAACAAGTATCAAAAGCCCACCTCATATGTGAAAGGGGCTTGTAAAGTATCCAAGTCATGAGTCCCAATGGCAACTAGGGTTCTTCGCCTGTAAAATAAATAGCAGGTGTAAGCACTAGAGCTGAGTAACCGTGAACGATCTTTGGACAAATGACAAGCGATTGAGAACATGACAAGCTACGAATCAAATCTACGAGTTGGAAAATATTACCGGCAGATATTTTGATGGAGCTTGTCTTGGAGATCAATAAAGCTGTTATAACTAGCTTCATTGAATGTTACACCTCTTAAAACGGCACAGACAACATGAGGGCGAATCAAAGACGTCTGCAAGAGGAAAAGAAGCCTTTGTAAACTAACAAGTATCACCATCAAATAAAAAGCACCTACAATAGTCCTTTCGCGTAATATAATTACCTCTGGTTTTACATGCATTTTAATCATCGACTCCTTACTAATGTTCGCCAACTTATACGTAGGAATGTCCTCTTGCCCATTGAAAACACGCAGCGATTGAGCAATCCCTTCGAGGCAAAGCAAATCGTATCTGCATACAAATCAAATAACAACATTGTATTAAAATCTCAAACCAATCGATTCTATGGAGTATGATAAGACATCAATTCAAAAAACCAATCCGATTTGTAAATACATGATTCTGCACGCAAATAGAAATCGAAAATTGAAAAACAACAATGTACCTATTCGCCGGAACTTCGATTTTGTAAATAACTTCTTCGTCTTCGCCGCCTTCATCATCATCCAAATGCTTCTCTTTCCGAATAATTGCCTTCTCAGTTGTCTACAAACACACATTCATCACAATAAATCAGAGAAATATAAACAAAAAATAAATTAAATTGAACAAAAACTTGAGACTGTAAAAACCGCTTACGACGTCGTCGAGCTCGATGCCGAAGTCGAAGCATAATTCCTCGAACTGCTCCTGAGCTGTCAGATTCAAATTCAACAACGCAGAGAGATAGTGTGAGTTTCTGAATTCATAGATAAATGCAACGATCAAATGAAGAGAGAGAGAGGGAGGGAGCTCACTGTAAGTTTTTCCCAGAGCTGCATACAGACGATCGCGGCCGACGCTGACGGTAGGCATGGCGGACTTTCGACGACTCTGAGTCTCCCTCCGACACGCAGACTGCCACCACAAGAGCAAAACCCTAATACGTTTGGATGAAGAAATAAATTTTAAAACCACGGAAATTGAAATGATAGGATTTTATTTTTTTAGAATTTGTGATTTTTCTTGTTTGGTTAACTTTAAAATATAATAGAATTAAATACTAAATTTGTTATTTTTTAAACTCTCAATCATAGTAATTGGGAAATGACACCTATTTACATAGAATTTAAACTTGGGAATTGGAGGTCTTAAATTCCAAGTTTTTTTTTCACGCAGAAATTCTAAATTTCTATGTTTATGAATTCAAACAAGAGAATTGATGTATGTCAATTTATAAATTCTGACTTTTATTCAAATTCCAAGGTTATTTCCTTCGTTCAAACATAGTGTAAGCTCTGGACTTTTCCGATTCTTTTTATTTTTCTTTGGGCCTGTCGGGTCTTTTATTTGGGCCGAAAGTTGGGCCAATAATTGGGTTACGGACCAAACATGTGTACATTGTTCAAGCCCATCCCAAGGCCCATAATTCCTTAAACCCTTGCGACAAAACGAAATAAAAACCCTAATCTCCAGGGGCGTTTCTGCGAGACTCGGAGCAGAGCGAAAAATCCCAGTCTCCAGAAAGCTAGAGAGAGAAAGAGAAGGGAGGAAGAGAGAGAAGGAGAGAGATGGGAAGCGATAGCGAAGTAGAGAAGTCGGCGCAGAAGGAGAGGGAGAAGAAGAAGATGCAGGCTCTTGCTCCGATCGCCAAACCCCTCGCTGGAAAAAAGCTCTGCAAACGAACTCTCAAGCTCGTCCGTAAAGGTATATATGCATACGTACATACAGATATGCGTATAAAAATACATATATGAATGTGTATGTATATATAGATGTATCTATGTGGATGAAAGTTCGATGATATTGTTGTTTTCTTGTAGCTGCTGAGCACAAATGCTTGAAGAGGGGAGTGAAGGAAGTGGTGAAAAGCATCAGGCGTGGTCAAAAGGGGTCAGTTTTTTTTTGTCAATTTCGTGTTTTTACTTTGCTAATGTGTATTGGGAAATCGATTTTAATGACGAAAAAACTGAATTGAATCGGAAAGGATGCAACTTTGTTAGCAGATTCGAGTTTTTCGTTAGCATTTCTTCGCTTGTGTGATATTGGTATTGATTAAAACGTATGAAATTATGGGTTGAGCTGAAAGGGAGTGTAGAAACATGATTTAGTGAGAGATTGCGGTCGAACTGTCCAATTTTAACGCAATTTAGACGGCTATCTTATGAGTGTCGAGGGAAGTGTTTTGGAGTAGATTCATATAGAGAGAGTAGGAACTTAATTTGACAATCTACGTAATGTCAATGCCGTGCAATCAGTGTATTTATCTGATGCAGAAAGTTGGCTTGATCTGCTAGCGCTAGTTTTTTATGCATTTGTTGGTTCAGAGGTGGTTGCTCAAATGCAAGCATTAGTTTATTAGTTCCTATAGATATAAGCGGCTTAGCATGTAGATTGCGCTCGCTGCTTGAGTTACTCCTATGAATGTTTCATTGACTTTTTGTATACCTTGTGCTGGAGTGCAGGTTTTGTGTTATAGCTGGTAACATTTCTCCTATCGATGTGGTTACTCATGTTCCAATCTTATGTGAAGAGGCAGAAATTCCATATATTTACGTGCCTTCAAAAGAAGTAAGTTTACTCAACACTATTGTTCTCCACCCTACCTACATTGAAGTTGAGTGACATTTCTTTGCCTGCACATCCATAAGTAAAACAAACCAACAGGACGAATAGTTATTCATACAGAAACTTCTTTTTCAGACGTCTTTTCTGTTCCTTAAAAATTCGGAAATTTACTTTATCGTACATTGTATTATTCAATAGCTGAGCATTCATTAAAGTTATTGCCTATGGCCATTGACTTCATTGATCAGAAACACACTAATGCTAGTATTGTGAATGTCGTCTTCAGGATCTTGCAAATGCCGGTGCCACCAAGAGGCCAACCTGCTGTGTCCTGGTGACAACTAAGCCTAACAAAGGGGAACTATCCAAAGAGGATCAAGATAAAATAAAGGCAATTTGTGACGAAGTTGTAGGAGAGGTCAAAGAACTTCACGCCAACCTTTTCTGAAGGCTGGACGGATTACATGCCCTTCAAAGAACTTCATGCCAACCTCTTTCGCGGCCTCTGAATGCTGTCGTTGTACTTCATTTTAGAAAATTTTAGAATGTGTTTGTTTTGTGTAACTATTGAAGTCGAACGCTATGCAGAGTTGATTTTAGATATGAGATCACAAATTTGCTAGCCATATGGTGTTCTGAATCAACTTCCACCGTGTGTTCGGACGCCTGGATCAAAATCGAAATCGAAGAACTAAACGAAATTATGAATTGCAAGATCTTCCGTTCCAATGCAAAGTAAAAGATGGCAAATAAAACAGATATGGATATGACTGGCTCATCTGAAACACTTTCACTTGTATTTGTAAGGGCATCAAAGGTCATCGTACAATTATGGTATGCAAACTTTGGCCAGAGCACTCTGCCCGCCCGTTGCACTCAAGTTTGAATCCCTCTTTCCGTATACACTATACCAACTATTTACAACATTGGCCGACCACGCATAAACCTAGAAACCTATATTTGCCTCCTATCACAAAGGCACCATTATTCGGTATACAGCATGTCAGCACGGGTTTACACAAACGTGTTTATAGCAGGTTCTATGCTGAAAGTTAGCTGCTTGCCATGAAATTATTTTGGGGAAGTCAGACTCCTGAAGAAGAAGACACCTAAACCGCCAATCGCCAAAGCAAGAACAAGTGGGACAACTGATTCGATATCAGGCATTCTTCCAGCAGTATCTGTTCTTTCTTGGCGAAACCTCTCTGCCGTATACTCTCGCAGAAGATTGCTCAAATTGTCTATTTGGTGCATGATCTGCCGTTGGCCTCGTGTGATGGCTAGTATCTGTTGAGTGTGCACCAAGTAACCAAATAAGCATATCAGAAGGAAACAGGATAGAAGATAGACAATATGTCGTCACAAGTGTATTTATCACAAAATAGTAATACCTCTTCCATCAGTGGGGAATCCTTGACCAACTGGGAGGACGACGAAGAATTGGGCAGTAGCGTTCCTGACAACGAGCCATTACTCAAGCCAGTAACAAAAAGAGAAGTTGGTTCGGATCCATTGCAGGCTTTGGCCTGCAGAGCCAAATTTTGCTGGCTAGCTGAAACTCTTCTGAGTGATATCTTGGAGTTCACCTCTTCAACACGGGATGTAAACTCGTCCATCCTCTCATTCAGCGTTGAAATTTGTTCTGAAAGTTGAGTAAAAATTCCCTGAAATAATACAAGGCAAAATTATTGGTGAAAAACAATTTCATAGTTATGTGCCATCAACAGGACTACGTGAAAAATGGGTAACTCACCTGGTTCGAAATTGCTGCAGGTGATACTGGGTTTCGTCCATCAAACCTTCTGCTGTTAACGGCAAGTCTCGTTAGTTTGGACAGAGTCTTGTCCCTTTGATTCGAGTAAGACTGTGATATACCCCTGCCCAGTATGGAATATGATGTTAAAGGAACCAATCAATACATACAAGCCTGATCAGCTGGATGATAGTTTATTATCCTTTCAATTCTGAGAAAATAGTTGAAAAATGAAAAATACCGGTTGAGATACTTGTTTCTCCGATCAGCTGAGGCTCGGGAAAGCGCTTCCTTAGGGCTCGAAGAATCATCATCTATGCTGAGCTTTGACTTCAAATCATCTGGCAAGGCCTGTAGATTGATCACATTACGACAATGCACAAACATGACAATGCATGATCAGTTGAGAGAGCGAGTCATACCATAACATCATTTACAAGTTTCTCCAGCTGAATTTGTTCAATGTAAGTACGAGGAACATATGAACCATCCAGGCCGAGCTGCTGTGCAATATCTTTAACGTATAACCGATCCTTTCCTTGCACCTTCAAACAATTTCAGCAAGTTAGTGCTAAGCTTTACAAAATTTATATAATAAGCAAACACCAAGTCTTGCTTTCGTTTCCAGAAATAATCATCCGGCATGAAGAACAGAAAAACAAAAATGTATCACAAGTTTCAAAATAATCTGAAGAAAGTGAATGCATGGCATGATACCTGAACATATTGACGATTAAGTTGCTCCAACCAATCAGTTTTCACGCAAACCTTCTCATCGCAGAAGATATGGCTGCTTCTTTTCAAGATGGTTGCAATTGTATACCCCAAGGCCATGAGACCTCCAAGAAGGCGCACACTAACTTCAAAAGTTATTCTGGGAGATATTATAAAGGGACTATCTGTGACCCACTCCTGAGAGAGAGAGAGAGGAGGTAAAGCTAGTCAGAGATCCTACTCCAGAACAAACTATGAAATTTAGACACAACGATCCACACCAAGCACTTATCAGCAGAATCCTACACACAAGTTTATACAAAAGTTTTCACCTGCGCCCCCATGTAATTAAAATACAACCATGTAAGAATTCTCCATCAAAATCCCCATGTCACAATCTTGAAATCTTTTCCTTAAAATGTCCATTGTCCAGATGATGATCAAGCTTATTTGTATATGGAATCAGAAATTCATTTCGCTAAGAAAAACAGCAGGGTTCCTGACTGAAATGGGAAGACATGTAAATTGTTATCCGGACTCCTAGATAAGCCTTTGTAGATTCATTTCTTTACTGTTGATTGATGATGAAAACAACTCCAATATATATGTAGGCAATGACACTGGTCGGATAAAGTCAAAAGCATGTAATATCCTTTAGGAACTTTAGTTTACAGATGTCGAACCTCAAACATGAGATTGTATTTGCCATCTCTGTTCCTCATCCTTAGATACGACTGACACGCTTCAGGATCTTCACCTGGTGGTAAAAGATATATGTCATAAGTTTCTTCTGTGCTTTCTTTGTGATCTGCAGATATAACAGCCTTGATTTGATCCACTGTCACTGACTTCGTTGACTGCAATAAGATATAACATAGACAGTCAGAAAAGAAAATGATTACGTATCTCTTGAAACAAGCAACTGGAGAAAAAGATTTACCAAAACAAGAAAATTTAGTGGTCAACCTTTAAAATATAAATAGGGTTCTGAAAACCAGTGAAGGGATTAAACTTGTTGGTGATTTTTATATGTGCTGTCTGAAGGTCTGGCTCTATAAAGGCCTTGTACATAGGATACACCTGTACCAAAATTCTGGATGAGAACCACCATAAATATTTTGTACTGATAACAAAAACTTTGTAACACTGGATAAAGGGGTAACCGTTTCAGAAATTTGATGGATAATTTCTTCAGGCTCTTGGCCAGCACGCTGAATGTCCCTTAGAACCCGCTTTACAAGGTCAAAGTGAATTCCACCAGTTATAGATACACGAAGATCTAGCAAAGGTCGCAATTTCTCACTTAAAGCATATATGCCCTCAATGATCACAATACGGGAGCTAGGGACCTCTACTGTCCTGTTAGAAGCACCAGAAGGGCCATCGATATACAATAGAATCAGAAGAAAATGAAAGCTATCATGTTATGTATGTGGCAAAGCATATCCACATCATGCAGAGATGCACTACCTGTACGCTATGCGGGAGCTAGTCTTGAAATCATATACTGGAACCTGAACAGGATTGCCTGCCTTTAAACCATGTATATTTTCAAGCAATGTTTCATAATCTGTCAGGCGTGGATCTGTTCCAAAACATTATGACAATTAGAGTTCAGCCATGACTCTCGGATGTAAAATCACTTATTCCATGATCAAAAATTGGACAAAAAGATTCAGAGATGACGATGGAGGAAGACATCAGAAGGACAAAACTTTAAAGGACACTATAAACAAGGAAGTGAACAATTTGGAAACGAAGTAAAGCACTCAATTGCTATAAAAGGAAAATCACTCAAAACAGGAGAATAATCGAACTATTAGCATACCCCACAAAACATGTTTATAATGATCAAATAAAAACAGATGTTTGATGGACTCAAAGATGAGATTCTTTACCATCAAAGTTGCCATCGATGATTCGACTAGCGTCATTGTAGTTGTCCATTGCAATAACTGCAATGCTGGGCATGAAGTTGAGCATTTTGTCAGTGAAAACAGTCTTACCAGCTCCAGAGGGGCCTGCCACTCCAACTAGTATTATCCCCTCATTCTTTTGAGCCAACAGCTGACACGCCCGAATAACTATAAAGAAACCTTTCTCAAATGACAGGACATCTGGAATTTGGACAATCTCATAACGATCACAGTCCTTTCTCTTCACAAGCTGCACCTGATCCCGCAACAGACCAGTGCGTGGCCGCGGTGATTCAGCGCCAGAACTTGCATCTTGAGCCATTTAGAGCTCAAAATCTGTGTTATTTCCTACACACTGCAAGATTCAACAAATAGCAAAAGCAACATTCTAATTGGGAAAATGCAGAACATTAAACTGGGAAAATTATAAATATAAATGGTCGAACATTAAGTTAATAATCAACAATCCACTGATAATGATAAATTATCATTCAATAACTCCTCCCCAGCCGACAAAATTACAGAAACACAAAAAAAAGAACTCAAAATATTAATAAAATTGCAGATTGCCCACATGAATAAATCATCAAGAAACATGACCCCAGAAATTTAAAATCTCATAAAGTTGAAAACTTCCTAGTGATCAAACATTTTCAAGAGAAAAATAGAACAAGAACCAAACAGTAATAAAATTGCAAAACTGTGAACTGGGAAACTCATAAACGTCCATGCTTAAACATCAAGTTAACAATTAACAATTCAATAACACTGATTAATTAGCATTCAAGAACTCCTCTCAGATGAAAACACACATGAAATTGGAGACTGCCCAGATGAAGAAATCATCAAAAAACAGAAACCCAGAAATTAAAACCGCAAAAAGTTGAAGACTTTGCAAGATTTGATCGAGACAGAGTGATCATAGTTCATACCTTTTTCAGGAAAAAAATAGAAGTGTCAAAGCTGCTGCAACTGCTTTCTCTGAACTCTTGGGTTTCTGGGGAGAATTTAATCTGTTCCTATAATTCTTGTCAGATTGCGCGAAGGATTTATGTAGAAATTGATGACACCTGGCGGCGAGTGGTTGGTTGAGTCTGAGAGGTACGCGCGAAAACAGATCAGATGCAAGGACTGGGATCACCTCCGGATCCCAGCCTGCGGAGCAAACTGAGCAAAGAATCACATCCCTTCCTTTTTATTATGCGGCCAGAAATAAATTTAAATATTGAAAATTTCTCACGCAAAACAAGGCAAAATGAAAATGGAAGAATGAGATGTTTTGCTCAATTTACTTCGCAGGCTGAGATCCGGAGGTAATCTTTTAGACTGCCAAGATTGAGAATCTTATATTTTTTTTGGTAACTGAAAATTAATGGCACAAAAAAAAAGGAAGAAGAAACTTCCCAACTTGTATCAGTCCAAATCAAAGGTGGTCCTTTCAGGCCACTACCTAATCCAACGGCTGTTTTTGTAATTTCAAAGCTACACCCGATTTTATCCATTTTTCCTGAGTGGATTGGGATCACCTTCAAATCTTAACTTGCAGAGCAAACTAAGCAAAACATCTCACCTTTTCATTTTTTATCATGTGGCCATAAATGAAAATTTCTCACGCAAAACAAGACAAGATGAAAAAGGAAAGATGAGATGTTTTGCTCAGTCTGCTCCGCATGCTGGGATCCAGAGGTGATCCCAGTCCCCAAAATGTAGTGGATGACTTATCCATCATCTACGCTAGAAATATTCCAGTTTAATAACATATTAATTTGTCACTCAGTACTACAGTCTGATGATATTCCTCTTCACTTGAAAGTGAGAGGTCATAGGTTCGAATCTCGTGGATGACAAATTCGATACTAAATTAGGCTACCCATTGTGTGGCTTAACCAAACTCCCTCCCCTTAGTGTAAAAATATCGATGTACTAAAAAAAAAAATATATATATATATATATATATATATATAACACATTGATTTGTCTTGCATAAGTTTTTTCCGTTCAAATCAAGATTTGCCCTCGAGTGCAAAGGCTAAAGAGTGCTTGATTGCCAGACTCATATGTCCACCGTAGGTTAAGTTTTGTTTTAGCTGCATTCCCTTATCATTCAATACAAAAGTTAACCGCACAGCACGATACATCCTAAAGTATAAATTTGTCGATAAAATAAGGTAAACGTTGGTATATTGGCTAAACACTTGTTCACAGTAAAATGCAGTTAAAGATGCACCAAATTTGCACATTATCTCATGTCTTGAGAAGCTGAAAGTTGCTTGTAGAACCTGAACTCAGTTCAAATTGTAGCAACTTATTGCGTCCAACCAAGTGAGCATGTTACTCGTTTGACAATATTGTTAGAGAACGGATACCCTATATTGGACTCACATTGCCTCGCATTGGTCTCATCCAATGCACGAGGTACTTCTCTTTATGTGTGACGTGTGGCTAGCAAGTGCACATCAAAAAAATGTTGAAGTGTAAATAATAACACATTCTTCCATTTTCATTTTGCCTTGTTTTGCGTGAGAATTTTTCAATATTTAAATTTATTTATGGCCGCATAATCAAAAATGAAGGGATGAGATATTTTGCTCAGTTTGCTCCGCATGCTGGGATCCAGAGGTAATCCCAGTCCACGTTTTGGACTGCCAAGATTGAGAATCTTACATTTTTTTTGGTAACTGAAAATTAGTGGCACAAAAAAAAAAAAAAAAAAAAATCTTCCCAACTTGTATCAGTCCAAATCAACGGTGGTCCTTTCAGGCCACTACCTAATCCAACGGCTGTCTTTGTAATTTCAAAGCTACACCCGATTTTATCCATTTTTCCTGAGTGGATTGGGATCACCTCCGAATCTTAACCTGCAGAGCAAACTGAGCAAAACATCTCACCCTTTCATTTTTTTATCCTGTGGCCATAAATGAAAAATTCTCATGCAAAACAAGACAAGATGAAAAAGGAAGGATGAGATGTTTTGCTCAGTTTGCTCCGCAGGCTGGGATCCAGAGGTGATCCCAGTCCCCAAAATGTAGTGGGTGACTTATCCATCATCTACGCTAGAAATATTCCAATTTAATAACATATTAATTTGTCACTCAGTATTATAGTCTGATGATATTCCTCTTCACTTGAAAGTGAGAGGTCATAGGTTCGAATCTAGTTGATGACAAATTCGATACTAAATTAGGCTACCCATTGTGTGGCTTAACCGAACTCCCCCTCCCCTTAGTGTAAAAATATCGATGTACTAAAAAAAATATATATAACACATTGATTTGTCTTGCATAAGTTTTTTCCGTTCAAATCAAGATTTTCCCTCGAGTGCAAAGGCTAAAGAGTGCTTAATTGCCAGACTCATCTGTCCACCGTACCTTAATTTTTGTTTTAGCCGCATTCCCTTATCATTCAATACAAAAGTTAACCGCACAACACGATACATCCTAAAGTATAAATTTGTCGATAAAATAAGGTAAACGTTGGTATATTGGCTAAACACTTGTTCACAGTAAAATGCAGTTAAAGATGCACCAAATTTGCACATTATCTCATGTCTTGAGAAGCTGAAAGTTGCTTGTAGAACCTGGACTCAGTTCAGATTGCAAAAACTTATTGCGTCCGACCAAGTGATCATGTTACTCGTTTGACCATATTGTTAGAGAACGGATACCCTATATTGGACTCGCATTGGTCTCATCCAATGCAGGAGGTACTTCTCTTTTATGTGTGACGTGTGGCTAGCGAGTGCACATAAAAAAAATTTGGAGTGTAAATAATAACACATTTTTTATACTATGAACACATAAACCATTTGAATTTTTTTTCAACGATACATAATATTAAGTGGTACGAGAAATAAATGATTGATATTAAAAAAATCTCACCTAATGGCTAAAATAATGGTTGTGAAAATCTAATGTAATGGCTAAAGTAATATTTGTGGGCTTCCTAATTGTTGTGTGGTTAAATGCTAAGAAAACTCCGAAGTGTGACTCTGCATAATCTTTCCCTCATCTTAGATTTTTGGCATAATATTTTATAACTTTGACATAACAATTGTGTCAAAAACATGAAGTTGAGAGAATTTAAGAGTCCTACTTTTATATAGAGAGATTATATTCACACACCCTAAATTACTTATCTCGCATTCTTTTAATTTTTTAATATTTTTTACACATCACTAATACTTAATAGAAAAATATTAAAAAATTAAAAAAAATACTAAAAATGTAATTTGAAATATGTGAATATAATTCCCTTTTATATATTAGAACCTGACTGACAAATCAACAGAGCCATAAAGTTGGAACCCGGACTGACAAAAGCAGCCAACACTACTTTATTATATCTCTGAAGACCTACTTTTTGTCTGCCACTCACCAGAAGCCACTTCAGAGCTTCTCTCAGCCTCTCTCTTTCTCCTCCAAACTCAATCATCTCTTCTAGAGAGAGAAACGAGAGAGAGAGAGAGATGAAGATGGAAGGCACGCCGGCTGTCCATGGATATTACATGCCTGCAGAGTGGGAACCCCACTCCCAGTGCTGGATTGGATGGCCTGTAAGCAACCAACCCTTCTCCTCCATTTAATTACCATCTGATTACCCCCCACATGCCTTAATTGGGTTCCTGCAATTTTGCATCTTTGTGTGGTATAAGTCTTCTGTTTGTTCTTCCGGCTGATGGGTTATTCAGAATCTGTGTTTTAATTCGTGTTCTTCAAGAAATATATGAAATTTTTATGTTTCTGTTTCTGTTTTGCTTAGTTTCATGTGGAGTTCTGCCAAATTTATTGATTTGTGAAATCATGAATTGCAAGTTACTAGGAAAAGTCGATTTTCGAGTGCAGAGTTAGCTTACTCTATGTTAATTATAAGAATGCAGGATAATTCCGCGTTATTCGGAAAATACTGAGGTATGTTTCTGCATTTTATATGCAATTCTCAGTTGTTACCCTATCAGAAACACATAATTTCCTGTTTCTGCAAGTGAAGGTTCGGTATACTACTCCGCCATCATAGGTGTATCCAGTGATCTATGTTGTATGTTTCTGTACCGTTAGATCTCGGTTCTCTTACTAGGTTAGGCGTCGCTCGCATTATTTGTCTAAAGATTGCTATCATATCAGTCTAACATTTTCTGGTAAAATCTATATCGTCAATCTTAAATGTTCGTTTCATGGATGTATTGATCTTTACTTATATCTTAAGTCCAACACTCATGATAATCAAGCTTTGTTGTGAATTATAGGAACGCCCGGATAACTGGAGAGACAATGCAGTGCCAGCTCAACAGGTGTTTACCAAGGTAGCATCTGCAATCTCAAAGTTTGAGCCTGTGACTGTATGCGCAAGTGCCAATCAGGTTGGTATAATTTGTAAGAGATGAAAGTCTATAGTATCTCTACTAGTCTTTTGTATGACTCTCATATGAGATTTAATTTTGAATTCGTTACGCTCAGTGGGCAAATGCACGAAGCCAGCTACCAGAAAATGTCAGGGTTGTCGAGATGAGTTTGAATGATTCGTGGTTTCGTGATACAGGACCAACAGTGAGCTTCTTCCTTTGACTCATTGTCAAGTTCTGATGAGATATTCCTGAGCAAGATAACTGTGATCATTTTCTTGCAGTTTTAACCTTTTTCTCTCTTCTTCAGTTTGTCGTAGGAAAAAGGTCCTCTTGTTCTGGTACCCCAGAGCCAAAGGTTGCTGGTATTGATTGGAATTTCAACAGCTGGGGAGGTAGGGTTTATAGTTCATAATTTTTCATGTAACGGAAAACTAGAATTTTTTTCAAACTATACATAATATCGTTAGAAACTTCGATGTTTCATCATTTTGATGTTTACTCATCGGTGCATTTTCATGGACTTATTTTTGGAATTTATAGGCATTGATGATGGTTGTTATCGAGATTGGAGTCATGATCTTCTTGTGGCAGAAAAGGTTAGAGTAACTAAATAGATCATTGTCTGATTGAACATGACATATAGCTTTGTTCTTTGAGACACTGCTTAATGGTTTTCCGAACACTCATACTCTGCAGATCCTGGCAATTGAGAAGCTTCCAAGGTTTCAACACTCCATGATTCTCGAAGGTGGAAGCATCCATGTCGATGGAGAAGGTAATTTTTTTTTAAGCTTATCTTTGCATTTGGAAATTTCTTGCCTCTTTATCTTAGAATTGGCTTTCACCGGCAGCAGATTACTTCGGGATCCATGCTTTGAAACTTGAAACTGTTTGAATCATAAATGTACGGGAGACTCTGGTCGTTGTTGTAATCGGTTGTTTCTTAATTATGTGTCAAAACCCTGCTTTTGATTGATTGGCAATTGCACCACTTTTAGACTTTTACCTTGTATCTCTTTCTTTTTCGTTGTTCTTTATTCTTATACTACAAAAATTGGCAATAGCTGCTTATGATTTGTACTACTACCATGTGCCTCGTCTCGTAAAAGTTCAGAACCCTGCATATTTTTCTTTTCTGTACAAAAATTGCCATTACAAAAACTCAGTCTCTCTGCCAGTATATAGTTGTAATTTTTCATGATTGAATCAAAACCTGCTTTCTTCCTTCAGGGACTTGCCTCACCACCGAGGAGTGCCTGTTAAATAAGAACAGGAACCCACATTTGAACAAGGAGCAAATAGAGGATCAACTTAAGGCATATCTCGGAGTGACGAAAATCATTTGGTTGCCTTGTGGATTATACGGTAAGAATTCTACTTGGTTTCTGACTTACTCTCGTTGTTCGTCATGCTTATTTTTCCTTCCCCTTGCGATGATTTTACCTATAAAAAAATCCTTGGCAGGAGATGATGATACTAATGGTCATATCGACAATATGTGCTGTTTTGTAAAGCCTGGTGTGGTTTTGTTGTCATGGACTGATGATGAAACGGATCCTCAGTATGAAAGAGCTGTAGAAGCGGTTTCTGTTCTCTCCAATACCACTGATGCCAAGGGTAGGAAATTAGAAATAATAAAACTTCACGTACCAGGGCCACTATACATGACAGAGAAAGAGGCTGCCGGGCTTTTTCAGGTAAACATTGTACACTACAGAACACGGTTCAACTTTCATGTTGCTTCAACTAAGTATGAATACATCGATCTGAAGGCTAAGTTAACATCTGAAAATGTTGATTTAGTGTGATGATTACATTGTCGTTTAACTTTTTTGAAATGCTTTGGGCCTCATTTTATTCCTGGTGTTCAATGTTCCTACAGGAGGAGTGCGAAGCTAAACCGAGACTTGCAGGCACGAGACTTGCTGCTTCATATGTAAATTTCTACATTGCAAATGGAGCCATCATTGCACCCCAATTTGGGGACCAGAAATGGGATGACGAGGCTGTTCGCGTCCTATCCAAAGCGTTTCCAAACCATGAAGTAAGCTTAATTTATTGTTGATTTTCTCCAGCATCTTCATATACGTTTTAGATATAATCATATACCTCGTCCAATCATCCAAAAGTTTGAACTTCGACCTGCAGATTATAAAGCCTCACTCACCCTGTGATGTGCTAGGCTTAATAACGTTGTGAAAGTGAATATAATGAAACAAAGCGTTCTCTTTTCAACGCTAGGGGAAACCAACAATACTGGTTTCCCATAGTTTGTAGATGAAAATGAATTCATCTTCTTTACTGATGTTTGTTTCTGCCGCTTTTTCTGTCGTTGAACAAGCCTCATTTATTGTCGGGTTGGTCAGGTGGTAAGAATTGAAGGTGCAAGGGAGATTGTTCTGGCGGGTGGAAATATACATTGCATTACTCAGCAACAACCACGCGTTTCACTCAGTATAGTCAACCATGATTGCTTTCAGACATAGAATGGTGCAGAAAGCATTTGTGCGGGATTAAGCTGAAACAGGAACCACATAGCGTGATTCATCAGTTCCGTACCGGTCCTGGGCACTCAATCAAGCAGAGACCGATAGTCTCTGGTTTGTTCTAATGTTACAGCTCTTGCAAGCCTCCGAAGTACAAGGTAATAAAGTGCCTAGGTCTAGACTCTAGAGACAAAGAGGTTAACATAATTCTTGTTGATTGAGCTTTGGTGTACTAATATTACTACGACGGAATTTTGTTTGATCGAGTTGCTTAACATGTACACACTGCATCTTCGGAAACAGCCGAGTGTCTTTGATATGATGATTGCTTGCAAATTAAAAGTTTCAATGTCTAAAACTACTGTGAAACATCTAAGTTCTTCGGTTCAGGATTGGTAACTCGCAAGGTTCTAAAAGACGCTAGGTGCTAGTCGGGCCGGCTAGGGCCTAGCGCCTAAGCGGACTAGGCAGATTTAAGTAAATCTATTATATTTCGTGTAAATAAGTGTGTGCTTATATTTAATATATATATATATATATATATATATATATATATATATATATATATATAATTTCATCATAAACTACAAAGTAGAATGATATATATATATATATATATATATTATGGAGTATTGGAACATGATGAAAACATGAGGAGCAATGATATAATGTGTGTTCATTTAAGTACGTTACAATTCTCTTACAATTTATTGAAAAAAAAAATTAAAATGCAAAATGAAAGTTATCTATTTTTTGTTTAAGTGAGTCGCGACCTAGGTGGGTCTGGGAAGGCTAGGCAGGTGCCTAAGCGGTCTAGGTGGGCGCCTTACCAGGTCTAGACGCCATTTCTTAATTTTCAAATGCCTAGGCATTAATCGGGACGGCGACTAGCCGCCTAACGTCTAGACGGGCCTAGACGGCACTAGAGAGAGATATTTAGAACAGTGGTAACTCGAGCAGGTTTTCCGTTGAATGCAACACGAAATTTTCCCGATGTCTCGTGAAATCTTTCCATTGACAGAGCTTTCACCTCTTTCGTGTTCATGGTTATGAAATTTTCATAGCAGTAAGTTTCTGGTTTTCCCTACCTGCAAGTCCAAATTTGGCCAACTGAGGGGATAAACTTGGCACTCAGGTTTTAGCAGTAATAGAACGATAATACCATTTGATCTGTCATACATTGTTTTATGATCGTAAAAACTCGAATGATTAATGACTTAAAATCTTCATATCGACAAGTAGAACACAACTTTCAACAACAACAAAAACTCGAGCAGGGCCGGTCCTGAGATTTTCGAGGCCTTGTGCGAAACTCAAACGGAGGCCCTTACATAGTCTAAATTTTGGTTGCTATATTTTCGTTTTTATTTTTTATTTTTTTTCTTGTGTTAAATTGATATAAACGCAAAAGAAAATAAATAAAAAAGAAGCATGGTTTGGTGGCTATGTACTTATCTGCATTCTCTATGTTTTTGAGTTCGAAACTCCTTACTTTTTAATACAAAAAGCATGATGTGTGGCTATGTACCTATCATATCACGGTAAATATATCATAATCAGACTAGTTAAACAAATCACTGGTTATGATATATTTCTAGCATCTTATAACGAACTGTTAGTTTTTTATTGCATTTTTTCTCACGCCCTAAAGTGAGGATGATTCTACCCCTCGCTCAATTAATTGTCGTTAGATTAGTTAAAATTTGAGATTAATGTTTAAATCAATTAAACCAAATTAATCTAACGGTAATCAATGAGGTGTGAGCATCACCTGCTCACCTTCACTTTAGTGTTGTGAGCAAAGTTGTACTATAATTTTTTTATTTTTTGTGAATGACTAAATGATCTTCAAATGGAATGAAAATAGATGATCCTTAGATAGTGACCAAAAGTAAACGAATTAAGTAAGATGTCGTATATGGATATGGGGGCTTTTAAATATTATATCTTCACTCTTTTTAGGATTTTAATTAATTATGATATTCCTAATTATAGATTTATGTCAAAAGTTATCTTTTATAATGATAGAAATTAAACTACAAATATTAAAAATAAAATAAAAAATTATTGTAGCTCAAAAAAGCCCAAAATTATTCCACCTGGAGTCGAACCCGTCCACAATTGAACGTAAGAATCAGTGCTTGACAACTCCCCTAAAGCAACGTAGTGAAATTTGTTCTCACTCTATCTATATGTATACATTATAAAGGTTATTAAAATTCAGGGGCCTGTGCGGTTGCACCTTTGGCACTCCCTTAGGGCCGGCCCTGAACTCGAGTTAGTGAATTATGGACAAATTTATATTGACTCAAATTGTTTTCAATATGCCATTTATCGAAAAAAAATAGCTTAGTGTTCTTGACCGCATTAAAAAAGTCTTTCGAAAGAATCTCTTGAATAAAATTAGACTGAAAATTAAATATTAAGACATATGGCCAAAAAATTGACACTTAAAATACCAAATATGGAAAAGGATCATCGCCAGATCTTTTTCCTAGGAATTCTAGGGATTCAATGATCGTAACCGTTCATCGTGCGGTCATAAATCATTAGGTACTATTTATATTTAATTTTAAATTTTAAATTTTGAAATAATTTATGATCGCACAATATACGATGAACGATCACGATTACAGGATCCCTAGGTTTCCCAAGAAAAAAATCCGACAAGAATCCTTTTTCCCAAATATTTATTATTTGCGGAAAAATAATCATTTCAGTTATTGAAATTTGAGAAACGATCAATTTATATCAATTTCTTTAAAAAAAAATAAAAAATAGTTAATTTGCTTTGAGCAGCAAAGGTTGGTTTTTGGTGCGACATAACCGAAAAAAATGGAGGGGAAGTGCGAGTGACTCAAGAACCAAATAAAGCATCCATGTGTTTGGCTCAGATTTGTCATTTGAGAGGTCCAACACCAATATCACACTCAAACTCCTTCACATTACCCTCCTCCTTCTCCATTGACTGATTGACATGAGCTCGTCAGCTCTGCCGAATCCGTTTTCGAAAACCAGATTCCGTTTTTGAAAACTCCCTTTTTTGTTTCTGGATTTATATTTTTATTCGAGAGGGAGAGAGAGGGAGAGAGGATCAGCAACGAGTACACCAGATGGGGTGCACATTCTCTGGTTTGGGCGCGCTGTACGACGCCGTGAACGGCGGAGGCGACGTGTGGATTAACGAGAATCGGTTCAAGATCGTGAGGCAGCTCGGGGAAGGTGGGTTCGCCTATGTGTTTTTGGTCAAGGAGGTGGTCGCCGACTCCTCCGCCTCCGGCGGTGGTGGTCTCGCCAAGAAATTCAAGGATCCCTCTCATGTCTCAGGTGATTCAATTTCTGGGATTTTGTTGATTTTTTTTATGTGTTTGTGAGATTTTGGGATCTGGGTAGTGATCTGTTTTAAGTTTTGTGATCTGGGTAGTGAGCTGTTTTGGATTTTGTGATCTGGGTTGCAGTGATTTGAATCGAAAATAATTGAAGTCTTTATCTTTGAGGAATTAGTGATCTGTGTCATTTGGGTATATGAATCTGAAATTATTGGTTTTGATTCTCTGAGCTGGGAAGCAATGGTGATTTGGCCATTGAATTTGCTGAATCGAGTTTAAAGTGTGACTCTTTTGTTCTTCGAATGTGTTGAGTGGTAGCATGCATCGATTATTTGGTGATATGAATGGTTGATCTGTGACTCTATAGCATTGTTTCAAAGAATGCTGTGACCTTTGCCGAGGATTGCGGTGATGAATGCATTTGTGATTTGGCCTTCATGTTCTTACTGTTTATGCTTGACTGATGCTCAGGTGATTGATCGGTTTGCAATTCAATTTCGGAAATGATTACAGCTTGCTTGTACTCTATTCTTTTGCAGATGATGGAACTTATGCTATGAAAAAAGTTCTCATTCAGAATAGTGAGCAGTTGGAGTTGGTGAAGCAGGAGATCCGTGTTTCTTCGCTGTTCAGTCATCCCAATCTGCTTCCACTTCTTGATCATGCCATTATTGCCGTTAAGGTTAAAATCTGGAATACTTAATTTCATATGGCTTATACAATACTTTGGGTTTTTTCTCCTCAGAATGGTAGCCTTCCGTGAAATCGAACATCGTTTTCAGTTTTCTTAATACTTTTCGTGCAATTGATTCATATATAATACTCTCTGGCTGATAGACAACACAAGAACAATCTTGGAACCATGAAGCATACTTGTTATTTCCAGTTCATCTGGATGGAACTTTACTGGACAATGCCAAGACTATGAAAGCTAAAAAGGAGTTCTTTTCCACCTCGGATGTTCTTCAAATATTCCGGCAGGTCAATGAATATATCATCCCTCTCTTTTTCCATTGTAAATTAGCCTTCAACAATGCTACCAAGTTCTGGGGCAACTGATGTGCCATGTTCAGATTTCTTTTCCATGTCCCACGATGGTTTATATTGTTGGTAAAACATATTTAGAAGCATCAAAAGCGTTCTAACCTAGAAAAAAAAAACGTCGCAGCTTTGTGCAGGACTTAAGCATATGCACACTTTGGATCCGCCATATGCACATAATGATATCAAACCTGGTAACGTTCTGATAACCCATAGAAAAGGACAATCACCTCTTGCAATATTGATGGATTTTGGCAGTGCTCGACCTGCGAGGAGGCAAATTCGCTCTCGTACAGAGGCACTACAATTGCAGGTATATGTTTTAAAATCATTTTAGATTTTCCTGAACACATTTATTTTTGCTGTATTAACTAGGCACTACAGTTGCAGGTATATGTTTTAAAATCATTTTAGATTTTCCTGAACACATTTATTTTTGCTGTATTAACTGCAATTGTTTTTTTCAGTATGCTTAATTAATGGCTACAAACTGATGTTGCTTATATGTACCTCTTTGATTTCAATTGGTTTAATACCGTAAAAGGACACCTTTGTATTGTTGGGTTCTCTCGTCTGGTAACTCTTAGTTGAAAAAACTATTGAAGTGATTTTTCTTGCTTGTTATGTAGGAATGGGCGTCTGAGCATTGCTCAGCACCATTTCGAGCTCCAGAGTTGTGGGATTGCCCGAGCCAAGCTGATATTGACGAGAGGACTGATGTATGGTCCTTAGGATGCACTTTGTATGCAATACTGTGAGTACTGAGCTTTCTTTCTTGAACTTACTATTATAGCTCCAAAGTTTGAACATCGTATTGATCGTTTGCCTTCTGCCTCACTACTTCACTAGTGAACGTTTTCTGTTGGATTGTTTATGCATACATATTACATATACATAACTGTATCTGCCATGGACATGACACCTTTATCTCGCATATCAACGGCTTACTGCCAAATACGGTACTGTGGTCAACATCTTTCTGGTCTGCCATAGAAGCAAAACTACGCCTCTATTTAGCTGCTGTAGCTATTTTTTTCTCAGTTCTGATGCCCAATTTTTATTTAAAAGGTACGGAATGTCTCCATTTGAATATGCACTCGGCGAATCTGGAGGAAGCCTACAATTGGCGATAGTCAACGTGCAGATAAAGTGGCCAACTGGACCTAATCCTCCATATCCGGACGCTCTTCACCAGTTCATCACATGGATGCTTCAGCCGCAGGCTGCAGTTCGCCCTCGCATTGACGATATCCTGATACATGTGGACAAGTTGATCTCCAAGTTCTCCAATTGAGATAATACAGAAGGAAAGAAAGTATGAAAACGAACTTTCTCCGCTCGTGTCGACTTTGCACATTTCAGCAAAAAGGTTCTTGAAGCCGGGCGTCACGTCGTGCATTCTGTTTTGTACTCAAGGGTCGATAGGGCAACTGAGTTTATAGCAGCTCCTCCAGTATTACACAGTTTCTTACTTTTTTTTTCTGTAGGATTGGCAGCCTGTTTGATTTTCTACCTTGTAAGTTATCAAACTGCTCGTCTCCCTTGACTCGAATTCTTTCGATTAGTAAAAATACAATAATTTCGGTTCATTAAGTGAGCTGCAAGTTTAATTAGAAAACAGTTTATTGTGATCATTTTATTGGATTAATGAAAGGAAGAACAACGAAAATGCTGACGCAAATCATTCGAACTTGGAACGTCTTTAATTATTGAGAAGATAAATACCGCTAAACCAAGAACTTGTTTATATTCCAACTACAACTCGAATGATAGTAATTTTAGTACATTAAACTCTCGTGTTTTTTCATCCTACCTCTTCGCTTCACTCAACTGTGTTACAGATATCAACAAGACATACACATTTGCTTGTGTGAATCCGAAAAAATGGACGAACAGATTCGCTTGCCTGTTTATACGACATTATATGGATCTCATAAAAAATGTTTGAATGTAGTCTAAAGAATACATAGGCACCCCACACGACGAGCTGCCCTATGGTGAAAGCACAGACCTATCTCCGGCTGACTCTCCCGGTGAGTTTGAACACTGTCTTTTTACTCAGTCCTCGTGTTCATCCTCCTCGCCTTCAGAATCTGCAGTCCACGTGAAAGGTAGCGTGAGCAGGGGAAAACATATGACGTTAGTTTGAAAACAAACAACCCTAAACCTCGAATCATTTTTTTCGGCCAGTTGCTGTCATGGTTTCTAGCTGGTAATCCTATTTTTCAATTACCGTTTTCCCCTATGCAAGTAAGATATCTGTCCAACTTTTAAAACTATGAATCGAATAACTTGTTACCTGATCGAACATCGTCATCAACTTTCCCTCTAGCCTGAATTTGCTTCACGAGCATCCGAACCATCAACTTCCACCAATAAACATGACAAATGAGCAAGCAAATTAGAAGAGTATTAAACAAGTAATAGTATATAGATCCATCCACTATGTGCTTCTCCTTGTCCAACTTCAGAAGAGCTTCATAGCTGCCAGAAACAAATGGAACCAAAAATCAATCTTTGTACATGACATAACACGAGAAAAAAGCGTCATTTAAGGAGGAAATTCAACAAGTATATGATATTCTCTATGCCAATGTTAACGCCGAAAGGAAAACAGAAAATTTCTCTCTGCATATTTAGCTAACCTGGTACTCCAAATTATCCAGAATGGAAAGTAAATAAGACGTAGTACTGTCCAAGAGAGAACAAAAGTAACAAAAGCAACGCCGGCAAGGATTTCAAAGCCACAATATTTTGACAACTTTGCAATTTCTAAAAACACATCAGATCCTTCATGGAGAGCTAAAATGATCGAGCCAACTCGAGAAAACCTGCAGGGGGACAAAACAGATCATTAAGACACCAGAAAAGATAGAGGCAAGCCTGAATAACAAAAAGCGATGAAGCAAGCTGAAATGCTTTAAAACTAACTTGAATATGTAAGACGCGACAATTAAAATCGTAGTTGCTACATGATGAGCCATTGACACCACAAAGTCAGAACGCCTTGTTTCCCAAAACACCAAAGCAAAGGTGGAGTAGATGTAGAATCCAGCGGAATACATGTAAAGTGCCTTCAATTTTAATCTGCCAAAAGGGAATATGCAAGGCCAGGTGAGATGCAAAAGGCAATTGTTTGAAGAGAAAAATTACACATATGATCAGAAATCAAAGTAAACAAAAGCTACTACTTCACTTTGACACTGAACAATGATTTCTAAACTGAGTTAAGAGACGAACTTGGTTTTCTGGTCGGGCCAAATCTGATCGCCAGGCCCTACCCAAAAGTATCTGGTTTTGGTGAACCAAGGCTCGTTGTATGTAACAGAAAGGGCCAAAATCTCTGCAGTGAAAAAATACACACATTTGAATGCCGACTCTTTGAATTTACCAACTTTCTTCCGATTATTGCGTGTCTCAACATTCACCAATGCATGCTTCTTTCCAAACAAAAGGCGCTTTGCTAATCTCTGCCAAAAAAACAAAAAGCAAAAAGTACAATTCAAACCGTAAGGACCATAGTTTTCAAGTCTACCAAAGATATAGGCCCCCACAAAGCAATGAAACATGTACTGTGGATCAACATTATATCGACGAAAAGCTTCAGATGGTGAGATTTGCATTTCTCATACATTGATGCAAAAAGAAGATTTCCGAGCTTAGGATTTCCATATGACTAATAAGTTGGGCATGGTAATTATCTTTGCACAAAATTGGAATCTGTGGGATTGCATACATTTGGGGATTTCAACAGTAACCGCGAAAGGATCACAACTTTCATGAATGACAACACAAGAACAAAAAAAAACCCAACAAAATAAGAGCGAAAAGATCACAACTTTAAAATGTAAAGGTCAACAATGCAGCCTGAGACCCAATTTTATTACCATTTTCTACAATTTGATGGTACTAAAGTAACGTCAAGCGAATGCACGTGATTATCTGGTCTAGCGGCACTCAGTCTCCGCTTTATTGGAGCACGTAACGAGTTCAAATCTCACAAACGACAGTTGTTGATAAAAAGGAAAGTAGCATCAAGTGAATGAAATTGAAATCAAATCATGTTCTCCCACAAATAATTACAGAGCGCAAGACTAGTTCCGTTCCAAAATACAATAAAATTCAATTGTCTGATGAATTTGAGAGTACCAGGAGTTGTACCTCAAAGACGAAGATGTCCAGGAAGAGCCTGAGTGAAGGGAAGAGAAGAACGAACAAGGGGAGGACAAAGAAGTCATTGGGCACTGGGTACGACTCCTCCTCCCAGTTGAGTTTGACCAAATCACTGATTCCGAACAGACCCATTATTTCCTCCATCAAACCCAAGAATTTGGAAAGGCGGAGGCGGAGGCGGTGGAGGAGCCGGCGGAAGGCGTCGTAGGTTGGTGTTAGAGGAAGATCAAAAGGCGATTGACTTTTAAAAAGCGTACGCACAACAAACTTCAACGGTTTTTTACCGGTATATTTAATCGGGTCATGCAGTCTTATATGACCCGGTTTGGATGTATCCGATTTTGGGCGGGCTTTGTTTTGGACGATTCAATTGGCCCAAATGAATGATATTCTGTTTTTACAAAGCAATAGAATATTTGCAAGGACTTTACAATGCAACAAGGAGATACACTCTCTTATCACTAATTCTCGACGTGATTAGCGTCTATTAAATACGTGGTACATTTTCCGAACATGTGACAAGTATATAATGGACAAGTGACGCTGCTAAAATTATATCTTAACTGTAATAGATAATCTCTCAACCAGAAGGCTGCGCAATAGCCAAGTTCTAAGGCATAATTCCTATCCCTATGCATTCAAATTCGATTTTTCCTCACCGTAAGAGTCTAAGATTAGATTAGTGTTCAAATAAAAGAAAACGTTGCGTCATTAAATTATGTAACAAATTCATCACAAATATATGGTCGTTATTAGACCTGGCATTTTGGACCCGACCCGTTAACCCGACCCGACCCGTTAATATTAGTATTTGGGTGGGTGCTTAACGGGTCGGATCGCTAACGGGTGGACCCGTTAACAACCCATTAAATAACGGGTCACTTTGGGTCAACCCATTAAACCC
This sequence comes from Cotoneaster glaucophyllus, assembly GCA_036320875.1. NCBI lineage: Eukaryota > Viridiplantae > Streptophyta > Magnoliopsida > Rosales > Rosaceae > Cotoneaster > Cotoneaster glaucophyllus. The sequence goes on along the minus strand of CM070065.1, from coordinate 26,388,039 downwards.
GTTAGCACCCGTTAGTGGAAGATATTTTAGTAATTTCAATAAAATCTTAACAACAAAAAATAGACTTTATGCAAAAAAAAAAAATAATAATAATTGTTAACGGATCTTAACGGGTGAAACGGGTTGGGTTCGGGTGACCCGTTAGCTTAACGGGTCGGGTTCGGGTGACCCGTTAACTTAACGGGTCGGATTGAACCCGACCCAAAATCCAATAAACCCGACCCGTTTACAGGTCTAGTTGTTATTGTCACTTTTATGCATGTGAGTTAAACTTTAGACTGGAGAAAAATATGGTAGGCCAAAATGATTCTTTCGTGTGTACTAATTTAATCCATTCAATTGTCTTTCGAAGCAAGGTAATTATTTAAAAAAGAAGTGCACGTTTGAGAATGAATATGTTGTCTTTTTTTCTTGGAAGAATATTGACTATAGTTAGGCATGTATTATTTCTTGTATCACATGTGGATGTTAGGTTAAGTAGCAACATATGACGCATAATAATACTAGGAGATATATATATGCACACACACACGCACAGACACTATATATCCGATCTTGTAGTAGGCATCATCTTTGTCCTTTTCAAAGAGTGGTGCTATACACACATATCATTTTTCATTTTTGACCGTCAGTCAGTAAAATAACTATTTTGTCCTAAAACGAAGAAATGTGAGATTTCATCATAAATTAATTAGCAGTATGAGGAGTAGCCTAATTTTTTTATTGAAAACTGAATTTTCATTTCTGTAAAAATAATAGAGTACAAGAGATTTGGAGGAGTAACCTAATGAGCGCTTAATTTGAAAAACTCCATTAGAGATGCTCTAAGAGGCTCCCTTGAACATTGCTCGAGCTCTAAAACCCCCTCCATTATTTCCGTCAAAACTTCCCTAAGCTTATTTCTTATTTGTTCATAGAATTAAACGAATAAGAGTACATAGTTTGCATGCAATGTCACGTAAACTAATAGTCACATTTCATGCAAAATATATAACAATTTCCATGAAATATTCGGAGTAAAATTTCCTACAGAGACAACTAGTACTGTGCCTTGGCATGCTTGCATTTACTATCTAGGGTTTACATCAATCGGCTGTACAATGAAGGCCAGATCGATGGCAAACCCTCTTCAAGCCGACAAAAATTTATACGATATGAGTAAATTGTCATTGTAGCGTTCTGCATATCGCTTATTTCAGTAACACGATATGCCCTAAACTACCTGAACTTAAAACTATTAAATTTAATTACGGTTTAAACATAATGACGGACGACCGTTAAATATAAGGATCAAGTATGTGTTGGCATAGAGTGCATACATGCACTCATGAAATTTATATTGAGAAAACTCTTAAACTTTACATAGAATTGTTCTCTTTGTTAAGAGTAACTTGTACAACACGACTACATTTCTCTATAATGACGTTTCATGTCAATATTAAAGAAGCAAACAGGCGTTGACAAACATTGTCCGATTGCGAAAACAGTACTCACGTGGGAAGGAAGATAAGGGAGAAGCAAATCGGGATGTGATCTCCTCAAAAGGACAAGCAGCAAGAATAATACATTATGCATGGGCCTCACCCCTGTCTCCTCCTCCTCCTCCTAATATTATATATATGCGTGTATTTATATGTGTGTGTTGTATGGTAGCTAAGCGGTTCGATTCTAGCCATTGGAGAGAAATTGGAAGTGGGAAACAGCCAAAAATCATGCTCAAAAGTATTGGGGGCATGATGTTCCCCAAACCCTCTGGATTATTAAACTCTTGAACTTCGTTTTGTTCTTGCCCTTTTCTAGTCAAAGAGGGCCCCATCACACGAGTTGTCAATTATATATCCATGCGTTTTATAGGTGAAAATCATATCTATCAAAAGTACATCTTACATTACAGTTCGTGATTGGTTTGAAATGTCATTATAGAGTCATTTCATTGTAAGGAAATGCTTCTAAGATTATAGCGTACTGGCCTTCAACCATTGGCTTCAAGAGTTTGCACATTCATAATGTCAGCAGCTCATCTCATCAGCTCATGCATTGGAATACTGATTAGGGCTTACAAAAGTGAAGGATTCCAATTCTTTCCTCTCCCATTTTTTCTTTCTCTCCAGTCCTCTCGTATTTAAACGTCTGCGATTAAACTACGTTAACATCTTGTGTTAATTTTACATACATACATACATACATACATACATATATATATAGAGAGAGAGAGAGAGAGAGAGAGAGAGAGAGAGAGAGAGAGAGATGGAAGTGAGAGTGAAAGAAAGAGGAGAAGATGAGATTTGAAAAGAAGAGAATTCAACAATGTATGTCGTTTCAAGAGTTATTGCAGAAGTAAATATTTTACTTTTGCTTTTGCTTATGGAAGATATCTGTCGGATCGATCAAGATATCTGTCCGATCGATCACTATAAATTCACCCATCCAAACTTACCTCCTTGCGAAAGCAGTACAAGAAGCACAGAAGGGGAGCAATAAATAACAAGACAATCACATGGTTTCTTCAAGATTTTTGTGATAGGTTGATATGAAATTTCAATATTTACGGCATCATGTATAAATATATAATATTAGTGATATAATAGTTCATAAATAATATTATTATTAGTTGGATCCATAATATCACCTTTTTCACACAATTAAACATATATTTTTGTAAAGCTTATTTCGTAATGTTTTTTTAACGATTTAAATTGTTTATCTTTAAGAACATCATTCATACATCATTCTTGCAAAAATTAGATAAATTCAAAATCATTAAAATATTCATTTGTAGTCTGGACTAATACGGTTTACAAAGAAACATTAAACTCTAAATCCAACGATCATATGATTTCATATTTGAATGATTTTTTATAAACATGATCTTTGAAAGAAAATTTAAAAAATAAATAATTTGAATCGTTAAAATACATTACATAATGAATCTATAAAAATAGGTATAGAAAAATATGGTACGAATCCTTCACAAATTATTATATATAATTTTGGGGTGTTTATAGTATTTTTTGAAACGATGTCGACAGTATTATAATATATTGAATTAACATAGCAAGCTGGATTGCACATTGGGATTATTGAGCTGTTAAAAGGATTAGGACCTGTGTTCTGTTTTCTTCTCTTCCCCCAATAACAAAACAAAAGACCTAATCTTTGCCTTTAGGAGACACATCATCAAAACAATCAATTTGGTGGAGAACATAGCTACCCCTAGCAGACATAGGTTTTTGACTAGTTCCTATCTATTGATCAAATAAAACCTACAACTCCAAGATAGAACTCACAAAAAAGATAAATGCTAACGTGACGTTTCTGTCAAAACTGCTATACGATAGAAAGTTAAAACATGTAACAATTTGTGATATGTTTGTGACACAACGATCTTAGTTATGCAAATTCTTGTCTTTATAAGGAGGAAGTAGGACTTACACATAATCGATTCACTGTCATGTGATGTTCTGATCCAATAATTCATTGTAATGGGTAAGTTTTTCTACACATGACTGTTAAGATTTCAGAATCGGACCAGTTATCCACAACTAATCACATCGATATTATCTCAACTTAATCACATGCACAACTCAGCATGTGTGAAATTTTATCACAAAAGGCTTCAATGTAATTAATAATGTAACCATTCATTCATAAGTAGTAAGATATTACGTCTATCCAAGTTTCTAATGCAAGATTGCATTATTTAACAGTGACAATATATAATTAAATTGCGACATCACAATAACAATATATAATTAGACTGCGACACCACAGTGACAACGAACATGTTCCATTGAGAAAGTATGTTCCATTTTAAATGACAAGTAGGGAATTTTATTAAAGGTGTGAAAGCTAAATGAGATAGAGAAGAGGTCCTATTGTATCCCTATTAAAAACGCCATGTATGGAACTCATACAATGTTATTCTCTCTCTCTCTGGTTTTTTCTTTCTGCATCTGCATTTAAGGCTTCACCTTTGGGGAGAGAAACCCAATGAGCCCTACTGAGTGAGCAACCACCAATGTCCTTTCAAATTCATGAGAGATAGCAAAAGCTTTAAGCTTTCTTTCCAAAAAAAAAAAAAAAGCTTTAAGCTTTGGTAGTGCAGGATGGATTGTTTCACTTTCATTGACAGCAGCTTCTAGCTAGCTAGCTGTCTTTCTGCTCAGTAAAAAAAGCCGGGGAATTAATTGGGTATTTAGAGTTCCAGGCAGTGTGGTAGTAGCACTCTCAGTTATTGCAGGTAGCTTATTGGCTTTTTGTATAAGTAGAGGGAGAGAAGTGCTTCTGGCTTTTGTGGTGTTGCTTTTAAATGTGAGATTGGTAAGCTTTGCTCTCTCTCTTTTCTCTTTATAGGAACTTTTCTTTTCTTTTGTAATTTGATTACAAGCGATATTAATATATTATTACGTTGAGCTAAACTAAGGGAAGAGGGGAGGGTTTGAATCCGAGACGCAGTCGGTTGAAGAGAAAGATCCTATCGACAGGGCAATCCACGTGTTGCAATAAGAAACCTTAATTGTATTTTCTTCTGTTTTACTTTGTTTTTACTCTCTTTTCCCCTGTTTTTGGTTTATGTGAATTCAGTTTTCTGTTGGGTTTGATCTGTTAATTCAGTTATGGAGTCTGGAAAAATGCCTGGAGGTGTGGAGGAATGCCACAGCAGTGAATCCGGGTGGACGATGTACATTGGCTCCCGCCTGGAAGGCGAAAACGACGGTGGCATGCATCACGAAGAAGACGATGAAGGTGGAGAAAATTATGGTGGTCATCGTAAGGGTGAAGAGAGTGACGATTCAATGGTCTCTGATGCCTCATCCGGCCCGAGCCATCATCACGGCCGTCCGTCTAGGTCAGGACAGGGCGTGGCAGCTGCTGAGAAAAAGGGGAAGAAGAAGCCGGCGAAGGAGAAGCAAACCAGAGGCGGAAGGAGAAATCAGGAGGAGAAGAAAGACAAGGCGTTGTTGGTTCACGGCAAGAAACGCTGAGGCGGAAACCAACAAGAAAAGGGTATTTTGGGAAAGAAGATGTTTTTTGATGTTCTTAATCATCAGCTAATTGCTATTATTTTGTAGTTAATCGGGTAATTAGTAATGGGGTTAGCTGATTAATTGTATCTCAGTTAAGAAAAATAGGGGTACAATTTAAATTTTATGACTATGGTTTTGTTATGGGATTGGCTTCCTAGAAAAGGATCCGGCGATGATCATTTTTCGGTTTTTAGAACTATTGTTTGAGGATTCGCTTGAACAGAGATGGGACGAGAGAATTGTATTATTACACGAGACTGGAGAATTAATATCCAAACCTGATCAAGCGAATCCTCAAAAAGGGCTTTCAGCAAAGAGTAGAAAATAGATTGAGTAAAATAAATATTGCTGCAAAACCAGTTGCATAAAATATAGCCACAGAAGTTACAGAAACATTCAAGTGAAAACATAAGGGAAGATGACCAAAATGTTAGCCGAAACTGGCAGGCTGTGTGGCCTGTGACTTCACCTTCTCACACCGTCACACGGTTTACTTCCATTCTGTGTCGCATTGTTTGAGGTAGCGGTCATGGACTTGGCGGTCTTCTTCCTTTTGTTTGGAGATCCTCGAGTTGTCTCCTCCATAACTATGGGGAGATTTTGCGTTTGATCTCTTTGGTCGGTAACTTCCCTTTGTCCAAGGGTCCTGACCTCATAAGCACCATGGAAACGCCGGTCTACAATACGTTCGTAATCTGAGGGGTTGGCGTTTTCAGGCAGAGAACCGTTTTGCCAATCATCAACATCTCTAGGACCAAGGTTTGGAGAAGAAGCGGCCCCAATAAGATGGGCAACCATAATATTATTCGCGGAATAGTTTCCTTGACAAGGAAACCAAGCACAACACTTCTACTGATGCCGATCAAACAGCCAAGAGGGGCGTTCTATAGTGCCCTGAATGCGAGCAGGGCGAATAGCTGCGTTCAAATCAACGAGAAATGGATCGTACCTGTCTGAAGAAAAATGTTCTGTGTGCCTGCAGGGCTGTGAAAATGTGGTGCAGCATTGTGGCTGGACAGCCTTACGATTTGAAATGTATAGATCGCGGATGCATGCAGAGATGTGGGCTCTGGTGGCAAGTGTCCATGGATAAACAATCCAGCATATGCTGAAAGAGCAGAAAAATGCAGAAAACAGCCAACTCTAATGCAAATCAGTTGCAAAATACCAGTGTCTCAAGCACTTTTGCCACAGAATTTGACATTCCAAAACATCAAAAGTAACATAATCAAGATTCTAAATGTTGACATTGCTACGTAAATTTATCACTAGCAATCCAAATTTTGCACTATTTCCCACAGTGACTGGGACCTTGTATCGGAATCCATGCGTAGAATAACACGGTGATAGTAGGTCCAATCCACTATCTGGAACTGGTAGACTGTGGTACTGGCTGTGGCCTTGAAGGACTCGCTTCCAGTCTGTATGGCTGTGGCTTTGGAGGACTCGGTTCCAGTCTGTATGGTTATGGCTTCGGAGTATTCGCTTCCAGTCTGTATAGCAGCATTTGAAACGGAAACCTTTTCCTTGGTCCTCTTCCTTTTGTTTGGAGGAGGACCTTGGGTTGTTTCCCTAACAAATATTGGGATAATTTGTCTTCGTTTACCATCTCCGACCTCATAACCACTATAAAAACGATGATCTTCAACAAGGACACGGTCCAATGTTTCCTCATCAAGTTTTACAACAATTTGCCTTCTTTCAATGGTCCTAACCTCATAACCACCATAAAAATGTCGATCTTTAACACGGTCATAGGACAACGGATTGACATTTTCAGGCACAATTCCGTTTTGCCCATCAAAATCTCTGAATCCAAGATTGGGAGTACAGGCAGCTCCGAGTATGTAGGCAACCATAACATCCTCCATCGTGTAGTTTCCTTTGAGAGGAAACCAAGCACAGCACTCGCAGTCCTCATGCCAGTCGAGTAGCCAAAACGGCCTCCCTAGGTTGTCTGATCCAACGGTTGATGTTCTCCAATATCCCTTCATACTGGCAATAATTCCTCGAACCAAATTACGATCCAAAACATAGTTCTCAATGTTGAATGGATTATCAGTACCCCAGGCTGGACTGTCACTGAGAACAGAAACATATACAGTATCTTCCGGAGTGCCCTTAATGTGAGTAGGCCGAATATCTTCATTCAGGCGAATCAGAAATTCATCATATTCCGATGAACAATAAACTTCTTCGTGCGAGTAATGCTTTAAAAATTTAAGGGAGCATAGCGTCTCGACAGCCATGCGATTTGAAACATACAGATCGTGTATCCATGCCGAGATGTAACATCTTGTGGCATGAGTCAGCGGAGTTACGCCTGATGGAAGGGCAGACTCTTCGAATAGATACTTTAACCGTCGCCATTGACACTGAAAGAGAGGAATGTAGAGCGAGACTAGCTGATCGAAGATGGTCTGAAGATGTAAGCTGACACAGCGGGTGACGCGTTCCTTGCGCCGTACCCTAATGCAACCTGCTTCTAGTGCATACTTTGTTGCTCTTGACACACTGTCCTTGAACGAGTCGTCTTCCATCTTAGTCAAAACTCAAAATTTAAACTCATCAAGTCGTCTACAACCTTGTCCTACGAACAAACAAAAATTTGGACGGCATTCAAATTCCGAAATTTACAAAGAACAAACTTTAATATCTTCTTCATTACCTTGATTTCCAGTAACACAGTTGGGATGTTTAAATTCAACAAAAAAATACATAATCCTCGGATCTGAACAAAGAAACCCTAAACATAAAGAAAAGACTTTGTTGCTCTTGACAGACTGCCCTTGAACGAGTCGTCTTCCATCTTAGTCAACACTCAAAATTTAAACTCATCAAGTCGTCTACCACCTTGCCCTACGAACATACAAAAATTTGGACTGCATTCAAATTCCGAAATTTACAAAGAACAAACATTAATATCTTCTGCATTATCTTGATTTCGAGTAACACAGTTGGGTTGTTTAAATTCAACAAAAGAAATACATAATCCTCGGATCTGAACAAAGAAACCCTAAACATAAAGAAAAGACTTTGACGTAGGTGTAAATTAACTAATTAATTGAAAAACCATAACAAAAGTAAGGGTCTGTATGCATGTATGTACCTTTGAGAGATTAACTTTCTCAGCACTTCTCAAAGAAAACCAAGTTCCTCCAACGACCCAAAATTCTGTGAACCTAAAAGCTGTATCTCAGAAATTTTATAAGAGTTTGTTTCTCGTGCTTTCTATCTGTCAACTTGACCATCCAACTCTTGTATTTGTGCCAATTTTTTGGAAATTTCAAACGTTTTCTTTTCTTGTAAAATGTAAAAGTTATTTATTTTGATACTTAAAGAGTAAGAAAAAGAGTGCTGGCTCATTGTGAGATTTAGTTCGCTCCACCACATCTTAGTGTATATAATATTGTTTGTTAAAAAAAATGTAAGAAAATGGGTAGTATTACTGGGGATGGCAACGGTTCGGTTTGTGAATGGAAATACAATATCTACTAAAATTAACCATATTCATAATCGCAAATTAATGATTGGGAAAACGGATTCCCCATTGGTTAACGATTATATCTATGTTCGTCAATACAAAAAATATATTCGTTCAATTGATGTATAATAATTTAGTATATATTAATTTCGTCATTAAACATTTGATGTATTAAATGATTCAATGAATTGATCTTACGGAGTATAAAAACAGAAACATTGAATTTAAAACATTGATGATGTTGACTGATATTTGGTATCTCTCATAGGCATCATTGAATTCTCATTGATTTCGATTCAAAACTTTTGTACTTTCTCACAAAATACAACTTTTGATCCAAAATATAATTGAACTTTCATACGCAAATTCGTTCATTTTGGACGGTTATTCACGATTATCGAAAAAGCGCACCGAGATACGACACATGGACAAAACCACAAGTGGTGACGTGGACAAAATCTAACCTTTGCCATCCCATTCAAAATTCCTTCCCTTCTTTCTCCTCCTCCTTCTCACTCAGTCCTCACAGCTACAGTGAGCTGAGAGAGGAATGTCGAAGCTCATTCTTCTCCACACTTCTCCGATCCACCGCCGCGCCTTCAACGCCGTCGTTTCGACCTCTCTCTCCAAACCTCTCCACACTCCCACCTCCCTCCGCTTCCTATGCCTCCGCCCCCAATTCATCTCTCCCTCTCCCCCTCTTTCTCTGCGCAGCATCTCAGCTCGCGCCTTCGACTCGTCGCCGTCGTCGACGGATACCAAAAAAGACGAATCGAAAGAGAGCGATGGCGAGATCGTAAAAAAATCCAAAACAGCGGACAAGGAGTATCCGAGCGGCGAGTTTCAGTTCGAGAAGGCGAGCGCGTGGAAGAGCTTCGTCGTCAAGCTCCGCATGCTCATTGCCTTCCCTTGGCAGCGCGTCAAGAAAGGCAGCGTCTTGACCATCAAATTGCGCGGCCAGGTTTTTCCTTTTTTCAAAGTTCTACATTTTTTGTGCTCTGTGTTTGGGATTGCAATTGAGAACAGCATTTATCTTTGTGACTTTTTTTCTAAATTATTATTTTTTTATTGGCGTTTTTCAGGTATCTGATCAGCTGAAGAGTCGATTTTCGAGTGGACTTTCGCTGCCTCAAATTTGTGAGAATTTGATTAAGGCAGCTTACGATCCTCGAATTTCCGGTGTCTATCTCCAAATTGAAAGCTTGAATTGTGGTTGGGGCAAAGTCGAAGAAATCCGAAGACATATCTTGGATTTCAAGAAATCAGGTACTTTTTTGTGACTTATTGTAAATTTTGATTATGTTTTTGTAAGACTTGGCGAAAAACCAAGCGGAATGGCGTTCTAGAATTCATATAGCCGACCACACTTAGAGGTACAAGGCTTTGTCGATGTTGTTTTTGTAAATGTGCTTGCCCCCTTGCGCTTGAGTTATTAGAGTAGTTTAGAATGTCGCTTTGTCGAGGAGAAAAAACTTATCATATGGACTTTTCACTGTTGCAGGTAAATTTGTTGTGGCTTATGTACCGGCTTGCGGAGAGAAAGAGTATTACCTTGCTAGTGCCTGCCAAGAGATATATGCACCTCCAAGTGCTTATTTTTCTTTGTTTGGTCTCACCGTTCAGGCCTCATTCATAAGAGGTCAGTTTCCCCGAAATCCGTTGTTTCTGTTGTGAGAAAATGCTTATTCATTAGCTCATGTTGCAGGGAATTCTCATACTCTCTTTCAGGTGTTCTTGAGAAAGCTGGAATCGAGCCACAAGTGGAAAGGATTGGTAAATACAAAAGTGCCGGTGATCAACTTGCGCGCAAAACCATGTCCAAAGAGAATTGTGAGATGCTGACAGCATTGCTTGATAATATATATGGGAATTGGCTGTATGTGATTTCTTCCACGAGAGGTGCTTTGTAATTTGATGTTTAGCCAATCTTCAAGTCTTTAAGTTTAAGGAACTGATGGACTTCTGAAAATTTTCTACAGGAAAGAAAAGAGAAGATATCGAGAATTTTATTAATGAAGGAGTCTACCAAGTGGAAAAATTGAAAGAAGAAGGCTGGATCACAAACATACAATACGATGACGAGGTATGGAGTTCTAGTTCCTTTTGATTTGGAGTTGACGTTTGATGTATGTTTAGAAATAATCAAAATTTAATACCATGGGAATATTTTATACTTAAAAGACTTAGAAGGTTGTTTCAATGTATTTCGGATCCAGACATTTTAAAAAGTAACATAGTTCGAGAAATTTGAGAGTTTTCTAAAGTTCAGTTCGCTCTTCAAGTTTGTCAGAGTATATTGAAGTTCTATGGCCTGGTAATTACGAATTACCTTAGTTTATTTATGACATGCAAACATACATTCAATTGTCTTCCAGTGTTATATTCTGTCTTCTGATATGTTAATTATAGTTATTCTGTTGTCCGTATTTTGATATGAACGTCCCATATTTTGTATGCAAAACAGTATCCATTCATCGTTGTGATAGTATTGGTGGCCTTGCAGGTTATTTCAATGTTGAAGGAAAGACTTGGAGTAAAAAAAGAAAAAACTCTTCCTATGGTTGATTACAAGTAGTCAACTTTCTTATTGGTGGCCTTCAATTACTAGTATTTTGGTGTCCACTAGATGCTCTATATGTGTGTGTTTAACCATCCTCCGTCCCTCTCCTTCTTATTCATTCTTTTTCGTTATTAAAACAGAAAGTACTCAAAGGTTCGGCAATGGACTGTTGGATTATCAGGCGGTAAAGACAAGATAGCCATAATTAGAGCGTCAGGCAGCATTACTCGTGTACGAGGCGGTTTAAGTCTTCCCGGTTCTAGTATTATTGGGGAACAGTTCATTGAGAAGATTCGCAGTGTGAGAGGTATGGTGACTATGGTCTATCGTATGGAAGTTCATTTGCTTAGCATGGTGTCCTCCTTTCTTTTGATATATTTTCAGAGGCTTTATAAGATACAAGATGTGGATGTACATTATGGTTTGCTATACCGTGGAGAGTAGTTTGTTATATAGTTCTTGCATGTGTCACTAACACTACTTACATGGAGTAACTCGATGAACGTAGATAAATTTGTTCCGTTTACTTGCAATATCGTATCATTTATAGAAAGCAGTGACGTGTAACAAGACCAGTGATGGGCAATTTTGTACTTTGTAGTTGCTGAATATGAAACCTTTCGGCATTGGTTACTGCTTTCTCATTTTTTTTTTACCCGTCATGTTGATATTTTTCCCATTCCAGAATCAAAAAGATATAAGGCTGCAATCATCCGAATTGACAGCCCTGGAGGTGATGCTCTTGCTTCTGATTTGTAAGTGCTAGTACATTTTAAGCTTAATTTCATGCGTACATTTATTAGTGTACATTTATAGTAATTGGGAAACATCCCGAGCATCTGAATGAGTATGGTTATTCTCATCCACAATGTCCACATGTTTAGAGTTTGGGTACTAGCATGGCTTAAAACAGGGTCTTGCAGCAGTAAGGGTCTGATTTGGGGAAACGGATGATGCTTGTATTTATCTCATTGTCTAGTCTGCTTATGATGAATGAGCCTGATAAAGAAGATAATTCTCTTTGATTGAAACTACAATATTAGTAAAACGAAGGCCAAATGTTTGGACAAGTGGGGTATTACAGTTATTGTTATTTTAGCTGCATAAAACTCTACATGTTAAATTTTGCCCCATAAATTGTTGGTATTTTCGAAAGTACTGTTGTGTAGAAGAAACTGTGTATCTGTGTGCCTATGCATGCACACGATTAACTGCTTGCCCTGATGTGTTTATGTCGGGCAGGATGTGGAGGGAAATCAGACTTTTGGCTGCATCAAAACCTGTCATTGCATCGATGTCTGATGTGGCAGCAAGTGGAGGATACTATATGGCAATGGCAGCAGACACCATTGTTGCAGAAAATCTAACCTTAACTGGTTCCATTGGAGTTGTGACAGGTGTGTTTGACTTTATATAATCATAAATTGAATTAGCCAAGTGGCTAAGGCATTAGTCTGCATTGCTTCTACAGTGCGGCTCCATTTGATCTATATATCATATAACGACGGTCAAAACAGTGACAGACACGCATCTAAGTGCGTAAAAACTACTACATAATTGTGTGACATTTTTTTATGTATTTGCATATGAATTTTGTTTATAGGGAAGTTTAACCTGGGAAAACTGTATGAGAAGATTGGCTTCAACAAAGAAATCATATCAAGGGGAAAATATGCTGAAGTTCTTGCAGCTGAACAACGACCCTTCAGGTAAAAAGATTCGTTGCCAAGAGTATCTATTGTCTCCTGTATTTCTACAAATGGCAAAAATTTCAAACTCAACATTTTCTTTTCCAATACAGACCAGAAGAAGCTGAACTGTTTGCTAAGTCTGCACAGAATGCATATAAGCAATTTCGAGACAAGGCAGCTTTTTCCAGATCGATGACTGTATGCTGGTCAATTCATTCTTTGTTTTGGTTTCACATACTTTTCCTTCTGTTAATTTGAAATATTGAAGTGCCCCTCTTTTGTTGAGTTGCCAGGTAGATAAAATGGAGGAGGTTGCACAAGGGAGAGTTTGGACAGGTAACGATGCAGCTTCACGAGGTTTAGTTGATGCTATTGGCGGATTTTCTCGTGCTGTGGCAATAGCAAAGCTCAAGGCAAATATACCCCAAGACAGACAGGTGTGGTCATCAACAAAATATGTTGGTTTTTAATATTAATTTCGACTTTTGAGTGTTTGAGCGTTTTATCCTTTCTTTGGGATGTTCTTTAATGGTGGTGCATGCTGTGGTGCCAGGTTGCTCTCGTGGAGCTCGCAAGACCTTCCCCGACGCTGCCAGAATTTTTAAGTGGCATAGGGGCTACATTGGTTGGAGTGGATAGAACAATGAAGGAAGTGCTGCAGGAGTTGACGTTTTCCGACGGAGTCCAAGCCCGAATGGACGGAATCATGTTTCAGAGACTGGAGGGAGCTTCTCAGGCCAACCCCATCTTCTCTTTGTTGAAAGATTACTTTGGTTCCCTCTAAAACCATATTATTAGCTTTCCCGTTTATTTTTCTTCTGGGAGGGCTAAATTTCCATTTTGCTACATCTTGTGGTCATATTTATTTATTTTTTTTTTTTTTTTGTGGAGTATTCTGTAAGCAAATTGTACATCTAGCACAGGTTCAAGCAATACCAAAATATTCGACGACTGCATATGTGAGTTAAACCAGTTGCTCTTTGTTTGGCCGGGCCTGCCGCTTTGCACTCGAGTTCAAATTCCGCTCCCTTACTCAAACATGTGTGTTATGTAATATATGTATGGCCAATTTCTTATCCTCTCCACACGAACAGGCATCTCAACTATGGCTTCTGTGGCTAAGCTGATGTCAAAAGTTGTCGAAAGGGAGATACTTGTGAGAGAGAGTAAACGCTTCCATCATTTCAAAGATGGCCTTTGTCCTTGTGGAGATTATTGGTAAAGCAAGGGGGAAGCTGGTTTTCGATTACAGAGGAGAAAAGAGGTGTGCGGAAATCATTTTCGATCAAGGAACTATATTTATTGATATCCTAGGTAGATAACAGAATAGCGTTTTTCTCTCTCTCTTTTATGGCTTGTGTGGAACTATTTTCAAAATGATTGAAAGCGCTTTTTTGTGAAATGTTTTTGGAAATCAAAAACATTTTCTCTAAAAACGTCTTTAGTCATTTTAAAACACTTTCAAACAAGCCCTTAATTAGCATCATGCCTGCTTGCAGAATAATTTTTCCGTCAACCGTCACATTGTGTTACCAATTTATTTATTTTATGACATGTATATTGGTACCGTATCTTAGATCCATAACATTTACATAATGAGAGGTTTTTGAATTTGAATAAAAGACGACAAACACGCTGTCCTGATCAACTCACCTAATCCATATATGCTTACAAAGATTTAAAGTTTTCAATAATTTGTAGTTAAGGTTTTGTGCTTAATCCGTTTTACTTGATCAATTTTGACAGTTTCAAAGTGCATTTCCAAGAGGACAAAATTTAATGAACGATCTCGCTTTTAATTAAGGACGTTTACTCTTACATTCCGGTTTCGTGTTTGAATTTTCGCACCTTATATGGCTTGTATTTCTTATCCTAAACCCTAAATTTGTTAGCAAAAACGAAAAATATATTCTGAATTTTCAAAAGTAAAGGATTTGTTGATCCTACATGACCTCTATCTTGGGATGCCAATGGAATCATTAGTAGAAATTTCGATTTCATTGAAAAATTAGTTTGTTGGCAAAGAGTGTTGTCTGACTGAAAATTTGTTGGTCATTTCGTCACACAAAGCATGTCGCGTAAGAGTTTATTTTTTGTGAACAACGAATAAAAAAGAAAATACCTGTATTAAGCAAAAACTTATATAAAATTATATAATTTTAATTTTTAAATTATTAAACGGGTATAGAGGACAATTTCAAAGCGAGAGATGCTATTATTTTATACAACTCATTCAATTTAAAAAGTGCGAATCTCCACGATTATTCATATCCAAGTGGAGTTTTGACAACCCTACCTCTCGGGCCTGCAATAACTATCCGGAAAAGGGACATCAAATCCATCAAATTCGAGATCAATGCTGTTCAAATTTGATCCAACGGCTACAAACAGAGATCCTTTAAAAGTTATAATAACAGTAGTCGTTGGATCAAATTTGAACGACTCCGATCTCGAACTTGATGGATTTGATGGGAAAGGGATTCGGGAGGTCCCTTTCCTAACTATCCCTAGCTGAAATAAAACTAAAATTAAAAAATAATAATAAATAATACACTGCAAAGCCTCGATTTTTTTCACTTGGCTGTGGACTTTGTCATAGTTTCTTGGCTGTTAGCAGTAGCAAAATTGTGAGCATGGCGAGCTTGCCGTCTCCGGCGTCTCCATCCTCCTCTGCTTCCAGCTCCGACAACTCCGCCACTCGACCCATCTCTCACTCTCCTCCAAATCCACAGGTTTTTTCTCTCTCTCCCCATCTCTTCCTGTACATATATCTGTATATAATATATATACACATATATATACATATGGTTTTGTGTAATGATTTCTTATGGGTTTTCTCCGTTTCGTATTTTAAATACGTTGAAGGTTGAAGCTGGAGCCAACAATGGAGTTCTGGATGCCGAGGAGAAGAAGCCTGGTATTGTTTCTGCATATTATGAGTGAGTATCTCTTTCTTTTCTTCCGATTTTCGCTTCTATATTTTGTTTGAATATTTCAAATTTTCAACTTACATGTTTATATTCCTTGTTGAGGAATGTATTTTGCAGTTACAATGCCATTATTTTCTCTTTTTGGTGATTATTTTTCAATTTTTTTGGTATTTATTTGCCCCAGTAGATTCAATTTTAGTGAGGAAGATGTAATTTTTCGTACCAGTGTGTGTAATTTGCTCTGCTGGTTATTTGGCTTAACTTGTAAGTTTGGTTTTCGGTAGCGATTCTTAGGAGACTTATGCTTGTTTATGTGTTTGTCATTTGTATTTTGCTAAGTGTGTGTGAATTGGTTTCCAGGTAAAAGAAAATTAATTAAAGCGCTTGAATTTACTAATTATACTCGTTTTTTCAAATTTTTGCGTAGTCCTGAATTATGGAAATGAGCTACGAGTAAACTTCCCGAAAATTGAATAGATTGGATAGGAAGAGCTTAATTATCTGCAGGGAGAATATGTTACAGGTAATTGCGACCTAAAGATTGATCGAAGAATGGATCTTGTGTGGATCATTTTGACATGATGTTGTGTAATGCATGATCGATTTTAGTTATTTGTACAGTGGACTCAGTAGTTTGAGTGGTTTGTATAACTTTTAAAATTCAGTTGTGAAACTCTTCTCAGACTCTCTCATCTTCCGCCCTTTAGTATGCTTACGTGTTTTAATGGTTTCGTGATTGAAAACAAAGCAGTGCTACTTTCTATTTGTTTGATTTTCACGATTACTTCTTCCCATTTTCAGAATTTGAATTTCCGGGCCTTACACTAGCTTGCACTTCTAAGTTCTAAGCATTGCGCTCTCCTTTGCATTTGCGCACACACAAACAGAAATGGTAGTCTTTATCTACCACAAGTTTCCCTAATTACAACTGTAGTAATCCAGCAGTCCATAGTGGTCAAAATTTAATTTAGCGATCTCAAGTCTCTATCGACATTATTAACCACTTCATTGTAAGAAGGTACTACGTTACGTATCTTAAATTAAACTGAGGGGGTTCTTTGGTTTACATAATGATACCCCAACATCCCTTGACCTCCAACGCAGACACATGTAGGGTATCATTGACCTATCTTCCCCTTTGTTAAAAATGTAGAGTATATGGGAATTCCATCTTGAAGCTCACATGCCCATTACGTTGTGCTTTGTCTTTATTTCTTCTCCCTGTAATTGTAAAATTCTTGGAATTGGTTATGGTTGGTGACGGGGTTTTCATGTGCGCAAATTAGGTCTTTGTGTGATGCAGGAGCGTTAGAAAGGCTTACTGATGCCTGGTTGATCTACCATTTATGAGCTCAGTTATTCAAAATGCATGTGACATATGAGTTTTAAGTATTTCTAAGGGGCTAGGACTATCACGTATCAGGTTATTTTTATAACCAATGGCTCAGATGCTAGGGATGCTGTAACCCTGATACGTTATTGAGTCTTTGTAATTAGTTTTTAACAGAACACCCCATTGATTTTTTTATCACTCTTTCCCTGTCGTAGACTTATAATTGTCATTGTTATAGTTTGCTCCTACCGTTGTCTTCTTCATATTCTGCTCTCCTCTTGGTGCAGCTTAGCAGAAAAGTTTTTCCCGCTGCTGGCGGATATTAGCTACTCAAGTTATATTTCATGCTTAAAATGAGCCTTAACTTCTCTTGCGTGTCGTATCATGAATTTGAACATGTGCCTAGCGCCTGGATGATAAACTGTGTCCTTTGTTTGTGTTAGTGACCTCCATAGCGCAAACCACATTGAGAAGTTCAAGAAATATGAAGTGGACTACAGTCGTTGGTTGACTGCAAAATACTTCTCAAAGACGAACCTATATGGAGGTGTGCAACATTTTCTTAAATCTATGATGCGGGTGCATTTTAATACATGAATAAAAAGTACAATGAGTGCAAGTCACTGAAGTATTCAAAATTAATTTTCTTCGTTCTTGCAGGCAACATGTTTGATGAGAGTGTGACAATACGTGATCAGGTTATAAGGTCGAGCAGGTAAAGTATATTGAAGCATGTTTTTTAACTGAATTTCACATGCTGTTTCCGAAGCTAATCATGCTTAGTTCCTCTATGTCTAGATGGCCTTGCACCCTCTCATATGCAGACCCGGTCCAGGGTTTTGAAGAACAGAGCAACATCTCTTCGACTTTTACCACTACTGCAGAAACCTCGCCTAACATCTCAAATGGGAAGCATCAAGTAAAGAAAAGCGGTTGATGATAGGTTTTTTTTCGATTTTCAGGGCCTGTTTATATCGTATTGTATCATAAACGAATGTTCTGATGCACGCTAACAAATGACTTGAGTACATGGACCCAAAATTTTGAAAATCTCTAATCTGAGTTATTAGAAGTTTCTTATATCTACTGTCGATTTATGCCTTTGTACCGAAAAGGGTCCTATACCTGCCATCTTATTGATAAGATCTTAGTTGAGGATGCAAATCGATGACGATTTACAGAATGATAACATCGTATGTATGCAAATCGCTGACAAATTACATCGACAATTTAAACTCCTGTATCTTTAACTGTTTTTACCTGTAGAAAGACAGCAGGGGGAGAAAAGAAAAGGGAAAACTTTACGCATCAATACTACTGAACCCCTGTACTGGATGAAGCAAAGCGGAATTCTCCATAGTAGGGAGGCAGGCAATCATGGCGTACTTGATTCTTCGGCTCTAAGTCGATTGCCACTTGTGTTAACGGTGACATCTCCGGCATTCCTCAGAGGTGTTATGAGATCAGTAAGGATGATTTGAAGGGAGGAAACTCTCTCTTTCAGCTGAGCATTCTCCTGGAGGATCAGTTGGTTGCTCTCTAACAGTTGGATGAGCTTCTCCGAGAGCTGGCGATTGGTAGAGTGGAGCTGATCCACCTGATACTGCAGTTCTTCAATCTGCTTCTTCTTACGCATCCGCGACCTCCTCGCAGACTCCCTGTTGGATATCATTCTCTTGAGCTTTCTTTCGTAGCTCATGTCCGGCTCCCCAGCTTCGTTGAAGGCAGCTTCGTTGCTGAGAGACGAGGCGTTTGGTGAGAA
The DNA here is from genome assembly GCA_036320875.1 of Cotoneaster glaucophyllus. Classification (NCBI taxonomy): domain Eukaryota; kingdom Viridiplantae; phylum Streptophyta; class Magnoliopsida; order Rosales; family Rosaceae; genus Cotoneaster; species Cotoneaster glaucophyllus. The sequence goes on along the minus strand of CM070065.1, from coordinate 26,369,252 downwards.
ATCATGGGCCGGAACATGGATATGAGAGACGGGGAAGAATCGAGGCGGGTAGATCGGCATGGAATCTGGATGGGGATGCGTTGGGACGCAGTGGTTAGGTAAGTACCGAGTCCCCTTTGATTCATTTGGCTCCATGAAGAAGAAGAAGAAGAATTCAAAAGGGTTTTAGTAATTTTTTAGTGAGCTTCTAGCAATCAATATATATACATACATTTCTTGACCTTCACGTAATCAGAAATTAATTGAGATTAAGCTTCTTCTTGTCATGTAATTTATGTTGTTTAACATCTTTTGTCTTTACACATTCATATCAACATCTGAAGGCAAAGACCTGCACCTGGAGATTATGCCGGTTTTCGGAAAGGCGTGTGAGATTAAGGAAAGAATTAGAGCGGATGATCACCTTAATTTGCTAACATGGATGTCTTAATCTCACATTACTTGCTTCCGACGTCTCGCCAGGAATGTGATTAACAGAGTAATTAGGATTTGCTAAAAATGTAAAGGGAAGGGCTAGTTCTTGAAGACAAGTGATCTCATGAAATGGTTAGGTTTATCTTGCAAAGTGAAAAATATGGCTATATAAGTAGGGGTCCTTGTTTTGGATAGACTTAGTTCTTAAGCTCTTTTTGGTTGCTTCTAGGTTTTTCTCTTTTCTTACAGACGATAGGATATTTACAAAGATATATCTGGAACATATATGGTCGTATAGGTTGCGGTCACAATTTGGGATCGAGCTCTTTGCAAATATAAATAGTGGTGGTCTCTATTACAAACCTTGTGAAATCCATGCAATACAAACCTTGTGAGTCGAATCTCAGTATCAAACTCTTATACTTTACTTCGTCATTGGATTTGTGTGAGCCGAATTTCAAACCTTTTACAATCAATTGAAAACTGAATGTCGCTAGACCAGCTAGTCACGTGCAGGTTACTTCTAAGATTAATTTATGTGATAAATACCAATAGTTTTGATTGAGAAAGCTCATACATAAAGTTTGACTTAGTGGCTCTATCTACAAAAAGATAGCCCTAATTTTGGAAACAAAAGGAATTTTGTGAAGAAAACAAACAAGGTGCAAATCATGGGCATCACCATCCTCCTCATGCTAAATTTGTTGGACTTATAAACATAATTTTCATTTGATTTTGTGGTTGAACACTTAAATATTACTTAAAACTTAATCCAATCTATTGACTAACATTAACATCTGCTTAATCTACGTAATCACAACTCGTGTGCTTTACTAAAATTGGCCGGCGAGAAAAAATAGAAGGGACGTAGTGGGATAAGATTTTGGAAAAATACTTGGCTTCTTTCTTTGAAAGTATCCATTTTTACTTACTGTAAATTACACGCATGCTCACATTTTTCGTTTTATGTTTATAATGAGCTATTTCTGCACGTGGGTTGGAAAAATAAATATAAAAAAATTTGGGTTTATGAGTCATTTGGATTTTACCCAATAATTTGATTTCAATGTCTGTAATGAAACATTGGATGGATGTCTTCACCACCAATTCCCTTTTTTTGGGTTATTAATTTTTTTTACTTGAAAAGGGGATCAGCTGGTGATGAGATCACGACAATCTATCTTTTTTGGGGTTGAAAAGAATCACAAAAATATTTTAGCCTTCTCTTGGCCACTATTGTATGATTCACCAACGCTAGAAATTGAACTCAAAATGAGCCGTGTAAAATACAAACCTGAAATTCGCTCTAATCACTCGACGGCCCCGTTCTTTAGTTACTAACTGATTTTGTTTGATTGTTTTGCATTTGGTGAACCACTTCTTCACTTTTACCCTAAATATGCTTAATTTTCTATTTATAAAATATATTTTTTCTTTTTCCAATCAAAGAAAAGTTCAGACAAAAAAAAAAAAAAACAAGAGGTATCTAAAAAACTGTGAACATTGTCCAAATGTGTAGTTTTATGCCTTTCAAATCTAAAGGGGTTAAAGAAGAGAACTTAAACGAAAAACTTCCGGTACTGTTCACTCTAACGAAAAATCATGTTTTCAAGTCCGTTTCATTAGTTTTCCTTACAGAAAACTGCTAGAGCCGTGTACTTTTGCCCACGCACCAAGTTCAAACCTTCAGTCCCGTAGTTTAGATGAATTTCATCGCGTGAATCGTAAAAAGAAAAAAGCACACAAAAAATAAGAATACAAGACAAAAATTGAGTACCCACCAAAATATTATTACATTATATGCTTGACAATCATCCTCCAGCAAGAAACAAGCACAAAAAAATGTATATGCTGACAAAGCATCAGGAACTATAACATCCTCACAGAGAAATGAAAACTCTTTACCACAGCAGTATCTACATTTTCGAATACCTAATGCCGAAGGAAGATCTCAAAAGATTGCCCGACCATCGTTCGCCCCACGAGCATGCCTTCGGTTCCTTCTACGCTCGTAAGCAGCGTCAGCGGTGGGCAATTCATGTCGACAAACAGGACATGTGTTCCTTATGCGCAGCCATGGCACAATGCAGTCACCATGGTACCGATGCGTGCAAGGTAGCTGCTTTGCTTGTTCCCCCGATTTCATCTCATCCTTGCAAACGGCACAGAGTGCATTGCCCTTTTCCACATCCTCCTGAGTTAAAACTACGGATGGGAGACTTTCAACCACAGCGTTGGCAGCCGGAGGCCCGCCCGCTGTTGCATTCTCATTCTCAGAGAATTGACCAAACAGCAAATCATATTCTGCAGTGTGAATATAATCATCGTCTGGATAAGGCGCCACATCTGGATTTATCTCCCAAGTATTGGAATTCAACAAAATTTCCCATTCCAAACTCTCCACATGCTCGTATCTCTCCACACTCACTTCCTCCTCCGGCGCCATCATTGCCGAAACTGAAACTGCCACCGGTCCTGATTCCTCGATGTCATGATCAATGAACGTACTGAAGACCTCTCTCTCATCAACCCCGTCTTCAACTTCCTCCCACTCGAAATCTTCGTTAGTTTCCCTATGGTCCTCCAAAATAAACGAATCCCAACGCAGCGGGATGCTCGTATCATCATCATTCTCACCATGGACACGTTCCTCCACGCCATACTCATCCCCGGAATTCAAATCAATCCCGATAACCCCGTTCTCATCATCCTCCGAATCGGTCCCGAACCCAACCAGCCTCACGCAATTCTCGTAAGCATCATCATCAGCCCTACTTAAATTCGAAGTATCCTCACCAAATTCAGACCCAGACACCCTCCTCCCCACAAAGAAATCATCCTCCTCGGGATCATCAATCCCGTCCCCATCCAAACAATTCCCAAAATCCAATCCCGACCCTAACCCTAAACTCAAATCGAGGTCCAAACCCTCCATACCCACATCGCAATTCGACTCAATAACCCCAAAACTACGATCCTCGTCGTCAATATCTTCAGAAACCAAAAGGGGACTGCGAGCGTTTACCTGAGACGACTGCTCGACCCGCTGCTGCAACAGATCCATCACGAAATTCACCTGGTTCTCGCGGCGGTCCAGCAAATCCGATCGGTTGGTCCGGTTGGATGCGGAATCGGGGTCCCCCGAAACGGCGTCGTTGCGGATGACGTGGACGGGGGACTGGTACTGGGAGAAGAGGTCGCCGTCGCCGTCGTCGTCGACGGTGACGATGCGTGAAGGGCGGAGGGCGCGATCGGATTGAAGGAAATCGGGATCGGAGGAGTAGAGGTCGAGGTCCTGGTGTGCCCGGTAGGGGAGGTGGGGAGGGTCGTCGTCGACGTCGTGGAGTTGGAAGAAGGTGACCTCCGCCATCGACATGTCGTTTCGTTTTCTTAAGGAGTTAAAGTTTCGTTCTTTCTCTCTGGTTCTTGTGTGCTTCGATTTTCTGAGGCAGGAAAATTGGGGGCTTTTAAAGTTTGTGATTTGCCGACTGTGAAATTACGAGATCGCCCTTCGTTTTTCCACATTTTTTGTTTGGGGGTTTTTATTTCATTTTTCGTTTTTCCAAGTTGATGAGGGACGCTGACAATAATAATTGTTAATTCAGTGAACTTCAAAGCCTTTTGGGAGTTCATTGGCTTCGGGTTCCATAAGAACTCCGAAGTTAAGTGAGAATGGGCCAGAGCATTCCCAGGATGGGTGACCCACTGGGAAGTTCTGCTCGCGTGAGTTCCCAGAAACAAAACCGTTAGGGCGTGGTCGGGACCCAAAACGGACAATATCGTGCTATGGAGGAGTCGAGCCAGGGATGTGGTGGGGGCCCGGGCCGGGATGTGACAGAAGGTGTGGGTGAAGGTTGAACTCCATCTATTTCGGATTTCTGTGTCCAGAGTTCAAGAATCAAATGATTCAAGCCGTTGAAAAAGAAAAGAAAAAAGAGATCCGCACCTTTGGTTCTATATTGGGTGAGTCAATGAAATGGATTAGTGAGGATCGAATATTAAAATGAATGGTCCAGATCACTTATTTTGTCGACTTGGAAAACAGAGTTTCAAAGAATATCTCGATTCGTGAAGGTTAAAGTGGAAACGAATTCAAATCTCCCTTACTGTAGATCATACAGTTTAGAATATCCTCTGTGTGAGCTCAAAGTCTGCAAATTGAATTGCGTATCTTTATAAACTTACTAATTTGTAATATATTTTATTGCAAAAAAATAAAATTAATGTCTTACATGCAATGAGCCAACCAACACAATAGTTCTTGAATTTTGGCCAAATTAGAGTTTTGGTCTCTGAATTACAATTTATGAGTACTGGTCCTCAAACTTGTTATAAATTGGAGCAAGTTTTTTTCTCTAATTCCGTTAGAACTTTCATTCAAATATAAAGGATTTAAAGGAGCAAAAAATGAATGAACGTTCGACCAGAGTAAACTAAAAAGACCATTACTTTACATTATTACAAGTTCAGAAATCAATATTCATAAATTTTTAATTAAGGAACCGAAACTCTAATTGAGCTAAAGTTAAAAGTCAATTGCTCCAATTATATATTCTTTTATTCGGAACCTCTTTTTCCTATGGAGAAAAGACATCGGAAACAAGCAATTTTATTTGGGCCATGGACCGGATACTTTAATCTGCTTCTTAAGCCCATAACAAGGTTCAGGCCCAATATTGAGACAAATAGACATATGGGTCGTATTTACTTTACTACTAATGCTGATCAAACACTAAGCTCCTTGTAATTAGGGAACTAAGAGGAACTTAATCTACTTAATTAATTTCTTCATGAAGGGATTAGATGCTCTTCGAGGTGCCTCTGCCTTCTTCACTTTTTCTTGATCATTTGATACCTCAGACACTTTCCCTTCCTTCTTGGTCTCTCCTGCATTGTTGTTCACCTGTGTAGCATTTTTCGCCTCCGTCGTTTTTACCTTCCCAACATCATCCTCCGCCAGTTTTTCGTCTGTTTTCTCTGCTCCAACTTTAGGTTCTTGCGTTTTGGCTTTCTTCGTAAACAAGGGAGCCGACAATTTTGGCGTTGATAGTGGAATGTCGTTTCCTGACAACTTACTTGGCTCGGTAGAGGTTGTTTTCTTTGCGGCTGCAATGTCATCCGTGATGAAAGATGCGTTGTGGTTTGAGGTAGGGAAGGTGGTTTCCGCAGCTCTTTTACTCTCGTTGAGCAGCCTTTCCTGTTATAAGGCATTAAAGATCGTAAGAAACCGTGGGGGATGGAAATTGAAACGAATCAGTTTCATCGGTTATTGAAATATTTACCTCCAAAATGCTGTTGAACCTTTCAGCCAAGTTAGGGAGCTTCAGAACAGTGACAAGCTTGATTGCACCCCTTACTGATTTTTCGAGGGACAGAAGCTTCACGAGTTCAGTTGCTCTCACAAGCTTATCTCCTGAAATTGCCAACACAAACAAGCATTTCAGCACTTTATAATATTTTCCATTTTGTTCGAATCAAGAACCAAGATTAGAGGCCAGATGTTGCAATAAACTGTAAAGGACTCACCGTTGCAGCAGGATGCAATAAGCTTTAAGATGCATCTGTCTTGAGCTGCTTCTGTATTGAAAGCTTCATCGTCAAGTGAAGTGGTGTCCAAACCGGCAGCATCCAGTTCTTCTATTTTCTTTTGAATCTATCAGTTAACATACGTGTTAGCATCTCAGCCATAGACCAGCAGCAGGTAGAACAGGCATAGAGCAGGCAGTTCTTTTCTCAAACATAGAACATAAACGCTATCAGGTGAGGAGGGTAAAAGGACAAACCTGTGCGAGGTGCGTGTTGTTTAGTATAAACTCATTTTCAAGGGCTTCTGCCCCTAGATCAGAGGATGCTAGAGGGAACGAAAAATTTAGCGGAGTAAGGACTGGTTTCGGCATCACCTGAAAAAGTAGGATGGTCAAGATATGATTTGCAATTGCAGAGGAAACATCTGAGAGGAAGGAGGTGGCGAGCAGTCCTTACCTGTGGGTATAAGTCAGGACTTTTGCAAACTATGCAAAACAATTTGCTTGCATTCAACCCAACCACCCAATAGTTTTCGCCTGACTTCTTCTCTTTGCTAGCACTGCATGATAGATTATTTGTTAGAGATTTTTGTTTAGAGAAGCATTCCATGTATTTTCTTTCGCAGAAGAATCTTGAACCTGAAGAGTGGGAGCCAACTGCCACCATATTGCCTTGTAAAAACTCTTAGCACGCCCTATAAGAAAGAACATAGAAAACGGCTCATATCCAATCTCGAAAGCGGTTTCTAAGTCATAGTAATAGAATAACGAGTTAAAATACCTTGGAATCGTAGGAGCTTAACTGCCCTTCTTCACTAAACCCGAACCATGTTAAATGTGAACCAGGAGTCAAAGGCAGGCGTCCTCTAAGAGGCTGGCATCCATTAGTTATGTTGAGTACTCTAAATTCAAGCATCTGCATGTTTCAGAAGAAAGAACAATTTCATTTCAGCATATAAAATAGAATGAGATAATGAGTGCAAAATCATCAGCCCGAACAAATGGAGGATAATTGATTTTATTTAAAAATGATGCCAATGGTATCAAACATGCACTGCTGGACTTGTAAATATACATATCTCAAGTAAAAAATTAAAAAAAAACCTTACATATCAACGCACTAATATAGTATCGATAATCACTTGAAAATCAGACCTGTTCATTTGAAGGAAGACAACCGGAAGCATGAGTGACAATCGCAAGTTCATCCTTGAAGCCTGACGCGGTCACAACAGGTCCATCAAGGGAGAGAACATGTTTCTGTAATGAAATGAATTCAGAAAAACAGATAACTCCAGAAACTAAGCTCACTATCGTCAACAAGTTAGAGTAACTCAAAATCAAAAGTTTGATGCACTAACTGATTGTTACATTGTTAACCTCAATCACTCAAACAAGTTCCTGGCCCTTTTACGTTAAATATATGAAAGATTATTGCTAAAAAAGTTCCTAGTGTACAATGTATTAAATTTGTCGAAAGATCAATGCCAAAGAAGTCAACATTAGACAAACAAAAGAAAGAGACAGCCATAAAGAACTTAACAATCCCATTCCCCCAAAATAACTCAATTAACCTACAAAAGAAATATGATTTGAAGTATATCAGCATACCTGCAAACCACTTTCAGTGAAGATGCGAAGGAAGTTAAGACTCGTAATTGCTGCCACCCAAGATGTGCCTAGTGCCACAACCTTCACTTCTTCCCCCTCCAATCGCATAGACCACTGGGTTTGCATCACACATCAAAGTCAGCATTATACAAAAGTTCTCATATTCATCATGTATAGGCAGTTAAAATATTCAAAGTGCACATGTATTATACACGCCAGAATATAGCATTAAAGCATAATATTAAAAGGCAATGATCTAACCTCACTATTATTCGCCAAACTAATGAATGGGCGATACATGAGAGTACTCATGTGCTTTTCTCCCTTGCAGGGATTAGCAAAAACGCTTCCATTCTCATTAAGTGAAGCCATTGTGAAACCAAAATGATCATTCATTGATGGAACTCTTGGACCGCAACTTGTATCATGAAAATCTATCTGCATCACACACTTAAATGTAAGTACGATATAAAGGCACTCCGGGCTAACAAAAGCAATCACATAATAGTGAGAGTTTGGTGACTTATGCCATAGGTTACCTCAATATGGGAGAATTCGTCATGTTCAATTGTAGTTATGGCTCCAAGCATGTTATAGCACAGAAAGCGCCTTTTTCCAGGCTGCAAAGGAGTAGCACCAGGCTGGAATGCCACCTGCATTTTCGATCTAATCGATGTCACTTTGCTGCTTACTCCCTCATTCTCATTATCAACACTTTCACTGTGTTTACGCCGTGCTTTTTTACGGGACTCCAACTCAACATTTGGTATCAACCTAAAGCCATCAAAACCATCCTCTTCCAAATCATCCTCATATGCAGAGTGCTTGTGTGGCCTCTTCCTGCTAGGTGGTTTGGATTCCCCAAGACTATCTTCACCAACATCACTTAAACTACCAGAAGTGCTAAGCTCCTGACCCTCCTCTTCGTCAAACAAAAGCAGCCCATTGCTGTTCTTAGATTGTGGATTGGGAACATCTTCATTGGGCGACTTCATTGATGAAGGAGTCACTGAATCCCACACGCCATACTTTCCCATACAATCAATAACAGCCAGTGCATTGCCAATGGGCTTCCACGCCAAGCAACATATCCTCTCATCAAAGTTCTGCCGGTCAATGTCCTGCTTCCGATCAACATCCCAGATGAGAACCTGCTTATCCAAACCAGAAGTAGCCATGTATTTTCCGTTAGGTGACCAAGCCAAGGAACAAATAGGCTGTGTGTGATCACCTCTCAACGAAAATAGCTTTTCAGCTGTGTCTCTATCATAAACCACCACATCATTTCTCAACCCTGGCACGGCTAACTTGTCTCCATCAGGACTCCAGCTAAGTACATTCATGATGGAATGGTCGAAACCCAAGTTAGGAGCTACCCCTTTAAGGGTATGCAAGGTGGTTCCAGATGAAAGTTCCCAGTAAATAACAGCCCCAGTTGAATCAATAGAGGCCAAATATTCGCTGTGGGGATCGAAACCTAAACCTGTCACTGGTCCTTTGTGTCCTTTAAGAACTCTTGAAATTGAACCATCAACTGTGTTAATAAGCTTAATGCCTTCATCATCACCAGCGGCTGCCAACAGTGTCCCGGATTTGTTAAACGCCAGGGTGCGTATTGGCAGCGTGAATCGGGTTATATTAGTCTGAAATTCTCCACCTAACAAGTTTAATTATAAAATTAATCACAAATTAACATCCGAGAGCAATTACACAGAGAAATTTGTAACAATAAACGCTTCAAAATTATAACATCCGAAGAAAAAAGTCCAAGCTTTCAGTTTTTTCAGGGATCCAAGAACTAGTGAGCCTTTGAATTCAACAACCCCTTTAATTCCAGCATTTCACATTGATCTACCAAATCTTTTTTTCGCTTATTGATATTAATTTCAAACAAATCGAAAAACCCAGTTTCTAAAAACCCCTAAAACCAAAAAAATGATTGGGAGATATTCACCTGGAAACTTGTAGAGCTTGACGGAGTGGTCGACGGAGCCGGAGGCGAGGCAGGTGGAGTTGGGGCTGAGAGCGAGAGCCGTGACCCCGTCGCGGTGGTGGCGGAGGAGCTTGGGAGGGCTGGACAGGATAAGAGAGTCGTGGATGGCGATTGTGGGGTCGGAGGAGGAGGCCGTCACGACGTGGTAGGCCTGCTGGTCCCACAGCACCGAGCAGTACGACGGCCCCCCGCCGCTGCTCGTGGGCTTGTGGGCCTCTCGGAGCTTCAAAGTTCGGATCTTCATGGCTCCGCGTGCGGATCGACGGAAACTTGGATTTGGGTTTTGTTGGATTTTCCAGATTTCTTTGTTGTTTGATTTAATTGAGAGAGAAAGAGAGGCAATGTGGATTTTGGCGGGAAAACGGGGGTTTAGGTTTGGCGGGTAAGATTCAAGATTTTTGCTGGTTTTGGGCTTTACTTACGGGCTCTAGAAAGTTTGTAGAAATTCAATAACCATGTAGTTCCATCTTACTAAGCGTGACAGGCCCACCAGTAAATATTGGTATATGTTTTTGTTGTGACCACTGTTTAAAATATCCACGAAATTGTCGATATTTCAGTTGAAATGTTTGAAAAATCAATGATCGATATGGAAATGGGAGGGAAAATGCAAACTTCAATCTATATTGGCGAGATGTAGGGAAATCAATGAATATCGGCGATATTTACCGATTCACTACAAAAATTTTACTAAAACTCATTGCAGATATCGAACTTTTAAAATTTTTTTAAGAATTTTTTCTTAATTTTGATTAAATATGAATGAGCTGAACTAATTTCTTCACATTCACATGCATTCACTTTTTTTTCTTATAATAATATTATTCTTATTTCTTACCATCAAAACATGGGAAGAGATCCTGTCCGCATCTCTCCCACCAAAGCCACATAATCAATTAATCCGGGTCCTTGAAATTTGATCCAACAACTACAAACAAGGCTATAAAGGAATGTCACAATGCGGAAACATTGTTACATTTATAGTTGATCTTACTTACAAATGTAATTTGCTAGTTGATGGCCCAACACTTAAATTCCACTTTGAGCAACAACGCCAATCTTCAAACATTAAAATCACGTATCTTCATCATGTACAAAATAAAATACAAATAAATTGCTCAAAAGAATTAAATCAATCCTCAAATTGATTTAAGTTACGATACTGTGTGCTAATGCGATATTGAAATTGCTAGACACGTTGCACTTCCATCCCATCCTCAAAACATCATTAAAAAAAACAAAAAAAATAATATAAGTTATCATGAAAAACTTAAAATAACACCCACTTATTAAAAAAAAATGAAAATGGAAATGGAAATGGAACGGAAACCTCAAACGTGAACGTCAAACGATGAATTTGACTCCATTGTCTCAACAGTGATCATGAGCAAGTATACACATAACAGTCATCATATACACATAACAATAGTTAGATTATTAATTAATTAAAATGAAATAAAGGGTAGTCGAGAGATGCCGAAAAGTCCAATGCTGATAATAACCCAAATTAATTTCTTCATGATTAATAAGACACCATTAGATTCATCTAACGGCGCATTTTTTTTAACTCTTTACCTCCCACCCCTTTTTCTTCTCAGGCTTTGCCCTTCATCGTGAGCAGACCCCATAAAGAAGATGACAAAGTAAAGCTATTCCAACCAACGAGACTCAACACAAAAGGAACCAAAATTTCTTCACCACCACCAGACTTCATCACAGAAGTATGAACTATGAAATAATAGATTAATTATCAGAGCTTTAAATACAATTATGTGACAAATCTGAGATCTAACATCTGAAAACAAATAGAGCAGGTGGAAAGAGAAAAAAACATGGACTATGAGATGAATCTAATGGTGTATATTAATTAGGAAGAAATTAATTATAATAACTTTGAATACCATTATGTGATAAAAAAAATATACTCAAAACTTATCATGTGGTAAGTTTTGAGTGGTCGGTAGTGTCAGACACAATCCTGTGACACGTAGTGCGCTTTGTTACGGAGAATTTGACATGTTTAAAAGAGATGTTGATTTAGTATTGTGATATATAAAATAAAAAAAATGTAGTCTTTGTAGCATTTCTTTTATTTTTGCAGGTATTACTAACAATATAACCAAATATAAAACCAAACTCATGAATGAATATTGTTCAAAAGAAAAAAAAAACCTCATGAATGAATAAATAAAACTTGTCTTTTTATTAATTAATTAAAATGAAGTTTCTAGGTAATAATATTACAGAATAAAATTTTAGGGCAAACATATAGGCATATAGGCAGCTACCCGAGCTTCTATCGGCTTTGTCAACTAGCCAACATTAACGTAATTCCTGATAACATCTTTCAGCTGGTCAAAGACAGGAACAAGTTCTTCCACTGCACTTCGATACATTCACAACAGTGGCAATTAATTGGTATGACTTAGCGACTGTAATCACGATGCAAATTATGCTAGCCATGACAGCAAACCACTCAAATGCTGGAAAAATGATCACCACCTCTAAAACCAAGGCAAGAGGTCCGGACAGGAGGCTAATCATATGCATGAGCTTAGCCAAATCTGGATCACCATCTTCGTCTTTGAAAGCCAAGGATGCGTGGTAAATCACTGCAGCAACTACAAAAGCCAGTACTTTAACTTTGACTTTGATAGGCAGAGGCATAATTCCAGAATCGATGTTAAGCTTGAGAAGCCCGGCTAGCAGGTTGTCGCACGGTGACGACGCTCCTGAGCCTCGTTCCTGCTTTGTAATTATACTAATTATACGATGAGAAAACTGTAATCTTCAATAAGAAAAACTACGAGTGTGGAGGTTCGTGAGAGAGAGAAAGAGAGAGTAATAGGTTAGGGCAGGGAGGTTAATGATCCGAGAAAGTAATTTACTAAAAATTGCTCGCGGAGGTGAACTTACCCAGGTACAGCGAAATTCACAGGAAGGTTAGCAGCTTCACGACTCATCCCGGCGGTCTTGTACGTACTCACAATGACCGATCGGTCTTCTCGATAGTTGAAAGGAATAGCAGTCTACTTGCAAGGTTAGTGTGTAAAGCAGGGAGAATCAAGCAGTGAATGAATAAATAGGAGAGAAATAATAATAGTTTAAATAAGTTAGTCATCGATGTCACCATCTGTACTTACAAATGTAAACTTTTCATGTAATGGGAATACTTTTTGTGCGTGAATTTCTGTATGACTTTTCATGTAATGGGAATACTTTATGTGCGTTAATTTCTGTAGTTGTAGGTTAGGGCGCTTCCATGATCCAACCCATCCTCAAAACAATCTAGAACCCACATCATTAAAAAACAAAAAAATTAATAAAAGTGATCGTCAAAGCACAAAACAACCGCTTACAGAAAGAAAAACAAAAAACAAAAAAAATAGAAAGGACATTGTGGAGCAAAAACTAATCAAGAGGCGACACGTGGATTGTTTGGGTAAAAAAGACAAAACTACCCTCGAGGCACACCGGAATTTATACGCGCAAGCAGTGGACAATTATCCCTCAATCAAGACAAAAGTGCCCAAATAGGTATTTATTTACAATCCATTTCATCCATCCTCATCATATCTTCTCCACAAGGTAACCCCCAAAGCCTTCCTCTTTTATTATATTAATTAGCCAACACACGGGGCGAAACTACCATAGAATTGAAAAAAAAAGACTCATACTTCGTATAACATGGTTAAAAAGGAGACTCATACTCCGTTATTAGTATGACCTCTTCAATACCAATGTATATTGATTAAAATTATTGTGTGAAATTGAAATGCCAACCATGCATATAAACTTTCACCCATGTATGTGTCATGTACTAATACTATATCTCAGTATCATGGCTCTTTCTCTCTCTCTCTCTCTCTCTCTAATACTATATCTCAGTATCATGGCTCTCTATCTCTCTCTCTCTCTCTAATACTATATCTCAGTATCATGGCTCTCTCTCTCTCTCTCTCTCTCTCTCTCTCTATATATATATATATATACACACATACATATAAAAGGATAGGATCAAGAGACAAAGATTTTGACAAAAAAATTTACACTCCTTTATAGCCTTTAGATCTTATAACATTCAATGGTCTAGATTAAGAGTGATGTGGAGATTTTAAGACATTAAATGACTTGGATGATTATGTAGATTGTAAATTTATAACTAATAATAAAAAAACACTAATTTAAATTAAATAGAAATATATAATACAATCAAATTGAAAAAAAAATGAAATCAGATTTGAACTGATAAAAAAATGTGAAACCCACAGTGAAGAACACCCATGCATGTGTCATGTACTAATACTATATCTCATTATCATGGCTCTCTCTCTCTCTCTAATACTATACTTCAGTATCTCTCTCTCTAATACTATATCTCAGTATCATGGCGCTCTCTCTCTCTCTCTCTCTCTCTCTCTCTCTCTATATATATATATATATATATACATACATACATATAAAAGGATAGGATCAAGAGACAAAGATTTTGACAAAAAATTTTACACTCCTTTATAGCCTTTAGATCTTATAACATTCAATGGTCTAGATTAAGAGTGATGTGGAGATTTTTGGACATTAAATGACTTGGATGATTATGTAGATTATAAATTCATAACTAATAATAAAAAAAAACACTAATTTAAATTAAATTGAAATATATAATACAATCAAATTGAAAAAAAAAATGAAATCAGATTTGAACTGATAAAAAAAATGAAATCAGATTGCTATGGAGGTGAAAGTGATTGAGTTGCTAGCCTAGGACTAGGGTGTTTAAACTCAAAACAAAACCCTAAATTATTCACAAAGCAAAACCCTAAATTCTAAATTTTCAATCTTTCTGCCTGGTATCATGTTTTTTTCTGTTATAATTAGGGAACTTTGTTTGAAGAAGAAAGACTTTTCATCTACAAGTTGCGGACCTTTTCGGCAAAGATAGAATGGAATTTTCATGGTTTTTTTTTTCTTTTCCCAACTGGATATTTCAAAGTTTGATTATTTCTTTTTTAATTTTTTAAATTTAAATTTGTGCTTTACCTTAAAGAACCAATCATGACAATTTGATTATTTCTTTTTTCAAAGTTTGATGAAAAAACGAAAGAAAAACACACATGCATCAAAATTATATGAGCCATTTACTCTCCTTAATCGTTCAGTCTCTCCAAGCGTTCACCCTAGTGATTAGTTCACTATTCATCATCTTGAGTGACTTCTGTCAAAGTCTTTCCTATACTTACAAGGAGGACCCGAACTCGAACTTGAAGAAGAACCAAACTGCATCGAAAAGCTTCGGAGCTTGTTGAGATGGCATGGAGGACGACGATGTAGATGTGACATTATTATATCGTGCATAATTGAAAACATTGGAATATGTTGGTCCAGAATTATTAGCCTCAGGAGGAATATTGTTCAAGCTGTGTTGTAATTGAGTAGTTATTGTGAGACAACCTGACTCAGAGCTCCCTTGAACTACTCTTTCGGGGAAGTTGAGCTTAGCTTTGCTTCCTTTAAACCTGAGAGCTGCTCCATCATAAGCAAGAGCCGCAGCCTCGGCTGTGTTGAAAGTGCCGAGCCACACTCGGGCTGCCTTATTCGGATCACGAATCTCCGCTGCCCACTTTCCCCAAGGTCTCTGCCTCACTCCTCTATAGTGTTGTAATTGAGTAGTTATTGTGAGACAACCTGACTCTGAGCTCCCTTGAACTACTCTTTCGGGGAAGTTGAGCTTAGCTTTGCTTCCTTTAAACCTGAGAGCTGCTCCATCATAAGCAAGAGCCGCAGCCTCGGCTGTGTTGAAAGTGCCGAGCCACACTCGGGCTGCCTTATTCGGATCACGAATCTCCGCTGCCCACTTTCCCCAAGGTCTCTGCCTCACTCCTCTATAGTGTTGTAATTGAGTAGTTATTGTGAGACAACCTGACTCTGAGCTCCCTTGAACTACTCTTTCGGGGAAGTTGAGCTTAGCTTTGCTTCCTTTAAACCTGAGAGCTGCTCCATCATAAGCAAGAGCCGCAGCCTCGGCTGTGTTGAAAGTGCCGAGCCACACTCGGGCTGCCTTATTCGGATCACGAATCTCCGCTGCCCACTTTCCCCAAGGTCTCTGCCTCACTCCTCTATAGTGTTGTAATTGAGTAGTTATTGTGAGACAACCTGACTCTGAGCTCCCTTGAACTACTCTTTCGGGGAAGTTGAGCTTAGCTTTGCTTCCTTTAAACCTGAGAGCTGCTCCATCATAAGCAAGAGCCGCAGCCTCGGCTGTGTTGAAAGTGCCGAGCCACACTCGGGCTGCCTTATTCGGATCACGAATCTCCGCTGCCCACTTTCCCCAAGGTCTCTGCCTCACTCCTCTATAGTGTTGTAATTGAGTAGTTATTGTGAGACAACCTGACTCTGAGCTCCCTTGAACTACTCTTTCGGGGAAGTTGAGCTTAGCTTTGCTTCCTTTAAACCTGAGAGCTGCTCCATCATAAGCAAGAGCCGCAGCCTCGGCCGTGTTGAAAGTGCCGAGCCACACTCGGGCTGCCTTATTCGGATCACGAATCTCCCTGCCCACTTTCCCCATGGTCTCCGCCTCACTCCTCTATAGTGTTGATACTAAATTCTAAATTTCCAATCTATTGACTCCTGGATTTCACCTTTTTTTTTTTTTTTTTTTTTTAATACGGTGCAAAATGAATGGTTGATGAGTTTGTGGCTGCAGAAATCTCAAACATGCTTGGCTAGATAGGGTTTTGCTATGGAGGTGGCAAAGTGATTGAGTTGCTAGCCTAGGACTAGGGTGTTTAAACTCAAAACAAAACCCTAAATTATTCACAAAGCAAAACCCTAAATTCTAAATTTTCAATCTTTTTGCCTGGTATCATGTTTTTTTCTGTGATAATTAGGGTACTTTACCTGCTAGTGGTAAGTTAGTGCACTTCCATCCCATCCTCAAAACAAGCTAGAACCTACATCATTAAAAACTAAAAAAATTAATAAAAGTGATCGTCAAAACTCAAAACAACCACTTATTGGAAAGAAAAAAAAACCAACAACAACAACAAACATTGAAGAACTGGAAAAAAAACATGAAAATTCCATTCCATTTTTGCCGAAAGGTTCTGCAACTTCTAGATGAAAAGTCTCTTTCCTTCAAATAAAGAACCCTAATTATAATAGAAAAAAAATTTAGAATTATGTACTAGTGAAGCAGAAAGTAAAAGTCACTTGCAGTTGGATGCACTAAAAGTCATACTAGATGGCAGGTTACTTATCCCACCAAAAGCACAAAACAACATATTACAAACTGCACCTTCTGTATATTTCAGTCCATGGGAATTGCTAGCCCTACCATACACATTATTAAAAAAATTGAAAGGACATGAAAAACTCAAACGTAAGCGATGACGGAAAAGTTTCCCTCTATCTTTGCTAGGGCTAGAAATTCCCATGGTATTACTAACACTATAACCAAATATAAAACCAAACTCATGAATGAATATTGTTCAAAAGAAAAAGAAAAAGAAAAACTCATGAATGAATAAAACTTGTCTTTTTATTAATTAATTAAAATGAAGTTTCTAGGCAATAATATTACATAATAAAATTTTAGGGCAAACATATAGGCATATAGGCGGCAGCTACCCGAGCTTCTATTTGTCAACTAGCCAACATTAACGTAGTTCCTGATAACATCTTTCAGCTTGTCAAAGACAGGAACAAGTTCTTCCACTGCACTTCGATACATTCTTTTCACAACAGCGGCAATTGATTGGTATGACTTAGCGACTGTAATCACGGTGCAAATTATGCTAGCCATGACAGCGAACCACTCGAATGCTGGAAAAATGATCACCACCTCTAAAACCAAGGCAAGAGGTCCGGACAGGAGGCTAATCATATGCATGAGCTTAGCCAAATCTGGATCACCATCTTCGTCTTTGAAAGCCAAGGATGCGTGGTAAATCACTGCAGCAACTACAAAAGCCAGTACTTCAACTTTGACTTTGATAGGCAGAGGCATAATTCCAGAATCGATGTTAAGCTCGAGAAGCCCGGCTAGCAGGTTCATAAGAGCCGAAATGTTTTTGTGCAGTGCCTTTGTCGCACGGTGACGACGCTCCTGAGCCTCGTTCCTGCTTTGTAATTATAGTAATTATACGATGAGAAAACTGTAATCTTCAATAAGAAAAACCATGAGTGTGGAGGTTAGAGAGAGAGAGAGAGAGAGAGAGAGAGAGAGAGAGAGTAATGGGTTAGGGCAGGGACGTTAATGAACCGAGAAAGTAATTTACTAAAAATTGCTCGCGGAGGTGAACTTACCCAGGTACAGCGAAATTCACAGGAAGGTTAGCAGCTTCACGACTCATCCCAGCGGTCTTGTACGTACTCACAATGACCGATCGGTCTTCTCGGTAGCTGAAAGGAATAGCAGTCTACTTGCAAGGTTAGTGTGTACAGCAGGGAGAATCAAGCAGTGAATGAATAAATAGGTGAGTGATAATAATAGGTTAAATAAGTTGATGTCATCGATGCAGTCATCTGTACTTACAAATGTAAATTTTCATGTAATGGGAATACTTATGCGCATGAATTTCTGTACGTGTTAGGGAGGTGGTTTTTACCTGCCAGTGGTAAGTTAGTGCACTTCCATCCCATCCTCAAAACAAGCTAGAACTTACATCATTAAAAACTAAAAAAATTAATAAAGTGATCGTCAAAACTCAAAACAACCACTTATTGGAAAACCATAACGAATGGGGAGAGACCGACCAACCAAGGTCGTTGTAAAGGGAATAAGAAGAAAAAATCACTTACGCAATCGATTGATACTAAATTCTAAATTTCCAACTATTTGTGATACTCTAATTTGATTGATACTAAATTTCCAATCTTTTGACTCCTGGATATCACTTATTTTTTATTTTTTTTTATTTTTTTTTATTTTTAATACGGTGCAAAATGAATGGTTTATGAGTTTGTGGCTGCAGAAATCTCAAACATGCTTGGCTAGATAGGGTTTTGCTAAGGAGGTGGCAAAGTGATTGAGTTGCTAGCCTAGGACTAGGGTGTTTAAACTCAAAACAAAACCCTAAATTATTCACAAAGCAAAACCCTAAATTCTAAATTTTCAATCTTTATGCCTGGTATCTTGTTTTTTTCGGTTATAATTAGGGTTCTTTGTTTGAAGGAAAGAAAGACCTTTCATCTAGAAGTTGCGTTCCTTTTCGGCAAAGATAGAATGGAATTTTCACTGTTTTTTTTTTTTTCCATTGGATAAAATGAGAAAGATAGTGACTGACGTTTGAGTTTGTTAAACAAAGAAAGATAGTCGGTGTGCCAATGGAGATAGTTGTAAGGAGTAATCAAAGGGCTATACTCCTGACAAGTGTCATAAGATGTAGTTAGTAGTTTGTTAAACAGTGAGCTTATAGAGTAAGCAACATTAGTTGTATATATACTGTAAGGATGATGTAAACAGTTAAGAAAAACAATCAAAATGGAACGCCGTCGAAAACTCATGAAGATAATGAGAAAGACAGAGTGAAACTATTCCTTCGAACCTGACGTTTGAGTTTTTCAATTTTTGTTTTTTTTTTCTTCCAAAATAAGTGGGTGTTTTGAGTTTTGACGATCACTTTTATTAATTTTTTTGTTTTTTTTTAATGATGTGGGTTCTAGCTTGTTTTGAGGGAAGTGCACTTACCACTAGCAGGTAAAAACCACCACCCTAACACATACAGAAATTCATGCTGATGAACTTGTCACACACACACATATATATATATATATATATATATATATAAAATAAAATAAAATATATTATATTTTTATTATTGAAATCTCTAACCCTTATTCACCAGGTCTCTTTATTGAAGAGCACCTCTCTACGCTTCTATGGAAATATGCTGGCCTTCAACGGCATTTCTGTAGTCTTCTCGACAGCTGAAAGGAATAGCAGTAATATTGTTGCAGTCTACTTGCAAGGTTAGTGTGTACAACTGGGAGGTTCTGCAACTTCTAGATGAAAATCTCTTTCCTTCAAATAAAGAACCCTAATTATAACAGAAAATTTAGAAGCAGAAAGTAATAGTGACTTGCACTTGGATGCAGCAAAAGTCAAACTAGATGGCCGGTTATCTTATCCTACCAAAAGCAAACAAAACAATATATTACAAACTGTACCTTCTGCATATTTCAGTCCATGGGAATTGCTAGCCCTATTAAACACATTATTAAAAAAAAAAAAAAAAAAAAATTGAAAGGACATGAAAAACTCAAACCTAAGCGATGACGAAAAAGTTTCCCTCTTATCTTTGCTAGGGCTAGAAATTCCCATGGGATATTGCCCCAACTTCGTTAAGTCGGTCCGGCTTGCTTTCAAAACAAGTGGGTCTTAATAATATCTTGATTTGCATGCATGTCGTTAAAAAATCTTGATTATCAGCATGTAGGAGCATAAGCATATGTGATGGATGGAAACAAAATACCACTTCTACTCTTTCTTATTTGTTTTTTTTTTCCTTTTCAAAATGCATAGTATTGTAATCTTTCTTTTTTTTTTTTTCTTTTTTTTTTCAGATACATAATCCCCATCTCAGCACCAAAATCACGTGGAGTTGTTTTGTGATTAGACCAATAAAATTCCTTCTAAATAATGAAAGGAAAACCATAACGAATGGGGAGAGACCAAGCAAGGCCGTTGTAAAGGGAATAAGAAGAAAAAATCACTTACGCAACTGATCTTTAATCGAGGGATGCCGATGAACTGAAAGCAGCCCACTTTCCCCACGGTCTCCGCCTCACTCCTCTATAATTGATGTATCAAATAACACTTGAGCAAGCTGTGTTGTAATTGAGTAGTTATTGTGAGACAATCTGACTCAGATAGAGCTCCCTTGAACTACTCTTTCGGGGAAGTTGAGCTTAGCTTTGCTTCCTTTAAACCTCAGAGCTGCTCCATCATAAGCAAGTGCCGCAGCCTCGGCTGTGTAGAAAGTGCCGAGCCACACTCGGGCTGCCTTATTCGGATCACGAATCTCCGCTGCCCACTTTCCCCATGGTGCCGAGCCACACTCGGGCTGCCTTATTCGGATCACGAATCTCCGCTGCCCACTTTCCCCATGGTCTCCGCCTCACTCCTCTATAGTGTTGATACTAAATTCTAAATTTCCAATCTATTGACTCCTGGATTTCACCTTTTTTTTATTTTTATTTTTAATACGGTGCAAAATGAATGGTTGATGAGTTTGTGGCTGCAGAAATCTCAAACATGCTTGGCTAGATAGGGTTTTGCTATGGAGGTGGCAAAGTGATTGAGTTGCTAGCCTAGGACTAGGGTGTTTAAACTCAAAACAAAACCCTAAATTATTCACAAAGCAAAACCCTAAATTCTAAATTTTCAATCTTTCTGCCTGGTATCATGTTTTTTTCTGTGATAATTAGGGTTCTTTGTTTGAAGGAAAGAAAGACTTTTCATCTAGAAGTTGCGTTCCTTTTCGGCAAAGACAGAATGGAATTTTCATTGGTTTTTTTTCATGGTTTTTTTTTTTTTTTTCCATTGGATAAAATGAGAAAGATAGAGTGAAACTATTCCTTCGACGCTGACGTTTGAGTTTTATAATTTTTATTTTTTTTTCTTCCAAAATAAGTGGGTGTTTGAGTTTTGACGATCACTTTTATTAATTTTTTTGTTTTTTTAATGATGTGGGTTCTAGCTTGTTTTGAGGGAAATGCACTTACCACTAGCAGGTAAAAACCACCTCCCTAACACATACAGAAATTCATGCTGATGATATATATATATATATATATATATATATATATATATATATATATATAATAAAATATAATATATTTATTATTGAAATCTCTAACCCTTATTCACCAGGTCTCTTTATTGAAGAACACCTCTCTACGCTTCTATGGAAATATGCTGGCCTTCAACGGCATTTCTGTAGTCTTCTCGACAGCTGAAAGGAATAGCAGTAATATTGTTGCAGTCTACTTGCAAGGTTAGTGTGTACAACTGGGAGAATCTAGCAGTGAATAAATAGGCGAGTAATAATAATAGGTTAAATAATTGATGTCATCGATGTCATCATCTGTACTTACAAATGTAAACTTTTCATGTAATGGGAATACTTATGCGCATGAATTTCTTCTGTATGTGTTAGGGTTAGGGAGGTGGTTTTTACCTGCTATCCCCAAAACAAGCTAGAACCTACATCATTAAAAATAAAAAAATTAATAAAGTGATCGTCAAACATGCACTGCTGGACTTGTAAATCTACATATCTCAAGTAAAAAAAAAGTAGAATTCTGTTATAAAAAAAATTAAAAAGAAAAAGAAAAAAAACCTTACATATCAACGCACTAATATAGTATCAATAATCACTTGAAAATCAGACCTGTTCATTTGAAGGAAGACAACCGGAAGCATGAGTGACAATCGCAAGTTCATCCTTGAAGCCTGATGCGGTCATGACAGGTCCATCAAGGGAGAGAACATGTTTCTGTAATGAAACGAATTCACAAAAACAGATAACTCCAGAAGCTAAGCTCACTATCGTCAACAAGTTAAGAGTAACTCAAAATCAAAAGTTTGATGCACTAACTAATTGTTACATTGTTAACCTCAATCACTCAAACAAGTTCCTGGCCCTTTTACATTAAATATATGAAAGATTATTGCTAAAAAAGTTCCTCGTGTACAATGTATTAAATTTGTCGAGAGATCAATGCTAAAGAAGTCAACATTAGACAAACAAAAGAAAGAGACAGCCATAAAGAACTTAACAATCCCATTCCCCCAAAATAACTTAATTAACCTACAAAAGAAATATGATTTGAAGTATATCAGCATACCTGCAAACCACTTTCCGTGAAGATGCGAAGGAAGTTAAGACTCGTAATTGCTGCCACCCAAGACTCGTAATTGCTGCAAACCACTTTGACCACTGGGTTTGCATCACACATCAAAGTCAGCATTATACAAAAGTTCTCATATTCCTCATGCATAATATTAAAAGGCAATGATCATGAGAGTACTCATGTGCTTTTCTTCCTTGCAGGGATTTGCAAAAACGCTTCCATTCTCATTAAGTGAAGCCATTGTGAAACCAAAATGATCATTCATTGATGGAACTCTTGGACCGTGACTTGTATCATGAAAATCTATCTGCGTCACACACTTAAATGTAAGTACGATATAAAGGGCACTCCGGGCTAACAAAAGGAATCACATAATAGTGAGAGTTTGGTGACTTATGCCATAGGTTACCTCAATATGGGAGAATCCGTCATGTTCAATTGTAGTTATGGCTCCAAGCATGTTATAGCACAGAAAGCGCCTTTTTCCAGGCTGCAAAGGAGTAGCACCAGGCTGGAATGCCACCTGCATTTTCGATCTAATCGATGTCACTTTGCTGCTGACTCCCTCATTCTCATTATCAACACTTTCACTGCGTTTACGCCGCGCTTTTTTACGGGACTCCAACTCAACATTTGGTATCAACCTAAAGCCATCTAAACCATCATCTTCCAAATCATCCTCATATGCAGAGTGCTTGTGTGGCCTCTTCCTGCTAGGTGGTTTGGATTCCCCAAGACTATCTTCACCAACATCTTCAGTGGGCGACTTCATTGATGAAGGAGTCGCTGAATCCCACACGCCATACTATCCCATACAATCAGCAACAGCCAGTGCATTGCCAATGGGCTTCCACGCCAAGCAACATATCCTCTCATCAAAGTTTTGCCTGTCAATGTCCTGCTTCCGATCAACATCCCAGATGAGAACCTGCTTATCCAAACCAGAAGTAGTCATGTATTTTCCGTTAGGTGACCAAGACAAGGAACAAATATGCTGTGTGTGATCACCTCTCAACGAAAACAGCTTTTCAGCTGTGTCTCTATCATAAACCACCACATCATTTCTCAACCCTGGCACGGCTAACTTGTCTCCATCAGGACTCCAGCTAAGTACATTCATGATGGAATGGTCGAAACCCGAGTTAGGAGCTACCCCTTTAAGGGTATGCAAGGTGGTTCCAGATGAAAGTTCCCAGTAAATAACAGCCCCAGTTGAATCAATAGAGGCCAAATATTCGCTGTGGGGATCGAAACCTAAACCTGTCACTGGTCCTTTGTGTCCTTTAAGAACTCTTGAAATTGAACCATCAACTGTGTTAATAAGCTTAATGCCTTCATCATCACCAGCGGCTGCCAACAGTGTCCCGGATTTGTTAAACGCCAGGGTGCGTATTGGCAGCATGAATCGGGTTATATTAGTCTGAAATTCTCCACCTAACAAGTTTAATTATAAAATTAATCACAAATTAACATCCGAGAGCAATTACACAGAGAAATTTGTAACAATAAACGCTTCAAAATTATAACATCCGAAGAAAAAAGTCCAAGCTTTCAGTTTTTTCAGGGATCCAAGAACTAGTGAGCCTTTGAATTCAACAACCCCTTTAATTCCAGCATTTCACATTGATCTACCAAATCTTTTTTTCGCTTATTGATATTAATTTCAAACAAATCGAAAAACCCAGTTTCTAAAAACCCCTAAAACCAAAAAAATGGTTGGGAGATATTCACCTGGAAACTTGTAGAGCTTGACGGAGTGGTCGACGGAGCCGGAGGCGAGGCAGGTGGAGTTGGGGCTGAGAGCGAGAGCTGTGACCCCGTCGCGGTGGTGGCGGAGGAGCTTGGGAGGGCTGGACAGGATAAGAGAGTCGTGGATGGCGATTGTGGGGTCGGAGGAGGAGGCCGTCACGACGTGGTAGGCCTGCTGGTCCCACAGCACCGAGCAGTACGACGGCCCCCCGCCGCTGCTCGTGGGCTTGTGGGCCTCTCGGAGCTTCAAAGTTCGGATCTTCATGGCTCCGCGTGCGGATCGACGGAAACTTGGATTTGGGTTTTGTTGGATTTTCCAGATTTCTTTGTTGTTTGATTTAATTGAGAGAGAAAGAGAGGCAATGTGGGTTGTGGCGGGAAATTGGGTTTGGGTTTGGCGGGTAAGATTCAAGATTTTTGCTGGTTTTGGGCTTTACTTATGGGCTCTAGAAAGTTTGTAGAAATTCAATAACCATGTAGTTTGATCTTACTAAGCGTGACAGGCCCACCAGTAAATATTGGTATATGTTTTTGTTGCGATCACTGTTTAAAATATCCACGAAATTGTCGATATTTCAGTTGAAATGTTTGAAAAATCAATGATCGATATGAAAATGAGAGGGGAAATTCAAACTTCAATCTATATTGGCGAGATGTAGGAAAATCATTGAATATCGGCAATATTTACCGATTCACTTCATAAATTTTACTAAAACTCATTGCAGATTTCTAACTTTTTTTTTTTTTTTTTGAGAAATTTTTCTTAATTTTGATTGAACCTGAATGAGCTGAACTAATTTCTTCACATTCACATGCGTTCACTTTTTCTTTTTCTTTTTATAATAATATTATTCTTATTTCTTACCGTCAAAACATACCACAATTTCATACCTTACGTGGAAGATGAAGTGGGAAAAGGACTCGGTCCGGATCTCTCCTATCAAAGGTCAAGGATCAAGTGATTCGGGTCATTAAAATTTGATCTAACGGTTACAAACAACAAACAAGGGGTCCCTCTAAAAGTTACAATAATTGTAACCATTAGATCAAATTTCAATGATCCGGATCACTTGATCATTGACCTTTGATGGGAGAGATCCGGACCGGATCCTCTTCCGGTGAAGTGGACAGCCACATTAATTAAAAAAGGTATAGTGGCAGTTGAGGTAGATAATCACTTCAAATCCATTTATCAAATAATTATGTATCTCTTCGTTAATAAAATTTTAAGAAATTGTCACTCGGTACTACGATCTGGTGGTATTCCTCTTCACTTGGAAGTGAGAGGTTTTATGTTCGAATCTCGTGGATGGCAAATTCAATACTAAATTTGGTTGCCCATTGTGTGGTTCAGCCGAACTCCTCATCCCCTTAATGTAAAAAGATCGATGTATTAAAAAAAATTAAGAAATTAATCAAACCCGACTCTTTTAAGTTTTCTAGCCTCCCACATCGCCTCCTCCCTCCCATCTCTCCATCTCCATCTTGCTTCACCGGTGACTGATGGTGCTCTAATCCCACCTTCACCGGTAACTGGATAATCATCTAATGTTGCTCCACTCCCTCTTCCGCCAATCTTTGGATTTCATAGCATCTTAATCCCGCCAACATCAAAGATAAATGTGAAATAGATTGGACACAATCTTTGGCTCTTCTCTTCGACTTCTGGGCTTTTCTTAAATGGTGCATTTTTCTCTACCGCCCTTAAGAGGTGGTAATATTCATCAACCTACTTATTAACATTAGATGAGTTTAAGGACTCATTTGAAAGTGTTTTTAAAATGACTAAAAACACTTTTAATGAAAATGTTTTTGAAATTAATTCTTGGTAAAAATTCAAGTGGATCATGGAAAAACACTTGAAGTGCTTCATGCAAAAAACACTTGAAGTGCTTCATGCAAAAAACACATATCTGATGCTTTTGGAAACCAAAATCAGTTTCATCAAAAACGCTTTGAGTCATTTTAAATTTTTTTTCCAAACAAGTACTAAATTTTGAAATTTATGTTTATCAATTATATAGACACATGAGGTGGTATATTTAAATGATAAGTGTAGCACTATTTTTTTATTTTTTTTTATTTTTATAACAAATGGGCAATTGCTTTGTATTAGTGTCTTAGGGGTTGCAATTCCAGATGCTAACACATTTACACTACTCAAAATTTGTACCAATATATGATTCGATGAGTACATGATACACGAATGAAACATGAACGTTGTTCATCGCATAATATTATCTTAATAAAACGACAACTTTTCTCCTTTCTCGTTTTTGCAATGAATAGTATTAACTGTTGTTTTACATTGACATACGAATTAATCAACAAGTGAGTGTACATGAACACGACACACGATATAAATAAGTATCACAAACATAAGTGGATGGCGCCCACCCTTTAAACTGAAGCTCTCTCGGTAGGTAGGAACAATCTGCAGAAAATGGTTGGTTATGTTTCCTATTGGGGCATTTCCTATGAGTTAATGAGCTACATAATAGGATCTCAATGATGCATAACATACAATTGTTTCTTTGAAACATGACACACACACACACACACACACATATATATATATATATATATATATGCATGGCAAGGTAGGTTGCATGTGACCATGTCTTATAAAGGCAACCCAACTTTCCTTTATATTTGAATCCCCATGTTTGAACGCCAAACTCGCAAGCCAAAAGCTGTCTGCATTTGAAATTTGTAGTCTAAACTTTATCATATCCACATACATTTAGAATCCCTATATTAAGCTAGCTCTTTTACCGTACATCCGGGTACAAATTCTTCAAACAAAACCAAGAAGAATGCGCACTAGAAATTAGTATTTCAATAAGTTATTAAAGAGAAGATCGACATGATTTCTTTATCCGAAGAACTCATGCATCACAGGATTTGTATTTCGTCGTTCCTCTTTGTTCACATAGTCATTTAAGAACGAAGATAATATAAATACATCCCCTTCGTAAGTAAGTTTGATGAATGTTAATTCCATTAGCTGATTCACCGACTGTTACATATCTCAAATTTCTAAATCCATGGGAATGTACAAAGTTTTCACTCCCATGCATACCATGGTGTTTGAAGTTTGAACCCCTTTTTTCACCGTTGACGACTCCACTTTTGGGGTGGGGAACCTTATAAAATCAGTAAAATCTCACGTGTGGACATTCTCAAGCAGCCTTCTGAAAAAATCTAATAACCCAATTTACTATACATATAATTACATAAATCTTCCTCTCTTCACACTTCGCAAATTACCAAAACACCAACTTGGTCAAATGAGGAGCATGTGCTTCCTTCTCAAACTCCACCTTAATTTTTACCACGCATGTTAGTTTAATTTGCCCCAGGAGAGACTGACATGTTTATACGGGGAGGAGAGTCGACAACTAAATAAAATTACTATAAAGTCCGAAACCCTAGGGTTAAGTTGTATGTGGCCAACCTTGGCCACGAAAAGAAACCTCCTCGTTGCATGCATGGCGGCAGACAGGCGCTGAACACCGTATCTTCCATTCCACGCGGTCACAGCGCTTTTCCTAACAAATACTGTTAACTCTTCTCATATAAAATTGCAGAAATATATATTGCCAAGTTGCCAACCCTCGCAAAAACCATTGTGTCAACTTTTACATTAACCAAAACTTTGAACAGTGATTTGTTTTCTGTTACTTTTTTTTTTCTCTTCATCGATCCTTTTTCCCAGGTAACTGTACATCTGCCAAAAACTCCGTAATCATATTTTAATACTACGACAGATGGAGAAAAGAAAGGCAAAGTGTTGACTAGTACTACCCGTAGCTTTGCTACTTTGACGGTTTGATCTTTATATATATATATATGAAGATCTTCTTCCCTTTCACTAGCTAGGGTTCCTGTCTTTTGATAGCTTTCGAAGTTAGAAAAACATACACATTACATATATATACACCAAAGAAGAAAGGAACTCAGAAATGGCGTCTTTCAAGCTGATTACCTTTGTTCCTGTCTTCATTTTGCTACATCTAATACAATCTACAGCTCATACACACGGAGGTAATATTTCTTGATAATTAAGTAGGTTTTCTCAAAGTAGTTAGAGATAATCTCTGTGTATGCGTAATCGATTTTATTTTCTTATATCCTTATCTCCTTATTAATCGATTTTTCTTTATACTTCATGTAGCTATGAACAAAGTAGTGCTGTCTGCTGATGAAACTGGTCATTTAGTAGTGCTGAGAAGAAGCCTCGTCGATGTTGAAAAGGTACACTAGCTATTATACAGATGGGAAATGATTTTCATCAATCCGCTTCTTCTAATGCATACTCCTGTTTATTTTCTGTCATTTGATTATCCTTTGATTATCAATTCAAAAACCATAAGCATCACTTTAAACACAGATCTTTACAATTTTAAGAAAAACTACTACGTTTTCAGGAAATTCATGACCGCGTTCCCGCTGCTGTGGAAGAAGCTGAAGATACAAGAATTGGGGGCAGGAAAATGATGCCAGAAAGGAATCTGGGAATGGTAAAAGAGGAAGTGTTGAAAAGCAATGGAGAACGTAGATTGAGAAGTGCAAGTAGTAGCGGTCGTGTGAAGGTTAAAATACCTGGGTTTATGCCTTTCAATGCTGACTACCATGTCCCAAAACCTCATCCACCGAAGAATAACTAACTAAGGATCGAAGATCTGCAGAGCGCTGGTGAAGTGGCCGCCGGCGGCTTGAATTTAGAGTTAGTTTTAGGGCACAAAGTTTTGTCTTACTCTTCATTGTTTCTTGTTTTAGCTAGGTTTTCCACACAGAGAGTGTTTTATCTTTGTGGATTTTGTTGGTTGTTTATTTATTTTACTTTTAAGGCTACAATTTCCGGTTATGTAAGCATTTTTTACAGAGAAGCAAGTTTGGAAATATAGAATTAGTGTTCAAAGCTATATATTTTGTTTTATTTCTAAGTGCAACCAGAGTTCCGAAAGATCCCTGCAACAGGTTTGTATATTTGTTCAAATTTCTCAAGCCACCCAAATCATGTTCTTTATTCTCATTTACAAGGGCTTGTAAATTTGAAATTCAGTTAGTTAAGAACATTCTTGCTTTGAAGGTTTCGAATTCGAATTCTCCCTCCTTCTATACATATATTTTTAAGGGTTCTTTCTTTTCATTTATTATTTTATTAACTAATTAACTATTATTTACTATAGTCTAGTAATTGTTATGTTTAATTTTCGTCAAATGCTAATTTGAACTACATTATTGCTAGTCAATTGTGATGCTTAGCTCAATTTCTCCCCTTTAGTATAGATAATATCGTTATCTACACTAAGGGAACGGTGTCGACTTAGCCTCACAATGCTGCAAGCTATTATTTACTATATTTGGCTTCTATATGAACGAATCGAGTAATAAATATGCAATGCTCCAAGCCAAAACAAGAACTTAAATACAAACAGGAAGGACAAAAGTACTGTATTTGGGAGTAGGGGGCAAATAGTTACATGCAATAAAGTAATCTTACCATCTAACGAAAAAAAATTGCAAATGATTGATTTTTGACAAATAGCCAAGTGGGAAGTTATCGAAATCAACTTGTGATTAGTCAAACATATTTGACTGTCATGGTTAATTAATCATGTCTTTCGTATATGACAAAAGAAAGTATGATTCTCTCTCCTCCTATTTGAACGGTCACGATTAAGTCACATCAACATCTTATATAGAAAGAGAAAGACAAAATAAAGAATGTGAGAGGAGATAATGAAAGGATATGGAAAGATGAGGGAAGAGAATCATCCTGACAAAAAACGTCACACATCAAGTGCATATGTGCGACATCTTTTGAAGAAACTACTAGCATATCGAGATTCATCCCATATTTAACTCAGGTGCATGGAATCAGACGTACTGCTCTGATCAATTTAAAGAAGGAGATGGATTGTCTGCCCTCCCCATCCCATACCATTCGCATCCCCTCCTATTTTTGTGGTCACGGTTAAATCACGTCAACATTTTATATTCACATTGCTTTTTGTTTTATTATTTCTATAAAAAAAATCAATATAAATATTGATGCGACTAAACCGTAACCACATAAATAAGAGGGGATGAGAAGGGAATGGGATGGGAGTGGGCACACAATTCATCTCCTTTAAAGAAACTACTAGCAATATATATATATATATATAAGCCATATTGTATTTACTTTTTCCCATTTCTATCTATACTTTCTCTAGTTTTCTACAACTGAATTATTGCCAGGACTCAAAAAGGAAACTACAAGCATAAAACAGAAAACGAAGAAGACAGATTTGTGATCTTTATTCCTGCACTTGAGCTGATCCCGGATCCCTCTTGATTCTTAAACTATCTACATAACTGTACTGTAGACTGCTTATACCGCCGATGACGATGTTCTTTGTTGCTGCAGAAATTAGAGAATCCCCAAATCCCCCAACAAAAAACTGATGGCAGCTTGGTCTCTGCGGTGCCGTGCTTCTATGTCAAACTAGTAGTCGAAGTAGGTTAAAATCTGCAAGATGTTCCGAGTCGCTGTCTCTGCCTGAGGGTTGCAGACCTTCGGTTGCCCAAGGCGGGGTAAAGAAGCTCCCTGAACTTTTCAAGGAACAGAATCCATTCCTCCTCACTCATGTCAGCAACCTTCACGAAGCACGGTGAGGTTGGTAACTGATCATTTGCACTTCTTCTGATTCCGGATATGGTTGCAGCTCGCTGGAGCCGGCTTTTCCCATCCACATCTATTCTTTTCAGAGGAAGGGGCAATGTTGAAGCAGTTTGAAACAAATTTGGCAGAATAGAGATTCCGTCTGCCCTTACTTCATCCTCTTCCAAACTCTCATCTAGCTTGGACAGCAAGTTTCGACCATTAGCGCCTCTAGACCCAAAAGGATACGAAACCTGATCAAAGAAGTGACGCGACATAACGTGTGAAGGATCAAGAATCCCAGCGTTTTCACAATCTATATCAAACAGAAACTCTTCATTTCCTTCTTCCGCCTCAAAGGTTGACAAGTTCAAATCTGCTATGATCTTCCTGGCCTCGAGGCATACAGCTTCAAGTTCGCTTGGCTTCTCCTCTTGCCCTCCAAACTCCCTACTCATCATCTCACCAATCTCAGCAAGGCAGAGCCCAAAAGCAGCAGCTTCCTTGAGAAATGTTGTGCACAGGACCAGAACTCTGAGGCATGCCTCTCGGATCATGGGCAGCTCCATTTTCAGCATATCGGAGTCGCAAATTGGATTAAGATTACTTATATACTCAAGCTCATCCTCAGAGAAAGGAATTGATGCCTGAGGCCAATGAATCCACTCAAAATATGGATCTTCCAAGTGCTCCGGCAAGCACAGTCCGTGGTCAATTGGAATGAGCTCCACCCTACCAAACTCCCCATCAAGCTTTTTAACCAGAAGGTTCCCAGCATGCCTGTCAGTGTTAAAGATCCTAATGTCTAAAATGCCTATTCTATGAACGGCTGATACGGGAAAGCTTGAAGGTCCATAGTCACTGGCATCAAAGTCATGAGGGATGAACAGCTGCAGAGACGCAATCTTGCTAACCCTTTTCTTCTTCTGAATCTTATCTCCATTGACGCCATAATTAACATTGAAGATTTGATGTGCAGCCTTCACAAGAACAGTTGGAGGCACATTAGCAAAGTGATCATAATCCAGAAGGTAGGCAGCAACTTCTCGAAACCCTGTTTCCCCAACTCGCACTGAACGCTTCAGGCCAGGCTGCCCGAGTGCCTTGCCTACAAAGCCTTTAGGGTTGTTCGGTGCAAATGGCTCCTCATCTGTTGGCTTCACGATGGCAACACTCTCGCCCATCATGTTCCTAAAGTAGTAAGCACCACCAAGCCCACTATGCACGGGGATCGGATCAACACCCTTCTTGATAGCAACCACAATCTCCTTAACCAGTTCATCAATTCTCGCAAAATTATTTGGACACCCCAAAACCTCAATAGAATCACTCTGATCCCTGTGCAGATTTTGCCCAGTAGGTGACAGACAAGGAGTTGACGAGCTTCTGTTCATGACATTCCTAGCAAGTAGTAGCGTTGAACGATTGCCGATGGCACTAAGATCATTGTTCAATATACGATCCCCAAACGTCAAAGAGCTCTGGTCCGTAGGTACATTCAGGGCAAGCTGCAACCTCCTTTTAACCGTGTGGGCATTGTCACCCCTTTCCAACTCCATTCCCAAAACACACCCAGTCTCAGTCTGCACAAAGACACGCCTCCTCCGAGCAAGACTGCCTCTCGAGCTCTCAAGGCGGTCGCCATTCAGCAGCCCACTGAGCAGTGTCACAGCCATCTGGGTCTTAACAGGACTCTCCAACTTTGTAGCCATCAAATAAGGATGAAAATCCTTATTGAATCGCGCGGTTGATAGGATATCAGGGTGCAAATCCTTCCAACTCTCTCAGCAGGTGCCAAAATAGATGACACCAATTGAACGAGAGAGACAAATGGCGGCGAATCACTCATAAACTATGCTACCATTACTCTATAAAATCGTTGACAACATAAACACAGGCAAGATGTGGACTCAAGATACTACATCAGGAACCTTTCTGATCACGCCGCTCGATTCAGCAACCCGAAAACCTGCCAAGAATTAAGACAAAACCGTCAAACTACTTGTAATCAAGCTTTCTAACTTTTTAATTTCTCCAGAAAATGCCTAAATCTTGATTACTCTCATAAAATTGACTATTTTTAGTGTACACAGAGATCACTGAATTTTCTTTTACTGGTCTTACTGTCTGTTTGGTTGCTGAGAAAGCTGCTGGAAAAATGCGCAGGAAAAATAAAAATTAAGCCAAATCGTACGGATATTCAGAAAAATTCGAGTATTTAATTTCAATCTACTAAAAAATTGAAAAAAATAAAATAAAAAAAGTTCATTGCTGTTTCGCTCACTTTCCCGCAGTTTCTCGCCAACCAAACGGAGGATTACGCAGAGAAAATATAAATAAAAAAAACCTAGAAAATCAAATTGAAAAATGAGAAACCAAACGAAAAGATCACAAAAGAAGATATCAAACATTGAAACCTCACCGGCGGTCTCCGAAATAAAAAATCCTCGACGGCGAGATCAGCGAGATACACGGAGAGAGAAGAAGGAGAAGAAGAGCTGACGATCATCAGAGGACATGGAGAAGATCCGACGGCTACGATTCAGCCATCAGGATCACGGCTTCTTCTTCCAGGACAGCGTCTGTCTTCTCCAAAAGCCCCCAAATCCTCCCGTCTCTATCTTCTAGTCGGTTCCATTTTTCGTGAATTTACGACAAACACCTGATCATATCGACCGTAGGATCGAGAGAAGGACGTGATCATGGCTGTTGATTCGGATCGTGATGAATCTGTACGGAGAATCGCGCGTCGAATGCGTGGAAATATTTTTGGCGGGACGATAAGAGGGGATCTTATCGTCTACGTATGTAATTACATTTGCCGCTTGTTTTCCGGCCTGCAGCATGAGCAGTAGGCAGGCTGGACGCCAGGGAATATCTTATTTTACAATATTATCTTAAATCAGATTTTTATTTCAAGTGGTATGTCCTAAAACCAACATGTATTATTCGACCTTGTCGCGTGACGGTGAACGAGTTTTATGTAGATCATTTTTTTCAAGTGTTATTTTTAAAGTTTATTCAATGATTTAAATTTATTAATATTCTCGGGAACTGGATTATGATCTTATTTTATTTTTTGAAACAAAAAAATTGTCAAACTACACTTTGAAACTCGATAAATGGCGTCAAATACGTTGACTTGTTGGGGGTAATATTGTCATTTTTAAGGAATGGAAGAAATTCGGACAAAGTGAAGCAAATATTAAGTCTCGGGGTGTAAAGTGATGGTTTTTGAGTTTCAGATCGAAAAATATTATTCGAATCAAGTTTCATGGGCATTGATAAAAATAAACTTTATTCAATCCAATGGTAAGAAATAAACATGATTCCTTTAGTTGTAAACAATGTGTGTTATGTCAGTTGAATAAAGTAGCGTGTTCGCTTCTTACACCCAAGTTCCAACGCCTCGCGCTATATTTAAGTTGTATATTTATTGTAAAATTGTATATTTATTTGTACTTAAAGAACTAAATAAATAAATAAAAAACGAAATCACGTAACATATAGCGGTGAAAACATTTGTTACATGAATGCATCTTGATACAATCATACTCAAACTTCAAATATATAAACACATGACAATTTAATCCAACGACACTCATTTTGTTATACCAGGCATTCAATCCAATCTCATATTTATTCATAAAATTAAACCTACGAATTAGAAGGTGTTACAAGAATTTTAGGGAAACAAGATAAGTAAAGAAAATGATTTCTATGTACTGGGCTTTATAGTGGGCTCCCAATCCGTTACACCACGTACATAAAGGTCCATATTTTCTGAAGTGCAGCTTACGTGGGCCAAATTCTCATCCCCGTTTTGAGGTGGGCTTCATCATCCAACATCTTTTTTGTTTTTGGTCAAACTATGAATTTTGTTAGATTAGTCATCGACGGGGTTTAACCCAACGCTGTCATGCAATGACTCAACTCCTTTTCACCACTGTAGTAAAGGGCATCCAGCATAAAATTTGGATAGTATCTTATTGTTGTGGTGACACAAAACCTAAACTTGATCAACCCAAGTTGAACTAGTTGAGCTCTATATCGAGAGAGAGTATCCAGTAGGGTTGTCGTAATTCTGTTTTAAACATAAAGCATACAGGTCGGGAGAAATTATTGCGTCTAAGTTGGACCCCGTCAGCCATACGACCACATACCTATAAAACCCTCCTTCCCCACCCCACTCGCATTTCAGTTAACTTTGTCGTAGTCTTATGTATGTACAAAGATTAGGTGCGTATGGACAAGTCACGTGGTCCGAATGCTCTCATTCTTGAATGCTAGCTTGGCCAATATACACATGTAGTGTGCCCATATCATGAGTTTGTCGCAACACCATCCAAATTCCAACATCATAACTAGGCAATCATAATTCACATTACACCATGTGACATCCAAACGGAGCTTTGTGGTTACACAACACAACAACCCGCAATGTGCTCAAAACACTGGCAAGTGCCGCCCAATAGCGAAACCCTCCGAAACCCTAATCATCCGATGTTCCATGCCAAATTCCAAACAAATTTATTCGTCACGGTTGACGGCGACACTTGTCCCACCCCTCCAGGGGCCCCGTCGCACTTGTAAGAACCAGGCAAAAGCGCACGCGATACCACCACGTGACCTCGCCACGTCACCCACCACACCCCTTTCGCAACCCCTAAACGACAGGTCACTTGGGAGTTGGGAGAGGCAGGCACATGCCCCCACTCGAGTTTTTTGGCCTTTCCTCCTTTTTCCGGGATGGGTAACGCTGGCCCCACCTTCCATCCCCACGTGACACGGTCACGAGAAAGAGAGTGACCCCGCCACCGCCTAGCACGTGCTCAGTGAGAGAGAGAGAGAGAGGGAGCCCTACATATATAGGCCTATGGCCTAAGCTAGGATAGCCACCCAACCAATGAAATCCCCAAACCACTCGTGATGTGGCCATGCCCATGCTCCTTAATTTCCCAAATTATCCTCGTTTCATCAACGAAATCACGCAAGACTCCAAGGGGTTGATCAGGTATTTCGTACAAATAAACGACGTTAACAGACTGTACCGGCGTATGACGGCGTTATAAAGGGAAGGGAAGATGTAGGCGATAGGCGTGGTGAGAGATGGGGTCCCCACCGCACGCGAGGAGGCGGCAGGATTGATGAACCATGAGAGCAGTTCCACTGTGGTATTTAGCCATAGGGATAGGCAACAAGTCCAATTCAATTGCCTTCCAAACTAGCTCTAGCTCGTTCGGGCTATTAGGCTAAGGGAGAGTCTGTGGAAGAGGGCATGTGGGAGTTCAAGGCCCGAGTGCCTGAGGGGAAGTGACGTCAACCATGTATTAAAAAAAATGGAGTTTTAACGAAAAGCCTGCGATACTGTTCACTTTAACGAAAAACCACATTTTTACACTAAAAAGTCAAACCTGATACTATTCACTTTACCTTTTATTTGTCCTTATTGTTAAAACTCAAAGTTTTCAAGCCCTTTTCATTAGTTTTTCTTAAAAAAAATTGCGTCAAGCACGTGGGGGCTCGTCTCCGGCTTATTTCAGATGATGGGGCCCGTGTGTCAACCCCATTCAGTCACTTTGAATCTGAACCGTTTGATTTCTAGATCAACGGTCCATTTTTTCGACTTTAAAATTTTTTTAGAAAAAGAAAAAATTAGAAATGTTTGGGTGGGCCACATGTCTCATTCTGGACTGTTGGATTTCAAATTTTTTGTAATCCGACGGTCCAGAGTAATTAAGAATAATTAAAAATACGAAAAAAATTTCAAAAATAAAAAATTATATTTTTTTAATAAATACCTTATCGTTTTCTCCCACCTTACACCACATTTTAATATTTTCAACAATTCTAAACAGGTAAAGATATGTCGCACAACGGAATTAGTTAAAAATCTTATCGAACTTTATTCACAAATATTGTACTTTCGGATAATGACACGTTCTGTGATGAGATCGGTTAAAAATCATATTCGAAATTTAAATTTAAATTATTTTTTATTATTTTTATAAAATAAAAAAAATTTAATATTTTATTACCTATTGCCATGATTATTCATTTTAAAAGTGAAGATGTAAAAAACAATTACCGTTCATTAACGACAATTGTTATTTATTGGATGAGATTCAATAATCAATTGCCATGGAGAGCCCTCACGCATTGAAATTTGAAATTGCTCTGAACGGCAGGGGATGGGCACACGTGAGGGGTTGCCTGCTCACGCGCATAGTGCTTAGCCGTCCGTTCGTTCTCTTGCTCTCTTTGTCTGAGTGGGAGTGGGTCCCATCACGTCATTGTGAAAACATACGTATGTATCATATCACACGGGATCGCGTTATAGTTGTAGTGGCGTAGGGGCCCACCGCGACGCAAGTGTGAGTTGGCCACGTGATTTGGGAGGCCGACGATGTGGTAGGCAGACGTTTTCAATCACGTGATGGAGCGCGGATTCCGCGGGGAAATGGACACGCGTCCACGGCCGTAAAAGTGTGGAGAAATCTAAATTACTAATTAGTTGGTTTCGAAAATAGATCTTTTCCGGATTTTTTCTCCTAGTTCACTAAATCAGAAAATTCATGTCATTAAAAATTAATTAAACGGTCGAAGTTTTTATAAATTTTAAAATGGACTCTTATTTATAGCCGTTAGATCAATTTTCAATAATACAAATTCTCTGATTTGATAGATTAAAAAAAATCAGAAAATTCATGCCATTAAAAATTGATTAAACGGTCGAAGTTTTTATAAATTTTAAAATGGACTCTTATTTATAGCCGTTAGATCAATTTTCAATAATACAAATTCTCTGATTTGATGGATTAAAAAGAAATCAGAAAATTCATGCCATTAAAAATTGATTAAACGGTTAAAGTTTTTATAAATCTTAAAATGAACTCTTATTTATAGCCGTTAGATCAATTTTCAATAATACAAATTCTCTGATTTGATGGATTAAAAAGAAAGAATACAGAGATGATTCTTTTCCTTTTGATTAAACTAAGGAAGAAAAACGTAATTAATTAATCAAAGATGTCAGTGAAGGAGCCTGTGGGGAATAGGGTATGGAAATCCAGTTATCCTAAAAAGCCAGAGACACGCAAAAACGATTTGTTAACCAATCCCTAGACGGATTCCTTAGGAAGGGAATGTCCATGTTACGCCGAAACACTCTGTTACTAAAAACCAAAGCCCCCCAAATTTCCATCATTTTTTAAAACTCCCCCTACTAAATTAATAAAAGAGAAATGCTAAAGACATCTCAAAACTCTATTGATTCTCTGTCATTTCATATGTTTTTTAATAATGTTTTAAGGTGAACTGTCAATTTAGTCCTTGAATTATCACCTCAGTGAAAATTAGGTTCATAAACTATTTTTTTAGAAAAATTAGTCATTGAATTATAAAAATCTGCGAATTACATCCATAATATTATATTCGAAGCTACTATATTCAATTTTCCGTCAATTTAAATCACGTTACTTGCACATGATCCACATTTGAGGGTAGATTGATAGTTTTTCATAAAGAAATAGTGTATGGAGTTCGCTTTGGAGGGTAAATTGGTAGTTTTTCATAAGAAATAATGTAAGTTAGTTTCGGATTGTAAATTAGACGTTAGATTCGCAACCTATATAAAATGTTAAGGGCTTATAGGCAATAAAATAACGGTATTACACTTTAAATTGTGTCAAGTGAGTTAAGTTGATGAAAAATTGGATAAAATAGATTTGAATATAATAGTAGGGATGAAATTAGCAATTTTTAATGAATTTAAGGACTTATTTTACCGAAAAAATAATTCATGAACCTAATTTTCACTAAGATGATAGTTTAAAGACTAAATTGGCGCTTCACCCAATGTTTTATAATGTTGGTAAGGAGAATTGACGTTAAACTGAGGTGAGAATAGAGAATTCATGAAGAGTCTCACTTTGAAATAAACTTTTTTTCTTAATAAAATGCCAACGTTACATGTTTTGCTTTGGTGGCTAAACACTCTGCTAACAGTCGTAATGCCATGCTTTGTTTTGTATTTGAAATTAAATTATTGGAGTTAAACAAAAAGTTTTACATTCAAAGAACAAACTTGCAAGTTCACACTCAAACACGCTTACAAAACATAAAAAAAAAAATTGTAAATAATAATCGCCCTTGCTCTTGTTCAACGAGTGGAGTTACACAAGTAGACTTACTTTTCAGTCGGGCAATTACATGCCATTGCCCTTGCCTCCTCCAACGGGTGAAATTCCTCAAAGGTATATTAATATAAATAAATTCATGTATTTTAATTTGAAATGAATAATTGTTCGGATTCTTCTTAATTATATTTCTCTAATTTTCTCTTCTGAAATTATATGAACTATACATTAACAAGTCAATTATTGTTAAAACTATCAATTTAATATTTATGCAAATGAGATTTTAATTTTCATTTCTGCATGATATTCGAGATCATGCTTGCATGAAAAAAAGCTTTTAAATAAAATATTGGTGCTGTAGATGGTACATGAACCCAGTGTGCTGTCATTATGTATTGGAATCTTTAATCACTTTACTAATCACTTTGTTTTTAAGTTGTTTAGTGTATGGATTGCATTGGGTCTAATCTTTTTTTTTTTTTTTTTTAAAGCAAAGGGAGGGAATAGCTGGTGATTTCACCACGACATTTTATCTTTTTGGAGGTAGGAAAGACTCACAGATATATTTTGGCCTCCTTCTAACCTTCATTGTCACATCCGGCCCGGGCTCCTACCACATCCCGGGCTCGACTTCACCATAGCACGATATTGACCGCTTTGCGCCCCGGCCACGCCCTCACGGTTTTGTTTATGGGAACTCACGCGACGGCCAGCACTCCTTGATTCTGGTCGGAGTGTGTCATTCATCGTGTAATTTACGAGAACTAGAAATCAAACTCAATAATGCTATGGTCCAGTGTATTAAAACGTCTGCCATATAGATTATGAAATGGGATTTAAAAATTGTTGACTACACAAATGACATTGTTCCAAATTAATAGCAGCATGTTGGGTTCCTTTTAAACCATGTAGATTATGAAACCATCATCACATGTGTGACAATTACCAAACATTGCAATTGATTTATAGTTTAATTGCTGAACTGAAAATATGTCGGCTTAACAAATCTGGTATGTGCAGGTCTAATAAACCTGATGAAATGTGTTTTATATCTGGTTATTTCTTATTTATATCACACAACAATTTCATATTCATGGTTTACGTTAAAGATTATACGTACTGAGGTTGGATTCGTCACACGCGTATTCATTTGTTAGTAACTTAGTATTCCATCATGATTCACAAAACAATAATTTTGTCAATCATATATATTATAACATTTAAACAAGTAATGTATGGTTGTTTGTTAATAAATCTTAAAATATGTAAATTTTTAATGTGATTGTCACACCTTCAAGTAGCTAGTTTTATGAATACGTTCAGTTATAAAATGTATTTCTATTATCGATGTTGCACTGTAAATTCATAACATATCATCCTCGGCATCCACGATAATATAACACGTAAATTACCTTACCAAAACCATGAAGTGTGAAGATTTCTAATGATAAATTTTGGGATTTGTTTAAGAATAAATGGGGATTACGGGACCCAAATTAAAGTGGATCGATGGTGACAGATTTAGTTGGGCTCATCTCCCATCTCTCAACTCCGATCATCTCTTCCAATTTTCAAAGGTGAGAGGGCCAAAGCAATATATTTTTTTAACAAACGATATTATTTGTACTAAGGTAGGGAATGTGCTAAGCCTCATAGTAGGCTAACAATAATGTGATTCAAATTCGCTATTGGCAATAATCAAATCTAAAACCTCTAATTGACAAATAAAAAAGAATATCATTAGACTATATTACTAAATGGCGAGCGGAACAAATCAATTAAGTAAAGCAACGAAACAAACTGTTTGTGTTGGTGGTGTTTTTTCTTAGGAAAACTAATGAAAAGTCCAAAAAAACTTCATTTTTAACGAAAAGCTCTTTTTAAAGGTATAGTGAATAATGTCAAGTAAAGGTAAAAATGTGGTTTTTCGTTAAAAATGAACAGTACCGGGAGTGTTTCGTTAAAACGCCATTTTTTTTTTTGCGGGTATTTTGATGCACGTGAGGTGGGGGGTCAACTCAGCTGTCCCCAAGCCATTGGCTTTGCCTTTGTGGCGACCACCATGAAAACGACCGCCACGTCACTTTTCAGGTCACATCTTCCTCCCAGCGGTAGAGCCACTCATTACCTTCTCATCTGCCCATCATCGTCCCAATCCCTAATCTTATTTTTCTAATTACAACTTCGGTTTCTTGTATTAATTAGTTGTTGCTTTCTCACATGGTACTCGAATTGTTTTGTTACCATCTTTTAATCGAACAAAATTTTTATTATGTTCTGGTGTTTGATATGCAACGAAAGGATGATGAGGTAAATGTGTTTCAGTAGTAAATGATCAAATAGTCATAGTTGTTAGGGTATAAAAATTCATAATTGTTAAGAAGAAAATCTTCGGTAAAACTGTTTGATTACAACAGCCCACACGGGGGCGAAACTACCATATAATTGAATAAAATGGAGACTTATATTTCGGATAAAATGGTTAGACACTCATACTCACACTTTCTCCACTATTAGTTATGACACAAAAACGCAAGTCGTATGATGAGACGTCTACAATATGTATGTATATCGAGAAAAATTATTGTCTGAAACTGAAATGCCAACCATGTATATAAACTTTCACCCATGTATGTGTCATGTATTAATACTATATCTCAAAGTATGACTCTCCGTTCTCTTACATATATATATATTAATTACTAATTGGAGGATGTGGCGCTCGAAACTATTATAATAAAGTAAAAGATGATGGATTTCGAACCCTAAATACATGAATAGAAATCTAATATCATATCCACTACGATATTCGACCATATCTCTTATATTACTATCACGCCATACTTAATGTGCTAACTAATTGGATTGCTTGGTATAAACACAACTTTCAACTAAACATTGTCCTGCAGGTGATGTAAGATAAGACTGCAATTATAGAATATTTATTTTCCAATATACAAATCTATAGTTTTCTCTCAATAACGTGTACTTTTAGGTCTATTTTTTCGTCCGGTTTCTCTCCTAGTTCATCCTCTTCTAATATAATTATTATATTATGATAAAATTATTCTAATAATTAGGACAAGATGGCACGGTGTTTGCTACATCTTCTTACGAAACATGAGTGCTACCATACTAATTAATTAGTTAAGATATAATGTGACTTATTTAACTAATTAGTTTGAAGAAAAACAAGTGTTTGCAAGCATCTTATAATTTGGGTCCACTTTTGGATGGGCATCACATGACAATTCATATAATATAATTATTATTATAACACATAAACATATAAATATACCTTGACACGGCATTTGGCCTATTACTCATGTTCCCTAACAATGTATCAAATCCAATATATTTTGGCAAACCACAAGTTAAAACAATATTAAAGTAGTTAAGATAGGTTTGATGTCACATCCCGACCCGGGCCCCCACCACATCCCGGGCTCGACTCCGCCGTATCACGATATTGTCCGCTTTGGGCCCCGACCACGTCCTCACGGTTTTGTTTCTGGGAACTCACGCGAGCAAAACTTCCCAATGGGTCACCCATCTCTGCCCAATTCTCGCTTAACTTCGGAGTTCCTACTGAATCCGAAGCTAGTGAGCTCCTAAAAGGCCTCGTGCTAGGTAAAGATGGGAATATACATATAAGGCTTATAGGATCCACACCCCTGAGCGATGTGAGATCTAACATTTGAGGTATCCAAAAGAGTGCTTCAGGAATAAAAGTATTAGGTGGTCGGTGCATTTTTGCTCGCTTCTTAAATGGTGGTAAGAATTACAACACTACTTATCATCGTTAGATGAATTTTTAATTTTGAGATTTGTGTTTATCCCTTACACAGATCTCGAAGTTTAAACTCATCTAACGGTGGTAAATAGGATGGTCATCATTATTACTTGAGGGTGGTGAGGAAAAATATAATAACACGATTAGGTACTATTATTATAGTACTCAAATTATTTTGTATAAATATGCTCTAGAAGTAAGACGTATAAACCTATCATCGACTTATTAAAACACGTAAAACGATACATCACGTAACTTGTATTTCACTACTTTCACCACTTACACATGAATCGTACGACTTATTAATTTTTATTTTTTTGTTTTTGTACGACTTGTGAATTGAGAGCCATGTTCTGCAAATTTTAATATATACTATTTCTAAGATTTATATGATGGAAAATAGATTAAAAAAAAAAGAAGATGTTGTCACGCCAAGCTGTTGGATCGCAATGTGAATGCTAAAAATTGGCATGCATGTTTGTCGGAGATTAATTTAGAGATAAAGAACCATAATTCTTGATTAATTAACATTAAGATTCTCCATGAACATGTGGAAGTACGAGAACATAATATCCATTTTTCTTTACTTTTAAAGAACACAATCTTATTTGTGATTACTGTATTAGCATTTACAGATGGATAATTTCAAATGAAATTCCAACCATTGAACAAATATAAGAAATAAACGTACAGTAAGAATTTCCTGAAAGAAAAAAGTATTTGCAGAAAACTTGGGAAATTAGTTTGAGAGATATGGAGAAGAGATTTACATGCACGAATCGCAATAACAGTGTACGATATTAGTAATACAATAAGAATTGATATGTGAAAATTAAAACACATTGCATGATATCATTAGCTATGGGTTCTATGACTGTGTCCTAAAAAATGTAAGTAGTTCATAACTTAGAAATGCTAATGGGACTTTTTCAAAGTGGAACTCTTCATAGACGCACTGCACCTCACAGTTAATGTCAACTCCCATGCCAACGTGATAAACATTGTCTAAAAAATATGAGGGGACAGAGAGTTCATAAAGAGTCTCATTTTTTAGAGAGGCTCCTTAACATTTCTTTAACATATATGACAAGCATAATCAACTATCGTGATGTTACGTTTCAATGATTCAATATTAGGTATAAATTTTCCTACGCATTGAATTGTATAATTGACATGAAACTGTTGGAGAATAGGTCGGCCATATTACAAAATAATATACAATTAATATAGAGAAGTATTATTGGCATTCCAAAAATCTCATTCTACACTCCTCACAAGTGTATTTTTCTTTCCTAATATAGAAAGTTTGGAGTTTAGAATGAGATTTTTGGAGTGCTAATAACAATTCCCTTAATATATAGAGTTTTCACACTTAATATCACCGAGATTTTTTGTATAAAACCCAACATCTAGTAATATGTGGTTAAGTTGAAACAACATTACTAATGTTGTGTTGATGGTAAACCTAGACCTACCAAGTAATGAAAAATGTTAAAAGGGAGGTATACAATATGGGGTGTGCTATGTACACACTCTTTTTTACTTCTCTCACACTCCTTGTTAATTTTTGTTTTTTAATCTTCTTTAATTCATCGATCTGATGACCGAAAATTAGAAAGGTGTGTGAGAAGAAAAAAAAGAGTGTGTGGATAACACATCCCTACAATATACTCATATAAGTTAATAAAAGGGTAATGCTAGGGAGACTAAATTTGGGAGAAAATTTTTCACTGTCCGGGCTCATTAGCTGACATGGAGTTCCACCCATAACGACTTGACACATGTAAACATTTTTTACAGAACACGCCGTTTTAGAATTAAAAAATAAAACATATTGGGGTTTGGGCCCCGCTAGTCTCTTCTTCCTCTCTCCCTTCTTCAGGAAAGACCTTTTCATCACTACAGCACCTCCCTTCTCTCTTCCCTCTCCATCGCCGTCTCTATGCACACGGGCAACCTAGCAATCTCGGACCAAAGCGTCACCACCACTTGCATCCGAACGTCCGCTACTGCCACCACCAAGATCACCTACTCGATGTTGATGACCTCTACCCAACAACCACATCATGTCCACCACTATGACACCTGAAACTTCAATCTTTGTCACCCGATTGAAATATGAATTTGATACCATCTTCTTCTTCTATAGTCTTTCCCAACTGAAATATGATTTTAAAAGAGATGGCGTAAGTTTGAAATTAATTGTTAAGTTATACTTTTGAATAATGTAAATGCAAAAATCTTGGATGTTTTCGTCGGAG
This sequence comes from Cotoneaster glaucophyllus, assembly GCA_036320875.1. Lineage (NCBI taxonomy): Eukaryota > Viridiplantae > Streptophyta > Magnoliopsida > Rosales > Rosaceae > Cotoneaster > Cotoneaster glaucophyllus. Next base: position 26,324,261 of record CM070065.1, on the reverse strand, counting down.
ATTGCTTGGTTGCCAGTGTGCATGGAGATGGCAAAGGGAGAGGAAGAGAAAAGGCTGGCCGGTGTTGAATTCATAAAAAGCCTTTCAGTTTCCCGAAGAAGGGAGATAGGAAGGAGTGGGTTCAAACCGCAATATGTTTTTATTTTATTTTATTTTTATCTTGAAACGGTCGGTTGGTGTTAAAATGTGTATATGTGTCAATTCAAGGTTGGTGGAACTCCAGGTCAGCTAATGAACTCGGAATCTGAAAAAATTTCACTAAATTTGGAGACTAAAATTTGAAAACTAAAGGACATGAAAGTTAAGGATCAAATTTAATCTTCAAATTAAGTCTTCCTAACATTACTCAGTAACAAAAACATCATGGGTTAACATCCGGAAGTGGAATGCGACGGCCCACAGATAAGTCCCCGCGTTTCCCGGCACAGATGAAATTAAACCCAAATCAGTGACTTAACTCGTGAGGAGGGATTGGAGCGGCACGTGACATTTCCGCCGTTACCGCCATCATCCTCTCTCTGAGTCTCACCCTCTCCCCTCTCGAAACCTCGTGAGCTCTGACTGAGTAGCAGTAATAATAATATATGATTAGATAAATAATGGGGATTAGTGCCACTAATCATGGAGGTCAACATTCTACTGTTCCCACGTCAACTCTTGATTAGTTTACCCCACCACGTGACTCTCCTTTATTTCGTTTGGCCATTTTTTTGCTTCTGTCCGTCCTGTGTGACTTGCATTGCCTTCCCCTTTCAGTGCGCCCCGGCAGGACTCCTGCTGCTTTGCTTCCACAAGTTATGTAATGTTTGCATCGGAGCTCCAAACTCCCAAAAAACGCAGGGAGACAGAAAGTGTCCTTTCCCTGTGGCCTTTGCCCCCTCAATGCACGTGCATTCATTTAACCCTAACCCTACTTCCACACTCACCCACTGTTTCATAGTCAAAATCTTATTTCAAACTCAATCACCAAAGTAGACTCTTCGTAAACGCTACGTTACTTCATGTTTTTAGCATTATGTTTTATAACGTTGGCACGAAAATTGACGATAAATTGCGAGGTGATGGAAAGTTTCATTTTGAGAGAGTCTTCGTAGCATGTTTCTTTAGAAAATAGGTGGGTTAAGTTTGAATTGTTAATAATGAAATATTTTAAATTTGTTAAAATAAGGAGTGTTGTTGGATAACTAAGTACCTAAAATAGTTTTTTGATGTTGTTTACTTGCTAATTTAACAAAAATTTAGACTTTCTCTTGGAGATGCTTTAAAAATATTTGCTGATCTACTTATCCAATGAATTCAGATGAATATTTAAGGATAATTATATTTTCTTAAAAAAAGTACGATATTTACTGATTAGGAAGGAATTCGCACTAGATTCAATCGAAGAAATAAGAGTGCCTCAACATCGAGTACATTAATCAATGATGGGTTTGCATATGGAAATATAATCTCCACGATGTTGCATGACTACTAGCGTAAGAGGAGAATTACATTTCCAACAACGCCAACTACAGTTCTTGACATATTTGGACCGCCATTCTTCCATCGGGCACGTTGTCATATTTCTTTCCACTTTTATGATTTCTATAGCAATTGATAATAGCTCAGTGGTCGTTTAGTATTAAGTTTAGTCGTATTACTATTCACTTACAAGTGGAAAGTCTTCACCTTCCCTTAATGTATATAATATCGCTGTATTGAAACAAACAATAATACTTTAGTGTAACATGCAAGTACAATTACAAATCAAACTTGTATGTCAATTGCCTTTGCCGCGTCCCCCTTTTATCTCCCACATTATTCTGTTTTCCATGCACTCACTATTTAATCCTAATTCCTCACTAAAATAGATCAAGTAGTCAGAGTAATGCAAACTTCAATTAAGGTAATGTATTTACTAGTTAACATATATTAAGATGGAATCGGTAAGTTTAAGTATTTCTTGATCTCACTGTAACCTTATAATTAGTATGAATTCTAAAATTTACTTCAAATTTAAATTATTATTTTCCAGCATAAAAATTTCACTCATAATGCCAGAAATCTTAAAGACGGTTCTTTTCTAGTCATAAAAAAAAATTAATTTCCATAACTAAAATGAAAAGAAAGAAAAAACCATTGTTCTTTTTTTTCGAAAATTGATCATCTCTGAATCTCTTCCATCTAATCTTCCTCATCAAACAATCCAGATTCTTGAAATTTGATCCAATGACTAAAAACAAGAGCCCACTTTAAAAATTATAATAACTTTAGCCAGTGAATCAAATTTAAAGAACCTGAATTATTTGATGAGGAAGATTAGATGGATTCGAATAATAACTCTGTTCCTTTTTTTCTGAAAACGAAAACAAAATTAGAGTCATTATCTGTATGCGGACAAACGGACAGAACACATAAAAAGCCTATTACTCGGGATTGCCAGATCATAAAGAGAATAAACAAAAATCGGGATTGCCGAAAATATATAAAACTCCAACCCAAAAAGTAAATAATTGAGTTCCGTGAACCCATAAATAAATAAAATTAAAGAAAAACCCTTACCCCCGTTAGACTAAACGGCGACGAGTGCACTCCAAAGTCCAAACAGTACCCTTTTAGGCTTTTAACCCTCCGTTTCACTCAGGTACCGTTTGGTACGTGGGAAGAGATGAAATGCAATGGGACGAATCCTTCCGTTTCATGTTTAGTGCGCCTAAAAATCGTGGAACGGGTTGTCTCATGGGACGAAATTTGGCTGATTTTTCATTCACCCCTGGAAAGACTGGTTTCACATCCGTGGAACACAAATTTTTAACATTTTAAGACAAAATTGCCCCTGATTTTTTTCAATATTTACACCATCCGTGGAATATCCGTTCCGTCCCGTCCTGTTCCGTTCCATCATGTTCCGTTCCGTACCGTCCCGTCGGCATACCAAACTGTAACTCACTTAATGCCGTCAACCCTGCCGCAACGTCGTTATCCCCACCGCGGCTTTCACCTAACGGAAAAAACCAAAACAAACATTAATTAAAAAAATACAGAAAGCAAGGGAACGCAGACTGTATAAAAGATCCCCAGCCAAAGAGCTCACAAGCTCGCCAAGAGAGAGAAACAGAGTTTTAGAGAGAGAAAGAGAGGGGGGAGAGAGAGAGAGAGAGAGAGACTCCGGCTATCGGCGCACAGTTCGTCATCAGAAATTCGGAAAAAGGAGACGAAGGTGATGAGAATTTCGGAAAAGGTGAGATTTTTATGATCGAAAAATATCGGAGCCGATTTTTCTCCCTCTTTTTGTTGTCATTCATTTCTGTTCGATTTTTTCAAGCTCTGAATTCAAAGCACTTTTCTGCAGTGAAATTCCGACTGTGGAGCTGAATCTTCACGTGAACTGCTGCAATAATTCACAGTTTTCAAATCGCCGAGACTGCAGGTTCGAATTTTCTCCGGTTGATCGATTGGAATTTTTCGAAATTCTATTCGGATCTTATCGGTTTGTGATTTTCAAGCTCTTGATTTTTTTAATAAATTATTTTGCTTTACTGAAAGACGATAATCTAAAATAATCTGATCAACGAACGCAAAATTCGAGTTTGGAATTTGCTTGATATGTATGGGGAAAATTTAAAAATTGACGATTTCGTGCCGAAAATTTAAGAGTTGCAGGCGAAGCGAAGCAATTGGTATCGAAAACCATTCGGAGAATTCGAATCAAAGGTTGGATTTTTTGTTTCCTCTCGTCTTCTAAAAGCGAAAGCGAATGTGCCTTCGAACTTCGAAGGCTCCCCGCGAATCTGTGAAGCTGAAGCAGTCGAAAGAATTTGAAAACGGAAGCAGAAATCACTGAAGTTCCTTTAAAATTACTAATTTTTCCGGGAAAATAATATCTAAGCCGGCGGCGTGTGCGGATATGGAGCTTCCTCAGCCCCGGCCGTCTGGAACGGAAGGTATTTCATTGTTCGAAAAGAATTATTAGGATTTTTTTTGACATTTTAGCCAAAATAGTCACTGAATTTTTTATAACTCCTCACTTTGCTGCTGATATTTAAAGTGATTTATGATATTATCCACCGTAGATCATTTTAGTATTAATGTAAAAATTATTTGTTAACGATATTTTGGTCAAATCAATTCATCTACATGAAATTATGGTTTTTTCAATTTAACGAAGATTTTAAGAGAACAAGCAAAATTATCGATGGTGACAATCACATGGCCATTCCTATCAATTTTAAATCTCAGACTAAAGTGGAGTATGACATTCTCAATGATCATTTTGACTAAAAAACTTTAGTATTTCGTTTTTGTTTTTTGAAATTGGATTTTTTTAATTTTTTTGGAAAGTAATATTAAGAAATATAGGAAGGGAATTAAATGTGTTTTATTTCTTAACCTTGATTTCAAAGTTTTTCTACAGGAAGAAAATCGACGCATGATTTTCTGTCACTCTACAGTCATTCAGCTGCCCAGCAAGATCCAAGATCACCTGCTCAAGGTATCCTTCTTTTTTTTTAAATATTTAAACAATTATAATTCTTCGTTTACACCTTGAGAGAAATTTTGGCACAACGATATTCCATTGTAACGCATTTTAAACTAATTATTTACGCGACAATTCATGATAGATTCGAAATACGTCACATGTCTGTAACATAAAGTTCCTTATTCTCTTCAAGATGATTTTTCTATTTTGTTACGATGTGCAAATTAAGTAGTGGATAACTAATTATTATTATCTCGTGCTTTAATCTTCTCACGTATTTACAAATGATTTGAGATGCCGTCACATTAACGTTTTTAAAAAGTAAAGTTCTTTCTTCTCCTCTTAAATATTGTTTTCTATTTTTTTAAAAAGTTTTTTTTTTCCTGTTTATTTGCATGTGTGAATTAATATACAAGAGAAAATATGAATTTTTTTTTCGTTTGTTTAGACAAATATAAACTCCATTTATGTAAATTTATATCTTACATTATCAGTCTCAAATCCGAATAATCGAAAAAAGAAAGTAGGTCAAGAATTGACAACCGATACTTTATTCTTCACGTCGAATCCGTAAGATATAAATTAGACAAATATAAAAGGGTTTGATATTATGCATGCACGTGAGCGCAATTGAATCGTGGATCTGGTTGTTATCAATGTGGGCCATATATGTTGTAGGCCAGCCTTGAAACAGTTAAAATTGGCTGCCAAAGCGAAAAAGGGAGGGCAACCCTTTACCACGCCTGATGGGGCCCACCCATGGAAGTTAGACATGATTGGACACTTAACATGTCGCATATCACGCCTGATGGAGGTGCACGGTATGAAGCGTGGGCTGCGAAGTTGACGATCCATGTTTTTTAGGTTTTTTTTTTTTTTTTTTTTTTTTTTTTTTTTTTTAATTTGATAAAACTTTGTCATATTAATTAAATTTTGTGGCTAAAGCTTATAAACATGTTTTCTTCAAAATCTGGGATCTGAAATATGAATCCGAAAAACTGGATCGTGAGGACTGAATCCTTAATGTTTCAGTTTTTTAATTATATTTCGAGCTATATTCTGTTATAATATATACTAATCTACGGAAATCAGGATTCGAATTTTGGTGGAGAGCGTTACAAACCCGAGTTTCCCGAGAAACTTTACCTTACCAATTTTCCTGCCTCAGCTCAACACCTTAACTTTGGTTTATGTGATTTCAGGAGGCTACCTTGAAACACACGATTTCCTACAACCACTTGAACGAATGGGAAAGCCATGCATTGCTAAGGAGGAGACCTCAGCTGAGGTATCAACCACTGAAAAACCACCGTCTCATGCGGCGGCGCAGCCGACTAATTCTGTGGAGCACATTCTCCCCGGTGGGATTGGGACTTACAGTATAAGCCACATTTCGTATTTTAATCAAAGGGTTCCGAAACCAGAGGGATCGCCGGTGTTTACAGTTGCACAAGCAAGTAGTACCGAGAGAAACGTTGACGAAAACTCGAACTGTAGTTCTTACACCGGAAGTGGATTCACTTTGTGGGAAGAATCTGCAAAGAATAAGGGAAAGACAGGGAAGGAGAATGCTGTGGGAGAAAGACCCGCGGGTACCGTGAGAGGTAATTAAACTTAATTTGTATTTTTGCATGCATGTGGTGCATAATTTGTGTACCTTAAATTTCAATGCAATGAGAAGAAACAAAAGATGGAAATGAAACTCATGGCAGCTACTGGGGTTTTGACAGGGCAATGGACCTCTTCGGAGCGGCCTGCGCAGTCATCTTCCAACAATCATCGCAGCTGCTTCAGTTCTCAGTCAGTCCCTAGCCATCTCAAACTCTACTATTGTCGGTGTTATTGGTTTCGATATCATATATGCAGTTTTTGATACATATATGGAATGTCAACAGGTCATCCGGGCAGAAGAACGTGAGCTTCATGGAGATGATGAAGTCTGCGGCCAAGGGTAGTACCCAGGAAGACGAACTTGACGATCAAGAAGAGTTTGTTCTAAAAAAAGAGACCTCTACCACTACCACCAATGCCACCACCCCCTATAAGGGTATGTGTCATAGTTAGATAGATAAAATTCATTTGAACTTCTTTACCCTATTGTTCTCCTCCATTTTTTTTTATCTTCACCGAGGAGTTTGTGTGTTTCTGAAGGCGATTTGAGGGTAAAAGTTGATGTTAAGAGCTCTGATCAGAAGGCTAACACGCCACGATCCAAACATTCAGCCACGGAGCAGCGAAGGAGGAGCAAAATAAATGACAGGCAAGTTTATCTTCGATTTCACATGATAAAAAAAAGGAGAAATTAGGTTCTCATCCTTCCTTTTGCTACTCCACTGATTAAAATCATATTACTTTTCAATTTTTAATCAAGGTCCTTAGATATTAATAATATCATTAATTATTTCAATAATAAAATATTTTTTTATTTCTAAATATATTCATTTAATGTTAAAAATGTTACAATTAGTATATTTATATTTATGAATAAATTTTTTATCATATATTTTTAGTTTTAGTTTGTACCCATTTTTAATTTGTAATTCTTTTTTAATTTGTACCAATTTTCTTTTCAATTTTATTTTGTACCCACATATTAATTTCTTTTTATGCCCATATTTTTTAAAGTTTATTTGTATGTGTACCCTTTTTTTTTTTTTTTTTGCTAAATGTACCCATGCTAATTATATGTACCCATTCATGTAAAACTTTTTAATCGTAAAATGTACTTATTCTTAAATATACCAATTTGTTATATGTAAAATGTACCTTTTTTTTTGTATAAAATCTATTCAAAATTTTTTTTAATCCATTTTTAAACTTATATGGGTACATTCTTTTTCCTTTGATTTTAAAATGTATCCATGTCAAATTTAATCAAAGAAATTTACTAATGTTATTAAGCCTAATAATTTTTTTTTTTTTTTTTTGTGATTTTGAAGAATGTATCCATGTTTTGATACAATAATTTTTTTGGTTAATTTTGATGAATGTACCCATGTTTATATATACACACTCACACACTCACACACACACACACAATAGTATATTTATATTTTAATATTTTTAATCCCACAAATTATAGGTTTTTTTTATTTAAAATCTCATTTATATAAACAACTAAAATTTCTAATTTTCAATTTAAAAATATAGTAACGTATATAGAAATAAATTATCACATTAATTTCAGGGACCTCAATCAAAAATTAAAAACCAACAAGGTTTCAATCAAAGAATATCCATGGTCAAGGACCGCATCCAAAGTCTCCCTAAAAAAAAAAGGAACTTTAATGAAAAGCTCTCGGTACTGTTCACTTTAACGAAAAACCATATTTTTATACTAAAAAATCAATCCTGCTACTAGTCATTTTACCCTTTATTTTGTCCTTATTGTTAAAACTCAAAGTTTTCAAGCCCTTTTAGTTTTCCTAAAAATTCTAATGATAGCTCCTCGGCGGTTTTGCCAACATAATCGTAGATTGACCCTTGAAAGTTATATGTGCAGATTCCAAATGTTGAGAGAGCTCATTCCTCACAGTGATCAAAAGAGAGATAAGGCGTCGTTTTTACTAGAGGTACGTACAATTATTAACCGTTGTAAGTTATTCCTTTCTTTTCAAATTTTTTGAATGACCGGGTTTTAATCTTTTCGCTTCCCAGGTTGTCGAATACATTCAGTTTTTACAGGAACGAGTAAACAAGTACGAGGGTTCATATCAAGGATGGAATCCTGATCCAGCAAAATTGATGCCTTGTGTAAGAAGTCACGCCTTTCTCCTTTGTGGCATGTATGTTGTTCGTACTGCGACCTATTAGTAGACTCATTAATCTTTTTCTCGAAACAGAGAAACAATCACAAGCTTAGGGAAAGTTACTGCGATCAATCTCGAGGCGTGAATGGTGGGTCTGCTCCTGCATTAGCGTTTGCTGCAACGTTTGATGAGAAACCTACTTCTGTCTCACCGGCAATCCCCGGAAGCTGCTCTCAGAACCCTGTAGAATCCGACACAAGTACCGAAACTACCTTCAAAGCAGTCGATCACCACCCTGGAATAACAAGCAAGCCGATGCCCTTTCCCTTGTCAATGCAGCCAAACTTCTTCACTCCTGCCAGGACTAGTGGTGCTGCGGCCGCAGTACCTCAAATTCCACCTAGATTGCCATCAGATGCAGAGAACACATCTCAACATCTACCTATGTTATGTCAGACGATATCACGTACCGCTGATGGTGCTGCTACTCGGGATAAGCTGAAAGAACAGGAGCTGACAATTGAAGACGGTCGAATTAACATCTCAAGCGCCTACTCCCAAGGGTGAGTTTTCTTGTGCTCTAAGTTACATATTCAATCGGTCTTTCCGTGTTTGTTTCGAGTTTATTGAGCTTATTTCGAAGATGTGCAAATCATAAACCTTGAAATCTCTACTTTGAAGATGCGTATAGATATATGAGTGAATGACATAAGCGGATTTCGGCATTGGACAGGTTATTGAATACGCTGACACAAGCGCTGCAGAGTTCCGGCGTGGATTTGTCACTGGCCAGCATCTCCGTGGAAATCGAGCTAGGGAAGCGAGCAAATAGACGATCACCTATACCAAAATCTGCTATTAAGGTATGTCATGTTCGTGTGGCTGTCACAAAACGCGTCGAATTTGAGTTTGTATAACACAGCTAAACTTGTCTGTCGTTCTGCTGCAGGAAAATGAGATTCCCCTAAGCACTTTAGGGAAAAAGCACTTTGGAATTGCAAGCAGTGAAGAATCTGAGCACGCCCAAAAGAAACTCAAGACATGCAGAAACTAATTAAGTGTTATTTTTTAAATATAATTAATTCATTTTTTAAGAACCCCTTTGATGAAGTATGGGGTTTATAATTATTCATGTCTTCTGCTGGTGGCGGAAGACTTGGCACTAAACCAAGCGCAGCGACATCCTAGGATTCATATAGCCGATCCTACTTAGTGAGATAAGGTTTTATCGTTGTTGTTTATGTCTTTTGCTGGTGTATTTTAACCTACCCAATCGAGATAGAGATTAATTGTGTACAATGTACATGTAGTTTCTCATTTCTTACAGTTTATTTAGTTAGTTGGGATCCAAATTCCATAGATTTCCCAACCGAAATATTATTTATTGGTTTTGGTGTCCAGAGAGGAGATTTGAGTGTAAACAGAATCTCTTTTAATGTTAAGGTTTCCATTCTAATGCTGATAAGCTGCTTTTGCTATTTTCAGTTGAGGCTGCTTTTTCTTGTAATTTTTATTTCTTGTGAATGAAGTACTAATGAATTTTTTTTTTCTTACTCGTTTCTTATCATAATGATTCCACGCAGCCCTTAACGGTGTGCATCATGTGCAGGTCTAAGTGGTGATCAGTTATATTGGGTTGGTCAAACAACCACCCATTATTGCACATGATGCAGTGTTTGGAGAAATTTTTCATTGTGACGGTGCTCACTTATCGTACCTTTCTCAAGAATCCGAATCCTCGCCGGATCCTCTTTGTGAGGATCTTGTGAATCCGTGAATCATATCCGTTTAAGGATTCAGAGAGAATCATGTTGGCTTTCTCAAGATTCATAGTCGTATTCTGCCTTATATTTAGTTCGACACTTAATTATGCACCTGATGTGCGCTATTAGGGTTCATATAAGAGATTGTTACGATCGGTTGTCACTTAGACCTGCATTTGATGTCCGCCATTAGGGATTTGCACAAGAGACTACATCACATGCATAAGGGTAGTGACTCCACGCCTCTTTCTTTCTTTCTTTTCTAGCTTTGAATTGAAAACTCAAAACAGAATAAAAAACGCAATTAAGGTTGTGCAAGAAACAGAAAGAAAAAGAGTGCGAAAATCATTTCCCGTTGACTCATTTTCCTTACAAATGATTTGGGCCAACCCAATAAGAGGTATGCCAGCCTATCCTACTTAGGGGTGGATTTTTTTGCCAAATTGCCGTGCCAACCGAATTGCTAACCGTGCCATACCGATTTTGTGCCAAATTTTTTGCGCCAATCGGTAATGGTACGGTAATGTACCGTACCGAAATTTCATGGTACGGTATTGCTAATGGATACCATTACCACGGTATTACCGTACCGTACCGAAAATAAAATAAAATATATAATTTATAAATTATATATTAGATAATTATATAACACATATTTATAATATTCCAATCATTTGAAAATAAAACCCTAGTTATATTAGCATTGTTGCTGGTGACTTTGATCTCTTGAAATGGTGGAAATCAAATACAAAAGAGTTCTTAATTCTTTCACAAATGGCCAAGATATCTTTGTAACCCCGACTTCTATATATCGTTGCTAGTGAAAAAGCATTTAGCCTAGGAAAGAGGGTTGTTGACCTTTTTAGGGCATCCTTGATTTCTAAAATAGTAGAGGCACTAGTGTGTACTAGTGGTTGGCTTAGGGCAGATGAAGTAAACTTCTACAAGGAACCAACAGAAGATATGCTTGAATTCTACTTTTGAAGTTTAGTTCCAATTTTCATTTGGTTTGAAACTTTAATTTCTATTTGGATTGTTAACTTCTATTTGGATTGCAAGCTTAATTTTCATCATGAATCTTGATGCATTATTTGAATTATTGTGTGTGTGAATTGTGAACGATGAATAATAGATGAATTTAAGCTACAATGTATGAGATAGAGGTACAAAAAAAAAGTTTTGCCCTTGAATTGGGTAAAAAAAACAAAAACAAATTTTGTCCCAAAACAAAATGGCAATTACCATTGCCATACCATGCCAACCGAACTTTTGGCAATACCGAATTTCGGTATACCGAAAGTTTGGTACGGTAATGGTAATAGATTTTACCAAACCGAAAGTTTGGTACGGTAATTGGTATGAGGGTTTTGGTACGGTAACCGTACCGAACCCACCCCTAATCCTACTACCTTAACATGGGCCCAATCTTATAAATTGTTCATTGATACGAAACTATATAATTTATTAATTAACCTGTTCATGATTAAATATAGGGTAAATATCAGTTTACTACCCACAAGTTTCGTGGTTTTCAACATTTAGTACATGAAGTTTTTTTCGTCCCAGAGTCATACCTAAAGTGTTAATTTTGGGACAGCTTCATACATTCGTTAGTCTGGCTGTTAAGTCTTCCTTTAACTGATGACGTGGCGCCTATGTGGACAATGATTGGGCGCCACGTGTCATTAAAGGATCCACCTGGAAATTAAAAATTTTAAAAAATAATTATTTAAAGAAAGAGAAAAAAAAAAAAAAAAAAACCAAATACCCACCCCTGCCCAGTCACCCATCTTCCACCTCTCTTCCTTATTCCCTTTGCAACATCCTCTTCGGCTCCTCCTTTTCTCTCCCCCATTTTTATCCCCCCTTCTCCACAACCACCACCTCCTCCACCATTCATCTCCTAACCCCACCCTCATCTTCCTCCTCTTTATCCTGCACCCTGACCCAAACCCAGACCGCACCCTCGACTTCGCTGTCGTCCCGATCTACTCACCGGCTGGTTCACCCAGTTCATCCAACCCCGAGACATTACCCGTATTGGCATTTCTGGTTCCTTGTTCCTCGGGTTTCGGATCCGTCATCTTTGATTCGTCAAACAATCGGTCGTCACGCGACTGCACGAGGGTGTTGCAGGTGCAAAAGACAGGTATTTGGGGGGAGGTAGAAGATGGGTATTTGTGGACCACACGCTGCGACTGTACCTCCTCCGAGCCAATAGTGGTGGTGCTATTGCTGGGGTGCATGATAAGGAGGATGAGGGTGGGGGTTTCGGTCTGGGTTTGGGTGAGGGTAGGGGTTTCGACTGCACCTCCTCTCCTCCTCTTTTCCCCCGACATCCCTCCTCTTTCTCTGCAATTTCTAGGGTAAATTTTGAGAAGGGGTTAAAAAAAAAAAAATTAAACAAAGCAACCTCCCTTCTCTCCTCCTCCATTTTCACTTCTTCTTCCTTCTAAAATCCCAGAAACAAAGCAACTTTCAGACCCGGAAAACAAAAAATGGAGAAAACCCAAGATTTTGCTCTGGCTGAGATGAAGAAATCAGTGGCAGAAAGATCTTCTTGCAGGGTTTGTCCAAGGAGGGCTCGGGCTCTGAGAAACCGAGGCGGTGTCGAGGAACATCATGGCGGTGGGAAATGGGTGGTGTAGCGGAGAAGATCGAGTCGAGGTCGCGATCGAGATCTCTTCAATAAACCCTAGAAATTGCATACAGAAAGAAGGAAAGATGCTTTCTCTCCTCTGCATTCGAAATTGGGAAAAGATTGAATCTTTGCTGGATTGGAGAATGGAGGGAGGTACAGAGAGAGGTAGAGAGAGAGAGGTAGAGAGAGATAAAGAGGGGGAGGGAGAATGGAGGGAGAGAGGGTGCGGGGGTAGAAGACGGGTTTCGGTTTTTTTTTTGTTTTTTTTAAATTAATTATTTTAATATTTTAAACTTTTTTTTTAATTTTCATTTCCACGTGGACCCATTAATGACACGTGGTGCCCAGTCATTGTCCACATAGACGCCACATCATCAGTTAACGGCAGACTTAACAGTTTGACTAACGGATGTATGAGACTGTCCCAAAATTTACACTTTAGGTATGACTCTGGGACGAAAAAAACTTGATGTACTAAATGTTGAAAACCACGAAACATGAGGGTAGTAAACAGAGTTTAACCCTTAAATATATTTTGATAATAGTATAATTTGAAGATTACACCAAACTCAGCAACCAATAAGAGTGATTAAGTTATTAATTAGTAAATAAATGGTTGGATCAAGTTTTTAAAACATTGGATCGGGTGAATATTATCATAGGGATCGTCTTCTGAAGACTTTTTCTCACTTCAATTACCTAAGAGCATCGTAATCCCAGAAAACTTCCAACTTATAATTTTATATACATAATATAATGTACTCAACAGTTTCATTTAAAACCATGACTAAAAAATATACATATAATATCAACCTAACAGATGATATCTGAGTTTTATGACCATCACACTCGTGCAGTAAAAGATAATGATTCTTTATTTATTGACTTCAAATACAAGTTAAGGTGTTTCTGCATTTCCTTTCATGCTCAAGGCGACGTACAACGAAAGCAACTTAAACTTTGCTCAATGAGAAGATTTACAGAGGTATTTTAGTCTCTTCTGACCATCATCGTGCGATTTATATCAGCGGCAAGAATCAAACCCAAAATGTGTTGTGTGGAATACGGACTTGAAATTCATCTCCAATCACCTGATCAATTCGTGGTGATTATTAGGGTTATTGAGTATTGACCAATGAGTTACTAGACAGAAATCAGAATGCTCTTTGTTCATTGTGGATTTCTTGGATCATACAAATCTCAAAAGGGTTTATATCACAAATGGTCCCTGAAATTGACCCCATCAATCATGATGGTCCCTGAAATTGAAAATCGATCAATGTAGTCCCTGAATTTTAACCCGCGAATCAATGTCGTCCTTCTGTTAGTGTTCCGTCCAAATTAACACTAAAAAAAGGTTAGAGAACCAATTTTTCATGGTAAAATGACCAAAAATAACCCTATTACTTATAATTTTACTTGAAAAAAAAGGTGGTACCTTATTTCTTTTAGTTTTAGCACCAAATCCATGAAAAAATGGAGAGAAAAGTGAAGATGGAAAAAGGAAAAGAGAGGTAGTAAGTAAAATTATAAGTAACAAGGTTATTTTTTTATCATTTTACCATGAAAAATTGGTTCTCTAACCATTTTTTAAAGTTAATTTGGACGGAACACTAACATAAGGACGACATTGATTCGCGGGTTAAAATTCAGGGGCTACATTGATCGATTTTCAATTTCAGGGACCATCATGATTGATGGGGTCAATTTCAGGGACTATTTATGATATAAACCCTTCTCAAAATATTATATAAATTTTTTATAAGAGGAAAAAAAAAAGCACATAAAACTCTAGGCATCTCTTCCCTATCATGATTGATTTATATATTGAATGTAACTATATATATATATATATATATATATATATATTAATTATCGAAACAAGACAAAGTAATAGTATTTAAAACAATGATGAAAATATTAAAAGACACTTTTGTATTTATCAAGGTATCTTTTGTATTATTTTTCCAATTAATTGAGATGACGAGATCATTTTTGGTTCTTGTGGTGGGGGTTATTATTTGTCCTAGGGGAAAAGAACCACTAGTTCTCTTAACCAATAAATAAATAATAATTTAGCTCAATACTTTAGGGCTTGTAACGTTTTTTTATAGTGATATATGGGAGTTTGATTTTTGTATATAAAGAATCAAGTTGTCTGGTTTTGATTTTTATATGATTTAGATTTAATAGTTGACCTCTCTTATTGAATCCAAAATTTTCCACCCAATGTGCGAGTTGTGATACCAAATAACTTATTCATAGATCATAAAAAAGAAAAAGAATTAATATGCGCACAAGAAGTTGTAATTTATTTGCAAAGAAAAATAATAATGACATGGTAAAACATCATCAAATGAGATGTCAAATGTAAAACATCAAAACGATATTTGATGGCTTATGTGGTGATTTCACTTTTGTACAATTTTTTAAATAAAAAATTGTACTTAGAAAACACAACAACATTTATTTAAATAAAAAAATCATTAAATCAATTGGCAACAACTGTCAAATTTGACGCTAGAATGCTTTACCTTCAATTGACTAAGCTCCACATAAGAAACCGAAGGCTTAGTTGGCGAGAATTTTCTGTCATTTTCTACTATTGTATATCAATGTGACAGTTTTGACACATCCTTTCGAGATGCTCTCAACAACCAACTCCTTCACATTCCCCAAAATATGGGTGCACAAAAGCTATCCCGATCACATTCTTGCCATATACAACAAGGTTCCAATGCCAATGCCAGCTAAGGAAAATCAAAGGACCAAATCATCCCTTTCACTTTCCCTTCACATGAAAAACCAAATCTCCACCGACAAAAATATTCCCACAACTATATTTCTTTCCCTTTTTTTCTTCTCAAATTTTCAAATCCATTTAAAAAAATAGCCCTTCCACCAACCGATTTTTTTGGGAACAAAATTGGTAACAAAAATGGTAGCCGACGTATGGTTAGGGCAACATGTTTGACCTGTCATTGTCGCATGAGACTTACATGGAACCGGAACCTTGATCTCCAAGTAAACGAAACACTTATGGAACACTATAAATTAACGGAGTATTTATGTAAAAATACCCGATCATCGGATCCCGATCCCGGCCAGTCTGGCCGTTCTCTCTGAGTTGGACCGAGACCGATGACCGGTGTTACAAAACGGGGGAAAGAGGGAATGATCTGTGCAAGCAGAAAACTTTTGAGGATGTAGTATATAGTATGCTAAGGGAATCACAATACCATAGGGTTTGATCTAAAAGAAACAAAAAAATTACAAAAAAAATGTAAGGAATAGGGATTCAACTGTCGATGATGATTTTTCGCAGTTCCAGTAAAAACCAAACCTATATATGATCTTCCCTCCCCACACAGAATGCAGTTTAATTTCGTTCCCACCCTGAATGGCAGGGTAGCTTCTATACATGATTTGGATGGATTATTTCGGCTTATACAAAAGATAAAAGATGTGTACTACAGCTCGTACCAGACGTGCATCCTCTCGGGCTCTTCTTGAAGATAACTTCACTTGGACAATCTCCATCGCCTCCTCAGGACAAAGCGCTCGTTATGGCTGTACCTCTGTAGACAATTTTTCTAATAGATCTGTGTGGGAAAGTAGCTAACGCTGTAGAACACGGATGAGTGTCAGAAGTCGTCTAACATTATTTATCACGTACTACTTAGTTCATCATCTGATGGTTGCAAACACTCTTCCGGGTTGGCATAGAAATAGTCCTCTTCTTTCGGTCGGTCTTGAATCATCAACCTATTAGTTGGGTTCCCCATGCGATTTGCATGAGCTTCCTTTACTGCAGATGAAAATTCATCCCAATGCAATGACCCACTAGTGTACTGGTCTATCAGATCAACAAGAAGCTTTCTGTCCAGTAGAATCGTCTTCTTGAACCCAAGAAACCTGAAGAATCATGAACATACAATGTTTGATTTTAGACGATGACTCTCACCATTAATAAGAAATAAGGACAGCCGATCAGGTAACAATTAAACTGAGGAAAATAGCATGAAGTAAATCATGTAGAAAATACATCCTTCATCACAAATATCAAGGATTCCAATATATGAACCTGTTGATGAACTAAAGCTCCAAAACTGGAAGTTGTTTCAAAATTAAAAGATAAAAAAAAGTCTTGACTGGTGCATAGGAGCGTACACAAATAATCGTCTCCTCAAAGAGACAATTTGGGACGACAAATAACTGGCTGGGGTTTGAATTATAAAATCAACCAACCGAAGCCAAACAAATCCACAAGATGCATTGAAAATTTTCCATAAAACTTTTTCTATGAACAAAGGAAAACTACCCTGTAAGCAGAAAGTACCTGCGATGGCCTTCAACAACTTTAGCCATGTTTCCATCATATGTGGGAACGAAAATATCACTCTCCAATGAGACAAGATAATCCAATGCCGCCATTTGGGATGAGTGGTTTTGAAAGAACCTAAGATCTGATGGTTCCAACAGTGTCTCCTTTCTGACCTGTTTGAACAAAATCAAAGACAACTTGTAAGAACTGAAAACAAAAAAGTAACCAAATATAAAATACAGAAGGGGGATTCAGCTTTCTTGTACTAACCAATTTTGGAAAAGACTTTCCAAGACTTGCCATTCTCCTCTCTGCACCATAGATTTCACCAGCTGCAATATAAATCTGAATATCGCGGTCAATGTCAAGGGCGCTCAATGTAAGAGCAGTTTCTTCAGGTGTCAATGGACACAAACCATCTTTCCTTTTCAGGTCGGAATTTATTATTTTCTCTTTCCACCAGGGATAAGCATATCTGCCAAAACGAAACCATCAGGCAGACAAATTTATATATTACTGCACTTTATCCATTGAGTGTCAAGTATAAGTTACCTCATTCTTGTCAACTCTTCCACCTCCTCGATGTTACAACCTTGAGTACAACCAGAAAATGCCAACATGTCCATCTCATATCTAAGATGAAGTACAAGGAATGGACCATTTTTCCTTAGAAGCCTGATAACCCTTCTACCCAATTCCTCTATCTGAGAAGTGAATCTCAGAGCACTAAAATTTACTCGGCAGCGAAGTTTCTGAATCTCCAAAGGTTGTCCATTATTGGCAAGTCGAGCGTCAGTTCTATTTAGATGTACAACTTTGTATTTTTGTATCAGAGGAAGAATCTGCACGAAACAGAAGGAAGAATAAGGACTTTATTTCAATCAATTATGATGTGCTTTATAAATGTTTAAGAGTGGCACCATATAGAATTTCCAGCTAAGTTATAGAGAACAATGCAAACAACTAACCTGATTACGATAATAAGACATGTCAGACCAACTAACTGGTGGCATGGTATAAAACATTCCTAGCTCCACCCTCCTCTTTACCCGGGGAGGCAGCTCTTTCAATATGCGAACCTCATCTCTCAAGGATGTGATGAAATGATCCACATCAAATATGTCTTTGAATTCACTGCCATATCAAGAGAAGGTAAGAACTCTCAATACTGGGTGGAAGAGACCTAGTCATCCTTTTACAGTTTAAACAACAATCAATAACTTGAAAATGTTAGGAAAAATATATTGGCATACCTGGGATCAGCCCAAAAGGAGGTTTTGTCAAGTTCAGGGACTATGAGAGTGACGTTCAAATATCTTGCGATAGCAACCATGTCACATATCTGTAGACATCACCACCAAGAAAGAAAAAATGAAACTTGTAATCATACACTTAATAGTCAAGTAATTTGATCACCAGGGATGAATTCCTGTTAAATCAAACTAAACAGCTGCTAACGACTTACCGCTGCTCTCATTTGATTGAGTCCCCCATTGCATGAAACCATAAGGTAACCATTGTTTTTATAAACTCCTGATGGCGAACAAAACAAATTCAGATTAAAGGCCGATTCAACGATCATCCAAAACCAAAGAAAAATATAAAGACCAATACAAACAAAGTCAGGACAGAGATGAAAAGGGTACAGACTACTGTAATTTACATTAGTAGTTCAAACACCATCACCATATCACCATACTCCACCGGTTCGTAACTGCCTGTATGAATTAGTTAACTTTGAACTAGCTAGCTGCTTTCTGGATTACAAGTTTCTACCTTCTAGTATTTCACTGCTTGGAGCCAAAGCAGCTGCTGAGCTATTAATTTTGGTAGGACACCACTAGACTTCTCCAAGTACTAGTTTGCATTACACACAAAAAGTGAGGATTTGGGTTGGTTTCAAAAAATCAGAAAACGCAGAACAATCATAAAATTATCATCCAAAAACAACCCAATTGCCATTTGGAGTGATTAGCAATTACTTACAAGAACCCACATCCAAAAAACTTCAAAACGCCCCCAATTTCCTGAAAATTTAGAAAATAATAACAAACTCACTCTTGGGCGGAAGAGCTCTGGCCGGAACAGAAGGCAATGGGTCTTGCAAGACGGAGGAGGCGGCGGCGTACTCCTGCGAGAAACAAGCAGGCCAGCCTTTCAAAACCCTAGGCCCCCACATATCCCCCAACGCCATTAATTGCACGATGCACGTCCACAACAAAATCGACGTCGTCGCACGTATCATCCACAGCTTCATTTTCGACCTCGACGGCGACGACGCCGCCGTGACCAGCATCGAGTTCTTTAACTTTTCCCCTCCTCCGCCGCCTCCCAGTACCTTCATTCCCATCACTCCCTTCCTCTCCTTCTTCTCCACCTTGCACATCAATCTCTGTATATTCTCTCTCTTCCTCCTAGAAACATCAACTCAGTGGCCCAAAACGGTGCGTCTTGGCCGATACCGGATCCAAAAAAATGGCTTTCCTTTTTTGATCTCCCGCTATTTATAGAAAACAGCAAAGATCCGTGAACCCGATTTCCCCAAACGGAGCCAAAACACTCACCACATTCCTCATCAAGAACCCTAATTTCTCACAGCAAAAACAAAAATCCCAAATTAAAAAATTGCAAAGCTCCGATCTTTGCCGCCGCACTCGAATTCCAGACCCCGGGCAATCCAACCCCAAATGCAAGCTGCAATCCCGTCCCAGATCCGCCGTTTTTTCCCGCGATATCAGTAGCCGGAGCTTTCGCCGCGGGGCGCAGCGATTTAAGAAGCGAGAGAGATTGGGATGGCGGAGAAGGAGACAGGGAAGAAGACGAGCAGTGGTGGTGGTGGTGGTGTCATGACATCATGTGTTGCGATCAATTCTAGAGAGAGAGAGAGAGAGAGGAGAGAGAGAGGAACAAAAAACGCGTGACAGGCGTGCGTGACGTGCACCGACGGGTCGAGTGGGCGTTTGTGCGCTAACATATATGCTTAAAAGTGCCCGAAGCCTCCAATAAATGCCAGCCAGCTATTCGGCGGTCCGGCCGGGCCCACCCCAAATTATGTCCTGAACACGTGTCGAAAATCCCGGCCCTCCATCCTCGACACGTCGAGGCCGAAATCGTGGCTCCGTATCCGATGGCGGTTCGTTGTCGCCGGTTCGATCGCAGCCCCTTCGACACGCCGACAATTTATCGCGATAAGTTTGTTTTTTATCGTTCCGCAGGTCCCGCACCTGCAGTTAATAATTAAGGATTAAGCTCTTAATTCTGTGATTAGGGGGCTCTAATCACGATGTTGGTTGGTAGTTAATTGCCAACAATGGTTTAACTTTGTCTTAACGTGGGACGGTATTTTGGCGATAAGTACTTTGCACCCTCCGAGTGTTGGTTGTGGCGGGTACGGCGCAAGGCGCGACGTCGTTTTCGGAGGAGCCGTCCGGTTCTACGTAGATCTGGGGTCTTGGGACACGTGTTGAAATCAGACGCGTCAAAGTGGGGACTGTGGGTCCCGATGCTAATCGTATTGGACAGGGTTGTAACTTGTAAGTAGTAGTACATTGTCAAAGTGTACAGCGGAGGGGATGTAGCTATTCCACGCGCGCTTCGCCTTTGTGGTGGCGGATGTGGGACGCGTGGCTGGGTTTTGTTGGTGTGTGCAGATCACGCGCTCATTTGGTTGAGTTGGACTGTTGGATAAGAGGATATCCACAGCCCTTTGAGCCGTACACTCATTTTAATTAACATTTCTTTAATTAATTCCTAATTAAAATTGAGACCTGCTTAATTTGGTCCATGATATTTGAAATCAATAGAAGTAATCTCTGAATTTGTTCATCATCAATCATTTTAATTTTGTCTTGAAATTTTTTTGTTAAATAACGATAAAACAACAATTTTAAAATCATTTTAGCTCATTATTTATTAAATTGAGAGTGTTGGATGAAAATTTATTTTTTTCAAGTATCCAACCACTTTTTAGCTTGTATTATGACACTTATTGCACCGGCTCGTGTTCACGGTACAATGAAAAATAGGCCCCATAAAATGACTCCTAGGAAATTACATATCGTAGTCTTGGGATAAATGATGGTGAAAGTTGTATGGAAGAAGTCGGATGGGAAATGAATGGGGTGCTTAGTGTGGTGGTTAAATTTCCTTGTCGATATGGAAAGCTACCTTATTTGGGGTTGTATAATTTTTCATATATTTCGCACTTAGGTTTCGAAGGTCGTTGACATGCTCTAGTTCTTCCACTAATGTGGAAAGAAATAAATGACTTGAAAATTTGAGTGGTCGACTCACCATTTTTAAATGATGTATGAATTTGGGTAGTGGCAATGGCATGGTGCGCACATTGCTCCATTTTTCAATCGTGGCAAAGCTTTGTGCATCCCATCACTCCAAGCTTGCAAATTGCAATGGGCAAGTCAACTTCCAAAATTATCAAGCCAATCTTAAGTTTTGGGTGTACATTGCTCGTCTTCATTAAGCTAAACCTCAATCTATATGGCTTTGATATTTTCTTTCACTAATAAGATCATACATTTCAACGATGTAGTTTTCCATATTCACACATGACGTGTATCCTGTAATTTAGTCATAAATTTATGTTGGAAATATTAGGATATCGTATTGGAATACAATCATATGGTATTACAAATTCATGTGTTATGACGTGAGTGGATGATGAGTTTACATTTTATTGTTATAAGTTATAACATGGGTAAATTTGTTATATCACGCGACAATGTTCCATTACTACACATTTTTTAGTGCTGCTAGACTCACCAAATGTCTTATTCCACCTCCCCCTCCACTAATAATCCCACCCACCCAGCCGAGCCTCCACTCACCACCGATGTCTCCCTTCCCGATTTTTATTCCGGTTAGAATTACAGAACCTGCTCACTTCCCAGATCTCCAGGTGATTGCAACTCTCCTTCCTTCCCTCTCTCCAAATCCCCAACGCAACCCCTTCCCTTTACCAAATCTCACAACCAACTGACCAAGCCTCGCCGCATTCCAAAAATCTCATCCTTATGTCCCATTTCTAAATTCGAGACAACCTAATCTCACCCCTTCAAAGCCCAATTCTTCTTTTGGTCTATCATTTCATTTTTCAAAATTTCAAATAATTATTTGATTAATAAAATGTTTTGAACAACTATTATTTATAATTCAGCTAGAGGAATGGAAAGTAAAGAAAATATTTATTTGAAAGAATTGAGATACTTGCAGAGAGATGGTGAATAGAGAAGAGAATCTTCTTTTTCTTTTTTGCGTTGGTTCTTAGATATCATTTACAAGAGGTAAATTGGTATAAGTTTTTTTTTATTTAAAACTGAGTGGGAAAATAAGACAGTAAGATGATAGTAAGATGAGTTTATCAGCACTCACATTTTTTTAGAAACATTATGACTGTATTATTGTAATCCATAAATTTATTTAGCTGAAAAAAATTTGTTATAACTCGTTTCCAGTACCATACTTCTGAAAATATAAGCCCTCTATTTGAAATAAAACCTTAAATCCTAGTAATTATAAGGGTAAATTACACAGAACTACCTCAACTATTGGATCATTAATAGTTTCATACCTCGTCTTTAAAAAGTTTCAATGTCATACCTCATCTACAAATTTGTTACAATTTCATACTTTCCATCAGTTGTCTGTCAATTCCTCCGTTAAAATGCTGATGTGGCAAGTGACGGGACCCATTTTCTATTAAAAAATTAATTAAATATTTAAAAAAAAAAAAAAAAAGAAACCCAGACCCATATCCTATATGTCCCCCCTTTCCAAACCCAGAACCCCCACGCCCTTTCTTCCTCCATCTCCTCCTCTCTCCCATGGTGCTCATTCCCCTCCTCCTCCTCCTTCACCAACCTCTCCCCCCACCCGAGGTCAACCTGTAACCCAAAAAAAAAAAACCATTTTCATCTTCAGTGAGGGGAAGAAGGGATCTGATTTTTTTTTTCCTGGGTTACATGTTGGGCTCGAGTGGGGGGGGGGGGGGGGGGGGGGAAGGGGGAGAAGGGGGTGGGATGAAGACGAACTGGGGGTTTTGAATTAGGGGGAATGGGATTGGATTTAAGGAGTGGAGTGTGTAGAGGAGGGAAGAAGGTGGGTGCGGAGGAGGAGGTGGAGGATGGGTGCGCGGTGCGTTTGGGGAAGACGGGAGGGGGAAGAAAGAGGTGGGTTGCAGGGAAGGGGGGTCGGGGAAGATGAAGATTTTTTTTTTTTTTTTTTTTTCTGGGTTGCATGTTAGGCTCGGGTGGTGGGGGGGGGGGAAGACGGGAGGGGAAGAAAGGAAAGGGAGGAAGGGAGAAGGGAGGGTCAGGGGGTGGGGGTGAGGGAATGATGGATGTGCAAAGGAGGGAGGGAGGGGGGAGAAAGGCAAAGGGAGAATGGATGGTCGGGGAAGATGGGTGTGGCGTGTGGGCTTTTTTTTTTTTTTTTTTTTTTTTTTTTTTTTTTTTTTTTAAGGGTAAATTATTTTTTTATTAAATTTTTAATAGAAAATGAGCCCCGTCTCAAGCTACGTCAGCATTTAACAGATGAATTAACAAACAACTGACGGGAGGTATGAAATTGTAACAAATTTGTAGATGAGGTATGACATTGAAACTTTTTAAAGACGAGGTATGAAACTGTTAATGGCCTAATAGTTAAGGTAGTTTTATGTAATTTACCCTAATTATAATTATGTACACTTTGGTTACAAAATTTTTCTTACTTTTATTCTCAAATGCACTCTCATTGGATTCATTTGTCATTCATGAATATCGAATATTCTCAACTAATGAAACATGCATTCAATCAAATTATCTACTAAGTACAAAGTATATTTACCAATTAATCCACTTAATACGAATTTTTTCAATGTGTCCGAACACGGGGCGAAACAACACATGTCATTATATAATTGAAGAAGCACTTGAAAGAAAAAACTTTCCCCTCGATTATATAATAACATGCATGTACCGCTCCCTTGTCCCCGCACACCGAAAAATATCTCTTGCGGCGTAAGAACCTTTTTACTTGTTTTGTCATGCTATTAAACCATGTATTGGTACGTAGGGTTGATAATACTTAAGAGCATGCACATGCATGTGGGGGACGTATCGGAAACGAAATTTACTTTATATCCCAAACGCCTTAATTTCTGCTTTGAAATATGACACATTGACAGAATATCGAACCCAGTCATATGTTTCTACAAATACAGAATAATGCGACCTTTAATTATTGGACTGAATTAATATGTATGGTTATTGGTTGAAACTTTAAATTAATGAATTTCCGAATCACATCATTGTTAGAAAATAGGGGAAAAAGTTCATTAATTAGCTGCCATTACATTAAACCTTTAGTAATTATATCAGCTAGAAAAGTATTAGAGCTATTAATCCCTTAATAATTGTATTTATTAAAGATTATGCGGTTAATTGGTGAAGGAATTTGGATTCTTTAAGTTGTGACTTGTGACTCATCTGTTGACTATGAAAGGTTTTTCATTGTGTCTGGAACACAGACATATATGTCATATTATTATACAAGTGGAGTGACACTTGAAAATAAAACTTTTCTTCACTTGTGTAATAACATATGACGTACTGTTCGTGTTCCGAGCACTTTAAAAAAAATCTCCCGTTGAGTAGGTCTTCGGTGAAGGAGTGGGTGAGGGGTATTTAACTACTTATGTCATTCTTCAAGCTTCATGCCTGTTCACTCGATCAATAGATTAAAAACCATGCAACTTTAAGATGTAGGGAACGTGTGTTTGCATGATGTCTTGAGAAAGAATTGTATAGTACAAGTGACTTTGGGAGGTGAGCGATTAGAACAATTCTTTTGAGATGATTTCTGTTGGAAACACTTTTACTCGTTAGCGTTTATATATCTTGCAAGTCTTGTTATTATAAATATTAACAAATCTTTATTAAAAAAATAATTTACAAAAAAAAAATGGTACTTAAAAGCTCTTCTTTAAGAAGTACAAAGGGAAAAAGAAGATACAATTGAGCAATGAGCATGGGCCTTGTACATCAATTGAGTTGCCTCTGTAATTATCCGACTTGTTCCATACTTTTTGGGCTTCACCAAGCCCAAATTTATTATTTTCTTAATGCTTAAACCCTAAACCCTTCATCCATCAAAGATGCAGTAGCAGAAGTGAGAAAATATTAACAATTTCCAGCAACCCCATATCTCGTACTTAACATTTGTGAGTCTGTGACTGTAAAAACTCTGAGAGTTGGGAGTTAAAAGTGTAAAAGTAAAATCACCACTCCAATAAGCATTTAGCAATGAAAAAAATACAAGCAACAAATTGAAAAGAGCAGTGGATAGTTCTTTGGTGAGAAAATCAACAATTAATTTGATCTTTGGTGGCAACATAATTCTCCAGCAATTCCTTTCGAGTGACCTCTCTGACGTAGTGATAATAATCGACTTCCACGCGGCGAGTGCGTGAAGCCATTGAAACGGCAGACACATTGTCACCCCAGATTTTTGGAGAAGCCAGATGAAGATGAAGATCTTTAAACAACATGCAAAACAATGAAAGAGTTGCAGCAGTGTAGGCTGATCGTCTACATTCAGCCTCTGCACTTGATCGTGAGACAACTCGTTGCTTTTTCGAGCTTCAGGAAACAAAGTTTTGGCCAAGAAATATACAATAACCTTCTATTGGAATTCTATCGTCAGGATCGCCAGCATAATCAGCATCGGCATAAGCCATTAGAGAGAGTGCACTAGGTTTATATAATAAACCATGAGTAGGAGTGGACTTTAGATAACACAGAATGCATTTTACAGCAACCTAATGAGTTGTGGTAGGTTGGTGCATGAACTGACATACATGGTTCACAGCAAACGACATCAGACCTTGTAAACGTGAGATATTTTGTAAGGCACCAACAACGCTACGGCACTCTCGAATTTCAGCAAGTGGTTCACCATCATAAAGGCTAAGACGTTTTCCAGCAATGGTTAGAGTAGAGATAGGCTTGCAGTCAAGCATTCTGGTGCGAGATAAGAGATCTAAAATGTACTTAGATTGCAGATGCATACCATGATTAGAGCAATGAACCTCCATTCCTAAAAAATAATGGAGTGATCACAAGTCCTTCATGGAGAATAAACGACCCATTTCTTGAATTAAGTTAGAGACACGTGTAGAGTTGTTTTCTGTAATTAAAATATCATCTACATAAATGAGAAGATTTATCAATCTTTTCCCATGTCTGTAGATGAAAAAAGAAGAGTCTGCCAAAGAAGAAACAGCCCCCAAGTTGTCTAAATGATCAGAAAAACATTGAAACCATGCTCTTGGTGCTTGTTTGAGACCATATAAGGACCGTTGAAGCTTGCAGACATGAGAAGAGTATTGAAGGTCAACAAATCTCATTGGCTGTTTTATATAGACTTCATCAGTTAGACTATTATGCAGGAAAGCGTTTTGAACATCCAATTGTCTGATAAGCCAAGAAAATTGATCATCTAAAGCCAAGATTAATCTGAGAGTGGAATGAGTCACTACAAGATTCAAAGTTTCACCATAGGCAACTTGATGGCAGCCATTAGCAACCAACCTAGCCTTGTAACGCTCAATTGATCCGTCTGAACGTCTTTTAAATCTAAAAACCAATTTATTTGGATGTACATTCATGTTAGGTTTATATGGAACCAAAGACCAGGTACATGCCCTTTGCAGCGAATTGAATTCATCTGCCATTTGCTTTTCTCCATTCTTCATGTTTTTGTGCATGACTATAACATGTACCCTCAACCAAAAGAGGAGCAGTACGTAGTAAGATTTGCATATTTAGGTTTAGGTTTATGAATTCCACTCTTTGCACGAGTGGTCATAGGACCCTTACCTCAGGAGTAGTATATAAATATTTAACAACGGGAATCAAGGGAGTGATAGTCGACGATGGAATTTGATTGTTGGAACCTGCCATGGTGGAGAGGCAATGGTATTCCTAGGTGGTGATTGAGGTGTGGACTCTGGTGGGGATGTTTGTGGATAGGATTCATAGATGGAGAAGCAAGGTCAGGCGCTGAAGTAACATTGGACTCTTTGAACGTAAAATAATTTTCATACAAAAACATGTTTAGTTAAAAACACTGCCTTAATGGAACTAGTGCAGCAACCTGACGCTTTTCTCATGAAGCGCAATGCCGAACCTGAAGCTATCGACAATTTTAATGGTGGTCGAAGACCTTGATCAGCTAATTGAGCATGTTGATAAAATAAAACCAATTTTAGGAGCGGAGCTCGCTACTGAAAAGTATACCCCCGTCTCCCATCTTGGAAGGATTTGATTTGTCATGTTAAAAGAGAATCCACAGTACCGAGTCCGGGAGAGGACTGATCACTAGTTTTTGCATGAATTTGGATGCATGTTTGGTTCCAACGGTTGTAATCTTTTGTCTCCTAAATTCACTGACGATGAGGAAAATGTGAAAGGACTGATCAGTGCTAAATTTTTCATGGAAGCATGTTGTTTTTCGAACCGTCTTCAATGACAGTTGATTGTTTTAATACTAAAATTGCTGATGAATTCTAGATTGCTTGTGGGTTCTAGTTTAAGTTACCTCGTTCGATTTCCCTATTTATTATAGCACGATGCGTCGTACTTAATTTCCTATTCTTATAAGCAACATAATAATGTTTTGATGTTATTTTGTCTGTGAAAAATAAAATAAATATGAAATAAACGCCTTACAAAAGAATGCAAAAATCACGATTATTAACTATTTCATTGTTCACATTCGACATGGTCGATCATTAACTTATGACTTCTGAGTATCAGATTTGATAAATCAACAAAGACAAAGAACATGATTTAACTGGATGCATGAGAAGCAAAAAGAATGGATGCAATACATACATACATATGAGATATTTTTTTTATTGAGTATGGCTTGATTGGCATCTGCCACGATATTTTGGCTCAAATTCCTAAACCTTAAACCACTAGATAGAGGACCCCGTTTCTTGGTGTGACCTGCTGAGAATCAAACAACCATAGTTGCATAATTAGGCATGATTGAGAGTTAAGACTCCAAATAATCATAGACTAATCAATTTCGAAAGCAGAAGATTCTCAAAATGTGTGGTATCGAAATGTGATATGGGCTTAGATTTAGTGGAGAATGAGAGTGACATGGCACTGTGTTAGAAAGGACGTATTTGTATAATATCAGCTAGATGTAGACCGTGGATCTTATTAGGGTTCATCATCTTCCTCCAAATTGCCAGTGTGAACAAGAGAGGATAATACAAATTAAGAGACAATCATGTGGCCATATGGGGACCAAAATGTTGACCACTGCATTTGTCTATCACCTCACTGGATTCATATGCCTCCCCCTCCCTCAAGATTTCATTTTCTATATATAAAAAATAAAAATAAAAAAATAAAAAATAAAAAAATCAACGTTGCCTAGAGATTTTAGGCTAATTTCATGCAAATATATACACACACTAATGAAGATCTCTCGATCTAGAACTGATATTACTTGAATTTTTTTGCTTCTAAATAACTTTCGTACATGCATGCATTGGGTTCTCATCACAATTGAAGTACAGATGAGTGATTATGTTAATGATCATTTTTTTTTTTAGAATTATGACATTCGGTCTACACTTTGTTGGAGGCGGTATTGAGTTATATTTCATACTTTATGTCGGCTGAAGGTTGTTTTCTTTTCTTTTTATTTTTTATTTAAACCAACTTCAAGTGTGTCAATTATAAAGGAAATTTGGCTTAGCATATGATAAAAACAAGATAAAATGGGGCCAAATATTCTTGAATTCTAAAAGTATGATGAGGCCTGTCAAAACCTCTACCGCACGTCGGAGATAGAAAACATTATCGATCAAAAGCATTATGTTCAAGCATTCACTTGTAAATATAATAACATATCATTAGCTCATGTGCTTGCTTCCATGTACCAACTTTGAATCTCCAAGGAACAAGATGCAATGTTATTTATTCTACAACAATTTTAATTAGTTTTACAAGTTCTTACTTACGACCGACCGTATTTCTCTAACAAAAAAAATCACCACGGAAAGGAATTAGTAATAACTCAAGATACGCGGTCCTTGTATTATACGTGTGTGTATTGATATGAATACATAATACATATATAGGCCACCCTAACCCCTCAAGGATACATATTGGGAATATGATTGTTTCTACAATACATATACGTATGGCATGCCATCACCAGTCGGGCGAATCTCTCTCCTCCTCTGCAAAATGAGAAAGAGAACCCGGCTGAAAACGGAAACAAGTCTTCTTCCTCTCTCACTCTCACTTTCACACTCTCTCTCCTCCTCTGCATCGCCATTTCCCTTCTTTTTTCTCTCTCTCTCTCTCCATTAGCTTTCTTCCCTACTACAAATGTTGGCCTCTCTTCCCGTCACACAAAGGCTAAATTTTACGTGGTTGAGAAATGAGAATGGAGGAGGAGGCAAGAGAAAGCAGATACTGGCTCGTCTCCTTCAGCCGACCAGAACCCTAATTTTCTCTAGGCACCCAGAAAATGTTCCATTTTTTATGTCAAACCAGAGCTCGACGGATCTGAGATTGCATTCGACCAAAATTCCAGGTGGGTGCTTTAGACGGAGAAGATGGCTATTCGATTGGGTGGTGATGGTGCTTATAGAGACAATGACAACGTCCCGGCGAGTCTGTAGCATTTTGCGAAATATATGTAGTAAGGCATGCAAGGGGTTAATATCCTCTCCGGGTCCAGCAAGGAGCCTCCCGGCTGCAAACTGGGTCGTCCACTTCGTTCTCCCTCCTCCTAGTTGCCGGAGCAGGTCCATCCGCTTGACGTGAATCTAAACATGGGTGTCGACTTGACTTTGTCGGAGAAGTAGTTGCGCACCTCCGAGAGAGAGAGAGAGAGAGAGAGAGAGAGAGAGGTGGACAAATACCAGAAGACCTAATTTGGAGACCCACACCACCGCCCATGTGCATGTGGAGCTGTTTCAAACTTTCAATCATATATTTTGCCCTATATATTCATGAGTCTCTCTGACACTCACTGAAGCAATCACAATCGATGCCAATTGTTTTCACTCGATCACTTTCAGTTTTGACACTACCCCAACGTCTCCATTATTGTTATTGCAGTTCTACTGATCAACCCAACAAGAACCCTTGATTTGTGCTACCTAGCTACATGGCCGGTCCTGAGATTTTTGAGGCCCGGGGCAATACCAAAAAAAGAGCCCTAGTATAACTCCATGTCAGAAAAAAAAATTGTTTTCGTGTTCATATTTGTGCATGCCGATGTAACTTTTCTTTGATAAAACGATAGCAGGATGTGAGGGATTATGCTAAGCAACAAGATGGGTTGGCCATAATTTGGTATCTAACCTGTCATTTAAAAGACTCAAAACCTAAGACCTCTCACTTATAAGTGAAGAAAAAATAGATTTCACATCTAAGCCATAACATTAGTTTGTATTTAGATAACGGTACACAAATATTTCACAAGCAAAAATCAATTAAAGTATGAAAGGTATTTTTGTATAAAACTGATAGTTATTGGATAATTTTCTAATTTACTGTCCCTTGGGTCCTCATAAGAATTGTCATATTTTTCTCTCTCTAATTTTTATATATAATGTTATAAACTATGGATGAACCAAAAAAAATTATTGAAAAATCAAATACCACATATATGTTATTAAAAATATAACTCATTTTTCTTGGATAAGAAAGAAAAGTAACCCTAAACCCTAACATTATATTGAAACAGAACATCATTGCTAAAGAAAAAGAAAAATTAATGTAAAGAGCTTGAAAACTTTGAGTTTTAACGATAAGGACAAAATAAATGGTAAAATAAATAGTAGTAAGATTGAACTTTTTAGTGTAAAAATGTGGTTTTTCGTTAAGGTGAACAGTACTGTGAGCTTTTCGTTAAAGTTCCCAAAAGAAAAAGGCCCTCATTTTGATCTGAACTTGGGTGGTTACTATTATTATTATTATTATTATTATTTGCCAAAGGGTGGTAATTCATTGAAAATGAATTTGTAAAAACCAATTTCGTCAAAGGCACATATAGAAATATAGCTACCAAAGATGAAATAAATGCATAAAAAAAGAAGAAGGTAGTTTTGAGTTTCGAACCCGTGTTCCTTTCCATTGCAGGAAAGCAGCGAAACACCGCTGCAAATGATAACTTATGACAAATATCCAGTTTTATATTTTTATACGCTTACTGGACATAACATTATAATAATAGAAATTAAATTTTTTGGTGCCCTCGATTTTTTGAGGCCCTGTGTGGTCGCCCTTGCTGCCCTAGGCTAGGGCGGGGCCTACCTAGCTACTGATGGAGATTTATTTTATTTTATTTTGATTTCTCTTATTGACACGCATAAAAATTGATTATGTTGTTGACATTGTCTAATACATGACGAATGCTAGCACTATTCTTCTTTGAACCTTCTCGGTTATTTTTCTCATTTTGTAATGTTGTAAGATAATTCGAACCATCTAATTTATAGGTTATCACCCCTAGAGGATCAACTAAATTCAAAATTATTCAGTCATGTAGTGGTTGTCTAATAAACAGATAAACCTGTTACTCAATTAAACAATTTTTTATTTCTACAATCGTCCAACATTGCATGATAACCGAAAAGAGTAAAACGAGAAAGTCTGACTGAAAAAGTTGGCAACTTCCCCCACTATAAAAGTCCTACATACAGTTGTAAGGTCAACATTATGGTTAGTATTATATGTATGAATAATACTGATAATGCACTTTACTACTATGACAGAAAGTAATTATGTTTATGCATTATGGGGCATATATATTTAATTTATGTTTATGCACTATGGGGCATATTTAATTTTCATTGATTCTCCTCTCTCTAACAACTAGATATAATGCTATCATTTATAAAAAAAAAATATGAATATTATTGTTTCTCTTTTAATTTAAATCACTTGTAATCAATATTTTAAATGACAGAATGAGTAAGACTTTGGACTCTCCAAAAGAAGTCAAATGGCGGTTGATCAGAAAGTACAATAGGAGCCATAAACATCATATCACAAAATTATTAGTACAGTATACATGAGTAATAACAACGGCTAGCAATTAAGCATTATTTATGGTTAATAAAAACGAGAGAGAGAGGGTTAATCGTACATCCATCCTTTAATCAAATGCATGCATTTCAAACCGTAGGAGGGCCAATTTTAGCTAGTATACAATTCTGCAATAAGTTTTTGGTCCTTGTATGAGTTGGATCAATTAAAATTTGAATTCAAGGTTGGTTGATTTCTTTGCCAAAATGTCCAAGTTTCATGATCATAAGGTGGAAAAGTAATCCATTTTGGATATAATTAGTTGCACTAATGCGTATCTATCAACCTCGATGTGAGATTTACAGTCTATTCTCTGATGCACGATTCAAAGCCTAACGTGCGATTCTACATTTGACTTGGTTGTGATTTGCTCCTACGCAGTGTATCAATTTCTTCGATAAATGCGATATTTATGTGGAAATATCAGAAAAAGATGTGAAAATGGTGGTGAAGTTTAAACTTCACAAGATATAACATAAACTCTTAAATTTCGGTTAAAATCGACCTATTTCGTCAATAATTCCGACATACTTAAATATCGACAAATTGCCATATAACATTCCCTAACTTTCATTCAAATGTCCAAGTTTTTTAGCAAATTTTCATCATCTCCATCTAAGGCAACCGATATCGATATCAATATTGATATATCCATGAATATTTCCACAAATTTACATATCGATATCTTCATTGATACCAATATTTTATACAATGCTCCTACGACATGGCATCTTTAAACATTATTCTCCCCCAAAGAGTGGTGAACAACCAAATTTGGTGTTCTTAATTTTATATGGGAATTGTTATTAGCACTCCAAAAATCTCATTTGACACTCCAAACTTTCTATAATTATAAAGAAAAATACACTTATGAGGACTGTAGAATGAGATTTTTGGAGTGCTAATAACAGTTCATTTTATATTTGGTACATGGAATTGTTCTTGACAATCCAAAATTCTCAATGTGCACTCCAATTTTTTTATTTTTAGAATAAAAAATACACTCGTAAGAAATGCAAAATAAAATTTTTTTGAGTACCAATAATAGTCCCTGGTATATAGCGGAAGATAATTCTTTTTTAGAAGCTTAATTATTTAGTACTCAATGATCAAGTTTTGCCTAAAAATTAAAGGAAAACTAATGAAAAGTCCAAAAAAACTTCCCTTTTAACGAAAAGTCATTTTTAAAGGTATAGTGAATAGTGTCAATTAAAGGTAAAAAAATGGTTTTTCGTTAAAAGTGAACAGTACCGGGACCTTTTCATTAAACCTCCAAAAAATTAATTGTCAATGCTTTGTTTAGTACATGGGAGCCTCTCCCTCGTCCAATTGAGGGATAACCTCCTCCTTGGGGGAATACGATGCTTCCCTTTAAAGCCTTCGCCGTCAAGTTTTGATGATTAATTGTCGGCTATAGTGGAAATCATGAGGGTTCCACTCTCAAATGTAGTAATTCTTTTTTGTTTCTAGTGTTTGGCACTAGAATATGTCCGGTTAGGTCAGTTCACCGGGAGAATCGTCCTCACAATTTCATTTTTTTTTTTTGTGTGGAAGTTTCAACCTTGTAGATTACGGCAACAGTCACGACTATAAATAAGCTCACAATTATGCATGGCGGTATACTCTGCTCTCTTGCGACCCCTACTTTAATAAAAAAACTAAAGGCTCCTTGGGTCGCCAAACTGGAATGAGAGTTTCGCCTTTTGAATAAGAAATGGGAGAAATATTATTGTCATTGACATCAATAATTTAGTGCAAAATGACCAAATTCAAATAAAAAAAATTAGAAGATTCCACTAATAGCTTGGTGACGTTGGTCCATATTTTTTAAATATTTGTAAAATTATGAATTGTTACACTACAGGTTTTACGACGTACTTAGGACAAGTTTGATACATAAAATTGACTTGATTTGGACTAATTGTAGGAATTGTCTTGGATTGATTTGGCTCGACTTGGGATGGATTTATTTATACTTCTCGTTTAAAATGGTCTAATCGTTTTAGGTTCAGTTTTAAATAAGGGAGTTTTAACGAAAAGCCAGCGGTACTGTTTACTTTAACGAAAAATCACATTTTTATACTAAAAAGTCAATCCTGGTACTATTCACTTTACCCTTTATTTTGTCCTTATCGTTAAAATTCAAAGTTTTCAAGCCCTTTTCATTAGTTTTCCTTTTAAATAAATCAAGTTGGGTCCAAATCTGGTCAATCAAACACAATGACTCATTTTTACTTCTTGTGAAGCCGAATTTACTATGAAATTGTTACAAGTCCCAAACTATGAGAATGTAAATGTGATTAACTCTACTTATATTGTTTTTCAAGTGAATTATAGGAAATTGTGGGCAACTTTGACATAAACACATCCCCCTAACGCTCGACGTTAAAACTGGTTCTCGAGTTGTTTTGCTAGGCAGGTTCGACAATGATCCTTATGCAAGTTCATCTACGAAAACTTTGTTACGACTTCTCCTTCTTCTAAATGGTAAAGTTCATAGAGTTCTCGCGACGTCGCAGGTAATGAGTCACACCCCACTTAATGTGCTTTTAAAAATGACTAAAAACACTTTTAGAGAAAATATTTTTGGATTCAAAAAACACTTAAAGTGTTTTCTGCAATAAGCACCTTCTAAAAATATTTTCACCATAAATATTTTCAGTCAATTTAAAAGCAGATCCAAACGAGCTCTTAGTCTTGCACGACATCAGATACTTATTTTGTTTGGATCAAACCAAATCGATCCAACTTAATCTATAAAATTAGTTCAATCCGAAACAGTTCGATTCAATCAATGCACTGTAAGGGTACATGGTAGATCGTACATCACGCCCAACACTCGGAGCCTCTCCACAGACAACATCGCGTCGGATAAATCACACAGTAACCTCCACGTACTTTCCACAAGGCCCAGTAACATTCCGCAACGTGGCGCTCTCTCCTCCAGTCATGTCCTTCAGCCGATAAAATTAGGCTGGCCGACAAGTCGACAATCCTCCCGTACCTCTACCATCCGTCCACGTGTCGTCAACCAACGGCCAGATCTTATTCCTCTCCCATGTTTTCACGGCAGCTGCGACAGTTGGACTTTCATATCGTAAGGCTGTTTCGGTCTTTTTGCTACTCCAAGCATCGGTCAGTGTCATTGTGTTATTTGCTTGTGTCGCGGGGCTAATCTGGTAATTTCAAAAAAAAAGAAAGAGTTTGGAAATATTTATGTCAGGGATATTTGTCGGTGTTCGCACAGCTTACAATTTCTCATTCGCCTTCTCTCTCACTCCTCACTTTCTCTCTCTAGAATAGCAACTGAAAGCAGTGTGTGTGGGAAGGAAAAGATTGCACGCTCAAACTCTTACGCAAATGTGAGCGGAATTTTCCCGGAAAATTCAGGGATGATCAATTTTCCCGGAAAATTCAGCAATCCGTCAAATACGGGAATTGAAATGCAAGACATCCATTCAGTGAGAGAAGGAGGGAGGTTCTTCGGCGGCTCGGGAGGAGGAGACCGGCGGCTGAGGCCGCACCAGCACCCCAACCAGCAGGCCTTGAAGTGCCCGCGGTGCGATTCTCTCCGCACCAAGTTCTGCTACTACAACAACTACAACCTCTCCCAGCCCCGCCACTTCTGCAAGGCCTGCCGCCGCTACTGGACCAAAGGCGGCGTCCTCCGCAACGTCCCAGTCGGCGGCGGATGTCGCAAAACTAAACGCTCCAAGCCGAAAAATTCATCTTCGTCATCGCCGACATCGTCTCCGCCGCCTCCTCCGCCGCAACCGAACAGCGGCGATCAGAACAAATCCAGCTCTCATTCGAGCAGCGAGAGCTCGAGCCTCACCAACCCCACCGCCGCCGCCGCTACTGCCGCCACGGAGGCCGTCTCAGCGCCGTCTTCGACAGGCTCTGCTTCCAATTTACTGACCAATATTCATAATCCGGAATCCAAATTCTTCATCTCTCAAGGCGGCGCGAACGGTGGCTTTGATCCCAGCGCGTCGGCTGCGGCGCTGCTGGAGCAGAGTACGGAGATTAACGGAATGTTCTCGGAGATTGGGAGCTTCACGAGCTTGATCACGTCTTCCAACGACGTGCCGTTTAGTTTCGGGAACTTCAACGGCTCGCCGTTTGATCAGCAAGGCCAAGTTGGTAATCATCATCACAATCAAGTTCATCAAAACCAATGGGGGCAGCAGAACCAGGAAGTGAAGATGCAGGATATCAGTGGTGGATTGCTGGATCAGACGGCGCTGGTCGATCTATCAGTGTTCCAAAACAGATCCAACGGCGGCGGAGGAGGAGGAGAATTTGGATCGTTGGATTGGCAACCGGGATCCGTTGATCAAGGTTTGTTTGATCTTCCTAACACCGTAGATCAAGCATACTGGACTCAAAGTCAATGGGCTGATCAAGACCACCCTACTCTCTACCTCCCGTAAAAGCTCTCACTCTAATTAACCATCCATTTAAAAAAAATGGGAAAATCTCAAATTTGGTTAATAGAAATTGAAATTTAAGATAAAATTATGGATTATATAATATGACTAGTATTTATAAAATTTCATATAATTATTATACTTTTCTTTAGTTTTTGAGAATTGTTATTGACACTCTAAAAATCTCATTTGACACTTTGAATTTTTGATATTTAGAAAGAAAAATATACTTGAGAAGTACAAAATAAAATTTTTAGAATGTCAATAACAGTCGTAGGTTTTGGAGTGTGTTTGAGTTCACTTTTGCCTCTCGAGGTTAATCTGCAACCAACTTCGTGTTAGTTTTTATTTTTAATAATTTTGTTTTTGGATTTGTCTCTAATGTATATGAATTTGAATTAATCAAATATTTAGAGACAGATATTAAATTACTTACTCGTGTCTCAGATTACTTTCTTCGTTAATTTCATTTTTTTTTCTATTGAAATGTTGTTTTGAATTTATGGAGTAAAATTCGAACTTAAGCATAAAAACACGAACGCTTTGATTTGGTTAGATGGCCTAGTATAATTCATGTCCTGCTTTGTCGATCTCAGTTAAGTTATTCATACATGCGTAGTCTATATAGTTACTTACTACAAACATAAGATCATCTTCAACTCTTGGGTTAGAATTTAAAATTTTTAGTTCAGAAAATTTAGGTTTTAGTTTAGAAACAGTTTTTTTGCTCGAACTTTTCTAGCGTAAATTTTTTAGTCTCAAATTATTAAAGAATAAATTTAGATTAATTTTTTCTTTTAAAGTAATTTAAAAAAAATATATATATATAAACACTATCATAATTTAATTTTATGAACATTTTATTTTAAAAATATTTAAATTCTGATAAATATTGAAAAATTATTAAATTCGGATGAATTTTGAGTTAAATAAAATTTTTAATCATTTTATCTTAATCACTTTTGCCTCTTAATTTTAGTTAAGTTTTTCATATATGATAGTCTATCTAATCACTTACTAAGGGCTAGTTTGGTATTGCTGTGCCTTGAAAAAAAATTGCTTCTGTTGTGCTGTGAGAATAAGCTCATTTTTGTTGCTTCATGTTTTCAGATTTTTCACTCAAAACTGTGAAAATACGTTGTTTTTAAGTGTTTACCAAACATCTTTTTAAACTCAGTTTTTTTTAATACTTATTTTTACCAAACCAGTACTAATTAGAATTAGTAGCTGTTTTTCATTACACTTAAGGGTTTGCCACGTCATCACTGTAAGTGAGGATTAACGGTGAAGTGGGGGTAATCTAGGATTAGATATTTATTTTTATTTTTAATTTTGGCGGGTTGGAAGGTTTGGGCAGTGCTCGGGGTACTGGGGCGACTCGATTGGCATATTAGTTGAGAAAGGATTTTCTGCATCCAAAAGTTTATGTGGTCTCTCTCTGTCTTTGATTTTATTGAGTATGTCAACAGTCACACCCAATCAAAACAAGCCTCAAGTCCCGAGTTCCAAGATATGCTCAATAAAATCAAAGACACAAAGAAGCCACATGGATTTTTGGGTGCAGAAAATCCTCTCATATTAGTTGGGGGAGCGGGGGCCTACTTGGATCGGGAAGATGAGCGATTATGACTCCACGTGGCGGGGAAGAGGGGGAGCCCTGGATGATAATGAAAGAGGACACGTGGGCCTACGTGATGTGCCAGGGGCTTAGGAGGGTCGGTTTGTCCTGCCTCCATCGCCTACTCTGTTGTAGAGTGGTATTCACACGGTCACCGACAGTGACAACTGAGTCCCCAATCGGAAAAAATCTTAAATGCAATCGGACATATTAGCGTACCATGTAATGAGAGTGATATTGGTATGAAAGGTAAGAATGTACTCTCATTCTCTAGTTATAAATTCTAATTTATTGTTCGGTAAACTTGATTTGAAAGAGAAAGAAACTTACGTATAACGATTGATCAGTACGTCACAATAGTTACATATCTTACGTTTGATCGAGCATTATTGCGTGTGAAAGTTACACATGGTAGTATTATTACTAATGTGTTGCTATATCGAATTCTGATTGTAGATCAATTGTTCCCCAAACTACTAAGAAATAATAATAATAATAAGCTTACGATCATTAGTTAATAATATAATATTATGTATAATGAAATGTGATTCACTCTCTATCTCTGTATCTAGAGCTTGTAAACAAGAGATTCAGACTATTCAAGAGATAAAAAGAGATTATGACTGTTCAAGATTTTGAACTTTTGTGAAGCGAGCCGGTGAACCGGCTAATAGGAGTCATTCGATTGAAATTGAGTATCTCGCGATCCTCAAGCTTCGAATACGGATTAGGTTAGTTGGGTGGGTTGGTGGGGACTGGTAAAAACGGGTACTAGTGAGCGGGGTTAAGTGGGATCCAGATGGGCAAGTTCAGAGCAGGAAGTGGTTTCTGACTCAGTGATTGACTCACTCTTCTCCCCCATGACTCACGCATTCGGTGCCCGTGTGCCTCGTGAGGACTTGAAATTTTATATGTTTTGATTAGGCAAACCATCCCAATGATATTGGGATGGAGGGAAGTTTTTGGATGACGTAGGACTCAAGGAATACGAGTGAAATTATATGTGAACGTGGGTCGAGTCTTTGAAGTAACAAGGTTTCGGTTGAAATTGTGATCTTACATCGGAAAATTAAAAGACTTTTACATATGCTTATAAGCAATTAAGTTACTTATTTCAGAGTGGAGTCTTAAGTTCCTTCGTCGTACAAGGTAGGTTATCTCACGTTTTGAGCCCAACGACCCTCGTGTTCCTACCTCACTAGCAGTGATGTGAGAGGCAACTCAAAGTTCTCATACTTTAGCAACTCAAAATTAAACTAATCAATGGTATTTTGAAACTTTACGCTTTGGAAGGAAATTCGAACTAAAGTATAAAAGGCGAACATATTGCTCTAAGTTATGACGTGACTATCATAATCCAATATGCAACGCTTTCGATGAGATATCAATCGACATTATTTGCGACGCATGTGCAAGCTGCACTGGTCCAAGCAAACAATGGTGGATGGGCGCGGCGTACGACACTATGCCACCATAACTGTAGGCCAGAGGATCAAGATGTGATCTGTTTGCCCTTTCTTCTTGCCTAAGAACTGCCATTAAAGACGAATAAATAGGCCATGGACCATGTCGTGGCCAAGCAACAATGTGGCATGCTTTGTCACTTCACATTGCAAGTACTTAGAACTTAGAAGAACCTCACAGTTGGGTAGATATGGCTGTCGTGGGCCTTCTGTTTTCTTGACGATTCTCTCTTTGACATTCATAGTTGGGGAAGCCTTTATGTATGTTTGCCCTATTAAGGGATTTCTACTTTCAACCACACATTTACCCTTTGACAATGGAGCTTGCTATATGTATTGGGTAATGCTTCTTTCACACATCTTTTTTTACTTTTTACACTCTTGTTAATTTTTGTTTGTTAATCATCTTCAATTCATTCGATTTAACTGTCAAAATTTGAGAAGGTTGTAGGGATGTACCACCCTATATATTTGCAAGAGTTTTAAGGTCATCAACTTGAGGAGGAAGTTGCGGAAAAAATTATGGTTTTTTTTGTTTTTTTGGAAAGCAAAAAGTAAAATAAAATAATGGTTTTGGCCCTATTGCGTTGCAATGGGCTTGTAGCTTGTGTTGTTAAGACTGCTCATCTTCTGCAACGAAAGTTCTGAAATATTCTTCCATTAATACTGGTTTTATTATGTATGTGATTATTTTTATTCAATTATTATTTTCTAACTTCTAAGTTTCTTTTAGTGTTGATCTAGCTTTGCCAATAAATCAGTTTGGAGATCATTTTGAGAAGGATAATGTTAGGGAGACTAAAATTGTAAACTAAATTTGCAAACCAAATGATATGTCATCAATAAGAAATAAGCACGTTAATATATAAAAACTTACGTAATAACTCAATCATCAACAACCACATTGTTTAGTTTACAAAATTTAATTTAAAAATTTAATCTCTATAACATTACCCTTTTGAGAATAGGACTATATAGCCCACTTCAATGTGTATTACCAATCTACTCATGTTTAACTAGTTACGTAGATTCATGACATATGAACAATGGATTAGTAACACCATGTGTATGTGACCGTCACGTGCACTTAAAAGTTTTTCATAAGTCGAGGGTTTATAGAAGGATGCTCAACAATAATCTTAGGTTTCATATGATGTCTATGACTAAATAAGAATGGATGATCAATAAGTAGACAAGTGATTTTTCATTTTAAGGGAATTAGGCATGAAAAACACTTATTTGATCTAAATTTACTATTTTATAGGGATTGTAATGGATACTGTTCTAAAAATTGGCCTAGGCGAGCGTTGGGCAGTGAAGTGTCGTGGCCATTTTGGCCAAAACTTTCACTAAAATAGTTAGGCGGCCGCTAGATGCTGGCAGTGGGGTACCGTGAGCGGCCGCGGAGAGGCTGGGCGGTGGAGTACCGTGGCGATTTTGGCTAAAACGTTGACTAAAATTGGAGAGGGATTAGGCGGCTGCCTTTATCTAGGCGGTTCTAGTATTAAGAATGTTATTGCTGGTCATCGTAAGGGAGAGCAGTGATCTCGTAATCCTCCAATTCAATGACAGCGGGTGGACACCAATGGTGGTGAGGAACTTCTTCATGGCGTGTCTCATATATGCAGCAGGAGTTTCAGCTGAAGGTGACGACAGGGTGCTCGGAGATGAGGTGGCGGGTGCGGGTCTCAGCGGACTCGGCGACGTCGATGCAGAGGGTGGAAGAAGAGTGGTTTGGGGGGAGGAAGTGAGGAGGCCGAGGTGGACGACGTCGTTGGAGCAACACCGTAGGCCTTGCATCGCCGGAAAAGCCAGAGGAATGGCGTTGTGGTGAATTAAGGGAGAAATATGGAGTGAGGTGGTGGGGAAATATGATGTCAACGGAGGGCAAAGATATAACTAAGGTGGGACCATGGGAAGGGTAAATGGGAAATGGATCATCTCTGGATTCATTTTGTAGAGATCCTAAGGATCTTCACATTCTAGTCGTTTATCGTACATCGTACGATCAGTTTTCGTCAGATACTATTTGTGTTTAATTTTAAATAAAAAAAAGTCAAATGATTTCTGATCTCACGATACACGATGAATGGCTGAGATGTGAGGATCGTAATGGATCCGGATGGGATCTTATTCCTGGTAAATGGTGGTGTGAGAGAGGAGAGATTTTTTAGTGAGTGGAAACGCCATTTGATACACCAAGTGTAATAATACAATTGGTTGGAAACTTGAAAAATTAATTTCAACCAGTCACATTATGACACTTGATGTATCAAGTTGTGTTCCCGACACACTGAAATTTTTGTGAGGCAAAGGGGTGGGTTTATAAATATAAAAGGCGAGAGGGGGGGGGGGGGGGGGGGGGGGGGGATTGAGGTCCAAGAACACTCATTATATGCCTAACTTTTCTCTATCTAGTCGTCTAGTTGCTAGGTTCCAGT
The DNA here is from genome assembly GCA_036320875.1 of Cotoneaster glaucophyllus. Lineage (NCBI taxonomy): Eukaryota > Viridiplantae > Streptophyta > Magnoliopsida > Rosales > Rosaceae > Cotoneaster > Cotoneaster glaucophyllus. The sequence continues at coordinate 26,282,248 of CM070065.1, read as the reverse complement.
TTGTCGCTTGACTAGCGCCTAAAGTCTTTTAGAACTATGGTGATGATTCTAATGGATAACTTTCTTTAATGAGTAATCCATCCTCTATAGTGATTGATTTAGCCACTCGAATCCAATCCTAGATACCAAAAGAGTCCACAAAATAAACCTTGATGTATGCAGAAAATCCAAATATTTTTAAATGGATTTGTATTATGATGTTATTGTTTACATCAGAATATGTGTGTATGATCTACAAGGCAAGACACAAGGGCTTAACATCCCGGACGAAACACTTGAGCCAAAAATGTATGTGTGTGTGTGTCACGTTCAGAATTTACAGCAGAGAAATCGCATCACCCAGTGCCGGTGCTGGTGCAATTGTCGCTCGTCAGCGCTCCCCATTCTCGCCGGGCTGCCATTCCATTCCGAGGATAATCTGCTCATCATGTCAAAATTCAAGTAGAAAAACTATGATTATCCACATAATCACATATTACGATAACTGACGAAAATATATAAGAGCAAGCAGTAGAAATTTGGGTTTGTGAAGTTGTGAGAATTTACATGGGAAAAGCGAAAGACTCGGAGCTAGTTGTGCTGCTGCTCGACCGATGAGAGATGCTGCCAAAACCCGGTATTCCTCCCAGGTACGAAAATGAGCCCGAAGGAAGTTCGGATGCAGAGGAACTGGATTCTCCGCGGCAATGCTGGTGTCGTTGACACGATTCTGCTAGGCTATCTGACATCCTATCTTTCGACAAATCATGCCTCAACAAGTTTTCCGTTTCTGGGGCATGAAACTTTGCTCCGCTTGTATTTTCTAGGTCACCTTTTGAAGAGGCATTGCTTGTCCGGCTGTTACTTGTACCCTAAACAACGCGAAATTAGAAACGGAATCAAGTAGGTATGTACTAGTAGTGTATGCGTACGATGTTTCCAGTATGTATGTGTCCGTATTGCTCGATCTATGCTGTGGTGATCGAGCATTGATTCGTGCTGGAGGTTTGCAAGTCTAGATAATGACACAAAAATGTGACAGCAATTAGAAAACCAAAAACCAATCTTATGGTTCTCCATCTTTCTAATGTCTCTAAACGTAAAATAAAATCCAACTGGTTGGTCGGATTTGCCATCTGATACTGACCCTTAAACCTAATGAAATGGTAATATCGTCGGTGGCATTAATCTCCTCCGACTGTTTAAGACGGACAGAAGAGCATATTATCCTTCAACAGTTGCATCCTAATTTGCAAGCACTTGCATCCTACTCACTCGAAGATAAAATGCGTTAGTTGACAGTTTTCCGAAGATGCAACAAATAAGATTTTTATGTTCAAGAGGATTAAGTTCGAGCAACGAAATCTTTAGCGACTTACCTGTCTAACCAAAATCACTTTTTCGGATATGATCTTCTTGATTGAATGATCATTTGAACGATCATCCTTTTTGCCGTCATTCTCATCGGTTGAAGTGGATGACTCCGAGTCCAGAGATTCTCTAATTGACTCGCCCTCGCTGTCCGGATCAGGATCAAGTATGCAAGAAAAGCTACTATGATAGGATTCACAGTGCTCTACGAAACACTTATCCTCGTGTCGAACTTCCTTGTCAATGCCAATGTCCTTGAAGAACTGGAAGTTGCTGCTCCCTTGAAGGAATGCAACCAACTCTGGCAAGTCATAGTCCATAGCAGCCGTTCTAGTAGAATTCGTCCAAGCCGCGCAATCACTAGCTGTCACGGCGTCCCTTGTAGCGTGCATATTCTGACTGTCATCTGAATGTGGTTTTAGAACCGCCTCACTGTCTTGACTTTGCAAACCGGCAATGAACAGATTATCATCATCGTTCGAACTAGTACCTTTTTCCACCTTCAATCCCCTCATGGATTCCGAACTTTTGAACTTGAAGGACTTGTAAACAGGCTGGAAGACCGCGGTTGAATGGCCATCCATGGACTCCCTATTGAACTGGTAATCAATACAAAAGAAAAGCTAAAGTTTAGGAAACAGAAGGCTGCACCATTTCATCAGAGCCTTCTCTAAACAATCCAGATTTTAACAATCCTTCCGCGACCTGCATTAGCGAAAATCGTACTTCAGAGACAGGGTTTTGTTTCAACAGATTAATAATCGGGATTAAAACTTATGTTGTTTAATTTAATCCACATAAATAGACGTCGAGAATGCAGGTGAGATCGGGAAAAAATTAACAAAAATCATAAACTCACCAGTGCAGTTGTTGGAGGGCTGATAGAAAATCCTGAGGCCATATCACCATGAAAAAATAGGAGGAAGCAACAAATATAAGGATAAGAACTTGCAAAATAAGCACTTTTGTATTCAAATAAAAAAGCAAGGAAAAGCAGAATCTGGCTTACGAGGTAAGAAGATGACCAATTCCTTCCGTCTTTTAAAAGCAAACAGATATTACTGAAAACTCTTCATAAACAAACGAGCCGAGCCTAGCAAAGTTGGCTGAAGTAGTGTACCCCTCTTCTCGAGAGTTCGATTTCTCTCCTTTAATTTAAATTAGATTAGAATACCGCTTCAATACAAAGAATGAATTTAAGAGATAAGGCGTCCTGAATTTGGACAGTTTTTTTACCAGGAGCAAATGCAGAAATTTATTAAACTTCCAAACTTGTGTAACAAATCCAATGAAAATTCCCATATAAGCAAAAGATTATTCAATGTGCCGGGAATTGTATCATTATACTTAGTGTATCGGATCATGTTCTCGACACACTGTAGAGATCAGATCGTGTTATCGGCACATTAAAATGTTTATCTACGTGAGGATGGTTACCTGACACATGGGAATTTGTGTATTTGTGCGAACACATATGGTTGAGGTTTAATTACTATTAGGTGAACTGAACGTCACATATAATCCTGATTTAAATTTTTTCTGCCAACTAATTTTCTGGATTAGTTGCCCTCTTTTTTTGGTTAATACATTAATTAAGTTACCAAAAAAGAGAGAAGATAAAACCCATGATTCAATGTTTCTTCTTTCAAATTTTTCTGGTTGTTATAAAGATAGTTGAGATGGGGAAGTAAACCCATTAGGTCAGTTTGTTTAGTCGAATCTCCCTTCTTATCTAAGTTAGAATAGTTTAATAACTCTTCAATCTCGTTAGAGAAATGTTAAAGGGACTCTTCGTGGACTCTCTATCACTTTACAATTTGACGTTAATTCTTGTGCCAACAATATAAAACATTGTGCAAAAAATATGAGGTGACAGAAAGTCCATAAAGATCATCTTAGCCAAAAACATTGTGAATATTGTACTTAATGAGAGCCAAAAACATTGTGATATTGTACTTAATGAGAGTATATCTCGAGATGAGAAATGCTAAGGAGACTCTCGAAAGTGGTAGTCTCCAAGACTCTCTGTCACTTCATGTTTTTGGCATAATGTTTTATAATATTAGAACGAAAAGTGATGTTAAACTGTAAGGTGACAGAAAGTCTATCGATAGTCCCATTTTGAGATGATCTCTTTTATTATTTATCATTTCTCTAATCCAAGTTTTGTAGCTGTGAAAGCTCCTTCTAGCACTTTTTGGTTACAATTATTAATAAGTTAAATATCTTTCTTTTGGTGATTAAATAATTATATTTGGGCAAAGCCCTTACTAACTAAAGTTAATTATTTGACTTAAGCTGCATTAAGATCTAAATCTTTACCAGAAGGTATTTAAAAAGCCACAGAAAATACCAAAACTACAGATAATAGGATGATAGGATTCTCTCAATTCACCAACTTTTCACAACCTAAATTACTCGACAAAATAATCATTTAATTAAATTACAATTGATAAATAAAATAAAGAGTAAATTGTAGCTATGGTCCCTGAACTTTAACTCAATTTGAGCAATGGTCCCTCAACTAAAAATTCATTACCATTGGTCCCTCAACTTTAATTCAACTGGAGAAATGGTCCCTTAACTTTAACCTAATTGTAGCAATGGTCTTTCCAACATAACTCGTTTTGACAAAAAATTTGACATAGTTGACGAAAAAGATCATAATTACACACTTTGATGAGTTGAGGGACCCTAATTATATAAATGGTTATTCCAACATAACTTATTTTGACAAAATTTTGACTAAATTGATGAAAATGACTATAGCTATACATTTTGATAAGTTGAGGGACCAATGGTAATGGATTTTTAGTTGAGGGACTGTTGCTCCAATTTGATTAAAGTTGAGGGACCATTGCTACAATTTACTCATAAAATAAACTTACCTACCTCTCTACCATTCGTGATGAATCCCAAGCAGGTTCTTCCGTGCTGCTCTGCATCTACATATATGCTCAACCATAATGCATGCATTTAGAGTCGAGTGAGGGGGGCTTGCAACTCAAGCAGTTACGAACATTTACATCTGCATCGAGATTCTGTGTTTTTCTCATCTCGAGTATCGCTTGTATAAATGAAAAATGTATCCAAAGTCCAAGAAATGAATGAAACACAGAATCTTGTAGATTATGTTTCCTTGGTGGCATCTCCTTTTTCTTTTCCCTTTTTTTTTTTCTTGGGGACAGACCCACTTGTCCTACTAAATAAGTACAATTATCTGCTATTTACTCTTTCACCTGGATTTTCTTGGCAACCAAACAGGTGGTTATTTATGAAATCAAAAGAGTAATAAAGGCAGGTGGATTTTAAAAGAAAATAAATAAAGAATAAATAGAATTTTCCCAGGAATTAGCAATCTTCTGCAGGTGACTTTGCTATAAAAAATCTAACAACAACAAAAAATACTTGAAAAAGAATTACTTGAGAATTCAGATAAATAATCAACAAAATTGAACACTTGGCAGTTGGTACCTGCCTAATTACTTGAAACTCCGAGCAGATTTAATTACTTTAAACTTAAAAATAGATCAATTTAATTAGTTCATGATGTATCTTTGATGTGGAATAAGATATGAGTCAATTTCAACGAAGAAAATTAAAGAAAATAAAATGTTTCAAATTCTGAAAAGCATAATTAAAGTTGAAAAATATTGGATTCAACCTATATGGCAACATAAAAGACGTAACACACAACGATAATTTACAGATTTGGCTTCGGAATTCCGATTTAAGAGCATAATACCTTCTCAAAAAGAGTGCAATGTTCCAATTCAAACTCACTGCTTTATTGTCATTTGCAATTGATTTTGGGCATCTGAAGCTGTTAAGACTCCCAAAAACGTGTTTAAAAGTTTGTAATAAAAATTCAGACTTTCTGATTCATATTGGAGACTCTATGAACCACCAAATATGAATGTGAGTTTATCGTTAAATTGGTTCAATTCAATTTATAGAAATCAATTAAATATCAACAACATAATTACAAAAATTTGACGACACAATAACTAAAAATCGACCACATAGCGAAAAAAACATCTCAAACTCAGCAATTGAGATTTGAAAAATATTTATTTTGGCGAAGTTTCCAATTTAATTTCTTTTGTTGGGAAAAGAGAGGACATTTTGGTAAAACGCACCATTCGTTGAGAAATCGATTGTTTGAAAAGGAAACTGTTTTTGAAAACAGTCCCCCGACTGTGCCACTCTATCTCTGCAACTTTTGATTTTTGAATTTTGTTTTCAGAAAGAAAAAAAAATCGGGGAAGAAGGAGGATGTACGACCCGCAGCACTTCCTGGAATCGCAAGACAATTCGAGGAATTTCGGGGACCCGAAATCTTGGCTTTCCGGGGATGCCAACTCGTCCCCGACTCACCGCCCTACTCAGTCCTCACTCGCTCACTCCTCCACCGCCACCAACAGCAATCTCGATCGCGTCCTCTTCAAAGACCTCGTCGAGATCGTGCCTCTCGTCCAGTCCCTCATCGTAATCCCTCTCTCTCTCTCTCTTGAACTGTGAATTTCAGGGCTTTCTGGGATTTTCTTTCCAATGTCTTTGCTTGCCGAGAAAATTGGGGAAAATAGCCGTTACTGGCGGACTTGGGATGAATTGGGTAGTTTTAAAGATTGCTGCTTTGCTTGTTTCTGATTGGGTTCTGAAGAAAATGGAATGGGGATTTTGAAATTAGTGATTTTTTTTGCTTCTTTCACAATTTCATGGAAAAAATCTTTCAGGATCGGAAAGCTAGCAGTTCGTTTACGCGGCGGGGTTCGGTGGCGTACACCAAGACACCTTCAAGAGAATCCTTATCCAAAAAAGTATGATGTTTCGGTTTTCGGAACTTGTGATTGTTAATCTCTGTGATGAACAATGGCATTCTTTAAATTTTGTTACAGTTACTATGCACACATAATGCTTGCTACTCGGATTGTTTTGATAGCTTTATTAATTTAAGAACAATTAACTGTGATTTATGATGGAAAATTGTGTGCTTTTATAGTTGCAGTAAATCCAATTGTAGTAAAACCTATCTAGGTTTCTCGCTTTTACCATGATGGAATGTAAAATTGGTGGTGTTTGGACTACCGATTGTTGTCGTTCGAAGAATTTGACATCTGAGAGTGTTCCAGGGCCTCAGATAATTTATTTTCCTTTATGGCTTGTTTAGTTTGTATATTCGTTATATGAGGAAACAAGTAATGCAAAATTTAAGAGGTTCGTTCGATTCGGTGGATTATTGATGCCAAATTTCATTACCAATCATCCTTGGGATTTCATTTGATTCTAAAGCTCTTAATTAATATGTCAATTCAGTTTTCTTAAGGGTTATAAAAGTCTTCTGTATTTCTAACTTCGATCAATTTTATTTCTTTGCATGATTCATCAAATGGATTCCTGATGTTCCTCTCCTCTTATCTTCTAAAGGTTGAACAAAAAGGGAGGAATGCGGCTCAATCCATTCCCGCAAGAAAGAAGAGGGATCATGGAGACAAGTACTCGAGCAAAAATGCTGGCAGCCTTGATGCTGACAGCTTTTCAAGTTTTTCCTCAAGGGCTTCGGCAGCGGAAAAAGAAGAGTTGGATACATTAAGGGTACAAGTGGAAGATTTACAAAAGAAAGTAGCAGAGAAGGAGGAACTTTTAAAGTCGTCGGAGATCTCAAAGGACCAAACGAACGCTGTTCAAGCAAAACTGAATGAATATAAGCAACAAGTTGCAGAAAAAGATGCAGTAATAAAGGCTGTTAAGCAACAACTCTCTGATGCAAAGGTATGTATGCATCACTTGGTGCCTTGACGGTGATTAGAGAATTCTCATGATATTTTATTTCATTGTGATACTTGACATTATTCAATCTGGAATTTTGCATTTGTGAACTGTGGTTGTAATATTATTGTGACATTAGTTTTGATCTTTATCCAAATTGGCACGATTGTATGAAACATTACCTGTGTTAATGCAGAAACAGATATCTGTGTTCCTTATTATTTTATATAATGTTCGGATCTTCTTTTTTACTTTTGGTTTAATCTAGGCCACAATATAGCCACTTTCCTAAACTGGAATATCGTCATGGACTCCCTCTCTCTCTCTCTGATGCACACACGCAACTATTTTTTGTGAATTTAAAGTTATTAACATCCGTCCTTTTTCACAGATTAAGCTTGCAGACAAGCAAGCTGCTTTGGAAAAGTTACAGTGGGAAGTGACGACATCCAACAGGAAACTGGAGAGGCTCCAAGGAGAGCAAGACTCCTTGAAAGGACAGATTTCATCATTTATGCTCCTATTTGAAAGCTTGATGAAAGCTGATCCCGTTGTATGCGGTGAAGATTATGATATTTCAACACATACGGTGGATCACCTTCCTCACATTGTAAGTTCACAACCCTGCCCCTTGGATATGGTGCTCATTTCCTTTATATTTTTTTTGGTTCGTTCTGTACTCATTTGTGACATTGTATACTACCTGATTGCTCGAGAAAACTCTATCGTTGCAATCAAATTCCTGTATCATTACTGTTAAATCTTCAGATATCTGTTCGTTCATTACTTGGTTGTTGTGTGTGGTTAACCGACTCACGTGTGTTGAGATTTGTTTGTTCGTGTATGTGTATCTGCATGCTGGCTGCTGCATTCCTTGCAACTTAAAGATCCTTGCTTTAATGAACAGGATGATTTGGATGAGGCACAGATGAAGAAAATGGAAGAAGCTAGAAGAGCATACATCGCTGCTGTTGCCGCTGCAAAAGAAAAGCAAGACGAAGAATCTATTGCCGCTGCAGCCAGTGCAAGGTTACATCTTCAGTCATTTGTTCTCACATGATTTAGGTTTAGCGCCACTAGGTATTTACCGGCTTTGCGTTGCAGTGAATCTCCATGAATTATTGTTTATTGTTGTATATTTTTATTTTATTTCTTCCCTTCTGCTGGGTTATGTGAAATGTGAGTCTTTCTTTTCTTGTTTATCTAGTTTTCGGGTTGATATACGCGATTTTTGTTGATAATCATACGTGATTTCTCCCTCGATCAAACGTTTTATTATTATCTTCAGTTTTCGCTAAATGAACACGAAGATCGAATTGCTTTTCTGAAAACACAATGAATTGGTACTTCGTCTGTTCGAATTCAGCTGTCTGGAGGTCATGCCAGTCGATCGGGAGCTAAATACGGTCCAAAGATACAAGCACAACGTATGAACCGTAAATCGCGATCGTTTTATTACTGCTCCTGGACACAACAATTTGCTTATGCTTAATCTAATCTCAAGGGCTAAAAAATTGAGAGAAACACATTGCAAATTTCAGAATCTACAGCATTGAAACTGGAAGCCGATGCAGCGAGCCTTGTGCTTTCTCAAGTCCATAGCTTCCGATTTCGGCATTTGCACAGGACTGCCGGTCCATTCCCATCCCAACCTGCGTTCATGATTTTGCCAAAGTATTATCAGGAATTAATCATGTATTAGTTTAATTAATTGCCTAACTACATTGTAAAACAACGTATTTTGTAACGTACACCGGAAACGCAAAGGAGCCTGTGCTGACGTCCGATTGATTTGAATCGCTTGAGTCAACTGACACGGTCGGACGATTCTCGACATTGCTACTCGGAGGAGGTTGTTGACCGGAGTAGGTTTGCTCGTCTTCCTCGTCCTTTGCAAAATAATTATATTTCAAGAAAAGAAGTTATAGGTAAACAGTCATTCTTCCTTACAGACAAATCACAGTTTATAACGAACGTGCATATTCTTTGGAAAGGAAAAATAGAAACATAAAGAAGGGTCTCTACCTTTTGGTCAAAGATGATAGATTTTCCATCATTTGTGGGGTAAAAATCATAAGCTTTTCCAGTCAACCTCTCCTCATTGCTACACCTTTCAACTGCCTTTGTATCCTCCCCATAACTAACCTGTTTTGATCAAACAAAAGCAAAAGAAATTAATCAAATTAACCTTCTTTTAAAGGGAAAATTTCCCTTTCTCTCAGTCATCAACACCGTCGCGATTCCTAACCTTCCGATTGACATGCCTCGGCGAGTTTCTTGACGCGCAATCTCTCACGTTCGACGCTTCCATGCCGTTTTTCACAACTTCAAATGCTCCATCTTCTTTAAAGCAGAACACTATATACTCCTCCTCATCTGGAAAATGTGGCCTGCAGCTTGAGTCATTAGAACTCATATTTTCGACCGGGGAACTGCTGTCTTTAACTTGTTTAGGACCCTGTCTTAATCGTCGCTCTCTGTCACATTTTTTGTGCCGCGACATCTGTTTCCCCATCTCATTGCTTCTGCTTTCGCCCTGCGTATTGAGAGCCATGTTTCGTATTGGCAATTGCGGCGTTGCAGGGCAAAATCTATCGGCTGGTTCATCATCTATATAAACAAAAAAGAAGAGGAAACACAAAAAGGATTACCCGATTTGAAATAAACTACGATAGTTAAGATCAAATATCTACTAAAATGGTGTTTTATTTGAATGTTTTTATCGATCGTTGCGCTTACCCAAAGGAAACCTGCAAGCCAAGAAACATGATGCCCAGCCCTTCACGCGCCATCTCACTAGCCTTGTCATTGTCCATGGTGTGCTGCACATTTTGATTATCTTAATTTGAGATGGAGAGAGAGAGAGAGAGAGAGAGGAGGCAAAACTTAAATGACTATTTGAATTTGAAAAGAGGGGGATGAATGTCAAGGGAGTTACAGTGTTAATCCATAATTAGTCGGTTATGTTTCCAAACATTGTAAAACGAAAAAGAAAAGAAAATTATGTAATTATTAATAGTATTGCTGGCAAACCATCCCCTAATTCATGCCGAAAAAAAATAAAAGGAAAACTAATAAAAAGAGTTTGAAAACTTTGAGTTTTAATGATAAGGACACAATAAAGGATAAAATGAATAGTATTAGAATTGATTTTTTAGTGTAAAAATGTGGTTTTTCGTTAAAGTAAAAAGTACCGGAAGTTTTTCGTTAAAGTTCTTCAAAAAAAAATCATGGTATATTAATACAGTGGCGGTCAAACACCAAAAATTATTAATAAATATAGCGGTATGATCTAATTAATCTGAGAAATTGTGTGTAACATTATAAATCTTCTAGTAGTAGTGTACGAGCGTGACATTGTATCCAATAATTGCGTCCATTTGGTCCGCAGAATGAGTTCTTGCAATGCAAAATCCTCGAGCAAGCCTAAACATGCCGGTGCCTCCAAGGACCGGCATCTCCCTCTCTTCGCTCATCACCGGGTTCCGACCCACCACGCTAAATGTGCTGCCGTTGAAAGCTCCACCAGTGAACCCGTACGTTAGTGTCATGAGGAGGCTGAACTCGTCCCGTTGCGAGGCCATGGCGTATATCCCTTGCGCCCGTCCCATCAGGGCGGACTTGGGCTCAGGCGTGGCCGTGAGAGGATTGTCCATCATGTAAACTGACCCGAAAATGGCGGCGATTGGGTCCCTGCCTGTGTAGTTGGACAACCGGCCTGCAACTCGTACTGCGGTCGGGTTTGGCCCGCCGACGACGTCGTGCATGTAGAACTGCATTCTGGTGATGCTGCGTTTCAGGCCCTCCGTGGTAGGGCTACTACACGTTAATGCAAGAGCTGCAATGAGAAGGAGGAGCTTGCTAGTCACAGCAGCCATGGCGGATTCTCTTCTTTCTTTCAATTTCTGTAGCTGCTGATAATGCAGATTGTAATATATGCATCTATCTGTATATGTATATGTGTATTTATAGATCCGCACTAGGTTTTTCAAGGGCAGAATAGTCCATGATGTTAATTTCTGGTAGGCTTTTCACGGATGTAGAAGAAAGTTGTTCCCCTTCAAATACGATTGGCTAGAATATATCTTCCAGAATATTACTTTGCATGTAAGTTTGAAACCTAAACGTCACGCTTATGGACTACTCACTGTTTCTTCTGCCATTTCAAATAATTTGAACATAAATTTGAACATAGGTTGGTGATCATTTAATTTGGCAAAGAATAATATTTCTGCAAAACAATGAAATTAGGCAATTTATAATTTCAAATTAATACAATCAAAGGGAGAAAGTCAAAATTAGGCAAGTGATTTTCGCATAAAAAAATGAGAATCATATGTCTTTTTTTCTCCATACAAACCTCTTTTTTATCACGTTGTTTATAATTGATTTATTTATTTTGTGGATCAGAAATACAAACCTCTTTTCAATCATGTTCATTGTTTATATTTAATTTATTTAATTTGATGATCATAAATAAAGAAAAGTGTGTAGAAGAAGAAAAAAATGTAATTATCAATTTTTTTTTTCTCACTTGCCTAACTTTCCTCCCCTTTTTCTAGTCTTCAATAGTAAAAAAAGAAAGAAAAGAAAACTGACTGGCATAAACAAAGAGGGGTTTAAGATATAAAATTACTATTGTCCAAGAAAATTAAGAAATTAAGCAATTAACTAAATAAGGCTATAAAAAGTCTACAAAATAAACAAGGATGAGTGTTGATTAGCATGATGAGTGATTGGAGGAGAACATTATGATCATAAATAAAGAAAAGTGTGTAGAAGAAGAAAAAAATGTAATTATCAATTTTTTTTTCTCACTTGCCTAAAATTCCTCCCCTTTTTCTAGTCTTCAATAGTAAAAAAAGAAATAAAAGAAAATTGACTGGGATAAACAAAGAGGGGTTTAAGATATAAAATTACTGTTGTCAAAGAAAATTAAGAAATTAAGCAATTAACTAAATAAGGCTATAAAAAGTCAACAAAATAAAGAAGGATGAGTGTTGATTGGCATGATGAGTGATTGGAGCAGAACATTAACCTCGATTGCAAAACTAAATGCTTTTAATCAGCTAAGTATTTTTTTTTTTTTGAACAAACGACATTTCTACTTTAGGGTTGGAACAATGGGCTAGCAATAATGTGGTTTAAATTCGCCTTTGGCGGGAATCGAACTTAAAACCTCTCACTTACAAGTGAAGATGAATATCACTGAACTGTAGTACTAAGACCTACTCCAACCTTTTGGAGTAAACTCAAATTCTAGGTTCTAAATTTACTCCAATTTGCTCCAACCCTAGAGGCAAATATGAGTATTTAACGCAGAATCTAATATGATCAAATCTAACAGCTAAAATCTAGTATGATCAAATCCAACTATAAAAAAAAAGAGATCTAACTGTCTAAATTTAAATCCAATGGCTAAAGTAATAAAAAAAAAATTCTTTAATAAGTTTCATATTCATTCATAATGTTCCATGAGTTCTATGGTGTCGATTTAGTGATTTTTCAATATTTATCGGAATCTAAATATTTTTATGTTAAAATGTTCATAAAATTAAATTAGAATAGTCTACATAATATTTTTTTTAAACATTAGTTGAACAAAAAAATTATCCTAAATTCATTCTTTAATAATCTCGGGCTAAAAATTTAACCGAAAAGAGTTGAAGCAGAAAAATTGTTTCTGGATTAAAAATTGGCATTTTAGCCAAAATGGTCCCTGAGATTTGCATAACACATCACTTTGGTCCCTGAGATTGAAAAGTAATAGAAATGGTCTCTGAGATTGTTCACCATCCATTATTTTGGTCATTCCGTTAAAAACTCCGTTAAGTGTCTCAGAGCTCTTTGCCGGAAGTTTGGGCAATTTTTAAAGCTTCATAACTCAATCGTTTCTTAACCAAATTTGACCCATAATATATCAAAATGAAGATAGCAAAGTGTAGAACAAGATTATACCTACTTGGAAGCCCAATGGTTGCCGAAGATGGCCGGAAAATAGCCTAAAAATGTGACTGGTCCGAGGGAAAACTGGAAAATTCGTCGAAAACTGGTTAAACTTTTAACGTTCATAATTTCTTCAATACACAACGAAATCGAGTGATTCAAAAATGAAAATCATACTTCTTGATGAGACGAAGAGAGTGATATCTTCCTCGATGACTAATTCACTATGGTTTGGCCGGAAAACGGTTTGAAAGTGGCTAACTAGAGACCAAGATAACCATTTTGAGCCATTTTCCGGCCAAACCACGACAATTTAGCCATCAAGAAATGTACCATTCTCTTCATCTTGTCAAGAAGTATGATTTTCGTTTTTGAATCACTCGATTTCGTTGAGTATTGAAGAAGTTATAAACGTTTAAAGTTTACCCAGTTTCCGGCGAGTTTTTCAGTTTTTCAGTGGACCAATCACCTTTTAGGCTATTTTCTGGCCATCTTCGGCAACCATTGGGCTTCCAAATAGGTATAATCTTGTTTTGCACTTTCCTATCTTCATTTTGATATATTATGAGTCGAATTTGGTTAAGAAACGATTGAGTTACGAAGCTTTGAAAATTGCTCAAACTTTCGCCCAAGAGCTCTGGGACACTTAACGGAGTTTTTAACGGAAGGACCAAAATAATGGATGGTGGACAATCTCAGGGACCATTTCTATTGATTTTCAATCTCAGGGACCGAAGTGATGTGTTATGCAAATCTCAGGAATCATTTTGGCTAAAAAGCCTTAAAAAATTTAGATTTTAACCCAAGAATTGAAGATGGTCTAAATGACTCTTAACCGACTGAATTACCTGAAAGTTTGTCAGCATGATTGATAAAAAAACTTGGTCCACAAGATACACAATTGCCATTGGGTTTTTTTTTTTTTTTTTTTTTTTTGGAAACTAGACTTGCAATATCCAGGCAAAGATGCCAAACCAGTTACAAGAGAGCCTACAGAGAGGCAAACAAACAGAACTAAGCTGTTAATAAAGAGCTAGAAGGAAACCAAGACGTTGCATCTAATGCTAAGACGTCCCATCTCACCCTAACCAAAATGAACTACGGGGGGCAAGGAAGATCATCGTTACATAAGACATGAATAAGAGAAGATGGGGGTCTATCGACCCAAATGAAATCACATACTTCCCTACAATTACGCGAAGCTAACAGATTCGCCACTGAGTTGGCCAGTCTTTGTACCCAAGACCAGCTTGCCATTGGGTTTTTAATGTTCACTTGGGCATAGGATAGAACATCATTTGGGCCTAGTGCAATGTCACGTGCCAAGCGCCAAAACCGCACGTGACCTGCGCCAAATAATAGTTACTATCACAGAGAGAGAGAGAGAGAGAGAGAGAGAGAGAGCCTGAAATTCCCCCGCCAAACCCAAAAAGCAAAAAACCAGAAGAAACCCTTGCTGCCAGTGAGAATTCCGAAACTTGAGAGAGAAGCAATTGGAGCATGGCGGAAGGCCTGATTGCGATCCAGGTCCGTGCGCTGGAAGGCAAACCGGCCACGGTTTCGGTCCCGGTCGACGAAACCATCGACGGCCTCAAGCTCCTTCTCAAGCAATTTTTCCCGCCCGCCAAAAGCTCCCCCAATTTTCACCTTTTTTTCAAGGTAGCAATTCTTTCTCTCCTTCTCTTTGTTTTCAAATTAGGGTCTTTTACATATAAGTCTTTGATGGGATTACACTTTAGAGAAAAACACTTCAAAGCGGAATACTTTAGAAAAACACCCCTCTTAATTTGGAGTGGGAGAAGGCCAACAAAGGAAATGTTGCAATTTACTATCTTTTTTGTGTGTAATTGTGTGTCAGGGTGAGAAGTTGAGGCTGCAGAGTCAGATTGGACGGCTCAACATTCGTCCGGGTGAGTTTCTAGTGCTTGCCCCATTTACTAAGAAAGACCGGAATTGTAATGAGACCCCGAAATCTGAACAAACGAAAACACCAGCGAATTGTCCTAGTAAAAGCTCGATTAAGAAGTTTGCTGATTCGGCGTGGTCTGATATGATGGAAGACTTAACCTTTTTACATGACAATTCAAATGATAAAACCCTGAAGGGGCCTAGTGTAGGAAGTTTCAATCTTGGAGGTAGAAGTGAGGTAAATGATGAAGCTGCTAGTTCTCGCTCTTGTGAAGCAAAGCAAAAAATGGGAACTTTTCATTGTGATGACATTGTATTGGATATATTGCGTTCTAGTAGAAACAGAAATGTCCTTGATGAACAGAATTTTAAAAGGTTTATTGAGGTTTTGGAGACGGTGAGTTGTTTATCAGACCCTTATTCCCGGGACTGCTTGTTGTGGAGAAGAGCTGTTTTGCGGCAACAGGGCTTTGGCACCGGACTGCATAAAGGCAATAGTAGTTCATGCTTGTGTCCAGCGTGGTTGAAGATAATCATGAAGGCATTTGCTTTCTTAAACACTTTTTCTGCATTTCTTAAATTACAGCAGGCGAGAACAACCTCAATCGTTTTGGAGCAAGCGTTGCAGCAGCTTGGGAAATTTGGAGTTAGGCTTGGTATGAAGGACATCGAGCATCTTTCCATTATTTCTCCTAAGGTAATTTATGCCGCTGTTTGAACACACTGAGTGTAATATAATCTTTGCCATCTGGTTTTGTGGTAATGCTAGTAGTACGTCTTTACCGTGTGTAATATAATCTTTGCCATCTGGATCTTTGGTAATGCAGGTAGTACATTTTGCAAATGAGAATGCAGAGCTGGAAGGTTCTGGTAATGTGCTTGTTATTATCAATGGTTCAACAGGACAGAATGGTCAAAATGAAGATCATCATAAATATGGTATTCTGACGATGTGCGATATATATATATTTTTTTTACCATTTCCAGAGTTTTCTAAAATAAATATATGGGCTTTCAACTGGATAGTTTTGTTTACATATGGTCATGTTCATGTTTGCTAGCTTGCAAGCAAATGGATATTTCAAAGATTATCAGTATATCGAAAATACAGGAAAGTTCTTTCAGAAGTAATTTGTGGGAGGCTGTAGAGTTGTTAATGGTATGTCTAATTGTTCTCTCCCTCTCTCTCTCTCTATGCCTGTCTTTTATGAGCATTATTAGTGTTCTAGTCCTATAGATTGCAACTTGATATGAATTTTCATGGCAGTTTAAAACTGGAAATGAAACTTCCATGGATTTTTCCTTGGAAGACTTGCTCAAATCAGTGAAGGAATGTGGTCCTGCTGCAAGAGGAAATGAAGCAAAACGACTAAGGGTAACACGTGCAGCTTCAAATAATTATTTTGACCGAAATAAATCTAAAGCTTCAAGAAAACATCGATGTTGTGTAGGTTTTCAACTTTTCATCCTCAACTTACTTTATTCAGGTTCCATTTTTGTGTTTTCCTTGTTTATCATAAGTTGTATGTTCAATCTTCATATTCTACAGAGGTGGAAAAACAAAATCGAAGGTGATATCAATTCAGTATCATCTAATTAACTTGTAGAGAGTTGACATGTTTTTGTACTGTAATCCAACATTTGTGCCCTTGGTGAATTTAGTGGCATACTAACTGGTGCCTCCGTCCAGTTAGTACCTAAGGGGAGAGGAGATTGCATTTGATCCAATAGCCATTGGTATTAATACATATAGAATAGAAGTTGCTTAGTATTTAGAAAAAGGCTGCAGTTATCGTTAGATGTTCTTTAACTGCCTACTAATGTGATAATGAATGACAATGAACACCTGATGGAGGATTTCTACCTACAGAAAAGAAGTGGTAGCAGATCCTTGACTAATGGACGTTAATTGTTTTGTTATGTCTCACTGGAGTTATCAGTATCTTCTGATCTTCAAGGTGCGGAGTTCTTTTTGTATTCTCTGAGAGATGACACTATTTTGTCTCAACAGTTAACAGGTTCATTCCAACCAGAGGAGATGATTAAACATCTTAGAGAGGGACTTGGATTGAAAGGACAGGTTTTCTGTACACTTTTCTTGTAACTTTTTGTTTAATTTTGGGAAATGAAAAGGTGAAATACACAAAAATTTGAAGTAGGGAAGGTAGAAGCTCTGTAGGATAATCACTTTGGGTTTTTGGAAGCTATGAAACATTTTCCAAATAAAATATTTGTTCACAACTTATACCCCTAAGGCTCATTTGGATCTGGCATGCTGTCATGTCTCTAACAGTAAGTACATTGTAACCTCTGCTAATGCTGCACTGTGAAACTGTGGATGCAGATAGTGCATGTTGAAGACATTAGTGCTCGGAGAGCCGCTTATGTAGAAGTTCCACATGAACTATCTGAAAACATGAGATCTGCACTTCGTAGCACTGGAATCACTCAATTATATACTCATCAGGTATGGATATTTTCTAGGCTACATGCTACTGCCCTTCTGAGGAAAACCAGCTGGTTAATGTGTTTCAACTTTTTTTTTTCCTCATGATATTTACAGGCAGAGTCAATAAAAGCCTCACTTTCTGGGAAGAATGTTGTTGTGGCAACAATGACATCGAGTGGGAAATCTCTTTGCTACAATCTGCCGGTCTTAGAAGCTCTGTCCCACAGTTCATCCGCATGCGCTCTATATTTATTTCCAACAAAGGTTGTACACAGGATGCAAAAACCATCTTCTTTGGTCTTGTGTTTCATAACAAATAAGTTTATTTTTTTATTTTTTTTATAAATCCCAATTATTTATGATGCAGGCTTTAGCTCAGGATCAACTAAGAAGTTTGTTGGCTATGACCAAAGGATTCAATTGTGACTTAAACATTGGTGTATATGACGGTGACACTCCTCAGGAGGAGAGGACATGGCTGCGTCAAAATGCTAGGCTGGTGATTTTTGGCATTTTACTTAGTTTGCTTCCTCTCCTAAGTTTATGCTGAAATTCTTATCTGCTTGAATGTAGCTAATCACAAATCCAGATATGTTGCATGTATCACTCCTGCCATACCATAAAGGATTTCGGCGGATTTTGGAAAATCTCAGGTATTGTCTCTTGGACTTTCATGAATCGTTTCCGTCACCAGGTGATTCATCTATCTGTGTGCATTTGTGTTTGCATGCCATGCTCTTATGTTTCTTTGGTGTTTTATGATTTAAGTTATTTTAACGGGTTATTTGAGCAGTATGTAGTTTTATTGGTATATTATTACATTAATTATACCACAGAGATTGATTTCATATTTGATACGTTAGGTTTGTAGTCATTGATGAGGCACATGTGTATAAGGGAGCATTTGGTTGTCATACTGCTCTAATATTAAGGAGACTTCGCCGGCTCTGCTCACATGGTAAATCTTTCCCTTTGAGTTTACAAAATATGGGACTTTTTTGTTTACTTTCCATTGAAATTGGAAAGTAAATAGCTGTTTGTTTCTTTGCAGTATATGGAAGTGATCCTTCTTTTGTGTTTTCTACTGCAACTTCGGCAAATCCTCATGATCATTGCATGGTAAAGATTTTCAATTAGAATTATAAAATCATTTATCTCGTTATACAAAGTTTGACGTTGATGGTTTTTTTTATTTGATGATTTTCATCTTGTGCCTTTATTAGCTTGTTTTCAATAGTACGCAATTATCTTGATTCGATGAGTAAAAGAAACAAGACCGCCTGGGGTTTAGAAAATAAATTTGGTTTATCATTGTATAATTTTGTTTCAGCACATAGCCTTGTTGGTGCGGAAGCTTAACCTGTATAGTTTTGGGGTGTTGAGAAGACACTTAAACTAACTAGATGAATTTTGTGCATGCATATGTTCCACTTGTTCAATTGTATTATTAGGTTGCTGAGACGAGTTGTCCATTTGTCCTATTCTGATTCTTCAGGAACTTGCTAGTCTACCAACTTTAGAGCTGATTCAGAATGATGGAAGTCCGTCTGCAAGAAAGCTTTTCGTCCTTTGGAATCCTATTGCGAATCTACAAAGACAAACTGTTGGTGCTCTATATCCTATTCTTTGTGATCAACTCAGATATTAGTTAATTTGCTAAAGCCTAGTGTTGTTTCTTTACAGACGTCGACGACAACCAATAATATTATGGATAATGGTAACTCTGCTGTTGAAAATGCTAATCCCCATACTTCAAGGTAAAAGCTTGCTACATATATAGGCCATGCAGAATGAGAGTAATTTCTTTAAGACTTTAACCATGATCTGTGGTTTTGCATGCCATTCTAAATCTGAGTTAGCAATGAGAGTAGCTTGAAAAGTTTTATACTTTGTGATTTTTCACATCTTTGGACTGCCACAGTTTTAATGCCTCTTTTTCTTTCCCTGATAATTTAAGAGGCATCCAGGGCATGAGCATGCGATGGTCCCTAAGAAGGTTGATCTGTCTCCATAGGGTAGTTTGAGTGGCTTGGTTGCTAAGAATGATTACATGCCTCCTAGCTCCTGTGAAGTAGACATTTAGCATATTTCATACTAAGTAGTGGTGTATCTTAGTAGTTAAATTAAGCTGCTTACTTGAATTGCAAATGGTAGTTTCGTTGGACCTTACCATGTGATACACTGCTATTACCTTAAAATTCTGGTATTCACTTCTGTTTCTCTCAATATTTTTTTGGCCAAATCATGATGCAGATTTCTTTTTGTGGTTTTGGAACCTCAACACCTGATGCATTAATTAATCTTTGCAGCCCAATGATGGATCTTTCATGCCTCTTCGCTGAAATGGTACAGCATGGTCTACGTTGCATTGCGTTTTGCAAAACACGCAAGCTTTGTGAACTTGTGTTGTGCTATACGTATGTATAATCACTTTCATATATTTCAGTACTAAATGCTACATGATATGATTAAAGATTTATGGCATTGTTAGCCCCATGGTTTTGTTATTTACCTTGTGTTTGGACTTATTGCTAATAGTAAAGATGGTTTATTTCATGAAATAAATTAATATAATTCTGCAGGCGTGAGATTCTTCTGGAGACCGCACCCAATTTAGTGGACTCTATATGTTCTTATCGTGGTGGTTACGTTGCAGAGGTTAGTAAAAGCTGGTCGCCCCGCATTATGTTCTGCCAGTATTTGATTTTGGTTGAGGTTTACAACTGGTTTTTAATTGATTGACTGATGGAGCAGGATAGGAGAAAGATAGAGAGGGATTTTTTCAATGGAAAACTTTGTGGTATCGCTGCAACAAATGCCCTTGAATTGGGTATTGATGTTGGACACATAGATGCAACTCTTCATTTGGGTTTTCCTGGTAGTATATCTAGGTATAGTTCCAGGCCATCAATGCTTTAGCTTATTGTTCAAATTGTTACGATTTAGTATTTTATTGCTTTCCATAATTGTTTGCTCTTTTCTGTCTTTGTTAATAGCTTGTGGCAACAAGCTGGCAGGGCTGGAAGGAGAGAGAAACATTCTCTTGCAGTGTATGTTGCATTTGAAGGGCCCCTTGATCAATACTTCATGAAACAACCAAATAAACTTTTTGGAAGCCCAATTGAGCGCTGCCATGTCGATGCTAAGAACCAAATGGTTTTAAATTTTCTATCATCAATATTCCTTCCATTTGTTCGTGTCTAAAGAAATGGCGATAATGATTTGTGCTTCTTGATATCTGTTTCCTTGTAGGTTCTTGCACAGCATTTGGCTTGTGCTGCTCTAGAACACCCCCTGAGTTCGTCTTATGATGAAAGGTTTTTCGGCTCTAGTATGAACAGTGCCATAGTGCCTCTTAAAAATAAAGGGTATTTGAGTCTTGATCCATCGTGTAATTCGTCTGCCGAGATTTGGAACTATATTGGGCAAGAGGTACATAATTTCTGTGCATTATCTGAGTTGATTTTTCCGTTCTTTTGGGTATAGTTTCTTTCCCTCTTGTAGCATGCTCTTGTGAGCTCTGTGTATATATTTTAAGGAAGACTGGCTTTGGTTTTTAACATGACATTATTTGTGCATATTTTTCTAGAAAATGCCTTCACGTTCAGTAAGCATCCGATCAATAGATTCTGAGAAATACAAAGTTATAGACCAGCAAAAGAAAGAAATCCTTGAAGAGATCGAGGAGGGCAAGGCTTTCTTTCAGGTAAACTATAATGCACATTAATAGTACATTTGCTATCTTGCCGGAAATCTTTTTTCTGCACACCCCATTTATATCTTTACTAATTTTCTTTTGACAATTTAATGATACTTCACCCCAGGTATATAAAGGTGCTGTTTATATGAACCAAGGAAATACATACCTGGTCACAAGCTTAGATACGTGGAGTAAGGAAGCTCTATGCAAAGCAGCTAATTTGGATTATTACACAAAACCCCGTGATTGCACAAGAGTTCATATCATGGGCGGTAATATGGTATGTCAGCTCTTAACATTTGTTCTTTGTTCCTGAATGCCTTTCCATAAATTGCATGAGTCAATCTGGTGATTGGAAATGCATGATGGTCTTGTATCTCATAATTTGATACTAATACAGGAACAGATAAGTTTTTATGTTATACAGGATTATCGTTAGATATTTGGAGTAGGCTCATATATCTGATATCGAAGTATTCAATAGTACACCCTTTCTAGATTGCCCGTATCTCTCCCCCATACAATGAGGAGGCCAGCGTTCAGCTTTGGCTGCTGTTCAAAGCACCTGAAACAGTTATCTCTGCAGTTTTTCAATTCCTTAACTTAGAATTTTGTTTTTGTTTATGTCTCATACTCCTCTCCATGGCATTTCATCATGCTTATGATGATTTCTAAACGCTCACCTGCTACATGTCCTGGTGTTGTAGGCTCATCCACCTAAGGTTTCCAGAACGTCCGCCCGAACAGATTCTTGCAAAGTAACAACTAGATGGTTTGGATACTTTAGTATATGTAAAGCAACGCACGAGGTACTTGAATCAGTTGAACTTAAACTTCCGGAATATACTTATGAGTCACAGGTAAACCTGAGTACTTTTTAACTTTGTCAATGGTTCTGTTGTTTGGTATTTTTTAAACTTGAATTGTTGTTTGGTTCTTTTGTATATATAAAATGTTTCATCGTTTCATCAAAACAGGCAGTGTGGGTTCCAGTTCCACATTGGATAAGAGAAGCAGTGGAGGCGAAAGACCTTGATTTCCGTGCTGGACTGCATGCTGCGACACATGCTGTTCTACACGTTGTGCCATTGTGAGTCCCTTACATTTCTCTTATATAACATTCTTGTTAGCCATTGAGATTTTCTTAAGAATTTAAAGCATCTGACTGCATTGTGATGCTGGATGTTGTCATGTGCAGACGGATAATATGCAACTTATCTGACTTGGCTCCAGAGTGTCCATACCCTACTGACGAATCCTATTTTCCAGAGAGGATTCTATTATATGACCAGCATCGTGGAGGGACTGGTGTCTCTGTACAGGTGAGTTAGATGAAACTTTGCTCAAATTCGTAAATCATCAGAAGATAGCTTCGTTCCAATGCCCTGGCTTGGTTTCCGGAGATAATTCTGACCTCTGGACAGCAATATGTATGTTGACCCTCTGTTGAAACTGATATACTTGGACATGTAATAGGTTCAACCGATATTTATGGAGCTCTTTACTCCTGCTATCGAACTTCTTACATCTTGCAGCTGCTCAAGATCTGGTGGCTGCCCTAACTGTGTACAAGTATGTCTCACATTCTCTATATTTACCCTCCCTCCCTCTCTCTCTCTCCATGAAGTAACTTCAAACATTTTGCGTTGCAGAGTTTTGTGTGCAAGGCATATAATGAAGATTTACATAGGGAGACAGCAATTATGATCCTTAAGGTGGTGGTTGTTGTATCCGTTTATGTTAGTTTGTCTCCCGTCGTTGTGTTGACTGGTTTTCTTGTCCATTCAGGGTGTTCTTGAAGCAGAAAACTTAAACACGCGGGGATCTCCCGAGTCATTGAAATCTTCGGTGAAGCAAGACGGAAGTAGAGGAACGGGCAATGGGTACCTACAACCATCACCGTCACCACCACCACCACCACCACCACATCCCTAACGCTAAATGGGATACTGACCGGATTAACTTCATTCTTTCGAATTCTCGGTATATAGAACAAGAAGGTTTACAAGCTTTGCAGTTTTATTTTATTTTATTTGGTCGAAACAGGCTTTGTAATTTCTCAGCCTCTGTAGTTTACGTTGTAGTATTTCTTGATGGAATGTTTTATGTAAGACTAAACTGGGTTTAGTGTTAGAATTATTCTGATTCTTGACCCCGTACTTTATTGTGCCATTGAAGCTTTTACGGCATGTTTATTTTTATGGAATGCGAATTAGAATTATTTCGATTCTTGAATTATTGTGTTTACTAAAACACGAGCAGTAGAATTATTCTAAATTTCTAATTCTTCATGGGTTAAAAAAGAGAATTTTATATTAGAATTCGTAATCAAACACGTAAAAATTTAGAAACAGAGAAATTATGTGAGCTAGTTGGTTTCATATTAATTTCGTCTCTTATTTTCTCGATTCATGACTTCCCTCTCGTTGAAAAACATATCAATAATTTGATTCTCTACTTTGGTTAGAAACATGTAGAAACTAGTCCAGCTATAAAAAAAAATTATTGTAAAAAAAAAAAAAAATTAAAAAAGCAGAATAAAAGTGTCCAGCATTATTATGTGAAACCATAAAAAAATTATTGTAAAAAATAAAAAAAAAAGCAAAAAAGTAAAAGTGTCCTGCATTTTATATTATGCGAAACCATAAAAAAAATTACTGTAAAAAATAAAAAAAAAATGCAAAAATATGGCCCATGCAGGTTTCGAACCTGCGACCTTCGCGTTATTAGCACGACGCTCTAACCAACTGAGCTAATAGGCCAATTTTGGTGGTTGTTTTAACGTTTATATATATAATTTTAGGAAAAGATGAGGTATTACATGTGTGAATATTTTTTCCTGACCACAAGCCCTTCACAAAGATGGGAAGGAAGAAACCCCAGACGCTGATGGTGATAGTAAACTTGGGACTGTTAGCTTCTGCAACTTCTACTGGCGGATTAGTCAACAGGATGGTTGGCCGGATTGGGGACACGTCCATCATTGGTGCATGGACATATGCCAACAATCTCTGCGCAGTTTCTGCTACGGCCAAAGCCGAAGCAATTATTTGTGGCACGGTTGCAAGGGATGTGGCAGCTCTTATGGAGTTCAAAGGTGTTTCTCTCATAGAAGCAGCAGATTATGTCGCGGTCGTGGAGGAGGGTGCACCAAAAGGAAATGTAGGGTTGGCTGCCGTGTCTGCCGTAGGTGAAGTCACCATATATGCCGTTCAATACCACCGGTATGTTTCGAGCTTGCGCTACTGAGGATCAGCCCCGGCCCTTGCCCAGCAACCAAGGATTGTTAGCAATGCAGTTGGAATGTTATGATAATATATATGTTGGTAATGATAATTTTAATTGGAAGTTTTTGTTATCTGGCGTGTAGGTAATTATCCGAAATATTTTTATTGAAGCTATTTCTTTTAGAAATCAACTCTCTAGTAATTATTTTTAAAATTTTACTTGCAGACCACTTTAACTCAAAATAGGCTAAATAGATTACGAATCTTATTAATTGAAAAGAATGTGGTATGAGAATCGAATTATGATGGTTTTGCTTCAAAAATGCAAGAAGACGATTTCTTAAAAATGTTGAAATGTCAAGGAGTTGTTTTACTTGAAGTTGTTGCATATGATTTTGCGGATAGGATATGTTCATGACTGGGTCAAGTCCATGAATTAAGGTAACACTAAACACATTTGCATCCACAAATTGACCCGATAAAATGTTGTGATTCTTGTGGATTAGATTAATTAATTACAAGACTAATTGTTTCGTGTCTTTTAATTAGATTATGGCTTCTGTCTCTCTTGGTGTTGATCAAGAAATTATCTCAACCCTCCCTAAAGACACAGGCTGGGCAGCTGAGCATTACTACCAGTACCAGAACTTCTGGTACCCCCAGGTTTTTCTTGAAGGTGTGATTTGGGCACAACAGGATTTTAGGGCTAGGGATTCTGACATTTTCCTGGCCACCTTTCCCAAGTGTGGTACAACATGGATGAAGGCTCTCATGATTGCCATAAAAAACCGGAAAGACTGCTATTATTCGTCACATCCATTGCTCACAAAGAACCCTCATGATATTGTGCCCTACATAGAGTTTCTTGTTCACCAAGACAATCCAGTTGAGTATATCGACTCTATGGCCTCACCTAAATTGCTTGCAACCCACATCCCTCACTCATCGTTGCCGAACTCCGTTTTGGATTCAGATACACGGGTTGTGTACGTTGCAAGGAACCCGAAAGATGTTCTCGTTTCTTTTTGGGCATTTTCCGAAAAACTAAGGTCGAAGGTATATAGACTCCCTCCTCTCTCTCTAGAAGAAGGATTTGAGTTGTTTTGCAAAGGGGTTGCACTTGCAGGCCCGTTTTGGGATCATGTACTAGGGTACTGGGAAGCAAGCTTGAAAAACCCTAATAAGGTGCTATTTTTTAAGTTTGAGGATTTGAAAGCTGATACAGAAGGATACGTAAAGAGGTTGGCAGAGTTCATAGGATATCCATTTTCTTCAGAAGAAGAGAAAGAAGGGGCTGTGCAAGAAATGATAAAGTTTTGCAGTTTTGAGAACTTGAGTAGTTTGGAGGTGAACAAAAGTGGGACGTATCATGTGGGGCCGAAAACCGATGAAAAATTCAGCAACGATGTCTTCTTCAGACGAGGGGAGACCGGAGATTCACAGAAGCGCCTAACGCCTGAGATGCTCGAGCGTCTTGACAAAATCACAGAGCAAAAGTTTGGGGCATCTGGTTTGACGTTTTAGAAACTTAACGAGTAAGGGTAATATGTAATAGTTTGGGGCGTCTGGTTTCTACCCATTCGTTTCAGGTTTGAAATTTTCCCTTCTACTAAATTAATGTAATAGTTTCGAATTCTTCCCCTCTCCTTAATATTAGTAGTTAAAAAAAATCACTCCATGGACGAGTCCATGAGCTTGAAATTATGCAGAATTCTTGCATATCCAAAGTAAACTAATAAATGCTCCAACACAAAAATGCATTGTCGAGAGGCACATTGATGTGAGATCATAACTAGGGGAGTTTTCTTGAGTATTTATAGGCACTCAGTACCGACACATATTTGACTGTTTGATTTATTCAACGGCTTAAACTAAATGACTAAGGACTTGGAAGAATTGAAACACATGCACTAATTAATTGCTATGTAGTGCCAAATACTTAGAAATTATTATCTTAGCTCAAGTAGTAATATCTCGGTTGGCTATGTCTTCCTTCTCATCGTCATTGGAGATATTGTGCCATGCCTCAGAAGCTAATTGGGAAGCTGAAGACCTGATGATCCGATAAGGATTCAGGACCTAAAGTTTACAGGTTTAGGAAACCCTTTATATGGGGAAGGAATTTCCATGGCACTGTATAAATTGAATAATGCTTGAGTTTCCTCCTCAACTTATAATTAACATATTTCACTGCAGGAACTTTATAATTGGAACAGTTCATACTCTTTATCATCACTTAACAATCATATCTGCACAAAATCATTCATTTTGGAGATCATTTAAACATTCATATGCATCAAACAAATGAACGGTTCATTATGAGGATGATACTTGTTATCAAAATTGTTAATTAGACACACATGAATGTGACTAAACGCTCTTCAAATTGGATGATTTTTTTTACAGATATAATATTTAGATGATGATAAAGAGTATGAACGGTTCCGATTATGAAATTCGTATGGTGAAAATACATTAATCATAAATGGGGGGATAAGGAGATTCCCATGAGTGGCACAAAAGTATTATCCATATAAATTTTCTTACTCAAGTTTTGAACCATTAAAATAACAGTACTATTTTAATGGCTGATGCTAGGGAGATTAAATTTGTAAACAAAATTTTGGAAACTAAAGGACATAGAAGTTGATGATTGGTTTATTACTTAAGCATTGATAAACGTGTTCATTTCTATTGGTGACACATCATTTAGTTTACAAATTTTGTCTCCAATTTAGTCGCCCTAACATTACCCTTATTAAATATACTGGCATTCAACCCATATGGTACACTGCCTAAGCGTTGATAAACGTATTCATTTCTATTGGTGACACATCATTTAATTTACAAATTTTGTCTTCAAATTTAATCGTCCTAACATTACCCTAATTAAATATACTGGCATTCAACCCATAGGGTGCACGGCCTTATCCGCCATTTGTGAAATACATATTTTCATCATACGAATCAGAATTATTCGTTTTCTTAATTGTCTTTCAAAAATCATCTTTACAAAAAGTCATTTGAACTAGAAACCGCTTAGTTATCTATACGTACCAAATAAATAGACGATTAATAAAAAATATGTTACTTGGTACCAACTCTAAATTTGTTCCACACATGAATAACTAAACGTTCTTCAATTTGATTGGTATTTTATAGAGATGATGTTCAAAACGATTCCAAGTTCGCCCGTTCTGTTAATAGAAGGGCTGCAAATGAGAGATTTGGAAGAAGCACACGATGAACAAATTATAATTAATTAGTATCGAACTCGTCAACCTCAAAACCTTTCACTTACGAGTGACGGCAAACGATCAATTAATTAACAATATTTAACAGAAAAATTCATTTCTTCCTTTCTCAAGCCATCGTAGAAGGAAAAGATTCAAAAACAGAAAAACAACTCCACAATTCTACAGCTTGCAGAGGGGGGAAAATGAAAACCCCATCAGGCAAAAAATCAATTTAAACTTTCTAACTGTATAAAAACAATGCTCTTTTTCTTTCAGAAAACTATGATGCAAAAAGGAAACTGTCTAGCAAAATTCAAAATTTTCTACTTCTGACTTTACAATAACGGCGATCATATTTTCCGGCGCTGAGAGTTTAACAGTCGTGAAGATCGCATGAATTACGAGCAATCGAGAAGCAGCACATTCTAGCTTGTGACACAATCTTGCAGAAATGAGTGGCTTTGATTTACATACCGCTCCCAGAGAGGCTTATACCTGCCGATGGCCAACTTCAGCCACGGCTTCATGTACCCGTTAAAGTGAACCACCGCTGCACTCTCAATCAATCGGTTGTCAATGTTCAGATCGTACCCCAGTCCTAATACATGCCATCTCCTGTCAAGCGGCTCTGTCAGACCGTAAAATGTAAGAAGGCCAGGCGGAAGAGTGCCCAGCCTCCAAAGTGTCCCATCAGCATTCTGCTCCTGCCAGTAATGATACCGTGCAGTTACATTTGCTTTCTTCCAAGCAATTAAATCAAAGACATTCATACCGAAGGCCCATCCACATGCCTGTGGATCAAACTTGGCGCTGATGATTGGGTTTGAGAAATTGAGATACTTGTAATAACGATGAAATGCTTCAAGACAAGTTTCCACTGCTCCATTCACATTTCCATGCAAATCCAACGAGAAAAGTGGGGTCAGATCCTTCTGGACAACAACGTCGTCATCAAGAAAAACAATCTTCTCCAGCTGCGGATAGATCTCTGGAATGTAGAAACGAAGGTGATTGAGCAAAGACTGATACTTAGGGCTCCGCAGCTTTGGCACAACATCCATATCTTGATATCCACCAAAATAGTACTCTCGCGAACCTGCATCAAGGAGTTGTTTCACGATAGGAGCATAAGAAGCATTAAACCAAGAAAGTTCCTCAACATTCTGCACTTCTATTGTGGACCCTTTGAAATCATTACTTTGGAACCACGCCTGCATTGTGCCATAGTTGATCCCATTCGTGACAATGTGGAAGACCAGCTGTTTTGGATGGTCAGCACTGGAGACGGTGGAGTTGACAACCACAGAGGTGGCAACCACATTGTCTGAAAATATGCAGAAATGGTAGATATTGTTGTCCATGAGTCTGGGAGAATTTCTCTTCTCTTTGGCATGTTGTTGCAGAGATGGCTTTTTAAGCCAATCAGCTGTGAGCTTAACATTTAGGCAATGGAGGTTTTTGGGCAATGCTTCAGCAGCTAGTTGCCCAAATACCATGCTTTGAACTGCTGCGGCATTTGCACGCTCTTCAAGGGCTTGGATATGAGATTTCATTGTCATTATTGTGGTTGCAATGTCATAATGTGCATCTTCGGCTCTTAATATAAGATATGATAGGCTTTTAATTATTGGCTCCGCTTCCTCTAATGTCACAGGCTCCCCCCTCATGGCAGCTGTTGACAGTACAAGCTGGCAACTCCGGATCTTTGAACTAAGCTCCCAAGCAAGATGAAGGTTATTGTGCTCTTTGGCAATAATAACATAAGCTTTGGCAAGTGTCATTTGCTCAGCCAGCTGCCTGGAAAACGATCTAGCACTCAATATTTCTTCAGTAAAATTTAAACTCTCATGAGCAACCTGCTCAAGTCTCGTATTTCTCTCCTGCAAAAGGGCAGTCACATTCAAGTAAGACACTGAACAAAGTGACAAGCCACATCACAAAGTAATAAAAGTCAATTCACATCAACCTAGGAGGAAATACTCGGTCCCCCGCTTCCAATTCCAACACTACTAAACCAAACCAAAGATAGTGCATAAATATGACCTACAAAGCATGAAAATGTTGCTAAACCAAATAGCTGGATCAATGTCAAAAATGATGAACAGAATATTCATCATCTGTTATCAACAAAACACAAATTCAGACATTCTCCTCTAGAGACCATCTAAACTTTGACATTAGTTGTCAAATTACTTCTATAAGTACGGGGTGAGAGTTCAGCTGCATATAAGCCACAATGTCATATTGTTAATTCAAGTTAATCACTCGTATCACTAGAATTTTCTCATTGTCCTCTCTCTGATGCATATTACAATTGTATGAACAGATAAAACCAAAGTCAAATGGTCAGAAGTTCTATACTCCAAAGGTATATTTTGGCAGGAACTTAAAACATGGGAAACAGTTAGATCTCTAAGTCAAGTAGCACATGGGAAAACTTTTCAATGAGATACAAAAAGTCGTACAAAAAAAAAAGAAAAGAGAACTACAAACACACAAATAACAATTCAATCAGGAAAAAAAAAAAACAAAAAACAAAAAAGCGGAAATGCAAGCACAAGAGATTCCCCCCTGACAGGGTTTTTCTTTTTTCTTTTTTTCCTGTGCCAACGAAACTTTCATTCCAATGAAAAAAACACAACAATAGACCTCAGGCCCTAATGAACAAACAGAAAAGACATGCAGGCCAAACTCCAAAATGAAAGCAAGGACCGATCAAAGAGGAACAGTCAGGAGATGCAAAAAGAAAAACAGCAAAACAAGAAAGGAGAACCATTACACAAACTCCCCAATGATCAAAATCACACTGGTTGGGGCATGGAAGGCCATCCCGTGGTAAGATGAGTATAAGGGAAGTTGGGGCACTGTCAACCAATGCCCCGGCACATAACTTCTGTCTAGCAAGCGGCACTAAGCAATCAGCAGCCTGGTTTGCTTCTCGTGAAAACCACAACCAGTTAGATAAATCTACCAATCCAATAACAGGAACGGCAATTTAACCCCAACTATCAGCAAGTAAAAGTACAGTTATACACGTGGAATGGAAGCTCCATTGAACTCTTAGCTTGCAGGTTTGTTGTCTGCGAACCGTATATGATCTCTAGCTTAACAATTGAACTGCTAACTATAAATATAATCCACACTTGAAATAAATAAAAAACATTATATAAAGAGTAGCAGCCAGAAACCAATAAGATCCTATCATAACAGAGCCAACTAAAGGGCTGCAACACTTGCTTCAGCTGTTCAGTTTTTTCCTAAATTCCATCAACTAGAGATCCACTCACAAATGGATTATGTAACCAAAACCAGAAAGAATTTTGCATTAGGTACTTCATCCGAAATTTCGCCATCAAAAGCCTTAAATAGATTCAAACAACAGTTCAAGCATACCAACTTTCCATCCACCAACACCAAATTAAAATGTTAATTAAACACGCGGTTCATCTAATCAAGATCATAAAACGCACACAAAAGCAGCAAATGGGAGAGCTGAGCAATCATACCAGCACCGGCTGCTCGACCCGATCTTCATGCTGGTTGTGGTTCACAACTAACAAAACCAGGCTTGCAACAGAGAAGAGTCCAAAAAGCGCCCAGATCCAATACGAAAACCTCCGTCGAACCGGGCGCCGATACTCGGCCGCCCGCCGCCGCATCTTTGACTAATTTCCTCCACAACTCACCACCAAATTATGAATCCGCACCGACCCATGTCCCAGATTCGATCAAAAAACCACCAACAAGCCCTCCAAGCATATCAGCTCGGTTTGCTCACTTGGGCATCCACCAAATGTTCCCACCAATTCGACAAACCGATCAAAACTCAACCTTCACGCAATTTCAAGCAAAAGCCTACAAAAATCACACCTCCGAAATCGATATCTTCCTCTGTTTTTCTGCCACTCTTTGGCCGGCAGATTCGAATCAATCGAAAAATTGAAGAGATGGGCATCAACAATCAGAGCGTTTAGCTTTTGGGTGAGAGAGCAAAGAGTGATCGAGCTTGCGATCTGTCGTCATCACTGTGTGTGTGGGGGTTTCGACGACAGCGGAAGATATTAAGTATTAACCAGAGATAGCAGATGGTGTGTGATGTTTTTGGGGAGGGAAACCGAAACAGTCACATGAGACCATGTGATTTTTTATTTATTTATAAATTTACAAATAAGAAGGTTGCAATTATTTTAGTTTCCACTTCTGCTAATATTAATTACCAAATTTTTTGCCATACAAATCTACCAATTTTTATTTAGGAAAACTAATGAAAATGACTTGAAAACTTTGAGTTTTAACGATAAGGACAAAATAAAGGGTAAAATGATTAGTACCAGAATTGACTTTTTAGTGTAAAAATGTGATTTTTCGTTAAAATAAACAGTACCGAGAGCTTTTCATTAAAGTTCCATTTTTATTTTTGTTTGGACGAATGAATGTACCATGCTTTTGTTTGGAATGCAAGAAAAGGTCACAAGTTCAAATTTCTTGTTCACGTTGTTTGAAACATATATGTTACGGGTTTAATTGAAATTGTATTAGAATTTAAGCGTTTTTAAAATAACATTTTTAGAGAGTAAGTGTTTCTTCAAGATATTCAAGATACAAATTTAGAAGTGTTTATAAAATCACTTGAAAACGTTTTCTTGAAGGTTAGTTGCACTTTTAGAGAGCATTATTAAGTATTTTTTGAATTATTTTAATTATTAATAAAAATTTTAACGTGCTTTTAAATATAAGTGTTTTATGAGCACAAGTACTTTCTAGATAATTATTTTCAAAAGGGTCATCAACTAATAAAATGAAATGTAAAGGGCCAATACATTAACATGGGATGGGCGATATACAGCATAAAAGCGATTGATCAATATATCTTCGACTTTTGAAAATTGTTTTTAGAATAAATGATTATTCACTAATTTACTCTAGTTCTGAGTTTGATTTGCACTCTCCCTTTTATTTTTTTCATTTTTATTCATTACTGTAACTAGAGTGTCCCACGTGTGAAGTCTAATGGCCACGTGCTTTTTATGTCACTACGTTTGTGCTGTCCACATTTTAGCGTTGAAATTTGCCACACGTGAGGGAGCGTGTTTAGAATCAATCCTGCATTGATAAGAGGAGGGACCTAATATGTGCTTATAAGTAATTAAGTTACTCCTTATATTGCCGATTGATTTTATAGTGGAACCTTAACTTTTTTATCTAGGCAGGATGACCCACATGTGAAACCCAATGACCACACGTGCTCCAAGTCACCCAATTCATTTGTGTCCACGTGTTTAGCTCCAATGACCACACATGCTCCAAGTCACTCACCCCAATGACCACACGTGCTTCAAGTTACCCAATTCATTTGTGTCCACATGTTTTAACTTGAAAATTTGTCACAGGTGAGAGCGTGTGAGGATGCAAAGGTAAAGAAGTTTCATATCTGTAAAAAGAGAAACTTTACAAAGACTTATAAAATGTTGAACTACTTCCCCAAATTGTCAATTTAGTTTTATAGTGCAACACTGCAACCCCAATTTCTTCATCTCTAACAACCAGTTATTGCATCTCAAGTGTCAGCTATGGAGTCTCCACCGACAAGCAAACCTTAACTTTAACTATTAACTAGATAACAGATTAGAGAACAGTCACTAGATTTTAACTATTAACTTAAAATCCTAACTTCTGTTGCTAGTTAGGATTTCAATTTTCTTCCATCTGTTAGTGTCAAATTAGTATCTGAGATTTAGATTAACTACTGGAAAACAGTGATTGTTTTAAGTGGGAGGGGGACATGCCATCTGCCTTCTGACTACAAATCACATGTGACAGATACACATACGAGAAAATTAACTGAGAAATGTAGTTATCAGTGGGTATCTATGTTCCTATATGCATTTATTTTCTCTTTGTTACCTGCACAGATTATAAAAATTAAAAAAAAAAATCAGAGTAATATTGAAAGGTTCTGCTACAGTTTGTTTATCTCCTTGAACAATGCAGCTTCCACACGGGGAGGCTTCTTTACTCCTTGAGTAAGAAGAAGACGGGGTTGCGGGTTACGCCATTGAAGCGAGTTGGCCGGAGACGAACAGGCAGTGATAAGTGTGTTCTTAGTGTCCGGCCTACACTCGCAGTTGTAGCACGTCATGTCCTGAACTGCACAAGAAGTGAAAGTTCAGTTGATGGAAATATGGAAATTTTGTTACTCCATAAAGTACACAGGGTGTTTTGGAAGCAAAAGAAGATGTACTGACTGAAAAAGCCCCCCTTGAAGCATTTTTCATGGTACTATCAAAAGGATTTCTCTCCATATATACCTTCCTCCATAATTTACAGAAGAACGAACCATGTTATATATTGTAACTCAACCACAAGTATATATGTACGTGCCTACAAAAGCACACTCTATCATGTGGAATATGGCATATGAGTTCGCACTTTCCACCGATCGATTGCCAAAGTTAACATAGCAAGATTTAGAAAGAAAAAAAGTCACCACACTCGGACTAGTCACTTTAAATAGAAGGTGAAGGCATGAGGTGCTTTTTTAGGATCCGATTGTTCGATAATTATTTTGTTTTTAGCTTTTAATTTTGTAATTGAGATATAAAGAAAGTATAAAGAAAAAAAAAAGATATCTTAAGAAGGGTGGTGAGGAAGAGAGGAATAAATAAAGAAGAACGAATGAAAGAAAACATCAACTTAACTGGTTTACACAAACAATGATATCAATTTTTATAAACAAAAAACTAACAATACCATTTTATTAACAAAACAGGAAAAATAATTAAATCGCTAATTAGTTTTATGTAGCGATTCTAGCACTGCAAAGTTTATGGTTTATGGGAATCCAAGTAGAGTATTTTACAATATTTCTGCACTTGCAATGGGAATACTGTATGAGTGTCAAAATCGCTACCCTAATTTATTGCGAACGTGCGGCACATTCTAATCAGCATTTTTTCGCTTGAGAAGGACTGATAATCCAACATGCAAGCCATGATCGTGAGCAGTGATGGGAGAACGGCCTACAACTTTCGTGGAGTAGCGATCGAAAACTGGTTCTATAATTTCATTCCCGAAGTGTTTTCTGAGAATGCTCTCGAAGCCAGCTCTGCATTCTTGTGCTGTACGCAAAACGCTAGGCCTCTGAGGTTGTGTCTCCAAAACCAATACATCAAAGCACCCATTTTCTTGTACAAGTTTCTCCAGCTCATCCGCATATGGGCAATATATGGGCAAGTTGAAAGAGTCGAATTTTTCTTGGCTTAGTAGCCCATGCAATACAAATTCAACGATGAGTTATTAGGTGCAAAATGTGATTCACCCCTGTGATTAAAATTGACATCATCAAGTTATATTTTGTTTGATTTCTTTTGATTCAACAACTAATCGTGGAGGTGGTGTGAGGTATGAAGTATTCGAAACTTTCTTTAACAAAGCGGAGAAAGTAATCAATTGAAAATTCTAGAATAAACCGACCTAAATATAACATGGATTGTGATCTAAAGTGGTTAGATCGATCTTTAGCCAAGGATCCAATGACTAAGGATACACCGTCCATAAATCTTGGGCTAGACATCATGACGTTATTGGATGATCCATACCAAACAAACTCAATAGCAATGGTACTACCGTGCATACTAGATGAAATATACAGTCATTGACATACCTCGCTAACCAAATCCAAAAGACTAGATTCGAGGGGTTCGAAAAGCGGGGCAATAGAATGCTGTGGCGGAAGCGTCCCATGAAGACGGCCAGGAAGTAAAAGCAGCATTAAGCCATGAGGAGCAAGCTCTTGTGCCCTAGCACCAAGAAAAGACTGGATGTCCTTGGCAAACTCAGCAGAATATGATTCCACAACTTCATTGGCCTAGTAAGCGTATAAAATCCTCCCCTTGTTGTATGCAGGAGAGTTCACGTCAACTAGCTCTTGTGGTACTGGTAGCTTAGAAAGCCATTGCACAGCGTATGCGGAGTAGACAAAATTAAGAGAGGCCTTGGGAAACAACCTGCTGGGGAAATTACAATGAGAAATGATTTTTGCATACTCAACTTTTTTCTTCTGCGCGCACATTTATGTTTATGGATTCCCTTTATTTTTCCTTTGAAATTACTATCTTCTAAAACCCAGTTCGGTTCCAGCACTGTTCATCATGTGAGAGGGGCTACTGTTCATGAACAGTGAACTCCCCAAGCTGCCCTCCCATTCCTTCCTGCCCGCCATTTTTTTCCCTCTTTGCTGCATGAAAATGACCTCCTTGCCCTTATTATTACCCTTCTCTTCTATGGGCTTCTTCCTCTCTTTGGCCATGTGTTGAACAACCTAGGTATTCTTTTTTTCCATTCTGACTCCCTCTTTTATTTTCTGGCAGCAATGGTACATGCCTTTCCACCAAAAAATAATTAAAAAACCTTGCCTCATCATACCTGTCAGCAATGATGCATGCCTTTTCCACCAAAAAATAATTAAAAAAACAAAAATCTGGAACATGCATTGAAGCTAGCGTTTTTTATTTTTTATTTTTTGCTTTTTTCCCAGCCATATGGTCTCCACGTGTTGATCATCGCTTCAGCTTCTCTTTTGGGTAGGTCTTTGGCCTTTTTGTTGCTTTTTTATTTTTGTCTCTCCAATTTCTCTTTGTGATAGTTTTCAACCGTTTCTTTCTTTCGTAGACTGCCGTTGCTTTCTTCGATTCCAGTGTTCTTTTTCTTCTTTCGGACGTTGTCGCTCGCCTGCTTTTTCTTTTTTGGCCACGCGTTTGTGAATCCTTGGTAAGTTCCAATTTTCTTTGGCTTTGGATTTCCTTATTTTTTTTGCCTATATATTGCGTTTGCTATTTTTTGTTATCTGTGCTAAATTTTTGGGGATGAGTTGGTGTAGACTGATAGGGAGTTTTAGCAGGATTTGGGGTGTTGTCAATTTTTTTTAATTAGGGTGATTATACCCTGAACCTTTGGGTCACAGTGTTAAGATTGGTGCTAAGACGGTTAGTGACAGAGTTTATATGTTTTTTGCCCATTTTTATCCTGTTTATGACATTTTTGTGCTAGGTTTTTGAGCTTTGTTACTTAGCCTTTCGTTTTTTTTTTGTTGCTTGATTTGTTTTGCAGGTTGCATTTGCAAAGGGAGAACAAGATCTTGGATAGTTTCTGTGCTTATGAAACATTTGAGGGTAAGATTCACATGGTTATTTAAATCTGTGGGTTTTGTTTCTTCGATTTTAAAATGGAAAAAGCATAACTTTTTTTTTCCTTAGATTTTAATTAGAATGTGTTGTAAAGCTTTTTATGTATTGCTGTGGTTTATTATAATAACTTGGCAAGTATGTATAATGAGCTATTAGTTTTGGATTTACAGAAATTAGGTGTTCAATTAGTTGAGGTTATTTGGTTGGCTTTCATTATTCTTTGTTTTTTACTTTCTCTTATTGTCGTGTATTTTTGTGACTTATTCTTATTCTGCGGTTGTAATATTATGTTAGTTTTGCATAACATTATTATTTAGTCGGTGGTGGTTCTGTTTATGCCCAGAAAATGGTTAGCTAAAGTGTGTTGAGAAATTGTTTTTTTTTATCAATGTGTTGTAAATCTTTTTACATGTTGTTGTGGTTTATTATGATAAGTTAGCAAGTACGTTGTAGTTAAAACACTTTTTAGGGTTGTAAATAGATTTCCACATGATTTAAATAAGATTGTTTTAATGGTTTGGGGAATATGGAGAAAAGTCACTCCAAACTTAAAATCCAACGGTAGTTTATTGGTGTAAATTATGTTACTCTCAATAATTTTTCTGTGATTTTTAGAATGCCAAATTTTTGACTGTTGTTTAGCTTGGATAAAGCTCAAGGCTTATAACTAAGTTTGCTATTTATTTTGTTTGATGCATTTCCAGTCTTTGTAGCTGACAGAATTACATCACCTCCAAAGTTGCAGACATGGATTGCAAGGTTTTTTCTATCCTCTGGTATTCATTGATTGAGTTAGTTTGCAGCTGAAAATGCTGTCTTAGTTAAGACCTAATGAGAACATCATATTTACAAAATATACTCAAGAATGTGTTGTTCGTTGTTTCTGATGCTATCATTTTTTTTTATCAATTTAAAAACTGGGGTTTGTATTTTTTAGTATTATTTTAGCATTTTGGCCTAATGGGTTTCGTTGCACCTAATTGCAAACCCTTCATTTGCTCATGATTTAGTAAGTCACCAAGTAATTATGTTTATGCATACTCTAATTATTTTTTTTCCAACATGTGTTCATATAGCTGAAAATAAAAAATCTACTGATTATATTAGATTAAACTTTGGTAGTCGTTCAAACATAATTATTCATGCACTTTGTAATCCCGCAGCAACGCGCGGGCATTACCATCTAGTTTTAATCTAAATGATAGAAATGAACAGGAGCGCGTGACGGGAGAAAAATGAGTGAGAGACATATATTCAAGAACATGAAAGATATAGAAGAAACTCAACCATTATTCCTACTAAGAACAACAATGATAACAACAATAAGATTAATTCAATTGATATTAAAAAGGGCAATTCATAATGCACGCATACAAACCTTCCGTGGAAAGATCCCGGAACTCCTGCCGCGAAATATTGCCTGCCGCCTTGAGGGAGATTCGCAAAGAGATAATTGAAATCGTTCGAAACCACGTCGCTAAAGTATACTTGAAATTCTGGAAGATCACCACCCGCAGCAGACTGCAGGCCGTGTTTTTGTTGTGCTGCTGCTACAGTTTCAATGACGTAGTTGACTGCAATGAATGTGTTGGGGGACCAACAGAACAGCCCAAATCAGCAATCCGGAATGGGGTTGATGAATCAATGGGAGATGGCAGATTTTCGACTATTGCTGTAACTACCTTTTCCTTTGAACGGTCAGCATACTCTATAAGCATACTCTATAACATGTATATAAAATCAACAGTCAATTATATATAATGTATAACTCAAGAACATCATGTGAATTGTAATATATGTGTGTGTATGATATAGATACAATTGTATATGCATACATGCTGTGAAGAGTTATTGGAGTAGCTGGATTCTCCAGCCCCACCTTTCATCGGGTAGCCTTTCTCTGGACGATGTGGAGCTGATGACCAGTTCAACTACCATATCTCTCTCGCTACATATTTAAATATTTTAGAAATCCATGAGCTGATGACCAGTACTACTTATTCCATCTTTAGTAAATACTAATGAAGATCCTAAGTCAAAGAGTGTAGCTGAATCCCTAGCAATCCATGAACTGGAGAATTTTGAGTTCTTGTTAAGTATGGTTATTTGGCATGAATTGTTGTTTGATATTAATATTGTTAGCAAAACTCTTAAAAAAGAAGACATGCATATTGATGTTGCTATTGATCAATTGAAAGGGCTTATATTCGTTCTTGATCAGTATAGAGAAACTGGATTTGAAAGGGCAATGAATGAAGCTAAGAAAATAGTAAGTGAGATGGGGATTGAGCCTGTTTTTTGTGAGAAACGCATCATTTGAAGAAAGAAACAGTTTGATGAGAGTGCTAGTGAAACGGCAACACAATCAACAATTAAAGCTTTTAGAGTTGATTACTTCATTTATATAGTTGATCAAGCTCGTACTTCACTTCATATCAGGTTTGAACAATTTCAGATATACGAAGAAACTTTTGGGCTTTTGTTTAATTTGAAGAAGTTCAAAGATGTAGACAATGATAGCTTGAAGGGTTTTTGTATCA
Source organism: Cotoneaster glaucophyllus (assembly GCA_036320875.1). Classification (NCBI taxonomy): domain Eukaryota; kingdom Viridiplantae; phylum Streptophyta; class Magnoliopsida; order Rosales; family Rosaceae; genus Cotoneaster; species Cotoneaster glaucophyllus. Next base: position 26,242,938 of record CM070065.1, on the reverse strand, counting down.
ATCTTGAAGGATTTCTGAAACATGGTGAGCTTTCTGATATTGATGGAAAAGACTTATTTATAGAGCTAAGAATCTTGAGAGAAAATTTGCCGAATGAAATAAATCGGGCAATGGAAGTGTTGAAATATATAAGACAAATGGATGGTTGTTTCCCGAATGCATGGGTTGCTTATCGTATTTTGTTAACCATACCAGTTACAATTGCCTCTGTAGAAAGAAGTTTCTCAAAATTAAAGTTGATCAAATCGTATCTACGATCAACTATGTCACAAGAAAGATTGAATGAGTTGCTATTTTGTCCATTGAAAAAGAATTGGTTGAAAAGTTAGATTATGTAAACTTAATTAGTACATTTGCGGCTAAAAACGCGACACGTGTAATATTTAAGTAATGTTTGCATATGTTTCTTCTTTGGATATAAATTTTAATGATTTTTGATGTAGAAATGAACTTTTTCATGTATTTAGCGAAACCTTTTCTCATACATATAAATGTACAACGAGTCGGGTGTCAAAGAACTTTAGGACCCCTACTCGAAGGCTCGCCTAAGGCCCCCAATTTCTCAGGGCCGACCATGCTCAGAAGTTTTGTGCTTCTTTCAATTGGTAAAACCCTAGTTGTAGTTTCCAAAAAAATAAATAAAAAAATAAAAAAAACCCTAGCTGTAGAGAAAGAAGATAGAAAAGAAAGCACAGGACCAGGTCGGAGATGAGCTGAGTAAGTTTGTTAGATCTTTTGTTAAATGGTGAGTCGGGATGAGATCTAGACTTTTCGAAAGAAAAAAAAATGTTTTTGGCTTAATCCGTTTTTACTAAAGATCAAGGAATACACTTCTACTCCGACTACTAGGGTAGAGGGTAGAGGGTAGAGGGGCATGTGTAAATCTATTTAGGGCTGGTTCGGTATGGGATACCGAACCAAAAATGACATATCAAATCCCGAACCGAAAATTTTCGGGACGAAAATTTCATGACCGATCCCGAACCGAAATTTGGGGATTCCCGAATTTCGGTATTCCCGAAATATTTTCGGTATTTCGGAATTTCCCGAAACCGAACATCATCAGAATCCAAATCATCCGAACATGCATTAAAATTCCAAATTGAAATCAGAGACGTAGTGACAGTGAATCAGTGAAAGATTTATGGTCGAGAGAGAAACAGAGTGAAGAGAGGGACCTCCTCCTGACCCGAGCCCCCAATTCGAAACCCTAAGCCCCAATTCAAAACCCTAACCTTAATACGAAATCCCACACACACAGAGAATCACTAGAGAGAACCGGAGGTGGGGATGAAGCCATGAGGTGTGGTGGTGGAGATAGTTCGTCGGAGTCAGATTGCTAGACGGTGGGTAGATGCTGAGCTTCAAATCCGAGAAAGAGAGGGAGAGTCTGAGAGATGTTCGGCTTGGTTTTGGATTGGGTGGAAGGAAAGGTTAGGTGGTTTCTGGGTTGTAGAGAAAGAGAGAGAGTGTGTGGTTTCTGGGTCGTAGAGAGCGAGAGAGAGAGAGAGAGAGAGAGAGAGAGAGAGAGAGAGAGAGAGAGGTTTCAGGGTTGTAGAGAGAGAGAGAGGTTTCTAGATGAGACAGAAAAAGGGGGGTTAGCTGGGTTAGAGAAAAAGGGGGGTAGAGAGAGATGAGACACCGGAAAAATCATGCTGGATTATGACTTATGAGTTGTAGAGAGAGACGAGACAGAAAATAAGAGAGAAATAAGAGAGATGGATGACTGATGAGACAAGGCTTTGTCTTCAGAAAGCAAGCACCCACGCCACACACACACTGACACACCCACACATACTTCAACACACACACACTGACACACCCACACATATACATATATTATATACACACACACACACATTCCAAGTTCCAACACACACACACGGAAGCACATATGCACATATACACACATATATATATATATATAATATATATAAAAGTTCGGTTTGGGAATACCGAAAATTTCAAATTGTGAGACCGATCCATACCGAAAAATTCGGGATCGGTTCGGTTTCGGTACTAAAATTTTCGGGATTTTTGGTTTGGTATTTTTTCGGTTTGGTTTCGGTATGGTTTCGGTATGGTTTGGGATTTTCGGTATTTTTTTCCAGCCCTAAATCTATTCTAATCGGGGTGCTAGCTCGACTGTAGGCTCAAAAAGTGGTCATTCTTCAGATCTTTATTGATTGGCCGGCCAATATGGGATAACCTATTTGAAACAAAGAGATTTGTGTAACGGCTTGTGTACCCAACTCGGCTATCTCTTTCAACATTGTCTTGCAACATTGTAATTATTATTTTGTATTTCTATATCTATGTTTGCAATCCTCTTGAATTCAAACTAATTTTCTTCCTCATTTTTATTGCAAATTCACATTCTTCGTTTATATGAATCTTGTACTTGTCCTTTATAAATGGAAGTATATAACACGTCCCCTTTTTTAAAATATTGAGTTACAATGCCGGCACGAACCAGGGAAGTTGGCCGATGGATACCAAATCGCCAATGGGACGAGACAAGACCGACGACACAAAGTGCTTATGGTTCATTTATTTCCGGTTCATTCGCAAACAAGACAAGTTGAGCTAGGAGCCCCCTTCTTGCCCTGCACCCTTATTAGTAGCCGAAGTATAGGCTTGCATGAGATCAAAGTGATTTGCCGCCCATTCACTCTCTGTTCAACAAATACCATCAATAGTAACTCACTTCTTTATAAAAATCTTTCGGATTAGTGGAACTGTAAGGACAACAGGGCCTCTGGAAACATTTTTCATGGTAATCAGGTCTGAGACTGACAAGCGGATACAACTTGTCCTGTATTTTAAGATTGTGAGTTTAACGTAACAATTGGATTTGAATGGATAATTTTTTAAATTGGTTAAAGGCGTACCGATGGTATAAGATTAGATGAGAAGGAAAACTCTTCTTACCATCTAATTTTATCGCTTTGGAGAAGATTAAAATGAATAGGGCTCAGCTGATACCCATTTAGATTCAGTTGAGTTGGGTTTTTTTGTTTTTTTTTGAAAAGATACGATAGTAGATTTCATTTCATCAATAACAGAGTTACAAAGGTTGATCTATCTCTAAACATGGAGCTACATACAGTCCTCAATAATAATATCTGTTATGATACTAGGAGGAGAACCGATCCATTCACAGCTTGTCATCCGAGATAGGCCGACTTTTGCAAGTCGGTGAGCCGCAATGTTTGCATTTCGACGAATGTGGGTGATATTGGCTTCAGTGATTGTATTGAGTAGCGCTTTGCAATCCTCGACAACTTGTCCTACCGGTGACAAATTGAGACTAGGATAGTTGAAGAACAATTTTGGAGTTAAAATTGAGTTTCGGCAGACGTAGCTAAAATTAAACCTATTATTTGTTAAAAATAAATTAAGCCTTATTATTAGTAAATAGTCTACAGTACAAAGAACATTAAGGGTAATATTGAGTTTTCATATATCAATTCAGAGCTGGATAGTAACTCAATCGTGGTTGTAAACTTGGGAACTGGATCCTCTCCTGAGCTCAAGATGGTGATCCTCCTGAGCAGCTTATCTGAATTATTAAAATTTGATCTAACGGCTCCAAACAGTGACCCTCTCTAAAAATTATAATAATTACAACCGTTGGATCAAGTTTGAACGGTTCAGATGGCTGCTCATGAGGATTTCATCCTGAACTTAGGAGATGATCCAATTCCGTAGGCTTGTAGCAGTTCAAGATGTTGCCAATATTTTGTTAAGGTCGTGTTTCACAAAACTCCGTTTTTCTTATGTTTGAACCTCCAAGCATTAACAGACATACCAAACGCAGTTTAATCTGTTTTTTTTTATTTTAATTATTTCAGTTTTGTTTTTTTCCCACATAAATCCAACGATCCAGAACTCGCCTCCGAAGCCAGAGTCCGATTAGTCAACCGATCGAGAGTCATCGACGGCGAACTGCTATTCCATCGAATTTCCATAATTTTACTTCTGAAAAAAGCCGCTTTTGTAATTTCGGGTGGTGGGAGAGCGACCCCGTTATACGGCGCTAAAAGTGAAAGGCCCGCCACGGCCACCCATCCACCGTCTCTCTCCTTTCAATTTCTATCCAAAAATCTTCAAGGTACGTAAAAACCCATCTCTAATTTTGGGTTTATAATATTCCCAGCAGCTTTCGGGATAGAAAGTTTCACGCTTTTTCTTGACTGAAATGGGAAAATGATTGGAAATTGTTAGTTTTTTTTTTTGGACATTTATATGAAATTAAATGCTTTTTTCTTCATTGGGTTGTTGTTGGATTTCGAAAAAGACTAATCTTTCACCCATTTGATTGTATTTCTGGTTTTGTTGGTTCATTTCTACTTTTGATTGGAGTGTTCAGGTCTGGAAAGAGGGAGGGAGGGAGGGAGGGAGGGAGGAGAGGGAAGGGGATTGGCAATGGCAACAAAGTCAGAGAAGTTTTCTGTGGATTTTGTGATGGGGGGAATGGCAGCATTGGTGTCAAAGAGTGCAGCAGCACCCATTGAGAGAGTGAAGCTTCTGCTGCAGAATCAGGGAGAGATGATAAAAAGAGGGCAGATTCAGAGACCTTATAAGGGAGTTGGTGATTGCTTTACAAGGGTGTTTAGAGAGGAAGGCGTGTTGTCGTTTTGGCGAGGCAACCAGGCCAATGTTATTCGATATTTTCCTACTCAGGTACTTCATCTGCTTCACTCTCCTACACTGAAACTATTGAATGATTAATTATTGAGTGATTAGATCGGTGTATTTGGATTTTTTTCAGTGAAACCATTCAATGATTAATGCATTTGTTTAGTTTTCTATCAAAGCAAGCAATTTCGCGACGTGTGTTAACTTTTCAAGACGTTATCCCCTTGGTCGAATTCTTTCTTTGAAATGGTTGGTTGGTTCAGATATCGGTCAGTTTGAGAAGATGTAATAACTGGAATGCTCGGTGAATTTCAAACTGTATTTGGATTCTCTATCTTATCAAAGGTTTGCCATGTGTGCTTTCATAGCCCTTAGATTTATCTTGTAGATATATACTCTGGGTTTTCACAACCAGTGTTGGATGGAAAGTCCATTAGCTTAGTGTGTTTTTTTTTTTTTTACCATCTTAATCATAGAGATCTCCACCCACTTTTCTTAATTCCATCACTTGGCATCTCGTAAGATAGTGGACAGTTGATCATTCAACATTTTTGCTTGAAACTTCAGAAACTTTTGGTATGCTATGTTAAATCCAATGAATGTCATGTTTTGACAGTCCTCGCCGAACATAATTTGGAATGAATGTAGGCTTTCAACTTTGCATTTAGAGGTTACTTCAAAAGCATCTTTGGCTGCTCAAAAGAGAAAGATGGATACATAAAGTGGTTTGCTGGAAATGTGGCTTCAGGAAGTGCTGCTGGAGCAACTACTTCATTATTTCTATATCATCTGGACTATGCACGTACGCGGCTAGGCACCGATGGGAGGGGGTCTGCAGTTAGTGGTCAACACCAGTTCAGAGGGATTCTAGATGTTTACAGTAAAACCTTATCAAGCGATGGAATAGTTGGGCTCTATCGAGGATTTGGGGCTTCAATCATTGGAATTACGATGTATCGAGGAATGTACTTCGGGATTTATGACACCATGAAGCCTATTGTTTTGGTTGGTCCTTTGGAGGTAAGCATCTCAGTATTATATGAACAATTCAAAGCGAGTGTATTCGCATGCATGTGTACTTTGGGATTTGACTTTGTCTAATCATTCTTGGTTCTAACTGCTAATGTGCTCTCCTTCTCAAATGATCCTCAGCCTCAGTTTATATCATTTGAATTTTTACAGGGGAATTTTTTAGCTAGTTTTTTGCTTGGCTGGAGTGTTACAACAGTCTCTGGGGTCTGCGCCTATCCATTTGATACCGTTCGCCGGAGAATGATGCTAACATCAGGACAACCGTCAAAGTATCGTAATGCCTTGCATGCATTTCGGGAGATTGTTTACCTTGAGGGTTTCACAGCACTGTTTCGAGGAGTTACTGCAAATATGCTTCTAGGGGTCGCTGGAGCTGGGGTACTTGCAGGATATGATCAGCTGCAGCGAATTGCATATAAACGTGGTTTGCCACAGCAAAGAGTTTTGAAGTGAAAGTCTGGACATGACACATAGACAGGGTTATTCTTTTGAGCCACATGAAGGAGTTTTCGAGTGAAAGTCTGGACATAGGACATAGACATGGTTATTCTTTTGAGCCACGACCGGGAGTTTTCAAGTGAACTTCCAGACATGAGATCTGTATATACCTCATCAATTGATTCATGCTTACAGAGATCGATTCAGAATTCAAGTAGAAAGAGGCAAAGAGGAAATGACAGGACAAGGTAAGAACGGTTGTTGATCGATTGCCACTGCTGTTTCCTGGAATGCCTAAGGAAAATCATAGTCCTCCCTCTGTACAGTTTGAATATATTATATTCGATTATTTGTATCGGATTGCAATTTAACGTATAGGTACCACATTTACACAGGAAAAGCATTCTTCTTCAGTTTCATTACCTTTTCTATTTCAGAGCCGGGAAATCGTTTTTCGCTGCTGAGACATCATACCTTGTGAAGATGGGGAATACAGAGAAGATATCAAACTGTCAAAGGATTTTCCTTTTCTTTCGTTCAAAAGCCACAATCAATGCCAATTTGTATGCAAATTGTATGGGGAATACGATTGAGGAGAAAAACTCTTTATCTTAAAAATTGCACTGAGTTTTTGATTTGATTTTTGTCTTGAGCATGTGTAATAGGAAGGAGATTGAACTTTCAGAGATGGAACTTGGAAGCTGCTATGCAGTTTGTGTCAACCACCAAGAGTTGACTCGACAACTACAATGCAAAGTCAACAAGATTCCTTTAAACTTCTTGTAAAATCTCCAACCAAGGCGTACTTTTCGTTGACATCCAATTTCTACAAGCATGTTTGTAGTCCCAACAACCACGTCTTGTATGGTTGGAAAATACTTGGCTTTTTTACAAGTAGTCATTCTTCATTGAAGATAACAACCAAAGTCGAGAAATGATTTGCGCACGCCTTTTTTCTTCTTGTGCACACACTTGTTGATTTTTGTTTTTCGATTCTCATTTGACTTACTACATTCAAATACCACAAATAGATAGAGGTATGCAAGGGGAGAAAAGAGGTGTGCTGAAATCATTTCTAATCAGAATTTGACATGTATGCAAAAACATATTTCTTCGGATTTTAGTGAAATACTTTTGTATATGCGTCAGACTGTGATTTTCCATTGAAAAATGAATGACTTCTTAAAGGTAACTAAGAACCATGTGGTGATATTTAAATCAAGCCAGAAGCCAGAAATTCTTGTGAAGCTTGGTGGTGATCAAGTAACCTCCCAATTTCTTGCTTTTTCTCCTCACTGCAATCGTCATGCATGCAGCATTTTGAATGCAGTATTCCACAAAAAACTCCCCCGTTGATCTGCTCATCGTCCACCTCTTGATAAGCTGCCACCAATTCGACCTCTTTCTTTTTTGGCCAAGAACAAGTAGGGACACCCTTTGTCTCTTTGCTTCTTCCACTATTATTGGGCCCTTCTCTTTCCCTTCAAGCAATGCTACCTCCACGTTCACCTATTTCAATTTTCAATGGTCAATAGAGATCTTTATTTGTATACATATATATAGTTGGCATCTCTATGATTGATCTACATTGACAGAAGTCGATGATGAACCAAACGTCTTTCTTTTTGTAGATAAATGATTGTCCGCCCCGAAATTTGAACTCAAGACTTTTGTAATGGAGATCGAGTGCTACTAGATTGAATGGTTATGCACATGAGAGTAAAATCTCACCACGTCCGGAAAATGAAAGCCTTGTATGAAAGTTTAAATGATCTTAGGGTTTCTCGATCGTTGTTAACTGATTCAGGATCAGATACTTACATTCTATCACTAGACATATTCATTACTAGTTTTGCTGTTATGCAGAAACAAATTTGGGGAAAACAAAGAATTTGTTAATTAAACTTACCCCAGGCCGTTTTCTTTGACACACATTTTTCATAGAGTGAAGCAGTTCAAAAGCCCTTAAATTAGTCTTCCCATTTGAGTCTGCAAGAAGATTAATGCAACAAGATAATTAACATTAACGAAACAAGATAATTAAAAACAAGGAGATTAATCTCAGTTTTCTGACCTTGTTGTTTGGAGGGTTTAGCTACATGAAGAAGAACAATGGTATCCTGGGATTGGACAGTGTGGGATAGTGCCCATTCGAGAGCTCCCTTAGCTTCAAGGCTTGAATCCACAACAACCATTATCTTGTTCCCACTTTTCACATCCTCTGCAGTACTACTCAAGTCATCATCCCCGCTGCTGCTGATATTGTTCAAAAACTCTCTGCTGTTATGATCAGTAGTAGCTTTGACAGAACCGGAACGCCGTCTAGACGTGTGTTTCGACCCGAGAGACGGTGAATGGATTGGAAGACAAACAGTCGGCCGGGCACCACACAATCTTGCATATTTCCTGCTCATTTTTCGTTGACAATATTGGTTTTGCTGGTTGGAAAAATGGCTGGCTGTACATGTACATATATATACAAATAATAAGGCCTAGAATTGGAACCTTTTGTTTGTTCAAGGGCATTTATTCCTTATTTTGTTTATTTGTTTTGTTTTTCTACATGGTAGGCCACTTCTTGAACGTGCTTGCCATGAATCAATCTGACGGCTTCATTTCATATATAGTTATTTGTTCCCATACATCCCACAATAGAAAAAAACCAGTTGTTGAGAGTTTGACTAATTTCCCAAAAAATGGAATCGTATAATATTATACTTTTTAATAGTTCCTAACACCTAAATTACTAGATACATATAAATCCAAAGTTCGTACAGTATGCTTATAACTATATATACTTTTACATTAACATGATTAGTTATATGGCGAGAGAATAAGTGGAAGAGTTTAAAGATGCATCATTGCCTCTAATGAAATTTAAATCAAATTAAGCACATCATAGTCTCTCGGATTAATAAGGCACCCATCTAGTTAGGCCAATAGGGATGGTAAAACACAAATTTTCAAGAAAGAAATAAAAACATATAAAATTGAACAATTTGTAGGCAAACGGTGTAATATTATGATGTTTCTAATTGATGTTATATAAGGGTGGTGCTATCCACACATATTCTTCTGAATTTTTGATAGTCAAATCAAATAAATTAAAAAAAAATTAAATAACAGAAAATAGCCGATAGTATGTGGAAGGTAAAAAGAAGTGTATGGATAACATCATCATAAAAAAAATTGAACATGTTACAACAACTCTCTTGCACGTTGCCTAATTGAACTAAATAAATCAAATCAAATTACAACGGCTTTTTCATATATATATATAGGCTTTTGATAACATTTCTCTTAGAGGAAAACACTTAAAATTCAACTTTAGGAAGAAAATTCAATTTGACAAGTAGATAGATGAAGAACTTCTTCAATTGAGTTGATGTGTTTTTGTATACCATTATTGGGGACGAATTTTAGGTTCATATTTCATACGCACATTCTTGGATTCAATTTCTGACGCTGGTGAATCACACGATGGTGGTCAGGGAATGGCTGAAATGCCTCTAAGTCTTTCCGGCCCCCCAAAATAGTGAATTAACGTGACGAAACCACTAGCCAATCTTTTTTTAAGAAAGAATGTACTTATATAGGGAGGTTCATTCCAATTTGCTTAGATGTAAAATAAGGTTCAATCCACCAATTGAACAAGGCAAATGGTTGGTTGTTGAGGCAATAATTCGATCGTGTAAGTTAACTATATGGGATTGGGAGAGAGTGAGAGAGTTTGCGAGCCAAATTAATTAGAAGAATGTCGCCGGCCAGTCTGCCAAATGTATTGGCTAATTAAGCATCCGGCCTTGTGGGATGATTAATATATCAGCAATACATTACTAGCCAACAGAAAGCACAGATCACTAGGACATAAATGTCAACCCCATGATTAATTTGTAATATATTCTAGAAAATAAATAAACTGCTATGGCCAAGTGCAAAGCAGACGTGGCAGACTGTATGATGATTTTGTTTGTATTAGGATTATATATAATATATTTATATATTAATCTCATGTCTCAACTCTCTCATCATTCAAACTGCTAGTTTAGATTAGTAAAGAAAGAGAATGTTTAGGAAATTCAACTTTTCATTTAGCAGTTTAATGTTAATTTCTGTATTAATATTATAAAATATTATGTCAGAGAGTTTGTGTAAGAATCCACCAATTGAACAAGGCAAATCATTGCATTTTTCTTTCTTTTCAATTATTCTCTCCTTACTGAATATGAAAAGAAAGAAAAATGCAATGAAAATGTAATTTGCTAGCTAAGTTTATGCAGTAGCATTAGGCTTCAAATTTATAGTTGTAGAGTTGCACTTGGGCTCCTCTTTTCGTACGCAGGACACTTCTTTATCAGAATGATTCTCCAGATCTCCCTTGAGTGAAGGATTCCATGGCACCTTAGGCTAAGGACCACGGTAGTAGTGTATCTGTACCATAAAAATTGTTGTCTTACAGCAGGGATCTTGGGAGGAGGGAACTGATAACGTAGGAATGCACATGCACCCATTGTATTTGCATGTACCACCAAAATGATAAGGGCCGAAACTACTCTACAATGTTATATGTTTAAATTTAAATTGTTTTCAAATGTGGGTTTGGTTTTTAGTACTTCAGCACTTAGCTAGTTAACCCATAGCTAATCACAGGGAATTCAACACTTTTGGCAGTACAACATTGAGGTTGATGTAAGCTGGACATGTACCCCATCTACTCGATCCGACCAAAGAAAAAAGACATCTATACAGAGTTATAATATCCTAGACTAAACTACTCCGAAGTGCTGCAGTATATATCACTAACTAGCATGAAAGAGATCCAAATTCAAATATAAGAAGATAAGTACAATATACACATTGATTGATTGGCTTAACTCACATCTGTGACGTTAATATTGTCAACCTTCATATTGCAAGATTCAGCTCGATCACAAGAGCTACCAAAAACCAGAGTATATGCACGTAGAAGAAACAGGAAAATTAAGCATAATACCAAATCCACATATATCAAGTAAAGGGAGCATAAACGTACATACGTGTCCTATATATTGTAGTATATATCAAAAGCACAGTAGTACCTTGAAAGTAAAATGTACTAATTACAAGATGTAGCCCACCTTTTACATAGTTTATGGGCTATTAAGTTCTAGTTTGATATCGCTTAAATTTTTCAGAGGCGGGTATTAAAAAAGCCAGGGCTTTTTTAGCGTTTGGTAACCATATTAAAACCAATCTTTTTTTACACAATTGAGGGTGAAAAGAAGTCAAAAAGTTGAACGAGCAAGAAGTAGCTTTGAAAAACGGTTTTTTTTTTTGGAAAGAAAATCATTGTCGGATCTTTTTCCTGTAGATCTTAAGAGTTCCGCAATCGTGTTCATTCATCATACATCGTGCGCCGGATTCTTTTTCTTTTTTTATCCCAAAACTTGAATGAATAGTACCACTTAAATAAATTTTTCAAAATGGTTATCCTACCCCCCCCCCCCCCCCCCCCCCCCTCTTTTTTTTTTCTTCTATATCGACCCGATCTGAAATTTTTCGCGCCCTTCCTCCCAGCTATGATCTCTCTCATCTCCTAGCCCGTATCTTTCCTCTGGTAAGCTTCCTTCTGTTCTCTGAAAATTTCAGTTTTTTCATTCTTTCTTTGTTAGGTTTTCTTGTTGGGTTTTTAAATTTGCATACAAGGGTTTTTCTTTCGGTGTTACGGAATCTAAATTTAAATTTCCAAAACCTCCAAGTGGTAAACTTCTTACTGTTATTTGTCCGGAATCTTCATACTTGTTATTAATATTTTTCATACTCACTTTTGTGTAGTTATTACATTTGAAAACAATTTTTCAATTTGACAAGAAAATATTATTTGGTAGATGCGGGGGTACCCACAAGTGAAAGGATATTTTGGACTATATAAGGTGAAAGATAGCATCTCCTGAACTTTTGTAGGGGTTCCCAACCAACAAGTCATAAAGAGGTATTCAACCACATGCATACTTCGCTTATGAGCGTCCTTGAATAGACATTTCGGGTATGGAAGAAAAATGGACAATTTTAAGGGATATCCCTAACTATCCATTCAATAAGCAAGCGAGATTGTCATTGCTACAATGACTCTTCATAACTACATAAAGAGACATTCTGAACATGATCACTGTTAGCGCTAGTGATGATGATGAAGAATACCAATTATCATGCTCAAGGATCATATGAGATAGAAGCATTGAGAAATAGCATAGCCATACAGTTTGATGAATGCATCTAATTAGACTACTTTTATATTGAACAATATTTGGATTGTTATTCTTTTTGAAGTATGTATCATTTGGTTGATGGTATTTCAAGTGCCTCAACAATGTTGTGCTAATGAATCCTAACTCTTTAGTTTGAAATATTTCAACATTTTGAAGTAATTTGTCGTACTACTTAGCATTTGTGATAGGATCAAATTAAGATATAATTATTATTAATTTTTTTCAAAAAAAAATTAATATTTAATAATTGATCATTATTTGCCAAACAATTAAATTAATAATACGTCTAGTATTTTTTATCATTTTACACATCAACAAATGTTTTACATACAAATTTACTAAACACTAACATTGTGTGTTTTTTTTTTTTTTTTTTTTTTTGCTACAAGCACTTTACAATTATAATTTACCAAACACTTTACTTCTTTATTTCACATCGGTTTATTCTCATAACATAACAAAAACAGTTTTTTTTTTTTTTTAATTTTTTTTAAGCACAACAATACCAAACTAGCCCTTAAGATATATTAATTGAATTCCAACATACGATACACATTTGGAGCTAGATGGAGTCTAGGGTTTTCATCATGCACATTAATTACCAATTAATTTCTTGGTAGATATATAGATATATATAAGTATAATATGTTTACTTGATTAATTGATGTTATATAATATTATTCCCTTTGGAGATAATATTATTTCATGGTGATGAATTCTTCTATTCATTAAGGTGGCGGAGCATCCAAGGGGGCAGCAGCATGTTAGGTCTATGTGGAGTTGGGGTTTCATCTCCATCCTGCTGATTATCTCCTGGTATTCCCTCACTTGATCTAATGGCCTGGTGATTGGACCCGCTGCTGCAATAAATATATATTCACACGTTTATGAATTAATTTAACTTGTATTATAACTATTTTTTTAGTTTTAGTTTTCAATATTATGTTATATATGGAATAAAATGTGGGAGAACAAAATATTGTATTTCGAGAGATTTTTTTGCCAAAATGATCTATGAAACTGACATAATTCTTAGTTTTAGTTCTTGACGATGAAAATCAATAGAAGTTTTTCTGAGTTTGTTTACCGTAAATTATTTTTGTCATTCCGAAAAATTTGTCAATATAATCCTCGTTAAATTGCCACGTGAACGACCATGTGATCACCATTTTAAGGGTATTTTTGTCAGATCAACCCCTCTATTAAACGAGGATATTGATAGATTTTTCACGAAATGACAAAAATGATTTAGGATGGACAAACTCAGAGACCACTTATGTCGATTTTCATTGTTAGCGACCAAAGTAAGAAGTTGTTTCAATCTCAGGGATTATTTTGGCTAAAAAGCCAAATCAAGAGTGAAGATTGGATGGGGGAAGAAATGTGAAAGGAATTACAAACAAAGTGAAAACAAAAAATAAAAGATTGAGGGTCCATTTGATAACCATTTTGGTTTTTTATTTTTACTTTTTACTTTTTGTGCTTGAGATATGGAGAAAGTATAAAGAAGAAATGAGGGATGAAGAAGGCTTGAGTGAGGGAGGGAACAAAATAAAGAAGAATGAATGAAAACATCTTGAAAGTGTAAACAACTTGAAATAGTTTTTTTATTTTTATTTTTATTTTTTTTATTTGTAGTGTTCTTTTTGTGTACCATTCCTTAACGTTTCATCTATATCACTCCCAACATATTTCCTCCCTCTTCTTCGTCCCTCCTTTCAATCATACTTTCCTCATATCTCACAAACACAAAACTAAAAACTAAAACCAAATGGTTATCAAATGAGCCTTAAAATTTTATTTTCATATAATATTCTTCATTTTTTTTCTCCCTTCCACCACCTTCCGATTATTTTTCATTCCTCGTTTTCCAATATATATTCTCTCCATCTCTATTTTAAAAAAAATGAAACCCAAACTAAACATGGAGAAAGGCTAACCCGAAATTCAAGGACCGCAATGCCTGTGGAAGAAGGGAGGAAGAGGAGTCCAACCTCTGCTCCTGCACATGCTCCAATTGTGCCTGTTGAGCTACTGCTTTCTCCTTCTCCTTCACCTAGTTAATTATATATGGTTCAGTTAAATACACAATATACACACTGCCAGTACGATGAGAATTACGAAATTAAACATTTTTAAAACACACTACATATATATTGTTACGTACCTTCTTTGCCAGCAAGTTGTTTTGCTCCTGCAATGCCTTATCCTGCCATGTAAGGCACACACAGACAATGTTCTACCATTACTGTGAAAGAAATATGGATTTATATATGCATGTATTTGCATGCATACATAACTCCATGCATATATATATATATATATATATATATGTATGTATGTATAAAGTGAAATGATAATCGCACAACCTTCTCTCTTCTTACATACTTCAGTTTAATTTTAGTCATCGAACAAATCAAACAAAATTAAACAAGAATGTGTAGCACTAGAGAAAGGGTGTGCTCTCATTCCCTATGCATAAATGCCTTCTAGGCTTACCTTCTTCTGGAGCTCAGAAATCGATTCGTACATAACTTGGTTCTGTATGTGATGAAAATCATACTCCAATTAGTTAGCCTATTTCTTTAAATTAAAAATGAAAGACAAAATCAAATAAAAATTCAATATAATCTAGTGTATATGTACCAAATACTTGATGGTTAATTTGTTCATTACTGGTTTTACCTTTCTTGACCTTATGTGCTTCAGTGCAGAATCAAGCTGTTGCTCTAAATTTTGAAGCTCTTTGAGACTTAAGGATTGGAGATCTTCTCCCATATAGTGTCTGCAAACCAATCAAGATCAGTGAAAGTAGTATATTTAGTGCTGATTACTTGATCTTTAATTTTTAATGATAACGGAATAAGGAGGGATATTTTGTACTTAAATTGATCCACTTGGTATACCTTTGATTTCTTTGTAAAACCTCCACCCTAGCCTTGAGCTTTGCATGTTCCAGAGTCCAGTTTTCCTGTAAAACAAGAATAAAAATGTGGCATATATGAATGAACTGTTTCAAATATAAAAAAAAAAAACGCGAGAATAGAAATATGGCATATATGAATGAACCGTCCTTTCATTCCACATTCCTTCTCTCGCTATCAAGCAAATGTGAAAAATAAAAGTTACAAACGAAATGGTTATCATACAGTCCGTAGGCTAAGAAACTGAATCCTCTAGAGGAAACTGACACCCGAAAAAGCAATTGATGACAAATTCATGGTGATCCTTTTGCCTTTTATAAGAAAGAAAGCCAGGCAGGAAGCCACATTGGTCAGAACTCAAGTTAGCTTTGTATAACTTGAAACAAGAAAAGAAGATAAAAAAAAAGTTTCGTCTAAAATTAGTTTGCTTTTCAATAGATGATAGAGAGGAGGGTGTGGTGGCATACAGTGGATTCATTATCATTTGCATGAAGCTGCCTCTCTGCATATGAGTATCTTTCGTACCTTTCCAGGATCCTTTCCATGCTGTTAATACGAAAAATTAGGGAAATTATCCACCAGTAAGTAGTCATAGTACCTTCATGCATATAAAAATTATGAACAAAAATTATGAACTTAATACAAATGTTGTGTTCTTATATTAAATAACAAGCATGAAAATGCTGAAAAAATGAATTTAAGGAGGAAACATGTAACATTATATATTATCGATCGTGTGTGGCATATAAACTTCTTTAGCTTACATACAGAAAGTTGAGCTAAAACATTATCACCTAACTAACAATGTTGTTGATTTTTGCTATATATGCTGCTATTTGCAAGTGTTAGTGTTGTGGTGGGAAAAGATATGAGACTTGGCTGGACAAAACCAACGAATTCAAATTCGACATCTATATAACCTGGACAGTGAGGAATTGTGGCATAGAATTCCTAAGAAGTTGAACAAATGCAAAGATAATTGCTTAACCCGGATTGAACATTGGACAAATACGTGTGACTAGAGAAGTTTCGAAGTCTAGCAACCAAAAGCGCTATAAGAATCTTATGCATACGTTATATTTTTGAAAAGTGATTTCTACGCACATTATACACTCCTATTTATATATGGCCAATTATAAACTGAATAAATTAGAAAATTTTCAAACTAATCATATAATACTCATTTGTAAACCATATTTGTATTTCGGTATTAGCTTTCTCAAAATACCATGATTAAGTGACAATAAAACAAAGGAAATATTTCTATAAAACATAGGGAAACTAGCTCTCCATGAAAAACACAGACAAATTAAGCCCTCCAAACCCCCTCATCCATGCATGTTCAACCCTTTTTCAATTATTATTAAGAGGAGGGGAGGGTACGAAACTATTACAATAATTTGGGGGAGGGGGGAGTTTCTATTAACAGTAGGTGAAGGAAGAAGAAAGAGATGAGCGGGACAAGAGAGAGAAGAGAGAAAGAGGATTTCAATTGTATTGCTTATTACATGATAAGGATCAATGAGTCAGATAATATGTTATACAGCAACCCGACACTCTACAATTACAATACGACCTTTTACCAATTCACTCCTTTACAACTAACTCGATCAATACAATCATAACAAGTGGCATATGATTAATAGTTTCGAACGCGAGACGCATGGTTGGAAACACAATACTCTATCCACCGGATATTGAATCGCATGCATGCTAAACTTTAATTAGAAGAAACACACTCATCAAACACCCCATGCATCACACATAAAGGGGATGTATGTTTCATAGTTAAATTTTTTTTTGTTTCGTACACTACAATCTCAATCCATACATCCTTGCAGGGGTAAGCTTATGGAAAATCAATTAATTTTCAACTAAAGGAACCGCCTGGGAGACAACCAACCAATAATAATAATTCAAGAAGAAATAGGTCTTATGATCTAGCTTTTTGAAATAGTTTTAGGTATGGGTTCTTAATAAGCTGCTTCATGCTGATTTGATGTACTATTTGCTTGTAAGATATCCGAGCTAAGGTAGAAACAAATGGCTAAGAAAGTAATGCCACTTACAAACCAAATAACACACACACACCCTTGCTAGAGAGTGTAATTTATACTCTAATCTCAGACAACAATTCATTAATTACCAATTATATAACTCTAAACGCAGATAAATGTGTATATATTATAACACACACACATACCTCCTTCCTCTCTCTCTCTCTCTCTCTCTATATATATATATATATATATATATATTCACTGGAACAAGAAAGAAAATGTAGGATATTCCAGTTGGTCTAACTACGTTTCAAAGTCTAACTAGGAGATACTTAGAATTAAGGATCCAAACCAAATTAATTTGGGTTTAATTAATTAATCTCCTCGCTTAGTCTCTTTTACAGTAACCTATATAGATAATCCCCTTTCTCCCCAAGCAGATTAGCGAAAAGACATCACATGTTATCATAACGAAAAATGTTTTTCTTTCCATTTTTGTTTTATACGGAAGAACAGGTTTATCGTACCTTCACATAGACCCGGAGTAATATATATTCTCTCTCCCTCTCCCTCCCCCTCTCACAGACACCCTTTTCTCTCTGTGGTACACTGGTACACAACGAACAGCTGGTATTTGCATGAAATTAAAAGAGAGAGAAAATCCCCACAAAAGAAACTCAAGAAACTTTAAATTTTATTTAAAAATTAATTCACAATTGGGGAGCAAGAAAATAATGACACAAAATTATCAGTATACTTGGGAAAATTCAACACCATAAACCAGAAGGATAACATCAACAGCACTGCATGAAATAAATGTAACGCAAATAATTTAACTGAAATATATAGCACGCCCTACAAAACCAAAAAGTAAAAAGATATATAATCAAGAAGAACGTTGAACTCAATCGTACAGCCGAGGTTTCATTGGAAAAAAAATCTATGGTAGTTGAAAGAAAGAGTAGTTGAGAGGGTACATATTATACCAGGAATCATTGGAGTACTCAAAGAGCTTGCCTTTGGTGGAGAAGATAACCAAAGCAACCTCAGCATCACAAAGCACAGAAATCTCATGTGCTTTCTTCATCAGCCCCGACCTTCTCTTTGAGAAGGTCACCTGCCTGTTGATCTTGTTCTCAATCCTCTTCAGCTGCACCCTTCCCCTCCCCATAATCTCTCTAACAATTATTTATTATTATAAATAAATAATTAATAATTAATAATCCTAGTTATATATATATGGTTGTTCCTGGTGAACTGATCTCTTAGTTTGGAGAAACCAGGAATCCCACCAAGAAACCAAGAAAAATGGGAGAGAAAGAACCAGATGGCACACGGATGGCTTCTGCCCTCTCTCTCTCTTTGTATATATAATAGGCTAATAGCTAATAAGGTAGGGGTCTGTTCTCTCTCCTTCTCTGTCTATATATGAGTGACTCAATTCTCTGTTGTATATTTTGACAAAAAAAAAAAAAAAATCTGTGTTGTATTTATATGATATATTTATAGGATATTTCAAAACCGCTGTAAGAGTGAAATGGGTGGGGTTGGAAAACCAGAGTGGTTTCGTCAAAAAACGTTGTCGAGTTGGGATTGGCCAGAGGCACTGCAGCAGTCGGTCATCCGTGGGCCCGTATGGCTCGAAACCACATATATTTTTTCAATTTTAAACCCATAATATATTTTAGAGAAATTTAACGAAACCTTCAGCTACTATTCATTTTAACGAAAAATCAAAATTTTACATTAAAAAGTCAATTATGTTACTATTCATTTTACTCTTTATTTTGTCCTTATCGTTAAAACTCAAAGTTTTCAAGTCATTTTCATTAGTTTTCCTTATATTTTATCCAATATCTACTAGGGTATAATGCTATTCCCACATCCATTTTATATTTGTGTACATTTTTGTTAAATTATTTTTCATTGATATTTTTGGATTAATTCAATTTTATGATTAGAAATTAAGAAGAATATGTAAAAAATAAGAATAAGTATCTAAATAACACCATCCTATCTACTAAACTATTCAAGTACATTTTATCTTATTTTAGTATTTCAATATATAATTAAATAAAAGGTTTTTATCACAAATGATCCCTGAAATTGACCAACTTCATCAAGATGGTCTCTGAAATTAAAAATCAATCAATATAGTCTCTTAAAATAGGTGTCGCAAATCAATATGGTTCTTCCGTCACAATTCCGTCAAAAATTCTGTTACTGGCTTACGTGGCACATAAATGGGTCCCACAAATCTAATTATATATTACCATGTGAAACTGTCACATCCCAGTCCCGACTCCGCCGTAGCACGATATTGTCCGCTTTGGGCCACTCCCTCACGGTTTTGTTTCTGGGAACCCACAAGATAACTTCTCAGCCAGTGAGCTCCCAAAAGGCCTCGTGCTATAGGGAGGGGAGCACGTAGATATAAGGCACATCACCCCCTCTTCATTGGTCGATGTTAGATCTCATAGAAACTAAAAATATGTAAATAATTTTAAAAATATTTTTATATAATTAGAACTTAAAAAAATAAAAATGGAAAAACTCGGTTGAGTTGGGTTTGGGATTTGATTGTGCCACGGATCGAGTTTAGCGACGACGAGTCGGGATTGAGTGGGTGGGACAAACATGAGGATGGTGAGTTGTCAGCGAGTTCTGATGAGGAAGAGAAGGCGATGGTTGTGGCGAATGAATGGAAGCCACCGGAGCTTAAGCCCAAGAAAAGGCGATGTTGATGTTAACTGTTTAAAAACCAACCAACCAAATTGGAGGTTGATCATGTGGTGGACTCTAGTAGCGAAAATCTATCCAAAGTGTTAAGGATTTCTGAAATCCCGAAAGCTTAAAAAGGCAATGAAGGTTTTGAATTGGGGAGGGGAAGAAGAAGATGTGTATTCATCTTTTATTTTTCTTTTTTTAAAGTTTTCGATTATACAAAAATAAAATAGTTTTTAATATTTAAATATTTTTAATTTCAAGCGATAATATTTAATTACATTTGTGAGCTCCAGTTACGTGTCACATCACCACATAACATAATTTTTGACGAAATTGTGACGATATGACCACATTGATTTGCAACACCCATTTTCAAGGACTACATTAATTGATTTTCAATTTTAAAGACCATCTTGATATGGTTGGTCAATTTCAGGAACTATTTGTGATAAAAATCCTTAAATAAATTTATTGAGGAAACTATAAAATTGATTCCTGTATTTTTATTATGAAATTAATTTCGTTTATGTGTTTTTAAATTTTATAGTGTATATATCTTTTTTTTTTATTATAAAAATTCTGAAATGTTATAAGAAAACTTAAACAAAGAAAAGAGAGAATTAAAAGGAAAAAAAAACAATTAAACAAGTTTTACCTCCAGCAACCCCACAACCACCGCAGCCCCCAACCTCCCGCCATCCACCTCAAACCCCTACCTCCATCCACCCGCCCAACCCCCTATCTCCAACCTATCTCGCATCCACACCACCCCTTAGCTCTTTCTGAAAGTAAAATATGTTGATTATTTAAAATCTGAGAGGGAGAGAGAAACGGTGGTGAAGTCGCAAGCATTTGGTGGGAGGGATTGGAGGCGGTGGGAGAGAGAGAAGAGAGGTCTGGGTACGATTTTTTCTTATCTAGTTTTTTTTTTTTTTTTTTTTTTTTTTTTCACATGCTAGTTTTTCAATAAAACTAACTTTTTTTTTTTAATTTTAAATTTTGATGCTACGTAAGAGAAAATCTAAACAATAGAAAAATGTTCACAACTAATTCTCCACATTTTTTCATATTCAAGGACGAAATCTTAACTATCGTAAATGTTCACAACTAATTCTATAGTTGCAGTAATATTTTTTTTTGCTTTTAAGTAAGAGGTTTAAGATTTGAATCTCATAAATAACAAGTTTGATATCAATTTATTCTCCCTTTAAGGTCATCTTGTGTCATGAAGGCTAAACGTAGCCCCTCAAAATTAATAATTTAAAAAATAATGTAGGCTAAAGTTTTCTATCTTCAACTGTGCAAGGCTAAATATTTCCATCTTAGTTTAGAATGCACGTGTTGCTACTCAGTACTATGGTCTAGTGATATTCCTCTTAACTTCAAATTGAGAGATCTTAGGTTCGAATCTCGTGGATAGCAAATTCGATACCAAATTAGACTGTCTATTGTATGGCTTCGCCTAACTCTCCATTCCATAAAAATATTGATGTACTAAAATTAAATAAATTAGAATGCACGTGTTGGAGTCCACCAAAGAGCTTGAGGACTTACTATATGTACCTAACATTTGGCTAACTTCACTTTAATTTGGGGTTTTTTTTTTATCACAAATGGTCCCTAAAATTGACCTTTATCATCAAGATGGTCCTTGAAATTGAAAATCAATCAATGTGGTCATTCTGTCACAATTCTGTTAAAAATTTCGAAAAGTGCTTGTATGACACATAAATGGGCCCCACAAGATTTACAGGTTTTTAACACAAATGGTCCTTAAAACAAATGGTCCTTGAAATTGACCCACACCATCAGGATGGTCCCTGAAATTGACCATACCATCAAGATGGTCCCTAAAATTGAAAATCGATGAATGTAGTCCTCGAAAATAGATGTCCTAGAAGTCGTTGTCAATCGGCCAAGCCATTATCAAAGGTGATATCGATCGAGGTTTAATTCGGTGAAGGGTGTTAAAGTGTGTAAAGATGGGTGTATTGAATTTTTTTTTTAGAGAATAGACAGGGACGGAGGTAGAGGAATGTGGACTGGGATCGAAGTTGATTGCAGGACTGTGCTTTTGGGTTGACAACTTTTTATTAACTGTTAAATTATTAAACCTATTTGTAATATATTTATTTGAATTTAATTAGACTTGTGTGACCCATTATGTGTCACATCAGCACATAACATAATTTTTGACAAAATGGTAACGAAAGAACTACATTGATTTGGACCACTAATACATCCATTCTTTTCCCTGATACAACACATAATCAAAATCAAATGTTTCGTAATCTTTTGTATGTAAGTACTATTGTCGATCCAAAGCCACAATAAATACCATTCAAAAGGGACTCAAGAAAAGAGATATTATTGCTGGAACTGAATATGAATGGTTTCTTATAACATGCATATCCATATATAGCAAGCAAAGTTTCACGTCATTGGTTCTTAGGTGCTAGACCGTCTTTTTAGTTACTTTGTATGGAAATTATTCATGCCTGTTGTAGATAATGGTTTCAAAACCCATAACAAAGCGCGGACAAATTTTCTAGTAATTACTAATCTAAGCATCTCATTGTTACAATTCATAATCACCATCTTGTGATTCATCAGCGTTAAGACTCAAAACATACTATTTTAAATACAGGTTTAAAATTGGTCCCAACTATTACAATTTCCCTGAGGAGTTGCTACTTGGTACTTTGTACTACTTGCCTATTTGTGGCCGACATGGAGATATTATCTCTGAGGAGTGCATACATACGTGGTCCTGTTTCAGTGAAGGTCTTTAGTTACTAGTGGCCCGGCGGGGGGGACAATTTATAAGAAAAGAGAGGGGAGGGGGGTACAATCCCATGAAATATTTATTCTGGCTTAATGGATCAGTTTTAAATGGTCAATTACATTAATTCTTAATTAATTGAGTTATATATACGAAGAAAAAAATATTGTGACCGCTTAGTGAAAAAAGATTTTCTTGTTATTGTTGTTCGGATTCTGTCTATTTCGTAAAAATTAACAGAATCTGTTGGCTTGGAAGAAATATTGGTCATGTGGCGTCCATCTAAACATATGAGAGAAGGGTATTTCAGTCAAATCGTCATTTCTTCTTCTTTTTGAAAAAAAAAAGAGGAAAGGGTTGTCCGGATCCATTCCTCCTAATCCATTAACTTTGAAGATACTATTGAAATTTGATTTAACAGCTAAAGTTATTATAACTTTTAAAGTGAACTCCTATTTATAACCGTTCGATTAAATTTCAATAGTCCGGATCTCCGAACTTAATGGATTAGAAGGAAGGGATCAGACCTTCCCCTAAAACGAAAACCCTGCGATTCTGACCTTCAAATCCATGGAATTTGAACCCCGAATTCACACAACAGCTGCAAAGTTTGAGCCCCAAATCCATCGTCAAGTCTTCTTCCTTCTCTTCGATCTTCTTCCATCTACCCAATCTGTGCCTCTATGGAAACGACGCCACTCGACTGTGGTCGGTGGATCTGACGACGTTTGTGCCCAAAAAAAAATTTAAAAAATTGGTTTCAATAATCCCATTCTCAACGAAAAAGAAACAGATTGGTTCTTATGCGGGGTGATATTCATATTAGGTTTGAAACTCTTTGAAAAAATCATGAGAGGAAAACAATAAAATGGAATGAATTGACGAAAACCCAACCCAGCAGCAGCTGAATTTCCCTCAACCTTCCTCATCATAACTCATAAGCCATACCCACATCAGTCTCGTCAGTCGTCGTCCATCGAAGAGAAAGAGAGGGACATATTGTGATTATGAATAAAGGGAAAGGGTAGGTAGTGACGCGGGGAATGATTTTTCTATGTCCAAAATACAGCACAATATGTCATGTATCATTATCCAACTAGTGGGATATTTCAATAAAAAAATTCACTTATAATAACGAGAAATTGTCCAAATTTTTTTTATCAATTAATCCTACGATCTGATAGCATTTCTCTTTACTTGAAAATAAGAGGTCTAAAATTCAAATATCGTGGATGATGAATTTGATCCTAAATTAGTATAAAAATATCGATGTGCCAAAGTTTTCTACCCAAACGAACACATGAAAAATTCTATTTTGAAAATATGCAGAAGTTGCAGGTGACACGCCCGGAATGTCCACCAAGTTTTCCGGCGAGTTTGTAGGATTCCCGAGGAAAACCCGGCCAAACCTCGTTGGTTTGGTTGAGTTGAAGGGGTATGACGACTTCCCACCACCCCTAGGCCATGGGTTTGAGCTTGCATGCCCAAATCCACTTCGAAACGCATGGAATCTTGCATGCATGCTAGTAAACTACACATAAAAACTCAAGGGTGAGCTTGAGGGTGGAAATCTTGAGCTTACCATGGTCGGAGAAGTTTCAATTCGCCGAAATTCGTCGCGGGGATGGTGATACATTCACAGATTAGTGGCAGGGCCTAAACCCAAGATTTCTCAACTCAAAAACAAGGAAATAACTCAAACAAACGAAATAGGGCAATGAATCTCACTTAAGTTCGAGTTACAATGGTTTGAAGCGCTCGGCTTTAATGGTGGATCACCCTACAGTGGTCCGATGATGCATGCAAGGACATATTCAGGTTCTTTGAGTCTCAGGGATTTCAAATATGTGATTTTGGGGCTAGGTTTGTGAGAGAATCGAAGTGAGAGCAACGGTGAAGCTCTCAGAGCTTAGAGAGAGGGGGTCCGAGAGATAAAGAGAGATTGGGATTTCAGAAATGGTGAGGGAGATAAGTGGAAAGAGAGAAGGAGTGATGACGGGATTTGATGATAGGAGTGAGTAAGGTGTATGTAGGCTGAAAATGGGAAAAAGAGAGGGAAAAGGTGTGAGGCTTGTGTGTGTCAGAGAGAGAGAGAGAGAGAACCAGCCAAAATGGGAGAGAAAGTAGAGGGTATTTAAGGAATTGCATCCGCTTCGGAATTTAGTGTTGGAACTGAAAATCAAATCATCTGGATTGTTGATTGATAAGTAAAATAAATCAGAGCCAGAAATATAAGTTAATGGGGATCATTGAATTGAATTTATGTGGTCCAAATGAATTAATATATAAGCTTCGAACATTAAGATCCGAAAGGGATCCAATTCTTAAAATTTAAAAGTTAAAAGAAAGTGAGAAAGATTTAAATAATGAAGGTAATGATGGTGTCTAACAAAAGGTGTAGAATATAGATAAAGATTCGGTGATGATATTTTTTTAGGAAAATTAATGAAAAATTCAAAAAAACTTATCTTTTAACGAAAAGCTCTTTTTAAAGTTATAGTAAATAATGTCAGGTAAAGGTAAAAAAATAGTTGGGTTTATATCACAAATGGTCCCTGAAATTGACCCCATCAATTATGATGGTCCCTGAAATTGAAAATCGATCAATGTAGTCCCTGAATTTTAACCCCTCGAATCAATGTCGTCATTCTGTTAGTGTTCCGTCCAAATTAATTTTAAAAAATGTTAGAGAAGCAATTTTTCATGGTAAAATGACCAAAAATAACCCTATTACTTATAATTTTACTTACTACCTCTCTTTTCTTTTTTCCATCTTCACTTTTCTCTCTATTTTTTCATGAATTTGGTGCTAAAACTAAAATAAAAACAAAAAGAGTGGGAAATTTCAATTTTTTTTTAATATCAAGTAAAAAAGAATTCTAACTAGGTTAGCTCCATTCCTTTTTTTTCAAAGAAAGTGGGTTAGCTCCAAAAGCTACTGCCAAAGTCCACCTTTGATCATTTATCTTGTAAAAGAAATTGGGTACCACCTTTTTTTTCAAGTAAAATTATAAGTAACAGGGTTATTTTTGGTCATTTTACCATGAAAAATTGTTTCTCTAACCTTTTTTAAAGTTAATTTGGACGGAACACTAACAGAATGACGACATTGATTTGCGGGGTTAAAATTCAAGGACTACATTGATCGGTTTTCAATTTCAGGGACCATCATGATTGATAGGGTCAATTTTCAGAAACCATTTGTGATATAAACCCAAAATAGTTTTTCATTAAAAGTGAACACTACAGAGAGTGTTTTGTTAAAACTCCCTATTTTTTTTAGGAGATATTAGGAATCCCATAATTGTGATCGTTCACCCTACATCATACGGTCAATTTTTGTTAGGTATTATTTATATTTAATTTTAAATTTTGAAATGATTTCTGACCGTACGATATACGATAAACGACTACCATCACAAGATTTCTAAGATCCCAAAAAAAGGATCCAGGAGCCTTTTCCGATGGAACTGGATCCCTTCCTGAGCATAGGGTGGGGATCCTCATGACCGGGCCATCTGGACCTTTGAAATTTGATCAAACGGCTACAATAATTATAACTTTTAGTTGACCCCTCTGTTTGTAGCCGTTGGATCAAATTTCAAGGGTCTGGATGGCCCGGTCAGGAGGATCCCCACCCTATGCTCAGGAGAGGATCCGGTTCCTTTTCCGATTTTAATATCCATTAAAACATTTGTTTAATGCAACTTGCACATTAAACCACCTTCCTTGGTTTCCAACGCCGCACAACCCACTAGGCTAATCAGAAAATCAGACCAAAGCAGTGGTACACTGCACAAGAGTTTCGAATTTGACTTTGTCCCAGATATTTTTACAAATAGAACATAACTTGTTCGTTATAACTTCGAATTGGATTTCGTCTGCGATTACGTGTTCATAAAAATGAATACTATTTGGAAATGATAAAATAAAACTGGAAAAGTGAAAGAAAAATTGAGGTCCACGTGGAAGGCCTACGTGGCATCTCAATGGTTTTTCGATAATTTCACTACTACTGAGAATAAAATTCAATAAATCTTGATAGGGATGTCACAGCAGGTTTATGAAGTTTTCAAAAAAAAAATATCAAATGATTATCATGCAAGAATATACAGGTGTTCGTCAATTAATAAATGAATTAGACGAGTTGATTGCTCATTCTCTTTTTGTTCTTTCTACTTATTGGATTGGAATATATTGAAATAATAAAAACCCTAAAAATGAAAAAAATGAAAAAGTAGAAAAATTCCCATCTGCATACGTGAATTGAACAATTACGGAGAGAAAAATCTCAGGAGCTCATATGCGATGAGGGTATTAAAGTTTTTTGAAGTTCATTTTTGGATATATATGATATTTTTTTTTATAAAAACTGATATTTTGAAATTAAAGATCAAATTTCGACTATATTTAATAAATACTCTTGAAAAATATTTCGTGATTGCGAGGGGGATGGGAAGAGTGGGCATGGGGAGGATGTGGGTTTATTTTTTTATGTTTTTATTGCCACGTCACCATAGACAATTGTACTAACACCTTTGATGAAATTACTTTATTACCCTTCCATGTCAGTATAATTGAATTTTGTGGTGTAAAGTGATGAGTTAACAAAAGATAAAGAGCCCTGCCGTTTGTAAAATATCCTAAGCATTTATCCCAAAAGAATAGCTACCACGAGATGGTGATGATCCTTTGTGGGGATCCGGATCGCATCCGGATCGTAAAAAATTGAGCTTGCTGAGCAGATCATCGTGACCTTTAAAATTTGATCAAACGGCTACAAATAGGGAATTCCTCTAAAAGTTATAATGATTGTAACCGTTGGAGCAAATTTCAACGACCTAGATGGCCTACAAGCAAGCTCAGTTTTTTAAAGTCCGGAGGGAATCCGGATCTTTGTGGTACCACTACGACAATGTCACCTTGATGATTTTGTTCTCGAGAAGAGATTCTCTTTGAATCTTTTCCACCAAGGTCACCAGATCAAGTGATCCGGACCTTTGAAATTTTATCTAAAGGTAAAAAATTATAATAG
This sequence comes from Cotoneaster glaucophyllus, assembly GCA_036320875.1. Taxonomy (NCBI): domain Eukaryota; kingdom Viridiplantae; phylum Streptophyta; class Magnoliopsida; order Rosales; family Rosaceae; genus Cotoneaster; species Cotoneaster glaucophyllus. The sequence goes on along the minus strand of CM070065.1, from coordinate 26,215,111 downwards.
CTTTTAAGATGTCAAAATAGGTGAGCCGTTTGATGAAATTTCAAATGTCCAGATCACTTGATCTACTGGTCTTGGTGAAAGAGATCCAGTTTGTTCTCATCTTTCTTTTGTCGCCAGATAACTTAGCTGTACTCATATGACTGGCTCCTATATGTTTTCTACTTTTAATTGTAATAATATAATATTTCACTACGATGAGAATCACAGAAGAACGAATAAAGAGGTCATGTATATGAATTGTAATAAGGGTGGTGCTATCTACATACTTCTTGTTACTTTTTGTTGTTTGATATTTTTTTTATTCATTCGATTTGATGCCTAAAAATTAAGATATATGTGTGAAAAATAAAAAAATTTGTGTGGATAACACACACATCCCTTGTAATAACGATTATGAAAAAAAAATCTTGTTTGAGAAAAAACACGTGGAAATATATGCTATTCTAGCTGGAGTTTTGCACATATTCCAAAATTCAAAGGAAATCAGGGACAGGTAAAGTATGCAGGATAATTACATTGACGCCCATTGAGGTTGGATTTGGATCTCATCCGAATTCAAATTGTGAGAATTTTAGTGATCCTCACATCTTAGTTATTCATCGTATATCGTGCGGTCAGAAATTATTTGACTTTTTTATTTAAAAATTAAACACAAATAGTACCTGACGATAACTGGCATCACGATGTACAATGAACGGTTAGGATGCGAGGATCTCTAGGATCCCCACAATGAGGGTCCTCTCCGGATCCCCACAAAGAGGATCCGGAGAGGACCCTCATCCCCTAAGGTTTACTGTGTTTTGACAAAAACTAATGCTAGATAAATTAAATTTGCAAACTAAATGATGTGTCACCAATAAGAAATAAACACGTTATTAAACACTTAGGTTATAATATAATCGTCAACTTTCATATCATTTAGTTTACAAAATTTGTCTCCCTAGCATCACCTTAAAAAAGAAATGTTAAGGAGACTCTCAAGTGGGCAACTTCATGGACTCTTTGACACCTTACACTTTAATGTCAATTCACGGATCAAAATTATAAAATACAGTACCAAAAACACGAGGCTGCAGAGAATCCATGAACAATTCCTCCTTAACATTTTTGTTTTAAGAAGGCTAAAATTGTATGATTGCTCTTGGTGTGATTGAATTGATGGAGATGATCTACACTGATGCCTAATTTGATGATGAATTCGGGTCATTGTAGTTGATCCTTTATAGGAGTAAGATTCTCTACCGTCCTATTCTCATCCCTTTCATCCCCTCCTCTCACACATTACTTTTTGTCTTATTATCTCTATAAAAAAATCAATATAAAATGTTGACGTGGCTTAACCGTGACTGTTCAAATAGGAGGGGATAGAAGGGTAGAGAGATTAGAAGGGTAGAGAATCTTACTCATTCTTTATATTAAAATCAAAAGAGCAACAAACATATCAAAATAACAAGAATAAAAGAATCACTAAGCTGCAATTGAGATATGCTTTTCTTTTTGTTGAAGACATGGCTGAGAAAGAGCACTAAAAAGATAGAGAAATGTTGCTGCCCCACTCGCAAAGCATTTTAGGAGAGGTTACTGGGGAGCAACAATATGTGTCGATGGATGCTGAAAATGGGGTAGTCAAATTAGCTTTTGGTTTGTATTGCCGACAATCAAAAAGAAGAAGAGATGGGGAAGACGATGCTAGGGTTTTTTTAATTTCTTTTTCTTTTACTGTTTTATGTTTAATGTGAACCTTTTAATTTGTCTTGATTTTCTATTTATTTATAAAGTTTTTAATTTTATGTAATTAATTATAAGAGTAAATTTATCTTTGAGGGGGTGATATAAAAGTAAATTAAAATCTCAAAGTGTTAGTGTTATTTTTCAAACGTGAGATTTTTTGTGAAAACATAATAAATCTCATGATAAAATCTACTTCATTTACTATATTTGATGAAACAATAATTTTTTTTTTTTATGTCATACAATATTTAAGCTATGTGCTGAGGTCATCTTCGCCAAGGATTATATGTCACATTTAGCTTTAAAATTGACGGTGACAAAATCAGTCTCCAACCAAAGAGCTAAAGGAATAGAGCTGAAAGAACTAGACTAAGTTTTAACCTCATGGCAGACAACATGTAATCCCAAAAAATTTGGTCAAAAATAATAATAAATATGAAGAGGAACAAAATTTAGTCCTCCGTAACTAGAGATAGCCTTAAAATTTGGACTATGACTTGCCATATTTAGTTACAACCCGTGAGTTGACTTGGAAAAACAATTCTTTGTCCATGACTTGGAATATGCACGTCTACATAATTCCCATAATTATAAATTTGATTACAACTAATCATGTCATATGAAGATATTAGTTTAAAGTTAATAAAATAGTAAAAAATTTGAAAGTGAGAGATTCTCTTGCGTAGAAACAAAAAGGAAAAGTGATAACTGACTTATTATATTCTATATAACAAACATGCTAAAAAAATTGACTATTTCGTTGGCAGGGTTCAAAAAGGATTTGATGACCCATTACTAACAGCTAGCTTTGACCTTTTTTTATTTGTTTTAGCAAAAGCCTAAACTGACGAAATGATTTTCACACTATTTTTGTCTAGTTATGCCCATTAATGTTTATTTTTTGGCTTATTTGGAAGTGTGTTTAGCAATGCTCAAATCATTTTCAGTGAAAATGATTTTAAAACCAATTTTTAGTTAAAATACAAATGAATTTTGAAAAACACTTCAAGTGATCAAAATGTGTAGATGCGAGGTGTGTGAAAATTATTTACCTATATGGAAGTACTCAAAAACTTGTTTTAATTTTTTTTTTTTGTAGAGACGGATTAGGCAAGATTAGATATTCTTCAACAGTCATATGCGAGGCACCAACCTCTCCCAAAGAAGAAAATACCGTTGCACCCAAAAACCCCCAACAAACAACTAAGGCAAACTAAATTACGACCTCCTCGTCCTACTTCTTCTATTTTCTTCTATCGTATTTGTCTTCCTTTTCTCTCTTCTTATATGAAATGTTTTAGTTGAAAAGCCTTGAAAGTCTTCAACATTACTCCACAGTAGCCTACATCCACCCTCGACAAGCCTGTACAAGTAATAATAGTCGTCGACATATGTTGACATAAAATTTCGGCATGTGTTGGTAGGAATACGCAGGTGCCTACTAGATGCTTGACAAAATGACCCAATGAAGCTTTTTGGTTGATATTATGACCCCATTATTTGAAAATTTTGGCTATGCCACTGGCTTTAGTCACCTAAATTTGATTTTCCATAATTCTGCTACTCATGTTTCACTGCTAGTATCTACCTCTGCAACAACAATTTGCTCCTCATGACCTCGAACGGAAGAATGGAAGCCCGAGGGCTTTGCATGCAAGAAAAAAAAAGGCTTTGAATTATTTTTTCTATATTATACTCAACTATGTATATTATTTATAAATATTGCATTTTGTTGGGTAAAGTAATAATTAACCTCTCCGAAATAGGAATCTGTGATACAGTGTTGATTGTTCTGGTGTAGTCCTGTTTTCACTGTAAAACACCAACAGGGAGACACATGCATCGCAAAGATGTTACTATTTTGGTGAACCCTTTTCTGCCATGGAAAAAATCGAGTACGCACGTACTTAAACAATAAACTGAAGAGAAAAGTAAAAATATGATCAGTGGGGAAGGTGCTGCACATGTGTTTTTATGTGTGTTTCTGGCTTTGTTTTGGCCTCCGCGCTCTGTGGCCCTCTCTTTCTCTGCCAACATTCAACAGTCGATTAATTAAATTAGGGTTTCTGTTTCACGTGGGCTTTGGCTCAACCCAATTTGCACCCAAAGGGTTAGGTATCTTGTCATTTTATTTTCTTCTGACCCCTTCTTGTTTGGCCGATTCAGGAGAGAAGAAGATTCTGACTGGAAAAGGAAATAAAATAAAAGCAGTCCAACTCCAAAACCTAAAACCTGGTAACAGCTGCATGCTGCTGCCATCACAATATATGAAAAACTAGTTTAACATGAAACACTATTTTTACGGGATGAAACACGAGAAACTTTTCATTGTGACGGAAACACAGGTGGTAAATCATGTGTTTTTATATAAGTTTTGGGAAATTTTATTTTTTAAGCTATATACATTTTAACACACATTCCATCATTTGTATAGTGACACGTGGTGTATCACCCCATGTTCCGCTCACATTGAAAAATCTCTCTTGAAACACAAATATCCGGCATAATTGGATCGATGCTATAATATAAGTGGATTGGTTATACTATGAGGCCGTATACCAAACAATAGTTTCTCAAATGACATCTTCTTTCTAAATTTGAGACGACATTTGCAAGTTAACGTGATTGCTGAATCTAGTGTTGGGAGAACTATTATGAGCCTGATCATTGGATTGCAGCCACATGTAGTACTGTAACATATGTTATGCGTATATCAATAACAGAATTATTCAAACAAGAATGATTTCTACACATTTTTATCCTCATGCATACTTATATTTATTTATAAGAAATAAATTATAAATAAATACGAGTGTACAAGAAAATTAGTACACAAAAGTAATTTCCCGATGAGTATATGCTTATCATTTTCCCTTATCAAATCACATCAGTGTAATTGTGACTTATGACAGGGTCAAATTACAAGATGATGGGTTGATACATGTCCTTTTTTGATAGAAGACAAATGGCCATCTTCTCAACTATTTGGTTGCACTAGTTTGACTAAAGAGACATGCACTTTTGTTAACGAAGGGATCCAAATTAATTTTATGTCGATATCGACGGTTGAAGGTTATTGGAATTTCCGAAAGGGAAATGTCTTCATTGTCTTCTAAGTAAGAAGCTGGACAAATAAGTTGTCTCCTAATTAAAAATAAAACCAAATAGTTGTGTTGAAAATTGTGTTTCCCACCCATGAAAAAAGAATAAATTATGGTTCCAATGCACCATTAGAAGTTGGGAATTTCAAACTTGAGATTGGAAATAAAATAATGAGCTTGACTCGCGGATCTTCTTAATATATTGAGCTTTTTTTGTTTGCTTCTTAATATTATGTTATTGCTTAGAGCCAAGGTATTAAATATCGATGATATCGAAAATATCGGTAGTCCAAAAATACGGAAATATCGATGGAAATATCGGGATATTATCGATATCGATAAAAATTGAATAAAAACCACGGAAATTGTAAGAAAAACTTGGAAATTTTTATTGAAACTTTGCAGGATGTTTATTCAGTCAATTATCTATTAGTTTATTACAAAAAATTGGAAGGAAATGCATTGCATGATGGATTTAACTGATTTAAGTTGATTATATAGCGAGCTGGCAAACATTGTGAGTGTAGAAAATATGTAGTAATTAATGAAAGAAGTGAAACCCCACCCCAGATTAATTTATATTTTCACTCTTTCCCTGAAATTATATAAATTGTGCAATTGAGTCCTTTATCCTAATATAATCTGGACCCTCCATCTTGATTCTCACTCTCTGTCACGCAGCCACGTGGCAGCCACTAACCCTCACCCTATCTCTCTCTCTCTCTTTTCTCGAGTCTCTCTCGAACCCCTCACTCTCTCAGTCAGATCTCAACTCTGAGTTAGATCTCAACTCTAGCTCTCTCTCGAACTCTCGTTCTCTCACTCCATTTCCCCGATCGCACCCACACCCAGGCACACCCAAATTCGTCCACCCCGATTCCAGCGCAGCATCTCCACCACCCTCCTGAACTCTCCCTCCCTCTCCTCCGTCTCTGGGAAGCACGGCGACGCGCAGAGGAACCCCGATGACCCCAAGGACACCCAACCCATATTCCGGCCACACCCAGGCACACCCAAATTCGTCCACCCCGATGCCAGCACAGCATCTCCACCGTTCCTCCTGAACTCTCCCTCCCTCTCCTCCGTTCCTCCTCCCTTTCTCACCTCCCGGCGGCGGCGAGCACCATCAGACCCGAGCGGGTTTTGGGATCCATCAAACCCGAGCGGGTTTTGGGATCCAGAGAGAGGATTGCAGAGAGAGGCGTAGATCTTGGCAGAGAGAGACGCAGATCTTGGCAGAGAGAGGATCTTGGCAGCCTGCGACGACAGAGCTCGGCTGCTGTTGCGACGACGGCCAGACGACGGAGAGAGATGGCGATATTATCACTAATATCGCGATATTATTACGATAATCGATTTAATACTCTGAAAATATCGCCGGTGCCAAAAAACGATAATATCGGCGATATTTCGCCGATATTATCGATTTTTCAGTCCTTGCTTAGAGCTAAGAACTGTATTCTATGGCCAACGTATTCTCTTTTTTTTTTTTTTTTTTTTTCCTTTTTCTTTCTTTTTAAAAGGGGATAACTGCGACTCGCTACTACAGTCTGGTGATATTCCTCTTCATTTGTAAGTGAGAGGTATTAGGTTCGATTCTCGTGGATGACGAATTCGATACTAAATTAGGTTGCCCATTGTGTGGTTTAACCGAACTCCCCCTCTTAGTGTAAAAATATATCATTGCAATCAAAAAAAAAAAAAAGAAGAAGAAAAAAAAGAAGGAGATATCTGCAACTAGCAATTGACGACAAGAAGGAGGAGCTGTCTCAAAAAAGACTAGACCCAAATTGCACGATAAACCCAAACGAGACAAATCATCAGCAACAAATTCTTTTCACGGTAAATATGTCAAATTCACAAGACTAGCTTTGGTGCATTGTGCATCAGAGCATGACAATTCAATACCAAATTTCCCAAAAGATGATTGTCTATTTTAGCACTTAAAATCAATTGTATTGCAAGAGCAGAATCCGATTCCACTATAGCCCAATAAAAACACTTCAAACTTCAACACATAGATTCTCACCTTGACCAAAATTAATTAGCACAAAAACTAAAGACCCATGCCCTCAATGCGTTTTTGAGGTTCTCAATGAAATTCGCCACCCCCCTAACGACACCCATCAACAATAAGCTTTTTTCAACCCTGAGATGGAGGTTCTCAATGAAAAAAAAACGTGTTGGACGGGGCTTTATGAAGGAAATCATATCCACCTAAAGCCAATCTTTTAAGTAGGTAACAATAACTAAATCCTGTTCAAAAATATCATTTTAGAATATCAGTGGATACCGGATACCGTAGTTAATTTTTCCCGGCTGAGAGCAATGAGAGGACCAATAGTTTAATTTGACCACTGGGTAAAGCTTTCTCAAAATCTTTGGGCCCACAAGTAAGTCTGGGAGCCCAGGCCTAAGGTTTCTCATTATTTGGTTTTCTATGCATGTCATTGTTTTGATCACCGTGAAAGAAAGATTTGAACTTTTAAGAACTTTTTCGCTGTTGTGAAAAGAGTACAACCAGATTATGATCTTGTCCAATGTTTCATAAGGACAGTGGGTACTCATGCGTTTGTGTTTGTGTCAGTAATGCAAAAAAAAAAAAAAAAAAAAAGAAAAGATAAATGGTAGCAATTGACAAATTTGAGATACAAACTGTGACCAAAAGGATTGACAAATTTAAGATATAAGCAAGTGCCCCCTTACCAAAATGGTAAAAAGGAGTTTTGCGTCACGATTTGAGTTCGAACTCGTTGGCTTCTTAACCTAACATGACTTTTTAGCAAAAATGGTCATGAGATTTGAATAACTCCTTACTTTGGCCTATGAGATATTGAAATCGATAGAATTGGTCCCTGAGTTTGTCCACAATCAATCATTTTGTTCATTCCGTGAAAAATCTCCATAAAATGACAAAAATACCCTCAATTTTTGTCAAATCATTTTGGCCTATTGTTTATTATATTGAATGTAATTTTATCATTTTGATCCTTATTTAACATACTTTTTCACCAAAGGACCAAAATAATTGAATATTGATGGTGGACAATCTCAATGACTACTTCTATTGATTTCAAATTTCAGGGACCATAGTGAGGAGTTAGGCAAATTTCAGGGACTATTTTGGCTAAAAAATCATCTAACATCTAATCTAATAAAGCTATTTTTTGACAAAAAAAGAAAAAGAAAAAAAAAAGGAAGGATTGTAAACCTTTATATGTGCAAATAGGTCTCATACATTTCATAGAAGTTTTTCAAAACATATATATATATATATATATATATATATATATATATATATATATATATTCTTTTTGTTTCAAGAATCATTACAAGTTGCATAGAATTATAAGATCATAACAGAAAATAAAATAAAAGCTTGATCAACATGATTCCTTGCTAATTTTATTCTATATATATATTATATGAAACGATGGATATTATATGCATAATCAAAGTCAAAACATCCACCCAGGAATATATCCATTAACATACTGGCCCGGATATCCAACATTCATTTCATTATCTGAACCCATGTGGGTGTATCTGCATAACCAGTGAGTTTATGCAAAGTAGTCAGAAAAAGAGAGAAAGGAAAAGATTGGTTAAAAAGAAGGCTTATTTATTCACTTAATCCTTCCAAAATTTAAATTGTGTCACTTAACTCTTTAAATAACACAATTTGAGTTTCAAAGATTAAGTGAGACAACGCTTGAGTTGCAGGGACGTTATCGTAAATAAGTTTCAAAAGCAAGTGTTGTTGATTAATACAAAAATAATTAATGGAGTTAATTTTTTAGGAGGGTGAAATTTGTTACCCAATTTGGGAACTGGAGTTGTTTCCTTCCAAGGGATGGAAGAAGGCTTTTGAGTGGGAAGGAAGCCGAGTTTGCTGAATGTTGTTGTGGCCATGGCCAGCTGCTTCCCATGCCATTCCTTCTGGAGCTTGCACACTTGTTTCTTCCAGCTGTACGTTTATTTGTTCATACATGTATATAAACATATACTTGGGGAAAAAAGCTGAAGGGTTTTAACCCTAAACAAATTTGATGAATAATTCATGCAAGGCTTTATTTGTTTACCTTCCTCTTCAAGGCTTTGTTAGCTTCAACTAGCATCTGTTCCTGCTCAGGTGCAAGAGGCAAGGCCAGATATGAAATATATATATACATATACACACACACACACATATATATGTATACGTAGAAAGGCGATATCATGCATGCGTATATTGTGGAAGAGTATCGATCAATGCAAAAACGAGATTAGTTAATGACTTACCCTGTTTTGAAGATCAGAAAGCTGATCGAGCATAAACTGAGTCTGATCAATAACAAGTGGCAAAAAGAAATTATCAGAAAATCATTTCGATCTCTTGAAAATGCATAACCATGAAGTGTAAGTTGGAATGAATAATTCTAGCTAGTATTCTAATCATATATAGGAAGATAACCTATAAAATTTATATGCCTCAGTCTATCCACATAAAAGCACATATAGCTCAAGGAGTGAAGGGCCAGGTTTGTAAGGGTTAAGCCACGAGTTTTCAAAAAGGACTAATTAATAATACATGATTCTTTCTAAATTTGTAATCCTTATTTATGAAATACAAATTAGGGTTTCATGCATGAACATGCTTCAGTAGGTGAAACCAAAACTCTTTGAGTTAATTAATTAATTCATTACCTTTCTTGACCTAATTTGCTTCAAAGAGGTCTCCAATTGATGCTCAAGATGCTCAAGCTCCTTTGTGTTCAGGGTGGGCAAATCTTCCCCAAGAAGGTTTCTGCAATATTAGTTCATTCAAGAACGTCATCAATCTGCACCCTAAATTATTGTAATAGTTTCAAACTGTTCCCCCTCACTTTAAGGCTAATAGTAATTAAAAAAAAAAAACATCATCAATCTACTTAATTTTACATAAAATAGAGGATTAGGTAATATTAGCTCATTGGAGTAGAACGATGTGTAAGGATATGAAGGTAAAAGAGTCACACGTTGATAAAAGGATAAACTTTACAAGAACTTATAAGAGGTTAGACTACTCTCCATATTTCTATTGGTTTTATAGTAGAACCAACTTTCTTCACGATGTAGGACACAAAACTTTCACCTCAAACCAATAAGTTGGAAGGTGAGAAAAATTACTTAATGAAAATTATGCATTCAAACTGTGATACCTTTGAGATTGTTGGAGGACCTCAACTCTTGCCTTCAACATCAAGTAGTCCTGATAGCTGTTCTGCTTGGGGACAAATTAAATACAATTTTGTCATTAGGTCAACAGTTTCTAGCTAGGTTTCTCGAATCAACAAAAGTTAATATTATACACGCAAACAAATACTGATTGAAATTATTCGATAAAGTTGGATTGTTTTGGTTCTCATAATATAGTACTCCAGCTTAAGGAGCTACCTGAGTCTCGTTGGCCGGTAGGTTGGCTTCCAGGGAACCATAACTGCACCTTTGGTACTTTTCAACCGTTTTCATCATGCTAAGATGAACAATTCGAAATCACAATAAGATCACATTTTTAACCACTAAAAAAATAATTAAATAAAAGGATTGGAAACTTTTAGAATAATTAATAGATCATTGAATCCACAATTAATAAAACATGTAGATTCAGAAGAAGAGAACAAAAAAATTAAAAATATTTAACTTTTAGATATGTAAACACATATTTTCTTAGACCAATTTCAACCATTGGAGTAAGTCTTAAAATTTACATTCTATTAACCCCCCCCCCCCCCCCCACCAAAAAAAAAAACCCACCCACCCACCCAATTTCCTTCCAACCCTTGGGCCAATTTGGGGTTATGGGTTAGAAGCTAAAATTGGGTCAAATACAGAACAGAAAAGTGGGTTGGATTAGTGGTGTGCTCCACATGTGAGAGTGGAAAATCAAAGGTGAAACTCATTCGCCCATGCCTTATTCGTGCACGCGCCAGCCGTTGCAATAGCCGAACCTCATCCACATGGGCTTGTCCCCCGCTTGTCTGGTGCATAAATGAGCCTAATGGCTCTTTTTTCTAATCCTACGACTATAATTCAAATGGGCCGTTGGTTGATCTAATGGTCCAGTTTAAATTTCTTTTTTTTGTTTATATTTATAAATTTATTGAATCCAACAACTGAGATCGAATATGATCAAATCTAATGGTCCAAATTTAAATCCAACGGCTAAAATAATTAAACAAAATTATTTAACTCAAACTTCACCCAGAAACTCTATAAATACCTATGTATTTGTTCAAACATCCACGCAAAACTCACTTTTCTCCTACAATTCTTCCAATTTTTCCTTCTACCATCTTCCAAAACCATTTCTTCCCATTTCCAAATTTTTCAAGATGGAAAAAGATCATATTAGAGGTTGTAATTGGTCATTTCCAAATTCTTCCATAGTGTTTCGAGTTTCATATGTCAGTTTAGTGATTTTTCAATATTTATCATAATTTAAATATTTTTAGGTTAAAATGTTTATAAATTAATTTAGGATAGTCTACATATTTTTTTAAAAACTTAATTAAAAAAATAGCTTAAATTCATTCTTTAATAATATGGAGCTAAAATTTTAACCCATACGGATTGGAGCAGAAAAGTTGTTTCTAGGTTAAAACCTAAATTTTGTACGCTAAAAATTTTAGGTTTTAACTCAAGAATTTGAGATGGTCTTAGAGGGACGATATTATATTAATGCAAACTCAGCAATCCAGTATATAAAAAAAAATTGGAGTCCAAACAGAAAGGTGATGAAAAGACTAGGCGAGTTGAACTACAAATAAAGGTTTGGTCATGGGACCATTATTGTGGCCATAATTACTCCTTTCTCGTTTATCGATGTTAGAGAACCAAAATTCTTAGCGCTTATCAACAAAGTTGAGATTTCAATATAAAACTGATTCGTAATTTAGGGAATAATCAAACTTACTTATAAACCCACACAAGGTTTATCCTCCCATCAACGTGGATTTCTATCCCAATATGCCTCTAACGTGTGACGAATTTTCAAACCTAACACATGGACAACACAATCGAGGTGACGTGGACCACGTGTGACCATTGAGCTTTGTACCTGGGATAAAAAGCTCAGATACCATGAAGAAAGTTGAGGTCCCACCATAAAATTAACCAATAACAATATGATGAGTAGTTCAACTTACTTATAAGCTCGTACAAAGTCCATCATCCATTTATGTGAGATTCTATCTCTAAAAACTTAGTGTTTGACATACTATTGGAGCCCACTTTCTTTCCTCTCCTAAAAATTAGAAGGTATCAGACCATTGATAGATCACTCCCCGTCCTTCAACCCTTAACCAGTTTAATTTTAATAATTACAATCAACAGAAAATTCCTCGAACAAATCTTCTAAATCTCAACAAACACACACATTTGCTAAACTGAATTAATCCATAAAACAATGTTCAACACCATTTAATTGTTGAGATAACATGTGTGGAGCCAAAAATAATCACAAGGCGACACGTGGATTTTTGGGTAAAGAACGACCAAACTACCCCTGAGGTACACTGGGATTTCTACGCGCGAGCAGCAGACAATCGTTTTTCAACAAAGTCAAAAATGCTCCAAAAGAGGTGAACAAATTCAAAGTTATCTCATCCATCCTCATCCTAGGTAACTACTTCATAACCTACAAATTATTTCATATAAATGGAGATTAATTGGCTAATTAATGGATTAACTCCTAATTAATCCATTAATCACCAATTAAATCACCCATTACACACCAAAAAGACCCCAAAGGGCCGGCCATCCCCATCTAAAAAGGGATCCATCCTATTTCCTACCTTTCCTTACCCTTTTCTCCCCTTTTTAGCTAATTATTTAGTTATTCTTTATAACCTTTTCATAACCTAATCATCAATTTATTCTAAATAAATATGTAACCTCCAAAACATTCCCCATTGGTTTTATTAGCCAATTAATATCCATTGAATTGGCTAATTAAGCCAAAATGAAGCCAAAAACCACAGCTAGTGGCCGGCCACCTTGGATCCCTATAAATGGGATCCCATTCTCACCAAAAAACCAATTCCAACACTTTGGCAAAAATCCCAAAATTCTCTAAACACTCTTTCTCTCTAAATTCTAACTTTGGCATCGGAGGTTCTTCAGCCAAAGCCCCCCCCCCCATTCATCGTTGGCGCGTGAGGCTCTTGGCCTTAGCCTAAGGTGTTAATTGTTTTGTAGGTGCAAAATTGTCCAAGATCAAGGAGGAAGAAATTTGCATCCACAACATGAATGAGCTACTATCCAGTGCTAAGTTGTCTGTCAGTATACCTTGTATATATATTGGTTTAAAGCGACTTGGATTAGTACTACATTAAAAACGAGAACCTCTGAGTTTTCAGTTTCATGTATGTGTATTGTTAGTTGCTTGCTTGGAACCCTAAAATAAAGGATCGCAACTCTTATATTACTTAAAAAGAAGTTTGAAACCCAAAGCTAGCTTGGCATTTTTCTAGTAAATCTTGACTTCATGTCCATTTAAACCCAGATATAATAATTTAAACTATATATAGAAACATAATGTTAATGTTTGCAAAGTACTTTCAGTGTAATGTTGTAAACAATTAGCAAATACATATCACTATGAATCGTAGACGAGTAATTAATTAAACAAAAGAAGGAAAAATATGCAAATTAATTACTTGAGCACTGATGACAGAAACTGTAAGCATCATTTCTGTTCAAAATTATTCCTAAAATTCTTGCATATCGGCTTGGCTCTATTGTCACTCGCATTACTTCTCCTTCTTAAATAGCATTTTTGAAAGGTAAACGTATTTTGAATTGCATTGGGTTGGTTTCATAAAGGTTTGATATTATGGACAAAAGGGCTTTTGGTGGTAACATGGGCGTAAAAGTTGATATTGCTAACAATTTTGATACTTTAAACCGGAATTTTCTACTACATATGCTTTCTAGCTTTGATACCTATATGTCATCATATATGATACCTATATCATAAGTTGATAACCTGTGATAAAGGTATCTACAAAAAAAAAAAAATTAGTCTTCCTATCATCCATGAAAATAGTTCAAATTTTTTTCATCTTCTATACATTTATAAATCCATACTAGTATATATGATATATATATATATATATATATATATAGTACCTGCAACATAAATTAGTTAATTAATACAGTTAATATGTGATGGAGGTATAAGAAAATTTTAAGATACGAATTTGGAGTAGGAATAAGGAGAAACAATATTTAGTTCTTATATTTAATTTTAAAATTAAGTAAAATTTAATAAAAAGATAACAAAAAAACAGATGTGGATAATCGGTGAATGGACCTAAACCAACAAAGTGAGCTCAACCGAATAATGACTCACAAAATCTTAACTTATATCAAACATCAAATTAACCTGGCACCGAATCATAACAGAGACCGGTGTATTACTGGTCTCTCGCATTAGCTTAAAAATAAAAGTTCGACTGACGGCAATGAAATGATCAAAGAATCTGCAATTTTCTTTTTAATTGTTTTTTTTCAGGAAAACAACATGAATCAAAGTGTTCATCTTGTTGGTTTTAAAAGAGTAAAGAAAACACACACACACATAAAAAAATAAACAAAAATAAAAAGAAAAAACAATCAACCAATTCCGTCTACAAAATGGTTCACAATTCAGGAAAGTTGTTTAATTAAATTAGCTGAATGTATTATAAGTAGCAAATACTAAAAGCGAAATCAAAATTTTTAAATTTTAGGAAACTTTAAGCGTGTCATATATATCGATAGGCTAACAATTTCACAATTTAACAATATTAATTAGATTTACAAACTCCATTTCTTTAAATTTTGGAAAATTAGTGTTTAAAACTAATTAAATATAAAGATCAAACTAAGATCAATTTAAACTATATAGGAAAATTAAGATTGTGAACCACCAAACAACCCAGTAAATTTGATTAATCAATTGTTTCAAAACCTAATGAATTATCTTTTACTATAACGTACATAAATCCAAGAGTAAAAAGTGTTCTACAAAGAAATAAAATTAAGAAAGATGAGAAATTAAAAGAGTTCAGATCTTTAATTATGAGAAAAACGATAATTAAGAGAGCATCTTCTTGCTTAAAGTGATTACTTGGAACGGATCAACATCTGAGCTGAATGAATCAAGAAGAAAAAAGAAAATGAGGGAAAACCAACTTATTTTTGCTCATTACAGCCACTGGCATAAAATAAAAAGGCCACAGACATTCATCAAATACGTAAATCCAAAGTAAAATAAATGCATCCTTAACATTAAAAAATGTATAGAAATTTTTCAATGTGCCGAGAAGGAGAGAGAGAGAGATATATATACCTGAAACTGCTACAGAATTCATAGAGCTTGCCACGGCTAGAGAAAATAATGAGGGCAACCTCAGCATCGCAGAGAACTGAGAGCTCATAAGCTTTCTTGAGCAGCCCATTTCTTCTTTTGGCAAAAGTCACTTGCCTGTTAATTTTATTCTCTATCCTCTTCAGCTCAACTCTGCCTCTGCCCATCTCTCTCTCTCTCTCTCTCTCTCTACTTGGTTAAGATCAGAGGTAGACAAACTTTCTTTCAGGAGGCTGTGTTTAGGGTATACCAAAAGGGATAAAAAGATGAGGGTAATATGAAGAAAATGGAAACCCTTGAAAAAAGGGTGTTTGTATTGGCGTTTGGTTTTATCTTTTCTGTAGCTACAAGCTAATAGTGTTCACTATACAAACTTGTATTAAATATCCTTGTGTTCTGTGTATCGTATATCTATCCATCTATACGTACGAGGGTTTTGCCTGGTTTCACTCTATGGTCCAGCTGTTCCACTGCATCATCCATTTTTTATTTACTTTTTTCATTTTTGTCCGAAATAAATTTTCTTTCTTTTAGCAAAAATTGGAGAACGAAGGAATCAAAAACTTTAAAAGTAGAGAAATTAAGGAAAAAGAATCCGACGGACTAGCCTTTTAGTTGATTTGTTTTTGAAGTATTTAATTATTGATTTTTAAAAGAGACTCACCATTTTTCGATCTATGTAGTTGATTCGATTCTTCACTCGAAAGTATTAAATTATAAATTTAAGAGGTCATACTTTTCGGATTTCATATGTGAGCAAGCACGACGAAAAGCCAAACATTCTTGTACTCATATTTTGGCAAATAGTAAATACTGTACAATGTCTAGACCTCTAGGTTACCTTGTATTGCCTAGCGGACGTCAAGCAACAACCTTAACAGTTGCATGCTTTTGGATGAATGCGTGTCGACTCCTAACTGGGAAGCACTCAAACTATGTCAGATATATACAATACCTAATGTTTAACTTTTAAGTAAGGCCACCAGTTTCTTCAGTTATCTATAAGTGCACCTTCGGTAGACGAGCTGAAACAACTTTTAAAGTCCTTTCTTACCCAAATTTTCTCAAACACTCTTCTAAGTTAGAGACTAGCTATTCATGCCAATTTAGTTTTTTCAATAATGGCTTGCTACAAGAGAGAGATTAGGCTAGGCAAATCCATTCATATGTGCAACTTTTGAAGTAAAAGTGAGATTTACTTTTAAAGAAACAACTAAGTACTCGAGAATTTTGATTGGATCAACTTGGTTATTTGATGATATTATGGGAGTCCCTAAGACTAGAACTATTTGTAATAATTCTTTGAGTTGATCCACCCCGCCTTATGTTACCCAAAAAAAAGTACTTGACTTTAACCAAACTTTGAGTACCATAGGTTGATGGACAAAAACTTGCATATGTTATGTTTCACAACCATTTTTCTTTAGGAAAACTAATAAAAAGGGCTTGAAAACTTTGAGTTTTAACGATAAGAACAAAATAAAGGGTAAAGTGAATAGTAGCAGGTTTGACTTTTTAGTGTAAAAATGTGGTTTTTCGTTAAAGTGAACAGTACCGCGGACTTTTCGTTACAACTCCCCTTTTCTTTATCTATCTCATTATTACAGGATGAGAGAGAAGAAACATATATGAGACACGAGATATGAGAGTTTCTTAGGTGGATAAGTATTATAAAATGACTATTTGAGAGTCCGGTTGATAACACTTTCAGTTTTCATTATTTTGAAATGTTTGCAATTAATTTCAATTTTCAATTAAATAATTTGAAATATCGAAAGAAAAACTGAAGTCTTATTGTGTGACAACCCGTCCCTAAATTATGTTTTTATTTATTTTAATCGAGGGAATTTATGAAAATACCCTAGAGGCGAGGGTATTGACTTTCATTGACTAACGTATAGTGAGATGTACGAAGTATTCTTTTAGCGTATTCTTGAAGTACTCAACGATACGAACGCATAGACGTAAGCGGAATCGAAATCAGACCTACGATTAAAGTTTTACAGAGCTACGAATCCGAAAGCATTTTGAAGGAATCACCATTTTAATTATATTATATTATTTTATAATACTAAATTGGGATGCCTCACGGGGGGGTGACGGAATGAGGAAATAAGGAAAGGAATGCGGGAGATGAGAAGGGGGAAGGCTACTGCCCAATGAGATGAGGAACTGAGAGGGCTGTTGCCCAATAAGGAAGATGAGAGAAGTGAGGGACCAACCAAAGAAGAAAGCAAGGAAGGGAAAGGAGGGAGAGGAGATGCGCCAGATCTCCTTGACCCAATTCTCCCCCAAACCAAAGGATAAATCCGCCATTTCTGAAGCGTTTCTCTTCAATTACCACCACCAAAACACTCCTCAAGAGGTCAGAAACAAAACCTAAGCATTGGTTGGAGCGTCAGAACAAGTTTGGAGGTCGAATCGAAGCACACCCAATTCTAGGGTTCCGCATGGTTTTGATGAAATTGAGGTGTTTCCAAGCCAAATTGGTCTTGGTCACAGGTATGAAAGTTACTCTGCTCATTGAGATCTTCAATTCTGCAAAATTTGGTAATTTTTTAAGATAGTTGGATTTTCAAGCGAGTCGGGGCGGCCGATCGCCACCCACGGCGGCGGACCGCCACCCATGGCGGCCCGTGGCCAGTGGGCCGTCAATATTATTTTTAGGCTATGTTTGACGTCTTAAATTCAATTTTAATACTTGAATGATGTAGATTGATCAATTGAACCTAATTTTATTTACAATACGTGGTTAGGTGAAAATATGAATCAACGATCCGACCGTTGGATCGTCACCAAACTTTGACACGTTGTAATACGTAATATTTGAGGACCATAGGAACTTACAGATCAGGAATATGTCATATGGATCTTCCCAAATTGAATTTGAAAGTTCATAAAATAAAACGTTAACCGCCACTTGGTTTTGGCAATTGACGGAGATCCAACCGTTGGATCGTAACGAAACTTCAGTATGTTGTTCTAGAAGCATAATGTGCATCTTGGGAAGTTACGAATCAGAGATCTGGGTTATGGATCTTCCAGATCGAGCAAGTAGAGCTGTGGACCCTACCGTCGAACTTTGATCGATGGTCAACTTGTGATCAATGGGTCTCAAATGATTCTAGAATATCCTTGAGGATATGTTTTATATGAGTTACGTATTCTGTTGATAAGAGTTTTGAGATGTAGTTTGATAATTGTTCTAGGCGCCGATCGTGCGGGACACCTCGTTACTAGTATTAGGGAATCGTAGCGCGGACTCCAGGTGAGTGGGCATTTTGGTTTTCCATATATGTATATATGCCTTGTGTTTTCCCAGAAAAGTGATTTAATTGGTTTTATGCTTTGTACTATCGTGTTAAATGTTTATAAGTTAAAATGTGTATTTATTAGTTGCATATACTGTGGTTGATGCTGCGGACGCCCATGTAAGTTCCAGGTAAAGTTATATGTGGTTAATGGTAAGGTGTACGGTTGTGGTGATAACTAGTGACATTTAGAACTAATATTGTCGTACAGACCACTATAGGTGGTTCCGACATAGTCTTGTCGTATAGACCACTATCGGTGGTTCCGACTCGTGTGCAGGCTTAAGTGATGAGCTATAGATTCAGCCGTATAGGCCACTAGACGTGGATCCAGCTGACATATTATTATTCATTGTGTACTTCATCTAGTTGACTTGATCGTTTGTGTGGTATCTTGCAATATATATATATATATATGTTGGGATTATTAGATTATGGAAATAAGCTTGAGATATATATATTTGTGCATATTCTACTTTCTGGAAAAATTATATAGGCTTTACGGCAAGGGGTTATACTTTTGATAATTTAAAAGGTTTTGGAAAGCTTTGTTTTCGCCCACTCACATTTTCTTGTTTTGCGCCCCTCCAGGTTTTAAATTGCTAAAGGTTCGTATCGATGAGGATTCGTGGCGAATCTCGGTATAGGTGGCTGCCTTTGAGGGTATGATTCTTACCCATGCTACTGTACTTTACTTATGCTCTGACATCGCGTGTGAAAATGGGCTCAATCCCACTCACCGTGCAATTATGCTCTTAGACACTTTAGATTTTAAACTTATTCACATTTTTACACATCAGCACACTTTATGGCTTTATCACCTTCCAGGTGTCGGCCAGCACGGCTTGATTCGGAGTCCTAGTAGACGTTCCGGGTCAGGGTGTGTCACTTATATTGTTGCTTCCTATCGAGATAGTCCAAGTCTCTAACACAGTTGAATGTACATGAATATCCATGTTCATCCAACGTTGTTAAGGTAACCAAACATTTAACATTCTACTGTTTTACGTCGTATGAAGAAAGCTATATGGAGAATTCATTATAATTAGGCTTTGATTCGGTTTGAAAAAACCAACAACTTGTTAACCTTAAAAAAGAAGTGGCGATCGAGAAAAGAATATATATATATATATATATATATATATATATATATATATATATATATATATATATACTAATTAAGAAAACACTCATTGTCAACCAAAATCCTATGAAATTACCAATTTAACCCTCTAATTAAAATAGAACATGAATAAGAAATATGGGGTAGAAATATAATTTCACACAACCAAATTTTACTTTTTTTTTTCCAAAACCTCACATACATGTAATTCTAACATATCTCTAATTAAAATAATAATAATAATAATAAAATTAAAAAAATAAAAATAAAAAAAATAAAATCTTGTCACTCCCACATTCTATATCACTCTCTTCCTTTCTCCTTCTATTTCAAAAACAAAAATAAAAAATTTTCTCACACACTTTGTGTGTGCCCATATGCTAGTATATATGAAGAAAACTAACAACTTGTTAACCAATTGTGCCATATATATATATATATATATATACAGATTGCTTAAGGAGAGGGATCCCCATTTTTTTTCAAAAAATGGGGATTAGGTGTGGGGCCCACTCCACATCGAATTTCAACTATCCGAACCGTCTATTTTTCAAGTTACACCTCATAGATCATCCTTGCAAAAATTCAATTCAATCCGAAACCATTTGCCTATTTAATTATCAAGATAAAATTTCATTGTTTCTTATATAACAAAGTATTCGTTAATATTTTTGAACCCAATTAGATGTCTTAAATATTTCAGATTTGGCTAATATTTTGCAAGGATGATCTATGAGGTGTAACTTGAAAAATAGACGGTTCATATCGTTGAAATTCGATGTGGAGTGGGCCCCACACCTAATCCGCGTGCATGAAGGCTATATATATACTCTCACACAATATATTGGAGAGTATAATTTATATTTTAATAATTTTAATCCACAAATTATGGGTTTTTTTATTTATTTAAAATCTCATTAATACAAAGAACTATACATTTCAATTTTTAATTATAAAAATATAGTAACTTACATAGAAATACATATCACATTAATTTCAGAGACTTCATTTGAAAACCAACAAGGTTTCAGTCAAAGAATATTGATAATTAGAGACCGCATCTCAAGTGTCACTTTTTTTTTCTTTTTGATTATTGAGTGTGAGTTTATTGATACATTTTAGTTTTATTGTTAATTTCATTTTGTACTTGATGGTAATTATGCAATAGGGTAAAAAAAAAAATTATATTTAAAATTTAATTTAGGTGTAGAATGAAGTTACATGGGTTCAAATAAAACTTTTCCTATGATCTTTCATGGCCAACGCAAAAACATTGTCCTTTTCACAATTCTAGATATGCAACGTAATGGTAAGAAAATAATGTTTATATATCTTCGTCTACATTACCAAACAAAGTTAGAGTAGAATATTCATCTTTGGATTTTTCTCCATATTTAGGGTTTTTTTGTGTACGTATTAAGTTTACAATTGTAATTATTTTAGAATTTCTACCACATTTAGCTAGGTTATGCCAAATCTTATGTATTGTAAACATTGTAGTTGTACAAAGTCGGTAAACAAAATTTGCAGTGCAGCACCTCAGTGTTTAGGTTGGCCCTATCTAGATTAAAGTATTTAATCATGCCTTGCAAATAATTTAACTTTGATAATTTAGAATCTGTCTATGTTATACTTGCTTAATTTGAGCAAACATCCTTGCAACATCAAGGGTTTATCCATGGGTCTTCTGTCACATCTTGTTGTTTTTCAATGTGTTTGGCTGGTCCGCACTATAAGAACAATAAAATCAACATCTTATTTATCAGATGAAAGGGAACCGGCAATTGATTGAGCACCAATAATATATTGCTTCTGGTATCAATTATATTATCGTTAATTATTAACCCAGAAAAAAGAGAAGAACTATATTAAAGTTCGTTTGTTGAAATCTAGACAGGTGCAACTTCAATACGTTCAATAGTTCTTCCAATTTATCCGGGTTAATAATTAAAGAGAATATAATTGATACTAGAAGCAAAATATTATTGGTGCTCTGAGAGATTTTGCTGTATAACTATGTCAATAATTTATACATATGTAGACATCGAAATTTTGGTGAAATATACCAACAAATTAAATTTTGACTCGTTCGGACTTATGTGGCGCACACCATGGGTATTGCCAAATTGCACACATTGCATGTGACTCATCAAGTCCGACGAGTCATTAAGAGTGACGACATTTGAGACCTTCGTCAAATAAATCAAATTAAGTAAAAAAAGAAGAAGCAAATTAACCCTATTGATCAAATCCGTCAATTATGGTTTAATTTATTAAACTACTGATTTTGATTTAATTAATGACCAAATTAAATCAATTAGTTTAAATCAAATCAAATACAGTCACTCAATACTACAGTCTAGTGGTATTCCTCTTTGCTAGAAGTGAGAGTTCGCAAGTTCGAATATCGTGGATGTCGAATTCGATATCAAATTAGGCTGCTCATTGTGTGGCTCAGTCGAACTCCCCCTCCCCTAGTGTAAAATTATCAATGTACTAAAAAAAATCAAATCAAATGCAAAAGGGGACACATGATATCAATTAGTGTTTAATTTCCTAAATTAAAGATTCTGATTTAATTAAGCCCTAAATTAAATAATTAGCTTAAATTAATTTAAATTAGAAATTCAATCCCACAAATTATGGGATTTAGATTGGGGATTCTAAATTAAGACTTTCAAGAAAGACGACATAAGAGAAAACGAGAAATCAGAAAGCTATCTGGCCAAAGCAAACACCAAACATACAAATATTCTTGTGTTATTCATCAAGCTCGTATGGAATTAACAAGCGCAACAAACATGTGCTAATTCATCCACCATCGAAACCGAAGATCACCCACTGCGTGAAGCTCCTTGTGGTTCCATTTATTCAAGATCAAGCATCGACGCTCCTTGAAGAAATTACGAGCCCGATTAAAAATCAAGTGTTCACCACGTTTGATTCGGATTCTACTTTGGAGATCGAATTAGAGGAATATTCTTGCAAAAGAATAGCTACAAAGATTGTGTCCCTAAATTCATTATTTTGTACACGTGTTATTGTTTCAATTGTTGTAGATAATTTTGTGTTTACAATATATATATGCCATCCTTCTGTTTGTCCCTCTGATCTTTGAGAGATTTTGCTGTATAACTAGGATTATATCCTCTCTTATACATCTCTCATCTTGTAATCATGAAATATTAACACAAGTATATATCCCCAACTGTGTGTGAGGATTCTTTCCTGGTTGTATGCAAGAAAATATTTCCTTGAAATTATTTGGTTGAAAAGATACTACATTAAGCCATAAAGGCAGAGGAAACAAGGTCTTTGAATTCTCGAGATAAAGACGTATGCACATAAGAACAAAAAAAATAAAGATACAAGTGTATGAAAATAAGAAAAAAAATTCATCAATATAGTTGCATTTGAAAGGGACCAATTTGATGAATACATTAGACCATTCAGATACAACTCTGAAGGCTGAAGCCAGCTAAGGTTCCAGATAGAATCAAGTCTATAAACAATGTTATGGCTCGTGTTGTCAACTTGTCATTGTCAATTTGTCGTGGACTCACATTGCCATGTGAATTAGTGCAGCCCCCCTCCTTCTTTTGTGGCAAGTCAATACTAGTAACTAGCCTCCACACGCGTTTGAAAGCTGTAGTTTTTTAACTTCTATGGTTTTTTGGAATTAGAATTAAGAGCTCGTTTGTGTGTGTTTTTAAATTGACTGAAATCGTTTTTTATGAAAATATTTTAGAACCAATTCTTAATAAAAATGCAAGTAAATCCTGAAAAATAACTTAAAGTGCAGAAAGTACTTTAAGTGCTTTTAGAATTCAAAAATACTTTATATAAAAACACTTTCAAAGATTTTAAAAGTACATCTAAACGAATCATAAAATCCTATTTAAGCACTTGGCATGCAAGCAATTAGAAAAATAAAAGATAAAGACCGCAGTTTTTTTTTTTTTTTGAAGTAATTAACTGGTTGCAGCAAGAAGGATCACCCGCAAAACTGCAAAGAAAGAGCACTAGTTATAACTTATATCTATACGGAATCAATATTATTTGAACAACAACACTCAAAAGCATAGGCAAAAAGACTACATGGCCCTGAAAAAACGTGCAAGTCGCAAAATATTTGTGTCACATGTTTATCACGTTCACAAGGTTTACAAAGACCGTTTTTCAATAGGATGAATATTTTGAAGGTGATTTTAGCCTTGGACTTGGTCCTTTATAAGTGTCCGTTTTGTATCGGACTCTCATATAAATAAGATGTGACTTTGACTCACGACAATTGTGAACTTGATACACAGAAGGCTAAGATGATCTAAACAATAAAAGCTTTTTAGCTAAAATGATTAATGCGATTGTCATAACTATTCATTTTGATTTTTAACAATAAAAATCGATATAAGTGGTTTCTGAGTTTGTCCACCGAAATCATTAAAAAATCTGTCAATATTCTTATTAAGTGGAGTGGTTGGTTTGACAAAAATATCCTTAAAAAGATTATCACGTCGTTCACATGACAATTTAACGAGAACATTAACAGATTTTTCATGAAATGACCAAAATAATTTACAATGGACAAACTCATATATTACTTCTATCGATTTTTATCGTTAGAGATAAGAAATTATGCCAACAATAAATTCAACACAGGACAACGTTTCGAGACAAAATCTTCTATATATTTAAACTTTTGGGATTAGTCAAAATATTAAAGGAGTTGAAGAGTGACAAGTTAGTTGTATGATAAGTCTAGGATTTGACTGACTCTGACCATGTAACCAAAAAAGATTTTTCAACTATCTGCCTAAATAGAAAAACATCCTGAATTTCCTAAAACTTCACTAGTTCACTTGTTAAGAGCAACCAAAAAGTACACTAGTGAAGGGCAACATCAAATGAAATGAAAATTTTCCGGCGCAGTACATACTCACATTAAACATCTCATGGTGTGAGGGCACATCAATGGCTTTGGATTCCTTTTTTTTGGGGGGGGTGGGGGGTGTGGGTGTTTTTTCTTTCTTTTTTCATATAATTTGTAGATGTTTGATGTGTGTGTGTGGCTTTGGATCCCTCATGTTCTTTACTTCAGCCAAAAGGCCCAAGAGAGTTTTGATTTGGGTTTCGTTTCAGAAATCTCATGGTGTGAGGGCACATCAATGGCTTTGGATTCCTTGTTTGGGGGGGGGGGGGTGTTTTTTCTTTCTTTTTTCATATATTTTGTAGATGCTTGATGTGTGTGTGTGTGGCTTTGGATCCCACATGTTCTTTACTTCAGCCAAAAGGCCCAAGAGAGTTTTGTTTCAGTTCATGAAAGTTGAAACTAAACTTCCATTTCCTAGGCCACTACGGCCTTTAGAAATTGGGTAGGGAACAACAATGGAAGTTAATTTGAAACAAAGAAAAGCTGGGCCAATTTTGACCACATTATTGAGCTTGGGTTTTGCCAAGCAACTGTAATCTGCCCTCTTAACCTTGTACTTTTTTCTGATTAATCCTCTTCAAGTCTTCAAAGTTTTGATTCGAGTAATAATTTTAATTTAATTTAAACTACAGAGAGAATGATTCGAACTTAAAACTAGGTGTGCTCTGTTTTTTGCAGCAATCTCATGTTTGACTGCTCCACACAAGATTTGCTGCTCCAACCGTGAGGGGGATGCTAGAGTATAGGATGGATTGTTGCTGAAATTGTGCAAAATTGTTAGTGTTGTTATGTAAGAGAATTACTCTCTCTCTCTCTCTCTCTCTCTCTCTCTCTGTGTAATTCAATCAATATTCCAATCAATGCAAAACTTCTTATTCATCATAGTTTCATTTGCTATCTTAACACTAGCCAACTTGGCCACGTTCATTCTTCCGGTATTCATCGTTTGTTATCCAAAAGATCTAGTAATGGCAGTAGTAAGTACTACTAGCTAGTCTACTACTTGACCATGCACGTATTTTTTTGATGTGTTTTGGAAGGTAAAAAGTTGAAACTAATCTAGCTACTGGGTTTGCTTCTATCTGTAAATTTTCAAATATTACTTCCTTGAAAAAGTCAAGAGATGCATGAATACATATGATCTTAGCCGGGACCATTCCACCAAAAATTTTGTTGGAGGATTATTACTGAGTTGTCACTTTCAGTCAGTCCGATCTTTTCCCATCCATAAAAAGGGGGACCATGATTGCCTGAAAGAAAGAACAACACGGTGCCAAAGTGTACCAGCTCTCCTCTCTCTGGCAAGAGGGAAGGAGTGGACACTAAAAATACGTGGGGGTGGTGGGTCCTTTGTTCCAATATATATTGCACCGATCGAGTGGCTCCTTTTCTATCCCTAGCCACCCAGAAATTGCCTGCTTTATCTTTTTTCTTAATTTTCCTTCATGCAAAGTTGTGTTTGAATTCTTTTGAAAGGGACATATGAAAGAAGAGGGGTTTATTGGGGGTCATTTTCACTTGATAAAAGGTATAGTGGTATTATCATTTTTCTTATAGCAATGAGTGAATGTGTACAATTGTAGGTATAGCTTCATGGATGGTGGCATCCACCTCTATTGTTCCCTCCCAAGCCATCAAAACCCAAAACCCAAAACCCAAAACCCAAAACCCAACCTTATTAGATATTCTTTTACAACAACAAAGTGAATGCTTACTTTGCATTGCTACAAGTTTTCCAATTTTTCCACTTCAACTATTAAACAACAAAGTAAATATTCAAAAACAATTGGTTCAGAGTTTTGAAGAAAGTTGAGATGATTTAGCTCCATAAGTTTGATAAAAGTAGAAAGGGATTTTGTCTCAATATCATTTGGCTGTCAATGAGATGATTCAACTACTTATAAGTCTTTGTGACAGATTTGTCTCACAAGTTTGAAAAAAAATTGAATTAGAATTTAGTCTTGCTTTTGGCAGTGACATTGCATGTGCCTTAGTTTAGAGGTTGGTAACGTCTGCTGTTTTTGTGATAGATTTGTAGTATCAGTTGGTTAAAGTTTCCTCACCCCGAAACTTTTCTCTCCTTCCCCAACACAACAAACTCTAGATCTGCAACAACCATGGTCGTCGACCCCTTGCTTCGGTTTGGGGTTCATGGCTGCCTTTCTCCTCCCTCCTCCTAGCCTATCTCTGCCACTCCACTCTCTCCTAGTCGTCCCCCTCTATTTTCCCTCGACTCTAAGCCCCCACCCCCGCTTCCTTCCCCCCATGTTTCCCCCTTGATAAAGTTATTAGTAGACGTCATGTAATCAGTCATTATTATTATTCATTTTGAGATTTTTTTTTTATATTTAACGGTGTTACAACATAATATTAACATTAACTTTTGAATTACAAAAAAATAAGATTACAACATAATCGTCAAAATTTATAGTCCAATGTTACATAACAATGAGGTTATACAGTTGATAACATATAATCGCATTATTATCTCTTACAAGATTAGTGTTTGATATGTAGACGCAATTGTAATACAAAATTATCGTTCATATTACAAGGGACCATAGACTAACTTTGTAGCCTTATTATATAGCAATCAGAGAAGAATTTCTTTTAAAGACAAGCATCTTCTCTCTCTCACTCACACACACACACACAATAATTTGAGGTGGTTGACCACTTGCACTGCTAACTTCATGCAACGCCATATATAACTTGGAATTGGATTCCATCCGGATCTATTTTGTGAAAATTATAGGAATTCTCACATCTTAGTTATTTATCATATATCGTGCGGTCAAAAATTATTTGATTTTTTTATTTAAAATTAAACACAAATAGTATCTGACGAAAACCGACCGCACGATATACGATGAACAACTAGGATGTGGGGATCCCTACAAAGTGGATCCAGAGAGGATCCTCTTCCATAGAACTTAATTTGCTTTTGATAGTATGTAATATATATATATATATATATATATATATATATATATATATATATATATATATATATATATATATATATATATATATATATAAAGCCAAGGGCCTAATGAATAGTATTTTTTGGTGTCACAAGCTTCACCAAAATAAATTAAACAAAAATGTCCCTCAAACAAAAAACTTCAAAAGCAATCCAAAATAATGCATCAAATGTGGTAAGGGTATTTTCGTCATTTTAATAGTATTTTTTAAATAATTAATTTCTTTTGTACAATTTTTTTTAATAATTAGTACCTCACAATAGGCTAACAATAATGTGATTCAATCAGTTTTTCATTAAATATTATTTTCTTCATTTTTAAACACATTCAAAACATCTTAAGAGGCGTGTAATGCTGTTTATAAAAAAGGTCTTTTGCAAGCGAAGGTGGGGGTGGACTTAGCCTCACAATGGGCTAGCAATAATGTGATTAAATCAGTTTTTTATTAAATATTATTTTCTCTATTATTAATATAAATTCAATAGAGACCGATTTTATTATGTGGATTCAGCTACTTTAATTGGTTTATGAGAGGTTTATTTTAGCATGATCTAAGATTATTCATTTATTTCAAATATTTGACTTTCCTTTTGTCAATTTATGCATATAAATATATTTAAAACGCGTAAGTCGCGGGTAGCACGTGGTGATTCAAAAAATGTCTTCGAGCGCGTGCATAAAGGCTAGTATAGATATGTATGTATGATACCACCAGCTCCAAAAGAATGGGGAGCTGCAGGCCAGGTCTAAAGGCATCGCCATTGTCGCTTTGTAAGACGATCATGCCAGCGGCGATTGATTTAACCTACAAAAGTATTGATGATTTTTGTTAGTTTGTAGTTGGAAATTAGCTGTCAGCTGCAGCCTGTAGCTGGTACCGCATCTTCCTTCTTCCCATCTTCATGAATTGGATCGATACATATTTTTTAGGCCATGCATGCAGCATCCTAACTAGCTATGTTTGGGTACATCATGAGCAACATAGAACTAAATATCGATCTACCTTGTCATAGGTTGGTCACAACTCTCTCTCTCTCTCTCTCTCTCTCTCTAACCTATTGGCTGCAGGCTTCACATAACAGGATGTTAGCGAATGTACTAAGCCCCAACCCTAAGGTTGGTTGTATTCGATTTTGTGAGACAGGGTTACCACATATATTTTTAATCTCCCAATCTAAAATCTAAAATAAAATAATATTTCCAGTTTGTCTTTAGACTATGCTAGCCATTACAGATAGATTTTGTCCTTATTGAACTGTATTGTATAAAACATGTATACATCTAACAAGAGAACATTTACCTCATTGTCATTCTATGTCGTTCATATTTGTGAGAGTCTAGACTTTCTTCTTTCGACCCTTCCCTTTAGAGATTAGAGAATCACAGCCTTTCTATTTTAGTTGGTAAAGAACGGCGAAGTCCATCCGAACCGTCCAATGAAGAATAAAGATGAGAGACTTTCATGTAGTTTGTGATTGGATGTAACTGTTAAGATTTTCTCTCGGATAAATCTTTCTCTTAATGGATATCTTCTTGTTTCCGGGCCTGGTCATTGCGATCCCCTTTGTGAGGGGGCACCCCTTCTCCTGAAGTTAGAGGACTATTTTGCCGAATTCCTTAGAGAGAGTTGTCTCGCGCCCCTAGATATTCTCTAACATTTTAAATCCTAATTATCCCCATTTTAGCCAAGAAGTTTAGAACTTTTCCATGTACCAAATTAGATACAACATTGATAATTTTGTCTATACAACTAAAAGGGCTTCCTTATCTAGAATTTTGTCGATAGTTTTTACTCTATTAAAAATTTTTTTGCTTAGGTTTTTCTTTTTATGTTCGTTGGTATAACTCCAATGATTATAAAATTCATTAGAGGGGAATGTTTCTTTTGTGAACAGAGACATCTTTCTTTGTATCATTTCAAAAAAAGTTGCTAAACTGGGTGGGTACGTAAAAGATATTCTTTCTTTCCCATTTGCAAGACGCGTTTTGGGAACTCACTGGCTTCAGATCCTATAGGAACTCCGAAGTTAGGTGAGATAGGGCAAGAGTTGTCCTAGGATGGGTGACCCCCTGGGAAGTTCTCGTGCCGAAACCCAAGAACAAATCTGTGAAGGCGTGGCCCAAAACGGACAATATCTTACTATGGCAGAGGCTGGGATGTGACAATTTAGTATCAGAGCCACTCCCTGGCCGGAAGTGTGCTGCGAGGACGTTGGGCCCCTAAGGGGGTAGACTGTAGTGTCCCACATCGCCCAAGTGAGAGGATCATCTATGCCTTATATGTACATGTTCACCTCTTATTTGCAAGACGTTTTTTGGGAACTCACTGGCTCTGGATCCCATAGGAACTCCGAAGTTAAGTGAGTTTGGGCGAGAGCAGTCATATGATGGGTGACCCCCTGGGAAGTTCTCGTGCCAAAACCCAAGAACAATGTGCCAATTGCTAGAGGAAAATCACCTTCAGGCCCCATGCCAGCTTATCGTGTCTCTCAACCTGTAGCTAGAGATTATTTCTTAAGGCCTATTCCAACACCGTAACCTCGCCCGTGACGGAATCTATCCCTCGCCCCGTAGCGGAATAGGGACCACTAGGTAAGTACAAAACCATTGAACATACATAAATTTGAAAAACAACTTCATAGTATAAAGTCATTCATCATCTACACTATAAAGAGGTGTTCGAAACATGTTCTAAATATTATATCGTCATCCATCTGATATTCTATAAAGAACACGGGTTATAGGAAAAATAGTAATAATTCAAAATAGTCTCAGTAAGCATGTTATCTCATAAAACGTTTCACAAAACGTAATCATTAAATCATGCTTTTTATGTATGCATTACTACTATTAAAACATGCATTTTTAGAAGGGGGCCACTCATCGTACACTGTTGGTACAAAGTCATGCCAAAAGGAATAAAAGAATTGATGCTATTAATTGCACCTAAGCACATAAAGAGTACAATTAATAAAACTATACACAAACGATTGAATTTGGGAAAATGGACCTCAAAAACGGGTCCAGGACGTCAAAATTAGCTTAGGAGGGATTCCGGATGAAACTCGAAAAAGTCAACGGTCAACGGTCAACGGGCCTGAGTTAAAAGGCTCAAGGGTTTTTAGGTCAAAATGGTTTTGAGTTAATCGGGCCGAAGGCCTTGGTTGGTCAACGGGTCTGGGTCAGTCAAAGTCAACCGAGTCAAACCGATTTAGGGTTGGACCAGGTCAAGGGTTTAGGTCTATTGGGCCCCTCCTAGGCTAATTTCGAC
The DNA here is from genome assembly GCA_036320875.1 of Cotoneaster glaucophyllus. Taxonomy (NCBI): domain Eukaryota; kingdom Viridiplantae; phylum Streptophyta; class Magnoliopsida; order Rosales; family Rosaceae; genus Cotoneaster; species Cotoneaster glaucophyllus. Next base: position 26,184,288 of record CM070065.1, on the reverse strand, counting down.
GTCCTAAACCCGTTTTTGATGTCCATTTTTCCAAATTTATTCATTTGAGTAGAGTTTGACTAAATGTACCCTTTATGTGCTTACGGGCAATTAATAGCAGCATTTTCGTTATTCCTTTTGGCACGACTTTGCACCAACGGTGTACCGTGAGTGGACCCCTTCTAAAAATGCATGTTTTAACAATAGTAATGCATACATGAAAAACATGATTTAACGATTATGTTCTATGAAACGTCCTATGAGATAACATGCTTATTGAGGTTAGTTTGAATTATTACTATTTTTCCTATAACCCGTGTTCTTTATAGAATATCTGATGGATGACGATATAATATTTAGAACATATTTCGAACACCTCTTTATAGTATAGATGATGGATGACTTTATACTTTGAAGTTACTTTCCAAATATATGTATGTTCAATGGTTTTTGTACTTACCTAGTGGTCCCTATTCCGCTACAGGATGAGGGATAGATTTCGTCACGGGCGAGGTTACGGTGTTGGCATAGGGCCTGAAGAAATAATCTCTACTAACGGGCTAAGAGACACGGGAAGCTGGCACGGGGCCTGAAGTGAGATTGGACATTCACTAGCGATTAAGATATATACGATCTGAGTTACAAGGCATTCCCCTAACAGTGAAATCGTGATATATTCTCTCTGCTTCGGTATCTATTGTAATAGCACTTCTCTATCTTAAATTTTCGCTTGTACTTTATATTAAATGTATGCTCTGAACATGTCATGCATTATTTTTATGCATGTTTCACATGGTCTCATATTAATTAATTGACTTTCGTCACCTTCGGGTGTCGGCCAGCACGTGACCATCCTGATGTCCCAAGAACATCTGGACCGGGGCGTGTCAGATAGGTATTGTCCGCTTTAGGTCACGCCCTCACGGATTTGTTCTTGGGTTTCGGCACGAAAACTTTCCAGAGGGTCACCCATCTTAGGACTGATCTCGCCTAAACTTATTTAACTTCAGAGTTTTTATAGGATCCAGAGCCAGTGAGTTCCCAAAACGCGTTTTGCAAATGGGAGGTGAGCTTGTACATGTAAGGCATAGATGATCCTCTCCCTTGGGCGATGTGGGACACTACAGTCCACCCTCTTCTGGGGCCCGACGTCCTCGTCAGCACACTTCTGGCCAGGGAGTGGCTATAATAACAAATTGTCACATCCCAGTCCGCATAGCAAAATATTGTCCGCTTTGGGCCACGCCCTCACGAATTTGTTCTTGGATTTCGGCACGAGAACTTCCCAGGGGGTCATTCATCCTAGGACTGCTATCGTCCAAACTCACTTAACTTCAGAGTTCCTATGGGATCCGAAGCCAATGAATTCCCAAAACGCGTCTTGCAAATGGGAGGTGAGCATGTACATATAAGGCATAAAAGATCATCTCCCTTGGATGATGTGGGACATTACAGTTCACCCCCCATTAGGGGCCTGACGTCCTCGTCGACACACTTCCGGCCAGGGAGTGGCTCTGATACCAAATTGTCACATCCCAGACTCGACTCCGCCGTAGCACAATATTGTCCGCTCTAGGCTTACCATTCCCTCACGGTTTTATTTTTGGGCTTCGGCATGAGAACTTCCCTGGGGGTCCTCTACCCCTTATATGTACATGTTCACCTCTCATTTGCAAGACGCGTTTTGGGAACTCATTGGTTCCAGATCTCATAGGAACTCCGAAGTTAAGTGAGTTTGGATGAGAGCGGTCCTAGGATGGGTGAACCCCTAGGAAGTTCTCGTGCCGAAACCCAATAACAAATTCGTGAGGGCGTGGCCCAAAGTGAACAATATCTTGCTATGTGGATTGGATGTGACAATTTGGTGTCAGAGCCACTCCATGGCCGAAAATGTGCTAACAAGGACATCGGGCCCCTAAGGGGGGTGGACTGTAGTGTCACACATTGCCCAAGGGAAAGGATCATCTATACCTTATATGTACATGCTCACCTCCCATTTGCAAGACGCGTTTTGGGAACTCATTGGCTCCGGATCCCATAGGAACTCCGAAGTTAAGTGAGATTGGGCGAGAGCAGTCCTAGGATGGGTAACCTCCTAGGAAGTTCTCGTGTCGAAACCCAAGAACAAATCTGTGAGTGCGCGGCCCAAAGCGGACAATATCTTGGTACGGCGGAAGCTGGGATACGATAATTTTGTATCAGAGCCACTTCCTAGCCGAAAGTGTGTTGACGAGGACGTTAGGCCCCTAAGGGGGGGTGGACTGTAGTGTCCCACATCGCCCAAGGGTGAGGATCTTCTTTGCCTTATATGTACATGTTCACCTCCCATTGCAAGACGCATTTTGGGAACTCACTGGCTCCGGATCCCATAGGAACTACGAAGTTAAGTAAGATTGGGCGAGAGCAGTCCTAGGATGGGTGACCCCCTGGGAAGTTCTCGTACCAAAACCTAATAACAAATCCGTGAGACCGCGGCCCAAAGCGGACAATATCTTGCTACAACGAAGGCTGAGATGTGACATTTCATTTCTTACAGACTTTTCAAATCGATTGTTTTTTATATATCGCAACGGACGATTCCAACGTTTATAGTAAAAAAGAATAGTCACAATAGGTTTTTCAAACCAGAAGATATCTTTCTCTTTTTTTTTTAATTTTTCTAACTTTGAATTTTCTTGTTCTTGATTCCCATCCAGATAATAAGTTTCATAAACGGGTCTTTTTTATACCATGTTTCTTTAAAGTGGAATTAATCCTTTATTTTTACGTTTCCACTCACTCGGATCTCTTTTGTTTCATCGATTTTGTTCCTTTTCTTCCAAAAAAATGGAAGGGGGAGGATCTTCTTCGGTGGATCCCTCTTGTTCTTATTTAGTCCCCTTCATTTCGGAAGTTGTTTCTATTTCTACATTTGTTTCTTCCTCACTTTCCCCCCTTTCTTCTGTTTCTGAGGTTTCTTAGTAACAATGGGTGACGGTATTATGCCTAAATAGCAGACACATGTAATAAATAAAAGAATACTAAAGATTTAAGCCATAGAATTTCTCAATTTTGACATGGAAACTATGGAAGTTAAAAAAAGAGTTAGGGGACCACGTGACAATGAGTTAGGGGACGATTTCTAAACAAACTGGTTGAAATTGTAGCTGGTGGTATGCACTTTTTTTTTCTTTTTCGTCTATGGTTTTATGTATTCTGGTTAAGGAGCGTGCAGTGGGATGTAGGGTTTTGTCTCTGGCCTAGGGATTGGCAAATACCCATCGGTTATGGGTAACCGTGGTTATCCGCCCATTTAAATTTCACGGCTACGGTTATGGGTAACCGTTTAGATAATTAAATGGTTATGGGTATAATTGTTTACCTGTAAAATTTAAATGGGCGGTTATGGGTATTAATCGCGGTTATAACGATTACCCGTTTATTTTAATTGATATATAAATTAAAAAAACAAAAACCTAATTTGTAAGACTGTAACCTGTTCGTTCTCTTCGCCAGGAGGCCAGGATCAGACTCCGTCCGCCGTTTGTCTCTCTCTCCTCGCTGCACTCTCTCATCTTCGCCGCTCATCTTTCTCCTCGCTTGTCTCTCTCTCCTTGTTGCTCCCTCTCATCTCCACCGCTCATCTCTCTCTCGTCGCTGACCCTCTCTCATCGTTGCTCATCTCTCTCTCATCGCTGCTCGGCTCTCTTCCCTAGTTGCTCATCTCAATGCCTCATCTCAATCTCCCCCCACCCACATTTCAAGGTGCATTTTACCCTTCAAATTTCTTACTTAACCTAATTAATTACTAATTTGTTTGTTAATTTATTGAAAATCTCTTATTTTTAGGGTTTAGTGATGCAGGGTATTATTTTTTTTTTTTTTTATTGAAAATTAGGGAAGTCATATTACTAATTGAAAATCATATTCCAATTAAAATTAGGGAAGACTGAAGACTGAATATTCTGATTGAATATATTGTGTAGACTAAAGTCTAATTTTTATAGATTTTTTTTATTCAGTGATTTTTTTGGTGCATAAACTGAATAATCAGTAGTTTTGATTTTCAATTAAAATTAGGGAAGTCGTGGAAGAAGAAGTCTGAATTCATATTTTTAGATGTTTTAACTATTTCTAACTAATGGGTTTCTTTTCTTTCTCCTGATAGTATTGTCCTTTTTTTTACATGTTTTGTATACACTTATGTAGTCGTGGAAGTTAGTCCTTTATATCTTAGAAAAGTTTGAATTCATGTTCTGCTTGTAAAACTAGGTTGATATTTGTAAAACTAGTTTGAATTCACAATGGATACAAATGTTCTGCTTGATATTTTAGAATTAAGCATCACATATATCTATATTTTTACATTTTTAGAACTCTGAAGTCTGAATTCATGTTCTGGGTGCTGTAGATTGCTATAGAAGTATATCTTAGCCAAGCGAAAAAAGCTACTAAAATAAAACTTCAATCTTTGTTCACAACTTATATATGATGATAAGTAACTAATTATATGTGATTGAAGAAGTACCTAACTGGGAGTCCTAAACCATGTGATTAAAGAAGTATCTAACTCTTTGAACCATTTGCTAGTATTCACCTCTCGGTATTTCTGGACTAGGAAATTGGTCCACAATATATCAAGTTGACATGCATTCAGACTTAGTAACATTCCTTGGAATCTTTCAGGAAAGCTGAAGATTTTAAATTTCTGTTTCTCTTAACGTTGCACTGAGGATTGCTGAAAATTTTGGATGTAGACTATACTTATGAGTCCTTGTCTTGCCAAATTTGCATACTTTTTGACATTATGTATATCTTCACAATTTACTATTTTAGCCTAATTTTAATGTATACTATTGAACCAGATTCAAACTCTACTTCTCGTTTGAAGATTCTCCATTCGGTAACGATGCCAATGTGAATGTGGTAAAAGTTAATCTTTATTTCTATTTTTTACTTTGGAGTTATTGGTTTACCATTAGCTTTGATAATCTCTATTTTAGCGTAATTTTAATCTTTATTCGGCCACGACTTCTTCTATATAAACCCTAGAGGCAGCTCTCCTCATTAGTTTTGATAAACCAGAAAATCAATACAGAAAACTAGGAAGCATATTTCAAGCATTCAAGTAATTCTGTTATCAGAGGCTTGTCATCTTACTATAGATTTGACATTTTGGGCTATAATGGTGATGTGCATCATAGTAGCTAGGTGATGAATCTGACTGGTATGTTTAATTCATTTTTAAATTGCTGTCATGGGAACCGGTTGTGGACCTGTGGTACGAATACAATGTCTAATCTGAGGTCACATTCACTAGTTATACCTTAATGCGTTCTCTTCTAGCTGTCCTTTTTGATCCTTCATACATATTTCCTCCTATATGCCAACACCTCTGGTTAAAAACATTTTTTTTGGGATACTAATTCAATTTATACATTTCTTTTGTAGGCCTCTTTTGGTGACATACAACAAATCGATGAGACTTTGTGATTGAATGTGCTTAAAGCATTAGTGTTCGAAAGTGTTTAGTTTTGAAATATTTTGGAGCTTTGAATCATCTAGTATTCAAAATAATAACTATCTTGAATTTTTAGAAGCTTTACTTTGTAATCATATGAATGTTATAATTGAATACTTGCTTGGGTATAGTAGAAAAATATGTCGAAAATACATGAATTTTCTTTCAAATTATTAACAAAAATGTATGAAAAATAAAAATAAATGTATGAATATTACTATTCTTAATTTTTTCGTTCTTCCTTCCTACATCGTCGGCAGAAATAGATTAAAAGCAGAACATAATATTTGTGGTCGATATTCTGTCATACTTTTTTGGGTGAACAGGGGGGGTGAAGACACCCCCACAATATTATATAGCATACTTTTTTGCAGCTAATTAACCAGAAGGATTTTTTTTTTTTTTTTGGTTCTGTCCTTAAATGTACTTTACAACAAAAGAACTTGTAAATGAAGGACTAATGTCAGTCAAATATTTGAATGATTACACTGGAAAGAAAATGTTTGGTTGATGTTTTGTACCGGTTGGAATATTTTGTCCAAGTGACTGAGTGAGATGTGCCAAATTCATGACATCATATATTACCAGTCTTTTTTCTTTGATGATCCACCATATTGATTGGTATAACTTATATTTGGATTGAACTTCTTTTCAATTTTCATTTCTGGTAGTTAGTAAACACTTCAATGAACACGTCTCTTGTCGTTTCATACTCATTTTGATTTTCTTGTAACTCGATTCCTACGCACGCACATTCCTTCCTCTTATGATTCTTTTTAAGTAATCATGTCCTAAAGACTTGCCAAACGCTCTTTTGCTTAGCGATTTAGTTTTACATTTTAACACTTTAGGGTGACAGTCAAAGAGAATTTGTTTTAATAAAATCTCAATGATAAAAAGTGAAATTTTATCAAACAAATAAAGAAAATCAAACCGTACTTGACCTCTCACATTTATATACAAATTTAACAGAAATGACTGCACCAACTTAGTTCAACTTTGTTCTAAATATTGAATTTGTAGTACTTGTTATCATCTATATTTTTTTAACTTAATAGAGATGAGAGAAACTAAAAACATAGATAAAGATGTGAGTTTGACTAAAATAAGAAGAGACAAACATGTTAGGAACCGAGAAATTATGCTAATAGTCGATTTTTTAACAAGAAAATACGCCCATGACTATATATTTTAGCGGTATTAGGTTGTGCTATTAAAGGAGATTCCATTTTGCAGACTAGGCATTGACTAAAACATTGTTCTCTTTTGTACTCAAACTTGGATCACTCTTTTGATGATTTAAATAAAAGTAATTAGAATATCGCTTAAATTATAAACAGAAACCTAGAATTCGAATGTCATAACAAATGATAACCATCAAAGTAAAATGTGTTTTCACGCCCATTCGAGAACCGGAAAATGGATAAAAATAAAACTAAAATAAAAGTAACTAGAATATCCCTTGAATCATAAACAAAAACCTAGAGTTCGAATGTCATAACAAAATATGTTTTTACGTCCATTCAAGGCCCGAAAAATGGATAAAAATCAAACTAAAACATGTAAGTTACGATTTTATAGTTTGTACTTGTTGCAAATTTTGGTCTTTGATCATCTGAGTGGATGGTGTTGGAATTTGCACGTCATATCTTCCTTTTTCAAAAGCAAGGACAAAGTTAAATGTTGGGTTTGGGGGAAACTTCGCACCACCACCACTAATCCACCAGGCAGTAGGCACCACCCCATTCAAAGAAAGATCTGCACCCAAATCTCAAAGTTTATACCCGGCTGATTGAGAGAGATGACTTCTGTGAAAGCACCCCATATCTGTAAGTGAGTTGTTCCATCCCCATTCTCCTTCAACAGCATTTGCATGCACACAATTGACACACGTATTTTTCAGTTTTGTCAAATTACCACATGTGTACACACTTTATTGCTACAAAAACATGTGTTATGCAGTTTTTTTTTTTCTTCCCTTAACATATTCTCTCTATTTTCTCTAGAAAATCTCATCAAATTTAAACCATAGTTGAGTGACATGACGAAAATCGCCTTAAAATAGTACGTGTGCTTGTTACATGTCATTATTTGACGGAAAGATGAATGGAACTGGACATAGCCGCGTAGGTGACAAATTGTATTGAGGGTGGTTAGTTGTAGATTCTTTTAATCTATATGGTAACTGCAAAAAACTAGAAAAACTTTAGGCCATTTGTGCAAATTTGCTAAAATAGTTGGGCAGTATTGACTTGTTGGACGTCACTGTCGTTCGCATGGCTTTGGTCATTGGTGGTGGTCATCACGGGGCACGTTTTAATTCGAGCCAATGTTTTCCTTGCTTCTTCCAAGGATTATTCTTAAACTAATCAAACTCTCTGCTTTTGATCTCTAATATTTTTTTTCTTCAGTGTGTACAGAATAAAAGCACTTACGGCATATATCGTTGTAGAAGTAAAGAGACACTTGAAAAAGAAAATTTTTCTTTTACTTATATAATGATATATGATTACCTCTCCATGTTTCAGACCCGTTAAAAAAATATGTCGTAGGTGCTTATGAGCTTTATGTTTTCTATCTCCACTCCGATATATATTTAAATTTAAATTTGTGTTTTCAATCAAACTTCTGTCTGCAAGTTTCACTTCTACCAACAATTTTTTCCCCTCACTCACACCATATAGCAACAATATAGGCTCAAGATTTATCATTTATGCTCTACTAACCATATCTTTTGTAGAAAAAAACTTGTCGACTCATGTTAGACCAGTCGATTGGGACAGTTTATTTGATTTATTTTCCTACATCCAAAGAAATATATCGCTATGTTCTCGTCTTTATCAATTAAAATAGTTTAAAATATCAACTTGTACAAAAAAAATTGCTCTATTATTGTCTTGCAGTAATGATATGAAAATGAAATATAGGGTAGTTAATCGGAAGTGTGGAAATAGCAGTGCCTTGGTCTGCTTGCCTGCCAAACAAAGTAAAAAGTGGGTAAACTTCTTTTGCTTTCTAACTTTAGTCTACAAAATTAAATAAAGTTGCAGTGAAGATCAATGGTCTCAGACTCTCTCTCTCTCTCTCTCTCTCTCTCTCAAAATAGCAAGTTAGCTACTGCAAGCTCTTCCATGGAGTTTAATATATAAAACTCTTCCAAATTTGGGTGTATCTGCCTACCACACTATACCAACTCTCCACCTTTACACTGGTATACTGAACTCTCTCTCTCTCTCTCTCTCTCTCTCTCTCTCTCTCTCTCTTTTGGGCAACTTTTGGTTATCCTTTCGATCAGGTGCTGATTAGTTTTTCCATTAAGTACCTGAATACTGTGCTGTTTTGTTGGCTTTTGTTTTCCCACTTATTCAGTCTTTTGCTTTCCATTGAGCATGAATAGTTTTTTTACCTCTTCCTTCAATGCTTCTTGATTGAATTCAACTTGTTTTGGAGTTTGGTTATATTTATCTTAATATAATCCTGATGGGGTTTCCTTTGCAATCTGTTTGGCTTCCCAGAAAATGATATTCCCATGAATTTGGACTCCAAGGAGAAAACTTGGTGCGGTTTCTTTCATTTTTTTGGTCAAGTTGGAATTTTTTTGGGTTTTGTAAAGTGCTAGTGATGATTCTCCAATGGGAACCTGTAGATAAATAATCAGTTGATCCTTGGGTAAAAAGTGTGATAATTTTCTGGCATAATTTGAAGTGGGATTTGGGTAGAATCTGGTAATTTTTATTTATTTTTACATGCAATGGAATCTTGGAGCTGTATTTCTGAAGGGAAAGGGTTTGTTGTATCAGATGGAACAATTTCACTTACTGATTCACTTTCTAGAAGTGGAAATGGTATGATGGGTTGGGAATTGAAAACCCCTTGTACTTTTATGGAAAGTCAAGGTTTTGGGGAGTTGGGTTTTCCAGAAATGGTGGGCAAACATTTGCAGAATGATTCAATCAGAGATGCAGTGAGCACAAGTATGTCCACCCCGAATTTGTTTTTCGGTGAAGACGAATCCTCTTCGAGGATTTCGAGCTCCATCGTGGACTCCAGCAGTAGGGATTCTTCACTCATTGACTTAAAACTAGGGAGATTGGCTGATCACAGAGATGTTCATAGCTCTAAATTGTCTAAAGGAACTCCCATGTTGTCTTCGTCTGGATCATCAACACCCCCTAAGCGAATGCGCCTTTTGGGTGTGTATCCTCGGCCTGCCTACTGCCAGGTTTATGGTTGCAACAAGGATCTTAGCTCCTATAAGGACTACCACAAGAGGCATAAAGTTTGCGAGGTTCACTCCAAGACTGCGAAAGTTATTGTCAACGGCATAGAACAGAGGTTCTGTCAACAATGTAGCAGGTTTGCCATGATTCATATTTTCTTGATTGAATTTCTTCTTCTTTGGTTTGTCACAAACATTTGGCATTCTGATTTTTTGTTGAATCGAACTGCTTTTCTAATGTTATGATTCTTATTGCTTGCTTCTGACCATACAGGTTTCATTTGTTGGGTGAATTTGATGATGGTAAGCGTAGCTGTCGTAGGCGCCTTGCAGGACACAACGAGCGGCGGAGAAAGCCTCAGATGGGGAGTCATCCTGGAAGAGCTGGGAGGTTCCCTCAGTCATTTGATGGTATTAATAAAATTTAATAATTCATTTCTGATCTAGATTATCCTTGCATTTCCCCCCCCCCCACCCCTCCTTTTTGTCCTCAACTGCATACAAACATACTGTCATCTCTTGCGCATCTGTGTCCTCTATATCTTGTTGACCCTTATCGATGAAAAATTGTTTTCTGACTCAATTTCTCCCTTACGATTGAGGCTTTGAGCGACTATCATGTCGAAAATCAAGCCTTACCAATGGAGGAATGTGTCCGCTGGGTGCATATTGCAGCTGCAACATTGAGCTGAAACTTTTTTCCTCGGAGAGTTAGGCCTAATATACAATTGAAATTTATATTGAAATACGTAAGAGAGAAACCTTTGAACGGGCCTAACGCGCACCCAAATTTACAAAAGTTGTGTTTAATTTTCAAATCCGCAATTGCATTCACAAATGAATCTAACTAGTCACCAACAGTTAAACGTTATGGGTTGTTCTCATGACTCGTGTTTCATAAGACTCCAATCAAATGTAGTCTAAGGATTCTCCTCTATAACTTACCGTTCTCAGAGTGTCTAATTAGAGAATCATCACTCCATCTCTACTGTTTTGAAGCATTCGGATTTTCATTGCTAATTTTAAAGTATGCGTATCTTGCAGGTGGCAGATTTGAAGGGAATATGTTAACAACTGCATCTTTTATCTGCCAAGAAATACTCCCTACTGACATTCCTGAGAAATATGGAACGAGTGACTGGTGCAGGCACGTAAAAGTTGAAGGCGGGACTCATTATTGGCCTTTGTCGGGGATGCCTGTTACAAACGGGAATCTGCATTCAAAACCTGTCTTCCCTTCTTACGATATTGGCAAACAGTATCCCTCATTTCATGAAAACGGAACTAATCCTCTAACTGCAAGCATATTCAGTCAGAATGGTAGTCAATATCCACAAGATGTGAGAGGCCTAAGTTCCGGTTCACATTCTATTTTTCATGAGACCGCATTAGGAAGTCAAGATTTCAATGTTTTCAACACAGCTTCAGCAGCTCCAGGATTATCAGGAATCTCAAACTCTGGCTGTGCTCGCTCTCTTCTGTCATCTCAATCACAGAACTCTTCAAGCTATTCGTCAGGAATTCCTATTGCGCGCCCCTTAGTCATACCAGCCAGCCATAAATTCCCTTCTTCAGGAATGAATTCTGGAGCTAGGAGTCACCTGAGTCCCATACTGCTATCTAATGATTGTGATGATACCAATGATTTTGGAATCTCAGATGGGATTATCCAAGGATCAGGTTTTGCGAACACCAAAGATCGTCTACCCTGTCAAGATGGAGCCACTATCAACTTGCTTCAACTGTCATCGCAGCTCCAACAAGTAGAGGATCAACGGCAATCCATGCAGGCGAAGCAGGAAAATGATGCTTTCTGTTGCCTGAGAATCACTTAAAAGTGATCTGCAAATAAGGTAAGTTGATGTGTACCACTGTAAATTTGAATTCTATCATGGTGGTTCGATCAAAAAGCCAAATGTTGCCTTGTATCATCGATTATATGCCACATTGAATGATGAATATGTCCAAAAAATATATTTGGACTCGACTTGAGAAATAAATCTCAGTCCCTAGTTCACGAACCTATCACTTTGTAATGTACATTAATCTCAGCTGTATTCTCAGTCCAGTTTCTCTTTGAATACATTATATTACTATTTTGGACTTCCATTGATATCGCAGAGTTAATTATTCGGTCTGTAATGAGACAGGATGCGAACTGTGAATGCATGTCGGAGTTGGGAACAAATCTACCATGGATCTCCTTGAGAGACATTGTGATAGTAGCACTTGGAGTGTGCAAGAAGAACCTAGAAATCTTTGGTTTACCATTAACCTGCTGCTACCTACCTTTTAGTTCACTTGTATACGTGGTTAGATAATCGTCTTAACCTCCTGGTTCTCTTTATTCTCTGCATTCTGAAGAAATTTTGTTGATAAGTGCTGCTTTGAAACTGACATCCTTAGGAATAAGTTCTGTTTCTTACCTTTCTGCATACCTTTCGCGATGAACGTTTTTTACTGATTCATATCGGAAGTGTTTAATTGCTTTGCTGTATGAAGTCGTAGGATTATTTCACTGCACCATCTTATATTACTAGTTATGACTTAAATCTTCTCTTGTTAAGCATACACTATGCCCGAAAAGTTCGATAACAGGTGAGTTTGCAGGCGGTGCAAAGGGTAAGTTTGTTTTTTTTTTTTTTTTTTTTTTGAACAAGGGGGGTAAGTTTGTTTTCGCGGAAGAAAATAAAGACTTCATAAGTAAACTATGTCGAACCGACGATAGTTCAAGAGCTGCTAGATATGCATCAGGCAAAATGGTTCTTACCAAATGCCCCGAAAACTTGCACAAAAACAAATTAAGCTCCCAGAAATTGTTAATGGCTGATTTGCAGGGGCTGCATAGTGAATGTTGTCTTGTAGATCACATATATTTGGCTAAAGCTCCAAAGAAATTAACATAGGAATTGATCGCCGGCGCCTTTTATACTGTATTTTTTTGGTAACGAATGATGACAGCGGGATCTCAGATCTATCACGCACTATCTTATTTTTTTCAACTTGACCACATAGCATCAAGTGATTGATCCCGAATGCCACCGTATTAGCGTCTCAGTTGCGTGTAAGTTATTCTCGAAGGTTGCAATTGTTTGAGTTGAAAAAAAACTCTTCTCACTGCATGGGTGGATGCTGTGCATACAGGAATATGCTTTTCTAATTGTGTGGTTATGTATCTTTCAGAATCCAGATCTGCTTTACAAATCTGGCAATCCATAATATTTGAGTTCAGAACTGTGCACACAAAGGCTGCAGGCAGACTGGCAGAGGCAAAGGGAAATAATAGGATGTAGGGGTGGGTGAGTGCATGTGATATGCTCAATTATAGTAATAGTTGGTCTCCTTTTTTTTTAAATGAAAGTACTGATAATGGATTAGGCGAGTCGAACTACACATAAGGTTAGGTTGTCGGACTATAGCTTTATTCTCTAAGCCCGCACAAGACGGTTAGAAATAACCAAGACCCCGAAATTAGCCATCAACTACAAAGTAGCCTACTTTCTTCCTCCTTTGAGCAATTAGAAAGGTCTCGCTTATTTATTTTTTTGTTTTTGAAAACGGGAGGTCTCACTTATTTATTGAAATAATTCTAGTTGCTCTTCTTTTCTTTTTTTTGGGAAAACTCGACGGTACGAGGGTAATTTTATTGATAACGAAAAAATAAGTTAAACCTAGTCAGGGGGGACATAAACCTTACCCCTCAAAAAACAGAGACAACAAAAAGGAATACACTAAAAATAAGGGGGGATATAAATCTTACCTTTCTAGAAACAAAAAACGAGAATAATACAAAGAAAAGATGGGGGGACATGAAACCTAACCCCTCTAGAACCAAACCTAAAGGTCTAAACCTGCAAAACAAGTCAAACAACACCATAAAGTTAGGAGAAAAAAGAAAGTGAGACAAACCTGGATGCCGACATGCACATTAATTTGAGAAGCGAAATAACTCTAGTTGCTCTAACTTAATTTTCATTCCCATTTTCAATCTCCTTTGTGTGTGGGATAGACAACGTGGGCAGGACCGCCGCATAGGGCAACTCTCTCATCGAGATTAAGTTATATAACACCAAAATACTGAAATTATTTTGCTTGGATCTCTTCTGGTAAGAAAAAGGCTTCTCAATCAATTTGGTTGGATGTATTATCACAAATTCAAATTTGAGAAAGAAATAGCTTGTATGGTTGAGAAAAGCACCTTTTGGACGAAAGGACGCTAGAAAAGTGTTTAATTACTAAGAAGGAAAATGCTTCGAAACTTAACTTTTTCCACAATCTCTCACACATGAAATTTTGAACCAAATGCTGTGGGGGGCATAAAAGTCATGTGGAAGAAGTAAGAAAATGAAGAACTTTGGCCCAAAACTTTCTCTTTTGTGGGGCTATACTCCATTTCTTGAAATTGAATCTTGTTGCCGGCAAATCATACATACTAGTTTAAAAACTCATTCACAATGGGTGAAATTGTGGGTAACGTTGACGTCCCACTGACTCATGGAGAGAAAAGAGTCCACGTGAGTTTGGTAGGACCGAGATAAAAAAGTGTCGTGCTTAAACAGTCGCATGAATAATGTGATCTGAGTACTACATATGTTTTCTGATTTGTAAATGAGCTATTGCATTTGACAACTTTATTCAAAACCTTCTCGTATATATTCAAGGGTATCATGTTTACTAATATTAATGTCGATGTGATGCTCTAAAACTTTAAAAATAGCTGGTGAAAGATTGCAATTTTCAAAAATTCTATGGTGTTCAGGACATTTTAACAGTTGAATTCTATTTTTTGTATTTTTAACCAAAAATCTAATAGTTAAAAAACTCGACGTATACAATACTTCGAGCACCGTAGAAAATCCATGCATGATACCTTCAAAGTTCAAACTTTGAAAACAACTCCACTTGTTTTGCCAAATTCCGTACTTGATGTTGAGTAATGTTTCAAGGATTCGAACGGCTTTATGTTCTAAAATATCATTACACCCACAAGTAAAGAAATGTGCCAACCCATTCTTTAGCATTTTAGATGTCGGGAAAGATGCTCGAGAAGTCCGCAAACGAAAGAAACAAAATAGTGAACTTATTCTAATTTGTTAACTACATTGAAATGTTTGGGAATTGAAGAGAAAATCAAGAAGAAACGATGAACAGAAGGATGAACACAGAGATCTTAGAGAGAGAGTTTAGTGAGAGAAATATAATTTGTATTGACTGATAGAATGAAGATTACACTCTGTTTTTATAAGAGAAATCTTAACTACTTTAACCAAATACTAACAAACTTACTCATTGTATTGCTAATTTGCTATATTTCGAACTTGTATTAATACTAACAAACTTACTAACTGTATTGCTAACTGTATTTCTAACTGTATTACTAACTTGAAGGGGATTCAAATTTGGACGTCCGTTGATATTAGAGAGTTAAGTATACCGTTTGTAATGAGACAGGACGTGAAGCGTGAATGCATGTTGGATATGTGAAGAAATCTACCATCGATCTCCTTGAGACACATTGATAGTAGCACTTGGAGTGTGTAAGAAGAAACTAGAAATCTTTGGTTTACCTTTAACCTGCTGCTAACTACCCCTTCAGTTCACTTATATACGTGGTTAAATAATCGTCTTAACCTCCTGTTTCTTACCCTTCTGCATACCATTTCGTAATGAACTTTTTTACTGATTCATATGGGATGTGAAAAGTTTGTTTTCGCGGAAGAAAATAAAAAAGAATGCTTGCTTCGTAAGTAAACTATATCGAACCGACGATGGTTCAAGAGCTGGTAGATATGCATCAGGTAAAATGGTTCTTACCAAATGCACCAAAAAATTGCAGAAAAACAAATCAAGCTCCCAGAAATTTACTTGCAGTACAATCTGGCAATCATTTTTAATAGGCTAGAACACACTGTTGGTTGCTGACTTGCAGGGCCTGCATTGTGAATGTTGTCTTGTAGATCACATGTATTTGTATTTCTTTGGCAATGAAGGATGGTGGCGGTATCCCAGATCTATCATGCACCGTCATTTTTTTTTTAACTGGACCACATAGCATCAAGTGATTGACCCTGAATGCTGCCTCATTGGCGTCTCAATTGCGTGCAAGTTATTCTCAACTGTTGCACCTGTTTGAGTTGACAAAAACTCTTCTCACTGCATGGATGGATGCTATGCATATAGGAATATGCTTTTCTAATTGTGTAGTTATGTATCTTTCAGAATCCATATCTGCTTTATAAATCTGGCAATCCATAATATTGGAGTTTAAATAAAGGCTGAAGGCAGTGGCAATGGGAAATAATAGGATATAGGGTGGGTGAGTGCATGTGATATGTTCATCTATAGTTGGTCTCCTTTTTTATTAATTAAAGGACGATAATAGATAAGGCGAGTTGAACTACACATAAGGTTTGATCGTCGGACAACAATAGTAGTCTTATTCTCTAAACTCACACAAGGTGGTTAGAAAGAACCAAGACTCCAGGATTAACCAGTAACTACAAAATAGGCTGCTTCTTTCCTGCTCAAAGCGATTATAAAGGTCTCACTTATTTATTAAAATAACTCTAGTTGCTCTAACTTAACTTACATTCCCTTTTGTCATCTCCTTTTTCCGTGGGAGAGAATCATGTGCAGGACCGCTGCATAGGACAACTCTCTCAACGTGATTAGAGAGTGAGATTATATGACGCCAAAATACTGAAATTCTGTTTATTCTTTTGCGAGATTGGTGAAACATGCAAAGTTACATGAACCTGACGGAAGATTTTTTCCCATTTGTGAGGGAGATGAGTGTAATGTTTTCTTGCCAAGGCAATAAGAAAAGGGAAAGATAACTTCATTTGCTTCTCAATCAATTTGTTTGGATGAATTATCACAAATTCAAATTTGAGAAACAAATAGCTTTTGTGGTTGAGAAAAGCACCTTATGGACGAAAGGACTTGATAGAAAAGTGCTTAATTACGAAGAAGGGAAATGCTTCAAAACTCAACTTTTTCCACAATCTCTCACACATGAAGGCTTTTGAACCAAATGTTGTGGGGGCATAAAAGTCATGTGAAAGAAGTAAGAAAATTAAGAACTTAGGGCCAAAACGTCATCTCTTATGTAGGTCCATACTCCATTTCTTGATATTGATTTTTTTCGTCGGCAAATCATACAAGCTAGAGAGAAGGGCAGCTCTCATATCAAAACATACCCACATAGTTTTGTAAGACTGAGTTAAAAAGGTGTCGTGCTTAAACAGTCATATGAATAATGTAATTCGAGTGCTACGTGTGTTTTTCCATTTGTGTATGATCTATTGCAATTGACAACTCTGCTAAAAACCTTCTCGTTTATATTCCTGGGCATCACAATCGACATTAATAAAAATCACACATACTACCAAACTTAACATCGATGTGATGCCCTAAAACCTTGAAAAGAACTAGTGAAAGATTGCAATTTCCAAAATTCTTTGGTGCTCCGAACATTTTAACCGTTGAATCTTAATTTTTATATTTTTAACAAAATATCTGATGGTTAAAAACCTCACCGTAGATACCTTCAAAGTTCAAACTTTGAAAACAACTCCACTTGTTTGCCAAATTCCGTACTTGATGTTTGACTAATGTTCCAAAGATTCAAACGGCTTTATTTTCTAAAGGGTTTATATCACAAATGGTCCCTGACATTCATCAAACACATCATTTTGGTCCCTGATATTCAAAATCAATAGAAATGGTCACTGAGATTGATCAAACACATCACAAATGGTCCTTCCGTTAAAAACTCTTTGGGCAATTTTCAGCACTTCGTAACTCAATCGTTTCTTAACCAAATTTGACTCATAATATATCAAAATGAAGAGAGGAAAGTGTAGAACAAGATTATACCTATTTTGAAGCCTAATGGTTGCCGGAGATGGCCGGAAAATAGCCTCAACTGTGGCTGGTCCGCGGAAAAACTGGAAAATTCGCCGGAAACTGGGTAAACTTTAAACGTTCATAACTTCTTCAATACTTAACGAAATTGAGTGATTCAAAAATGAAAATCATACTTCTCGACGAGACAAAGAGAATGGTACCTTTATTGACTACTAATTCACCGTGGTTAGGCCGGAAAACAGCTCGAAATTGGATAACCATTTTCGAGTTAGCCAATTTCAAGCCGTTTTCCGGCCAAACTACGGCGACTTAGCCATCAAGAAAAATACCACTCTCTTTGTCTCATCAAGAAGTATGATTTTTGTTTTTGAATCACTTGATTTCGTTGATTATTGAAGAAGTTATGAACGTTTAAAATTTACCCAATTTCGGGCGAGTTTTCCAGTTTTTCTGCGGACCAGTCACATTTGAGGCTATTTTTCGGCCATCTCCGGCAATCATTGGGCTTCAAAATAGGTATAATCTTATTCTACACTTTCATATCTTCATTTTGATATATTATGGTCAAATTTGGTTAAGAAACGATTGAGTTACGAAGCTTAGAAAATTGCCCAAAGAGTTTTTAACGGAAGGACCATTTGTGATGTGTTTGATCAATCTCAGGAACCATTTCTATTGATTTTGAATGTCAAGGACCAAAATGATGTGTTTGATGAATGTCAGAGACCATTTGTGATATAAACCCTTTTCTAAAATATCATTACACCCACTAGTAATGAAGTCTGCCAACTCATTCTTTAGCATTTTTTTGTTTTTTTCCAAAATTCTTTAGCGTTTTAGATGCCGGGGAATGAGGCTCGAAAAGTCCGCAAACGAAAGAAACAAAAAACTATTGAACTTATTCTAATTTACAGAAAAGAGAGACTCAAATTTGTGTGCAAAAAGACGAACACATTGGCCCGACCAATTGCCCTAGATTACGTCAGACAAAACGAAAGAGAGAAAACAAACAGTATAACCAACAAAACTGTCACTGAGTCGTTGAATCGAATAAATAAGCTAACACTTTCAAATGTATAATGGAAATACATATCCGTCATCAAATTATTGTTCTAAGCTCATAGAACCGAGATAAACACGAAAATATCTTCTCCGACCTGCGAAATAAATACTCCCCTAGATCGAAACCAAAAGCTCTGAAGCTCGGAAGCTCGGAAGCTCGGAAAAAATGACGATCAGATTACAAACCAACCCTATGACTGAATATCGAAAGCAATGATACTGTCAACCGAAAATCAATCTATTTCGCAACAACTCCGTTGGCCTCAACAGCCTTTCCTTCGACTGGGTTCAACTCATCCCATGCTTCGACCCATGTGACCATGGCATCTGCAAGCTTGATGAAGTAGTCATCGACCTTGCCGAGTTTAGCCTTGACTTGCTTGGAGAGTTCAAGGTAGCAGCCCTGGACGGTGGTGCAATCCTTTGGGAGGGTGGAGGACTGGAAAAAGGGGATCAACTCCTCTTGCCAGTAGATTCCTTTGTATTCCTTCTTAAGGTTCACAAATGGATTGCTTGCCTTGCTATGCCAGATGTAGGGCAATCCTGTCTTCACTCCCAACCCCAAGTGGTCACAGATAACCTATAAATCCAACAATGACAACTCATGTGAGCCACTAAAATTCGAAAACACAAGCAGGGTGTTTTGATTTCGAAATCATTGCAATGTAATAACAAAGGACTATACAGATTTATAGGCTCTAAAGGTATTTTGAGAGATACCTTCATGCACCAGCCAGCCCACATGTCGTCGTAGCGCCCGATTGGCTGACCATCACCCATGAGTCCGAAGTACATAGCAGGTCCAATCAACTCACGGTTGAATGCCAGATTCATGCCGCACATGGGAAAGAGAGTTCCCTTGGGAATGGTCAGGACTGCATCCACAAACCTGAAAACACGGTAACATTATAGTCAGCAAGCATTTTATAAACTCACATACACAATTTCCAATGGATGGAAAATGGCAGAACAATGTACCTGGTGTTTCTCTCTAGAGGCTTAACAAGCTGGGTCGGAGCATCATAATCCGGGATGTTGAGCCAGAGGCCATGAGAAACAGCAGTTGGGATACCTTCACGCAGACTGAAGGGGTATCCACGAACGAAATCTGCACCTTCACGGTATGGATCGTACAGGGTGTTGAAGAAAAATGGAGTTGAGGGAGACAGAAGGTTCTTGATATGCTGCTCAAGGGCATTGATATCTTTGCCAGAAGGATCCTTAGCAACCTGCATTTTCACAAAGAGTACCATACTTCAGTTAGAACACCACAGTTTCACAAGAATTGTACATACCGATGAAAGCTGAAACACATTCGCACCACAATAACCGCTAATTTCATCAATGGTTTCAAAACAAGGATCATTGACCACTCAAAGTTCGGATAAATGAAACCAAAATTCAATTTCTAACTTAATCAAGATTTAGAGCCTGAAACTATGAAGTGTAGATCCGAAAGTAATCTGAATAGGATGCAAGGTGGAGATCTGTGAATGCGGTAACAATATATCAATTAGCCTAGTGCTGAACCATTAAGATTTATGCAAACGAAACGAAACTCAATTGTCAACCCATCATTCAAAAGCTTTGCTATCATAATAGCGCAATTAGATTGACATGCTATCACCGAAACGAGATCAGAAGACAATGACTAAACAAACCCATCTCTGCACAAGACATTAAGTTTACCAACTGAAAGAACTCATGGTAAGAAACAGATCCAACCAAAAGAAACTCAGTTAGTAACATATAACTCAAAAGAAACACAGATCAAAGCAGGTAATGCATATTAAGATAATAAACGAAGAGCATAAGTCTAACAATAGCAACAGAAACAGATCTAAGCAACAAAAGCAACAGAATTTCAGCACAGACTAATCAATTTGAGTCGAATCGAAATTCAAATGAACTACAAGATTTAAAAAACCCCAACAAAACCCAAAACCCACCAAGATCCAGGCTTTTAAACTCAAAAATCGAATCCCACATCCAAAACAGCCCCAATTAAGATCCCGAGTTTTCGAAACCGATACTTACAAAGCAATCGTCGTCGATGGTGAAGATGTACTTCTTCTTGGAGACCATGTAGCCGAAGCATCTGCAAGCAGAGTCCTTGAAGGAGATGCAGGATGCCTTGGGACCAAGAATCCGGTTGATGTCGTTGCGGTTGTAGAGCTCGTAATCGAAACCTTCCGGGACCTTGATCACCTTCGACGGGTCGCCGTCCTGGACAATGATGAGGTGGTACTGCTGGAAGAAGGGCCTCCACATCTGGAGGAAATCAAGGTTTCGGATGGTGGGGATGACGATGTCGAGCTCGTCTTTCAGCAGAGGGGTCGGGGCGACCTTGCTGTACTCCGCCATGGCTGCAGCTGCTTCTCAACGACGCGGAGAGAGATGGGTTGGAGTTTAGAGAGAGCGTTGAGTTGGGAGAGTGGGAGATGCGCCTGTATTTGAAGTATTTGAAGGCTTGTTGACACGTGCGAAGAAACGGGCGACACGTGCGAAGAGGGAGGATTTACAGTTTGTAATTACAAATACATATTTGTAAGGATTTTGATTAGGTTATCATAATTTGAGATTATGTGGGATTTTTGGGATTTAGAAGTGAATGAAATATTTGTTTTGGTATTGTGAAAATTGGAAGAAAATTCAAGTGGGATTTGAAATGTTGGAGAGAACTAGATTTGGTCAAATTCTAATTCTTAATGGGTCAAATGAGTGGGATGAAATATTCTTTACTCATTATGTGTGTGGTTTCTTTTATTGATTGCCACGTATTAAGTTTGTGACAACAAAGTGAACGAAAATTAAATTTATTAATACGTATCAATTAATAATAAAGACCAGCCACAAACAAAATGAGCGCAAAAGATTTGAATTCAAAATATAATTAGTAGAAAAGTAAAAGGGCAAAATAACAATCATGGTGTAATTTACTAAGTTTTTTTCTTCTTATAAATGTCTCTCCTAATGTATTTCTAGATCTTAGGGATTTTCTTCTATTAATGTTGTAGGCCTAAATAACATGGATAAGTTTTTAAGAAAAAAAATTAATGGAATTATATTGAGAGTAAGTTAGGACATATTCTTGAATATCATTAATTGTATATGACAAAGAGATACTCTTAAGTGTTGCCACTTAATATTACGGTCTAGTAGTACTCCTCTTTACTTGTAAGTGAGAGGTTTTAGGTTCGATTCTCGCTAAAGGCGAATTTGAACCACATTATTGCTAGCGCATTGTGAGGCTAAGCCCACTCCCCTCCCTCTTAATGAAGATAATATCATTTGTTCAAAATAAAAAATACTCTTAAGTGTCACTAAGTGTCTACAATTATGTATCTATCTATTTTATTGCGTGACTAGTCGATGACAATAAAGCTACAAATAAAGTTGTAAACAATCCACTTGACATATTATATAATGTAATTTCCAATTTTTCATATTAACAATATTTAAGAAATTTTACAACAAAATTCTCTAGTGCTTTTGGGGATATTCCGGACTTTTAATTGTTAGATGTTAATTATTCTATTTTTGACAAAAAAAAAATCTATAATTAAAAACTCATTTGAAATTGTTTTTACATTAACTAAAAACACTTTTAGTAAAAATATTTTGGAACTAATCGGTAGTGAAAATGCAAATGAAACTTAGAAAAGCATTTGAAGTGCTCTTCAAGTAATTTCAGAACCCAGAAACATTTTCTCTAAAAACGCTTTCAATCATTTTAAAAATACTTCTAAATGAGCCTTAAAATTTCAGAATTGGTAAACATGTTCAAATGCTTTTACAAAACGAAAACGATTTCTACTTTTTCTATATAGAACATTATCAACACACTTTGAATCATAGTCAATTCTTGTGACACTTTGACGTACAATAAAATCAAAGTAGCTTAAATCACGGGGATCATTGGCAAAAAAAAGCATAAAATCTTGGTAAAACCCCACCATCAACCCCAAGCAAGAGTTTAATAACCCCACCATCAACCCCAAGCAAGAGTTTAATTTGAGGAAAACTAATGAAAAATGCTTGAAAACTTTGAGTTTTAACGATAAGAACAAAATAAAAGGTAAAACAAGTAGTACTAAATTTAATTTTTTAGAGTAAAAATGTGATTTTTTGTTAAAATGAGCAGTATCGAAATTTTTCCGTTAAAGTTACGTTTAAGTTGGGGAAAATTGGGTAGGCGACTCCTTCAAAGTCGCCGGTGGCTCTTACATATTTGGACATTTCTCTCCTCCTTTCAAATGTCAATTTCTCGTTTGTCCTTGTGGAATCCCAACTCCCGAACCCATTAGGACGCGGCCACGTCCCCAGCCCGACGTGTTCCCGACCGACACTTTCACTACTTTGAGTATTAGAAACACTGGATCCAAGCCCTTTGCCGTAGATCTCGAACTTGTAACAGAGAGATATTCTAGTTTTAAATAATTATACTATTATACTTAGTGTATTGGACCGTGTCATCGTCAAACTAAAAAAATCTATGTCTTTGAGGGTCAAGTATTGGCAGATTTTTCAGTATGTTTGGAATACGGAGTGGTAAATCACATGTCATTATGCAAGTGGTGAGATACTTGTTTGATCAAGTGATATTCTTCTTCACTTGTAAGTGAAAAATCTTGGGTTTGATTCTCGTCAAAAGCGAATTTGATTCACATTATTACTAGCACATTATAAAACTGAGTCATTCATAGGGGTGGTTCGGTATGGGATCCCATACCGAAACCCTTGTCCCGATTCCCAAACCAAAATTTTCGGGAATCCTAATTTCAATACCGATCCCAAACCAAATTTTCGGGAATCCCAATTTTCAGGAATCCCGAAATAATTTCGGGATTTCGGGACAATTCGGGAATCTCGAAATGGTTTTGGGCTTTTGGACTAAAATTTGACATATTATGCTTTTGGGCTAAAATTCAACCTTTTATATTGAAAATTTGACATATCCAATTCAAATTCCAATCACAATTCATCATATATCCAAATTCCAATCAATAACTCACATATCCAATTCAAGTGCAATAACATTAACATATTCAATATGTGCAAAGTAAGAGGAAACAATTAAACAGAATTAAAGAGAATTCGTATTTATTCATAAAGAGGAAACACAATTAAAGAGTCATATCTATTTATAAAGAGAATTCATATTTATTCATATCTAACTAATGTCCATACGACATAAACAACACAAGCATCTGAATGCAAAATGATGATATAGTACTAACCTTGAAGAACCTCAATTCAAACCGATCTCCTTAAGCTTCAATTCAAGCAGGTAATGGAGTGGCAAGTATATATAAAGAATTATACTATATCTATATGGGACAAACAAGCTGAAACCTGAAAGCCTAACAAGGAATAGATGGACGGCGTAGATTAATTTGAAACAATCCAATGGTTCAAATTAGTTCTAATTATAATTAAAAAATAAAAAAAATATATATATATAATAATTAAAAATATATATTTTCGGTTCGGTATGGGAATACCGAAATATTGGAAAGGTAATCCCGATTCCCATACCGAAATTTTGGTATTTTTTCGGTTTGGTAATACCGAAATTTTGGGAAAATTGGTTTGGGACATTTTTGGTTTGGGATCGGTATTTTTTTGGTTTGGTTTGGGAATTTTTTCCACCCCTAGTCATTCATCACCCTCTTAGTGTAGATAGTATCGTTTAGTACAAAAAAAACAATAACAACTTGAAAAATAAAACTTCTATTTACTTATATAATAATACGTGGTGTACCATCCGTGTTTCGAACACATTAAAAAATTTCTTCAAGTATTGAGTGGGGTGGTCCCCAGCTGTCTCTTTCATTTACTGCACAGTTTTGTTTTGGTCAATAGAATTTCACAATCTTCCTTCCCCTCTTTGAAAAGGGTAGATCCAAAAAATGTGGGATTTATTTAGTATAGTTTGGTCATTTTGGTCTACCCCAAATTAATGGTTTTTGAAATTACTAGTGGATCATGCATGTGATCAGTTGGTTTAGCAGTATTTAGTTTTTATTTAGTCGAAAGAGATCTCATATTAGATTTAGGACTTCTGTAGAAGTACTTTTAAAATGACTGAAAGTGCTTTTCGAGAAAATATTTTTTGTTTCAAAAGCACTTGAAGTGCTTTCTGCAAGAAGCACCAGTTATGTGCTTCTTCCAGGAAGCACTTTAAGTATTTTTCTAGAATTTACTTGCATTTTTACTAATGATTGGTTCCAAAAACATTTTCACCAAAAGCGCTTTTAGTTATTTTAAAAGCACATCTAAACGAACTCTTCTATAAATATAAGAGCAATAAATATATTTGTGTGAATTCGGTACAATTTAGAGTTGAGGTTAACAATCTATACTCACAACAAAACTAAACCGCTACAACTAGGCTAACCGCAGCACACGTAATTAAATATCAAACCTATCATAAGTATTCATTTTCCTCTCTTATCATTGTGAGTTGAACTTGAGAGAGTTTCCAATTAGGAGAAGACAACTACCCTCAGATCCAGGGACGAAGACAGAAATTTCTTCTAGTGGGGGCAACCGAAAACAACAAAGAAAATATTATTATAGTATAGTTATACTCAATATGATATTAATGATGATTTCAAATGATGATGTATCACAATTCTAATGTTACAAAAATTTCAATATATTAGTGGAAAGTGGCAAAGTGATAAGAAATATATAAGTACATGATAGGCGGGAGATGGTTTTTTCTGTTTGAATGACAGAACAAGAGCACTATCGCTAATATAATATTTGATATGGTGTACAAATAGAACGAATGTATGTTAGATATTAGATACATATATTTTATTCAAAGATAGCCCGTGTATATTATATGATTGTAATTGTAACTAAACAAACGAATTACTTGAGTGGGGCATCTGCCCCACTGAGCCTTCATTGGCTCCGTCCGTGCTCAGATCAAATGCTAGTTGATATTGTCACACGATCGTAACCTTCTACACAATCTTATACAAACACATGGAGAATTCATAATTTAAAGTATAGTATTATTATTAATGTATAATCCGTTCATACAACGTATATTAGTTGTATCACATGATGAAATTCTTTTAGTTACCGTTTGGTTTGACCTTCATTTTAATAGTAAATGCACCATACCAAATTCTCCTAGATAGCGGTGGTACATAGTAAATGCACCATACCAAACTTCACCAGAAAAGCAAACACCCCACCTTACAAAAATTCGGTCTCTAGGGTTTCATTTCATGCACATAAAATCTTTAAAATTTAGAACAAAATCCACCTTTCCAGCAATGATGAGGAAAAGCAATAACCCACGATCGCCACACACATCCTTTTAAATTATAGATTAAATTGGAACTTAAGATATCGAAAATACGGATTGAGATTTTCTCCAGATCTCATGATGAGTCCATATTATATTATATATTTTACCCTATTTTTGGTATTAATTTATTGATTATTTTGATAGAATTTTGATATTTTGTTATGTATTTCTAATGTAGGACATTCGACTTCCTCTTGTGCAAAAAGTGATCAAACGGATGAATTTTGGAGTGATTCCAATTGAAGGATGTTTGTGAGTCTTTCAAGATAATTGTATCAAAATTTCAGATTTTTCTACCAACTGTTTGACCGTGACGATGAAATAAAGGCCCAGCGCGCAACTTTCCCAGATTGACGTTTCTAGACATTTTGGGTATTTTGGAGGTCAAGATGGCATATTTTGAGAAAGATTCCTTCTGAGGATTTGTAGGGGACGTCTTCAGCTTTCAAAAGAGACCTTTTGGGACCAAATCAGAGTTGATTTGGTTGGTCAAAGTGTGATTTTTTTAGAACTCCGAATTTTAGTTCAAACAGGAAACCTTTTATTTTCTGTTTTATTATTTTGTTAGGTTTCCTAGTTTTATTCTAAGACCTTTTAGGGTTTTATTTCGTAGTTATATAAATAAGGCTTGTTAGCCATTAGGGTTCTTGAGGCAACATAGGAGGAAACGCACACACTATTGAGGGTTTTTCAAGTTTATTTTCAAGGTGTTTTCTAACCATGATTATAATAATATTTTGGTTTATGGTTGTGAGTAACTAATTTTCGTTTGCTAAGGCGAAGCCTTGAGCCTTAGCATGAATATGTAGTTTTTATTTAATTGCTTATGATATTATACATGCATACTTTGAATTATTAATCACTATGTTTTAAACTATCTCTATATCATAATGCTTAGCTACCATTAGGATGTTTAGATAAGTAATCGGATGCAATTCGATCGGAATACCAACGGGGAATTGAGTATTGCTTCTTGTGATTGATAATTGTAATTTCACATAGGATGAATACCACGTCTTAGGGGTTGCATGGTTTTTCAAAGGGTTTTCACAAAGCGTAATGAGTCATGCATGTTTATATTTGATCTGAATACCACAGACGAATTGCATGTTTGATATACGTTCTAGCTTGAATACCACGAGTAGAATATGCATTAGGAAAACCTAACCTTCAAAGTTGCATGGGTAATTCATAAGTAATTGGTAAATCTACATGGAGGATTGTTAAGGGAATGGCAGAACCCTAGGTTTTTACAATTTGGTTTTCAAAACTCTTTTCTTTTGTTTTCTTTACTTTGTCAATTTATTTCATTATTTTTAATTAAATTTGTTTTTAATATTTCAGGTCATTAAATAAATCTCTTCTAAACTTTGTTTTCAAATAATTAATTAAGATTTGGTATTTACATAAATTATTCATTCAATCCCCGTGGAGAACGACCTTACTTGAGCTGCTATACTACGACAACCTTGTACTCTTGCAAGTATTTTTATGTGTTTTTATCCCTACTTTTGCAGGTGGTAAAAATACCTATCATCCCACACTTTGAAACTCATGAACCGAACAATCTAGATCGTTTAAGGAAGATTTCTGAGCGTTAGAGAGCGATTGTGTGTGAGGTGGGTAAGTGAAACGAAAGACTACATAATTTAAATTGAATAGTCCGTCGGCTCGGAAATGTGAGATCCGAAGAGAATTGCACCCCTAGAAATACCACCACCGCACTACCACCGCTGAGTACAAGAGAGAGAAGTGATTTTCTATTTTAATACAAATGATAGTAAAGAAGGGAGAGTCGAACTTAGTATCTCGGATGTAAAAAATATTTTTAATCACTTTTAACTAAACACTCTAACGAAAAACAAAAACATGTCATGAAAACGACACATACTATTATATTATCAGTACAGAATGCTCGTGTTATGAAAAATTGCTCTCAAGCAGTGTGTAGTCTAGAACTATGGAATAAGTTGAAGTGCACGACATATCGTCAGGGAGTCGGATATTAGAGAAATAGAAGCTCCTTGGGATTGGCGACGTGAGCTGGGGGGGTTTTTACTTGCTGCGACGTGAGCGAACATGTTCCGTAGTTGTAAATTTGCTAAAATACCACCGACATGCCAACTGGTGCCCGCTTCCTGCCAACCAATATATCCAAAATTTCAAATACAACCACCTTTCTTTTTTTCTTATATTTTTTTTATGGGTTTTTTTTCCATTTGTATACGGACAGTGTTAGTCGTATACTCATTTTTATCTTTTGCGTACTCATATTAATTTTTTATCATTAATCTTCTTTAATTCATGTAATTCGATGACCGAAAATTAAAAGAAGTATATGAGAAGTAAAATTGGGTGTATGGATAACACCGAGATTAATTTAAAAAAAAATGTTAGATTATGGCAAGCATGATTGCCTCTGCTTTAAAACAAATGGGAATATGGGATACACCCACTAATCTACTTTTGATTCATCATTAGTCTCTCTAACTATACTAGTTAGATCCCATCGATATTTGATTAATCAAATCTTTTTTTCTTTCACCAATGAAATACCTCCGGATGTCATGTGTCTCTGACTCTCTGATTCTCTTATTTGAATATCGCTTGTCTAAAAACTATCAAGATTTTATAGTCGGGTTAATAACTTACTACTAATTCCACTGATACTGTTCTTGCTTAACACTCTTCACAACTAGACAGATATTGAGCTTTATCATAAAAAGTATCGATGCAAACAAATTGAAACCATTTATGATAGGTTGTAATTTAAAATTTTCAAGTTTTCGAAGTCGGACTATATTTTTCAACAGAAACAATCAAATTGAATTTATTTACAGGCCTTTACCACAAGTTGAGAAGAGCACATACTCCAACCATGAAAGCCATATTAGTCATGAGCTAGTTACTCAACCCACCAACCACCAATGCTATTAGGCCTTTTATTTTACAATTCTAAGGCCCTGGGTGGCCGAGAGGAGACTGGAAAGCCCAGCCCAGCCCTGTGTTCTTGAGTTTTACTTGTAATGTAAATATGGTGTTTGTGAACATTTTCAGAAGTGCTATAGAAAATATACATGCAGAAAAGCAGATGGGAATCACGGGATATTGCAAATTAAGAGGGTCCCAGCTGAAAGTAAAATTTTATACTAATACGTTTCTACGGTTTTGAGAAAAACTTAGGTAAAAGTGTCCGACCACGTCATTTGTGGATGTCTCTTACAAAAGCATAAACTCTCACTACTTTAGAACGAAAGTTGCTATAATCAAGCGGAGTCTCTCCTATTTAGTATTTATTGTGCACAAAGTGATTGTCCCTTGCAGTTGGTAATCATTTATGCCAACGTACCCTACCATTCTAAGATCACCAAATATTTAGTACGCAGTGTATAAATTTCATTAACTTTACTCACTATTCATAATTTCATATATAACTTCATCTTAGCAGTCTGATTTTTGTTTGTTTTATAAATAAAAATATAAAAATACGCGATATTAGCTTCTTGGAGTAGGACGTATAACGTCCACACACAAACCCGAAGGCTCACCGCCCCGTCCCTCCATTTCAATTCCAAGCACTGTTCAAATCTCAAACTATCTGCAGATTTGATGCCATACAGATGTCTTTTAGGCAAAGCACATCATGTTCCAAGAAGATGTTACTTAACATGGTTTTAGAAAACGTGGATAGATGAAAATAGATGAAAAAAGACCAAAAAAATAGTATGAAAAAGCTGAAATTAATTAGTTATGCAGGTCACGGTCAGCATCTGGCAAGAAGCTTGTGCAATCTACTGCTTTGTCTCCATAAGTGCTTTTCCAAATGGTGCACTGGTAGGTTGGTGAATTAAAAGCAATTTTTTGCTTCCAAAAAGCACCTGAATATTATTTAATTTTGGCCTCAGCTGCAGATACTCATACTGTAGATCCTGCAATGTAAAGAGAATACAAGGAGAAAATGTTAAATTATTTGACCGATATTTTTCTGATCTAAGCAATACTCTTGATAGATGCAGGAAGTTGACTTTTCTTGCTTAAAAACATAGGGGCTTGGTTGACCTCGTTAAACTTGGTATAAAATATGAGCAACTTTGTATCTAATTATAACATTAATCAGCAGCTTATCATCTTAAACCTGATCAGACGTCTTAAATAATTGGTTACAAACACCGAAAAAATGGGGAGATCACCTCATCGTCTGCGCCCACCTTCGCCGGCCGGCAGGATCAATGTTGCTGCAACAAGGAATCTTCCACACCTTTAAATTTTTATATACTGCAGACGTATATACATTCCTCATATACATATACATGTGTCGCAATCAAGTACATGAGAACATGACATCTGTAAAAACCCTAGCACAAGATATACTATTTGATTTGAGCTTAGTTGCTTATAAATACTGACCTTTCGACAGTCGTATTGTACCAATTAAATACGTTGTTCAAAAAACCCTAGGCAGCATACTGGAAGTTAATCCATGGAGATTAGGAAATGTAAAAGCACATTGTTTGCATCTGTCGTGTGTTTCACAATATTTTCTTATGCAGGTGAGATTTTTAACTGTAATTAGAACTCTAATTAGGAATATGATTCCTTGATTAAGCATCGTTGCTTGTTCTAACTCGCCTTTTTTTTTTCGTTCCGGTCGTGTTTGTAGTGGCTTATGATCCGTTTGATCCAAAAGGGAGCATAAATATCAGATGGGATGTTGTATCTTGGACTTCTGATGGCTATGTGGTGAGTGCCACAATAACTTGTAAAACATTTTTTTTGTTGTGTTTTTGGTATGAACACTTTGAGTAACCCTAACAATTAACAAATTCAACAAGTATAAAATATGAAGAAAAAAAAAAGTATCATGTCCAATGAATATTCCTCCAAAATTGTCAAAAAAGTACACAGAGATGATTCAAATCAATGCCAGCCTTTTTGTATAAGGTCAACTTTGTAATCTTATTTGTTTATTAATTTTCTTAGATTTTTGTTTAAGTTATGATTAAGCTCTAATTAGTACAAAGATTCAAGCATTTAGAATCTCTAAAAAGTTCATTAAAACAAATGCTTATTAATATTACCTTGATTACCCAGGCTGCAGTGACAATAAGCAACAACCAAATGTACCGCCCCGTCACGAGCCCAGGGTGGACCTTAGGATGGACATGGGCTAAAAAGGAGGTGATCTGGTCCATGGCGGGAGCTCAAGCCACTGATCAAGGATACTGCTCCAAGTTCAAAGGAAATATTCCACACAGCTGCTCAAAAATTCCTTCAGTTGTTGACTTGCCTCCTACGGCTCCATACAACCACAGATTTTCTGATTGCTGCAAGGGTGGTGTGTTGGAGTCACTTGGACAAGACCCCTCAGCTGCTGTCTCGGCATTTCAGCTGAGTGTCGGGCATTCAGGTACCTCGAATAAAACAGTAAGACCACCCAGGAATTTTTTCCTGCTTGGTCCTGGGCCGGGGTATACCTGCAGTCCTGCAACCATTGTGCCACCCTCAGTCTCCTACTCGCCTGATGGTCTGCGTAAGACTCGAGCAATGAGTAAGTTTTACCATTCGAACAAATTGTGCCCAAAGTGTCACATTCTATCTTCTGATCATATCTTCGCTTGTACATGCAATAGCGTTTCAACTAGTGGCCTTTAATTTCATATGTTTCAGCATGTGGTTTATATAAATTGCTTCGACAGCAAAATAAGAAACAGTACGTCTCTCTAACATGTAAATATCGTGTTCCCTTTTCCGCAGTGACATGGAGTTTAACATGTAGTTACTCGCAAGTGCTGGCTTCCCAGAACCCTACTTGTTGTGTCTCTCTGTCATCTTTTTACAACCCGATGATCACTCCCTGTCCGTCTTGTGCTTGTGGCTGTCAAAATAAGAATAACTGCGCGTCAGTACTCTCGTACCCAACTTTCTTAGCCCAATCAATTTCGAGACTTGTAAGTTTATATTATCTGCCCTCTAACATTAGAACATATGCAGGGACAATGACCCTTCAAGTGTCGTAAGTTTGAAAACAGTAGTTCAGAAAAATGCATCAATCTTACAATGCACAGATCACATGTGCCCAATTCGAGTCCATTGGCATGTGAAGGCTAACTACCGAGCGTATTGGCGCGTGAGGATTGCCGTCACAAACTTCAAGTACCGGATGAATTATACACAATGGACTCTTGTTGCTCAGCATCCAAATCTCAATAAACTTGCTAATGTTTCAAGCTTTCTCTACAAGCCACTCATTCACTACAACACAAGTAAGTTTACAACGGAACTACAGTATTTGTATATTAGTACTATTCATTTTTCTCAATCTGTTACACTTCGAATATGTACAGACGACACTGGCATGTTTTACGGCATAAAAAATCATAACGACCTACTAATGGAAGCTGGAACTGGTGGACATGTCGAATCAGAGCTTATTCTCCAAAAGAACACGAAGGAATTCACATTGAAGCAAGGTTGGGCATTTCCATTGAAGATTTACTTCAATGGTGATGAATGCAAGATGCCCCTTCCTGATATATATCCATCCCTACCCAGCTCTACTAATTCAAATCCAATTTCATCGTCTACACTAGCTACCCTTTTTCTTTCAGCACTACTACTAGTCTTCTTCTGCTCCCATCACTAACGGCGCGACCAGAAATCCGAATGATGGTTTGAAGATGTTCCATCTTCATCAATACAACTAATGGAATGATTGGACAAGAAAAGATTGGGAGTGTCTGAACTCTGTCACTATATGCATGTAGGGTTGTGATCAAGTTCAGAAAAGTTGAACAAATGTGTAAAATTATATTTGAACACAAATGTATAGAGAGACAAAGCAGAGGATAATATGGAGATCCAAACATAACTGATGGAATGTTTAGAGTATCTCTATTTCCCGAACATGATCTTGTAAATATCTGTATAAATGATCTTTCCATCGTGTTCGATTATAGCAGTAAGTTGGTAACCTCGGAATCTAAAGCTACTTGGCGTTTTGAATCCAGTTCCAACAATGCACTTTTGAGAGAAAGCGGAACTGCTTGACGCTGCATATTAGAACTCATTAAAGCAAAAAACAAAGAGAAAACGTAGTCAGGGGCAAGGGCAACGGAGAATCAAAACCCCTCCAAGAAAAAATAGAACAAAGCACGACAACATAAACAACAAAATCACTCCTAGCAAACCTATAACAAAGAAGCCGAGAAAGATTACGAGAATAATTAGTAACAGCACAAGGAGGGCATGAATCTTACCGATGAACCCGGGTGATTAACACCACAATTAGCCAAACCGTCGGCCACTTGTAGCAGAAAACTTGGACGAATCACTTTAATCATATTGTATTACAGGTTAATCAAAATTTCATGAGGGTACATAATATAACAAATGCTGCAGAGGTTGAAAAATCCCTGTCTGATTTAGAAAACCCAACAGTCCCAAAGTTTAAAATCCAATCTAATGATTTCTTATATTCCACACTTCGTTTTTTTTTTTTTTGTTTAAATCCAGGGGAGGATGGATTGAAGAGAAAGAGATGCAAAAGTCATTGTCAAGTGTAAGTATTGTAATTTCTAGACGGAAAACTGTTCAGATTGCTTTTTCATGCGAGTTAGATAGTTGTATCATCGAGTTTATAATCCTATGAACGTGTATGATCCTTGAAAACTAAATTGTCCTAACATCAATGTACGACATACATTGTAGATCCAACATCCATCACACTTATAACTGTTATGAGAGATGATGCATATGGCATACGAAGGTTGTAGATAAATTTTCCCTAAATGATCATGTCTTTTTGGAGAGATTTTACTACGTAATCGGAAGTACATCTTATCTTTTTATCTTTCTTATCACGTGTTTGGAATAACATTTTGGCATGCGGGAAAAGGTAGTAGGTCATTTTCACAAGGGAAGTTTACTAGTTGTGTCAAGCTTTGCCCCGAAACGCAAGATACCATCGATAGTCACATCAAACATAGAAATACAAAGATTGCAGGTATAATCTACATTTTTGGTAATACAGATCATGCTTGTGGAGTACTCAAATTAAATCTCTTATTTGTCATGAATGGATCCAAAAAATATGACCTACAATTATGCTGACGGTGGGCTGTTGTGTTGAAACATTCCAAAATTTGCATAAAATACCTAATAAAATCAGTAGGTGAACTTGGTTTAAGCTCCTTAACAACACTCATGTTTGTTCATAATTTCTCATGCAGGTCAGCTTCCAAAAAAAGATCAGTGGTTGGCCAAGCTACGACAATCAATTATTTCGGAGACCGGAAAAACTCACCGAGACATTTCAACTTCTCTCTGATCACTATCGTTTGATTAACCAACGCAACAAGAATTCTTTCAAAAGTACAATTTGGCCCAATATTGTTCATTTGATGTATTTATAGCATTTAATTTAAACAAACGTGTTATATTAATGCATGTTTGGTGTCATCCAATTATATTTTAATTAAAAGGGATTTTTTTTTTTTTTTTTTTTTGTGAAACTCAACCGAAGTGAGCCAAACAAGACCACCGCACTTCACTTCGCCAGATTTTGCTCAAACAATTAAGAGAAAATTATAGCAATGGTTTCTCAATTTTAACTCAATTGGAGTAATGATCCCTCAATTAAAACTTCATGATCATTGGTCCCTTAACTCATCAAAATATGCAACTATGGTCCTTTTCGTCAACTTCGTTAGAATTCTGTCAAAATGAGTCATGTTGGAAGGATCATTACTACAATTGGGTTAAAGTTGAGGGACCATTGCTCTAATTAGGTTAAAGATGAGGGACTATTTCTCTAATTGTGTTAAAGTTGAGGGACTATTGTTACAATTTTTCTCATTTGGTTTTTCATATTTGCCCCTTGATTCAGCCTCATGTGCGTGGCATGTGACTCGTTTTGACGGAAGTTCTAATGGAGTAGAGAAAAAGGACTATAGCTGCACATTTTGATAAGTTAAGGGATTAATGGTAATGAAATTTTAGTTGAGAGACCATTACTTCAATTGAGTTAAAGTTAGGAGAGCATTACTACAATTTCCTCAACAAACAATCACATTAATGCGCTATTTAGCTACAAGCTCATGCTACGAGAACGGAAAAAGTTTTTATCTTTTCATGTTTCCCTAAATTTGAGAGTTTAAATAGCAATGTATATAAATTATTGAATGGGGTCGATGGCCGGAAAGTGCAGGCACGAGCGCACAAAGTGGAAGTGGTTTTAGCTACAAGTTAGTGAAAAGAAAAAAAAAATACAGAAAACTTGCAATTGAAGCAATCCAATTACGACATGCTTTCTTGGCTAAAAATGGGAGGCTTTTGAGCTCAAATGATATATGACCTAAAGAAGCAACAGTGTGTGGAAAGAAAACTGACCGTTGTGCTGTTGTCTTCAGAGCCTCTCGAAATCTCCCGCCAGCTTTCCACATCATATTCTTCACCAAAACTTGCTTCAAGATGCAGAAAACACATCGCAGATACACAATTTAAATAAGGTAATATATACATATATACATATGTGTATATATTATATATATGTATATCACATAAGATGAAATATCACTTGAAATTGTACCTAACAACCATTGGGTGATACATCTGCAGGCATTCACTTTCACTGATATAGTCTCTTCCCTTTTCCTTTCTAACACCCTACATATCTTTGTCTCCTATTCATTCATCCTCTCATCGCTGCCCGCTGGAAAGCGTGTGATCTGGTGAACCGAGGCCATGGAATTCGAAAACCAGGCCAACCCAACTCACAAAATCTGCCTCACATGTTGTTCTTGGTCTTGGATGAAGTTCACATTCTTGGCTGTGCTGTATTGCTTGATACTATCACCTGCAGGTAAGTTTTTTTTTATAACAAATCTAATTTGAAGAAACAGACCTTTATCTCTGTTATTGGTTTCATTAATTTATTTGTTTGTGTTGAGAGTTGTCCCACATTGGTGAGGGACAAGGTTTGCTATGTGCTTATATGATATTGGGCTACTCCCCATATTGCCAATTGGTTTTATGATGGAACCCCAATTTCATCATGGTATCAGAGCAAGGTTGTCCACGTGTAAAGCCCAACGGCCACACGCGCTCCACGTCACCCAGTTGTTGTCCACGTGTAGGCTTGAAAATCCGCCACACGTGCGGGGGCGTGTTGAGAGTTGTCCCACATTGGTGAGGGACAAGGTTTGCTATGTGCTTATATGATATTGGGCTACTCCCCATATTGCCAATTGGTTTTATGATGGAACCCCAATTTCATCAGTTTGCTGATGTTTGCTTTCGGTTTTGTGATCTTTAGCGGCGTATGATCCGTTGGATCCAACCGGAAATATAACGATCAGATGGGATGTTATGTCTTGGACACCAGATGGTTATGTTGTAAGATCTCTATCATTTAAGTGACTTTGTTTTTGTCCATGATTAAGAGTAGCGATTTACACATTCCCAGTTTAACTTCTAAGTTCCCCTTTTGAGTGTATAAATTGTAAATATAGAATACGGAGTGTATGAAGCTAAACTAAGAGTTTGAAAATCGCGACTCGTTGATTAATTTACAAATCAAATTCTTATCCATCATTGAATTATGTTAGGCTGCAGTGACTATGAACAACTTTCAAATGTACCGGCAAATCCCAAGCCCTGGCTGGACTCTCGGGTGGTCATGGGCGAAAAAGGAAGTGATCTGGACAATGGTGGGAGCTCAAACCACAGAGCAAGGAGACTGTTCAAAATTCAAAGCAACCATCCCACATTGCTGCAAGAAAACTCCAACAGTTGTAGACTTGCTTCCCGGAGTTCCCTACAACCAGCAGTTCACTAATTGCTGCAAAGGTGGCGTCCTAGCGTCTTGGGGACAGGATCCCTCAGCAGCAGTCTCTGGCTTCCAGGTGAGTGTCGGGCAAGCCGGCACTTCAAACAAGACGGTGAAACTGCCCAA
This sequence comes from Cotoneaster glaucophyllus, assembly GCA_036320875.1. Taxonomy (NCBI): domain Eukaryota; kingdom Viridiplantae; phylum Streptophyta; class Magnoliopsida; order Rosales; family Rosaceae; genus Cotoneaster; species Cotoneaster glaucophyllus. The sequence goes on along the minus strand of CM070065.1, from coordinate 26,147,378 downwards.
AAACTTCACCTTGCTTGGTCCCGGACCAGGGTACACTTGCGGCCCTGCAAAGGTCGTGCCGTCCACAGTCTTCCTCACAGCTGATCGCCGGCGAAAAACTCAAGCACTTAGTAAGATTTCCTCACTCTCATATTTCTAAGATCTTCCTACTCTCTCATCTTTCAAGTATCTCTTACTAATTTCTATGTATTTTCCTTGTAATGCAGTGACATGGAACGTGACGTGCACATATTCGCAGTTTCTAGCCTCCAAGAATCCAAGCTGCTGCGTTTCCTTTTCGTCTTTCTACAACGAAACCATTGTTCCTTGCCCGTCTTGCGCTTGCGGCTGTCACAACAAAAAAGATTGTGTCAAGTAAACCTCCACAACCCTATCCACATTATACAGTTTTGTACACACTTGACCTAATTTCTGGATGAAAATCTTTTACAATGCATACAGGAGTGACTCAAAGTTGGCACACAAGGCAGGAATAAACACACCGAAAAAGGATAATTCGCCGTTGCTTCAGTGCACGCATCATATGTGCCCCATCCGAGTACACTGGCACGTCAAGCAAAACTATAAGGACTACTGGCGGGTCAAGATGGCCGTCACCAATTTCAACTATCGGATGAACTACACAGAGTGGACGCTCGTTGTACAGCATCCTAATCTCAACAACGTCACTCAAGTCTTTAGCTTTGGTTACAAGCCCCTCGTCCCTTACCAATCCGTCAGTAAGTGTTACGATCGCGAGCTTCTGAAGCTTCTTTTTCTCAGAATTTTGAGTTTCGTCCTAATGTTCGAGCATGATTGACTGTAATCTGCAGATGACACTGGTATGTTCTATGGCATGAAGTTTTACAACGACCTACTAATGGAAGCTGGGCCATCAGGAAATATTCAGTCTGAGGTGCTTATGCAGAAGGACCAGAATACCTTCACGTTCAAGCAAGGATGGGCGTTTCCTCGAAAAGTTTACTTCAATGGCGATGAATGCATGCTGCCCCCGCCGGATGAATACCCGTCTCTCCCTAACTCCGGCCATGTAAATTCTATTTCAATCTTACAACAGGCAGCCTCCGTGCTTCTGATAATGTTTTCTTTATGTTTTTCACTTTCCTGATAAATTTTTGAAGGTCAGAGCGACAGATGTGGTGGTCCTGTGTGCGATAATTCGGTATAGATTGTAAACTATATCTGAATTCGTATAATCTCACACAATTTTTCCATTTCTGTCCGTGACACAATTTTATTATTGTTTTTGATCTGTAGTATGTAAAACGATACGCGGATTCTGAATTCAACAGGAATCTATGAACAAAACTCATACATCAACTTTAATTTCTTATGAAATATCATATGGTACTAACAACATACACTTTGGATTGTTCTAAATAATCGTACAACGGCTAAACTTGAACAAAAACAGTGGTGACGAAGAAAAAATGTAATACGTGTAACAGATAACGAAACAGAATTTTGTAGTGAAAGTCAAGCCGGAGTGCACCTGAACTGCTTGTATAGCTAGAATCCACAGCACTAATACATTTGACACCATCACTTGGATGGGAAACCTGAACTTGATGGGAAATTCTAGAGTGTATTGAAAAAACTGATAGACGTTGCTGCCTAGCCCGAACATACTCACTACGCATAAGCCAATAAGATTACCAGAGATGCGAAGGCGGTCATGACTGGACCAAGTATGCTAATAATTCGTTTGGGACTAGCATTCGGCAACCATGGGTAGGCATCAGGAGGTGGCATGACACAGTTGTCTCCGTTGAAATAAATCCTTCGAGGGAAAGCCCAACCCTTTTCAAAAGTAAAAGTTGATGTATCCTTTCGAAATAGGAGCTCTGACTGCACATTTCCAAGTGGACCAGCTTCCGAGAGGAAATCGTTATAAAACTTCACTCCCCACAACATGGCTGTATCATCTGCACAACCAGAAGTATAACCGAATTTGATGTCAATAAAAGTCGAAAGAACTGCAGATATATATTTCACAAAAATTGATGAAGGGCAAAGAGAAGACTTACTTAAGCCAACATAAGGAGTTAATGACTTGTAATTGAAACTGAAAATCTTGGTCAAATTATCAAAGTTCGGATGTTGCACGACAAGATTCCACAGCGTGTAGTTCATTCTGTAATTGAAATTTGTAATTGTGACTTTCACCCTCCAGTAATCCTTGTAATTGAGCTTAACATGCCAATGTACTCGGATTGGACACATATGACTGGTACACTGGACTAGAGGAGTATTAGCAGATTTCCCGGAACCAGCTACAGCTGAAGCTAAGTATGGATTCTTTGGCCTGCAAATATCGGCAAAAGAGGAAAGATTTTTTATTTACTATTATTGCAAACTCTGGCTTTGGACATGAATAACGTACTGAAAAACTCGAGAAATTTTTATAGGCGACAGAAAAACAATATTCAGAAATGCAAGAAACACATGAATTAGAGAACTTACTCTACACAGCTTCCTGGGTCTGTAGCGTTGTTCTGGCAGCCACAGGCACAAGTGGGACAGCTCACTATGGTTTCATTGTAGAAGGAGGAGAGCGAAACACAACATGTGGGTGTCTTTTGAGCTAGAAACTGCGAGTACGTGCATGTAACGTTCCAGGTCACTGCCACAAGACGATATAGAGGTTAGATAAAGCATGAAAATTCTTTCATGTTTAAAGTATTAATACCATACTCATCAGTCGAAATGCATCTTTCAACCCTTGCAACAACATTTTAAGTACAGCTTAAACTACAAAGTTGGTTTGTTCATACTCTCAAACTACTCTAAATGCCTTAGTAATCAACTCACCCAAAGCCCTAATCGAAATTTATTCTACTTGGTGTGTACAGAAAGAAGGCGGTTCTGAACTTACTCATGGCTTGGGTCCATCTCCTTTTGTCCGATGTTAGAAATCTGGTTGGTTTAACACTCTTTGCTATCCCACAAGAATATCCAGGCCCCGGTGCTTTCAATGTGAAGTTTTTCGGCAGTCTGACAGTTTTGTTAGTTGTTCCAGCAGCACCCACACTGATCTGAAACGAACTTATGGCATTGGGTGGGTCCTGGATCCACGATTGCATGACTCCCCCCTTGCAGCAGTTTGCAATCTGCTGATTGTAGGGGGTTCCAGGCAACAAATCCACAACTGTGGGATCCTTTTTACAGCAATGTGGGACGTTCCCTTTGTATTTTGAGCAATCCCCTTGTTCTGTTGTTTGTGCTCCCACCATGCTCCAGATTACTTCCTTTTTCGCCCATGTCCATCCTAAAGTCCAACCTGGCGCTTGTATATGTCGATACTGCTGGAAGTTAAACATTGTAACTACTGCCTGCCATTTCAGAAATATGGTTCGTATCAGAAAATTCACTGGAAAAAGGCAAATAAAGGATTATATATCGGAAAAATCGAGCTTCTAGGTAATGGAAATGATGGGTAAGGGAACACAATCAGATTAATACCAACAAAGTTATTATTGATGTTAACACAGATGGGAAGATAATTCTAAATCAAAACCTAGTATCTCTTCTTCTCGATTCAGTTTCAAGCAAACAATAAAATCCAGTGCAGAATTTAAACAAATTATCCACTGCATCTTTTGAAAACACTTAAAATCTAACTCAAAAACTTCAGATGCATAACCAAAACAACAATTTAAGCCGAACCGAACTCAACGATAGCCCGCTTTCAAAGTATCTAGTAAATGTATAGCATGATCACATCAAAGGAATCCTCTGCTCATCAATACTTACAACATAACCATCCGGAGTCCAGCTAATGACATCCCATTTAATCGTAATATTCCCAGTTGGATCAAGAGCATCGTAGGCTTCTGCAAAAACATCCAGCAACACACAGTTCAATTCATCAATCCTCAAAATCTCCAAAACATTGACTTTATTGTAAGTAGATGATTTATTAGTCAAAAATCTTAGTTCTACTCAATTTTCTTCAAGACATTTATACATCTGCTTTACGATATAACAACAAAAATATCCAATTTAATAGGAAATATCAATCATTCAATGCTTCACCACTCCAAATTTAGAAACAAAAAGCACAAAATCTCAAACTTCGCTAAAAGATTCACCTACCCTCCAACGATTTCTTCGAAATTTGGATTCTTTCGAATCGAAAAACAAGTTTTCGGGTAAGTTAACCAAACCCCACAAGCAGAAACAAAGAAAAACACTAAACAGAAGCTAAATTTGGAAACTTGAGCAAGAAGTACTGACCTGTAGAAGTAAAAGTGAAGCAGGAAAGCAAGAAGGCGAGCAGAATGGTGAAGCTGGTGAGCTTGGATATGGATCCAACGGCTGAGAAGCACTGAGGCTCCATTTTTCTGATGCAGGTTTAGTTTGTAACAGTGATGCTTATGTTCTGATTTAGCTCTCAAGATCTGCACATAAAATGTAGAGAGAGAGAGAGAGAGAGAGAGAGAGAGAGAGAGAGAGATAGAACTGGGGGTGTGGCTGGCTTTTCATTTCACATAGCTGGTGGCCTTTGAAGCTCTCACTCTATCACTGTTTAATGTTACTCAAGATTTGTCGTCGGTGACTCGGTGTCACAACATGCAGCTTAAATTCCATTTTTACCCTTTGCAGCTTTCCTCTAATCAAAATACCTAAGTAGAGCTTTGCACTTAAGTTCAAATTCTCTCGTTATTCAAACGTCTCTTATTAGTTCGTGTGAAAAAAAAAAAAAAAAAAAAAAAAAAACAACAACTGAGACGAGAGACAAGAAGAGAAGAATATACGCCAATGGTATGCAAGAATTCTATGCGTCAACATATGAAAGTTGACGGAAAAAATGCTTGAAAAAAAATCATGAGAGAAATATACAACTTGTTACATTCGATATTTTACTCACACATAAATAATATTATATCATTAGTTGGGTATTTAAGTTGGAAAGGAATCATTTCGGGATCCCTTCCACCAAGTCTATCAAGGTCACAAATTTGATCCACCGGTTAAAAACAAAAGCTCACTTTAAAAGTTATAATAATTTTAGCCGTTAGATTAAATTTTAAAAGCTCGGATTTGTGACCTTAGTAGACTTGATGAAAGGGATCCGGAGAGCATTTAGGTCATACTCCAGCAACTACCATTTCCCGTTTGGTTAATTGTTTTACTTATTTTGGCTGGTATGACACCCCTTACTTCTAGCAAGGTAATTAAAAACAAGTTTAAGAGATGCCTATGTTCAATGAGGGGCATTTTCGGAACAAAAAAACATAGCATATATGTCACTGGAAAACATGTTAAACAACTGTTAAGGCAGTAGGCTCCACAAGGCATTCTTAAGTGTCGGTGGATAGCAAATTCAATTACTTGTGCACTCGGGAAAGGAAAGAGATGTCATGATTTTTTCCTCTCTCATAAAAATGTTAGTTGGTAGCTTTAGCTTTATCACGGTTTTTTTTTTAATGAAAAAAATTCATAGACGCATTTATCGTCGTGTCATTAACCACGAGTTGGTGGTTCAAAGGTAAATGACGAATTACGTAATTTTCTTAAAACTAAAAAATTGGAGGACTTGGGTTCGAAACTCGCTGCTAATGTGGAAGCTAGACTTGTGGTCAGGGGAGGCTGAAATACCTTTGTAAGTCTTCACGGCCCCCGAAGGGAATGAATAACCGTGGATTGCTACTAGTTGTCTCCCTTTTTAAAAAAGAAAAAAAAAATCACCATCGTATGATTTACCGCCTTAAGAAATCGAATTCAATACACGTTGTATAAATACGAATTTGGAGCCTGAAATTCATCTCTAAGCACGAAGCCACCCCAGTGGTTAGATGTTCATGATTTGGGTCTTTGCAATTTGTCCAAATATTTTTATTATTTTATTCTCTAACTACCATATATTATAACATAAAGTGGTATTCTATTCTTTTGGCAATTATTTAGTTGCATACTCCAACACATTGGGGCCATCCATTTCCCCTATTTAATTAGTGTGAGATTGTCTTTTATTGTGTAATTCAAATGTTTGGTTGTTTTTTACTTTAATGTACTAGAATTAGGCCTACAATTATTTGGTTAGTTAATTAGTCTTGCTCACCCTTATCGCTAACTACTTCTGGTCGTTTTAGTGTATTTTCTTAAAAAAATGTTAATGTTCGAAAAACATTTCAAGAATCAAATTATAACAAAAATCACTTTGCTTATCAATTGTAAATGCTAAATACATGAAAGGTATGTGCAATATGAATCGGTGATTTATGGCTTGTTTAGAAGTGTTTTTAAAATGAGCATAAGTGTTTTTAAAGAAAATATTTCTGAGTTTCTTGTAAGAAACACTTCAAGTATTTTTTTCAAGATTCACTTGCATTTTTACTAAAGATTGATTCTAATTTTTTTATTTTTACAAAAAATATTTTCAACCATTTTAAAGCAGTTTTCAAACGAACTTAGAGTTATTAAGTTTGAAAGGGCTTATTTGCGAAGATCCTGAAACTTGAGTGGAGAGTAGAAACATATTTACTTTAGCCAACTTAGATTTATTTAATGTGGATTATCGCTAATCTATATATATAAAGTGAGAGCCCCAATTTGGTGAAACATTCAAAAATACCAGGAAGGCCCTTTTGTTTTCTTCACAATTGAAATCCAAAAAAAGGAAAACATGAGGACAAATTGGTAAAAAAATAACTGAATAAAAAAACTGTATTTCAAGAAAAAAAATAAAAAAAGGTAAATACGTGCTGAAAAAAATATATCTGAAACACACTACAACAGTTTTCACTCTTTCACAACTGCTACAACACGTTCCCACTCTTTCACAACTGCCCGTGCCAGTTTGCATCAAACTCCGCTCCTCCCTCTTAACCTTTGGCCAGTGTAAAACTCCATTCATTTTCTTCCTCTATTAGTTCTTCAATAATCTCACGTATTCAAATTATTATTATTATTATTATTATTATTATTATTTTGCAGTTTTAATTTATTTGGGAATTTTTTTTAGTCCCCTAGATTCTTTTATTGCTACTCAATTTCGAGATCTGATCGTGCTTTTTTGAATTGCAGCATAAAGAGGTGATGAGGCTTTTCAACCCATTTACAAAGGATCCCAATGCCATTGGGTGTTTGAGTGGTATTTTCGTTTCTATTGTCTCTGTCTTTTTTATCATATCAATTCACAGGCAACAACCGAGTCCTCTCTCCCAAATCGTCCTAATTGGTCCCTTCATAAACTCCTTTTATTTGGGTTTTACAACAATCTCATTATTCATTTAGCCTATATAAGAGGAGTATTTACACCGGCTCATTGTTCACAGCCGTTTGGTAATTGTTCCATTGGTAATTCTGATGTGAAGCTCTCATATGATAACATGGCATGGCCGTTGACATCTATTGTAGTTTTTTTTTTTTTTCAGTTTTACAGAGGTGCAGCCGCTAAGTCCTGACCACGACGCGGACGAAGTTGTAACGACAGTCTAAAAGGTACTTCTACAAAATTTCAGAGGATTCTTAACCTCACACCTCTCTTCCGTCCTATTCATGTATGAGATATTTTTCAATTTGATTTTTTTATTGTTTGGGTCGTTTAGTTTAGTTTTTGATTGATTGGGAATGGCTGGATATTAGTTACTTCCATTATTGCGTTACAACTCTTTTGTTATTTTCTTATATTATTGGATATTTCAGTTTCTGATTGCATGAATCTTGCAATCTGACTTTAATTTGTAGAAATATGCCGATTCACTCTTTTCATTCTCTTTGTTTCTTTGCAGATTTACAAAGAAGGATTTGACTTTGAAAAAATCACTTCAAGCTCTGGAAAATTTATCTTCCATTGAGAGGTTTTCATAATGTTGGATGACAACAGTTGAATCATTTATTCTCAAAGGGTAGTTTATTGACTTACTAATTAGTATGGTACATTGACAACATTAGTTAGTTAGATTCAGTGAATTTTATATCAACTTGGAGTGTGCATGATTCCTTTGTTCACATCACCCATGCTAAAAGCTCTACTTCACAACATGCTACGTGCGATGTGAAGAAGAGCTTGCAATATCTTTTTAGTTCTCAATTAGGTCATCGAGTAAAGCCTCCAAATCCATTTCTTAATTCATATCTATTTTCTTATGGGTTGTGCCATACAAAGTTATCTATTTTTCAAATCAATTTTTATTTTGAATTTTTGTGTTTGTGCTTAACCGAGTCTGCAGTAGAAATGAAGTCAGATGACGTTGTTTTGTATTTTGCTACGAGTACTTAATGTTTTCATCTACTATGTTTTTATTTACATCTACTTACTATTGTTCATGGACTTTAGATAGGAACTTGCATCCAAAATCCCATGTTGTTTGACAATTGCATGAATAACATTTAAATCATTACTTTACGCAAAGTAAAAATGAAAAACATGACAACTTTTTAGAACGTGCATGGTAAAGAAAAAGTTCCTCTTTGCACAATACATTTAGAATATACCTTGACAATTACAATAAAAAAAAAACTAAAACAATACACTTTTAGGGGCGCGTAGCGCCCGTGATGCAAAAATGCCTCTCGCACGCACGTTAGTATATTATAATATAACGGACCCAAAGGAGCAAAAAAAATAAAAATTAAAGGGTTGTACGACATGTCGTTTATTGTGGTGAAAGTAAAGGCGGAAACTTTGGGGACGAAGGTGTTTTGGGGGAGAGAAAAATGGAAGCACTGCAGCATGCCAAGCTCCACAGGCAGCTCAGTTCCCTCATCGTCGCTCATCTCCTTGATAGCAATCTATGTATGTATCGATTTTATGTATGTATGTATGTATGTATGTGATATGTATGTATCGATGTTCATGTGTGTTTTTTGGTTGCTGAAATAGTGTTGGAAAACTAAAGAAATTGAATTTTCAACGTAAAGATTCAATATTTTTTGGTTTTTGGGAAGACACGAGTAGTTAAGCTCAGTTGGGTATGAAGAACATGCTACAATCTCAATCTGGAAGTGAAGTTTTTTTTGGCTCGCAGATTGATTGGTTTTCCGGGAAAATGTAGGAAAATCTGCTACTCTGAATTTCAAATTTGTAAACTTGACTTAGTTGGGAACTTCATGAGCATTTGGTTCCGCTGAAGTTCCAGTTTTTCTTGGGTTTTGGGGAGAAAACGGTAGATGGTAGTTATGGTAGATGAGGATTAAGATGTAATGAGACTTTGGATGTTCTGGTTTTAAGTTTGGAATTCGAATACGTTGATTGGAGATTGATTTGATTCCGTGTTACCAAATTCATCACTACTATTTGATGCTTAATCTGCCTTGTACCAATTTTCTGCGGTGACCTATCGTTTTTTACAATCCATGGTGCTGGTGGGGAAGAGTTTAATTCAAATGTTAAGGTTGATTGTGAATTTTTGGTGATCTTTCTCATCTGCAGGCTGCAAGTGCCGGTGCTTCAGCAACAATGACATCATTGAATGCCGAAGCCCCACGTAATAGGCTTCTTGAACTGGTTTCCAAGGTTTGTATTTGCATTACAAGGCTTTTTTTCCCTCTATTTTCAGTGTTATGTTGCATTGTTTAAACTCGGAAAGAAAGTTTTGGGTCTAAGGTGATTACAGGGCCTTGCAGTGGAGAAAGATGAGATGTTGAGAGGGATTTCTTTATCTGCTTATGATTTGGGTACATCAGTAGCTTCTAGATATGGTGCAATCCCAGCTACTCGCACTGCTGCTGTTGATTTTGGGTATTTATGTTTTTCGGAATAGGTTTCTCTGTCATTTGATTACTGCTCGATGCCTTTTTGATTTGCAACGGGTTACAAACAAACTTCCAAACTTTCGGCTCTGGTACTTATCGTTTAGTTGTTCAGGGTAAAAAGCAAACCGATCATGAAAAACTCCTAGGAATATTATTTACAAAATTTTGTATAATGAACCTTAATAATCTGATCTTGCATATCTTTTGCGCGAACAGTGCTGTGCAGGAAACAAAAGGCTCATCAAAGAGTTTTCCAAAGCATGAGACGCGCCATCTTTCAGAGCACAAGGTATAGATAACAAGGGAAAAAAATAATTGCATAAGATGTGTACTTATTTTCATTGATTCACTAAGTTAGCATGATAAAGTCACTTACCACTGGGACTTGTTCTGATGGGATAAACTTTCTAGAATATTGCCAGATGTGCAAGGTTTGGTCCTGACGGGAAGTTTGTTGCTACTGGAAGTTCCGAAGCATCAGTAAAGCTTTTTGAGGTGCTCATTCTTCTAAGCCATAGAACTGGTTCTTTCTTCAACATGGCCCCAATCTGACTCTCAGGCAGTGCTAAAATGTTTTAGGTTTCAAAAATTAAGCAAATGATGCTTGCCGAGGCTAGAGATGGTCCTGTGCGACCTGTCATATGCACATTCGATGACCATTTACAAGTAAGTCAACCTTTGTTCCTAATTTTGATCAATAAATATTGTTTTGCTTATGAAAAATTTATTCTTTCAACCACAAATATTGTTTAATTGCACCCATTTTCTGTGATCATCCACTGTGGAATATCCTGTCTAGGCACATTACACAGAGAATGATTAAAGTAAACTGATAATTTAAACTTTGTAGTATCAAAATTACATATAACGTGTGGATTTACTTGGATTCTATTCATGTTTCATTTAAAGTCAATTAGACAATGTCTTCGGGATATTCCCTTACGTCTAATGTTACTCCGATTTAATTGCAGCCTATAAATGACTTGGATTTCCATCCTCAGAACACTAGTGTTCTTATATCTGGGTCAAAAGATCGGACCATAAAGTATGGATTCTTTACTTTCCAAGATAATATATTGATAAGTTCTTTTAACTTGTAAGGCCAGCAACGTAACATATCATCTCTTGCCTCTTCTTCTTCCCTTTTTAGTCGTGTTGCTGTTTCCTCTTCTCCAAAGCCCTTGACCATTAACGAAACAGGAGTTCGCTTTGAACCCTTATGTCATTTTTGTTACTACTTTCAGGTTCTTTGATTTTTACAAGATGACCGCAAAGAGGGCATTCAAAGTATCCTGGTTTTGCTTGTCATCTCATATAGATTGAAGCAGAGTACACGACAACACTCCTTTAATAAATTGTCCTTTTAATGACATAGGATACACACAAGGTGCGTTCAGTATGTTTTCATTCTTCTGGAGATTTTCTTTTAGCTGGTAATATTATGCTCTTTCTTGTTATTTTCTATTTTCTTGGTGGAGTGAAGTCGCTTTAGCCAATTTGATGTTTTATGCAGTCTATGAGTTGGTGTTTTCCAGAATGTGTACAGTATGTTCTCATACAAGATGTTGTAAAGCTGATGTATGATGAAGTTGATGACGGAGAAATTTATAATGATCTTAGTCTTATGTAATGTCCGAAAGTATTAGTTTACATTCAGACATCAATACAGTGAATTGGCTTCCAATAATGTTTACACCTATCAATAAAACCACAGGGACGGATCATCCAATTCCACACTTGTATGATGTCAATACCTTCCAGTGTTACCTATCTGCAAATGCCCCAGAAATCAATGTTAACGGAGCAATAAATCAGGTATATGGTTGACTCCATCTCTTTATTCATGCTTCAAGTTCTGCTATACATTGTTCATAGATAAATAAAATTTGATGATGGCATTCAAATCCACATATTTGTGCATCAGGTCAGGTATTCAGCTACAGGTGGCAAGTATGTTACAGCTTCTAAAGACGGTGTTATTCGTTTATGGGATGGTGTAACTGCCAAGTGTGCATGCTACATACCCGCCCATGGCACAGCAGAGGCAACCAGTGCAAACTTTACTAAGGATCAAAGCTATGGAATATGGATCGTAGAATATGTCTAAGGCCTGAAACATAGTACGTATGAAAGTGCGTCCATAAGTGGAAAATTGTGAAAGTACGTTATGGAGGTTTGACTTTGTTATGTGAAATGATGTTTCTGCATTTCACAAATGTTTGATAACATGGCTAAGGAATATTTTGCTTATATCGCCGTTGAGTGTCTGGCTTGAGATGCGTTAAAACATCACTGTAAATTTGATTCACCCCTCAATTCTTTCTGAATCTTCGACTTTGCAACCCTCCTGTTTTCTTTGCGATATGACTCGAATGCTGGTTTTCTAGGTTTGTTCTCTCCACCGGAAAGGATTCTACCGTGAAGCTTTGGGAAGTTGGCACTGGGAAACTGGTTAAGCAATATCTAGGAGCTACACATACTCAACTGCGATGACTGGTATTCCAGACCACTCTGCCTTGAGGAACCCAAAAAAGAAAATATTAAAGTTTGCTGATAAATTATTCATGTATCAATATCTTAGGTGCTTTTATACACTTATCTGCAGGCTGTTTTTAATGATACTGAAGAATTTGTACTGTCCATCGACGAACCAACCAATGAGGTTTGTTCACTCTTACTGTATTTAGATAAATGTGCTGTTTAGTTTCAATTGATAGGAGACCGAAAAAGCCAATGTTTCAATTGATAAATATGGGATGGTTGCAGATTGTTATCTGGGATGCTATGACAGCAGACAAAGTAGCAAAATGGCCTTCCAATCATCTTGGTGCTTTCCGTTGGCTTGCGCACTTGCCAACGGAGGCAGCATTTGTTACCTGTGGGACTGACGGATCAATCCGGTTCTGGAAGGAAAGTCTGTAAAGCCTGTAGAAATCTGGCTGCCGACTTTCAAGATGTGAAGAGTGTAGATTGATGATCTGACGAAGGGTTTTCCTCCTCTCTCTTAAAACTAGATGAGTTTATAGAATATTTTGTTTTACTTTTTTAATCTGTCTTTCTAATTCAGAAGCTCTTTGAATAAGTATGATTTTCGTATTTAAATCCGATACTACGTATATATTTGGAAGTTGATTAGTTAATTACGAGCTAGTTTCAGATCTGACATCTATGCAAGCACTAGCATAGATGTCGGTTCTAAAACAAGAGGTCGAAAGTAAGCAAATGGAAATTTTGAGCAGCTTCGTCAACACGGTTGGAATGTGACACTAGCGATTTCCTATGCCGGAGAAAATGGCAATGGCTAAACCGGTTGAAATTCTTTGGTCCGGCAGCGGGTGAACCATGTCATCTCTCCAGCCACACAAATTGAGATTCCCTATATTAGATAAAGATGCGACAAACATAGGGACGTGTGGGACCCCAACACAGGGAATCTCATCGTTGTGTGTGGCTGATCAGGTGACGTGGCCCGCTTATCGGACCTAAAAATTTCGTATGAATAAGAACATCACGTATGCAAATGACAATGTAAATTAAGTAGAACAATAAGATTACTGTGTAGGACACAATAGAAAGAGAAATGTCATTTGAAAGTCGCAAAGACTGGAGAATCAAATGTATCAAAGTCTGGTTTATTTCAAATTTCACCAACTATAAGATCAAAACAACAATTCAAAAGTAAGGCAACTACATTCGACATCAACGAAAACAAACGATCAAACTTCGAAAAACAGAAACTTTGATCAAAACTGTCATTCCCCTTTGATAATCTGACAACTCCGACTTCTAATGGCATCTCATCAGTAGGCTCGACGCTGCATTTTCTTCGGCTTCTTTACGAAACTCAATCGAATTTGCTTCAACCGTCTCTTCTTCCTTGCCATCTTCTCAGGGAAAGTTTCCCGCTTCTTCTCCTTCTTCACACCCTTCTTCAAAGCCTTTAGCTCCTTCTTCTTCTTCAAGAAATACGGGTCCACCGGATACGCCTTCTGTGTCAAAGGCACCCCTCTCTTTTGAGCCTCATTGAACAGGGCAGTGGCTCTATCGATGCGGTTGTGAGCATACAGTTTTCCCATCAACAGCTCATAAGTCTTGATTCCGGGCTCACATTTATCCTCCTTCATCTTCTTGAAAACACGTAATGCGTGATCGATTCTCTCAATGCCACACAAAATCTTCAAGAATCCATAATATTCCTTCTTATTAAGAGCCTCACCAAACCCGGCAGACTTCATCCTATCAATCATTTCATCCCCTTCCCCAATCCTCGCCGCCTGATACAAGCTCCTGATCAGCACAAGAAATGTAGTATCATTCGGGTAACACCCCCACTCACCCATTCTCTCAAACAGGTTCAGAGCATCATCTGTCTTCCTAATCTTACACAAATTACTAATCAACACATTGAAAGTCTCCACATTTCTCGGAACCCCATGAGTGTCCATATCCACCAAGATTTCCTCCACCTCCGAATGAAGGCGAAAGGGATCCTTCTTCCTACAAAGCTTTGAAACACAATCGAGAATCGCATTGTAAGCCGTAGTACCAATCTCAAACCCTCCTCTAAACATCTCTCCAGCCAATCTCCTGGCCTCCTCGAGCTTCCCATCAACACACCAACCCTTGATCAGCAAATCACCCATATACTCATCAGGGAAAAACTCATTGGCCAAACCCTTCACCATTTTCTCAGCATTGCTCGCAAACCCGTTTTCGCAGAGCTTTTCGATAACCAATTTCAGCGAATCTTTGTCGCGCTTCAACCCGTAATCCTTCTCCATCTTCTCAAAGAAAGAAACAGCCTGAGCAGGCCTCCCAGCTCTCACCAGCCTATCAATGGAGGAAGCAAAGGTTTTCGCCCCAGCAACTCCACCTGCACTCACAATCACATCGTGGGTCGCCTTGAAATCCTTCCTCCTCCCAAAGTAATCCACAAAATACGAGAGGGTCTCGTCCGTGTGCTCGAAATTAGGGTTCGAGATCAGCCACTGGTTAAACCCTAAAACCGTACGGCCGGCCTCGGGGGACTGATTGAGTACGTTAAGGACCAGGGGAGCTGTCGGGGTGATGTGGGAGAAGCTCAACTGGAGGCGTTGGGTCACTGAGAGGAGGTCGGAGCTAGGGTCCTGGAGGAGTTCGGAGGAGAGAGACTGAGCTAATTCGGACTGATCTGGATCATGGGTCGGTGGAGCGGAGGAAGAGAAGGGTTTAGAGAGAAAGAAATGGGGTAGAGATAGAAAGTGGGAGCTTGTTCCGGTGACTATGGCGGGTCGGGAATGGCGGAAATGGGTGGGGTTTTGGGGGAGAAATGAAATGTGGGTTTGGAGTGTTTGGGAAGACGACGGCGATGAAGAGGAGGTGGAGAGGTAGCGGAGCAGGAGCCGCCGGAGTTGCAGAGGCTGTAAAGGCCGCATTTTTAGAGAGAGAGAGGGGGGGGAGAGAAGCTCACTGTGAGAGGAGGGTTTTTGACTGTTGGAGGAGGAATGAAAACCTAAACGTTCCTTAGCTATCAAAACGCTGCGTTTCGGGTGAGTTTTCCATGAAATGGGCTGCGCCTAAGACCTAGGCATCAAGACTAGTCCAATATGGGCTGACGATGACTGCTTATTTTTCATCTAAAATTGGCCTTTCGATGTAATTTGTTGGGCCTCAAGCCCAAAACACATGTTATTCTTTCTGGATCAAAGACAAATAGGTCTTGTGCATGCCTATTTTTTTGTGAACTTTAACGAAAAGTTCCCGGTAGTGTTCATTTTAACGAAAAATCATATTTTTACATTAAAAAATCAATCCTGGTACTATTCACTTTACCCTTTATTTTGTCCTTATCGTTAAAAGTTTTCAAGCGATTTTTATTAGTTTTCCTTATTTTTTATGAGATTCAATCAAATCATTGTATATTCGATTGAAAAGTGTGAGTGGGCGTTGACAACTATTTCATTTTCAATTTTTATTTTTATTTGTTTTATTGAAAACTAAAAACTCATTTGGTAATTACATTTAGTTTTCAATTTTTAATTCTTTGGAAAGTGAAAGTAGTTATCAAACGAGTTTTTAGTTTTAAAGAAATAAAAAACAAAATGGTTATCAAACGGTTCCTTAATCTTTATGTGTCAGTACAAACAGTATGAAGTGATTTGGATGTATTAAAACTGGGCATTGGGGCTGAGGCAAATTATAACAAGCATCGACATGATTGTCATTATAAAATTTGAACTCAGGATTTCAATCAACAAGATGAAATTGAGTGTTACTAAAACTAAATGATCAAGCTGTTAGAGTATTAAGATCTTATGGCTATAAAATGGACATGTGTCAAAAGATTATGAAGTTAGTTAAGGTTTTTATATTGTAGCTTAGAGTGCAAGTTACTAAAGCTACTATAAATAGCTTGTAACAAACAATTGTAACTAATAAGAAAGAAAATACAATTCCAAAAGATCTCTTCTCTCTCTAATCTCTCTCAGTCTTCGACTTCTCTCTCTAATCTATCTCAGTCTTCGACTTCTCTCTCTCTCTCTCTCTCTCTCTCTCTCTCTCTCTTCTACATAACCTTTTTCATCAATATTCGTCAATGGTTTACATGGTATCATCGCCGGAACAAGCATAAAAGCTTGGCGGTTTTTCGATCTTGGTTTCCTTTGCTTCCGCTACAGCTCTTATATTTTCTTTGTGATACTATGATTTTTTCTGGTGGGTGCTTCATTTTCACCCTTTCCTTTGATTCTACGTTCTCAAAAAGGTGCACACCAAGTGTTTGTGGTTTATTCTCTGTCAAGATTCTTTTGCGATTTCATTACGGTCTGCAACAATGGTGACAGCTGCTTAGTTACAGATTCTACAATCTTCGATTGCTTCCTTGATTTCATCTATTTCAAGCTCGGTAAATTTGAAACTGGATGTGACAAATTATTTGGCCTGGCTTTTCCAGATGCAATTACTTCTTGAATGCCATAGCATCATTGGGTTTGTTGATGGTTCAATACCCTGTCATCAGAGGCGGAGCCACAGTGGGGTCGTCGGGGTCGTACGACCTCGTGGAAGCCATGGAAATAACCTTAAAGGTCCCTTGGAGCTGCTGGTGCGACCCCTTGGAGCTGCACACCATATGTTCGACGGAATGGCTGAAAGAAGAAGAGGAGTTCAGCAGGTTGAAGAAGAAGGAAGGCGCGCGCTTCCTTTTGGAAGTAATGCTTCAGATAGCAACAATCATAGAATCAACTGAGGTCACTATGCTCTTTAAATCAAATGGTCGTTAGTCTGAATGATGCCCAGAGTCTATTACTGGAATATATTGTAGAACTAGAACAAAACAGAATTGTTTTTATTTTGGGAAATATGAGGCCTAGAAATTTTGTCCATTTTGATGCTTGATGAATCCATCTTGAGATCCTTCAAACTCATTCTGATAACTTCTTGGACTGTTTAGGCACATAAGGGTAGACGATGACTTCAGAAATTAGAACTGCCTGATAGTACCTTGATCACATATATGATTAGCAGACCAATGATGAAACAATGGGCTTTAATGAGATGCAGGCATGCAAAAGGATGTCCTGCAAGAACTACACAATGCTATTGTTGATATGATTTGTTGGTCTTCTGACAAGCACAATTCGAAGACTGTAATTGTACAAGGCTACTACTCTGATAAAGAAAAGCAACTGTTACGATGGGGTGAGGACAGTGGTGTTAAAACCAGGTTGCAGATAGCTTGTAAGTCTTAACTTTTCAGTGCTGTGATTGCTGCTGGTATGATTGTTTATTCTTTCCCCTTTTTTGAGGGGGTTTTCCTGCACAAGAGAAGGAAACTAGCCTTGAATATATGATGTCTTTTGTACTTCATTCATCATAATAGATGTGGAAGGGGCTGGCAGAGGAACCATAGATGCAGACGATCTGAAAGTTGGAGATACTGCTCTGGAGATCCCAATGTCTTTAATAGTTTCTGAGGAGCTTGTGCAAGCTGATATGGTATGTTTTACCGCTTGAGAAACCTTTTTCATACTTTTAATTTGTCTGTATTTGTTACCTCTGGGTTTAGTTAAGAGGCTTCTGAAAATATATTAGGGGAAACAGAAAAATTAAAGTGAACCTACATTGACTCCACATCTAGCAAGAGGTGTACTGCTCTAATACGAAAGTAATAAATGGCTCTAGATGTGGATGATGATCAATTTTTATTTGGACTTTTACACTAAGACCCCTTGTGGTAAGATTCCTGGCTCCGCCACTGCCTGTCATGCCCAATTTAGTCAAGATTCAACTTATAACTCTGCACTCTTGTCTGGTGATTATTCTACAATGGTTTCATCCAATGACTACAAAATTTGGAAAATGCATGATAAAGCATTAATGCAGTTAATCACTACAACGTTGTCCCCTATTGTAGTTTCTTGTGCAATTGGAATTACTAGCTCCAAAGAATTGTGGACTCACCTTAAAGAACATTTTTCTACTGTCACAAGAACCAACATCTTCCAACTCAAATCCGAGCTTTATACTATAAAGAAGGGTAATGATTTTATCACAGTGTATTTGCAGAAAATTAAAAAAAGTAAGAGATTTATTGACTGTTATTGATGTATTCTTTGATGATGATGATGATATTGTGATTCTTACACTAAATGGATTGCCTGCTAAATTCAATACCATAAGGTTTGTGATTAGGGACCGTGAGACTGTGATATCATTGAAAGATCTTCGATCTCAATTACTTGTTGAAGAAACTTTGCTTAAAAATGTCTCTACTTCACCTGTGTTGTCTGCACTAATGGCACAAAGCAATGGCTTGCCTTCCAAGAATCAGTCTTTTCCCAATTCTGGTGATAATCATGCTAGCCCTAACTCTAATGCATATAAGTCATTCAACAACAATAACAAAGGCAGAAATCGATTCACTTCTAACTTCAATCCGAAGTACGACAATAACAAGAACTTTCATTCAAGTCCTGCTCTTGGAATTCTTGGTACATCACTACCAAGAACTCATACCTATGGTTTTCAGTCTCAAACTTGTCAAATTTGTGGGAAAAACAATCATTTGGCCTCTACATGTCGATTCTGAAACACAATTTCTTCACAGGGTTGTCAAATTTGTGGCAAGAACATGTGGAAATCTGTATCACAATGCAGAAACATGTTTTCAGAAGAATTCTACATCTCACATGAGTGATATGCATGCTGCAACACCTAATGGTACTTACTCTCCATTCTCAGTGCCATCTGCACCATCACATCAACAGGTTTGGCTTACTGATTCAGGTGCCAATAATCACATGACTTCCGACTTGAGTAATCTCTTATTGGCAACCCCATATCCATCAAGTGAGATAATCTAGACAACTAATGGTGAAGGTTTAGCTATATCTCACATTGGTTCTACTATTCTCAGAACTTCAATGCAGCCTATTAAGCTTAATTCTATTCTTTATGTCCCAAAATTGTCTCCAAACCTGTTATCTATGCCTAAGATTTGTTTGGATAATAACTATTGGTTGATTTTTGATGCATTTTCATTTTGGATTCAGGACAAAGCCACGTGGAGGATACTTTACAAAGGGTTGTGTAACAATGAATTATACCTCATCATCTCACCCAGTTCTCATGTAGCAATCAACAAAGGACAACTTGCAACTTTTCTTGGAAAACAGGTTACAATATCAATATTTAGCATAAGAGACTAGGTCACCTCTCTAATCCAATAGTCTCTCAAGCTCTGTTATCTTCAAATTTTCCTTGTGTTGCTGATATAACACATTCACCGTGTCAAACATGTTTAGAGTGCAAATTTAGTAAACTGCCATTTTCTCCTTCAGTAGTAAAGTCTGTAAAACCTTTTGATATTGTACATAGTGATGTGTGGGGTCATACTCCTTATGTGTCTTTAGAAGGATTCAAATACTATGTGACCTTCATTGATCATTGTACCAAATAGTGTTGGATTTTGCAATAAAAGTGATGTTTCTGCCATATTTGTTTCCTTTTACAATTTCATTTTAAACCAGTTTCAAGTATCCATTAAAACTCTCCAAAGTGATGGTGGTGGTGAATCTATAAGTAAGGCATTACAAAAGTTCCTATCTGATAAAAGAATACAACGTCAAATGTCATGTCCTCATACACCAGAACAGAATGGGATAGCAGAAAAAAAACACAGACATATTATTGAAACATCCATCACTTTGTTACAATCTGCTTCCTTACCATCCTTGTTTTGGTCATTTGTTTGTCAAACCTCAGTGTACTTAATCAACAGGATGCCATCTTCAACATTGAACAATAAGTCCCCATTTCAATTGCTACATAATTTCATACATGAGATTCAACATTTGAAAGTATTTGGCTGCTCTTGTTATCCTTGGTTAAGATCATAGAACAGTACTAAATTAGAACCTAGAACAACAAAATGTGTCTTTTTGGGGCATGCATCCAAGTATAAAGGGTATCTATACTATAATGTCTCTTTATATCTTTAGACATGTAATATTTGATGAGACATAATTTCCTTATCATTCTTTGGTTTCTAAACATCACTCTATTCCTACTTCACCACTATCATCACTCATACAAACACCAATTCCAGTTCCAGATCACAACAATGTTCTTGTTTTACCAGACTCACAAAATCACTTCACCATGAATTCCTCACCAGTTCCCACACAATTAGGTTCAGTTCTTACACCTAGTGCCATGCCAAATATTGTCATTAATGAAGCTTCAGAAGACTCCACTACAATTCCAATTGCAGTTTCAAATTCAAATGCAGAAGATTCAACTTCCAGTCAATCCATTGCTACATCAACAACAAAGCCCTTGTCTCCTACACTCTCTGTGGGACCTGAATTCCAACCTGAACAATTGCAAGTGGTTCTCTCCATTCCTCCTGTTAATCTCCACCCTATGCATACAAGGTCAAAAAGTGGCATTGTTAAGAAAATTGCTCTACTTGCTGAAGTTCATGAAAATGGATGAGTTGATTTGACTCAAGTTGAACCTGCAACATATAAGTCTACATTAAAATCTCCAGTATGGCATGAGGCTATGACATATGAGATTTTAGCTTTACACAATCAGGGAACATGGTCTTTGGTTCCACTACCAAAACACAAGAACTTGGTTGGTTGCAAATGGGTCTTTAAGATAAAAAAGAATGTTGATGGTTCAATTGGAAGATATAAGGCACAACTTATGGCTAAAGGATTTAATCAAGAAGAAGATGTTGATTATGGAGAGACTTTTAGTCCAATTGTTAAACCAACAACAGTGAAACTAGTTCTGGCCTTATCAGCACACTTTTGCTGGACATTGAGACAATTGGATATGAAAAATTCCTTTCTTCATGACATATTACAAGAAGAGGTGTACATGGCACAACCACCTGGATTTGTTGATATCAAACATGAAGACTATGTGTGCAGATTACATAAGTCTTTCTATGGATTGAAATAGGCACCAAGGGCCTGGAATGTAACAACCCGTCCCGAATTTTACAGAACAAATGGGCTACTTTTGTAAGATCCCACATCGCCCAGGGGTGTGGATCCTGTAAGCCTTACATGTATATTCTCATCTCTACCTAGGACGAGGCCTTTTAGGAGCTCACTGGCTTCGAGTTCTGTAAGAACTCCGAAGTTAAGCGAGTTCGCGCGAAAGCAATCCTATGATGGGTGACCCATTGGGAAGTTCTCGTGTGAGTTCCCAGAAACAAAATCGTGAGGGCGTGGCTGGGGCCCAAAGCGGACAATATCGTGCTACAGTGGAGTCAAGCCCAGGATGTGGTAGGGGCCCAGGCCGGGATGTGACAATTTAGTATCAGAGCCAATCCTTGGCCGGAAGTATGCCGACGAGGACGTCGGGCCCCTAAAGGGGGTGGATTGTAAGATCCCACATTGCCTAGGGGTGTAGATCTGTAAGCCTTATATGTTTATTCACATCTCTACCTAGCACGAGGCCATTAGGAGCTCACTGGCTTCGAGTTCCGTATGAACTCCGAAGTTAAGCGAGTTCACGCAAGAGCAATCTTATGATAGGTGACCCACTGAAAAGTTCTCATGTGACTTCCCAGAAACAAAACCATAAGGGCGTGGTCGGGGCCCAAAGCGAACAATATCGTGCTACAGTGAAGTCGAGCTAAGGATGTGGTGGGGCTCGGGCCGGGATATGACATCACATTTCAAGGCTGTTAAAAGAATTCTCAGGTACTTAAGGGCTACTCATGGCTATGGTATTCATTATGTCAAGGGCTCATTGGATATTACTGCATACAGTGATGCAAATTGGGTTGGGGACCCTAATGATATAAGATCAACTACTGGAATGGTTGTGTTTTTGGGTCCTAATCCCATTTCCTAGTTATCTAAGAAGCAAAACACTATCTCTCGATCATCCACTGAGGCTGAATATCGGGCTTTATCAACTACAACTGCTGAACTTGATTGGATCAAACAACTGTTGAACTTTCTGCATGTTCCAGTTGTAGATAAACCACTTCTCTTCTGTGACAATCTATCTGTCATAGCACTGACTTGTAATCCAATTCAGCATCAACGTATGAAGCACATTGAGGTTGATGTGCATTTTGTTCGAAAGAGGGTAGCAAAACAGCAATTGCAGGTGCACTTTGTGTCTTCGAATGAGCAGTTTGCTAATATACTTACCAAAGGACTTTCTGCACCTCTTTTTCAGACTCATGGTGTCAATATCCTATGGCTATGAAATGGACATATGTCAAAAGATTATAAAGTTCATTAAGTTTGTTATATTGTAGCTTAGAGTGCAAGTTACTAAAGCTACTATAAATAGCTTGTAACAAACAATTGTAACTAATAAGAAAGAAAATACAATTCCAAAAGATCTCTTCTCTCTCTTTCTCTTTGTATCTTCTGCATAACCTTCTTCATCAATATTCTTCAATGGTTTACACAAGCATGACCTTTTAGTTCAAAGTACCTAACCTTGGAGAGATCTAATATCTTTTGGCAGTTAATAGTATATAAGCAATCAAACTTTCCCCCACAAACTATGTAAATGTGTCTTTGAGGAGGTTTATAATCTAATACCCCTAGCTAACTTCTCTCACTATCTAATTTTATATTTCAATTACGTATTGCCTTTGTTGTGGGCGCATGTTGAACTTGTCAAGCACACCATTATATGTTTGTCAAAAGTTATGCCTCTAGGGCTATAAGTCTATTAGTACTAATCATATTGGCATCAACTTTTTTTCCACAGTCAGAAAAGTGAGAAATTGCATATATATGTTCATGTAATGCGGGTATATTTTTGCTCATCACTCTAAAGTTGAGATAATGTTCATCATCTTACTTGTTACTTGTGTCTATCAACTATACAGATCTTGAAATTTAAATTTATCCAGCGGTGATAAATAGAATGGTGAGCATCATTTTCACTTGAGGGTAGTGAGCAAAAGTATTCCCTTATAACATTGAGATGAGATGATCTCTCTCTCTCCGCGTAATCATGCTTAACTATTGTGATTGTCATCATTGTAAATCACATAATCATAGAGATGATGAAGAAGGGAATATATATAATTATCGAAGCATGGAGAAGGACATGTCTATGCGGATCCCATTTAACACTAAGAAAGCATAAACAAAATATCTAAACTTATTAGGACCTACATATAATTATTAAGATAAGCTAAACAACTTTGGATTAAAAAAAATTATGTACCCTACAGCAGGGTAACATGGATTAAAAGAAATTATGTACCCTACAGCAAGGTCTGGTTCTTCTTCCTATCTGGGATCACAAGGACAAAGTCTCTCTATATATTGATACACCAATTGTCCGGTTGATTCACATCACTAATTATATGTGCATATGTATATGTATAATTAAACAAAGTGGTCCATGCAAATGGGATGAGGAGCTACCACAATTTGCTTTTTCTCAAGCTTGCGTTTTATTTAATTAACATGTTAGTGGTTAAAACATATGTTGGAGAAGCATCCTACAAGAGCAAATAATGAACCCTGTACCCGCATAATATTTATAAGCAAACAATAATTAGTGTCGGATAGTAGGATCCCTCATCGGTTATATGACAAAATAATGTACAATTAAAATATGGGGGTTTCTAGTACGTACTCCTAATATCATCGAGACATTTTGTGATACAATTCAACACCTAAAAATAAGTATGTGGTTAAATTAGAATAATATCAACAATATTAGTGGTGGTCCTGGATCAGCTTATAAAGTTTAACAATTAGTTGATCCTTGATCAGGACCAGCCACTTGAATACGCATGAAATTATGTAAAGCAACAGTGGTTTTATAGAATATCTTGATACAATGCATAGTACGGTATAATGATGAAAAACAAGAATGAGGATCCTTTCCGGATTCTTTTTGTGAGGATCATGAATTTTTAAATCGTGTATGTTCATCGTACATCGTGCAATCAAAAATCATTTTAAATACTTTTATTTTAAATTAAATATAAATAGTATCTGACGAAAACTGACCACACGATATACAATGAACGGGTACGATTTAAGGATCTCCAGGATCATCATAGGAGAATCCAGAGAGAATCCTCCTGGGAAAACAATTTAGTTTAGTAGGGTTTGTGATTAGGGTGGTGGACGATGATTCGCTCAGATGTGCTTCTTTAGGGCTTTCGATCGGACCTAGCTAGGGTTTTCCAGTCGATGGAGTAGGCAGCCCAAAATTGTACTTATTCATTTTTTTATTGGCAACTTGGTTAGCCAAAATCATGATGACATCTTCTTCTCGTGGAAAGCATGAAGATAAGCATGGGTTTGATCTGTGCCATGCTTGTTGTAATGGTGAATTGATAATTTGGTATCATTATCAGTTTTAAATTATGTTATATGGGTTCTGTAGGGGCCATTGATGTTTATGACTTGCACAAATTTATCTTCGGTTGTTCAACTTACCTGTTGTCTGTCTTTTAAAGCCGTTCACTTTAAAATAAAATAAAAATTCGTATTTACCATTTGTTTTCTGGTCTAGTCAGTAGTTCAAAACTATATATAGAAGAAAAATTAGACTTTGCACATACAACTATCTCATTTCAATTTCCATGCATATTGGTAAGGAAACAAAACAGATATTCCCTCAATATATGCCACTTTATATCTTGATGTTTCCATGGTAATTGAGGAACAAAATTGGGGGATAGGTTCATTCTACTCGTTTTGCGAGTGGAGCATAGGCGAGTGGAGCATAGGCTTTTGTAGTTATCTGACAACTAAACTCTGATGTGTAGTTATGTTCGACTAATCCTTTATCACCCTGGATTTTCAATTAAAAAAAAAAGCTAGCAAGCCAGTTTGACAACTTTATATAAAAATAGAGGTCATGGGAAAAAACAGATCAAAATGGTTATGAACTATGCAAGCAAAGGCAACAGCAAAATTCAGTCTTAGTAATATTCAAATATGCAGAAATATGGAAGGCTTAGAGAAGAAGAATCCTTTTACGTTTAATATTAGTGGTCAAATTAAAGAATGATTCCTTTTACATGAGCTTTTTTGCATCAACATAACCTAAATTCCCATTGCAACCCACAAATTTGGGCTTTGGGATACTAGGTAGCTAGCTAGCTTTGCTATAGATGCCAATTAGTGACTCATAATTCTTTATCAAACTTTTGGCATCCAATATTTTCTGGTATATATAAAAGGTTTTGTGATTTTATTGACATGATACCATAACCATACATATGGCTAGATTGTTACAAAAGAAAAAATCTCCCCTTTCACCAACTCCTCAAATGTTAAGCGTATTCTGACAACTTTACGCAACATATAGTTTGATTTTTGGGCGCTTTTACCTTTCCTCTCTTTTATATACCTTCCCATCCATCAATGATTTCCGTATCCATACCCTGAAAAGAAAAAGCCTTGTTTTTAGGGCAAGATGAATCTCAAATGAGATGAAACAATGAAAGCCCTATAGCCTATTTCGTTTGGGATGGAGGAAGATCCGTGTGATTCTAGTTTGTGGAAATTTTTTCGCTCCTCGGGACGAAGCAAGGAAGAATGAAGGACAAAAAAATAGAAGCTCACTTTGTATTTGGATATCATGAAGTTGTTACAACACTTCCAACTGCAACAAATTCGACATGTTTTCTGAGCTAATTAATACATCCGCTGATGCTTAGCTAATTTAGAAGTTCGAACACACTAAAGTCTAGTCTTTGTATTTGATTTTATAATGTATATGCTTCAATTGATTTACGTGTGTTGTATGATAATTAATAAGAACTTTGGAACCCCAAGTGGTTCCTCTCTATAATTTTTTTGACATCAAAAAATAAAAACATGTGGCTATCTAGAGGTAAAGATATAATTATCTGCACTATGAGAACCAATTCTGTGCAACAGATCATATATTTTCATCATCCTAGATTCTTTTTCTTTAATTTTCTCATGCCATTATTATGTGCATTATGTGGATTATATGTTCACACACTTTGTACGGATATATGCCATTTGCTCACAGTGTCATTATGTTAGGTTGATTATTTTTTTTAGACCAAATTTACAAATCATGTGATGCTTTACTAATAAAAAATAAGCACTTTAATCAACATCTAAATAATAATTCAACCATCAACAACTACGTCATACGGTTTACTAAATATATATAATTTAAATAGATAGCCTCCCTAGAATTATCCATCCATCAGCATTTTGCATACAATACGTATATATAGACACACATGTACACATAAATACAGAAAACGATAGTGAGACTTAATTAACTTAAACTACAAGAAGGGGGAGCAGACGTAACTAAACCTTGTCATTATATTTTGAGTTGATTTTTCTACTATTGATCGTGAGACTTGAGAGTAAGAGGACTAGGAGGAAAGGAATATATACGTAGGGATATGGGGGTGTGAGTCGAGTGACAGAGAATCGGTTGAAGGCCGAAAAAGCATCTACTTGCACGCACTGATGTGGATTTATAAGGAAAAAAAAATAATGTTAGTTTAATTGGATATTCAAATCTGTTTCTATCTTTTCTTTATAGCTGGAAAAAAAGGAGCAAGGCTTTTGATCACGGGCGCATCTTTCACCAAGATATATTCTCGAGGAAGGAATTGGATCTCATAAAAGACGGTGAGAGTTGAGCCATATCATTGTTTGGTTTAGGTTCTTATTCCTCAATCATTTAAAACTTATGCATTACAAATGATCAAATTAATAAAAAAATCTAGGGAAATATTCTTTAAGTTTATTGTATATAATCTTAATTAAGGAATCGTAACCCTTAATTATTTTTTATATTTAATTTTCGCATTCAAAAGGCTATCCGATGTCGATCATAAAGAAATGTTAATAGAAAGCATGCAAGGAATAAAGAGGAAAGGGAAGCCCAATGTTACACATACACAATGACAGTAGAGGTGAGAAACCAAAGAATAAGATTGTAGATGTATTTCAAATATTTTATTTTTCTGAAGAAAAAAAATGAATAGCTAAATTTAACCTGATGACACTCAGCTCGTTTGGATGTGCTTTTAAAATGACTGAAAGCGCTTTTGGGGAAAATATTTTTAAAGGGATACTTTGGATGCGGTCCATATTCCTTAACATTATTTGATTAAAACCTTAATAGTATTCAAAGTTTGATCAAGGTCCCTTGACTTTGTACACCTCATTATATTGCTATTAATATTTATATTTTTATAGTTTTGACATTAATTGTTTGATATTTTATGAGATTTATAATCCTATAAATTTAAAATCCCTCATTATAATACTATTAGAAACGGTTCCAATAAAAAAATTCAAACATTTTGATTGAATAAATGGATAAAAACTATGTAAAAATAATAAATAATAAATGGCAAAAGAATGTATCCATAGTGTTAAAAAAA
Organism: Cotoneaster glaucophyllus; assembly: GCA_036320875.1. Classification (NCBI taxonomy): domain Eukaryota; kingdom Viridiplantae; phylum Streptophyta; class Magnoliopsida; order Rosales; family Rosaceae; genus Cotoneaster; species Cotoneaster glaucophyllus. The sequence continues at coordinate 26,119,792 of CM070065.1, read as the reverse complement.
TTGGTACATTTTACAAAAAAAATTGGTACATTTCACATATAACAAAGTGGTACATTAATAAAGAATAATGAGTACATTATAAATAAATTAGGGTACAGATAAAAGATTAAAAATTATGAGTACAAATGAATTTTTAAAAATATAGGCGCTAAAAGAAATTAATACATGGGTACAAAATAAAACTAAAAAGAAAATACTACAAATTAAAAAAAAATGTTGCAAATTAAAAGTGGGTACAAACTAAAAATATAAATATATGATACAAAGTTTAGGCATAAAACATAAATATACCATATGTAATTTTTCTATCATTGATTAAATATACAATGTCACATGACGGTATACACATGGATACAAACACAAATAAAACTTTAAAAAATATGGGCACAAAAAGAAACTAATATATGGGTACAAATTAAAAATGAAAAGAAAATTGGTACAAATTAAAAAATATTTGCAAATTAAAAATAGGTACAAACTAAAAATAAAAATATATGATAAAAAATTTAGCCATAAATATACTAATTGTAACATTTTTAACACTAAAGTAATATATTTAAAAATAAAAATATTTTATTATTCAAATAATTAATGATGTTATTAATACCCAAGGACCTTGATCAAAAATTGAAAATGAATAGGATTTTAATCAATGGAGTAACAAAAAGAAGGATGTGAACCTAATTTTCCCATTTTTAAAACCATTCTTTAGTTGATGCAAGTAAATCCTGAAAAAAGCACTTAAAGTGCTTCATGGAAGAAGCACATAATTGGTGCTTCTTCCAGAAATCACTTTAAGTGTTTTTGGAAACCAAAAACATTTTATCTAAAAGCGCTTTCAGTCATTTTAAAAGCACATCCAAACGAGTCCATAATAAGCAATATCTAACATGCAATTCCTAACCAAAGTCACCACAACGCATGTATTGAGGGTAGTGACGCATTTAGGATTTGAACTTTGGGTCTATGTTAAATTACAAGTTTTTTAGATAGAAATAAAGTGCGAAGCACAAAAAAAATCCAATTTATTCACTATGACATTTCGTCGAACACTTGATGGTTTTGTTGTAGTCAACAAACTATGTTGTGCATTTGTCAACATATATTCATTATTGCCAAAGCAATCTGATGAGTGATATCGAGAGAATTTGTCGAGTGTTGTTGACGTAATTTGTCGAGATATGCCTAGTAGGCATTATATCCAACACTTGGTAGACACAAAAGGGACCTGTACCAAACATCTGAAGGGTAGTCCTCTAAAGACCTTCACATGTATATTTCTCGGACTGTGGGTGATCTTGGGACCACCTTGGTCCCGATGTACATCTGCCGCTAATTGGGGGATCAATTGATTGCACCTAAAATCTCTTTTCTTTCTTTCTTTTTTTTTCTTTTTTTTTAAAACGATAACAATATTATTCTAACGTTAATAGAACGTATAAACTTCACATATGTCATGTTGGATGAATCTGAAGGATTGTCAAACGAGAAAGACTCAAAAGCATATAACAAGATGAACTTATTGGTGAATAAGTGAGTGTGACAATCACGAGAAACATCAAGGAAACGCAGCCAGCACTCCAAAATATGCTTAAATGATTAGGTCCTCTGCATTAAATATAATGAACGTTCCATTATCATTTCTTTGCCCAGGATCAATTCGCTCGGGTGCAGCGAGCACATACGTACGTTTCTCTACTCTCAAATTATAATTAATAATGAATTTAAGCAGAGAAATTAAACAATGAAATTAAGATCAAAAGCTGGCATTGCATATTGATGTATAGACAAGAACTGCTTACATGGAAAGCGATACACATGCCCTAGATATAAGATAGAATTAGAACCAAACCAAACCCAAATCTCTTGATCTCCACCACAGTGCAACCCTAATTTAACCAACATATTTAATTAACAAAGTAAATAGAAATTGATCATCAAATCACAACCCTAGGAACAGCCTTGCAGACAAGAGAGTTCTTCATTTCCAGAGAAAGCTTCAAGGTCTCAGACAAATCCACACCTGACTGATCATCACAAGGGGCCCACTTGAAGCTTTGGAGCAACTGACCAAGCCAAAGCTCAACAGTTGCCAATCCCATGGCTTTACCAGGACAAACTCTTCTTCCAGAACCAAAAGGAGCCAACCTTAAATCGGACCCCATGATTGGAACATCTTCACTTATAAATCTTTCTGGTTTGAACTCATTAGGGTTTGACCAGATTTTCTCATCGTGTGTGATTGCAAACATGTTGACCATAGCGGTGGTGCCGGCGGGGATGAAGTGGTGGCCTATGTGGGTGTCATGGATGGCCAGCCTGGCCCAGGACAAGAGGGGTCCTGGTGGATGCATTCTTAGGGTTTCCTTGACTATGGCATGGAGGTAAGGAAGCTTGGGGAGGTCGGAGTCGGATACGGATCGTGCCGGACTGCCTACAACGGCGTCAATCTCCGATTGGGCCTTGGCTTGGATATCTGGGTGGAGAACCATTCTTGCTAAAATCCACTCTAGGAGTATTGCCACTGTATCAGTCCCTCTGAAGATCATTTCCTGGAATCATGAAAGAAAAACGTTTATTATATTATTAATCTTTAATTATGTGGTTTTAAATGGATTGGAAAAAAGAAATTTTGAAACATGAGAGTTTTATCTTTTGGTATACAAAGGAGAAAATTAAAAAATTTCAAGCTTGGACAAGAAGGAAAATGAAAAAAATAAAGGGTGAAGAATAAAAGCTCAACTAAGGAATTTAGCAAACAAGAAATGAATAAAATTCTCTTAAAAAAATGAAGTTGTTATTGGCATTTCTAAAAGAGTAATTTTGCACTCCAAAATAATAAAAACACAGAGAAAATTTGTAAAGAAAAAGTACAGAATAATAATTTTAGAGTGACAAAACAACATAAAACCTTCCGGAAATAATTCCATAAAAATATTCCTAGTAATCATTGAAACTGGAAAACCTAATGAGCAAACGTTACAAATAACTAAAAAACCGAAAAGGTTTTTTCTTTTCAAAAATAAAATTAACTTACCCACAGAACTGCAATCATATCAGAGTCACTGAGTTTGTTCTCCTCCAAATCAAGAAGCACATCAACAAAATCACCACTTTCATGATCAGTACCCAAAACTCCATTATTTTCATCCCTTTTCACTCTGTGCTCCTCTATGATTTTCCCAACAAAAGCATTCACCTTTGCCACCAATTTCTTACACCTCCTCCTCACACCTTGCAAGTCCAAAAACCCCAAAAGAGGAAAATGATCACTCCAATTGAAAATCCCAAGCAACTCATACCCTTCACTCACCAACCCCTCAAGCTCAAAACCCTCACCATTTCCACACCCTAATTCTCCACCAAACTCATAGCTCCTCCCAAACACACTCATCATCACATTGTTCAAAGACCCAAAATGCAACACTTTCCTAACCTCCACCTCACCACTCCTCTCCATCAAACCCTTCATCTCCTCCACCATTTTGCACCCGATACTCTCTCGGAACAACCCGAAACTAGCAATTCGCTTTGGGTTGAACAAATGGGTGGATGATATTCTCCTCAAGTTCCTCCAATACTCACCAAAAGGGGCAAACCCCATTGCTTTGTGGAACAAAAGCTCGTAAGCCGATTCTTTGATGGGTCGGTCAGCAAAGGCCGAGCTGTTCAAGAGCTCTTTTGCAGTATTGGGGTGGCTGGAGATGACAAAACGAGTAAACCCTACTGAGAACGCCATTAGAGGTTTGGCCTTTGAGGTCTCAGCAAGCTTCGCTAGAACTCTGTGAGTGAGAGAGCCAGTGAAGGACAAGACCAAACCAAGAATAGGAAAGCCGGAAGGACCCGGAATGGCGGTTTTCGAAGGGATTTGAGCTTTAAATTTGGACAAAGCCCAAGCAAGGCCACCGGGTGAGAGCCAAAAGCCGAAAACAAAGATGAAGAGGAATAGACAGATGAACAACTCCAAGCTCAAAACTGATGAAAACCCAGTTGGTGGAATGAAAAGAGGGTTGGATTCCATGGACATTTTATTGACTCTTGGTCTCTTTTTTTTTCGGTGTCTGTTTGGTTACTCAGAAAATGAGCGAGACAATGAAAAGCCAAAGCTTCGGAAACAAGAAACCAAGTGGGAAATTAAAAGCTGAGAGGGATTGTGGTGGTGGGAGAAGTGAAATAAGAGTGAGTTTATATAGAGAGTGAAGGTGTCTCTTAGATATTTTTACTGCCACAAAGATTCGTTTTTACTGTAGAAATATAATTGATCTCTACCCTATTTATCATCGTTGGATTAGTTTTAAATTTTAACATATGTGTAGTGAATAGAGACAAATCTCAAAATTTAAACTCATACAGTGATGATAAATAAGATAATAAATAATAAATATTACCACACTTGAAGGTGGTAAGCAAAACTGTAATTTTTTTCACAGCGGTTAAAATGCGCCGTCTCCTTCGAAAAAAAATAATGATTCCTGTATGCTTTTTCATATTTCTTTCAAACTTTAGCTTTTGGACATTATATGTAGGGATTTGGCGAATATTGTGTACGTAGGAATAATTAAGCGGGTTGACGATATGATGGAGCCCGTATGGCATATGAGAGGTCGATATATAATGTCATAATCAATTTGATAAGAAAATCTTAGCCGTTCCAAATGTTAATTTTTCACACCAGAATCTGGACTTATAAGGTGGCCTTCATTTTCGAAATTTATTGAGTTTTATTAATTTCACTCATTTTGGGTTTAACTCCAAATTAATTAGGTTTGTTTTAGTGTGATTTTATTTATTTGAGAGTTTTATTTTAATTTTATTTTATGAAGACAGTTTTGCTAGAATTTATTTGAGTTTTAATAATTCACTACTAGCATATGAGCACACACAAAGTGTGTAAATTTTTTTTTTATTTTTGTTTTTGAAATAGAAGGAGAAAGGAAGAGAGTGATAGAGAATGTGGGAGTGGGAAGTGTTTTTTTTTTTTTTTTTTTTTAAATAATTAGAGATATGTTAGGATTACGTGTAGGTGAGGCTTTGAAAAAAAAAAATTTTGATTGTGTGAAATTACATTTCTGCCCTATATTTCTTATTCATGTTCTTTTTTAATTAGAAGGTTAAACTAGTAATTTCATAGGATTTTGGTTGACAATGAGTATTTTATTAATTAGTAGAGATAATGGTCATGTTATTTATGATGCCTCATATAATTTTATTTTTTTGAACAAACGAACGTATTTACATTAAGAGGGTGAGGAAGTGGGCTAAACCTTACAATGAGCTTGTCATAATAATGTAGTTCAACTTCGCTTTTGACGAGAATCGAACCTAAGACCTTTCACTTACAAGTAAAGAATAATACTACCAGATTGTAATACTAAAGAAATTGCACTTACAACTTCGCCTTTGCCTCATATAATTAAGCTAGTGAAGCCACTTAGTTCTATAGTCTAGTGGTATTCCTCTTCACTTGTAAGTGAGATGTCTTAGGTTCGATTATCGTCAAAGGCGAATTTCAACCACATTATTGCTAGCCCATTGTGAGGCTAAGCTCACCCCTTTTCTCCTTAGTGTAGATAATATCGTTTTTTCAAATAAAAAAAAGCTAGTGAAAATATGTTTTCATGTACCATTAAATGTTGTAGTATTAAAGAAACTTCCCTCATATGTATATAATTGAAAGAAAAAAAAAGCTAGTGAAGAAAAAAATGTAAACAAGAAATTTCCTATAACAAATGAAATAAAAATATGTGTACAAAAATAATACTTTGAATTAATAAACTTAGGGGTTTGACAAAAAATAATAATAATAAACTTAGGGTTACGATCTCTGTGTAGCTATTCTTTTACAAGACTACCTCTCTTATTCGATCTCCAAAGTAGAATTCGATCCAAAGGTGGTGAACACTTGATCTTGAACTTGAATCGATTGCTTGTGATTCTTCAAGGAACGTCGAAGTTTGATATGGAATGAAATGGGACCACGAAGAGTTTGACGTGGTGGGTGATTTTTCGGCTTTGGCGGTGAATAAATCGGCATGTGTTTGTTTTGCTTATTAATTCTCTACGAGTTTGATGAAGAACACAAGAGTGTTCGTGTATTTGGTGTTTGCTTTGGCCTGAGAGCTTTCTAATTTCTCCAAAGGCTTAAGCTTGCTTCGTTTCTCTCCAAAATCCTCTTTGTTAGAATGAGCCTAGTATTTATAGGCTCATTCTGAATCCCGTGATTGTGGGGTTAATTTTCTAATTTCATTTAATTTAAGTTGATTAATTAATTTAATTTTTTTATTAAAGCAAAATTTTTAATTTAAAAAATAAACCCTAAAATGATATAATTTGATCAAATTAGGGTTAATTTGTCCAGTTTTGTATTTGATTTGATTTGTTTGACGACGGACGTTTATGATGCGGACACATATAACTCTTGATCTTGTTATTATTATTATTTTTTGGAGAAAACTCTTGATAACTCATTAAGTTTACATGACTCACATGTCATGTGTGCAATTTAGGGGGATCCATATGTGGTGCGCGCCACGTAAGTTCTGACCAGTCGAAATTCAATTTGTTGGTGAATATTAATTTCATTGAAATTTTCACGTACAACACTCCAGAGAATATTTGAAATCAATTTCCTCTAGGGTTGGTTTCACCTATACTTATCAATGAATCTTTATGTGATTGATCAAGCACACAACTAGAAAGAATGAAAAACAATTAAATACAAGGGCAATTTAAAAAAAAATGAAAAAAATGATTTGTTGAGTACGAATGTAGGCCTTTATTCAAAGCAAGCTTCTTAGACCATCTCCAACCGACTCGGCCAAAGGACCATTGGCCAAAAAAATAGCCAGTTTTGACACGAAAACCGTCTTCAATCAAGGGCTAAGCCAAATGGCTCGTGGGCACCACCCGACCAAAAATTGGAGAACCGGTCAAAGGGCTGGCCAAAACCAGCCAGCCCTATAGCCCAGCCTAAACACATGCTACTTAACGTCAGGTTACTGTTCGATTTTGAGTGCCATTTTTTTTTTTAGATGAAATTTTAAAAAAAAAATTAGAATTTGTTTTTCCTTTAAATATCTAATCCATTTCTACCCCATTTCTCACATCTTTTTCACCATTTCATATTATCTTACCTTATTTTATTTCAATTCTTCACCAATTTTTCACATGATATAAAGATAAGAAATCCGGAAGCTTATTAATTTAGCGACAAGTGGCACTTAAAATATGTCTGATTTTAATATGGTAGTTTAATTCAATTAAAATAATAAATTATTGAGGGGTTAAAAAATAGTCTCCTTCGGTTAAAGATGGATTTTTTGTCAAAGAGCCAAGGACGGAGCCAGAATTTTTTTCTTGAGTGGGCGAGTTGAAAATAGTACCATAAAATCATATGTTTATTTTGTGCTTATATAAAATTATATAATAATCAATATAAAAGTACAACAATATAATATAAACTATTCTCAAAATACATAGGGTAAATGGTCTTTTTCTTTGAAGAATAGGATAAAGGGGGGCTAGAGATAGAACTAATTTATATTTTTAGCATAAAACGTATTATTTACTACCAATCATCTACTAAATATACATTAAATAATAATATGTATTGAAATTGAGTAGGCTATAAGCATGAGTTTACAAAATAATATATCTATTTACAAACCCGTTTTTACTTCCAACATAGCCTTATTAATTTTTTATCAGTGATCATCTTCGATTCATTCGATCCGAACAACCGAAAATTGAGAGGGGTGTGTGCGAAGTAAAAATGAGTGCATGGATAGCACTACCCTTACAAAAAAACCTCCCTGGGCTACAGCCCACCTTAGCCTTGTGAATGGCTACGCCATTGCAAAGGGTTATGGTTTGGCCTATGACTCTCTCGGTTAGAGATGATATAAAATATGGTATGACACTGTTCATTAAAAAATAATTTTTTACAAGACTATAGGGCTAAACATGGTCCTTTTAACATTGTTTCGATTAGAGATAACCTCAGGGAGACGGATGTTTTGGTTCATCTCTGATTCCAGGTACCGCGTCTGCATGCATGTGACGTCGAATATACAGTCCACCCCTAAGCCCTAGCTAATGTTACCACTTGCCACCTTATAAAAATGCTCGTATTGATGATTGGCTACCAGACTGCAGCTTTAGAATTTAGACCAAATTGATCCTAACCCAACTATATATATATATATATACAGGCCCTTTAAGAGAAGGGATTCCCATTTAAAAAAAAAATAGAAACACCATCTTGACCGTTAGATTTGGCTTTAATGAAATTCTGTGGTTGAGATTAAATCACAGACTACAGAATCTCAACCATAGAATTTCATTAAAGCCAAATCTAACGGTCAAGAGGGGTTCTTATTTTTTTTGAAAAATAGGGATCCCTTCCCTTAAAGGTTTCCTATATATATATATATATAGAGAGAGAGAGAGAGAGAGATAGAGAGAGAGAGAGAGAGAGAGAGAGAGAGAGAGAGAGAGAGCCAATGTTTTTTTATGAGCATTGCTGCGCCAAAACAGCATTCGTGCCTGTCTGCCAAACTAAATCTGGCCAACTAATGCTGCATGCTTATGCTTGATTCCTTTTGTATGAAATTGCATGCATATATATATATATATATATATATATATATATATGTTAACTAAGTGGATTAACTCCTGCTGGACGGTAATGTGTTTGGTATGTTTGGTCAATGCAATTTCGAAATCGTATAAGGAGATTTGTTTATTAATTTAGTCCTAATGTACATGTGAATTGGGTTTTGCCTCCCATGTTTAGTACTAAGATTGATCCTACGCTGTTGCAAAATAACCCTACAAGTGGGGTTTCCTTGCTGTATAAGATGTACCTTATTGGCAGACAACATTTAGACATGAATGTAAAAGTTTTCAGTCTTTTGACCATGTTAAGTATTGGAGTTTGGTGATTGGGTTAAAATAAACAACAATCAATCCTTATTTCTCTAAGTGGAGTCGGTTATATGAATTATAGAATGTCACTGCGTTCGGTTTTGCATCAAGACGTCCGTTAACTCCAAGTACTCCTTATATTTTCTTAAAGTCTCTTTCAAAGTCTTTTTCTACTATTTTGCCCTGAGCCTCCGTCTCATAGTCGCACATTTTTTTGAAACATTCATAGGTCTTTTGTTCACGTGTCCAAACCATCTTAACTAATTTTCTCTTATCTTATCTTCAATTGCAACCACTTTTACTTTTATGTCGTCAATATTTGATTGGGCCAAAATAACCACACACAAAACAAAATAAAATTTCAATCCTACTTTATGAGTCAAAATTATCAAAAAAGTTTAATCCTATAATCAGTTTTTTAATATTTGATTGGTCTAATCAGTTCAAAAATATTTGATTGATCTAATCATTTTAATCAATTTTCCGTGAAAAAACAAAGTTAACCAAATCGGTATTCCATAATTATAGTAACCGAAAGCACATCTTCCTTCCAATCTTGTTCTGTTAAAATATTGGATATACAAGATTGCAGCTGTGATATTCTTCCTAGATAAACGTACAGATTCTCTGCAAACAACCTGCAGACAGTATGCATATCTGTATGACCAAATGTTGAACAACGTTGAAAAAGCCATGTTCATCGGTGAGCTACTTTTGGGTTAAATAAGAGGATCTTTACAGCTCGATTTTGGTAGAATCTTCATGGGGACATTTACTTGCTTTCTAAGTATGGACCAGGCAAATTGCCTACAAGGTATCATATGCATATCTCAATCTGTACGTTAGATCTTTATTCTGTTAATTACTACGGTTCTGATATTTGCATGACGTATGTGTGTGTATATATATATATAGGGCTCACTTGCATATTGGAATTCACGATGGTGATATTTCGAGTTAATTATACACTAATTATATGGAGAAGTTAAACATAAAGTAGTGTATAACTGGCTTGAAATACCGTCACAGTGATAATTATGTTTTAAGTACTTTACTAACGTTCTATCATTTAACTAAGAATTAAATTTGAACTTCCGAAATACCTCACAGTTTTCAACTCATTGTGTGATCTTGACTTTAATGTTAGAATTCAAAATTAAAATTCTTGCTAACTGTGAAATGCCTTGCTATAATCCGCCTTGGAACATCTCCAAAGAAGATACCAAATTTTAAGTGGAATGCCAACTAGTCATTTTTGAAAGATTATATTTCTCCAACCGAACAATCTTTTAGGTGACTTGGATTGATAGCAATGCTTCTAGCGTAAATTTTGATGCTGCCTGAAATTTCATTTTATTTGATTATTAATTGATAGGTCTCATCATCCACTAAAATATAAATTTTTAAAAATAGTTTTACCGTTTATTTTATTTTAAAGTGGGCCTTAAAATAATAACCAGCATACCGGTTAAAATATAATGAAATTTGACAGCATGCTTCGGAATGCCACATCAGGTATCAATAAGATGGAGATGCTCTTATAATCTGTAGTGCTCTAGAGAAATGTTTTTCACTTTTTTTTTTTCAGCTTCTGGACATTTTATTTTATTTTTATTTTTTTAATTCAAAAATCAAAACATAGAAATGAGTGTGAATAAAAAAAAAGTTGATAGTGCGAAAATAATTATTAGCCATTAATTAGGGTTCAAGGGATTTCCAATACAGCAGCAGAGGCATAGGGCAAGCTCCAGCACAACATCATGGGAGACATTGTGGGCTTCTATACACATGTTGAGGCCCATCTTGTGGCATTTTATTAACAACTAGCATATGGGCTGTGTGGGAAAAAAACTTATTTTTGTTTTTGAAATAGAATGAGAGAGGGAGGGAGTGATAGAGAATGTGAGTGCGAGAAGTTTTTGTTTCTTTTATTTTTTATTTTTTATATTTTATAATTAGAGATATGTTAGGATTACATGTAGATAAGATTTTGAAAAAAAAAACAACAAAATTTAGTTGTATGAAATTACATTTCTACCCCATATTTCTTATTCATGTTCTGGTTTAATCAGAGGGTTAAATTGGTAATTTCATAGGGTTTTGATTGAGAATGAACGTTTTATTAATTAGTAGAGATATCGCTTAGGCTTATCTGCTGTCTCATTTAGGTTTGTAATATTGTCAAGATACATCTTCAAGTTGGTTTACAGACTAGTTTGGAAGTGTTTTTTAAAAATAGTTGAAAACACGTTTGATATAATCTTGAAATTCGAACCCAAACATATTCTCTTTAAACGTGCTTTATGTAATTTTAAAAGCACTTTCAAACAAGCCTACATTTTCCGTAAGTACAAATGCAAAATGTGTAATAGTTTCGAAACAGAAATATAATACAAGAGATGGTCCATAAAAATCACAGGCATTGATGAAAAAGACCAAAGCCGAAGACATTCCGAACCACCGGACTTGAAACGATTCCATACACGATCAGCATCCATCTGCGGAAGAAATGAATCCGCGGAAATAATAGCCGATTCAACCATTCCATCAGCAAGCTCTGAACATCTGCTTGTCCTTGATGCTGTTTTGTTCATTTCCTTTAAACCCCCCATTTGCAGTCCTCACCCGAAGCAAGGTTTTCGTGTTTTACACTGAACATCAAAGTTGTTGCACAACTTATCTTCTCGATATCCCCTCAAGATTTGTGGACCTCCGGAAGCCAATCACGGTAGCCAAATCCAATAGTGTTGATTGAGCTTGTATAAGTGATCAATCTGTTGCTTGTCTGAACCAGCTTCTTCATTCTATATCCGCTTGAATGCAGAGCACATGATAAGTAAGAGTGTAAAATAAGTCGCAGATGAATGATGACGAGGTAATGCAATCAATAGGAATCAGAGAAGTCCATGCTGACCCGAAGTTATTTGCAACAAGCAGATATCGGACAAGATACACTTAAACAAGAAGCAGAGGGTAGACAGGTATCAATTCTAGGTTCCACAACAAACAGGATCCAAAGGAATCCCTAGCCCTTAAGTTCACTTATATGTTGTATAATCTTTCTGCCAAAGATATTGCAATCGTTTATTCATCCAACTCCCGGCATATGCAAAAATCACTGCCACTTTTTCTTCAATTCAATAAAGAAAGGAGTACAATGGATGGAAACTGCTAACTCCGTTAGCAATGCAAATCTTTAAGCTTTCTTAAAACTTTCAGCAGGCAGCGTAAAGGGCAAAGTGCCAAAAGCCGAGTGTATACCATGACTATGTCTACCATGCACCAAAAGAACTTCATGCCACCAACCATTTTTCCATGCATTCAGATTACAGACACAAAAGTCTACCTGATAAAGTCCTCAACTTGGTGGATGACAAATGGCTCAAAAACGGTGCAACACTAACCCAGAGATTTCATAAATAGCTTTGTGTTCGTCACATCTTCTTTGGATTCTGGATACTTTTGTGGCTTGAAAAGCTTCCATAGTCCAGCAGGATGTCGGCTTTCAACTTTAACATCTCCTGAAAATCTCCCAAACATTTTTTCACAGTCCGGATATGGCTTGACGTACAGGTTATAGAATCTAATCCTGCTAGGCCTGATCAAACCCCTTAACCCCACCTCATAACCAAGCCCGCCTTTAGATCTCAAATACTCGATCACATTGTACCGAGGAATGATCTGCTTCTCAAAATTCACACCCAAATACTGTGGAACTTCAACCAAACAACGGGTACTGAATTTCATCCTTTGTATTAAAAACTCAATCTTCCTCTCAATTTCCCCCACCTTATATATAATTGACCTCGGTTCCTTCCACAACACCTCAAAAGCCTCTCTACGAATCAACCCGTATCCGCACAAGCAGTCAACTCTCAACTTCACTTCAAACCCAGCTCGAAATTCTCCCTCAATGAAAATCTTCTCCTTGATTGGTACCCTACACTTCAAAGTCCTCAAGAATTCCACACACTGCGAAAATTCGCCCAATTCCAGGCCAAGAATTCGTGGCTCTTTCATTATCTCTGTCCTAATCACATCCTCGTTAAAACCAAAACCTTTAAACTCACACAGCAATGGCTTCAGCCTATCTTCAACCCCAAATCCTATAACCCCAGGAAAATATTTCAGAACCCAATTAATTTCATCCCTCGAAATTCCAATTCCCTTCAAGAATTCGATTCTCCGTTGAATCTCCCTCCCATTCATCAAAATCACTCCTGGAAACCCCTCTAAAACCTTAATAACCGTGCCATCCATAAACCCTAAACCCCTCAAAACCTCCACACTCCTAAAAACCCCATCTGGGTCAATCTGAAACCTCTTAGATTGTTCCAAAACACTCTTAACCATCAATGGGGAAGCACTCAAAATCCCCAAATTTGAAAAACCCTTTTCCCATTTCTTCAGAAACTGAAAATCCAAAACCCCAGGGCAGTCACAAATCAAAGAAACAAGGGATTTCTGGGGGATTTTGAAGGATAAAAGTATAGCCAGAGACTTCTCTAATTCCTGTAAGTTGGAATTCAATAAAAATTGATGCTTTGAGAGGAAATTGTGGAGCAGAGAAGATGGGAAGCCGTACCTTTGGAGCAGAGTGGCGAGGGAAATCTGTTTCCGGTACTGGGATTGCTGGGTAAATCTGGGTTTTGCTGGGTTTGTGGAAAAAGATTGGGACTTTTGGTTTGGGAAATTTGGGTTTTGCTTGGCGGTTAAAATGCTTGTGAAGCGTGTAACAGTGGTTCTCGTTAGAACCCTATTGGCCATTTCACAATTCTGGTTTTGAGCTTGTCGAACGCAAAACTACATGAGTAAGTACCGGATACAATGTTACACTGTCGTATGGTCCAGCACAACGGGTGTTTTAACCGTTAAATTTTAATTTTTATATTTTTTTTTTTTAAAAAATTAATAGTTAAAAATATTCAATTACTCAATTTTTAAAAATTATTTAAAATTGGTTAACTTCTTAAAATATTCTAAATAATTATTTAAAATTTTGAAAACTAGACATTTATTTGGTTTTCAGTTATGACATTGACAAATATAAAACATGTTTTAATTCCCAAGTTATCCATGAAAATTTTAATCTCCAACTTGACGTCATTTAGCCAGTGTAACTTGGCTAAAATGGGTCAATTTGGGGATTAGAACTTCAAAAATGTTCGATTAGTGAAAATTAACTTTAATATTCGTTCACCTCATCATTTAATGTTAATAACGTCATCAATTAATGTTAGTAAACTCTATAAAATACGACAGAGTCGAACATGTCACATGATTTGACCCAGAATTGTGTTCAACATGAGAAAACCATGAGTGGATCAACTGGGGTAATGGCGTAATTTGGTCACTCCCAGTCCCAAGTTAGCTTCTTTCTTTCCTTTCACATTTTTTTTTTTTAATACATCGATATTTTTATATAAGTGGAGGAGAAATTTGGTTAAGTCACAGTCCCTCCCCTCCCACATTTAAATGTGCAAACTTTATTCACATTTCCATCTGATCTCAAGAGGGACTGAGAGGGTGCCCCGTTCTCTAAGCAAGGAACTTCCCAATACCCACCGAAGAGCGCCTTCCATCAAAGCCTCAAAAAATGCAGAGGCTCCTTTCTCTGAAACTAGCCTCCTCAAACCTCCCCAGAAACCTCCCAACCTCCGCCACATCCACCGCCACCACCTCCCCAATCTTCCACTCCCAATGTCACAAAACGTTTTCTCTCGCCAAACCGCCCATAACCCAGAACCAAAACCACTTCTTCAGCTCCTTTCCGGCACTCCCGCTAAGCCACCGCCCTCATCCATGGCGGTCGCAGCACACTCTCGCGCAAAAAATTCATGGGTTTCTCTCCAACCCATCACTCAGAAAGCAATCCTTTCTGGGTTTCTCGAATACCCTTCTGAGAGCTTCAAGCAAGAGCCTTTCGGACTGCAGAGTCGGATTCCTCAGAGCCCAATTTCCCAAACGGAGCTTTAAGTTCAACCAGAAATTCACTTCTCATCGGAGTCCCTGGTAATGTTTTTGAGTCATGTTTAATCTGCAGTAACTTTTTTTTATTATTTAAATGTTGCATTATTGTGAAATTTCTGGTTGAAATGTGAGAAATTGTATGTGATTCAGCTAGGGTTCTTTGGGTTGATTTGGGATTTCCTATTGGCTTTTGATTTCATATTTTCACGGTTGATTTGACCCGTGAAAAAAAAGAGTAATGTGGCTGGTAACGGAGAAGAACGACACGTATCGATTCGTGATTGGTTGGCCGTACAAATATTACTTTCTATGTGCTGCACGCCATTGCTTGCTTCTTGTTCATCACAAAAGCTCCTGCATTTTTTACTGGAAATGTTTGCTTTTGCCATTTTTGAAAGTTGATTGATGAGAAATGCAAACTTCTGCCCACCTGATATAATAACGCAGTTTACTGTTAGGAAATGAAAATAATACGTGCATTGTTGGGGAGGAGATTCGAACTCGGCCTATTTTTTATTAAAAATGAACAGTACCAGGAGTGTTTCGTTAAAACTCCCTTAATTTAAATGTAACAAAGTGTCTGTTTTGTGAGTTTAAAGAGATTAATTTTGGACATTTGTGGTGATTTTCTCCACTCAGAATTGAGTACAAATTTGAAATTCAGTTTCTGATTCAGCGTGTTTCTTCGAGTTATGCTATAAAATAAGTAATGTTTCAAAAAATTTGTCACCTTATTAGTGAAGAAAACATATGAAATCAACCAAATATTTGACCTTTTGGGATGGTGAAGTCTCTACTCAGTGTTTCTATCTAGAAGATTATTTGGACATCCGAATACTTTATTGATTATTTAAAATGTTCTACTAGACTGCACTGCGATAGAGTGTAGAACCTTGCTCATTCATAACAAACCTTGACCATATGCAGTTGCTATCGTAGTGTTAATCCGTCAGTAACTTATTTTCTCATCTTTGTAGGAGGTCATGGTTCGGGAGGTTATCGAATAATGAAGTGGTTTTGGGATTGATTCTAGCTAATGTTGCTGTTTTTCTTTTATGGAGGATTGCAGATCGTAGCTTCATGATGAATAATTTTACCGTGAGTCATTCTAAATTTGAAGTTAACTAAATGTCGTCAACTTGTCATATGGCTGTATTTCCTGAGTTCGGACACCTCTTCGTGTGCACTCTCTTGAAAGTGAGAAGCAATCCTAAACTTAAGGAAAGATTAAGGAAACAAAACGTTGAAGGACAAACTCTTTACAGCTGCTAGTACTCTAGTTTGACGACAGAATGTTTTTCACTTCAATTTCCTAACTTGTTAATTTACTCTTTCTCTAACCAGATTTCATTACACAATTTTGCAAGTGGACGGCTGCACACGTTGATAACTTCTGCATTCAGTCATATTGATGCTGGGCATATCTTTTCTAACATGATTGGACTATATTTTTTTGGGATGAATGTAAGCCTTTTTATGATCGAAATTTCAATACAATCGTTACTGTACAGCTAAGCTTGCTTGAGTTGTTAAATTTTGATAACCATGAAGGGTTATGTTCAATCTGTTTTTATCATCTTTGTCTGCTTTTGGTGCACTGGACCAGATTGGAAGAGTTTTTGGGCCTGAGTTTTTGCTGAAGTTGTATCTAGCCGGGGCAGTTGGTGGCTCAGTCTTTTTCTTGGTCCACAAAGCCTTCCTGGCCGCATCATCGCAGGTGAAATTATACTCAAACTAATAATACTCATTTGAGCAAAGCTATAGTTCATTGCTTTGCTCAAATGATAATCAACAGAACAACTTGCTCACAGAAGATAATGCTTCTAATTTGCTTACTGAACTCTTAAAATGTATGGGAACTCCTGGATGGTTTTGTGATTGTACAGTATTAGCTCGAGTATCTCATCAAAATCTGCTCTTTGCAGGGCCGAAAGCCTTGGAACACGGAGGCGGCAAAGATACCAGGACTGGTATGCTTTCAGAAACTGCCCAGGATTGGTTTTGTGATTTTACATTTCTGAACAAACCAGGATACTGGCCTAGAGTATAATTTCCCCAAGAAATTTGAACAACTGCCTAGAGAAAGAAAAATTACCAAAGAAACTAAATTATGAAAGATGAGACTATCGTATGGTGCCAGAGTTTAACATCATGCCATGCCGGCCATCCCATTAAGCGTTTTCATGGCAATAGGAATGGGATATTAATTCTGTGGATGTGCTTTGAGTTTCCCTTTTTTCTCCTCCCCCTGCCTTGTTTTTATCTATCATTATTTCCCATGCGTAAAGCTAAGTTTCATTTTTCACAGATTTTTGGTATACATTGCTTTGTATTACTTGTTATACTCCGAAAAAGAACATTCAGTGAACATTACATTCATTTCACTTTTGTGTCTGTTTGTGACATCCAGGGGGCAAGCGGAGCTGTTAATGCTATCATGTTGCTCGATATATTTCTCTTCCCAAAAGCAACCCTCTACTTAGAATTCATCATACCAGTTCCTGCCATCCTGCTGGTAATTTTGCTTCGTTATTGTTGTGTGATTGATCGAAGCTGTTAAGCAAATCCTTGAAAACTTAACCTCACCTTTTCCATTTCAGGGTATCTTTCTAATTGGGAACGACGTCTTGAGGATAATAGAGGTACGTTGGTTATCTCCCTGGTGTCACTTTCCTTTCTCTCTCTCTCTCTGTGTTTGTGGTGCATTTGTGCCATGAAACGGAGTTGGAGTTGAGAGAGTCACGGTTATCATGAAACGAATGCCATTGTCATTCATTATTTCAGAGTACATTTAGTGGTAGCATTATGCTCTTATTGCAGGGAGACAGACATATCTCAGGAGCTGCACACTTGGGGGGTGCTGCGGTTGCAGCCGGAGCGTGGGCACGGCTTCGGAAGGGGCGTTTCTGAGTTTTGTTGACGGCTCTGCGCATTAGTTGGACAACGCGTTGTAGACGTTCTGGCTGGGAAACTTAAGGTAGCCCAACGCGTAGTGAATGGTTTAAAATTACCTATTCATCCATTGATACAGACTTCACAATATTTCCTGAACTTTACTACTTCCCATCATATTTTAGGCTCTTTCTTGTGGAAAACGCTCTTTTTTTTTCTTTTTTTTTTTTTGAACAAACGACATTATCTATCTAATTTTTTATTTAAAAAGCGATTTTAAACTACCTAATTTAATTTATTTTATAAAAAAAATCCCTTATTTTTTATTGATTGGTATTGATATATTAATAAAGACACAAATCAACAAGTTCTTCAGTTATTTATCTTGTATCCTCTCATTATTTTGCACTCGGATAAAATTATCAACAGATTAATTAAACCCTACATTCCAAATTTTAGTACTTTAAAATTTGTATAACAACTTAAAAAAAAAGAAGGACTCGTCCGTTTGTATTCGAGTTTGAATCTCTCTTTCAATAAATTATACTAGCATATGGGCACACACAAAGTATGAGAATTTTTTTTATTTTTTTATTATTTATAATTAGATATATGCTATGATCACATGTATTTGAGGCTTTGAAGAAAAAAAAAAACAAAATTTGGTTGTGTGAAATTACATTTCTGCTCCATAT
Organism: Cotoneaster glaucophyllus; assembly: GCA_036320875.1. Taxonomy (NCBI): domain Eukaryota; kingdom Viridiplantae; phylum Streptophyta; class Magnoliopsida; order Rosales; family Rosaceae; genus Cotoneaster; species Cotoneaster glaucophyllus. The sequence goes on along the minus strand of CM070065.1, from coordinate 26,101,310 downwards.
TTCTTATTCATGTTCTATTTTAATTAAAGAGTTAAACTGGTAATTTCATAATATTTTGGTTAACAATAAGTGTTTTATTAATTAGTAGAGATAATTCAGAATACAATATCCCATTGCCAAAGAAATCGAATCACAATTTTAATGGTAAGAAATATAACAAAATATTCACGATAGGAAAAAGATGTTTGGACATTTGTTAGCATGCGCGCAATAAGTTAAAAAACACTATTTATATCCGTGTTAGAGCACAAAAGGGCTATAGATTTTTATGTATGAATTGAGTTTCTTGCACTCAAAGGTTCGTTGTGTACTATATATTTTTATGAAAAGACGTCATAACTTATGTAACATTGGACGATGATGCTGAAGTTCAAGTCTAAATGTAACAAACACAATCGTGTCATCATATAACTAAATTTATTCGTGAATAAACTAAATTTGTAGGGAGGATTGTGATCATATATGGGTCGACAGATCCCCATCTTTCCTTGTTCATGTTTTGTGTAATGATGGACTTCCATATCCTCATTAAGTGTGTTGGTAGTGTGAGGAGGGACGCTTTAGCACTAGGTGCGGCGTCTTAGTTTATGTTACCTCCTTGCACTACCCTTTTCTTGTTTTGTTTGTTTGCCTCCTTGTAGGCATTCTTGTACCCCTTTGGCATCTTTTGCCCAGATGATATAAAATCCTGTCTTCCAAAAAAAAAAAAAAACTAAATTTGTATCCATTTAGAGCTAATTATTCTTTTGTTGATTAAATCACGTTGTAATTTATGTAAAAGATAACAAAAAGTTATTTATAAATTTGAAAGCAAATTACAAACTTTCTATTTTATGATATGAGAAAGCAAATTTTGTTGTTTTAGAGCTTGTTTGGATGTGTTTTCAAAATGATTGAAAGCGCTTTTGGTGAAAATATTTTTGGAACCGATCCTTAGTAAAATGTAAGCAAATATTGGAAAAGCATTTAAAATGTTTCCTGAAAAAGCACATTTATGGAAGAAGCACATAACTGGTGCTTCTTGTATAAAGCACTTCAAATGCTTTTGAAACCCAAAAACACTTTTTCTAAAAGCTGTTTCAGTCATTTTGAAAGCACATCCAAACGAGGCCTTAGTGTAGTACATATCATTTATTTTTTCAATTTTAAATAAAAAACAGTTTCTACACACTTATTTTAATTTCTTAATCACCTAAACACATTCTTAATCACCTACACACTTATTTTTTTGGAAGCTTTAATAAAAAGGGTTTGAACTAAGTTTATTTTAACCAAAAACCATCCTATAACTTTTTTTAACTAAAAACCATCCCAAAACAAAGTAAAACCTACGAAACCAACAGACAGCTCGACCACCAGCCAGTCACTCATGGGCTCTCCTTTGGCCCTCATACTCCTCCTCCTCCTCCTTTTCGTCTCACTGAGTACTACAATTTTCCTTTTTGAATCACCCTATTTCGTTGAGTATTGAAGAAGTTATATCTATTTGAATCTTACCCAATTTTCGACGACCTCCGAGGCTTTCGAGGCGTTTTCCGGCCAAACCACGATGAGTTAGCCATCGTGCAAGATACCATTCTCTTCGTCTCTTCGAGAACTACGATTTTCGTTTTTGAATCACTCGATTTCGTTGAGTATTGACAAACTTATGAGCGTTTAAAGTTTGTCCAACTTTCCGGCCGAAATCCGGCATTCCCTTCCGTTTAGCTCTGGCGAGCAGCAACCACAGCAAGCCCTTTGGGCCGTGCACAAACAAACACTGTATCTGGAAAGAAAAGAACCAAAATCCAGAAACAGTGACTTAAATTCCAGAAATGGTGACTTAGATTCCAGAAACAGTGTTACTCAAAATCCAGAAACAGTCTATTTTACATTCCAGAAACAGTGTCCGTCGAAAAGAACCAAAATCCATAAACAGTGACTTAAATTCCAGAAACAGTGACTTAGATTCCAGAAACAGTGTTACTTAAAATCTAGAAACAGTTTATTTTTACATTCCAGAAACAGTGTCCGTCATTATTTTTGAATAGCATGTAGATCTCAAATATTTTTTTTCTGGAGAAACAAATGATAAACTTCACTGACGAAGAAAAATTGAAAAACAATACCTTGAATACACTATGAATAATAACGACGATCACATTTCAACGAAATAATACAAAAATATAAATTAAATAGCATGAGGGTCTATATTTTTGTTTCAAAGAAAAAGAAGAAGGTCTGCAACCACATCATTTGAAAAAATTGCAAAACCCAAGGAAAAGAAGGAGAAAGACTAAAACTTATAACATGGTTTCTGATTAAACAAAACTTATAACATGTTTTTTTATTAAAACTAAAACTTATAACATGGTTTTTTATTAAACAAAACTTATAACATGATTTTTTATTAAAACTAAAACTTTTCAAGCCATTTTTTATTAGTTTTCTTTTTTTTTAAATGGGAATTATTATTGGCACTCCAAAAATCTCATTCTACACTCCAAACTTTCTATATTTGGAAAGCAAAATGTATTTGTAAGAAGTGTAGAATCAGATTTTTGGAGTGCCAATAATACTTCCCTTTTAAATAAATCAGTTTCCTATAAAATGTATGTAAAAATCACTTCTCCACATGCACTTATTATTATTTTTTTTAACAAACGATATTTTTTACGTTGAAAGTAGTCTCATAATAGATTAATAATGATGTGCTTCAAATTCCTTTTTTTATGAGAATCAAATTTAAGACCTCACACTCTGAAGAAAGATACTCACTAAAGAGAAGTACGGGGCTTCAAATACACCTACTTAAACGCATTTTCTTTCATTTCCCAAAAAAATATTTTCCATCTCTTAATTTTATTTATTCAATTTCAATGTCCTTATTTACATGAACTAGAAAAAATAAAATCATCTCAATCTCAGAACACAAAAACCCAAATTATAAAAAAATAAAATAAAATTCTTCTCTGTTGTAATTCAGGATATTTCACTGCTTCCCCATTTTTCTAACCCAACTGGGCGTCTCTTCCCAATTGTTTACCCAGAAAACACAATGAAGTGGGAAAGGGTGCAGCTGCAGCCCAAACAAGCTCACCTGCAACAACAAGAAGAAGATGGAGGAGGAGTGGCGGTGGGGGAGGTGTCTGGGCCCGGGAAGCGGTGGGGCCATACATGCAATGCAATCAAAGAAGGGCGGATGCTGTATGTATTCGGTGGCTATGGCAGAGATAACTGTCAGACCAACGAAGTTCACGTCTTTGACACTGGTGGGTCTTCCCCAAATGCTAAAAATTTACCCAGATTATTCGTTTAATTTGTACCTTTATCGTTTTTTGCATGTGGGTTTGTGTAAATTTGGTTGCTTGTGATTTTTCTGGGAAAAAAGCTTGAATTTTTATGTAGTTAACCACGTTAATTAGTGTTTAAGGGGTGTTTAGTTGGCTTGTAATTAGGGTTTTTGTTGGGTTTAATTCGGTAATTTTGGTAGGAGTAATCTTCTTTAAAAAATTGGAATCAAATGCTGTGAGGGGTTAGTTTTCTGCCAGAATTATTGAGTAAATGCTTCATGGGGTTATGCTGTTGAATTTCGATTTTTAGGGGTTTCATTGGTTAACTTCCAAAGTTGTTTTCTTTATCTTTATTGTGTGTTATTTATTTTTGTTATAAAATTTCGAATAGTGCTACATAATCTCTTTAACTTTGGTTTCAAATTTTCCCGTCGGTGTTCACAACTAGCACTCTGCATTTTCCTGTGTGTTGTTGCATTTTGTATAGAGATTACGCTTACTCTGCTGACTGCAGCTACGCATTCATGGAGCCAGCCAGCGATTAAAGGCACCCCGCCAACTCCAAGGGACAGCCACAGCTGCACCACTGTTGGTGATAATCTCTTCGTTTTTGGGGGTACGGATGGGATGAATCCTCTCAGGGATTTGCATATATTAGACACCTGTGAGTGGCTTTCTCTCTTATATTTTTTCTTTTTCCCTAGCTTTGATATCTTTTCTTAACTACATAGCATGCTCACGCTTCTATACGTTATTTTGGGTCAAGTAATTCAATCAGATGATTCCTTTTCGGAATAAATAATTAAATCAGTGATTCTAAGTCCGGGGTGGCAATTAACTTATTTTCCTATCCACTTCGGATTGGTATATCGAAGAGTTGAAACCAGATATACTCAATTTTCAACATTTACTGCACTGTTACCATTTAGGGCTTGGTTTGGAACTACGTGACCAGATATACTCAATTCTCAACATTTATTGACGCCACCACCTTTTAACTTTTAAGGCTCATCAAATTCCTTATATTTGATTTCTGAACTGTGCGTACCACTTCCCACTTATGTTCTTAATGCTCATGTAGCTTTACATACATGGATATCTCCAAGTTTAAGAGGTGAAGCACCAGAGGCACGGGAGGGTCATAGTGCTGCCCTTGTTGGGAAACGGCTATTTATATTTGGTGGCTGTGGAAAATCTGCTAGTAATGACAATGAAGTATATTTCAATGATCTTTACATTTTGAATACAGGTAGGTTTCCATGTAAGGTTTGTTCATTAATCACTTGGGTGAGGATTGGTTTGAATTACTTTCATCACACTTTTTTCTGATAGTAATTGTGCATTTACATCACATGGATCTTATGAATTTACTTAATATATCTCACTTTAGCATAGGTTTTTGGATAGCATGTGGGACTTCTTTGGGAATGAAGTTGTTGGCATGCTCTTCAGTAAAGTCTATAAATATTATGTGCGTCTTGCTAACATTTTTGTTGTTAAAAATAATGATACTGCATTTGCATTGATCTTATGAATTTACTTATTTGATATATCTGTCTTTTGGTGTGGACCACCTTACGTCATGAAGTTGGTGGTGTGGTGTTCAGTAAAGTCATATAAGAATTTTGTCTCTGTTCTCTTGCTCTTGTCGTGCTGTGAGTTTATAGGATTGCACAGGGTCATCTCTGTCACCTTGTTCTTTTTAGAACCTAGGGGAGGAAGAAGAGAGGGAGTGTTCTAGGTGTAGGACATCACATTCAGTTTTTAATTGCCTTCGCGATCTACGTTTATCTAGAACCTGAACATTCGACTTACCTAGGTTACTGATCGATACATATAGCATGGAAGACATGTTTAATCCCTTTTCTCAACCTTTCTTGTAGAGACGTTTGTATGGAAACGTGCTACAACATCAGGCAACCCACCATCTCGGCGTGATAGCCATACTTGTTCATCTTGGAAGAACAAACTAATTGTGATTGGTGGTGAAGATGGGCACGATTACTATTTGTCTGATGTCCATATACTTGATACAGGTACCATTATTTTCTGAATTTTTTTACCCAATTGCAAGTTTATTAAACTTTTTACGTAATTTAGATACTACTAGTACCTAGCTCGTGGATATTGGATATGATATGTGCCTTCTGTAATTCTTGTATTATGGTACTTCATTAGATACTCTAATTTGGAGGGAGCTGAAAACTACTGGCCAGTTTATGCCACCCCGAGGGGGTCATTGTACTGTTGCTTTTGGGAAGAACTTATTTGTTTTTGGGGGATTCACAGACGCCCAAAATCTATACAATGACCTCTACATGCTTGATGTTGGTAAGTTTCAAGAAATCCTCTGAAACATTCACCTTTGGCTACTTACGTTTATGGATGTTTGAAGCCTCCAAACCTTCTTGTCTATCCACCTTTCGTCACATGTACTTAATGTTCTTTCCATTGCCCTAATTTTTTATGGAATCGTATCCTTAGATACCCACTCTATCTTAACGGTGGTGCAGATACTGGTGTATGGACCAAGGTGCTAACTGCTGGTGATGGACCGTCTGCTAGATTTTCCGTTGCTGGGGACTGTTTGGATCCTGTCAAGGGAGGTGTTCTTGTATTTATTGGTGGTTGCAGTAAAGGTCTTGAGGCACTGGATGACATGTTTTACCTAAACACAGGTTAAGTATCATCTTTTCATTCCCCCTCGCCGAATTATCTATGTTATCTTATTAGGGTAAAAATTTATATGTGTATGGAGTCTTACTGGCCTGATATAATCTCTAATTTTAGGGCTTGCCAGGGAGAATGAAAGTAAGCTAGAGAAATTATCGCTGAGGAAGAAATTGAAGCTAAAGTGCCAAGAGCAAAATCTCGCCTCATTTCATGACAGAGCCCTTGTTCCGGTTGGAACTAGTGCTGATATGAGCCAACCCATGCCAGTTTCATTTTATGCCCAACCATGTAAGTGTTACTTACTAAGATAAAGTGTCCTGTTTTCATTAACTCATTTATTTATTATGCATCAAATGTACATATTTCCTGTAGGAATCAGAATGACATGTCTGAAATGTGCCCTATTGTTTTCTTAGTTTTGCCGAATTTGCATACTCCTAAGTTATTTAGAGGCAGGGAAAGCTGTCTGACCTAGGAAGTTCTCTCTTTTCTTCTTTTTTCTTTGTGTCATTTTCGAGTATTCTTACTCCATGAAAACAGATTTCATGAGTGCTATCAGTTTTATGTGTTTTGGTTTCATTAGCCTACGTGTGTGTATATGTTAAGTTTATCACAATGACTGGTTTCATGAAATTTATTATGCAAATGAAAGATGCTCTTGGCAGCTGTTGGATTATGTTGCTGCGCTGTTGCACTGAACTAGCTAAACGTTAGTCGTTTAGGGTGCATTTGGGTGAGGGTTTAGAAGGGGGTTTTTGACAAGGGGATGACATTGGGAAAATCCGGATTCCTGAATACCCTGTTTGGGTAAATTTTTAAAGGTCTTGAAAAACTCGGGGCCAAAGTGTGGGCTTCAAACCGGGAATTAACTCAATGGATTAACCCAAATCTCAACCATAAATAGGTGAGATTGTGTGTGTGTGTGTGTGTGTCTCTCTCTCTCTCTCTCTCTAGACCGAGATCTCAAGCAGATGACGACGCGCACAAAAAATCCAAGGTTGAAGCCGAAGCCGAAGCTGGAGCAGGAGCAGCATCCGGAGCTGAAGCCGAAGCTGGAGCAGGAGCAGTATCCAGAGCTCAAGCCGAAGCTAGAGCCGGAGCAGCATCCGGAGCTGAAGCCAAAGTTGGAGCCGGAGCAGCATCCGGATCTGAAGCCGAAGCTGGAGCCGAATCTTGCACGTGTGCAATCCCCATTCCATCCCACCTGTATCTCTCTTTCTCTCTTTCTCCCTCCCTCTCTCTCAATCTCTCTCTCCCTCCCTCTCTCGGTTTGGATGAAATGGTTTGGTCAAGGCATCCGGTCTGATGGCCGTGCTTCCACTTCTCAGAAGCATAAGCTCAGATCTGATTCGTTGTCGACTAAGCTGAGCCTAATCTCCAATCCAATGAATTTGTGATTTCCAAGCCTAGTGGCTGTTGTTTGGTTTCTGAGAAAAATCAGATAATTAGATCTCCACTTGTACAATTCTAAAAGTTGCTGTGGTTTTCGTGTTATGTAATAAATTAGAATTTATCATGTTTGTTTTTGTTTTTATTTATTTATCTTCTTTGTTTTTTCAGACGACTTTATTTTTTATTTATTTTTTCAAATGGCTGACATGCACAAACACATTCGTGTCCTGCTCCCATCCTTGCCAATCCCTTGGAGCCACCAAATTCCTCACCCAAAACGGACCCTTAACCATTTTAAAGGACCAAAGAAGGGTTCGGTGTCTGCTGTTCTATGATCTAGGTTCTTAGCCGAGAAGAGAACAAGGGTTCTTTCTCAATGGACAGGGAAATGAGGAATTAGGTTATTATAGTGTTATATACATTTGTACTTGCAATCCAACGGTGTTAGTTTGACTGTTACCAACCATGGCCAAAGTGGTGTTGGCCCTAGACTTATTTTTCCTCAAATGTTTGGCGGAGAGCTTGCCATAGGTCCCTCGTTTTCTTGTTTATTCAATCTCTTTATGAGTGAAGCATCGAAGTTCTGAGGTAGAGTACGCCGTTGGATTCTGCAAACACAAGTTGTGACACAGTGAATGATGCAGCACAACTATTTGCTGATGGACAGGACTACCCTTTGGTTCTTCGTTTTAAACTCTTGTCAATATGATTAACAGTCTCTGATGGCCAATCTTGACTTTTTTTTTAGATACTTCCTTAAGGGAAGCGTTGTACCTATACTGCTTTATGTTTGACTTGCTGCGATGTCTGTGTACCTCCATTTGCATTTTATGTTTTGGCCTTGCTAGCATGACTCTTTGTATTCAACTCACTAGGTAACTGAAACTTCCGTTCCCTACTTGTGACTCTTATTTGTTATCTATTCAAACAAAATGAAAAATAATGTAATCGAAAAAAAAAAAATCACTGGTTGAATATGTACTTGAGGAGGGATTTTGATGTCATTCACGAATGATCTTGTGCTATAACTGCAGGCAGACAGAATATCCCTTTGAATCAATCCCAGCTTGCTTCGGAGAAGAAGACATTTGTTGCAAAGGTTACTGACAAACTTGCTGATGGATACGCAATTGAAACTGTTATTGATGGAAAGCTTCTTCGTGGTATAGTTTTTCCCAACCGGCCCGGGTTTAACATTGATATTCCTAATTCCAGCAGGTAAGAATATGGTGTTTATATATATGTGTGTGTGTTTTGTTGTGGTATATTACTAATATATTTGAATATTTTGATTCAACTTTGATCGTGTGAATCCCTTATCAGGAAGCGGACTGCCGGCGAAGCTGGTGGTTTGATGTCAAATGGTGATTGCAGCAGCAAGTCAAAAACTTTTAGAGGCATCAGGCAAGAAACTATAGATCTGACGGATAATGTTCATGGAAAGGCGCCCATATCACATGAGCAGACAGAAGCTACTGCAGGTTCCATTTCAAACCATCAAGCATATTTGGCCGCTTCTCACTTGCATAAGGTCTGATTTTTCTCTCCCTTGTCTTGAACAGATAGAGGGGCAGAAATTTGTTTTGTTTGTCCTGTGCACACTGAATGTTATCTGTTGTGGGATATATATTGGGTTGCACCTAAACCCTGGGCTCTTATGCAGGTTACTGGAAACCCCGAGAAGTCAGAGGTTCCTCTGAATCTGGGTAAAAATCAGGCCATTAATGCTCCAGACTCGAACTCTGAAGTTGCGGGAGACAACAGGACTCATAAGCCGACTGATGCACCAAATTTCAACACAAAGGAAAGTTTGTCTGCCGTTGCTAATTCCGCTGCTGCTTCATCCCTAAGCCAAGGTAGGAATAACTGAGTATTTTTCTACTTATTTGCCTTGCTACGGGCTCATCAGCATTGTACGCAAATGCTGATGCTTACCATAATGAGTTATGCCAAAGCAATGAGTTGAGAAACAAATCTGTACAATCGTCTCTTACTGTTCTGATGGCAGGTGACAGGAAACTAACACCGGAAGGACAGAACGACTCAACATCCATTTGAAATTGAGGATCACTTCTGAACATAACCAGAAATGGAAAATCACCAGGTATCTGTACATTCATCATGCGAAGGAGATCGTAGATGCCTATGAATGGAGACACAGAATGTTCCTACCGTTGTTATCTGCAAACCTCCAATAACAGTCGTAGGTTTAAAACTTCTATAGTGCTCATCAAAACTCGGGCGAATTCTCAATCAGGTCCTCCCAATTGAAGGGGAAAAAAAGAGGTTGCTTTTGCTCATAAGAAGTTTGTCCTTTTAGCTTAAATTTTACCTTTCTTGGTATCGTTTAGAGTCTTCGTTAGATGGAAATTAGTTACATTGATAGTTTTATCTGGTTTTATATTGGTACTTTTTCGGGTCATGAATTTTGTTCTTTGAATTTTGATGCTGGGGCAAGTTTATCAATCTCTTAAACTAGTTTTTGATTTTTTTTATATAGCCGTTCAACTCAAAATCCATTACCATTGGTCTCTCAACTCATCAAAACGTGAAGCTATGATCATTTTCATCAACTTCGTCAGAATTTTGTCAAAATGAGTTATGTTGGAAAGACCATTGCTACAATTGGGTTAAAGTTAAGGGACTATTTCTCCAGTTGGATTTTAGTTGAGGGATCATTGGTAATAGATTTTTAGTTGAAAGATCGTAGCTGCACGTTTTGATGAGATAATGAACCAATGGTAATAAATTTTTGGCTAAGAGACCATTGTTATAATTTACTTTTTTTTATAAGATCATATGTTTTCTTGAACGATGCTCTAGAGGGGGGATTCGAATTTGAGTCAAAAATGGACGAGCACATTACCTCGATCAACTGGCCTAACCCATGTTGATTTGTCGGTTAATTGATTTCATCCTATACGGAAGAGTTCGATAACATCAAGTGATTTTTTAAGCGACTTAATGGAGAAACACTTCTCGTGTGCTTCTTTCCTTCCGAACAGAAACTAAAAAACTTGTACAAATTTCGATTAAAACGAAAAAACCTTGTGGAACATGCAGTGCAATTTGTGAACGATTATATCATCGGCGAACTTAACTCGAAAGTTTCAGCAGCATAAAAGCTTAAACCCAACAAAACCCCGCCACAGGAAATGCCAGAACGTTGAGAAATCATCTACAGAGGGTCCAAGTTACAAAGGTGCCCGAGGACCAAACTGACGATTCCAACTTCAGCGGCGTGAGGCTTTCACTTGCCACCGCCACCGCCACCGCCTCCAAACAGGTAGTCTAGGGATGATCCACCACCGGGAGCTGAGTGCACTTTTGTTGATGGCCGATCCTGTCAGCCAAATTTTCAAAACCATAAACAGTGGATACCAAACGTGAAGGGGTGATAAATGGTGGCAGTAAAGATGAAGAACATTCAAATTTATAGTCAGAACATCAGAAAATATGCAAATCTGTCGAATCACAGATTGGCGTACAACCCCTTCACGAGAGAAAGAGAGATATAGGTGAAAATTCTTTACCGAAAAATGAAGATAGAATTCTTAGGCTCGTTTGGATATGCTTTTAAAATGACTGAAAGCGTTTTTAGAGAAAATGATATTGGATTCCAAAAGCACTTTAAATGTTTTTTTAAGGATTTACTTGCATTTTTACTAAGAATTGGTTCTAAAAACATTTTCACCAAAAACGCTTTCAGTCATTTTAAAAGTACATCCAAACGAGCTTTTAATTAGCATCGATGTGCTTGTTCTATCTTTTTTCCGATCATAGCCTAATAGTTAATGTAAATGTTTGCCACGATATAGAAAATTTTGATGCATGGATATTTGATTTAGAGCAAAAATGACTACGAACAAAGATCATACTGTGAGGAAGTTGCCGCAGTTCTGGCCATCAGCTCGGAAATAGTTGTTTGAAGTGTTCCCAGGTACGCCAGCGGGAATCTCCTTATTGACTTCGGCAGGTGGTGCCGGAGCAGTAGCCCTCTGAGCAGGTGGTTCGGCAGTTGGAACCGGCGCCTGGTTCTGAGGAGCTGCACCCCTTTTCGCCACTGGATTCTGAGTTTCTTCTCCACCTCCAAACAGATAGCCCAAATAGCTTTCTCCCCCTCCGCTGCTGACTCCACGACCCATGTTCCTCTCCTCGAATGAGTGGATACTGCACATAGTTTTCCAACCAATTAAATAACAATGAATGAAACCAACACAAAGCAATACCAACCAAATAGTACCAGGGTTGCATGAATCACAAAGCAAGCAAGAAATTGCCATCTCACATTACACCAATTTCCATTTTCGGGGATTATCTCCGATAGAGAAGAGACTTGGCGCAAAACCAAGTTCAGTGGCGTTCTAGGATTTATACAGCCAACCTTACTTAGTGGGATACCGCCACAATTCATGTCTCCGGATCTCGAAATTCATATTTTTCATTAATTCATAACATCAAATGATCAAAACGCAACCTCCAATAATGCAACTCCGGATCTCATATCAAATTACTAAAGGACCATGAAATTTAATTCCTCGGCCATATCTCAAACTCCAAGTGTGAAATCTGACCCGAAAAATGAAAGATGGATTCAAGCTATTGCAAATTTGCAACTAATCAGCTTAATTAAACAAACTCACACATCTGCAATCTGAAAATTTCTAGCTAATCCACGAGAATCAAAATTAAGCAAAGAAAATGCACAATGTTCACAAGATCATAACAAACTAATAAAAGCAATCACCAACAACAAGAAGAAGAAGCGATTCCATAGTAAAATCACGACTGTAAATTCCGATACAGATCCACCAAATGTAGAGTAAATTATTCAGTTTAGCTAATTTCAGAAGATTTTTATACATATTTTCCTGCATTTTCTCGGGAAACAAACAGCAAGCGAGAGTTACCCGTGAGAGCGTTGCGTTGTCTGGACTTCGGATCTGAGTCGCGAGAGAACTGAGTAGTAAAGCCAGCGGCAACTTTCTGTATTTATACTGAAATTCAAATCGCATGCGCTGGGGCCCACTATCAGAAGATATTTCCAAAAATATATATATTTTTTTTTCAAGAAAACTAATGAAAACGATTTTCAACGATAAAGATAAAAAGGTTGATCTCTGTTTACTACTCTCAAGTTTCGTGGTTTTCAACATTTAGTATATGAAGTTTTTTTGTCCCAGAGTCATACCCAAGGTATTAAATATCGGTAATATCGGAAATATCGGTAGTCCGAAAACACGGAAATATCGATGGAAATATCGGGATAATATCGATATCGATAAAATTTCCATGGAAACCACGGAAATTGTAAGAAAAACTTGGAAATTTTTATTGAAACTTTGCAGGATGTTTATTTAGTCAATTATCTATTAGTTTATCACAAAAAATTGGAAGGAAATGCATTGCATGATGGATTTAACTGATTTAAGTTGATTATATAGCGAGCTGGCAAACATTGTGAGTGTAGAAAATATGTAGTAATTAATGAAAGAAGTGAAACCCCACCCCCAAATTAATTTATATTTTCACTTTTTCCTTGAAATTATATAAATTGTGCAATTGAGTCCTTTATCCTAATCTAATCTGGACCCTCCATCTTAATTCTCAATCTCTATCACGCTGCCACGTGGCAGACACTAACCCTCACCCTATCACTCTCTCTCTCTTTTCCCGAGTCTCTCTCGGACTCCTCACTCTCTCTCAAATCTCAACTCTCAGATCTCAACTCTAGCCTCAGTCTCTCTCTCTCTCCTCCTCAGTCCTCATTCTCTCTCTCTCTCGATCCTTCTATTCTCCTTCGTTCTCTCTCTCTCCTCAGTCTCTTCTCCGGTTCTCCCCCCCATCTCTTCTCAACTCACCTTCCCAGCCAGAGCACAGACATACACACACACACCCCACTTCCCCAATCCCTCGAACTTTCTCAAGAACATCCTGTCATGGACTCTGTGCAGCCACATCTCCACGTTATCGGCTGAAGGCGTCGTTGAGGACGGGGAGGAGATCGCAGCCACCCTCCTCCTCCGCCTCTTGCTGTCGGATGAAGGGACGGAGCCGTAGGCGGCAGCGCTGCCATCAAGAGAGAGGCAGGAGCCCATGCCGAGGGCCCTGACGACGTCCAGAAAGCACTCTAGCCCCACCATACAGTCGGGACCCCTCCGTGTCTCCGCCGTCAGATCCGTCGTGGTTTTCGGATCCGTCAACTCACCTCTCCTTGTTTCTTCTCCCCCCGTGACCTCCACCAGTGGCGCACACTCCGCCGAGGACCATCACGACCTATGGCGCACACTCCCGGCGGCGGCGAGCACCATCAGGCAAGGGGAGGCCTTGTCAGGCTCTCAGATGATCAGATCCATCAAATCCGAGCGGGGATTGCTCCTTTTGCGACGACGACGGAGGATCGGCGCGATAATATCGCTAATATCGCGATAATATCGATATTATCGCGATATTATCGATATTATCGCGATATTTGTACGATATTTAAGTGTAACCGTTGAAAATATCGATGTCTTAAAAAAACGATATTATCGGCGATATTTCGCCGATAATATCGATTTTTCAGTCCTTGGTCATACCTAAAGTGTTAATTTTGGGACAGTCTCATGCATCCGTTAGTCAAACTGTTAAGTCTGCTGTTAACTGATGATGTGGCGCCCATGTGGACAATGACTGGACGCCACGTGAAAATTAAAAATATATTATTTATAAAATTAAATTAAATAATTAATTTAAAAAAAAAAACAAAAAAACAACCTTCTTCCCCAAATCCCACTCGTGCCCACCCTCCCATCAACAACCCCTTCATCTTCTCCAAATCCCACCCATACCCACCCTCCCACCCTCTCATCACCCACCCCTGCTCCCACCCCCCAACACTCTTTCTCTCGCACCACTCCTACCTCAACCCCCGATCGCCTTCCTCCATTTCTCTCATCTGCACATCCCCCAACACTTTTCATCTCTCTATCTTCTGATACGAACAACCCAATGAAATGAATCAAACGAAATCTCCTCATTACCCCAATCGATTGAGCAAAAAATGAAGCTCGCTCGTCCCCATCGTCCCCTCACAAACCCTCTCATTCACTCCAAACCCAGAAACCTCTGTTCGATCTCCTCCTCCAATCCCACCTCCCAAGATAATGACGAAAACGACGACGCCCGCTTTGTCTTCACCCTATCCGAGGTCGTTCGGGGGAAGCAGAGCTGGAAGCTCGCCTTCAACGACCCCTCCATTTCAGCTTCCCTGAAGCCCCCGCCACGTCGAGAAGGTTCTGATCCAGAACATACAGAATCCCAGGTCAGCCTTGCGCTTTTTCAATTTCTTGGGCTTGCACAGAAGCTTCAGCCACTCTAAGGCATCGTTTTGCATTATGATTCATGCCCTAGTTCAGGGCAATCTTTTTTGGCCCGCCTCGTCGCTTTTGCAGACCCTCTTGCTTCGTGGGTTGAACCCAAGTGAGGTTTTTCAATCTCTGTTGAATTCTTATAGGAAACTTGAATGTTCGTCGAGTGTGGGATTTGATTTGTTGGTTCAAGGTTATGTGCAAAATAAGAGGGTTTTGGATGGTGTTTTGGTTGTGAGGCTGATGAGGGAGTGTGAAATGTTGCCGGAGGTGAGAACTTTGAATGCCCTTTTAAATGGGTTGGTGAAAATTAGGCATTGAAGGTGGGTGTGCAGAGGAGAGAAATGGAGGAAGGGGATCGGGGGTTGAGGTAGGAGTGGTGCGAGAGAAAGAGTGTTGGGGGGTGGGAGAAGGGGTGGGTGATGAGAGGGTGAGAGGGTGGGAGGGTGGGCATGGGTGGGATTTGGGGAAGAAGGTTGTTTTTTTTTAAAAAAAAAATTTAATTATTTTATTTTATTTTATAAATAATATATTTTTAATTTCCACGTGGACGACACGTGGCGCCTAGTCATTGTCCACATAGGCGCCACATCATCAGTTAACAGTAGACAGTTTGACTAACGGATGTATGAGACTATCCCAAAATTAACACTTTAGGTATGACTCTGGGACGAAAAAAACTTCATATACTAAATGTTGAAAACCACGAAACTTGAGAGTAGTAAACAGAGATTAACCCAAGATAAAATAAAGGGTAAAGTGAATGGTAGCATGATTGATTTTTTAATGTAAAAATATGGTTTTTCGTTAAAATGAACAGTAGCGAGAGTTTTTCATTAAAGTTCTCAAATATCAAGCTAGATATTTTTTACTTTTAATTTTCTTTTTGAAATATTTTACTTTAATTTAAACTACTTAGAGGCGGGGCTATCAACATTTGGGCTTTGCACCGAAACAAAATCAACATTTGGGACAAATGAGACCTTATCAGCCCATTAACAGAAAACTAAGCCCAAAACAACAATAAAGAGTCCAGCACTAAATATGGCCCAGTACAGAAATTAATTAGGCCCAAAAAAACAAAAATTAACTTTGAGAACAACACAGATAAACCCCGAACAGGATTCTTTCCGAATTTTTTTTTTTTAGAATTTTAGATTTATGAATCGTGTCTGTTTATCGTATATTCTGCGGTCAGTTTTTGTCGAATATTGTTTATGTTTACTTTTAAATAAAAATATTTAAAATGATTTCTGACCACACAATATACGATAAATGAACACGATTCATGAATTCCAAAATCCTCGTAAAAAAGATGCGGCAAGGATCCGGACTCGAGAAACCCTAATCCGAATACGCAGAGGCGGCGGATGAAAACGCAAAAGTAAACACGATGTAAAATGACGAAATAGCCCACCTAGGTTAACAACAGGTAGCCGCGCATCTAAGCGAAGCGAAAAGCACTTAAAAATTCCAACTGCCAATTTTGCGCTACCACCGCAGCACCCAAAGCGACGCTTCGACCTTTCGACTCGCCGCCGCTTCGACTCCCTCCGCCTCCCACTCATTCATTTTCCTCTCTTCTTCTGCTTCTTCTCTCCGCCGCCAATTCCGTTGCTCCTCCGCGGTTTCTCTTATTTCCGCCGTCAGAGATTTGCTCGGTACTGATGCTGCCGAGGTTGCTCCTCCGCGTCTTCTCTCAATTCCGTCGTCAGAGATCTGCTCGGTGCTGACACTGCCGATTGAACAGAGGTCGGTTCTCCGTTAACTATGATTTTCTTCATGTTTGAAATGTCTGATAAAAATTTAGTTAATTAACGAATTAATTGCGTTTTTTGATTTACTAAACTCTATCCTGTTTGCTTCGGCTCATATTATATTATATTTATTTATTTATAATGGTTATTGATTAGCTTCTGAATGGTGATTGTGTTATTGCTTTGAAATTAATTTTGAGCTGTTAATTTGATTGCTTGATTGTTTGTGAATGCATTTGAATGGGTGTTCAGTTCTTTGTATATCAGGTGACTGAGTGTAGTTTTCGGGTTTTCAATATGGATCAAATTCTTCATTAGGATAAGAAAATTACTTAATCCCAATATTAACATGAAGAAATTACTTAACCATTTCATTAATACGATGCAAATGGATTAATCCCATTGTTGTATGAAGAATATTATTAATCCCATCGCAGTCCTGTGTGTATCAGCTGATTGAGTGCAATTTTCGAATTTTCAATGTTACAAAGTTTCAAATTCTTTATTAGAATAAGAAAATTCCTTAATCCCTTTGGTAATACGAAGCAGACTACTCAATCCCATTTTTACATGAAGCAAATTACTTAGTCCCATTGTTATATGACTGCTGAAAAATTAAGTCGTTTAGTTATAGCGGGGGTCGATCATCAGCTTCATGGATCCTTTGGTTCAGTTTATTACTATTATAATTTGTTATCTTGTTAATTTCAATTTGATTTTAAGTGAATATGCGTATAACAACGTACAGATCCGGGTATTGTGCTTATTTGAATATACACTGTGGACTGATTCTTTTACTACTTTATTATGATTTTTTAATTGCATTCGGTATGAAATTTGTAATTTTGAAATCCAAGCATGTGTTTAATGATATTGGCTTCTGGGTGTTCTATCTCTATTTTAATGAATTAGCGTATTTTTCTTTATTACTTGTGGAAAATGCAGAAATGTCTTACGAATCTGTTTTTTCGTTTTTGTTGACCATTCTTCCAGGTGTTTGAAAAATTATGAAGACAATTTTAGCTGACAGCGCTTGAATTCAAGGAGAAGATTTCCCAGTGATTATCTACTGATCAATATGGAAGCTGCAGTGTGTAATGAAAAACCAAATTCACAGTCAGAAAAGGAGTACTCAGAGAAGCTCAATGAGTCCATGAACAATGCTCTTTTGGAGGAGCCTTCAGTAAATATTAGTGCAAATTTGCCTCTAACTGAAGCCTTGCCTGCTGTATTGCCGAAGAGACAGCGGAAGAGAGCTAGGAGCAGTGGTGCTAAAGTTATTAATAATTTCGATAATTTGCAAAGCTTGAACATTCTGATAAACCCAGTGGAATCCCAGAATAATGTACAGAGAAGTCATGCCCCAAATCTTGATGATTCAGATCTATGCTGTTTGAAGGGGACACTTTCAGTTGAGAATATTACTCCTGAAAAAAAAAATTGTGTGCAGTCTTTC
Source organism: Cotoneaster glaucophyllus (assembly GCA_036320875.1). NCBI lineage: Eukaryota > Viridiplantae > Streptophyta > Magnoliopsida > Rosales > Rosaceae > Cotoneaster > Cotoneaster glaucophyllus. The sequence continues at coordinate 26,083,411 of CM070065.1, read as the reverse complement.
GGTAGGGATGAACATCATAATGCTTCACTTGGGACTGATACACTATTGGATGAGCCTTCAATGAGTATCATTTCTGATTTGGTACCAGCTGAGTTACCTCCGCAGGGAGGCTTGACTAAAAGGAAGAGAAAGAAGAAGGATACGATAGGTGTTGCCCTAGAATCTGAAAATTCATGCCTGGAGTCTGGTGCTGTAATTTGCACGGCAATTTCAGAAAAGGAAGAACAGCAAGAAGATTTGCTTCACGAGCAAAAAAAGAAGAGAAAGAAGCAGAATAAAAGGCATAAAATCTATTATGAGAGTAATGATAAAAATTGTGATATTTCTGTTGGTACTTCTCTAGCGGAAACTATTATACCAACAGTAGATCATTCTGTAGAGCCTTCTGTCGTAGACTTCCCTGAACAAGTGGAACAGGTGGCAATGACAGAACCACCTATGGAGGGAATTGGCACAAATGAAAACTCTAAAATTGCTGAACCTATTGAAGATTTGAGCTCCTCAAGAAAAAAGAAGAAAAAGACTCAGAAGTCTAAAACCCAAGAGAGCAAGGATGAAAGTTGTGGGAATGACAGAAGTTGTGATCTGCCAGTTGGTATTTCTTTAGTGGAAAATATTATGCCAGGAAGAGATCCGCCTCAACAACCTCCAGTCTCAGAATCGTCGGAACAAAGGCTAGAATTGCCACAGCCACTTATGGAAAGAATGAACAGGAAAATTAATTCAGAAAGTTCTGAACCTATTCAAGATTTGAGTTCCTCAAGAAAAAAGAAGAAAAAGACTCGGAAGAAGTCTGAAACCCGGGAGAGTAATGATGAAAATTATGGTAATGACAAAAGTTGTGAGCTTTCAGTTGGTGTTTCTTTAGTGGAAAATAGTATGCTAGGAAGAGATCCGCCTCAACAACCTCCAGTCTCAGAATCCTTGGAACAAAAGCTAGAATTGCCACAGCAACTTATGGAAGGAATGAGCACGAAAATTAATTCAGAAAGTTCTGAACCTATTGAAGATTTGAGTTCCTCAAGAAAAAAGAAGAAAAAGACTCGGAAGAAGTCAGAAACCCGGGAGAGTAATGATGAAGGTTGTGGTAATGACAAAAGTTGTGAGCTTTCAGTTGGTATTTCTTTAGTGGAAAATATTATGCCAGGAGTAGATCCACTTCAGCAACCTCCAGTCTCAGAATCCTCGAAACAAAAGCTAGAATTGCCACGGTCCTTTATGGAAGGAATTAGCACAAAGATTAATTCAGAAAGTTCTGAACCTGTTGAAGATTTGAGTTCCTCAAGAAAAAAGAAGAAAAAGAATCAGAAGAAGCTTAAAACCAGGGAGAGTAATGACAAAAGTTGTGAGCTTTCTGTTGGTATTTCCTTAGTGGAAAGTATTATGCCAGGAGTAGATCCGTCTCAACAGCCTTCAGTCTCAGAATCGTCAGAGCAAAAGCAAGAATTGCCACAACCCCTTATGGAAGGAATTAACGCAAAAATCAATTCAGAAAGTTCTGAGCCTATTGAAGATTTGAGTTCCTCAAGAAAAAAGAAGAAAAAGACACACAAGAAAAAGTCAGAAACCCGGGAGAGTAATGATGAAAGTTGTGGGAATGACAAAAGAGGTGAGTTTTCAGTTGGTATTTCCTTAGTGGAAAGTATTATGCCAGGAGTAGATCCGTCTCAACAGCCTCCAGTCTCAGAATCGTCAGAGCAAAAGCAAGAATTGCCACAACCCCTTATGGAAGGAATTAACGCGAAAATCAATTCAGAAAGTTCTGAGCCTATTGAAGATTTGAGTTCCTCAAGAAAAAAGAAGAAAAAGACGCACAAGAAAAAGTCAGAAACCCGGGAGAGTAATGATGAAAGTTGTGGGAATGACAAAAGAGGTGAGTTTTCAGTTGGTAGCTCTTTAGTGGATAATATTGTGCCAGGAGTAGATCTGTCTCAAAAACCTCCAGTCTCAGAATCCTCAGAACAAAAGCTAGAATTGACACAATCACTTATGGATGGGATTAGCGCGAAAATTAATTCAGAAAGTTCTGAACCTATTGGAGATTTGAGTTCCTCAAGAAAAAAGAAGAAAAAGTTTAAAACCCGGGAGAGTAATGACAAAAGTTGTGAGCCTTCAGTTGGTATTCCTTTTGTGGAAAATTTTATGCCAGGAATAGATCCCTCTCAGCAGCCTCCAGGCTCAGAATTCTCAGAGGAAAAACTAGATTTGCCACAACCACTTGTGGAGGGAAATAGCGCGGCAGCAAGTTCAGAAGGTCCCAAGTTGCTTACTGTGGACTTGAGTTGCTCACAAGAACAGAAGAAGAATCAGCGAAAGAGAAGGCATAAGACCAGTGAGTGTATTGATGAAAGATATGATCTTTCTGTTGGTAATTCTTTAGGAGGAAATACTTTTCCAGGTGTAGATCTAACTGTACAGCCTCCAGTTGCAATGTTCTCCAAACAAGATCAAGAAGTGGAAAAAACACTTGTTGAGGGAATTAGACAAAGAATCAATTCTGAGAGTATCGAACTCATTGAAGTTTTGAGTTGCTCACAAGGGAGAAAGGATCAGAAGAAAAGACGTAAAATGCGTAAGAGTAATGATACAAGTTCTGATCCTTCTGTTGGTACTTCAGTGAAGAAGATTATTCCAGGAGCGGATCCATCTCCACAGCCTCCGGTAGCAGTAGTATCAGACCCGGAAGATGTGTCACAATTACTTTTGGAGGAAAGTACTTTACAGGAGAAAAATGAGGACAAAGATCAGAACAAGAGCTCTAATGCCTCAGGAAATAATAACGTTAACCACCAAGTTTGCGCAGGCTTTCCTGGCCAAGTTGATCTGGGTGCTGTGGCGAAGGAAGGCAGTCATTCACAGATACCAAACTGTGCTGTTGAAAGACCTTTTGTTGGTGTTTCTAAGAAAAAGCTTCTCATTCTTGATGTAAACGGGCTTCTTGCTGATATTGTTCAACTGGTTCCCCAGCAGATTAAACTGTATAAACCAGACACAATGGTATCGAGGAAATCAGGTGATAATTTACATTTAAATGTATATGGAGAGTTATATACTTTTCTAGCCTTACTGAAAGCTAATCCCCACATGTTTTTCTTTTTGCAGTTTTTAAGAGGCCATTTTATGATTCTTTTCTACTGTTCTTGTTTGACTATTTTAACGTGGCTATTTGGTCTTCAAGAACCAAGTAAACTTCATTCCAGGACTGATACACCCGTTCCTTCTCTCATTTCCGGTTTTGTTGGGTTATGATACTTTACACTTGCTTTTTCAGGAAGAACGTGGATGAGGTGGTAGATTATCTTTTGGGAATTTCCAAAAAAAAATTGCTTTTTTGCTGGGTAAGGACTTCTTCAGTATAGTTTGTAAGACAATCTCCTGTAATCAAACTTATCCAGTAAAGTAATTTAGTGTTACTTTAGCAATTTGTAGAACTTGTATTTTGGGTGAATCAATTCATAATTGCATTGCATTGATTTCAATTCTATTACGTTATTCTTACAACGATTGGTGTATGCAGAATCAATCCCACTGTACTAAAACGAAGTTCAAAACTCTTGACGACAAGAAAAAACCCCTTGTTTTGAAAGAACTTAGAAAGGTATGGGAGAAGCATGATCCTGATCTTCCATTGGCGAGGGGAGAGTACAATGAGACAAACACATTATTAGTGGATGATTCTCCATACAAAGCTTTATGCAATCCAGTTAGTTGATTAACTCTTTCCTCTTTATTTCTTCACTATGACTTGACTGGTTTAAGTACAAAGGTTACAGCCTGAAACTAACACTTTTGTTTCTGATTGCTTAGGAGAACACTGCAATATTTCCCTTCCCATACCGATTCAATAATCGAAAAGATAGATCACTAGGTGAGATACCGTTCAAGTTTTTGTGTATTTGGAAATGTAAGGAGATCGATGGTTGCATCTATATCTCACATTCTAGCCTCATTCACATTTTCATTGCACATGGTCGATCTCAGCTAAAATAATTACGTTGGTAAAAATTTGATCCACGTGTGGACCTAGTTTTGCCGTTATTTCTTTCAAGTATTATGCATGTTTGTGTGGCTTCAAAGCTTTATGTCTGTAGGTTCCTCCAGGTTTTTGAATTTATGATTTTCAGTTTATCTATTCTCGACCTCAATGTTTTTGTTTACTTCTCTAAGTAGTACTCAATTACTTTTACTTCTACGTATTTACAGTGTTACTGGTGTGAAATTTTAGCTTCCAGGCGTTTTATTACAATTACTTGTCTTTTGCAGCGTCATCCCCTATCGTTCGTTGTATTTTTTCGGATGACATTTGAGTCATAGTATCATTTTATTTTCTGTTTTTGTTTTCTACCATCAAATGCTTTTTACATAATGACTTGGTGTAATATGCAATTATACACTTGGTTCATCACAGGGTTTGGAGGCTATATTCGTCGTTATCTGGAAGGATTAATTTATGCTCCAAATGTTCAAGAATATGTGAAGCACCATCGATTTGGTCAAGGCCCCATAACAAAGAAAGCTAAATCATGGAACTTTTATCGTCAAGTTTTAGAGGATCAAGCGCGGTCACCCAAGAATTGATACCATTACTTGTATTGGCCGGCGGAGTTGCAGTTGGCTAAAGTTACTCAGGAAACAAACGGGTTCCCGAGTTGATTCTAAAGACCTCTATGGCAACGAATAATTGTGCAAGTTGTATTGGCAACCCACATAAACTTTGTGCTTCCAGTCAAGATGAAATTGTTCGGCAGCTCCATCTTCAGAAGCCATTCTTGTGCGCTTGGATCCTTCGATGTTTTTCACTTCCTAGCGGTCCAGTTCTCAGTTAACGTGTAAGAGTACATTCGTTGTTTTGTTTCGGTTTTTTGTTTACCAAGCATACAGAGCTAGAAGGATAGAGCGTTTTATTTACTTAGGTAAGAAATGCAATATCTTCGAAGAGTTTGCTACTGAATTTTGTTGGCTTAATTACATTCGGTTTTTTATATAAGCAACATTCTTATAATGTTCGGTTTTTTGGTTATATGGTTCATGTGACGTACCAGACTACCTAGAGTTTTCGTTTATAGCGTGCTAATGTGATGATGTTTCTTCACTTCGCATGTAACTCATGTGGTTAAGAGCATTTACCTCTAAACCGCCATGGCGAGTTTGAATCTCCTCCTTGAGTAGGGTTCTCTTGTACTATGCATACAGGATGACGACTGAGTGCTTAATCGTCATCTTTGTGCGAATTTTGTTGACAATGACGGTGAGAACCATGGCAGCACCAATTGATCCTGCCGGATCCATGCTTCATAGAGAGGATCAACGTCATCCGGCAACCTGCCCTCGGCATCGGAAATAAAGTCCGGAGGACAGAGCAGTTCCATCCGCGAACGAGGGAAGACCACGGCTTCTGAGAAGAGGGATAAATTGTGCCCTTCCATAACGGGTAATTGTTTCGGTCCAATTTTATTGTGAGAAAATTAGCAACGTTACGATAGGTGCTGCTGCCCCCAGAATCTGAATTAAATTCGTGCCCGGAGTCTTGTGCTGAAATATGCACTGAAAATTGAGGAGGAGGAAAAGCAAGACGATTTGCTTCATGTATAAGCAAAATAAGAGAGAGAAGTTGTTCTTAGAACAACAAAGAGCCAGAAGTGGGACAACCACTTGTGGAGGGAAATTAGACAAAGAATTCTGCCAAGTGGAACAACCAGTTGCAATTCCTCCTTTAGGTTTTTGAATTTGTGATTTTCAGTTTATCTAATCAGGAATCGGAATAATCAGGAATTAATCAGAAAATCCATGAATTGGAATCACGTATTTCGATTAAGCTGTTTACTAACTGTTTAGAATCGGAATGAAAATAATGCTGATTCAGTTACTTTTACTTCTAAGTATTTACAATGTTATTGGTGGGAAATCATAGCTTGTCACTTGAATCCTTAATGTTTGTAACTTCCTTACGACGCAAGTATCACTTACGTGGAATAGTGTATTTTTTTGTTTTGATATGTTTCAGTATTTGTTTACCAAGCATACATATATCTAAGAGTAGAGCGTATATTCGGGTTAGGTAGCCAAGGGTTAAGAGTTTAGGGTTTAGATGACCCCATGTGTTGTTTCATCACCTTGCTTGGAACTCGCACGGTTAAGATAATCTCTACCTCTTCATGAGACGTCCTGAGTTTGAATCTCCTTTTTCCCGAAAGATGATTATCACGTAGTATGCAAACAAGATGATGACTGAGTGCGTAATCGCCGTCACTAAATGCCCATACAGATGACAGCTAAAGCACAGGGGACGTGATAATTTTTCTTCACCATCGTCTTCAACTTCATGCAGGTAGCTGGCGTTGACAGTTGATTGAAACTGGTTACCCAACCACCATGTTTTTGCAAGATCTTATGCTTTGAGTTTGAAGGAAAAATCACATCTCGTTGGCTTTCTTTGCTTATATAAATCATATATTTCAGCTAAGGGATAACATACCAACCAAATCAGATTCCATGTGCCTGCCCTGTATATTTCAGATAGCAGATATGGTGAACCCTAAGCTTGTTCATCTCTTGGGTCCACCAAAACTTAATCTAGTTGGGTCAACATTTTTTTAGAGACGTTTCACTTTGTGACAAAACTACTGAACGTATGATTCACTTTTAAAATACGCAGCAAAAGTATATTTGTTGTGTGACGCCACTTAGACTTTATTTGAATTTCAAGAGACAATTTCAGCACGAAAAGCTCATTAAGTCTAATTAATTATCATTAATTAATAAACATTATCTATAATGCAGTGCAATTCTTGAAGGCTATTTAGAAAACCCAATTCATGATTAATGTGAGGTTAGGGTTTTATTTTTAAATGGGAGTTTTAACGAAAAGCCCGCGGTACTGTTCACTTTAACGAAAAACCACATTTTTACACTAAAAAGTCAAACCTGGTACTATTCACTTTACCCTTTATTTTGTCCTTATCGTTAAAACTCAAAGTTTTCAAGTCATTTTCATTAGTTTTCCTTTTTATTTATTCAAATATGATCAACCAGGGCATGTGCTGACAAATGAGGTTGGATTCGGATGATCTGGCAAATCAGTTTTCTGACTTGGTTCACCAAAACTCTTTGAACTTTCTGAAAGATTGATTCACTAATCTTCATATGTATTTTATATTGATTATTGCCTGTAATATATATATATATATATATATATATATATATATATATATATATTATATTCACATTATATCAGAAAGTGAGTTTTCTTAAAACCTAATCAAGCTTGATAGAGTTCATTTCGAAGCCATTATTTGGATGAGAAAGTAGACCCTTGATTGATATGTTTCTTATAACCCAATTAAGCGCAGATTCATGTTTCTTAGCACATATTTGTGACTCCATCGTGCATGCATGTTTTCATATGTAGTCACTCAATCACAATGTGGAGCATAAAGATATTCTATTCGCAAATTGTCATTTTATAAGTTTTCGATTTATGCAGAATTCTTACATATCACCTAAATACATTCACGTAACTTTATATATAACACTCATAAGATTATTTGGTCACGTAATGAGTATTGTAGAGATGAAGATACGTCTTCAGTTAGCCCTAATTTCAACCTTGATAATAATTATTGACCTATTATTGATTGGATATACCTGTATGATTTCATCAATCTTATAGTTGTTTTATAATTCCCTTACAACGGTCCTACATACTAATTAAATAAATGAATTTGAAGTGTAATGTCCATGTCCCCAATGATTAAGATGATTAGTTGTGGGGGAAGAGGAATAATTGAAGAAAAGTTGGGGCATAATTTGCCAATCAATTAAAGAGTGGGGGCGAATGAGTAATTACGTGTTCCTTAAAACATGGGTTATGATGATTGAGAAAGGTTAGTTGGGTCTGCCCTAATGGAGTTCAGGCATAGCACGTCTGCTTTCCCTTCACTTGTCATCAAATTATGAGTGTGCAAAATTAAAGATGCATGAATTTTTTGTCTCAATCTTCCGAGAAGGAGTTGCATGATATGGATATACCGTCATCATAATGTCTTGTGTTAATATACAATGTTTTTCGTGAGTTTTTTTTCACGTAATATTGTAGGATTAATATAAAATACCGAATGATGATCTAAAACCAACAAAGCTTCCTGTTTTGCGACGATTGAGAGAGAAACGTCTATTGTACGCAACTTTACTCTTACTATGCTAAAATGTTGTTTCCTTAATTTGAACCGACGACTTTTTAGTCGCAAAAAAGCAACATACCCATTGCGTCAAGACTTCCCTCGATTAATACAAAACAACACGATATATATAAATTGTTCTCCAATCCTCCTCCATCATTTGTAATTAATATCACCATCACCTTTTCATTATTTGGCTTTTCTTGGTTCGACTTTTCTGTGTGTTTGAAGAATCTGTTTCCACTTTTTAATAAGCGTTCGAAGGCAGGTCACTGATTAGCTAGCAAAGCACATGCAGTACGTTAACTTTCTCTAAATGTCAAAGCAATTATATAGTACCAAACACATATATGATATATGTTCCTAAAGAATCATAACAACACCCTAATTAACAAGCTTAATTGTAAACCAGCTAGACTAGATAGTATAACTCTTCTTTTTAATATCAGAAGAGGTTTCAAATTCGATTATTCCTTCTACGTTAAATAAATAAATAAATAATTAAAAAAAAAACCTCAGTCACAGAATCAATCAAATAGATAAATAAGTGTTAATATAGAGGCTGCAGCCTGCAGATTAGTTTGTCATTGCTATAGCCAGAGCATGTCAAATTGTTAATTAGAGAGAGAGAGAGAGAGAGAGAGAGAGAGAGAGAGAGAGAGATGGTGGAGAAGCAAGTGCTTAAAGATTCTAAACAGCATTCCTAATTCTTAATTAGTTTCAGTATTACAAAACATTTTTTAATATGTTTTGGTATATTTTATGCAAAAACACCGAAGCATGATAGAATTTTAGTTATATATACTCTAATGTTGTGTTTGCGGGACTCGAAGCACGGGGACTTCATACAACCCACACATTACAGCAACAGCAGCCATGGAAGCTTCTTAATTATATCAGTTTTCTATGGATTTTTAAGTTTTCGTTGTTAATGAGTTGAGATTCAGTATATGATTTCTTCAGATTAGGTGGACTCTTCTAAATTGTTATGGTAAACATGTCTTCAGATGTTCATATTGGTATTTTAGTTATAATATTCCCCTAACTGCTACAATTATTTTCTTCATAAATAAATCATTCCTAAAAAATATTAGGATTAATATATTTCCAAAAAGGTAGACGGCCATTGGGTGAAATCTTAAAGGAGTTGACAAAGGAGCTACTTTCCACAAATTATTAATTTCTTATTTTTATTTTGAATTTAGTGCAATACAAACATATTCGATCTGTATAATTAGGAGAACTTTTGTTTTATATAATTGTGACACTTCAATTTAAAACAAATTAATCAAATTTAATCAGTTAATATTACTAGCCTGAAAAAATTAATAGCATTACGTAACAATGCCAAAATAATATTAAGAAAATGTTATTAATAATTGTGGTTCTTTTCTTTTTATTTTTTTATTTATACTTGTGGTTCTTCAAACTTTCTTTATTTAGAAGAAAAAAAATATTTTGTAAAAAACATATAATTAAATTTTCAAAGTATCAATAATACTTTCTTTAGTAATTTCTTTGGCCGATTATTAAAAAAAAATAAGAACCTTTTAAATGGTCTTCATTTTCAATCAAATAAAACTTGAGCAGGCGGGCATTATTCAACTCAATTTATAGATAGATTTAATTGATACCGGCAACCACCAATCAGCCACAAGTCACGTAGGAGCCTTGAAAATATTAATTCACCCTTTTTTCAATTTTTCTTTTAGATAAATGATACTCGCATATTTGCCTTTAACACATCCGACTACAGTATTAACACGTATATTTACGAACACTTGAAACTATTTATCTCGTGGTGCATCATCACTTCAACATTTACCACACCATCTGATACTGATTGGTTAATACACAGTATCTAATAAATTGTTTGCAAGTGTTCGTATTTTTGATGCGTGTTTTTACTCTAGAAAATGGTTAATGTTTTCATTAAATGAGATTAGCTTCTGCATAAGACTCGACTTCAAGTAGTTTAGAACATTTTAGCTTTTGTAAACGGATTCTTAAATTCAATTTTCTCCTAGAAGAGCAATTTAGATAATATGGATTCATTGTTACATGACGTTCCATACCACTAAATAAAGAAATATGAATAAAACTTTCCCGTGTCTTCATTTTATTGACTCGTGACGTTACTATAATAGTAAACTCGTACCATAAAAATTAAAGACAACTAATGAAAATAGCTTGAAAACTTTGACTTTAAAAGATAAGGATAAAATAAAAGGTAAAGTGAATAGTATCAGAATTAACTTTTTAATATAAAAATATAATTTTTCGTTAAAGTACATAGTACCGACAATTTTTCGTTAAAATTTTCTAAAAATTATTCTCCTTGCCATCTATTGTAATTTATAGAAAACAACTTCCACTTTGCTGTTATGAAAAAAATCATCACCTGACAAGTCTTTGAAGTAAAGGGAACTTGGACTTTTGCAGGTAGAAGGGAGCAGAGGCAAGTCCTTTCTCCCTCCAACTCCAAGTTTCCAAAGAAAAACATAATTCTCTCTCACTCTCTGCCCTGACATTATCACATGCACATGCAGACAGCTCTTGAACCACCCACATCCACATCCACATCCCACATGGATGTGTGTGAGAGAGAGAGAGCCTAAATTACATCTGCCCCACACAAACACATTCTCTCTCTAGAATAAAACCCCATCTTTTATTTTAATTTTTAATTTTTCCCAACTCTCAAGTATTTACTCTCTCATAAGTCCACAAGATTGGTTCAACACATTTGCCCAATTTCCATAAAACAACAAACCTTCCCAATCTGCAATAGCTGTCTTCTCATATGTTCTTTGAGGAAGAACATCTCATACCATCAACCAATACAAGATATAATAAGGTTAACAAAAGATAACCTATATAAAGCGATAGTGCAGAAGCCTTACATAATCACGATGATAATATGGCATAATATAATCAGGAGGATAATCCTACCAAACAAGACCCTTAGAAGAGGAACCATAATTTGCAAGGCAATCAACAACTTGATTATCTTCCCTATAAATGTGAGAAGATCGAAAATACATTTGAAAAATTCTATGCAAGCAATTCCTCCATTCGATTCTCAATTGCCAAGGAACCAATTAAGGAGAGCGCAAGAAGTCGACAACCAAAGCAGAATCAACTTCCAACCAAATAAAATTCAATCCCGAAACTAAAGCTAATTCAATAGTCTTAATTACTGCTATTATCTTCGCCGCAACAGAGTTAGGAATCTCCATGTTGGAACAAAAGGCTCCAAGGAATTGTTATTTGCACTCGTGGATTTCAAACTTTCCATATTTAAAATAAAAAATACACTTATAACGAGTGAAGAATTAAATTTTTAAAATGTCATAATAGTTCCGTAAGTAATTCTTTTTGCCTGTGAGAACCAAACCAACTCCCAGTTATCCTATTTTTGCTTCGAAATGGTCCATCTATTGTACTAAGTTATGGTGATTATTAACAAAAATAAGAATCTTTTAAATGGTCTTCATTTTCAATCAACTCAACTTGAGCAGGTGGGCATTATTCAACTCAATTTATAGATAGATTTAATTAAATACCAGCAACCACTCATCAGCCACCAGTCACGTTACTCACGTAGGAGCCTTGATAGGATTCACCACTTTTCAATTTTATTTTAGATATATGATACTCGTATATTTGCCTTTAAAACATCCGACTACAATATTAACACGTATTTTTTGCAAATGCTTGAAATTGTTTATTGAGTGGTGCATCTTCACTTCAACGTTTACCACACCGTCTGATTGGTTAATGCACAGTATCTGATAAATTGTTTGTAAGTGTTCATACTTGATGCGTGTTTTTACTCTAGAAAATGGTTTATGTTTTCATAAAATGATATTAGCTTCTGCACAAGACTCGAGCTCAAGTAGTTTAGAACATTTTACCTTTGTAAACTAGGTTCTCAAATTCAATTTTCTTTTAGAAGAACAGTTTACATGACACAGATTCTTCGCTGCATTACGCTCCACACCAATAAAATAAAAAAAATATAAACAAAAACTTCCACATATCTTTATTTTATTGACTCGAAATATCATCATAACTGTAAATCCGGGAGATAAAATTTATTCTTCTTACAATCGCTTGTAATTTATAGAAAAGAACTTCCCCTTTGGTGTTATGGTAAAAATCATCACCTGACTATTCTTTTTGAAGTACAGGGAACTTGGACTTGTGCAGGCAACTCCAAGTTTCCAAAGAAAAATATAATTCCATCTCTATCTCTCTCCTGACATTATCACATGCACATGCAGACAGCTCTAGAGAAACCCACATGGATGTGTGAGACAGAGAGAGCCTAAATTACATCTGCCCCACACAAACACTCTCTCTCTCTAGAAAAAAACCCAATTTCCACAAGATTTGTTTAACACATTTGCCCAATTTCCATAAAACAACAAACCTTCCCAATCTGCAAAGCTGTCTATCCATCTGTTTTTTTGTTTGTTCAAAAGATACTTCGTAAAAGCCACAAAGGCAGAGGAACAAGAAAAACAGTGCAGAAACTAAACAAAAGCAGCAGAAAATGAGTAGACGGAGCGGGGAGGCCGTCACGAGAGAGAAGAGACACCAGGGAGGGTGGAGGGGTGTCTTTCCATCTGTTCTTTGAGGAAAAACATCCCATATTTCTCTTGGATCCACAAAAAGATTCCTCCTTTTACACGTTTGCATTGGTTTTAGTTTCTTTTAGGCATTTGAAGGTGTATGTTTTTGATAACTCTGGATGTTGTGTGGTCATTGGCGTAAACTGGGTCCCCAGAGTCCTGAGTTTCTTTGGCCCTTTTGTGCTTCTTCCACAAGCCATTGTCTGGTTTGTTCTGTGAAATGAAACCCAATAAGGTTTCTTTCCCTCACTGATTGGATCGGATTGGATTGGATTGGATTGGATTTGGTTTTGTGGGGTATACTTTTTTTCCAATTTTTCTCTTGTAAAGTATTTGAGATATTGGAAAATTTGAGGAAAACCCAGAAATTAAATTCATGGTAGAAGTGGAAATGTTGTGAAAGTTTGGATCTTTGATTGAAAAGGACATTTTTGTATGGTGGGTTTTTTTTGGAAGAAGATAAAAGTTATCTTCTTTGAGCTGCAAGCAGTTGGAGAAAGTGATTTTTAAGAAGACTTGATTTTGTGGTAACTTGGGTTGGGAAGCTGTGTTTGGAATTGCATGAATGAGGAAAGTTGATTGAAAGCAGCCCCATTCAGCTGCTGGGTTTTGCATTTTGTTGAGGAGGCTACTGCTTAAATACGCGACGGAATATTGTAAGTCACATTACTGATTTTTTGTTCTGGCTGCCATTGATAGTTGTGAATTGCTTATTGGTTCCGAAATTTTCGATGAGCTTGACATTCAATTTTCCTGCAGATGGGGGATGAAATGCTGCAGTTCTCCGGCTTGAACATAGAACAGTAGATGTTTAGGAAGTGAGAGTAATTAATCGTCTTCAATTGGAGGAGGTGGGAAGATGGCTGCAAAACTTCTGCATTCCTTAGCTGATGACAATCCAGATTTGCAGAAGCAAATAGGATGTATGAATGGGATTCTTCAGCTTTTTGACCGGCAACATGCTCTCTCCGGTAGGCGGGTTGGCCACCACAAGAGGCTTCCTTCCGGTAATTTCCTACTGGTGAATGGATGTCAAGTTAATGTTGGTTAATTCGAAATTTTCTTTGTCTTTCAGTTGAATTTTGGCTTTTGTTCTTTATATTATCTTGTCTTGCTTGCAAATTTGGTGATTGAATTTTAGCATTGTAACCTGTAACATCTAGTGCATTGCCTTCGTAGGGAATTCCCATTTCAGCGATGGTGGCCTGGAAAGAGAGTATAATAATGCATACCATCGTCAGACAGCACCTGTAAGAGCTTCTACTTGATGACTACATCTCTTAGACACGTTAATTTCATATCGATCGGATAGTATGTGACCTACTCTTTCGTTAATGTATTTGGAAGGGCTTTTAAACTTTAACTTAATACGGTTTTTAGATGAAAATTTCAGTTGATAGAAAACCAATTCGATACAAAGTTATCGATGGATGTAAACATAGCTAGCGCCCTATGTGTAATTAGAACCACCCTTCATATCTGTGTGCATGCAGCTGGTTTCTATCCGGAGGTGGTGAGCGGCCCCTGCCATCCTTCCTTCTTCCCTTGTATGTGTGTGTGCGCGCGCCTCTTTATATATGCATATCTGCTTTCTGTATATGGTTGCCTTTCTTAGTTGAGGTTGTTTCAGACCTTATTATATGATCCCTCCCCTTTGTTTTAATCAACATCCACAAGCAGAGATAATGATGTATATCCGAGCTTCTGCTGATTTTGGAATCGAACTTGAAGCCATAAATGTAGATTTCTCTGTGATTTAGATATTTTCTGGTACCGTATTTATAATGCTTGTTATTGCAGGAAATGAATTTGAACAAGAGTGAGAATGAGACAAAAAGAATCTCAGCAGAATCGTCAAGAGCCTCTTTCTCATCCGTTTGTTCTTCCTTGTCATCTCTGGACTACAACAAAACAGCTCAACCTGGAACATCTTCCTTTGACAGAATCATTTTTCCTGAAACTCCACCAAGGGACCTGACAAACCAATCAAGTATGTCCCCCAAGCTAGGGAGGCAATCCCTTGATCTCCGGGAAGTGGTGAAGGATTCTATGCAAAGGGAAATTAGGGCACTATCAGTTAAAACTACAACCAGAGAGGAATCTGCAGGTCATGCGGTGAAGCATAGAGACTCTCCGAGACCCTTACAGTTGTCTGAATCAGTGGAAGGAATAATTGAAGTTGGGATCAATGTGAAGCAAAATGTGCCTGCTGACCTCAGGGAGTCTCTTCGAGTTCTTGCTAAACTTCGAGAAGCACCGTGGAGTAATGATGACGCTAGAGATCATCCAAGATCATCATATGAATTGAAAGATAGTTCCTGGAACACACTTACAAAGGACGCTCCACGTTTTTCTTATGACGGGAGAGAGAGAAATCGTTTGTCTTTGGATTCAAGAGATGCCTTCAAAGCAAACCCAAAGCTAAAAGAGTTGCCAAGACTTTCGCTGGACGGTAGAGAAGGTTCAATGCGGAGTTCCACCTCTGATTCAAAATCATATCAGCGTTCGAAAAGTTTTCAGAATAGTGGAAACTCAAATGACAGAGCCCCTAATCTACCTCAGTCATCCGGAAGTCATAATCGACCTCCTAGTGTTGTGGCAAAGTTGATGGGTTTGGAATCCTTGCCAGATTCTGCCTCGACTAGTGATAGTCACTTGATTAAAACCTGCCCGGTTAAAGATATTGATCCTTTCTCAAAACCACTGAAGCTAAATAATCTGCAGAGGCCTATGCCTATGAGAATTTCTAACACCACAAGAAATTCTCTGAAAGAACCATCATCACCACGGTGGAAAAATCCAGATTTGGTTATGAGGCCTATTTCGAGTTCAAGGTTTCCAATTGAGCCAGCCCCATGGAAAATGCAGGATGGAAGTCGAGGTTCTCAGAAACCATCTTCCAAACCTGTAAAAGTTCAAGCAAGGACTTCAGACTCCTTCCCTTCTGTTTATAGTGAGATTGAGAAGAGGTTGAAAGATCTGGAATTTAAACAATCTGGGAAGGACCTCAGAGCCCTTAAACAGATACTCGAAGCAATGCAAGCAAAAGGTCTTTTAGAGACCAAAAAAGAAGAACAAGCTTCAAACTTTGGAACTCAAAAAGACAGTGAATCCAAATGTACAAGTTCCAATTTGAATTCGAAATCAACAAACCAGCGAAACACAAGCAACCATGTTGTTGCTGCCACAACTAGAGGTGCTGCTTCCTCTGGGTCTTTTGAGTCCCCGATTGTGATCATGAAACCTGCAAAACTTGTTGAAAAATCTGGTATTCCCACTTCATCATTAATTTCAGTAGATGGCCTCTCTGATGCCCGTACTCTTCAGAGAAGGAGAAGTACAGATAATAAGACGGGTTCAACTAGCAGTCGGACAGTTAAAGATCAGCATCCTAAAAACAGTCGGAAGGAATCTGCTGTCAGTTCCACTGACAAAAAAACAAGTGGCAGGAATATAAGATCAACACAATCTCTGCCAAAGGATACCGCTGGATCAAGTACAGTAAAGAGCTCAGGATCTGTGAGTCCAAGACTACAACAGAAGAAACCTGAGTTGGCAAAGTCATCTCGTCCACCTACCCCTCCATCTGATTCAAAAAAATCCAGAAGGCAGTCCAGCAGGCAATCAACAGAGTCAGGTTCGCCAGGCAGAAAACTCAGACCAAAATCTTCCAACTTGCAGCAAGGTGATGACCAGTTGAGTGAGATAAGTAATGAATCTAGAAGTTTGAGTTTTGAAGGAGATGACCTCGATATGGAAGTCACTAGTATTGTACGAGCTACTGAGATAAATGGCAGCCAGAGTCCATGTTTGAGAGCTGCCAAGTATTTGGCTTCTGGTTCAATGCAGCAAGTAGGTGTTTTACTGGTTTTAATCTTCCGTTTCCACTCATTCACTTTCAAAAATTTAATTTATATGTTTATATCGTTTTTTGTAACATTTCAGAAATCAAGTCCAAGGTTGGAAGAATATGGATCTGTTGCTGAACTTGCTATAGTTGGTCCAGAACATCCTAGTCCTGTGTCTGTTCTTGATAACTCGGCATATAGAGATGATGCACCGTCACCCGTAAAGCAGATGCCGAATGCCCTCCAAGGTACAGTTTAACCTTAGAAGAGAATACATTATTTTCAAAAAATACTCTCACTAGAAAGATTAGATAGAGTTGAACTAGTGGTGAACATATTTGCATTCTAGAAAAGAGATTTTTTTTTCTTTTTCTTTTTCTTTTTCTCGTCCGTAAAATCTGACTTGAATACTTCTTTTTGGAATACAGGCAATAGTGCCGAAGATTCCAAGCACAGCGAAGGTGACGATCAATGGAACCCTGCAGATAAGCTTGACAGCATGGGATCTGGTCTTACATCAGAAATCAATCGCATGAAATTGAAGAACATTGAAGACTTAGTTCAGAAGCTTAGACGATTGAATTCTAATCATGATGAAGCAAGAACAGACTATATTGCATCGCTCTGCGAGAACACAAATCCAGACCACAGATACATTTCTGAGATATTGTTAGCTTCAGGCCTCCTACTCAGAGACCTCGGCTCCAGCTTGACAACATTTCAGCTCCATTCCTCAGGCCATCCCATCAACCCCGAGTTATTCTATGTTTTGGAGCAAACCAAGGCAAGCAGTTTGCTTGCAAAAGAAGAATGCATCCCCGAAAAGGTAACCATTGCGGTACAAGAGAGAGAGAAATTTCATCGGAAACTCATATTCGATGCAGTCAATGAGATTCTTGTTGACAAGTTGAATTTAGCCGGTATCCCTCCCGTGCCATGGTTGAAGCCTGACAAGCTCGCAAAGAAGACCCTCAACGCGCAAAAGCTTCTGAAGGAACTGTCTAGCGATATAGAACAATTGCAAGCCAAGAAACCGGAGTGCAGCTTAGAGGACGAGGGTGATGGTTTGAAAAACATCTTGCGGGAGGATGTGATGCACCGGTCAGAAAGCTGGACAATTTTCCATGGTGACATCTCCGGCGTAGTGTTAGATGTCGAACGGTTGATCTTCAAGGATCTGGTTAATGAAATCGTTATCGGTGAGGCAGCAGCTTGCTCGCGAGCAAAGCCAGCTAGGCGGCGTCGGCAGCTGTTTGCTAAGTAGAGTGTCGTCTAATCCGTCTCCTCCTTTCCATTTTCTGTCGTGATTTAAATTTAAATTTTTTTGTGATAAGCAGCATAATAAATTGTGTGTAAGATCATAATGCTGGATTTGTAAAGAAGTTAACTTGTAAAAGTCCTTAAAAAGATGAACTTGTATTTGAAATCAATGTATAAGATCCTTCTTCCTTCCCTCTCCACTTTCCACTTCCCTTTCAAAAAATGCTGTGTTTGTGTGTTGATCATTTCATGTTTTCTTATCCGCAGCCGAGTTATCAAGAAACTGCTCGAGTTTTATCTAAAATCGTTCTCTGGGGTTGGATCGATTGGTTGAAAGGTTTGAAAGAGAACGGTGTTCTATTAGCCGTTGGCATCGGATTCAAAGGATTCATAGCAAAACATTGCATAGCTTCCATGTTCCATCTAACCTAGCACACTCTGGTGAACAATTTCCCAACCGTTTGCTCTTCTATTTTTTTTTTTTTTCTGATACAAGCGATAATCGATACAACCATTTGCACATTAGGTTAGTGATTAAATCCGGAAAATGAATTTTGTTGATGGAGCTCCATATAATGTGATGTGACTTTGATAAATAATTTAGAGACAAAAAAAAGTCATTTGCGAATTAATGATTATGTATTTTACAAATAATTTAGAAACTAAATAATTAATAATCAGCCTCCGTAGCATAGTGGTAGTGCGTTCGCTTCGTAAGCGAAAGGTCGCGAGTTCGATCCTCGCCGGGGGCTTTTTTATTTTTACAGTTTTAAGTTTTATCAAATGGGCTGGACTTTTGATGAACGTTACCACAATTTAGTGATTTACCCAAATCCAGAATGCTAATCAACAAACTTGTACATAAGTTGGGCCCTAACTATGAAACTTTATCACCTTTTTTATTTTTAATATATTTTTTTCACTCGTTGCCTTATTGGTTCTTGTTTGCAATCAAATGTATATGCATATAAAAGAATCAAGGAGCGTGGAGTAACGGAGAAATCTTGAGGTTCGACAGTTGAATCAGATGAATTGTGTTAGACCTCTCACATAAGGGTATTTTTGTATTGGAGGCTGTATAATGCGGTTAAGTGATACCCAAATATAGTTTATGAATCAGTCGAACAGTCTACATAATCATTTGTCGAATACAAGAGTAATGAGTTAAGAATACAATAAATATTAATTACACAAAAGAAAATTTGAAAGGGGAAGTTAAAAACCAATTTGAGAATTTGAGTAAGAAACCATGGATCAAATGTGGTCCTTGACCTAGCGCAGCATGTAGATCGTTGAGGGCCACAAAAAATTCCATATATCTTAGTGGTAGTAACTATCAGCATGCCTGTACACAAATTCCATTCGTCTCCTTATGTATTTTGAACAATAAAATTAAAAAAAATAATAAGAAAAGAAGAACAGTTTCTTATCTTGTGTATGCATGTGCATGCTTGCTAGGTACACATAGGCCTCGCTCGGTACATTATACCGATTATTTTAGTAAGATAGAATAATTTATGTATCGAAGATTATTTGTAACCCTAACCCTATTGTGCTAGTGAAACCTTAAACCCAACGCTATAACATCCGTTTATTGAATCCTTGATCGTTGGATTTTTAGCAACATGCCCAACACTTTATTCATCTAGTGCATGTCATATACGGGAGCGTAGTAGAATTTTTACTCTTTCTATACAGTGTTGAGCGTAGAGGACCACAACTGGGAAAGCCTTTCTGCATGATGTACCTACATAATATAAAAGGCAGGGAACTGGGGTCGGGTGTCCCTTAATGCTTCTTGGATCTTGTGACATAATGCTACTACTAGCTAGATGCAGCTACTGCGGAGCCTGCTGAGCTGAGAGACACAGAGTCTGCCTTCTAATGCAGTCCTCTCTGCCTGTGGACTTATGTTCTTTCGCTTTCATTCTCTGAAGAATTGCTGATTTATTTTCGAAATTAATTAACCAGTGTTTCTCTTGCTTTTCCTTTCTCATTTTGTGCGGAGTCTTCCATGGTTATATAATAATATTCATCGTTGCTTCAAAAAGAGGGTGCAGAGATGAAGGAAAACAATAAACTTGTGGACTATTCTTTGTAGCTCGGCTCTTGTCGGCCAAAATTAAGACTACTAATTCATGAAACTGAAAAGAAAAATGACAGAGGAAATGCATTCTGTGTTTTCCCTGTGGTAGGGTATAGGAAATTGGTTAATATTTATTTACTCATGCAGTTAAGTTTCTTATATAGTTTTCTAGCTATTTACTTTAGACATGTATATAGTTAATAAACAACGAGATTAGGACCCATGCATGCATATGGATGGTTAAAATCCAAGAATTAGTAGTTTGGCATGCTTTTCAAAATGCATGAGAGAGAGAGGGAGTTCTTGAAGAAGAGCTCGATGTTCATTCAATGAGAATGTTTCTATATCAATCACGTAATGTCATGTGAAAAAAAGAAAAAAAAATCATATATAACACTACATTATATGATTAAAATATCATTATAATAACATTCTTGTTTTAAAAAAGTTTATCTCCTCCGATTATAAGTTCGTTTGGAAATGCTTTTAAAGTGATTACAAATGCTTTTAGCAAAAAAAAAAATTTGTTTCTAAAAGCACGTAAAGTGACTTTTGTGGATTTACTTGCATTTTTACTAAGTATTGGTTCCAAAAACATTTTCACCATAAACACTTTCAATCGTTTTAAAAAGACTTCCAAATATGCCACTTTCCACTCGTTACTTTTTCTTCATTTTTGGAAGCATTAATATATGTTATTGAGTGCTTTATATAGAATTAAACATGCACGGCTGCACCCACATGCAGGGGGGATGCATAGAGGGGGAGGGGGGGTCAGCTGACCCCTTAAACTTCGATGAACGTTCATGGATATTTTAGGTGCTGACCCCCCGAACTTAGGTGAATGCCCATGGATACCTTGGTGCTGCCCTTTTGAAGATTAGAGTTAGCTTCATACATGCCCTCCAACTAACTTTTGGCCTATCAAGATTCGGTGAATGTCCATGGATACCTTGGGTGTTGCCCCTGCATACATTAACAGGTGTGCAGTATGCATTTCCAAATGACTTCAGGCCTACCAAGACTTGATGAAATAACGATATACATGCTATTTCTGATAAAAAAAATTTGCACGCTGCGTGCGCTATTCTTATTGACCCCCCCTAATATTATTTCCTGGATCCACCACTGCCCACATGCATATAGAGGCAAACAATGGTGCATGTTTCTGGCTATACGTAAAGATACAGTATATACATTTATAATGTGTTTCTACATATTAAGTATATATGTCAGGACGCACAATTAGTAATCAGAATCGTGCAATATTATTGGAAGTACGATTGGTCATCACGAGGATTGAGCTACAGTTTTAGCAGCAGATATCAAGATGTGATCACAATTTTGGGCCCAGGACTACGTGCTGTTGATTATACTTACTATTGCAGATTGCACCACAGCATATATTTGTGTATATACATCTCCTAGATTTCTTATATATGTGTTAATTTCTGGACCCCAAACCCAGCTGGTGAAACACGAAAGAAGATGTTAAAAAAAGAAAACATTTCAAAAATTACAAGCACGCACACCCACATCTTAACGAGCATGTGATGTACGTACTACTGTACAAGGGGTAGGGCAGTTGGTTATGTAGAGTAAGTGCATCAACATTTAAAATTTTATTTTATTTCTTATTAATATTGGCTTTTGAAGAGATGTGCATATCAAAGTTCATAATCCTAGCTAATATCAAGCCAAAATACACATCAACGTGATTTTAAGTTTTCTTTCTCTCTCGAGTCTTTATACTTAATCTATGAATCCTAAAACGTGGTTGATAATGGCCACATTTTAAAATATGAATCCTCTCATTCGAAAATAGTTCATAGTCAAACACTATCAGATAGGATATGACTAAATTAAAAACATGCATGCACTAAACACATTATATATTGCGAAAGAAGGTTGATTAAGTTTATAGGATAATTTTCTTTGTTAGATTAAGGCATAAGTTCGAATGCCTCTGCTAACAATCATTTTTGGTGGACAATCTTTAAAAACTAGAAAATGAGCTAAAGCCCTCTCCATCCGTAAGTTCTCAAAGAGGCTTATGATCATATGCCCTGGCTCTAGAATGGGATAGCCTCCCTGCGCCTAAACTTTCTCTTAAAAAAACACACTATATATCAACTAATAGTTTCAAAATTTTGGCAATACATACTAAACAACACATGGAGAGTATATATTACTTTTCTTTACTCCTTTGTTGCTATATAAGTAGTTACTAATTAGACATCTGAATCGGCTGATTTTCTATCAAATTTTTGTCCAATTATCAGTAATTAACAAGATTAAATATGTGTCCTCTGAAAGGAACTACATCTTAAATATTCTGGATTATATGGAGTACGTAGTGAGTATTACGACATGGTAATATAAAAACTTACCACAAGCACTGTAATCACACTACCACCTATTATTTGGTGATGGTCTAATGTATAGAATCCAGGTCTTTCATCAACAAAAAAATAAGTATTATACCAATTATCCTGTTAATTGAGATGTATATATCGATGGCTTAATGTGTTTCGGCTAAAGTTTATATAGTATATAAGATTATAAGAACTCAAATGGATCACTAGTTTGCAAATGTCTAGATATAACATTGTCATACTTACATAGTTTTTCACTAGTAATTCTTGTAGCTATATATCTTTTGCTGAAGAATCAACTCTTAGCTCCTCGAGTCAACCCAAATACATTTCACGGTTCATCAGTTTCCATCCCCCGTCTGTTGCGCAAATCAATATGCACGATGTTTAGGGATCTATGTTGCAAGATCACGACACCAACAACTAAGGAATACGATCTTACTTGCAATAAGGCTAAGAAGTTATGGAACGTCCTTGTTTGGTTGGTTTGCATTGTTATTTTGTGAATCCAAATGGAGCTGCTGCTTGGGATCAACCAATGATGGAAAGGATTTCAAGGATGAGCTAATTGAATGAAGAGAAGGCATGAGAGCATTGTTACCTAGGAAATTTTGTGAATTACTTGATGAGCTCAAAAATTGGAAATGGCTGGCTTGTCTAGGCTGATCAGTAGCAGTACTCTCCACTATTGGATTGGTCATATATGGAGGATATGAACCGAATAGCATCGGTGTTGCTGTAGGTGGACAGAAGAATAATTGAGAACCAGATGCCATTGGAGTTGAAAATGATAAGGCATTAGTACTCATCATATGACTACGATGCTCATCTGTTTGTGGTACTTGTGGAAATCCATGGCTGCCAAACTGCGCTAGAGATAGCGTTGAAGGCTCCGAATAGTTGTGATAGTAGTTGTATGCCATTGCATTGTTTAGCAACCCAGGTATGGAAGAAGGATGATTGCCTATGGGAAATAGCTTTTGAGCTAGGAGTTGTTCACTAACATTTCCTTCGTGGTCATGAGGATTTTGATCATCTTGTTCATTGTTTGTCTTGATCGACTTGCCTTTCGCTTGATCACGAACTTCTTCATCAACTTGGTCTGCCTCCATAAATGTAGAATTTACATCAAAGAAAGGAGCGATAAGAGAATTATTAGCTTGATGATGATTTAGCATTGGCTGATGAAATTGATGACCAAATCCATGAGGAACTTGAAGTGGAGGGAGCTTATCGATATCTTGTTCCGTAACACCAAGCAGCCAGTCTATTACCTTGCTAGGTTGGCTAAGACGAAGTCTATCTTGAAGATCATACAATTGAATGGCCGTTGGTACTGAAAGCCTAATTCTCCTGTCCCTCAATCCCCTCACTGTGGAAACCTTGCTGTGCCTATCTTTCCCACCGAAAGCACGTGAAACTCGTACGATCCTCGGATTTCTAAATCCAGACCATTGCCTTGAAGTAGTAGTACTTGATGATGGTGCCTTATTAAAACTGCTATTGTTGTTCCCATCATTGTTGTTGTGGCCCTCTTGCTTCGCTTGGAAACCCTTGTCCCTTGAATTTGTTATCATTGTAATATTTCTGATTATAGTAAACTCGCCATTCTGTCAATCGCTCCTTTTGTGGATATGGAAAGAAATACTGCGATCGTTCAGCTCCAAAGATTCAACTGAAAGAGAAAGAAGAACAAAAGTTAAGAGGAAAAATAAACTGTTACATACCACGTATGAGCCTTCTTCCATTTTCGTGAGATTATTCTTAATTTCTTTTGGACTCCATATAAGTTTATATCTTATGGAAAATTGCTTCATGAACTAATTAAATTGATCACTGATCTGTTCGAGAATGATAGATGAGAAAGAAAACAATTCTCGTCAAAGATTCTGATAGTAGTATTTTTTTTTCAATTATATATACATTCTCCTCTAATTATTATGGAGATCCTCCACATGCAAATCTGAAATTTCTGCGGAGAAGTTGAGCAGATATTGATAAATATTGCATTAAAATGAATTGTCACAAACTACTTAAAGATATATATATATATATATATATATATATATATATATATATGTGTGTGTGTGTGTGTGTGTGTGATTAATGAATTGGACCATTTAATCTTGAAAGAAGTTGAAGAACTGAAATCTGAATCGTTTAAAATTGAACATTTAATTTGGAACTAAATTCAAGAAGTTAACATGTTGAGGAAAAGCTAGTAGAAAATAAGAGTTCAATTGAAATAAGGTTTTTTCTTCTATTTTGTTCCTTTGATTTTGTAACAAAAGCCATACAAATTCAAACTACCAGAAACCCTAAATTACCTTTATCTCTTAGCAAACCAATTTGAAGATATAATTAGGATAATAAGATGAACTGTACTCACATCAGACTGAAAATTGAGGTTGTAGAAGCTGAGATCAGATTTAGTTCTTGGATGTCCAAAACTTATGAGCAAAAGCAGAAGAAGTAGGAGAGAGCAACAGGATGCAACAGTGCAATTTGAACCTCTTGCTAAAGTATATATGATGCTCTCTTGAATTTCTTACTAAGCTGTGTACCTCATTTGCCTGTCAGATTCAACATCTTAAAGGCTTAGCTTCAGTGATAGAGAGAGAGAGAGAGAGAGGGAGAGAGAGAGGGAATAAACTTTTAAAATAATAATTCACAATTTGGTAAAGAAAAGATGCCAACTAGAATTTACCGCACCATATTGCATGGGAATGAAAAAGGAAAAGGTATGGCACCATTTATGGCCATGTGGCGTACGAGCACGTTGACACGTTAATTTCGAGCAATCTTTTATGTATTTGAAACATTACAAGGTAGCGTTATCATCATTTTATTCAATTATATAATATAACACGTGAATTTGTACCGCTCAATAGTACATTATGGTGATATTTTTTTTCACTTGTAAGTAAGAGGTTTTAGGTTCGAATCTTGTAGATGACGAATTTGATACCAAATTAGGTTGTTTATTGTGTGACTTAGCCAAACTCCCTATCCGTTAGTATAAAATATATTGTTGTACTAAAAAAAAAACACGTGAATTTATTTTTACCGATGTCCTAAAAATAGAACATATCAACTCTATTATCTATTTTTATTATAACACATAAAATTGTACATTACATGATTTATGTTTCCGATGCCGCTATAACTTGTCGTCAATCTGTCAAACCACAGTAAAAATTTCATCAATTTGTTCATACGGCGGACTGAACAATCACTGCTTAATTAATGAACAAGTTTGGTCTTAGTTTACCGTGTATAATTATGCAATAGGCTCTCTAGGTATAGATATTGGATTATTTTGAAGGGGGACCATCCTCCCACCCATTATCGGCAACTGCAAGTAGCTTTAGTGGTGTATTCCACGTAGCATGAGTTAAGAAGAAACTCCTAGCTTCCTGTTTAATCAAGAAAGCACAGAACTATACATAAAACCCTAATTAATGTGATAGAATGTCTATTCGATCTTTTTCCCTACATGTGAATTTGTAGTGCAGTATTCACCAAAACATATACATACATACATATATATTCATGTGAATATATATTGTGACAGATCCATACGTGGATCATTTTATTTACATAACTTTTGACACACGTTTTAGTGGGGCACACTTTGTAATGTTTTTCAATGATCTAAACCATCTATCTTTTAAGTCTTCCCTCAAAGATCATGTCTACGAAAAATCACCTTAATATGAAACTATATGATTGTTGGATTAAGGTTTTAGAGTTTCTTTTTGTAGAACAGTATTCCTTTTTTTTTTCTTCACTACAAATGAATGTCCTATTAATATTGGATTTGTCTAATTTTTTGCAAGAATGATTGATGTTCTAAAAGATAGATTGAGTGGACCCCACAAGAACGTATGTCAAAAATTCTGTAAAAAAAAGTGGTGCCGCATATCCGCATCGAACTAAGTATTATTAAGCAATTTAATTAGTTATATATAAAACATATCAAATATTACAAAAAGAATGTTAACAAATCAATGGATGATAAAAGAAAAAAACGAATTGTAAACTCTGAAGTTTATTCCACAAACAAAAAATAAAGAACACTACAAAATTGTGAAGGTGACCACATAACCCAAAAAATTACATCGTACTAAACTTAATTCTTACAAAGTTACAAGATGTGAATATATAAAAACTTTAACCATGAAACAAACAAGAACACAATATTAAACCCTAGCAACAAAGAAAGCAATCTTAATACTTATTCTACTACAAGTTACAAATAATAAACCAAATTTGCCAACTTGCTAACATTTCCTTTACCAAAATATATATTTGTAATACCCATTGTTCATTATTTACCAACAGTTTTAGTTTCTTCTTCATTTTGTGTGGTGCAAAATTTAAGATTAGTAAGGGCATGCGCATGTTTATAAATAGTAAGTCGATACGAATAATTAGTAAAGAGACTAGGGTTTCCTATATATATATGTACATATATAACAGTAATTTCGGTCATGCAGCTCCTAAAGTAGTGGTGTGTGCAGGATATCGTCTGTATACAAGTTGGGATGAATATATATATATATATATGTATGTATATATATATGTATGTATGTATATATATATATGTATGTATGTATATATATATATGTATGTATGTATAACCCTTATGCAAAGGGATCCCCATTTTTTTCAAAAAATGGGGATTAGGTGTGGGACCCACTCCACATCAAATTTCAACTATCCGAACCGTCTATTTTGTTAGTCTCGATTCATAGATTATCCTTGCAAAAATTCAATTCAATCTGAAACCATTTGCCTATTTAATTATCAAGATCAAATTTCATTGTTTCGTATATAACAAAGTATTCGTTAATTTCTTTGAACCTAATTAGATGCCTTAAACATTTTCGATTTGCCTAATATTTTGCAAGGATGATCTATGAGGTGCAACTTGAAAAATAGACGGTTCGGATCGTTAAAGTTCGATGTGGTGTGGACCCCACACCTAATCCCCATTTTTATAAAAAAATGGGGATCCCTTTGCATAAGGGTTCTGTGTATATAAACACACACATATATGTATATCAGCTGCACATATATGTATATGTACAGTTTGGAGAGGATATATGGATAGAAGGGTAAGACCTTTTAGAGAAGAGTAGAGGAGGGACCAAAGCAGGTTCTTTAAGGCATCCACTGAATGCATAGAGAGAGGACCACTGCATATGTACAGAATGCAGTGAGATTTTCACAACCCCAAGTTGCACTAGTTTTTGCTAATATAACTTACATGAACGAAAGACTATACATACATATATATTTACTCTTCGCATCTTTAGGAGATTGATAGATATATATATATATATATATATATATATATATAGAGAGAGAGAGAGAGAGAGAGAGAGAGAGAGAGAGAGTTTCATATATATATATATATATATATATATATATATATATATATTCATGTGTGCATAAGGGCACCTCAATAATCAAGAAAAGTAGTGGAATCTTTCAACAAAATAATTGAGAACGTACGTTAATATAGATGACTACTGTATTAGTACGTTGCAGTTCAAAAGCTGAAGTCCTTTTTTTTTCTTTCTTTTTTCACAGACATTCGAGACAAGAAAATAAACCGGCCGACACACTGACTTTGGCCAAGACAACTAATTTTACTTCTGCATAATAATAAGTACCAATTTGATCATTATTCCATTTTAACAAGCAATATTTAACATACCCTTATATTTATATTGTTGGCATCAACCCAATTCTGTGGCAGCACTTATGTAGGGATGTTACCAATTTTAGGGTTTGTAGTTGAATGATTAAGTTATTTTATTGAAAATAATGGATGCATTAAATCAAAAGGTAAAGATTACTTAAGAGTTCATCATACACAGAGACCAGAGAAGTTATCATACACAGTGGTCGTCATCACGAGAAGGCGATTTTCTCTTGATGTTACAGATTTTTCATCAATAGTGAGTTAAATATAGTATAGACATTGTTCCCCCAACTAGACAGCAGTTTTACTTTGTTCAGGAACCCATAAATTTCCTCATCACTTTTTGGGTGAAAATTATTTCCACACTTTGAGTTTGAAGTGTTTGTTTCTCCCAATTTAAAGCCAGAGAACCCCGGCCTGGTGCTGCTATTTTAATTTGTTTAGATATATATATAGTATGCAGGCAGCTGCAGGTCTGAGCAGAGTAGCAAAAAGGAATGGACAAAGTCAGGAATACTTGATGAGAACCCAACTGCTTCTCCTCTTTTTTGGGTTTTGTTAACAATAGTAAGTAGAACCTAAATCCATTACAGAAGAACTGAAGGAGTAATGAGAATTTCACACTGATTAGAATAATGTTTTTTCTTATTTTTTTTATTTTTTATACAAGCGAGATAACCGTTAAGAGTATCAATCCCACATCGGAAAAAGAATAGACATGCATATGCTTATAAATAATTGGGCTGCTATCCATATTGTTAATTGTTTTGATGGTAGAATCTCAACTTTCTTCATGGTATCAAATCAGGTTGTCTCATATCTGAAGTCCAATGGCCACAAGTGCTTTATGTTTACCCAATTTGTATTATCCACGTGTTAGCTAGCCTTGAATATCCTACACTTTTAATTGTAGAAGTAAATCTTATTAACCATTTGACCAAAATAATGGAATATAAAGGTAATTATATGTATATTTGTATGTGTATATTTCATATTCAATCGTAATAGATACTGATATATATATCAATTCTAGTAATGGTCATCACTCAAATGAAAATGACAACTAAACCGAATATTATGATATAGCGAATTATTTCGATCATAAAAGATGAAACAAGTTATTAATTATACCATTTTCTATAGAGAAAAGTTGATATAGTATTATTGAACTGAACACAAACTAGTAATTTACCTGAACATACATGATGTACCACTCGCAAATGATTGAAATTATTATTTTATCTGTCACTCCATATAATG
Source organism: Cotoneaster glaucophyllus (assembly GCA_036320875.1). Classification (NCBI taxonomy): domain Eukaryota; kingdom Viridiplantae; phylum Streptophyta; class Magnoliopsida; order Rosales; family Rosaceae; genus Cotoneaster; species Cotoneaster glaucophyllus. Next base: position 26,054,055 of record CM070065.1, on the reverse strand, counting down.
TTATGCGACATAATTAACACTACTACAATATTAGCTTTAGCTGGCGGATGATGGTGCCGGATATTAGAAAACTCCTGTCGGATAAATAAAATCCGACACATCATTTAATTAGTGGCGGATATTAGAAAAATCCTGTCGGTTATATCCGACATAAATTCCTGGCGGATATTTACCGGCGGATATAACAAAAATCCTGTCGGTTCTTTTTTTTAAAATATTTTTGACAGATTCTGACGGTTTTAAGTTAATGGTGGCGGTTATAACCGACAAAAATGAAAATTTTATTATTTAAAAATGTTATATTTTAAGTCGATGTGCTTTGCTTGCTATTAATGGGCTGGCAAGAAAATCAGCACGCGCCTGTGATTGAATAATTTAAGCTTTGGGAGTTAGCGTGATCCTCCACCACCCTACTTAAATATATGGTTCCAGAATAATCTAAATAAGTTGTTGCTTAGCAGGATCTTGTGCCGATCATTTAGATAAATAAGCACATGATTTTAATACAAAGCTTTTAAGGCATGGGCTATAGCTATATTATTGTTTTTCAAGTATCTTAAATCTCACATTAACATTCACATTCACATATATCTACACTAAATGCTAGTTTGAAAGTGTTTTAAAATAACTGAAAGCATTTCCTTAATGAAAATTTTGATAAAAATAAATAAATAAACACGTATTTTTAATTTTTTTTCCACTCATGATCCTAAAGTCTAATGAACCAATTCCCACGAGCCATAAATTTTCTAAGAGAATAATAACAACAAACTACAATTTGAAGCTCTATCATTTTTGTAATAAGGATTATGCTCCCTCACAGGCAAGCAACAAGATACAAAGAAATTCAAACAATTTTTTTCAATGCGTCACAAAGCACATTGTCTAGCACATAAACACACATGAACATCTGGTGTACTCTATCATGTCTGATTTTATTATTTTAAAATTTTATTATGATTAAAAATAAATAAATAAATAAATAAACACATGTTTTAAATATTTTTTATACTTCCATTAAGTATAAAATACGATTTATCCACTAGTGTAAATATTTTAAATTGAAGATCAAATTCATTCATTGCATTCTTATAGGGTCGAGGAGTGTAGCTGCAAAAAATCATCAAAATCGAAGCTAAAATAACCGTTAAATTGTGATTTTTCGTTTATAACCATCGAAAACTTTTGTTCTGTTACCTAATCTTTGAATATTTGTTTTTTGCGATTTTTTACGTATGCGATCTTGGAGTGTGTACAAATAAGTTTGACGGTTGGATCGTTGAAAAAAATTTCGTAGAATGCGTATCGCATCAAAACGGTAGATTAAACCAACACTTCGAGTTAATGTTATACTTCCTCATCAAGTATAAAATAAGATTTGTGGTATCCATTAGTGTAAACATTTTAAATTGAAGATTGAATTCGTTCAATGCATTCTTATCTGGTTGAGATGTGTAGTTGTAAAAAATCATCAAAATCGGAGCTAAAGTAACCATTAAATTGTGATTTTTCGTTTATAACCGTCGAAAACATTTGTTCTGTTACCTAATCTCTTAATGTTTGTTTTTGTGATTTTTTACGTATGAGATCTCGGAGTGCGTACAAACAAGTTTGACGGTTGGATCGTTAAAAAACACTTCGTAGAATGCGTATCACATCAAAATGGTAGATTAAACCAATACTTCGAGTTAATGTTATACTTTCTCATCAAGTATAAAATAAGATTTGTGGTATCCACTGGTGTAAATATTTTAAATTGAATATCAAATTTATTCATTGCATTCTTATAGGGTCGAGGAGTGTAGTTGTAAAAAATCATTAAAATCGGAGCTAAAATAACCGTGAAATTGTGATTTTTCATTTATGACCGTCAAAAAACTTTTGTTCCGTTACGTAATATCTGAATGTTTGTTTTTTACGATTTTTTACGTATGCAATCTCGGAGTGTGTACAAATAAGTTTGACGGTTGGATCGTTGAAAAAAATTTCATAGAATGCATATCGAGTTAGAACGGTAGATTAAACAAACACTTAAAGTTAATGTTATACTTCCATTAAGTGTAAAATAAGATTTTGTGGTATACACTAGTGTAAATATTTTAAATTGAAGATCAAATTTATTCATTGCATTCTTATAGGGTCGAGGAGTGTAGTTGTAAAAAATCATTAAAATCGGAGCTAAAATAACCGTTAAATTGTGATTTTTCATTTATAACCGTCGAAAACTTTTGTTCCGTTACGTAATATCTGAATGTTTGTTTTTTAAGATTTTTTACGTATGCAATCTCGGAGTGTGTACAAATAAGTTTGACGGTTGGATCGTTGAAAAACACTTCGTAGAATGCGTATCGCATCAAAACGATAGATTAAACAAACACTTAGAGTTAATGTTATGCTTCCATTAAGTATAAATTAAGATTTTGTATTATCCATTAGTGTAAATATTTTAAATTGAAGATCAAATTTATTCATTACATTCTAATAAGGTCGAGGAGTGTAGTTGTAAAAAATCATTAAAATCGAAGCTAAAATAAGTGTTAAATTGTGAATTTTCGTTTATAACCGTCGAAAACTTTTGTTCCGTTACGTAATCTCTAAATGTTTTTTTTTTTTACGATTTTTTACATATGCGATCTTGTTGACGGTTAGATCATGGAAACTAGTTTAGTAGAATGCATATCTCCGTTAAATTGCCCTAAATTTTGAAGTGAGAAAGTAATTTGTGCTAAATTTTTATTTATGTTTTTCAAGTATTGATTAGACAATATTTATTTTGTGTGATGATATTTTCATTGTACAATTCTCTTTTTATTTCTTTATCGCATATTTTACATGGATTATTATATATTAAACCAAAAATGTAAAAATTATCTATTAAACCAAACAATTATTTATTTAATTTTTAAAAACATATTCTATTTAAATACATATTATTTATTTATTTATTAAAGCAAACAATTATTATTTTATTTTTTAAAATCGTAACAAAATTTTGGGGGGAATTTTAAAATTTTTAGAGGGATTGTTGGCGGGATTTTTGCCACCATCACCTCTTTTTTCTCCATTTAGCCATCTCTCTCTCTCTCTCTCTCTCTCTCTCTTCCCTCTTTTTCATTTTTTTAACCGGATCTCTTCTCCCTCTCTCCCCCTCTCTCCCTCCTCTTTCTTTTCGCCGTTTCTCATCTTCTCCCTCTCGGACACACGCACCAACCACCACCATCACCCCAAAGCTCCACCAACACCTCCAAATTCTCCCAAAAATTATCCAGGATCCTCTGCAACTCCTTGGTGGTGCCACATCTGACGAAAACAAGGTTTCTGTTTTGGCGTTCGATGAACTTCGGCGAATGGAAGCTTCTCCGACCATGGTAAACCCCGGATTTCCACCCTCAAGCTCTTCCTTGAGTTTTTCTATGTAGTTTACTAGCATGCATGCAAGTTTCCACACATTTCGAAGTATGGCTAACCCACCATGTTTTCCGGCGAGTTGTAGGATTTTCCAAGCTAATCCAACGAATTTTTGTTGTTGTGGTTGAGTTTGAAGGTGTAGGACGACTTCCCACTACCCCTAGGCCACGGGTTTGAGCTTGCATGCCCAAATCCACTTCGAAACCGACAAAAACGGGGAACACCAACTCGGGCTGTCATTTTCAGGTCATTTTCCGATGATCTCCGACCAACTTTTAGCCTTGAAATAGGTATTATCTTATTCCCCTCGTTCTGCAACTCTTGGAAAAAATGAACTCAAAGGTAATCACCTTGCTGTGGAATAAGATTTTGTTACTTACTGATATGTATTTATAATTCATTTATGTTCCTTATTTAGAATGTTTTGGTAAAATAGTAAAATCAGAGAGGCCCTGGATTTTCTGAAAGCCCAGAGAAGAGATACAAAAGCTTTTACATCGATTCTCAGAAGAAGGTTATTTCCGTTTGTCGTCATGAACTATCTATCTTATTGTCTAGAAATATGACATTTCGTCCTCGTGCAGATTGAAGCCTTGGCAAATGAGAACCATGAGCTTACTTTTCGAGATCGAACTCCGGCGGGTTTTGGATGGTGAATGCGGGGGATATGGAAAATGCAGATTTTTTTATTATTATTAATATATTTGCTGTCGGTTTTATCCGACAAGAATGATTTTATTTATTCTTATTAATAAACTCTCTGTCGGTTATAGCCGACATCATTTCTGGCGGTTTTTGTACTTTCTGTCGGTGTTATCCGACAGAAATTTCCTTTTTTTTATTATAAATATATATACTGTCGGTTTTAACCGACAGGATTTCTTTCGGTTTTAAGAGTATTTTCTGTCGGAAAATTCATTTCCTGACGTTGGCAATTCTGTCGCTTATTATATCAGCCACTGCATCCATTTTCTGTCAAATTTTGCTTATAATCCGACAGTCTTTTACGTTTTTTGTCGGTTTTTGGACCGCCAGTTATAGATAATTTTGTAGTAGTGTAACATGCTTAATTAAATTAACTGTTATGATTGATGCTTAATCAAACAAGCCCCATCACCAACATGATCTCAGTTATCGATCATCATGACAACATTAGCATGTGTGTGAGAGAGAGGGAGAGACAAGTCCATATTTATCCATCCAAATTTCTAATTGTCTAATGCGTACTCTATATATATATATATTACATGTTTGTGTGTTGGGAGGGGAGGGGAGATGTGGATAGAAACCCAAGTAGGATATGACAGAATTAATAGTATTTATACATACATACATATATATATATATATATATATATAAAGAAAAAGATAATGCTTCTTTACTAATTCTGTAATTCACGTCATTTTACTGTTCAAACGTCATAATCGATAATACTATTATTTTTTATTGTCATTAGGAAAAACTCATTTGATTTTTAGACAGTTTAATCATTCATATGAATCAAAACAAACTAACAGCTCATCACATCTTACCATAACCGTCCATTCTTTTTAAGATTAGTCCTTCGTATGAATCAAATAAGTTGACGTCTCACACTTCTTACCACAACTGTCTTTATCATTTTTAATGAGAAAGTATATTCCTCTCATTGTCCTCCTTTCCAGTATTATCTTAAGGATAGTGTTATGTACATACTTATTTTTGCCTCTCACACACTCTTGTTAATTTTTTATCATTGACCTTTTTCAATTTATTCAATCTAATCGAAAATTAAAAAGTTATGTAAAAAATAAAAGTGAATGTGTGGATAATACCTTTTATCATAAAAGTATAGTGTGAAATATAAGGGATATAATTGATCTTAATTCGCGAGCATCTTTTGTCTTCTCTTTCTTCTTTTTTTTCCTTGGTTCTTTCGTTCTGACGCCTGAAAGTGACGGGGCCAAACCCTAGGGAGAAAAAAGAAGGTCCTAGCGAACGATGGCCCCAAAACAAAAATAAATGCATGCTCCCTCTTTTTCCCTCTGCCTCTGCATGTCTCTGTGAATAATACAAACCTGCTATCTCTCAGCCTGCAACAGAAAGTAAACTGCATTTCCCCCTCTGAACTCTCCCCGTCCGCGACCCCCACCCCTCCTCTCTCTCTCTCTCTCTCTCTCTCTCTCTCTCGTAATGCTCCTTCTGCGTTAGTTATAATTTAGAACTTACCCTTAATTCGTGTAAGATTTATAACATTAGCTCCTAATCAAGAGAAAAGGAAACCAAAATTAATGAACGGCATTCTAATTGAAAAAATTTAATTTGGTGTCCAATTACGCTTCTCCTATGTACGTGATTGATATGTAATGAACCTATTACAATTGGTAAAGTCCATCGAGGCTGAACTAGGATAGAAATCATTTAGAAATCAATTTATATTGAATGCAATATTTGCTAAAGTTTTTCTTCAGCTATGACCGTGGACTTGCGTACTTGATTAGCAGTTAGCCCAAGTAGTGGGAGAGTGTGGAAAAAGAAGGATTAAGGGTAATTTTATTAGTTTTTGGGGAGAGTTTGAAATTATTACAATAATTAAGGGAGGGATGAGTTTCAAACTTGGGACACATAATGGAAACCAAAACCTGATCCACTAAGATATTCAAAAAGTTTATCACTATATTTGGATATGATATGATAATTCATGTGAGATTTTAGTGATTAAGGGTAATTTTCTGGGTATTTACTGGATATCAACTTCAACATGATCTGGCGAAGAGAGTCTTTTAGTTCAAGTGATAAAAAATAGGAAAATTATCTAATCTAGCACTATTACAATTAAAAGTAGAATACCACTTAAGCAACAAGTCCTTATTCATTTATATTCAATGCAATAGTGCTATGTCATTGGCTTTAAACAGTAATAGCCTAATAGGTAGATGCAATATTTCCGTCGAAAATATTTATATATCCAGCACTGATGTCCTATGTTAAATTTCTTTCTTGCCTTGTATGTTTCGCTAGTATAAAAAATATGAAAAACTTGATCATTAAAACTAGATTAGAGGCGCAAGTTATTGAGGGTGTGCGTCGATGCCATGATTTTATCTCCTCCCTTCTGTCATCTCAGACCCAAAGAGAACTGGATCTCTCAGTGAAGTTAAAAGTATAGTGCCTTGGACCTTTTGCAGTAAGTGACAACTATATAAACAGTGATCATCGTATACTATATATTCTTCTTGTTGCTTGATTCATACTTCATTGACTTTGTACGGAGCTTTCTTTTTCTCTTATACTCGTGCCTAATGCTTTTCCAACAGGCCTACCGTCACTGTCTGCCCAACATGAAACATCCCTCAAGGTGAAAGTGAAGTAAAAAACAAGGTCAATTAGGATATACATATATATCTATATATATGTATGTGTATATATATGTATATACGTTGTGAATTCTAAGAAGGTCGATCGAATGGTTCGGTGAAATGCGGTTATAATAATAAATTAACCATGCTTAGGAAAAATAAGAGCTATCTTCTATAGACATGTTAAAAGATAAATGTCAAATTTTAATTTGATGGCTGATCACAATGTCAAATTTTCTTTTCCTCTAATTCATGAATTTTTTTAGGAGTTATCAGCACTTATGCCAAGTGGTGTTCCCACCATCGGTACTCTGACACTTAGACATGTTATACCAAAAGGGTTATACAACTAAAACACTGCATGCATGAACAGATTACGTGAACTTTAATAGACGAAAAACCCTAACCTGGAGAACTTCCTGCAGCAGCCATCCTTCTGGGATTTGTCCGAGAATACCAATGCTTCTAAGAACTCCTAACCTTAACACAATGCTTAATGGGAAGCTTGTTCGTGTGTTTTAGGGTTCATAGGGATCGGTATATATATAGGCCAAAGATTAAAGGTTCCATCCATAAAGGAAACAATAAATCTACTTTCTTGACCTCCAAGCAATATATCATAATCAAATAAGGATTATCTCAATCCTATTTCCTATATAAGACTCATAATATAGGATTGCTTTATGAATGGGTAACTAGATCACCTATATATATATTACTCTTTAATAATACATTCCTATTACAAGTAGTAGACCATTTAGGGTTGATTTGTGCCGAACAAGTCCAACATTCTCCCACTTGGTCTACGAAATGTAATATTCATGTCTTGCCTTATATTAAAGATTAACATAACTTCAATGGCCATGTTCAGTGATCATATCCCAAATTTATCCAAATTTTCTGTCAAATAAAACACCCAACGAAGGACTAACAAGGTTGTTAAGTTATTATACTCTAAACCTTCATAATCACATACGCTGAATGCTTTATCTACATGAAAACATCATTTGATTATGATCTAGAGATGAACTTTTAACTGTGATTAGTCTTCCTTATATCATCTCAGATCCTCTTTATTGTAATCACATAATTACACTTTATGTTTTAACCAAAACTTCATATCTGTCAATAAAAAAATGTGCTCCTTATGTATGAAAATATATTCTCTGCAGCACAAACATACGCAAATAGTGATAACAAATATAGATATGACTTTACTAAATACACTTATGCGAACACATAGTCAGTAAGCAACTTTCATGAATTCAAACCTCTTAAGCAACAAACTACAATCCAAAATAATTGCAAGACAATACCACTTATTCACTGCAACAAGCACAAACAGCATATACTCCCACTAACTCAGCATATCAAAATCCACGATCAAACCCATATTCTTTACATGCTGTTTGAAAACTGCAACTGGAAGTGCTTTATTCAATGGATCTGCAAGCATTGACGCAGTGTCAATGTAATTGATCTTGACAAGTCCCTGTTTGATCTTTTCTCTGACAAGTCTGTATTTGATATGCATGTGTTTGGTCCCTGAAGACCTCTTGTTATTCTTGGAGTAGAACACAGCTGCAGTGTTGTCACAGAAAATTTGTAGTGGTTTGATCACGATGTTCAGTATGTTTATTCTTTTTACAAACTTACCAATCCACACAACTTGAGACGTGGCTTCAAAACATGCCATGTATTCAGCCATCATCGTGGATGTGGCTATATTCTTTTGCTTCATGCTCTTCCACGAAATAGCACCTCCTGCCATCATGAATATATAACTTGAAGTGGATTTCATTGAGTCTTGACATCCTGCAAAGTCCGAGTCGCAATACCCAACGATTTCCAAGTTTGTACCCCTCCTATACACCAACTTATAGTCTTTAGTTTTCTGCAAGTATCTTATTACCTTTTTGGCTGCAATCCAGTGTGCCTGTCCCGGGTTTGACTGATATCTCCCCAGCAAGCTTAAAGCAAAAGATATGTCAGGCCTAGTACATACCTGTGCATACATTAAGCTTCCTACTACTGAGGCATATGGTTTGTCTTCCATTTCTTTCTTCTCCATATCAGTTTTGGGAGACTGTTCCTTGCTTAGTTTGTCTCCCTTAGTAACAGGCACCTCACTACCATTGCAACTTGACATGTTAAACCTTTTCAGTATCTTATCAATATAACCCGTTTGTGACAGACCTAGTAAACCTCTTCTCCTATCACGTGTGATTTATATTCCAAGGCAAGAACATATGAGGCTTCTCCCATGTCTTTCATTTCGAAAGTGTCACTTAGCAATATCTTGGTTTCCTGTAGTAGACTCAAATTAGTTCCTGCAATCAGTATATCATCCACGTACAGCACCAAAATGGTGAAATGCCTACCACTGGTCTTTACATAGATGCATTCATCTTCTGAATTTTCTATAAAACCGTGTGATTGCATGACTTCATCAAATCTTAGATACCATTGTCTGGATGCCTGCTTCAAACCATATATCGATTTGTTAAGTTTACAAACCAGTTTTTCCTCTCCTTTATTGACAAAACCCTCAGGCTGTTTCATGTATATTTCCTCTTCAAGTTTTCCATTCAAAAAGGCTGTTTTAACATCCATTTGATGGAGAAATAAATCATAGTGAGCAACTAAAGCCATCACAAACCTGAAAGAATCCTTTGTAGACACTGGTGAGAAGGTTTCATTGTAATCTACCCCTTCTTGTTGAGTGTACCCTTTTGCTACCAGCCTAGCTTTCAACCTTTCTACATTTCCCTTTGAGTCCTTCTTGGTTTTGTACACCCATTTACACCCAATGGGTTTGGATCCTTCGGGCAGGGCTACAAGTTGCCATACTTTGTTTTTCTGCATAGACTCAAGTTCTGATTACATGGCTTTTGACCATTCCTCTTGCTGTAGACTCTTCATCGCTTCTTTGTAAGATGATGGCTCACCAATGTCAATGTCAGCCTCACTAAGATACACTACGAAATCATCTGAGATTGCTAGTCTTCTCAACCTTGTTGATTTTCTGAGTTCAGGTGCATTCTGATTTGATACTACTTCTACATCCTGGTTGTGTGTTTGCGCTGCATTACCCGTAGCCTCTTGGTTTGTTGCTGCATCATTATGCACGTCATCTTGCATCTCATTCACATCGTTATTTATAACTGGGACATTGTGACCCAGTTCTATCTGTCTGTCAATACTTGGTGTAATGTGATGCAATGAGTCAAGCATGGTCTCTTCAGTTTCTTCTTCGAACATGACTTCGTTGCTTGTAATCTCAACTGACCCTTCTTCTACAAACTTCACTTTCCCAGTCTCAACAAATCTCATAGAGTGGTTAGGGCAGTAAAACCTGTAACCTTTTGTTCCTTGAGGGTATCCCACAAAGTAACAGCTTACTGTTTTAGGGTCAAGTTTCCTTTCCTGAGGGTTATATACCCTTGCCTCGGCCTTACAACCCTAGATTCTCAAATGCTGCAAGCTTGGTTTTCTTTTGTACCACAATTCGAAAGGTGTAGTAATCACAGATTTGCTGGGAACCCTATTAGATATGTAGTTTGCTGTCTTAATAGCATCACCCCACAAAAACATTGGTAGATTCGTCCCACTCATATTGCTTCTTCTTTCAATGTGCGATTCTTTCTTTCCGATACTCCATTCTGCTGCGGAGTACCAGGGTTCGTGTACGGAGCCATTATGCCCTCTCCTTGCAAGTAAAGTGCAAAAGGTCCAGGGTTTCTCCCATGTTCAGTGTATCTTCCGTAGTATTCTCCTCCTCTGTCGGATCTCACTACTTTAATCCTTCTTTCCAATTGCTTTTCAACTTCAGCTTTGTAAATTTTGAAAGCCATAAGTGCACTTGATTTTTCAGAGAGCAAATATAGGTGACAGTATCTCGAGTAGTCGTCTATGAAAGTTATAAAATACTTATAACCATCATATGTTAGAGTGGGAAAAGGTCCGCATATGTCCGTGTGTACCAGTTCAAGGAGATCATTGCTTCTGGTTGCATTCTTCTTGTGTGAGTTGACCATTTTTCCTTTAATGCATTCGATACATGTGGCACTGTGATCTAATTCCAATTCTGGCAGAATACCAGATTTGCTTAGGGTCTTAACCCTCTTAATTGAAATGTGTCCCAACCTTTTGTGCCAAAGAGAAGATGAAATCTCATTTTGATTAAGCCTTTTCTGTCCTACCATGTTAGTTTCATAACATGAATCTTTGCAGTTAAGTTGAAACATTCCTCCAGTATGGAAACCATTCCCAACGACTTGCAAATCTTGATAAATAACAAAACCACTGTCGTTTATTGATAACTCAAAGTTTTTCTTAACAATTTGACTGACTGATACTAAGTTCCTTCTAATTGAAGGTACATAACAAACATCTTCTAATTCCAGGATAAAACCAGATTCTAACTTAACCCTAACTGTTCCAACGAACTTGACAGCAGCCTTGTCTCCAGTTCCCACGATCACTGAGATTTCATCATATCTTGGCACCCTCTTGTTTATGAACCCCTGCAAGGAATTTGTCACATGTATCGAAGCACCACTGTCAACCCACCATGAATTTTTATCAAACTCAGTGTTATTTGTTTCAAAACAAACTAATACTTCACCTTTATAAATGGCAACATTACCTTTTCCTTTGTTCTTTTCGAGCCACTTCTTGTATTTCTGACAATTCTTCTTCATGTGTCCAGGTTTCTTGCAAAAGAAACACTTCCCTTTGGCACTTTTGATGTTCTTATTGACCCCAAGTCTCGGTGTGTTTGGCCTCTGAACATTATTCTTGGCCTCATTCACCATATTCACCTTCTTGTCAACTATCTCAGACCTTAGGTGTTGTTCTTCATGTACGCATATGGCAATCAAATCGTTTAAACTCCACTTTTCTTTCTGTGCATTATATGTGCTCTTCAATTGTGAGTATTCATTAGGAAGTGAGTTGAGCGCTACGTGAACCAGGAATGGATCACTCATAGGAATTTCTAGTGCATTCAGTCTAGCACCAATATCTAGCAGTTCCAATATATGCTCTCTCACACACCCCATACCATTATATCTTTTTGTCATAAGTTCATTCATGAGATTACCTGTTTCAGCTTTGTCTGATTCTTTGAACTTCTCATGAATCGATGTCAGAAACTCCTTCGCATACTTAGAGTCTGGTATTCCTCCTCTTACTGTATCAGACATGGACCTTTTAATCACTAGAAGAGCAATACGATTCGCCTTCAACCACTTCTCATATTTAGCCTTGACATCCATAGTCGCATCCGCAACAGGTTCTGGAGGAGAGTCCTCCCTGATTGCTATGTCAAGGTCCATCAACCCCAAGCATATGTCTATGTCTTGTTTCCACTTTTTGTAGTTTGTACCGCTCAAGGTTTGGATTGCATTCACGGAATTCATAGCTGATGTGCAACATGTATTCTTAAAATTAACATCCCGATAAGCTTTATAAGACAAAGTTAATTCAACACTTATGAGCTGATGAATTAACAAGCTTCTAACACTAATGTATACATCATATCAGTTACCTTTATGACAATTTCTAACACATATGAGCAGATAGAAACAACCACAAACTGTATGATGCATATATCATGTTACGCCATTCAAAACTAACCATGAAAACATGATCAACATTTATGAGCAGATGAACTTGTTTCCATGTTATGATTTTGAATGCAATTGTGGGCAGCAACTCGATTATATTACTCAGCTATATCATGATAAACGGCTAGGGCTAGAATATATGATCTAACCGAGTAATATATTTCTGCTGTTCACAGACCTTATAGGTACCAACGTACCTTTCTTCAATAGTTCATATATAAATATGTTTACGATTGTTATCTATAGGTTTTAGCTATATAACCTTTGGCTCTGATACCACATGTTATACCAAAAGGGTTATACAACTAAAACACTGCATGCATGAACAAATTACGTGAACTTTAATAGACAAAAAACCCTAACCTGGAGAACTTTCTTGACTTCCAAGCAATATATCATAATCAAATAAGGATTATCTCAATCCTATTTCCTATATAAGACTCATAATATAGGATTGCTTTATGAATGGGTAACTAGATCACCTATATATATATTACTCTTTAATAATATATTCCTATTACAAGTAGTAGACCATTTAGGGTTGATTTATGCTGAACAAGTCCAACAAGATATTCTTTTCTTTCTTTTTAATTAAATAAATTTAGGTGTTAAATTTTCACAGATGAGGAACACCACCTAGCACAAGTATTGGGAACCCTTAAAATTTTCTCCTGATTCATATGTTTTGTTGTTGTTGTAATAATATTTGTAGGACCCATTTTAAAAAGAAATCAACTAAAACAAATTTTCATGGTTTACAATTAGTGCGTTAATGAGACCTACACAACAAAACAATTAGAAAATTAATTGACATCGCATTTTCTCACATGATAGAAATGGCAACAAAAAATTGTTATGTCAATCCACGTACGATGGACATATTGATTGGAACTTATTCCTACCTTCAAATTTAATTATGTGACATTTCACTTAAGACATCTCATTTGAAGATACTCTAAATAGTCAACTAAGTAAATAAGACATGATAGATGGTGACAAATAAGATTGGTGGCAACGAGCATAATGAGCGGCAAATGGGATAATTAGGGATTTATCATATTTCTATGTTGCAGTTGACTATTTAACACAATTCATTAGGATGTCTAGTTAGTTACGAGACTTTATACAAGAGACTTGTAACTCATTGAATTAAGAACATTAACCTTATGCATTTGAGGTCGGAGTTTGCGTAAAAAGAAAATACAAGATTTAACTAGCCCACCAAAAGTAGGTTAACGAAATCTAGGCAAGCACCAAAACTTGATAGAGTTGTAACAGCTCGAAATTTTTGCGGCTGCAAGGAACAGTAGTGTAGGGTGTTTTTTACATGGCTATTCTGGTGCCACTTAGAAGTTAGAAACTAAGATTAACTACTAAGTAGCTGTTAGAAACTAAGATCAACTACTAAGTAGCTGTTAGAAACTAGGATTAACTACGTACTAAGTAGGTAGCTAGGGTGGCCCCGGAAGATTTAATCTACTAATTACCAAAAAGTCGCCCAACTTTGGCAGTCACGTAGAATTATTAAATTTAATCAATGATAATCCGCATTAAAGTTTAGCAAACTAGTAATCAAGGAGACCTGAAATGGTTGAAAATCATGTGTTCTGCGAATATCAGATTGTGCGCCCATGCATGACACGTACCAGGCAATGGAATGCCAGATGCCATGCACCGGGCAATGGATATTGGATGTGTGGCCAAGAGTTCAACGACCAAGAATTGATCAGCCAAAAATCCCGGTGTATTATAGGAAAGAGCGATGAGAAGCGAGATTCACGTAGATCGTTTGGAGTCCAGCCAAACCTATAATGTAGGTTTAAGGCATTTAAACTCCAAATACCAGCCTTACTGCATTTAGTCTCCGAACGAAACTCCATTAGAAGAGCATTTGACTTTGGGATTAAAGTTGAGAACTTGAGATAAGTTTGGTTGTATAAATGAAACTCTCCTCAGAGTATGCTTATACTGACAATGATAAACAGTGAGAGTCATCCTTTCTAGGCTAGAACAATAATATAGATCAGAGAAGCTTGCTAATATTCGTTCTAAATCCTAAATGGTTAAACCTCGGTCTTCATATGGTTGAAGTTGGGGAAAGACAATCACAATGACAGAAAAGAATCGCAAAATTACTGCAAGTAGAAATCTTAAAAGTTAAAAAAACGAGCGATAATGTCATCCATCACAACAGCAGTTGCATTTGGATATTAGACAAATACATTATTGGACAAACAAAAGGAGAAAAAAAAAATGGTTGTGTGAAGTACCCTTTATTCATGTCAAACACAGCACTTCACTAAGTGAGCAGCCGAGACAAACATCCATGCTAACATGAAAATCATCTCTTTAGTTTGACGAGAGGAACAAAATAACATAGCTATTTTTCCAGAAACCCATAAGCCTGCAAGAAGCCAAAACAAGCTGATGTAGAATTATCAGAGAGACGGGCCTGTTTGGACCCGATTTTACATCATCGGCCCGAGCAGTTGAGGTCGTTGAGTGAGCAGAGTTCTAGACTGTTGGGTATGTGAGATGTTAAGATAATTTTTAAATGAGTGATAATATTGTGATTTTTAATCATGATAATTATCTCTTAGTAGCTTTCTAAATTATCTTGTCACTTTCATATGCTTAAAAAAAAAAAAAAAAAGTTGCAAGCAGCAATTCGCTTACCTGCAACATTGGGATTCTTGTACTTGGGCTTTATCTTAGCCGAATGATTCAAGCTGATGAGGTCTTGGTATTTGGATAATTCCATCCATGCAATCCCATTTTTAACGCGTGGCAGATCGGATATTGCATTGGATGAATGAGGATGGGATTCCATGCAGGCTACATACAAAGTGTGAGTCAGTGGGATAGTTGACAACTTCTAGTGCAACTATAATTCTATCATATCTTTATCAGACTCGGGAAGTAAAAGAATCTCGATTAGACTCTACAAAATCATCAAGCAAGAATATGCGTACTTGAAAGATAATGCTCATATTATCTTGGAAGTTACGACGGGAAGGCTACTGATGAACTATAAATACAAGACTTAATGCATTATTCAGGATCTCCAATTCAACACACAAATCTGCCCTACACAAACCCTCTCAACCTTTGAGATTTTATTTTCTTGTCCGCCAACACATCTTCAGTTTGGATAAACAGCACTGTGAAGGCAACCGGTGATATCTTCAGTTTGGATAAACAGCACTATCGCCGTAGAACCAGTCGATCGCGAAGCACCTTCAGTTTGGATAAACAGCACTGCGTCGAGGCCGGTTGGTTACCTATCCAAGTCTCGGTCGAGAAGGATTTTCGAATCCTTATTGGCAGAGGTCATCTCATCAGCCTTCTCGGCGAAGTGAGGTGTTACAGCTTACTATATTCGGCACATTGAAAGCCGAATTTGATATTGAACTTCGTAGAACTAGCAGCCTTGTCTTCAGGCTCTAGAACCCAAAGGCCGAGGCGTGTTCCTTTCTCGGCCGCAGTCGCAAGATTCAGAAGTCAGCAGCGCGCTCAACACCACATCCACATATTTTACTCACCGGCCGAGCTCGGCCATCGAGTTGGCACACCCCGCATTCAACCGAAGGACGTAGTTAGCTTATTAATTACTCGGCCTGCGGGCCACGTAGGCTTGGTAGTTTTTAGGGTCAACAGGGCCATACAGCCCACTTCCAACAACATCGATATTGTCCCCAACTTGGTAATTACCTGCACAATCCGTCAGGTGTGGGGTTTTATCACAAAAGGCCTCGGTGTTAGTTAGAGTGGAGTTAGGATATTTAAACTATTACTTATCTTTTACTATGGCCGATGTGGGATTCAACACGCCCCCTCACGTGAGACCCAATTAGTGGGTCCCCAACTTGGTAATTACCACCTGCACAATCCGTCAGGTGTGGGCTTTTATCACAAAAGGCATGTGGGGTTTTATCACAAAAGGTCTCGGTGTTAGTTAGAGTGGGGTTAGGATATTTAAACTATTACTTATCTTTTACTATGGCCGATGTGGGATTCAACACGCCCCCTCACATGAGACCCAATTAGTGGGTCACACGTGGGAGATCCACACATCGACAACCACGTGAAGCCAAGGGGACTCACCCTACACGAGGGGCCAAGGGACCCACCATCATCGCGCGGGGCCAAGGGTCACGTGGCAGTACAGTACAGTCTCACTCCCTGGCTCTGATACCATGTAGAATTATCAGAGAGACGGGCCATACAGCCCACTTCCAACAACACCGATACCGTCCCCAACTTGGTAATTACCACCTGCACAATCCGTCAGGTGTGGAGTTTTATCACAAAAGGCCTCGATGTTAGTTAGAGTGGGGTTAGGATATTTAAACTATTACTTATCTTTTACTATGGCCGATGTGGGATTCAACAGCTGAGAGTCATTGATACAATATAAACATGAAAACAATAAGCAAGCAACGCCAAATATAAGTACATAACCTTAGAAACCGAAGGATATAAAAATGCAAACACAACGACGAGAACCAAGGTGAGAAATGGGGAAAAGAGAAAGTAAAAATTAGGAAAGAGCATGTGGATAGCCGTTATCTCTATGTATCTTCAACGGGCCAATCATTTATGAAAAGAAATTAGCACATTCAGGATGCAGCCAAATAGCTCAAAGGAAATTGAGAACCGTCACCAGAAGCAATGGTATCCGTCCACTTATGGATGTCAATGAAGTGAAAGCCATTCCTACAGATGGATTTCAATATCAAATCATTCAACAGAAGACACCAGCTGTGAAAACCAGGCTTTGTGGTTTAGTTTTTTCAATATGTCTTGAATTAAAGACTTTATCTGTCTCACAGCCTTCCAAACAAGGATAAAATAAGCTAAAATATTCTCTCTGTTCTCTAGTCCTACCTTTAGTTCATCCCCATGGATGTTTCCATGAGTTCTTCCCAAAAGGAACTAGAAAAATCATCATGGATCTTTCTATCAGGTCAAAACATAATTTCAAGTGTGATAACCCAAGCCAAGGCATAGATTGTGCCAGACTTTTACTGATGCATCTCCAACAAACAAATTGAAGTTTCAACGAGATTGGAGTCATTGGACCACATAATACGTGTCTAATATCTATATAAAGGTTGGCCATATGCATTAAGTTACGTGACAAATTGGCGTTAGACGAGAGATGATAGAGTTCAGGGAAGCTAAATGTGAGCTCTCATGGTTGCTTTGTTCTGTACCTACAACGTTATCAGCATTAAGGCCTCCAGCCTGATTTGCAGGCCATGCAGACAACATGATCCTAAATTCAGGGGACAAATGACTCACCGCAATGAACAGAAGGTTTTACCAAGTGAACAATCTATGTTCTTTCCATTAACTTTCACAACATAGATAATAAATATAACAGTAAACTGTGCCAAAACAAAATAAAAGGCCCATATTTCCAATCCTCGAATCAGATACGGACTATGCCTTAAGGTTTAAGGTGTAAACTGCTGTGTTTGTGGTACAGTTACTGCTCATACTCGTATCAACTAAAGACTCGTTGAATCGAAGATTTTCACGGTTTCCCGAGGCTATAAAGACGTGGATGGAGCACGTATAGAGGTCCATTAAAGTAAAAAATGCATCCTGCTTCAGCATCAGAGAAACTGAAATTGCATTAATCCAAAGTTACAGCTAAAACGCTCTGAAAGCAGCATTTTCTAATCAATCAAGCCTCCAAAGGCATAAGATTTTATATCAACTAAGAACAAAATTGCTACCCTAACTTCAACATTCAAAATGCTACAACCTAAATCCTAAACCCTATTATGACTAAAACCCTAAGACACTCTGAAAGATAAGAACAAACTCTTTGTGATGGATGGATGATGATTTTAAAGTTTTGGATCCTCTAACTAAGGTATGAACCGATTTATGTAAGTTATTTTTATTTGATTTCAATTATTTTTGTTTAGGGTTTAGGAGTGTATTATCTGCAAAAAAGGGCTTTGTCAGCCCAATTCTGTGTGCGAAACAAAAGAAAGAAAAAATGGATTTATGCCCTACTTTTTGCCGGGAAAAATGGGGGAGTTTGTAAAGGAAAAATGATTTTTGGACAAAGGTAATTTTCATTACCAAGAGAGCACAATTACAAACAAAGGGGCCCAAATATAATGTAAACACAAAACAAAAAGTGAACCCCCAACACTAAACAAAGCCCAACCTGAGAGAAGGGCCCAAAACAGAAAATCCTACAAGACTAACTTCCTCCGCCGTCGTCAAAGAATCGGCCGCCGACCACAATCCAGCAACCCAGGCCAAAGATCTCACCAAACACAACCACAAAGAAAGGGCTCCATCTTCCTCCACTGATAGGTATTTTTACCACCTGCAAAAGTAGAGATAAAAACACTAAAATACTTGCAAGAGTACAAGGTAATTGTAGTATAGATAGCTCTAGCAAAGTCGTTCTCCAAGGATTGAATGAATAATTTGTATCAAATCAAATCTTAATTAATTACTTAAAGCAAAGTTTGAGAAGAAATTGATTTTGTGATTTAAAATAATAAAAACGAAATTAACAGAAAATAATTAAATAAAATGCCAAAATAAAATATACCAAAAGAAAATAGCTTTTGAAAATTAAATTGTAAAAGCCTAGGGTTCCGCCGTCACCTTAACAATCCTATGTAGTTCTTCCAATTACTTATGAATTACACATGCATATTTGAAGTTTAGGTTTTCCTAATATATGCCTACTTGCGTATATCAAAAATGCAACATGTCTGTAGTATTCAGATCAAATCTAAACATGCATGACTCATTAAGCTATGTGAAACCTTTTGAAAAACCATACAACCCTTAAGACGTGGTATTCATCCTAAGTGAACTTGCACATATTAACCACAAGAAGCCTTCATCAATTTCAGGGACCGACCTCCGACCAAAATTACATCAAATTACTTTTCTAAATATCCTAATGGTAGCTAAGCATTAAGACAATTAGATAGTTTAAACCGGTGATTAATAATTCAAACCTGCATGCATAATATCATAATTAAATTGAAAAGAAACTGCATATTCTTGCTAAAACTCGTGGCCTCGCCCTAGCAAACGGAATTTAGTTACTAGCAATCATACAACGAAATATTATTAAAAATAAGGATAGAAAGAAAACACCTTGAAAATAAACTTGAATCCCAAAAGCTCTCTAAAGTATGCGTGCGTTTTCTCCCCTGCAAATATGCCCTCTTGAGCTTCAAAATACATAAAACGTCCAGAAACGTCAATCTGGGAAAGCTGCGCGCTAGACATTTATTTCATCGCCATGGTCAAACGGCTATGTAGAAAAATATGAAACTTTGATGCAATCATCTTGAAAGACTTACAAACATCCTCCAATTGGAATTACTTCAAAATTCATCCGTTTGATCACTTTTTGGTCAAAAGGAAGTCGAATGTCCTACATTGAAAATATATAACAAAGTATCAAAATTCCCACAAAATAACCAATAAATTAATACTAAGAATAGGGTAAAATATATAGTAAAATATCGACTCATCATCCACCAAACACCACACAAATCGAAACCGCAGCCACCAAAGAAAGAAGCCAGAGGGAAAGAACTTTCCCCCAGCAACAAAGCCAAAAACGGCATACAATTGGAAGGTGGTGGTGTGTACACCATATGAGCCGAAGCTCTGCACACCTTTCTTGAAAACCGCAAAACGCGGGTGGAAGAAATGGTTGCAGAATCAGACATGTGTGAGAACAATGTAGGACAAAAGCAAATGGAAAAGTCATAAAATGGCTGGATTAGAGTCATGGAGGTGGAAAAACTTGAGAGAGAAGAAGAAAAGAGAAGGTTGGAAGTGGGACTGTGGGATCAAGACTGATGAAAGGTTAGATCAGAGGTCGCAGGGGGGATTACCAAAAAGACGGTCAGAAAAATACGGAGAAAGCCAATCTCACAGAGAAGGGAAGAGAGACAAAAGAAGAAGAAGAAAAAGGGATGCCACGAACCCTGGCCACTGCTAGGGCCGGCGGCAGAGCAAGCGGACGAAATTGGGAGCTCTCACACACAGGTGAGAAAGTTTCTCACACAGAGAAAAGTTCTCTCATGCAGAGAGAAGACTGGGTAACTTCTTAGAAGATAGGAAAAATGATCTTTAGTTGATGGAATTATGTTGAAATTAAAGGTCATAACCATGCGATTTTCCATGGAAACTTATTCAAAAGTAACACTATGTTTGGATGAGGGAAATAAACTTGGAATTTGGATAAAAAGTCATAATTTATAAATTGACATGCACCAATTTTCTTGTTTGGATTCATAAACATAGAAATTTAGAATTTCTGCGTAGAAAAATAACTTGCAATTTGAGACCTCCAATTCCCAAGTTTAAATTCCATGTAAATAGGTGTAATTTCTCAATTTCTATGATTGAGAGTTTAAAAATAACAAATTTGGTATTCAATTTCATTGTTCTTTTAGGATTAACCAAACAAGAAAATTCACAAATTCTAGAAAATAAAATCCCGTCATTTCAATTTCCGTCATTTTAAAATTCCTTAGTAATCTTAAATTTATTCATCCAAACATAGGTGTGTTGGTGAGGACAACAATAAATTAATTATCACCAATTCTTATTAATTTTGATTTCAGTTTTTATATCTATATAAAATCATGAATAATTGGAAGGAAAGACAATGTACCTATTGACAATGGTGGTAGCGGGGGTTGTTGTTGTGGCCACAGTAGTGGAGGTTCTGGTTTTGGTGGCAAAGGTGGCAACAATGGTGGTCGGAGATGGTAGCGGTCACTTTATTCTTTAGGAGATAAAATGTATGTGGAAAGGTAAATATGTCATTTTCAAAACTTAATGAAGGTATCACAATAATTAAAGGGAATTATTATTAGCACTCAAAAAATCTCATTCTACACTCCTCACAAGTGTATTTTTCTTTCTAATTATAGAAAGTTTAGAGTACTAAATGAGATTTTTGGAGTGCTAATAACAATTTTCTAATAAAAAAATATTTATTAAAGACTCAACTTAGCGTTTTATTAAAATAGCTTTTAAAAGCTAGGCTGCTTTTAAAAGCTGTAGGGTATTGCTTTTACAATAAGGAAAACTAACGAAAAGTTCAAAAAAAACTTTAGTTTTAATGAAAAATGACAAATAAAGATGTAATGAATAATATCAGATAAAGGTAAAAAAATGTTTTTTCGTTAAAAGTGAACAGTCCAGGAGTGTTTCGTTAAAACTTCCTTTAAAATAAGCAAGATATTTTACGTTTATCAAACATTTTTTACTGCTTAACTTTAATGTGAAGCAGTCACTTAGTATTATGGTCAATTGATATTCATCTTTACTTGTAAATTAGAGGTCTTAAGTTCGCGAATTTAAACCACATATTACTAACACATTGTGAGACTTGGCTTATTCCCCCAACTCCCTAATATAGATAATATCGTTTGTTAAAAAAAAAAAAAAAAACTTTAATGTGAAACAATTTTTTGTGAAAAAAATGAAAACCAATAGTCTTAGTATTGATAATATCATTTGTTTAAAAATAAAAAATAAAAAAAAAACAATTTTCCTTATTTATTTTTTCCCGAAGGTGCATCTTTGTCCAGTTATCTTTTTTGCCCTCATCTCTTCCCTGGTGCTGTTGTCTCTCTCTGCAACTTCACTTTGCTTCCTTTCAGCCCACAGAGATCTCTCTCTCTCAAGCTTTCTCTCTCTAAAGCTCAGATCGCTCCAAGCAGGTTCTCCAGAGTCCTCTCTTGAAAACTTTCTTTATGTTTACAGTTTACTACCTCTGCTGGTTAATTTCACATTTAATTTTATTTATTCGTCAATAGTGATTGATCTGTAATATCATGTTTCCCAAACAAATCTCTTCATTGCTTTGGATGTTGGTGCTGATAAATTTCTGTGCTTTTCCATATTTTGCTAAATTAGGGTTTATGGAATTTTAATCAGATATTGTTTTGTTTATCATTATAGCTGTTAAGTTCTGGGCCACTTAATTTTTTCAGCTGACGCTTTTTTTCTTAGGTCAAATTCACATGGTCTGCTTCATTTGGGTTTTATTGGGATTTCTATAACATGAATAAATACTTCTGGGTTTTTGAAATTGTTTATAATTGTTAGCAAATTTCCGCGATTTGAGCGTGTATGTAGGGATTGATTTCTAATGTGTGATTTATGGTATTGTGATATTACACTTATGATTTAGTACTTGTTACTCGAAACCGTTTTAGCTCATCATCCTTGGACTTAGCTTAACTTATCGGGTTATTCGGGTTTTGTATTGCAGTTATTATGTTGCTAGTTTTCTGATTCTCTTGTTGCAAATGTGATATTCACAATGTATCAGTGCTTATGCTTCTACATTCTTTATCAAATCTTACTAGATTTTGTGGTGCTTAAAGTTTGATTTTATTTGTCATATTTTTTCAATTTATTGATTTTTTTATTGGTTGGTTATGATTCTAATGTGTGGTTTGTGATATTACACTTATGATTGACTTCTTGAAACCGTTTTAGCTCATATTACTTTAACATATGAGCTCAAAGACAAAGCCTTTTGTGCTTTTAACTTCAACTTAAAGTGCCCGTGTGTGCTTATCGGGTTATTAAAATTTCTTCTTGTTATTTTTACTTTGCTATGTTGCGGATTCTCTTGTTACAGATATGATATTCACAATGTATCACTTGTTATGCTTCTATATTCATTATATTGTTGTTTTTTAAATGTATTGATTTTCTAATTGGTTGAAATGGGTATGTGCTTTCCGCTGTAAGAATTTCAAAGGTTGTTTTTCTTTCATGCATTTGTTAGGTCTTGAATAACTTAAAAAAGCATGTTGCTTTGGCTCTCGTGTTGTTATCATGTGTTTTTCTTTTAACATCTTGGTAGTTTCATCAATATGTTTCTTACTAATATTACGGATTTTAAACTCTCTGTACATAGTCATGCAGGAAGCGACTCCCGCCCCTGCTCCCAATGCCCAATTTGTTAGCAGTGCCTTTGTGGAGCAATATTACCATATTCTTTGCCAATCTCCACAGTTAGTGCATAGGTTTTAATTTTTATCAGGATTCAAGCTCTCTGAGCAGGACGGATATCAAGGGCAATATGACAACAGTGACAGCCATGGAAGTAAGTATTCTTTCATATATTTTCATGACGCAGTTTCTACTTCAAGCTCATGGTTCAGTTTTCGCAGAGATTATTTTCTAACAAGTTTTGAGATTTGACTTTCAATTTTTGTGTGGCTTAACATGAATTAGGCAGCACTTTTCTGTATGTTTCGGATTCAGTTTTTCACTTTAACACATTAAAGAAAGTTTAATTTGTAGCAAGCATGTAGAAATATGTATATTTTGTAATGGTTGAACGTGAATTTGGCAGCTTTTACATTGTTGTATTAAACTTCTCTATAAGTGCATGTTGAACAAATACAGACAGGATGTCTATTTGATGCTTAAGGCTCCAAATTTAGACATTTATTGACCAATTGTAACTGGCCTATATGGTAACATTTTTTATATGATACAGTGGCTGATTCAAATGGCCAGTGCTCTAGTCATGAAATGACGAAAATTTTGTATTTAGGCATTAACTGCATGTTGAACATGTCACAGTATAAGAAGCGAGGCCTTTAATGAATCAGATTCATGCCCTTTTTCAGGCCAAACTTTTTGTTTTGAAAGTCTTGAAATATTGTGCATCACTTCTTGGACTTGATAGAAATTGAATTATAGAATCCTAAATTTTTGTTGTAAATAATAAAGATGATAAATATTACATTTGTTAACATTGCATTATCTTTTGGAACAGGCAGTAGGTGAAAAAATTCAGTCCTTAAATTACGGAGACTATACGGCAGAAATAAAAACAGAAGATTCCGTGCATACTCAAAAGGAGGTTAAGGATGGTGCTCGTATGGATGTTGTTTGTAGGACGGAAAAGTCTCAGGAGACTAAAAAGGCTAACTTTGAATCAGTTCCTCCAAAGGTGGATGAGTTTGGGAGATTGGTCAGAGAAGGTTCCAGTGATAGTAACTCTGACGATTCACTCTATAATAAAAGGTATAATAAAAGAGGTAGAAGTCGAATACATAGCCGTAGCCGTAGCCGTAGCCGCAGCCGCAGTCGCAGTCGCAGTCGGTCTCCTCTTGATAGCAGGAGGGGAAGTTCATGGAGGAGAAGAGAGAAGCGAAGCCGTTCTCGGAGGTACTTCCAACTGTGCTGTATCTGCATTGTTCTGTTTGGTGGACTGTTTAATGTTGACTTGAGTTTAGGTCTGAGGCATCTAAATTGCCGGGGTCTTTATTTGTCTTTTATTATGATTTCATAGAGTACAGTATCTGAGGAGAATAATAAATATTCCTCTTGATTGTTTGTGTTCCCAGTCGGTCTTCTAGGAATCAAAGAAGCAGGAGTAGGAGCAGGTCCCCCACATTTAGGCGCGCAAATGAGTTCAGAGATGGCAGTAAGAGACAGGACCGGCGCCACATACCAGAATGTTTTGACTTCCTTCGAGGCAGATGCTACCGAGGAGCACACTGTCGGTATATGCACCGGGAATATGACAAGAATGATGGTTCAAGGCAACATAGGAGCAAACCAACGCTTTTCGAGTCTCAGCCTAGTTTCAAAACTTTTGGGATTAAGGAAAAGGTTGATGAAATTAAGGCTCGGGAGATGCAACTCGGTGAAGATGCGCCTATTGCTAGAAAAGATGGTCAGTTGATTGATGCTGAGAAAATGAATTGTGAGAGTTCTAGAGTCACAGATATTGCAGTGCAAGTAAAACAAATAGTTCCTGAAAACCTTAGGGAAACCACCACTCACATTCCTGACAGAAAAGAATTTCACGAAGTGCAAAAATCTCACCACCCACCCCCTCAGCTAATAAGCAGTGCTGATAATATGAAGTCATCTGATGGTACTTCTGAGGATGTGCTTCCTCTTATGAATAAGTCCGTAGTCGAGCAACCTCAAAAGGCTGATTGTCCATCTGTTCAGATGGAAAACTCTTTCATAACTGATCTGTCACCGGTTCGAGCTTCCGCGACTTCTCCAAATATGGTTTCTAGTAAGGAGCCTTTACCAAATGCAATCGCGTCGACTAATGTGTGGCCCATCAAAAGTTCTAATGGCCAACCACTTTCATCACAATTCATGGCACCTAATTCTAAAGAGTTACCTCTTCCCAGCATCTCTGCTGCAAATGTTCCATATCCTTCAGAGCTGCCCCTTCCTCCACCTCCATCTCTACCTTCACAAGGTGCCAGTGCTGTTCATGCTCCACAGATGCATAGGGATTACAATTTGATGCCACTCTGTCCACCGCAGTCTATATCTTACCAAGGTTCCTTACCCAACCAACATGCTCAGTTCTCTCTACCACCAAATTCCCCTTGGACATCCTTACCCCCGCCACCTCCACGACCACTGTATGATTCATCTTTAAATGCAGGAACTGCTGCACTAGGTGGTTCTTCACAGTTTCAGCCGAACCATTTGGTTCCAAGGAATGACTTTGGTTCTCAGCCTTCTATCAGGCCTTACTCAACTGTATTGCCTTCTCATTCTCAGGCTGGTGATTTTCGGCATCATATGTACCCTCCAATGCAGGAATTTCCTCGCCCTGTATTGCATAGAGCAGATTTTGGATCAGGCAACTCATCAAGTCAACCATTTGGAGGCCCTGGTCATATGAGAGAAGACCACTTCACACATGCTCCTGTGCAGGATTTAAGTTCTTCACACGCTTTTGCTCATGGCAACACGCACCCACAACCTGGTCCTCCTTCACAGGAATTGACTATGAACAAATTGCAAAATTTTTCTGGTGACAATTTTCCTTCTGGCGAGCTTTTAAATTCATCCTCACAGATTCATCCCCGTTCACAGAACCAACAGCCAACTTATAGCACACAATACCCTGTTGGTGATGGCATCTTGGGTGTGCCTGGGAAGACTGGTGTGCAATACCCTGTAGGTGATAGCATTTTGGGTTTTCCTGGGAAGGATGGTCCTATGTCCCAATACCCTACAGACCTTGTGGACAGAAATCAGTCGTCTCGCCTTCCTGATTTTGGGGCATCTAGAATACCTACACATCATAATCCTTACGCATCTACTTTTGAGCAGCCACTATCCTCCAAATTCAGTTCTAACATTCACAATCAAGACAACGGTGCTCCCTCTGGTAACATGTTTGATACTCCCTGCAATTTGAGCCAAGTTCCTGAGGATGGGCAAGGTGTTGGCAGTGTTGGATCAAGACAGACTACTTCATCGCCAAGTTCTGCTAGAGCTGCTGGTCAGCTTTTGCCCAAGTCAGATGGTGAGCAGTATGATCCACTTTGGGACAGCATTGAGCCATCATCAGCTTTGCTCAAGAAACATGGTCATGGTCAAAAACAGGAATCTGCCGGTGATTCCAATATCATTGTGAGGCTCAGTGAGAACAAGCATAAAGAGGTTGAAACTGTTGCATCAGCGACATCTCTGGATATCGATGAGTTTGGTGAGACAGCGGATGCAGAAGTGGGTGTTGTTGAGGACGAGAGTCTAAGTGATCCTGGTGGTGCAGCAAACATGGCTGGTGAGATTGAGATTGATCAGGTGGAGTCTCCAGGGAAGAGCAAGAAGAAAAAGGATTCGAGATCAACGAGACTTTTCAAGATTGCTATTGCAAATTTTGTAAAGGAAATTCTGAAGCCATCGTGGCGGCAGGGTAATATGAGCAAGGAAGCGTTTAAGACCATTGTCAAAAAGACTGTTGATAAGGTCTCTGGAGCCATGAAGAAGCACCAGATACCCAAGTCAGAGGCAAAGATAAATCACTACATTGACTCGTCACAGCGGAAACTGACAAAACTGGTGATGGTAAATACTTTTTCCAATTCCTTTCTGCTTTGAATGACATGGTGGTGTTAGTTGATTGGGATTTTGACACAAGGCACAGTGGCACACCTTCTTAAACTTCTGCATAAATTAATTTTTTGTTCTCCGCGTGAAAAGAGGATGAAACTCATGGTTTAAGGCCTGATGCTTTTGGTCTTAGTGCGAGAACATGTCGCGTGGTTTGATCTTCACCGTTTTCTCTATATGATCTGCAGGGTTATGTTGACAAGTATGTGAATGTGTAGACGTTGGCTGTGTTGAAGCAACCAACCTGCACGCAACGGCACAAGTTCTTGAGGGTGTCATATCGGACCAAAAGAGAACTGGATCTCTCAGTGAAGATTAAAGTAGAGCCTTAGACCTTTTGCAGTAAGTCACAACTATATGAACAGTGATCATTGTATACTATATATATAGTGTGAATTCTACGAAGGTTGATTGAATGGTTCGGTGAAATGCTGTTATAATTATAAGTTAACCATGCTGGGAAAACTAATAGTTAACCATGTAAATAAGACAATCAATGTAGGGTGACTAAGTGGTTAGGAATGAATTTTAGGTCTGTATTGCACATGACACGTACTGGGTTCAGTTCCTAGCGCTCGGGAATCACGCGGTGGTAGCCAAGAGAGGTTGAAATGCCTCTTTGAATCTTTCAGATCCCCATAAGGATGGATTGTCCTGACGAAGTCACTAGCTGGTCCCTTTTGAAGAAAAACCATGGAAATAAGACATGATAGATGGTGACGGAGACGATTGGTGGCAACGAGCATAATGAGCGGCGATCGGGATAATTAGGGATTTTAACATATATATCTGTGTTGCAGTTGACCATATTAACCCAAAATTCATTAAGATTTCTGCTAATTGCGAGATTTGATGCAAGAGACTTCTAATTCAGTAGATTAAGAACTATGCACTGGAGGTCGGAGTTTGCATAAACTCGGCCAACTTTGACAGTCACGTAGCTAGTAATCAAGGAGACCTGAAATGGTTAAATCATTTGTGATGCGTATATCTGATCGGGCGCCGGTGCATGGCACGTAACGGGCAGTGGAATGCTAGATACCATGCACCGGGCAATGGAACTTTTGGATGTGCGGTCAAAAGTTCAATGGCCAAGAATTGATTGGCCGAAAATCTTCGTGGGTAATATATAAGGAAAATTAATGAAAAAGGCTTGAAAATTTTGAGTTTTCACGATAAAGACAAAATAAAAGATAAAGTGAATGGTACCATTAATGTAAAAATATGATTTTTCGTTAAAGTAAATATTACAGGAAACTTTTCGTTAAAGTTCCCTAATATATATTAGGAAAAAATAAAAAATAAAAAAATAAAAAAAACCTTATCTGTGTACAGCCGAAAGGCTAGTGGCAAAAGGGCTTTCCCAAGTCTGGGAGGGCCTGGAGCTGTTATGGAATGATCACAAACAACAATGCACATTAAGATTTCGACAAGGCCTAGGGGGCAACTTCCCCTTGATCCAGTCAGGGACATTCGGCTAGATTCCGCCCTCGTCAAAATTTGCTTAACTAGAAAAACCCGTTTCTGCCAAATTGCTGGAAACTCAATTGCCTTCGATGTCAATTGCTGTTTCATCTCTTAAACGTCGGCAGCATACAAAACAAGTTAGAAACAACTAGAGACTACACAGGAAAGAGAGATGAGAAGCGAGATTCACGTAAGATCATTCGGAGTCCAGGCAAACTTATAATGTAGGTTTAAAGCATTTAACTACAAATACCAGCCTTACTGCATTTAGTCTCCGAACGAAATTCTCATTAGAAAGCATTTGACTTTGGGATTAATGTTGAGAACTTGAGATAAGTTTGGTTGTATGAATGAAACTCTCCTCGGAGTATGCTTACACTGACAATGATAAACAGTGAGATCAGAGAAACTTGCTCATATACGTTCTAAATCCGAAACCTAGGTCTTCATACCGTTGCAGTTGGGGAAAGACAATCACAATGACAGACAAGATTTGCAAAACTATCGCAAGTAGAAATCTTAGAAGTTATAAAAACGAGCGATAATGTCATCCAATCACCCAACTGCGGTTGCTTTTAGATTTTATACAAATACATTATTGGACAAACTAAAGGATAAAAAAAGTAGTTGTGTCAAGTACGCTTTATTCACGTCAAACACAGCATTTCAATAAGTGAGCAGACTAGACAAGCATCCATGCTAACATGAATAGCATCTCTTTTGTTCGACGAGAGGAACAAAATAACACACATATTTTTCCAGAATCCCATAAGCCTGCAACAAGCTCAAACAAGCTGAGAATCACTGATACAATTAAACACGAAAGCAACAAGCAAGCAACGCCAAATAAGTACATAACCTGAGAAATCAAAGGATATAAAATACACAAACACAACGACAGGAACCAAGGAGAGAAACAGGGAAAAGAAAAACTAAAAATTAGGAACGAGCACATGGATAGTTGTTATCTCTATGTATCTTCAACGGGCCAATCATTTATGAAAAGAAATTAGCACATTCAGGATGCAGCCAACAAGCTCAGAGGAAATTGAGAACCATCAGCAGAAGCATAGATTGTGCCAGACTTTGACTGATGCATCCCCAACAAACAAATTGAAGCTTCAACAAGATTGAAGCTTCAACATGATTGGAGTCATTGGACCACATAATACTTGTCTAATATCTGTATAAAGTTCTATGAAAAATTGACGTTAGACGAGATGAGAGGGTTCAGGGAAGCTAAAAGTGAGCTCTCATGGTTGCTTGTTCTCTACCTACAAGGTTATCAGCATTAAGGCCTAAATTCAGGGGGCAAATGACTCACATAAATGAACAGAAGGTTTTTGTACTAGGTGAAGAATCTATGTTCTTTCAATAACTTTCACAAAATAGATGATAAATATAACGGTAAACTGTGTCAAAAACAAAACAAAAGTCCCATATTTTCAATCCTCGAATCAGGTACAGACTATGCCTCAAGGTTTAAGGTGTAAACTGTTGCGTTTGTGGTACATTTACTACTCATACTTGTATTCAACTAAAGACTCATTGAATCGAAGATTTTCATGGTTTCCTGAGGCTATAAAAGACGTGGATGGAGCACCTACAGAGGTCCGTTGAAGCAAAAAATGCATCCTGCAATAATCCAAAATTACAGCTAAAACGCCGCTGAAACCAGCAATTCCTAATCAATCAAGCCTCAGAAAGCATAAGATTTATCAACTAAGAACAAAATTGCTACCCTAACTTGACCATTCACGAATGCTCCAACCATAAAGCAGACACAAACACAAACTCAACAAACTCAAAACAACAGAAACCACCCTCATCACGAAAAACCCGAAACACAAAAACCTTTTTCATTTCTGTCGAGCTATTAACCAAACTAAAGGGATCAACTTCCTGCACAATTCTATTCCAAAACACAATAAAGACTCCTCCTTTTGCATATATATCACTCCATTAGTAAACTTTCACAAAAAAAAATAACCACAAAACACAAAATTCCACTTAATTTGCAGAATGCCCAAAATAAAAACCCTAAATTAAATTAATTAAAGCCTTAAATTATCAAATTAATGAAAAATTGGATGAGGGAAACGAACCCAATTCATTTCTGGTACCCTCCGCCCCGAGCATTGTAATCCTCTTCAACGGCATCGGCCAAATAAACAGGTGGGAATTCCGAGACGTCGAATGTCGTCCTCTCCTTCATCATCTTCTCCACATCCGCCTTCTTCAAAACGGTGCGTCTAATCGGTGGCCGGTTGCGCCTCTGGTCGCGGGTATAGTACTTGATGTCGTACACGGTTTCCGGGTTGGAGGTGGGCACGCAGGCCTGGACCTTGGTCGTGGCTGGGCACTCGACCCGGTACTCGAGCGCGCCGGGCACGGCTAATTTGTACTCCGGGTCGGCACACGGGCCGGTTATTTCCCACGGTTTCTTGAGGTACCGCTTTAGGGTTTGGGCGAGGGATGACACGGCGGTGGAGACCGATTTCGCCATTGGAGAAGTTTTGAGATGCAGATCAGGTGAGAAACTAATAAAACTAAAATATATTAATAAAATTAAAATTTATTAATAAACTCACCCCCATTTAATTACTATCAAGCAATTTTTCTCATATGTTCTATTATCGTTAGAACCTAAAACACTTTCATAGAAAAAACAAGCTCTTTTTAACACATTAACGATGATTTTGAATTTTGAATCTTCCAACTAAAGTATGAATCGATTTATTCAAGTAATCGTGCAGAAAATCAAGTGTTTTGATGTTGACATTATTGTTCTGCCATAAATTAATTATTACTAATTTTTATTAATTTTAATTTTAATTTCGAGTAATCATGAAGAAAAGGCGACATACGTATTGGAAGGAGAGTGAGAACATATGCTTTTGATTTTATGTTTTTATTTTTGAAATAGGTTGGATTTGTGAATATGGGTTAGGTAGTAAATTTAGTTCAAATTAAGTTTTTTAGAATGCTCTTATGTATTCGTCCTGAAGATAGTATTTTATCACAATGATGGAAAATAAGCATATATGCATAGTAGTGCGAGTTCAATCTCTACCAACTCTCCTTCTCCCTAATGATTAACTTCTAACCTATTAACGCTATCACTCTACTAAAAAAAAATACAAAACCAAGCAAAAAGAAAATAGAAAGGGCTCAAGAGTGTACTTTGCACCTATCCAAATCATGGATTCTTTCCTCCCAAAAAAAAAAATATGGACTTTTTCTCACAAATTTGGGATTGTTCTACTATCTCTAAATCTTTAGAGTAGTGTTATCCTCCCACATCTTTTTACCTTTCACAACTTTTTCTTAATTTTTAATCATGAGTTCAGATGAATTGATGAAGTAAAACGACTGAAATTAACAGAGAATATGTAAAAAATAAAAAACGTGTGTGGGTCCTGGATTAAATTACAAAGTTGAACGTTGACCACAACAAAATCACAAAGTAAAGTTAGTAAACCCATCTCATCATTTCCTTCCCAAATTAAAATATCCAAAAACCCCTTTTTAATATTTTTATTCCAAAATTAAAACAATTTTCCTTATTTGGGTTTTCCTAAGAGCAACTCCACCCATGGAGCATTCCCCCCAGGCAACTCACTATGCAATCCACCCTAATGAACAGTAACTGCCTTAAATGAATAGTAACTACCTTAAATGAACAGTAATTGCCATTTGCATCTCCACCCATGGAGCCCTTCCCCCAGGCAATAAGCAATTAAAATATTAGTTTTTTTTGTTTGTTTAAATAATACAAAATAAAATTATTTGTAAATTCGGATAAGAATTTTTAAATCGTTCTCGTTGCGCCATGTGTCATTTTATAAAAAAAAAAACAATTATTTAGCGAAGGATTTCAATAAGATTTTTATTCAATACGATCGTGGTGTAAGGTAGATGGAGAAGAAGTGGTATTTATAGAAAAGTAAAAAGAATTTTTTACAAATTATTTCAGAATTTTTTGCAGAATTTTTACAATTTTTTAATGATTTTTTGCATTTTTTTTAAAAATTTTTTGCAGAATTTTTACAATTTTTTGCATTTTTTAATGATTTTTTGCATTTTTTTGTGCCACGTGTCACAACGGTAACTTTTCTTAATTATTAAACTGTTTTTTCTTTTTTTTTTTAATTTCAAATCAGTTTTTTTTTTAGATCGGACGGCTTTTATTTAAAGGGGGAAGGATCGAACGGACCGTGGGAAGCCACGTGGCTTCCCAACGGTAACTGACAGACCTGCAAAGTTTTTTTTTTTTCTAACTTTTGGTCAGCGACACGCCCCCATTCGCGAGTGAGGGGCACGCGCCTGACACAAAAAAAATAAAATAATCTGAGGGCCTCGGGCCACAGGCCCGTGAGTTACCCACCGCCCCCCTGCTCAGGCCTCACTGCTGCTCGGGCTCCTACACGGCTGGACTCACTGTGACTGGCCCTCGGGCTCTTTGAAGGGCCTCTCCCCCGAGCAAGTGCTCCGGGTGGAGTTGCTCTAAAGGAACCTCCCTCTCTTGTGATCTGACCAAATATACAAAAAGCTTCAGCCTTTAGCAAGTTTCCCCTTTTTCTTCTGTGTTTTTTGCCCTCCTATCCTCTAGTACTGTTCTCTCTCTCTCTCTCTGCAACTTCACTTTGCTTCCTCTCAGCCCACAGATCTCTCTCTCTCTCTCTGTCAAGCTTTCTCTCTCTAAAGCTCAGATCACTACCAAGCAGGTATTCCAGAGTCCTCCCTTGAATCTAACTTTCTTTATGTTTACAGTTTACTGCCTCTGCTGGTTAACTTCACATTTGATTTTATTATTTGTCAATAGTGATTGATCTGTTCATGTCATGTTTCTCTCCCAAACAAATCTCTTCATTGCTTTGGATGTTGGTGCTGATAAATTTCTTTGCTTTTCCATACTTTGCTAAATTAGGGTTTATGAATTTTAATCAGATATTGTTTTGTTTATCATTGTAGTTGTTAAGTTCTGGGCTACTTCAGTTTTTCAGCTGACCCCTTTTTCTCTTAGGTCAAATTCACATGGTCATTTGGGTTTTATTGGGATTTCTATACATGAATAAATACTTCTGGGTTTTTTATATTGTTTATAATTGTTAGCGAATTTCCGCGATTTGAGCATGTATGTAGGGATTGGTTCCTAATGTTTGGTTTGTGGTATTGTGATATTACACTTATGATTGAGTACTCATTACTTGGAAACCGTTTTAGCTCGTAATCCATGGACTTGACTTAGGACTTAGGAGCTTATCGGGTTATTATGGTTTTGTTTTGCAGTTATTATGTTGCTAATTTTCTGATTCTCTTGTTACAAATATGATACTCACAATGCACAATTGCTTATGCTTCCACGTTTTTTATCAAATCTTACTAGATTTTGTGGTGCTTAAAGTTTGATTTTGTTTGTCTTATTTTTTTCAATTTATTGAGTTTTTTATTGGTTGGTTATGATTCTAATGTGTGGCTTGTGATATTACACTTATGATTGACTTGCTAAAACCGTTTTAGCTCATAGTACTTTAACATATGAGCTCTAAAACAACGCCTTTGCGCTTTTAGCTTCAACTTAAAGTGCCCGTATGTGCTTATCGGGTTATTAGAATTTCTCATTGTCCTTTTACTTTTCTACTTTGCTGATTCTCTTGCTACAGTTATGATATTCACAATGTATCACTTGTTATGCTTCTATATTCATTGTTGTGGTGTTTTTTGAATGTAAAGATTTTCTAATTGGTTGAAATGGGTATGTAATTTCCGCTGTAAAAATTGTGAAGGTTGTTTTTCTTTCATGCATTTGTAAGGTCAAGAATAAAAAAGCATGTTGCTTTGGCTATCTTGTCTTTATCATGTTTTTCTTTTATCAACTTAGTAGTTCCGTCGATATGTTTCTTACTAATATTACAGATTTTAAACTTTCTGTAGATAGACATGCAGGAAGCGACTCCTGCCCCTGCTCCCAGTGCCCAACTTGTTGGCAATGCCTTCGTGGAGCAATATTACCATATTCTTCACCAGTCTCCAGAGTTAGTGCATAGATTTTATCAGGATTTGAGCTCTCTGAGCAGGACGGATATCAAGGGCAATATGACAACAGTGACAACCATGGAAGTAAGTATTCTTTCATATATATTCATGACGCAGTTTCTACTTCAAGGCTCACGGTTCAGTTTTCACAAAGATTAACATGAATTGGGCAACTGTTTTTCTGTATGTTTCCGATTCAGTTTTTCACTTAAGGTATTAAAGAATGTTTAATTGGTAGCTAGCATGTACAGAAGTATATATTTTAATAATTTTATAATGGTTGAACATGAATTTGGCAGCTTTTCCATCATACATTGTTGTATTAAACTTTTCTTTATGTGCATGTTGGACAAATACACAGACAGGATGTCTATTTGATGTTAAGGCTCCAAATTTAGACATTTATTGACCAATTGTAACCAGCCTAAACGGTGACATTTTATATATATAGGGTGGCTGATTAAGATGGCCAGTGCTCTAGTCATGAAATGGTGAAAATTTTCGTATATAGGCCTTGATTGCATGTTGAACATGTCACAGTATAAGCAGCGAGGCCTTTAATGAATCAAATTCACACCCTTTTTCAGGCCAAACTTTTTGTTTTGAAATCTTGAAATATTGTGCATCACATCTTGGATGTGATGTAAACTGAATTGAGAATCCTAAATTTTTATCGTGAATGATAAATGTTGATGATAAATATTACATTTGTTAACATTGCATT
Organism: Cotoneaster glaucophyllus; assembly: GCA_036320875.1. Taxonomy (NCBI): domain Eukaryota; kingdom Viridiplantae; phylum Streptophyta; class Magnoliopsida; order Rosales; family Rosaceae; genus Cotoneaster; species Cotoneaster glaucophyllus. The sequence goes on along the minus strand of CM070065.1, from coordinate 26,018,524 downwards.
ATCTTTTGGAACAGGCAATAGGTGAAAAAATTCAGTCCTTAAATTATGGAGACTATACGGCAGAAATAAAAACAGCAGATTCTCAGGAGTCTTATGAGAAAGGGGTGATTGTTCTCGTGACTGGATGCTTGACCGGAAAGGACAACGTGGGAAGAAAATTCGCGCAGACATTCTTTCTAGCTCCACAGGAGAAAGGGTACTATGTATTGAATGATGTTTTTAGGTATATTGAGGACCACGAATCGTTGCCGACCAATACTGCCTCAGTCAATGGCATCAACGAAAGTGCTCCAGAAGCTATTGTGACAGCAGAACCAGGTTGGCATTAGTTTTCTTTCTTGATATATCTTTTTTTGTTTGTTTTGGCTATCGTTTTCAAATTGCTTTATGTCTTTCCAGAGCCTATTCATGCACCTGATCATCTTGTGGTGGACCCTGCAACTCCCTTTGAGGAAGAAGATCTCAATAATGGTGCTGAAGTTTGTGATCCTTCAGATAATGACGAAGGATCAGTTGTTGAAGACGAGCTTGTGGAGCCCCCAGCTCTCCCAAGTCAGAATCTTGCAGAAGTTGATCTAACCCCTGATCCTGCCCCTGAAACTCAGGATGATGCTCCAAAGAAATCATATGCATCAATTGTGTGTTAAGGCCCATTGTTGACTTTTTTAAGAGGGTATTTCTACTTTTCATGTCAACTGATTTTGGTGTGTTTTTACTTTTTAGTTATTGAAGAAAAGCACAGTCAGTCCTGCCCTTGTGGTTCCCCGCATTGTGAGGACAGTATCTTCAAACACTGACCATCAACCAGCCAGTCCTGCAAAATCATTTCCTGCACCAGAGGCATCACTTCCTACAGGTGATGCTGCCCCTGAAAGCAGCCATTCTCATGAGGAGATACTCGGCTTTCTGTCTTCATTTACTCTCAAAAAACAAAACAGTACTCAGCTTTCCATGGGTGGGTTGCTTAGCTAACTACCATAACACTTGGCTGAGTTTTACTCTCATTTACTCTTTCATGAATGATGCATGATCTGGTAGCTATTTATTGTCATGCAAACAGCAACATCAAACTTATTCGTGCAATGGGTTATTATCTAATTTACAATGCAGCACCTGAAGGTTACTCCATACATGTACGGAATTTGCCATATGATGCAACAGTGGGACAACTTGAGAAGGAGTTCAATAGGTTTGGACCTATTAAGCGTGATGGGATCCAAGTCAGGAGTAGTAAGGTATTCTTCATTTGTATAATTCACTTCCTGATCCAACTGATCATTCTTTGGTGTAGCCTTACAGTTCCTATATTTTGGCTTTCTAGCAGCAAGGATTCTGTTTTGGCTTCGTTGAATTCGAAAGCTTGAGTTCCATGCAAAGTGCACTTGAGGTACTGTGCTTCACTTTCATATTCCACTTGTCAAATTCCAAGTTTCTTTAGGCCTGGGTTTTTTAATACAATTAGTGTTACATATTGGCTCGTTTAGTTCAAAACTAGTGTATGAAAATTGCAGAAATATTTTGAGTCATTTATATTGGCTCGAGAACATTTTGTTTGTATTATTGGCTAGTAGCCACAAGGCCCAAATGTAATTTGCTCATTGGCATTAACATGAGGACATCGTTGTTTTCCCGATAAAAACAGCAAGGACACTTATTTTGAGTTGAAAAAGGAGGTATTGTCCCTCATGCATATCTACGGGTGTCCTCAGAATCTTAGATCTGTTGTTTGAGTAATAGAAAATTAAAATCTCCAGTGTGTTTCATGTTACAACCTCACTGGGATATAAGTGCAGTTTGATTGGATTCGCAGACTGTAATGTGTTTATTCATAGTTGTGGGTGCCATCGTATGTTTCCACAGCTTGTATCATCGTATATTTATCCAATTTTGAACTTTTTGAAAATCGTTGCAGGCCTCACCTATCACCATTGGGGATCGCCCAGCAGTGATTGAGGAAAAGAGAACCTCAACTCGAGGTAAGCTGTGGTTTATAGAAGGTTGCTAGGTAAAAGACAACTCCTATTTAAATGATGTTAAGCTAACAAAGCTTCTGGATGTTTCAGTTAGCAGTGGTGGGAGAGGGAGGTTCACTTCAGGAAGAGCTGGCTATCGGAATGACAATTTCAGGGGTCGTGGGAACTATGGTGGTGGCGGCCGTAGCTTTGGCAGGAATGAATTCAGAAACCAAGGTGAGTTTTCTGGGCGAGGTAGGGGCTCGGGAGGACGCAGTGGAGATGGTTATCAGCGGGGGAGTTCCAATGGAAGAGGTGGGCGTCAAGGTGGGGGAAACCGCAGTTCTGTTCCCCCTACTTGACGCTTTTTGAGAGAATGTGGTGGATAGACAATTTTTTTCACACAACCAAGAGGGTCACTTTTTCTTTCCCCTTCTTTCCTTCAATTGCAACCTGTTGGATAAAGAGTTGTATGGAGCTATTAGAAATTTAGGGTTTTCGTTAAATTTCGAGTTTCTACAAAGATTCGTGTTTTTCCCCCTTTTTCGCTAACCTATACTTTATCTTTAGATAATTTTTATAGAGCTTACACGGCGTGAGTAAGTTGTGTTAGTTCAATGTACTTCTACGAATCCAAATCTACATTTATGTTATTTTGATCATGAAATTTCTTCATCTCCATTTTCTTATCCATGCTTGTTGACATGGTAGTATGTTATAGATATATCTAAGCATTCACAATTGCACAAAAGAGCCAAAATAATGAGGGTCTCATCCTGAGTGAGGAGACAAACTTTCATGCAACGGGAATGTCACAGTGTCGATTTGTCAAACCAAGACTGTCTTAGGATATCGTCACTGTGGCATCTCGATGGAAGTTGTCTCTCCCAAGATAGTCCAAGCTCATGAAATTTCAATTGGATTTCTGCAAACTGGATACAAGATTTGATGCAGCAAAAGCAGCAGAACCACCCACTATTGCAGCCAAAGCAACAACAGCTTGTAGCCCTATCTCCAAAGGAGAATCCTCAGGCACAAGATAAACAACAAATGGACCCAAAACCAGCAGTCCTAAGCTTAAACTCAACAATGCCCCGGGAGTTCCCGGGTCGGTGGCTGCAGACAGGATTCCGAATTCCTCCGCCTTGGAGAGCAACCCTAGCTTCTCTATCGTCGACAATGAGAGCCCGGACTTCTCTGCCGCGGACAGCAGGCCGGCTTTCTCTGCTTTGGTCAGCAGCTTCAGTTGCTCCACCCTTGTTAGCAGCTTCACAGATGAATTCTGCAATGCAAAGTACACCCCATTTGCATTTTGAAAGCTTTGAGTTTTAACGATAAGGTATCATAATTGGTTTTTTAGTGTAAAAATATGATTTTTCGTTAAAGTGAACAGGACGGAGCTTTTCGTTAAAGTTCTCTTTATCAATAACCAAATAAAATACTATATATAATGAACGATTTCACTTCTAATACCGCTGAGGCGTTTTGTGATAAAACTCGGCAAACATATTTTGAAAGAGAGGAAGATTATTAACCTTCTTGGAGCTGACAGTGTTGGTAGCTGAAGGAATGGGTTTCGCGGTAGCCATGGATTGGATGAGGAGAGGGGAGGAGGAAGCAAAGTTGCCTCCTTTTGCTGCTGCTGGTGCTCTGAAAGCGAAAGGCACACCGCCGGCGCTGCTGCTGTAAAATGCTCTGGCCTCCATTTTTCTGTGTGGTGGTGATGGTGGCGGCTTTCAGTGGGGTTTCTTTCTCAGAGAGATGATTGAATCCTTGAGGAAGGCTATGATTTGGGCTTAAATTAGTGGACAAGGAAGATCAGGTTCCATTGCAAACGTGTCACCACTTGGATCGCTGGATGGGAGAGGGAGCTTGGTGTCCCTAGATTTTTTATTTTTCTTTTGGGGGTCAACTAGGCTTTTGGGTATTTTTATTCACACCCCACGTATTATTGAATACATCTCACATAAAAGTTTATTGTTAAGTGGCTTATATATCTAATATAAAATGACCATTTAGGCCTAATAAAATTTAAAAAAGGAAAATTATTTTCTAAATACATCCCAAGTTAATTTAGACGTGTATTATGTGATTGTTTTTCTTCAAGATCTCTAAGTCACTCACTTCCTTCATTGTATAACAAAACCCTAACCACTAGAAGTACAAAACGTTGATGGAAAAAGATTATTTTTCATCCTCATTATGCAGATCTTCGATTTGCTTGATTTTTTTGTAAGAAAAATTTTGGAATTGGAAAGAGGAAAAGGAAACTGGTCAGTTTAACGCCATCAATACATTTTTTTACTTTGCAGGTGCAACCTAGAAGAACAAATTGATATAACACCGAATAGTTGTGTGCATGTGAATTCATATATGTTCGGACAGAGAAAGAACAATACAACGTTATCAAAGAAAAGATTGGCGGAAGGTATGGCTATATAACCCCACCGAATGACAATGTTATACATTGAATAGAGAATAGGGGAAATTTTTTGTTTCATACTTGATTCCAATTCCTTTGCTTGTTCATCGCCCTCTGTTCGTTGAAGAAAACAAGTTTGTAGAACTTACGAAGAGTTTGATGTGGGGTTTGAGTAGAGCGTGTGGGGGTGGGAGGGTAGCATTGGCAAACACGTGGGGTGTATTAAAATAAATTTTGATTTAAAAAGTACATGTGGGGTGTAATCAACAAAACGTGGGGTTGAATAAAACAACCCTAGCCTTTTTCTTTTCTAAATATTTTTTAATTGAATTTGGTTTTTTTTTTTTTGGGTGAACAAAAAAGTTTAAGGGTGTGATCATTCTCATCATTAGCGTCATGGCATACTATAACTTTTAGCGCATCAACGAGAACTGTTAACAACGAGACTCGAACTTTGGTGGGACGACAAACAAGGTGGGGACCTTACCAACTAAGCGAACCCTCGCTGGCATTGAATTTGGTTTTTATAATTGTTATCATCAGCATATTTCACGCTCATGTTTAGAATCTCGCATACAGTTGTTTATTTTTCATTATCGAATTAAATAAATAAAACCAAAACGGTAAACAAGATTAAACAAATTTGTGTGAGAGGAGAAAAATATGAGTGTTAATAATTTCCCTGGTTATATTACAAAATGTTAAGTTTTACGTACGACACATCATCACTTGACAGATTTACTGACGACAACCTAAAATCGAACTTCGATTTCCCATTTCGTAGTAGTAAATGATAAACTCAAAACATAGATACTAACAAATCTGATGAGTTAAAGTTAAGGGTGCTAAATTAATATGGACCATATATTTTTGGAACTTATTTTGGCACTTCAAAGTTCTCATTGTGCACTTTAACTTTCTATATCTAGAAAAAAAAAATACATTTGAGAAAGATGCACAATAAAACTTCTAAAGTGCCAACGATAATTCTCTATATATATTTTTTTCTTTACATCTGATATTATATTCTTAACCACTCTAATTAACAGAAATCAGAAAAACTTACTTACATCTGAAAATTGACCAACCAACTAGAAGCCTAATCACATACGCAAAATTGACCATGTCTTGTATCAAACAATTTCTCCATATACAAGAAAAATGTTAAAAATTTATTCTTAATCACTCTACTTAACAAAAATCAAGAAAACTCTCTTGGGAAATTGACCTCGAACCAACTAGAAGCCTAATTACATGTTCAAAATTGACCATATACCTTGCATCAAACAAATTCTTCTCCAAGGAAATTTTCGATGCTAACACAATCTTTAATACAGGTGAATTCTACGTATAACGGTAGTTGCTACATACCTAATAAAGGGTTTTCAATTTTGTATGTCTAAACAGTTTTCTTTCTATTTTTACCCTTTCGATTTTGTATTGAGTGACTCAGTAAGTGAGGTTGTTTCGGTAATTTAATTGTCTTCTCTTTTTTACGGGATTTGGCACGGTGCATTCTATTTTCAAAAAGGGATCCGTCACCTAATTCATCAAGTTCGTGATCCGGACTGTTAAAATTTAATCAAACGGTTACAAATAAGGAGTCTTTAAAAGTTATAATAACTGTAGCCGTTGAATCAAATTTAAACTGTTCGGATCCCGAACTTGATGGATTTGGTGAAAGGAAATCTTTTCCCGATCTCTTTCCTCTATTCCCATCGAACGCCCTCCAAATCTCAAAAACCCCCCAAACCTAAACCCTAACGCAAATACTCTCCTCCCTCTCCTTCTCCTTCTCCTTCTCCACGCATCAATGGCGGACTTCAACGTCTCACTCGAAAAGGCGAAATTTTTCTTGCAGTCGCAGTATCACGACGACGAGAAGTGGGCTCTTAACATGGTACTTTCTCAATTACTCTAGATTTTGTACGAAGCTTGAAGAGTTGTTTCTTGAATCTCTTGATTCCTAGATACATATAGATATATAATTATATATGTTTATATAATTTTTTGTATGTTTTGGCTAATAGTATGTGGGAAGATTTTGTATTATTTGGAGCATATATAGCTATACTATGACTTGCGATCGCGATTCATGGATTTTTCGGAATGTCTGTTATGCAGAATTCTCCGATTCGCGATGAATCTTGTATAATTGTTGCGGGATGTGAGTGGCCGGGCAACCGGCTGTATTGCGTGTCTGGCCACTCGTATCCTGCAGCTATCCCTCCCCTCAAGATTTATTCCGCATTGGTGAAAACTTAGCCTGTTATGTGGATCTTGTTGTGAGATTAGTAATGGGAAAGCTAATTTTTCGAGTTACGAGTGCAAGCGTTTCTCGTGGTTCATATGTGTCCGGTAAATCAGACTTTTGAGTGTTTTGATTTAATACAATCACAAAATGACTAATCAGTTCTGTTTGTTCGTGTCGTTCTTTTTGTTGTTTCTTAAGCTTAATATGTTAACTTAGGAACTTTAGAATTGGCTGAAAGTGTGGCTTCTAAGTTTGGTCAGGAAAGACGAGAAATTTAGGTGACGCGTGAAGTTTAGTTATTAACATTACGGTCTACAGATGGGATAAATTTTCCTAACCGAGAATTTATGATGGCCATTGCACCTTTAACAATGGGTATTCTCTTAGGTCACGCGTGTTTCGTTATAGTTTGATCTTCGTATTGTCGAAATTTGGTCTGAGGCCACATAATGTATTTCCTCACAAGAGTTGTTCTTTAGAAAGTTTTAGATTTTGATGATGAATGTGATTTGCAAAGTTGCCTTATATTTTTAGCCCTTGACTTGTTATACAACAACAACAACAACAACAACAACCAAGCCTTATCCCACTAAGTGGGGTCGACTGTATGAATCCTAGAACACCACTGCCCTCGGTTTTGGGTCATGTCTTCCATTAGCTCCAAGTTATATTGTTGTTAAACGTTTCTTTTCTTTCTGAACTGTGAGTTTTACTTGTTTAGCGTAGATGCCGGATGGTTATCTCACTCGTAGAAGTCAATAATGTACGTCCTTTTTTGTTGAGAAACCAATAAAAACAAAGGACTTAAAAGTTTGTTTCCATCTTGCAGAAATTGCTGCGTGCTGCAGGGCTGTTTGCAGGATCGATTCTTCTAATGAGGAGTTATGGTGATCTGATGGCTATATGAGCTCTTCCAATATGGCGTAGGTCATCTTATTAAGCAAATTCTGTAAGGCTCCTTTTGTTCGTTACTCGGATTTCTTTAGCATTCTGTTAAGTTACAGGGTTTTCCTGTTTACTTTGATCATGTTGATGTTAGTAACATAAATGAGTTTCCAAAACATAAGAATGTGGTTCCATTGGAGAGTTTTCGAGATGAATGAAATTGCTTAGCTTTCATATACTGAATGGCGAATTATCGATTGCTTATTCATTTGATTTTTCATGCAACCTTTTCGCCATCACCATTAGATGGTGAAGAGAATTTTTTTTATACAAGCGATACTGGGGACCTCCGGAACTCCTATGTGACGTCGAATCCTTGGGATGCGATCATACCAGCCTCACATGCACCGGATCCCATCCGAACTCCGAAGTTAAATGAGTCTGGGCGAGAGCAGTACTATGGTGGGTGACCTCCTCGGAAGTCCTCGTGTTGCATCCCCCCACAGCCGACCTCACCTTGTGGGAAAAGGCTTTGAAGAAGAAGAAGCGATACTGGGGACGGGATCTCTCGATGTTATGAGAGAGCTTCGGCTTCAATGAGTACAAGAGGAAGGAGTTTCCGCCTGGGCATTAGGGTACTCGCATTAGGGGTTTGAGTGGGCCGAGCACCATTGCAAGTGAATTGGGAAGGTGAGGAACAGAATAAATAAGGCCCATTGAGTCATTATTTCACTATAAGAGAAACGACAATGGGCCCATTTACAAGTATAAAGAATAGGTAATGTCGTCTCTATTCTCACAAGTGAACTGTCGAGATTTAACTAAATAAAATTTGGGGTAACATGCACAATGGTTTGCAATAATTATGTATTGAAATTAATACATGTTTTCATTCAAGTGAGTCGAACTTGCAGTATATTTACTTTAATGGGAGGGGCACGTTTTGAATGTGGAATGCGTGTGTTGAAGATATAAGTCTTAGCTACCAGAGTAATCCATCACTTACCGTCACTAGATCGTAGTGTGTGTTAGTGAGTTTCGAATATGCTCAGTGAGTTTCGAATATGCTCTTGACATCTCAATTTTGCAATCTTTCATTTAAAATTTGGGCTCGTTTGAGATTACTTATAGTTTTATAAAATGCACTTGAGGATATCAAAAAAGCATTTTCAACCCTTTCTAAAATCAAATCCCAAACAAGGCCTTGTTCCCCATAGAAATGGATCATCTCCGGATCTCTTCCTCTTAATCCACCAAATCAGTAGATTTGTGTCATTTAAATTTGATCCAACTGTTGAAGTTATTATAACTTTTAAAGTGAGCTACTGTTTGTAACCGTTTGATTAAATTTCAATAACACGGATCCACTGATTTGATGGATTATGAGGAAAGGATACGGGGATGATTCCTTTCCGTTCCCCATTACGTTTTATCTCTACTTGGCAGCAGTTGGTCCGAGACTTCCAATGCTCCCGCCGCATGGCACTACCTCTTGGCGCACCGTGCAAGCAGCCCGACAGCGAAGCACACCGACGCAACAATCCCATGACGTCGTCCGTACCAGGGGTGCAACCCGTGGCCCCCACAATTTATGGGCAGTTACGGGACCCGCATCGCTGACTTGGCGCTTGCTGCTGCATGGCCCACACTTGTCAAATCGGATCTGAGACATACAGAGAGAGAAACTCTTCTCTCAATTCCTCGCCGCGGGGTTTTGCTCTGAAAGTCTACGCCGAGTTTTTGGTGTGGGGGTTTCCTTGCACAAAGTGTTCTGATTTTATATAATTGTCAATTCGAATTAATTAGTAAAATGATTTTAGAGTTAGAGATGTTAGATCTTTTTCTAATTAGCACTACGATATTGATTTCTAACCTAATAATTACAGACTCGTTGTCTGACTTAACACAAATTTTTCTATCTAAATTTCGCTACAAGGAGAAAGAAAAAGACGTTTGATTTAATTAACAATCTAATATTTTAAAGGTGTGTTATTGTTATGTAGTAGATTTGAGTTAAGTTAATTGGTCAGAGGGAGATATTTTTTGTTTTGAAATTTTGAAATCTAATTAACTTGTCAAAATCTTTTTTTTTTATCGATAAGATTAAATTGAATTGTAAGAGTTTGAATTAAATTTTTCTTAAAGAGGTGCAAAAAAGCGTGAACAAATCTCTTAAATAATAGTGAAATATCAAGTGGGGATTGCTTCGCTATAGCATTGGGAATTACGATTTGCGTTACAAGTTCACTCTGCTATACAGAAATAGGGTGATGCTAGGGTTGTAGAAAATTTTTGAAGACTAAAAGACATGAAAGTTGATGATTGGTTTATAACTTAAACGTTAATAAACGTACTCATTCTTATTAATGACACATTATTTAGTTGGCAAATTCTGTCTCTCTATCATTACCCACATAAATAATATTTCCATACCAACTTTCACTCCTTCCACTAAGGAAAAAGAGTTTATTGTCACGTAAAGTCTCAATTGGGCATTATTACAGATAACTATTTTTAACAAGGCATTCTTGATTTGAGACGTCATGATGATGACGATGAACCCGTTTCATATAAGTTGTTATCATTTAAAGAACAAGAAAGTTTTACATGGCATAAGTATGTGTCACTGTAGCGTTATTAGTGATACAAAGATGTGTGACGGATGAACTCGTTCCACATAATTTGCTCACATTTGAAGGACGAAAATATTTACATGGCACAAGTAGCTGTCACCATAGCATTATGTGTTATGACACAAAGAGATACTAGGGAGACCATACTACATTCATGTACCACGTGATGTATACATGTCGTATCAATTAATGAGTTTAATTATCTCATTAAGTGTTGATTATATGTGTCAATTACCATATCACGTGATATATGAATGTGATAAAAAATTGATATCCCTAACATTTTTGAGTACATATAGTTATATTATTGACAAAAGCACTATAATTACATGTCGGTCATCTCTATTAGAAAGATACAAACAATTTTTTTTAACAATCTATATTATCTACACTGAGAGGGTGGGAAAGTGGGTTAAGCCTCACAATGGGTTAGCAATAATGTGCTTCAAATTCGCCTTTAACGATAATCGAGCCTAAAACCTCTTATTTACCAGTGAAGAGGAATACCACTAAACCATAAATATTAATGACAATTTTTATGCAATTAATTGTAGACACTCCTTTAAGCAACCAAAAAGCCCGGCAATAATCCTCAACCTTATCAAAACTGCCCTCAATTTTCCTCACAATTGCAAACAAAAATCCATAAGAGTGGAAAACGCAGAAACAGCTAAGATAAATTACAGGTGGTGGGAGAGGAGCAAAGTCATGGAGCTGCAAACTGCAAAGGCTGATGTGTGTGTGTGTGTGTGTGTGTGTGAGAGAGAGAGAGAGAGAGAGAGAGAGAGAGAGAGAGAGAGAGAGAGAGAGAGAGATGAAAAGAGTAACCGTAGAAAATGTGAGCCAGTCTCTTTGCAACACTGTGCTCTCCTCTGGTAACCACTTGGGGATTGAGAAATGCAGCCACTGCAACACCTTCAAAACCTTTTCCTCACCGATTTCCAATATAAATCCCCATACCCTGATCCAAATCTCTCACGTCAGTTTGCAGTTCTGTATTTGCAGAGAGAGAGAGAGAGAGTTGTTGGTTGCAGGAGCACCAGTCTGTCACAAAACCCTTTTAAGCCTGCCCTTCTCGGGTTTTTCCTTCTCTCTCCTTCTCTCCATATATTTCTTTTCCGTTTCTAAAACTAAGGTTAAAATTGAATTTTTAATGGTACTTTAGAAAAGCCATGTAATTCCTTTCTGGGGTTTGCTTCATCTCTCTCTCATTTTCTAAAAATTAGGGTTAAAGATTGAAATTTTCATGGTAATTTCAAAAACCCATGTAACCGTTTCTGGGTTTTCTTATCTCTCTTTCTCACTTGTCATTTTCTGCTGCAGTTTTAAAAATTGGGTCAAAGATTAAATTTTGGGGTTTCTCGGTTTTCTGACTTTCTCACTCTTTCTTGAGTTCTTCATTTTCTTGCTGCATGCAGTTTCACAAATTTGGTTCAAATATTACATTTTTCGTGGTGGTTTCTGTGTGTATAATTCTGTTTTGTAAAAAACCATGCAATCAAATTTTTCATGGTTTTGCCCTAACTTTTGCTTTTTGTTGCTGCAGAAGAGGCTTAAACGAATCGTTTTACCGTCCAATCTGCTCACTTCCTGTCTGCAATGGCCTCCGAAAACGGAGACAACGTTTCTCAACCTAACAACGCCGCCATGCAAAAAAATACCGGCGATTCACAGGTCCCAGACCTCAACCTGGAATTCTCTTTCGGCGGGATTTACCCCGAGAATTCCAACCAAAACCCTCTGGCTCGGTCCTCATCGGAGGTCACAATCATGAGGCCTCAGGAACTCCAAGCGGCGCCGCATAGGGCGGTTTCTCCAGTTCATTCCGTACGGCTGCCGAGGGCAAGCTCGCTTCCCACAGAAAAAGGTCTAAGGCGGGTGATCAGGCCCAAGAACGTTCGAGCCTTGAGAAGGCTGGAAACCAAACAGAAGATAGCTCAGAGGCAGATGAGCCAGCAACCATCTGCTTTGCCGGAGGTGGCCTGGGCTCCAGCAGCCCCGACAGCTCCAGCAGCTCCGGAAGCTCCAGCAACTCCGGCAACTCCGGCAGCTCTAGCAGCTCTGGCAGTAATCCTGCCGGAACTCAAAGACAGTAGTGTGTCGTGTGCTTCCGACGGTCCCGGGGCCTTGGAGACGGTACTCTATCATTACAAAGCGGAGGGGTATTTGACTGTGTCTCGTGCTGCAAAAGGTAAGCTACACATCAAACTTCAAAGCTAATAATTTGTCTATGTTCTATTTTGTTTACCGTTTTAATGCTCAGCTTGAGATTAATTTGTGATTGTTTGATCTTGTCATATGATTTTTGCAGCATGGTGTTTCTGTTGAAAGAAAATCATTTAGTTGCATGAGGAAAAAGATAGTATATGTTTGTGTGTGAGGTTGCTTTTTGATATGACTTTTTGTTTTAGTTCATACATGGCGTGTATATATAGCTAAAAAGAAAGAGGAACTGGATAACCAGATGAAAATGAAAATATGAAACCCTAATTGTCTTTGGAAGGTCACGATTGAAAGTATTAGAATTGTTGGAAGAGAAATGCTGTGCATATATAGGATAGGACAATTGATACGATTTGTTCATTAGGGTGAAAATTTGATACGATTCGGTCGTTAGGGTAAAATTGACTCGATTCGGTAGTTAGGGTAATTGATACAATTGGATAGTTAGGGTAACTGATACCTCGTTAGGGTAAAATTGATATGATTGGGTAGTTAGGGTAATTGACATGTTTCGGTCGTTAAGGTAATTGATACGATTTCGGTAGTTGGAATTCAAATCGTTCATGAAACATGTAACAAAATGAACTAACAAAGACAAGGCGTCCATGGGGAAAAATGATCTAGGTTCCTTTTGCTTAGTCAACGATGTAAAAGATAGCGATGATTGGTGAACATGAGTTTCAAATTTGGGAAACATTCGAGTGCCGACAAAAATTAGGAAAGATAGTATCCCACAATGAATCAAATGGGAAAAGAAAACTAATTAGTTGTGTATCGACAAATATTAACGGTCTTATATTCGACAACGTATCGACAAAATAATAGAACAAAGGAGCATATAAGCCTAACTTAGAAGATGATCATGACCGTGCATGAACAAAATCAAATAAGCCATCCTTATAGTCCGTTTTAGTAATTAATTCAGAAGTATTTCTTACATAGTGATGCCTAGTTACTCGTAACATATATTAATACGCCCAAAGTGTGAGTGACATTCCGAAACTTTACTGCTATGGAAACTTATAAGTGATACAAAATGGTTCATGATTTTAGCCGGAGTTAGTTTTCTTGACCATAAAGTAATAGTTCTAATCAACTCTTTAGGAATTCTTTCCCATATACTTCCTGGTTTTGTAACTTCCGGTCACCTTCCATTCACCATTGTGATTAACATGCTTGATAAAAAAGTTTTGTTGTTCTTCTTGATGCGGGAGGAAGACTTGGAGAAAACAAAATGAACTAACAAAGACAAGGCGTCCACGGGGAAAAATGATCTAGGTTCCTTTTGCTTAGTCAACGATGTAAAAGATAGCGATGATTGGTGAACATGAGTTTCAAATTTGGGAAACATTCGAGTGCCGACAAAAATTAGGAAAGACAGTATCCCACAATGAATCAAATGGGAAAAGAAAACTAATTAGTTGTGTATCGACAAATATTAACAGTCTTATATTCGACAACGTATCGACAAAATAATAGAACAAAGGAGCATATAAGCCTAACTTAGAAGATGATCATGACCGTGCATGAACAAAATCAAATAAGCCATCCTTATAGTCCGTTTTAGTAATTAATTCAGAAGTATTTCTTCCATAGTGATGCCTAGTTACTCATAACATATATTAATACGCCCAAAGTGTAAGTGACATTCCGAAACTTTACTGCTATGGAAACTTATAAGTGATACAAAATGGTTCATGATTTTAGCCGGAGTTAGTTTTCTTGACCATAAAGTAATAGTTCTAATCAACTCTTTAGGAATTCTTTCCCATATACTTCCTGGTTTTTTAACTTCCGGTCTCCTTCCATTCACCATTGTGATTACTGAACATGCTTGATAAGAAAGTTTTGTTGTTCTTCTCTCTCTTCATTTTTGGAATATTAGTTTGTAGCATCTCAAAGAGTCATGGTGACAATATCTTTACATTCAAATGATCAAGAAAAATATAGTTTCCCTTCCTTCAGTTGAGGTGGGTTTGGGATATAGATTTGAGCCAGATTGACAAAGCTCTTGATATCTTTACATTCAAACGATTTGAACTTCTGTGAATTCCATGCAGGAGCACAAAGTGTTGAGACGTTACCTTCGCTAAGGAATGTCACAGTACCATTAATGGCCTCCACTGCAACAGCGGCTACAACAAAAGAGGATGGCCCTTCACAAAGCACACCGGAAAGCCCCTCAAAGAGGGTCAAACTTGATTCTGGGGACGATATGGTTTCATTGAGAACCACCGGAGTGGGTGGAAGACAAATCAAAGGGATCCTTTATGCTAGGGATGGCGAGGTAAACATCCTGTGTGTTTGCCACGGACTTTTCCACTCGCCAGCACAATTTGTGAAGCACGCCGGTGGAGAGGAAGTAGAAAATCCCTTGCGGCACATAATTGTCTGCCCTTCCTCAGATTAGGTTACCAGCGGTGGCTCTTTTCGGATCCTTAGAAATGTAACTAATGTCAATATTTTGTAGAACTGAATGTTAATTAAAATATAAACACCCTCATTTTGAGTAATTAGCTCTAATTTTATGATGATGTTTACCAACTCCAATGGTGAAGCTTATGTATTGGACATATATATACATGAACTCTTGCCTCTTGGCTAGTATAGTTCCGCCAAAGCACTCGGACAATGGATATTGAGCATAGTTCGGGTCACCTTGTAACTTGTTGATTTTGCAATGCCTCCAAAGTTCAGCACATCTTAGTTCGTGTGACATTGAATTGATAGATATCAAGCATATATTCTTTTGATCCCCTTGAAACTTGTTGTAGATTTTCGGTCTCCTTATAACTTGTTGGCTTTGTATTACTTCCAAAGTTCAACATGTCTCGAGTTTGATTGGATTAGGACTTTCCTTTTTATAGTTGGATTCTCTTCTATTGCTTCTATTCTCCTTTCTTTCAGATCTCATTCATTTAAACTCCATTAAACAAAATCTCAAGGTTCTATTTCTTCTTGATTGAGTTTTTAAATGCTGTGGATTTGTTCTTCCTTTCTTTTTGCTTTCCACTCGTATTCTTACAAAAGTAGGAAACATTATCATTTCAGCTGCTTTTTTATCAATCTGAATTTGCTATGAGATTTACTCTGATCAATTATTATAGTTTTTTAGTCTTTTGTGCGGCTGTTTCAACGAGTTATTACTAATCCACTCATATTATAACATTTAAATTTATATCCTAGCTCATAACAAATTAACCTTGTCGTCCATAACATGTGAACAAGTAACCTCACAGGATATATAATGTTTCTCATAAATGAGTACCCTTAGTGTCATGTTTGGAATTTCTTATCTAGAATAAGAAGAAGCACTTTTATTATAATCACGTATAACTTAACATGAAACCCAAGTGCTTTTAAATTTTATGTCAAACGTAGTTATAAGCAATTTTAATCTTTGCACACTTTTAACCATTCAAGTAGTCCCAAATGGCCCCTCCTCATTCACATATTTGTTTGTTAATCTTAATTCAATTTTGAACTTGTAGTTAAGTTTTTCTAATTTTGAAATCAAGTGCACTTGTGCTGGCCTAACACTCATTCTGGGGTAGGAAAAACGCCACCCTTCTTGGAAAAGAAACCACAAAATTGGGCTAATCCAACCTATCACAGTGAAACTTTGGAAAAAAAAAACCATCAGTGTAAAAGATTAAAATTTGAATTGAAACAAAACCAGTCCCCCCCCCCCCCCCCCCCCCCAGGGTTTGGTTGTGGTGCCCTAATAAGTAAGCAGTTCGCCTCCTCTCCTTTGCATGTATATGCCCTAAAACAACGCTGCTGATTCCGAGAACCCAGAACTCAACCTGGCCTGGGATCTCTCTCGGCGCCGGGGCCTCTAATACCGTTTGTCAGTTCAAACCAGAGGACTGGATATATCACTGTGTCTCCTGCTCCAAATGCTAAGCCACATTTGAAGAAAAAGAAAAAAAATAGAGACAGTGAGAGAGGAGGGGGGGGGGGAGAGAGAGAGAACGACCCAGCAGATAGGAGCAACACCACCGTAATTAACTGATTAAAGCATCCCCAACCCACCGAACTATTTAACTATTTTGGAATTGATGCCCAACCAAGTGTTAGAGCTTTGCAAAAATGGGCCAAACCTCATTCAACATATTTGATTTCCAGCTCGTTTGGATGTGCTTTTAAAATGACCGAAAGCGTTTTTTATGAAAATATTTTTAAAACTAATTCTTAGTGAAAATACAAGTAAATCCTAGAAAAGCACTTAAAGTCCTTTTGCTTCTTGCAAAAAGCACTTCAAGTCCTTTTGAAATCCAAAAACATTTTCTTTAAAAGTGTTTTCAGTTATTTTAAAAGTACATTTCGTTCTGTTTTTGAATTCACTGCTGAGATTAAACACTTTTTGGAGACTAAAAGTACTCCGGCAGCAATCCTGCCGAAACTCAAAGCCTGGAGTATAACTTGTGGTTCAACCGTTCAGGCAGCGCCTGGGCATCGCGTACTCTATCAGTTAAAAGAGGAGCGGTATATCACTGTCTCTAGCTCCAAATGGTAAGCAGCATATCAAGCTAATTATTTGTCTATGTTTTTTTTTTAATTTACCGTTTTAAAAGTTTGCTTGATTTGTGATTCACTACAAGAAAAATGGCCTTTGGGTACAAAATTAAGGACACAAATGAAGAGTTTGTGTCCCTTTAAACACCAATAGAGCGGAACAGTTCTCATCCAATAATGGGCATCACATATTGTGCCCAATGCAAACAAAAATGGACACAAACACATTATTGGGCACGAAAAACATAACTTTTGTGCCTTTGGTGTCCATCCAGCTTGCATGTGTCCTTCAATGTCAGAAATATTTTTTTTTTTATTAATTTACAATAACACTATTAATGTTTTTGTGCCCTCTAGTTGAATATATTTAAATAAAAAAATAGAGTTATGTGCCCTTTACACTTCCTATTCTCAATCCTCCCGCCTCTCTCTCTCAATCCTCCCGCCTCTCTCCTCTGTATCCCTTTCCCAATCCAACCAAACCTCTCACTTTACTTTTTTCCCAATTTTTCCTATTTCCTTATCTCTCTCACTCTCTGGATTCTTCTTTGGCTCCTTCGAGGAGGTCTCGCCGTATCTCATTTCCTGGTCACAAATCTCGACCTTCCTTCTCTAATAATCGATGGACCTTCTTTCTACGTCTCGGCGCTGCTTCCATCATCAACTTCACCTCCGTTTGCTCCTACTCGATCCAAGATCTACTCACTTAGACTGGCCGCCTACTCGTGTGTTCTTGCTTGACTAGCCGATGGCACACCATGCATAATTTACCTGAGATTTAGTCGTGGTCGCTTTGAGAGCGATGGGTTAGTTTTTTCCTTTTTGTTGACGGGTAATTTTTTCGTTTAAATTTTTTTAATTTTTGAATTTTCGATATAATTATTTGCCTTATTTAATTTCTAGGCTCTTGTACGAAAGGGGCGAAAATTTAATACTCTTGGAAAGGATTTGGCGAAATTCCAATTACCTTACTTCAAACCCGTGAATTTCAGCTGATTTATCCCTTTTCCAGGTTGATATTTTAGCGGATTAGGATTTAGGTTGCTCTCGGTTCTATGGACTTCATTGATGATTTAGCATCTCGGAGTTTGGGTTCTTACCAATTTCAGTTCCGAAGATATTATGATAGATAGCAGGGTTTGTATTCGACTATAATCTGGCTGAACTCACAAGCTCATATATACTCGTATAAATGTACTAATTTACAACATTGTCTTATGAGCATTTAGTTGTTGCTTTTTTTTTCAATGCCTCGTCTTCTGTTACAGTCGTTTAATTTGATTATTAGATGGAAAGGATGTTGATATCAGATCTCCTCAATTGGCATGGTTGTGGTGTTATAGGAAACAGGATCTGAGAGAAATTTGAAAAAACTTTGAAAGAAATATAGTTAAGTGTTTATGTTTTTTGCAATTCTGATTTCAGATTTCTTTTATTATAATTTGAATATGTAGTTTAACAATTTTGAGGTCATTGATTTTTTGGGTGCAGTACATCTTAATTCTAAGAAGAGAGGATTTGACTCTGTAAGTGCAGGTCTCGAATTGCTCCGCTCTCTGAGTGTAAGTACATCTCTGCATATCTTTATTTCCTCAATTATATTTGACTTTGTTATGTTGAGTTGCCAAATTAAAGATATTGCACTACATTTTCGATACTACATTAAATTTGGAACATGCGAAACATTAAATTTTGAGTGTTAATTAGTGAACAGGGGCTGCATTTTAAATTTGTAAACATCCACAGTAATGGTTTGGGGCTTGATAGTTGTACCAAATCTCTTTTCTTATTCCCATGTGCATGTCCATGTGTAGACTTTTTTGTAGCTTTCTAAGTTTGGGTTTTTCTTGATGTGTGCTTACGTGGTTTGGGATTACTTTCATTTTTAAAGTACGATTGTATACTTGTAAACGTGTGTTGGTTGTTCAGGTGCCATGGATACAAGTTAGCAGGTCCCTGTCACTGCTGTTAATGGTTAAGCCTCCAGTTTTCCTTGTGGTTGTTGGAATGGGAAGGTATGAAATTTGCCCTATTTCGTTGTGTTTTTTTGTTATCACGAGATTAATGCTTTAATACTATAGTAGAAATGGGAATTTATGCTCCTTTAGTTTATTTCAATTAAGTCACTTTTAGAATTAACAATTACCATGCATCCAATTCTAGGACTTTATATTTACTTGTTGGGGAGTTGAGTTTTTTTTTTTATACAGTTTGTAAGTGACCCCACTTTACATACTCTGCAAGTAGTTAAAACTTGGTAATGAATTTTTATAGGCAAGTCAGATGCTTTCTCAAACATGAACTCAAAGACAGATAGTAGAACTGATATCAAAGTAATGATGTTTTTTGTATGTTCTTAGGGTGCACTCCTGATGTGTAATTTTTGTTACATAAACAAAAGGTTTGTCTCTACTCAAAAATAATAATCCAAAAGTTATTATGTGATCTTTTGATTGCCTTTGTATCTAATATCTTTAAATCCCACGGTGTGTTCAAACTGAGTAGATTTGTTGGACATTCTTCGTCTTAGGACGAGCCAGACTTATATTATGGGTGAGAAGCAAAATTCATTTGATGAATTTGAATTTAGCAGTCTCTAGATAGCATCTTAATAACTTGATGGGCTGAATGAATTGGCATCTACTTGCAGATTCTGCACATCAGCTTGTTAGTCTTTAATGCTCTTGCGATAAAGGGTGTTTCAGCTCTCTGGTGGCAGTCGATCAGTGTTTTTCTAGAAAGAAAATGCCAATGCAGTTCTCCTTGTTGCAAGCCAGGTGAGACATATGTACATCTATCATCTCAAAACCTTGCACA
Organism: Cotoneaster glaucophyllus; assembly: GCA_036320875.1. Taxonomy (NCBI): domain Eukaryota; kingdom Viridiplantae; phylum Streptophyta; class Magnoliopsida; order Rosales; family Rosaceae; genus Cotoneaster; species Cotoneaster glaucophyllus. The sequence goes on along the minus strand of CM070065.1, from coordinate 25,998,820 downwards.
TTTCTTTTTCTTTCTAAAGTTTACTTTCTCTGACCACTATGAAATATGTTTGCCCTCCAACTGTTGAACTTCCCATCCTTGGTGAAAATGTGACTTTGTCTGCGATCTCTTGTAGGCCAAACTGACATTATTTGGGATAATTATCAACTTTTGTCGTTGTAAGTAGCAATTTACTACAAAGAAGTATCAACTTTTTTCTTGCTTATCCACTTACTTATGTCCAGAATTAGAGATGAAATATGTAACATTACAATATATGTTTCTGAGATTGAGAATGTGTTGTAGGCTTTCTATATTTTATGAAGAAAAAAAATACCTCAATTCAGTTTCAGTTTTTTAAATTTTGATTTTTTTTTTATATTTAATTCTTGTTGGCACAATTATAATATAAGTGTCAATATGGCTGGAAAAGGTCTTTTGATAAAGTTGTCAGAAACAGGCACAAATAGTGGTTCATTTGTGCCTGCCTCTTTGAGCACCAAACAGTGTATTGTGCCCTTTTAGCAATGGTGACGTCTATAGAGGGCACAGATACAAACTTAGTTGCTGCATTGTTGCTATTGGTCTATGGGCACATATGTTGGTGCTCTTTGGCCTCAAAGGGCACAGATAATTTATTGTGCGCAGTGGCCATTTTTGTTGTAGTGATTGTTTGATCTTATACTGCTGATTTCGATTTCTTTGATCTCGGATTCGCCCTTAGAGTAATTGATACAGTTTGCTAGTTAGGATAATTGATATGATTCGGTCATTAGGGTAATTGATACCATTTTTATTTTTATTTTTTTGCTTATAAAAGGAGACTAGTTGGTGGCTTGGCCACAACAGTTCACATTTTGGGGGGTTATAGCAAGACTCTTTGAGAAATTTCAGCCTCTCCCTAACCACCATCATGTGATTCATCAGCAGGTAATTGATACAATTCGGTGGTTGGTACATTTGATTTTGGTCATGAAATGTGTAACAATATGACAAAACATGTGCGGAAGCAACGACAGAAGAATTTACGGCGTCAACGAGGAAAGATGATCTAGGTTCCTTTGTTTCGTCAACGATGTTAAAGATGGCGATGATTGGTGAACACGAGTATCGAATCTAATAAACATTCACATGCCAACAAAATCAGAAAAGAAATTGTATACGACAATTTATCAACGGATAAAAGAAAACTAATTACATGCATATCGACAAATATTAGACAAAATAAGAAAATCGGCGCATATGAGCCTAATATAGGAGCTGATTCTGATTGCGCAGGGACAAAATAAAAATTTTCATCTCCATAGTTACGTGTAACGTGTAAGTGAGTGATCCTCCAAACCTTTACTGTTCCATGGAACTTGAAAGTGACATGAAATGGTTCATGACCGTCCTTGTGACTAGAAATAGTTTGTGGCAGGCTTGTCTTAGATATCTGATGATTTCTCTTAACAAAAGCAGTATACATGATGCATCATTCTGCCTTCCCACAACATCTGTTAATTTGCTTTTGGAAAGTTAATTCCAAGTATTCTAAAAAGTACTCGTTCTACGTAAAAGTAAAAACTGCTTCTGCATAATTTTTACACAGTGGAGTAGCAACAGGAGCAATAGCATTGGAGACAACTTGATCGTTTCCGATTGAAACACCTGCAGTTTAATTCCATGCAGGAGCAGAATACGTTGATACTTTGCCCTCCCAAAGGGAGCGAGTGGCCAATACAAAACATATCAGCCCTTCGAAGAGGGTTAAAGTTTCCGGTAATTAAAAGATAAACACCCTCATTTGAGCAACTAGCTCTCATTTTACGACGATGTTTACACTATATTATCATATATATAGTCCTTTATGCAACTGTGGATGTTAAAGCTTTTGTATTTGGACATAAGCACATCAAGCAAACTTTCAATTTCCTCATAACTTGTTAGTTTTGTGTTACCTTCAAAATTTAGCAGGTCTTGGGTTCATCTGGCATCAAATTGATGGATACCAAGCATCCGGCCGCCGTATAACTTGTTGGCTTTACATTACATCCGAAGTTTAGCAGGTCTTGGATTCGACTATCATCGAACCGATAGCTCAGGAGACGTATTTTATCCTTGTAACCTGATGGCCTTGTGTTGCATCCAAAGTTCATCATGTCTTGGTTATGGTGGACATCAAACCCATAGATATCAAGAAGACTTGTGAATCACAAGTTGTGATTACCTTGTAACTTGTTGGTTCTGATATTAATCCGAAGATGTCTTGTTCGAGGACTTTCCTTTTTATAGTTGGGACTCTCTTCTTCTTCTTTTATTTTTTATTTTTTATTTTTTATTTTTTTGGCTCTCATTTCCTTCAGATTTCTTTCATTTAAACTCCTTCAAACAAAATCTCATGGTTTTGTTTCTTCTTGATTGAATTTTTAATTTCGTGGATCTCTTCTTCATTTCTTTATATTAGGAACGTAGAACATATTATTAAAGAAAAAAATAAACACACTAATCACATCAGATAAAAATGTTAAATTATGAGAATTGCCCATCTCAAACGAAAGTGCTTGCGTGAAATAGGGTAGTAGTCCAAATTTACCACTTGATTACGGTTTACCGCACTTGTTAACTTTGTTACATAGATATCACATAATTATTAACACGATAATAACATTATAGAATTAGACAAGTCATTCGGGTCTAACATACTGACATCACAAAACAATCATACACATCATGTCGAAAAGTCAAAATAAATAACAAAAAAAATGATAGATTTAAAACACCGTCATCTTACCGTCTCCGTGTCATGTAAATCCTTCTCCGTCTCACATGGTTAATGTCCAAAAGGAAGTATATATATCAAGCCGCACATGACAAATCACCATTCAGTCAACGCCAGCCGGCCGCTGAGTTTAGAAATTAGAATCGCACGGCAATTCAATCATCCAAACTACTAAATAAACTCCCCGATCCCACCCTCCACGTGTCAGATGTCCCAATCCAACACGTCATCAAACGGCCAGTATTGCAGTTTCATCCGTCCGGTGTCATCTCATCCGTCCCTTCCCAAATCAGTTTCCCGGTGAAATCCCATCTGTTGGAGGGAATATTCTTGGTTTACAGCTAGATCCATGGCGCCGGGTTCTCCGTGCCCTCGTTGTTATAAAACTCTCGGCCGCATACGATTCGACCACCTTAGAAAAGAAGCTCTTCAGCTCGTTTGTTCATTTGGTTCTTCAAGAAGACCAGGAAACGCAGTAGGCGGAGAGAAGCTTGGAAAACGCCATGGCTTCCTCCCACTGTAAGCTACCAACTTTGCTCCAACGATTCAATGTTTGTATGTGTATGATTACTGGTTTTTTTTATTATTTTTATTTCAATTTTGTTGGAATTAAATGCAAACTTGGCACCAAAGAATGATTTTTTGCTCTTTTTTTAGAGTTTTAATTGTTGATCGTGTGAGTTTTTCAATGGTTTTACGTGAATGATTACTGGGTTTTGTTAATTTTGTAAAAAAGTTTGATTCTTTACTTTTTTTGGTGGTGGCTGACATGCTTCTGATATTGGTTTTCTCTTCTGTCTTGTTTGCTCCTGGCAATTGCTTAATTGGGCCTGTTTGATTCGTTTGAAGCTTGCATTTGATTTGTTTGAATTCAATTTGGTGGTTTCAGAGGATATTTTCTACCATTGGATTTCGGGGAGTTTGAATTTTAGTTGGAAAATGCCTCTGGTGTTTCCTGAATTAGCAAAATTATGATGTAGGTGTAATGTCAGGTTGTTTTTTTAATACTATTTATATGTAGGCGTTTTTAGTTGAATGAGACGATTGGTTTCTAAATATGGGAAGGGCCAGAAGGCACAGAGTAGTTTCTATCACAAGAGATCAAATCTTCTGCACCCAAAATGGGTGTGGCCCCAATAAGTGTTTGACACGTATTCATTATCTTAACTTTTCTTAATTTTGTTGTCATAAATTTAATATGTGTCGAACACTTATTGGGGCCACAGGGAGGCCACACCCATTTTGGGTGCAGATGATTTGATTTCCTATCACAAATGGCAATGATATTAATTTCGGTGTGTATGTATGGTATAGTGTTAAGACTCATAAGTTTGATGTCAATCTAAATTAGCAAGTGCCTCTACCATCTAGAATGGCGAAACTTGGTATATGTTTATCTCCAAATTATGAAAAATAAAATTACTGTGAGAATTTTATAGTTTAAGTTTGGTTTTCTTTGGCATTTGACAGGTTTTGCTCCTTTTGTGTTCCTACTGCTCCTTGTTGGGTGTTCCGGAAGGCCATTCTATCCGCTTCCTAGTAAAGCAGCTGGTGTTACCAATAGACAGCCTCTACAAACTTATCGTCCATACAATGTTGCTCATCGAGGTTCAAATGGAGAGATTCCTGAAGAAACTGCTGCTGCATATATGGTAATAGTTCATTGTCATTTGATGGTATTATAAATACTTACAAACTACATTCACTTGATGGAAAGCTGCTCTCAGTATATGAGTGCTAAAACATTCATTTTTGCAGAGAGCTATTGAAGAGGGTGCAGACTTCATTGAAACGGATATCCTATCTTCTACAGATGGTGTTCTTATATGCTTCCATGATGTGACCCTTGATGATACAACTGATGTTGCTGAACACAAGGAATTTGCAGATCGTAAAAGAACCTATGAAGTTCAAGGGGTCAACACTACCGGTTTTTTTACTGGTAGGTGAAGCCCTTCTGCTTGCAACGCTTTTTAAATCTTTAGTCTAACTGAACATTGATCACATTGTGATGATGGGTATTTTCGTACATACCCCTTTTAACTGACGATTGACCATACTTGAGCACCCAACTGATAAGTTTTGTTAGCTTACCACTACTTCCAAAATCTGATACCCGTATCTTTCTTTTTGTGATGTGTTTATTGACAACTGCAAAATTAAAAGTTACTTTAACGGTGTGCAGTTGATTTTACATTAAAAGAACTGAAGTCATTACGAGTGAAGCAGAGATATCCATTTCGGGATCAACAATATAATGGTGAGTTCCTATCTCTTGTAAATGACTCTGAATTTTAGCATACATCTTTTATTACTTGCTGTTGCCGACTATTTGATGATAGAGACCTTATTTCAGTATCAGATTTCTAACCACTGATACCTTTATCTTGTGGCTTTAAAATCGTGCAAGTGCTATATTGTTAGTATAAGTTTAGAGCTTGATCGGGCATTTAGATGGACCATGTGCTTACGCTTTCTTATGAGTCAAGTGACTCACGGTGCTAGTTCCCTAGGTCGTTGTATAGAATGTGCTACTTGTAATATTGCTACACTTTAATAAATTTTTTGCATTAAAAAGCATATGTTTTATTTCTGGGTATAAGATATTCATATATATGGATGCAAATACAAGGATGGTTGAGATATCCTTTTCTGATGCATTCCTCAGGAAAATATCCTATTATTACTTTTGAAGAGTTCATTTCAATCGCACTGGACGCACGCAGAGTTGTTGGAATATATCCGGAGATTAAAAATCCAGTATTGATCAACCAACATGTAAGTTAAGCTGCTACAAATAACGGTTTCACAGACCGCGATTAGCATTCTGATAGATATCTTTTCTCTTTTGCACAACACTTGCCTGATGTTTTAATTTATTACAGGTGAAGTGGGCAGATGGTAAGAGGTTCGAGGACAGATTTGTGGAGACACTTAAGAAGTACGGATACAAGGGTTCATACCTATCAAAAGATTGGTTGAAACAACCTGCATTTATCCAGTCATTTGCTCCAACTTCACTTGTATACACATCAAATCTGACAGACTTGCCCAAGATATTCTTAATTGACGATGTTACTGTTCCAACTCAAGACACTAATCAGGTTTGTGTTCTTTCTAGTGTTTATCCCCCCGTAGACTACTTACACAATATAGTTCTTCGTTTGACTTTTCCGTATTTAAATTCCTCACTAACTGACCTCAATTCTATGATGTGCAGTCCTATTGGGAAATTACTTCGGATCCTTACCTTGACTACATTAAAGATTATGTGGTGGGCATTGGACCGTGGAAGGATACTATAGTTCCTGTAGTAAACAATTATTTGCAAACACCTACCGATTTGGTCTCCAGAGCCCATGCACGTGACCTACAGGTAGATTTCTTCTCTGTTAAGACTTATCTGCTTTATTTGGAGTAATGGGGTTATGAAAAAATCTAGTCATGGTCATGAGTCCTTTTTCTTCGACATAGCATTTTTGTCCTGTATTAGTATAGTACTGTGTTGATTGCCTCTGCTATAATTTGGGAAGCCAGAATACGGTGACATGCCTGACAGGACCTACTCACGAAAGGTTGAATGACCAAAAGACAGAAAGACGTTTCTCTGCGGTCTAATTTTCTAATGTGTTACTGAGAGGTGTGTTTAATGGATAACCATAAGAGAAACCAATTTGTAGTTGTTCAAGCACGACAGCTCGTTAGGATGTTGTATGCTATGATGTCACTTGGAACCCTAGGTTGCGTATAATAATCTAAATGGTATGATTCATGGCAACTCTTAGATTCGACAAAAACAAACATTGCATAGCTTAGGTGTTGCTTTTGACAAATGTATTGACCGGATTGATGACTTGAGTAGAGAACAAGTTGATAATTTTCTTTCTAAAATCCAGTTATACATCAGCAGCATGAAAATTTGTTTCCACTATTTACTATGGGATGCTGAAGAACTTTTCCTTTTCTCGTCAATTTGGTTTCCTGCGATTTATCTTCTGAAAGTATGAATGCTTCAGATGCATGGACGTAATTCCTGTAAATCGTGTCCTTACATCTCCTTCAATTCCAATGCAGGTGCACCCCTACACATACAGAAACGAGAACTCATTCCTGCACTTGGACTTTCATCAAGATCCATACGCGGAGTACAATTACTGGATTAACGAGATAGGTGTCGATGGACTTTTTACAGACTTCACAGGAAGCCTACATAACTTTCAAGAGTGGACCTCCTTCAATGAAAGTGATGACAAGAATGCATCAAGTTTACTGCACAAAATAGCATCAATGGTCTCTTCCTATAAGAAGGCGCGAGATCGATAGTACATTTTAGGTATCATTTTATCTTATTAACCTATCTAAATGCAATTTCTGCAGACCACAGCCCTGTAAAATTCGTTTAGAGAAGTTCGTTTCTCGGTTTAGTATCTTGCCATTAGTCTACCTTCATGCCAGGTTAAAGCAATTTAGTGAAATTCTTCGATATTTCGTCTTTAAATTTCACTGTTGATCCAAAATGATCAGCGGGAGCTTCGGTTTTTCGTGCTCACCACGTTTTCGATATGCCAAGAACGGTTGAGGAAAGGATACAAACAGGCGATGGGAAGCTCTGTTTGCTTTACAATTAGGGCTGGAAAAAATTCCCGAAAATCCCGAACCAAACCGAAAAAATCCCGATCCCAAACCGAAAAAATCCCGAACCGAAAAATCCCGACCCGATTCTGAAAATCCCGAACTGATCCCGAATCATTTGGTATGGGATTCGGGATTGCTCATTCTAAGTTTGGGAATCCCGAAAATCCCGAAAATATATATTATTATATATATATATATATATTTAATTATATTTAGAATAATTGCAAGTTTGCAACCATTGGATTGTTTCAAAACAATTTGGGTCGTCCATTATTTGTTAGGGCTCTCCAACCCTACCCACTCTGTCTCATTTCATTTCAACAGCCCTCTTTGCTCAAACTCTCTTTGAGTCTCTCCTTCTCGAAGTAGAACTTCAGCAGCCACCAACACACCATCCCACGGTCTCACTCGAATTCTTCAAACTCTCTCTACTCCGGCCACCACCACACCTCACGACCACACAGTCTCCGACCCTCCACCCTCCCTCCACCACACACAATCACACAACCAACCCTCTCTCTCACGATTCTCTGTCGCGATTTTCTCTCTGAGACTGTCACTGATTCTCTCTCGTATATGGGGTTTCGAGTTAGGGTTAGGATTTCGATTTGGGGGTTCGAATTGGGGCTTTTGCAATGGGGTTTCGAATTAGGTTTCTGTGTGTGGGGTTTCGGATTAGGGTTAGGGTTTCGAAATGGGGCTTTGAATTGGGGCTTCTGCAATGGTGTATACGAAGTGAACGGCGGGTTTAGCGTCGGCGGAGCTCCGAGGAGGTATTTACCTTACTTTTTTTTTTTTCAGTTTGCTTTTCTTTTTGTTGTGCACCCTTTCATTTTTTTTTTTCCTTAGAGTTTTGAATGGGAACCAAAAACAGCAATGGCCCACTAAATTTGGCCATAATTCATCTGCTGCTGCTGGGGTAAAGGAGGAAGGAGATAGGTGGAGTCTGCTTTCTTCGCTCATCTGCTTTTTTGGGTTTATACCAATTTTGAATTTTCTGCAATTGGTATGTATTTTCTGGGTTTATACAAATCCCGAACACGTCCCGAAATCCCGAAAAAAATTTCAAGTATCCCGAAATTTGGGAATCCCGAATTTTCGGTTCGGTTTCGGGTTGTAAAATACCGTCCCGAAAATTATTGGGTTGGGAATCGGGCTTTGGGTTTCGGTACGGGATCCCGTCCCGAACCAGCCCTATTTACAATATATGCAAAAGCCACATGACATTATTGACTTGCTACTTGGTGATGTTAACGTGTGGATAAGCATGTTTTGACTCAGTAATCTACACCATTTGTCCAAACACTAAACCACGATGAACCAATTTGTTAAACGCAAAAGATTTTTCGAATCAAAATGAGTTCGGCATATATTTGGATCACAATTCGGAATTTTGACATTTTCCATACGCGTTTAGATTCAATTTTAATTGTTCGAATCATCAAATTTTAGAATTTCCAACTTCGGATTTGATTTGGGTGTGCAAATGTTGAAACTTTTTAAACCATTTTCGAGTGAAACTTATAATTTCCAATCCAACGTGCACTCCCGAGAAAAACCATTATTGGTGGATAAAATCTTCATCTTCAACCCATTGTATCCCGTCTCCGGTTCAAACCCACCCTTCAGTCTAGTTTAGAGTAGGATTATCGCTTGTAATCAATAAATCATTCAAAATGAACTTCTCAGCATCCATATAAAAATATGAATCACACAGGATTATAAAAGAAGTGCATTTATACAACTAGATCAACACTATCAGGCATTTTTCATGGTATTTAGAACCAACATCTGCAATTAACTTACAGAACCCTAAATCAGAGAGATTAAAGTTACATCTGCCTAAACACCATTTTCATTCTTCACCATCCTTCCACACCATTAACTTATGAGGCCTTCATCTTCGATATCTCTTCAAGCAAAAACCTCGATTCAGCAGCAAAATCAACTGGAGCGACTGCCCTGGCAGTTATCCTCTTCCGCTTCTCGTTATTGTACTCATTCATAGTAACACTGACCCTAAAAAGATGAGGAACCCAAGTTGCTTCTTTCAGTTTTTGTTGGAATTCATTCTCCTCTCCGTCCTGAAACAAAATGTAAAAGATTCGAAGATTAGAAACCAGCTGCTATTTTTCAAGGTTCTAAAAGTCGCTAGACACTAGTCGGGCGGTGGGTTGGGGCCTAGCGCCTAGGCGGTTAGGCGGGGCCTAGATAGGAGCCTAGGCGGACTAACCGGATTTAAGTAAATCTATCATATTTCGTGCAAATAAATGTCTGCTTATACTTGAAATATATATAATTTCATTATAAACTACAAAATAAAATGGATATATATTATGAAGTATTGGAACATAATGAAAACATATGAAATAAAGATATATGTGTTCATTTAAGTATGCAACAAGTTTCTTACAATTTATTGGAAAAAAATAAAATGCAAAATAAAAGTTATCTATTTTCTGTCTAAGTGAATTGGGACATAGGCGGGTGTTTAGGCGATCTAGGTGGTGCCTCAGCAGGTCTAGGCGTCATTTCTTAATCTTCAAACGCTTAGACATTAATCGGAGCGGTGACCAACCGCCTAGCGCCTAAGCGGCGCTAGGCGGAGATTTTTAGAACAGTGCTATTTTTTCATGGTTGAGTTCATCCTGTGTAATAAGCACAGTGAAGTGAATTGTAAACATGTACCTGTGATTTCAATTTGTCCAGTTCATCTGCAGAGCACCCGATGACCCTCTCAGCTTCGTCATTGAATAGAGAAAGATATGTTTCCCCACTTACATCCGAAACTCTTGCAACTGATACATACCTGGAAAGAGAACAAAATGAATATGAGAAATTGGGAGTCTGTATTCAAACACCAATAGCATCCTTATCATGAAATATCGAACTGTATTTTACCTTAAACTGCATTCTTCATCGTTTTTCTGGCACCCTTCACACCAGTATCCAGAACCAATAGCTTCAGTCACCTTCTTGTTGCAAGTTTTGCAAGCGCGGTACCACATTGCCTGATCAGCCCTGATCGAGCTTATGAACGCTTTAACACTGAAAAACACAGGCTGCATATGACCAAAACAAAATATTCAGTTCAATCACAATTCACTAATTAGTTTTGAGACTGCAAAATTTACTTAACTGAAGATTCTTATGCAATTAAGAGCTGTGGATATTGTATATATACCTTATCCTCACCCAAGGATGGGTCCTCGGATATATGAGACAGGGTGACTCTGTCAGAGTACATGGACCTTCCTCCACTCTTGGCTGATGGGCTCATACCAGAGCCAACAGAGGCCAATGAAGCACCTCTACCTTCAGAATCATACCTGCCAATTAAGTCAATTTTATCATTATTTCAGCTATGAGAAAACTTAATCATATGGAGATAAAGTTACGGTAAAATCCTGATGAAGAATAACTTACCAGGACCGCAACTTCTTTGCTTCAGGTGACTCTGGATTTACCAATATTGTGCTCCTGTTCAGTGTTGACAATGATACACCTGCAACAATATATAAAAAGAGTACGTAAAAAAAGGGAACTTTGGTAGTTCTTTATTTTCCAGGAATGCATAAATTTCTTGCAATGTTATTGTATGAACTTTCAGGCTACCTTGAAAGTCTCCAACTTTGAGGGACTTGATAGCGACTATGGGAGATTGATCAGCGATGTCGAGCAATTGCTGGCCTACACTAGTTGCAAGCTCACCCCACAAAGCAACCACAACTGTCTTCTTCCTGCAGTTCAAATACAAATTGTTTCAATACACAGCATTAACATATGGAAAAGTGCGGTCAGTTACTCGAAAAGTGTTGTAAGCTTACGTATCATCAGCAATGGTGATATCACGCTTTGGAATGCTCTCATTGTTGATCTTCCTTCTAATGCTCATTGTAGGAGACACATTCTGAACAACTCCAATAACATCTGGGATATAAATCAGATATGAGTAATTGAGAAAACAGAAAACACACATCGAAAACAGATTCTGGGAGTGGGTTGCTTACCCACAAGCTCCTTTCCATTGACATGGGGACCCAACATATCAACTGGAACAAAATTGAATTTTGTTTCGGGAACAAAAGCCGCTTCATTGCTAGCTTCTTCCACCTCAGAATACTCATTTAATGTCATTTCATAATCATTTTGCACTGTCTTAAACTGCTTGTTAGCGACCCTCAGAGACCCCTTTGAAATGTAATAAACCTTTCCTAACTCAAACTTCTCAAAGAACTTCTTTGCAGCTTCATTAAACATCGTTGCTTGAATTTGTGTACCCTAAACAAACACAAACAAATTTACATTACATAAGAATCACCACACCGTATACATTTAAGCAATTAGAATTGGGAAACTGAAAGAATGCCAACAAAATCAAATGAGTCTTTGGCTTACATCTTCATCTGTTAACTCCACATTGAAGACGCAACCTTCACCTCTAGCATTCTTGTATGTACGCATCGTACCCTTGTTTGTAACACGAACCTTTATGGTCCAATTTCCTTGGTAAGGGTTCAAGGAAACAAGCGGGTGAACCCTTCGTGTCATGGCCATTCTCGCAGACGGAGCCATACTGAAATCAGTTCATACAAAATCAAGTTATCAACACACACAAACAATCATGAATTCAAATACACAGTCGCAACTGATTGGCAGCAAAACAAAAACACTTACTTCCCAGCCTGCTCATGCACAATTTGGGCAACAGATTTCGATACCATTTCTTGCTTGGGCTTCAAAATAATCCCAACATCTTCCTTTTTCACCTCCGCCTCAAGTGCAGCCGAAACCACATCACAATTTGTTACAAGCAGATAACTGAAAACAGCAAAACAAAAACATCAACACTTCATTCACAATATTTCAAAAGAGGAACAGACATAGGGAATCAAATCAAAACGCTTACTTTTCAGACAAGTTTGGATTGAAATTAACAGAATAACCGAGAACACGAATGAGACCCAGATTCTGAATCTCCCCAGATGTGACCTGAGGACCCAGCCGCGAGGAGAGCATCCCCTTTAGCCTCGCATTTCCATCAGTAGCAGTAAACCTAGAACACCATATTACAAACACAAAAGCTCGATCACACCCAAAATTTCCACGTTCCAAACTAATCAAGAATCATTTTACAAAACCCAAAACTTAAATTCCCAAAAAATTGAAGACAGCAACCAGATCCAGATCTACAAAGGGATTTTTGAAAACCATAAATAAAAACCCACAAAGAAAAGAAAGCGAGAAAGGGAAAGAACAAACAGAGAAAGCAAAGCTCACATGAAAGATTTTCCCCTGGGGGTGAGATCGGAGACCTGGACCACTATCTCCGGCAGCTCAACCGACTCGTCCGGCGACTTGTTCGCCAAGATGGTCGAAATCGCATCTGGGGTAGGCATTAACTTCGCCATTCTCTCTCTCTCTCTCTCTCTCTCTAGAAATGATGGAGGTTGATGGAGGTGGAGAGATACGATATGAGCGTCTCTGTGTGCGTTGTGAGTTTTTAAGGGGTTTTATTTCGGCGGGAGATTTTCGTGGTTTTTTTAAAAAAAATTCTGCATTTTTTGGCGCGAATTTATCTTTGGTGGGTTTTTTGGTTTGACTTTTGTTGACTTGGCTCCCTCGCGCGTTCGATTTCGTTTCGTTCTTTTACCATTTTATCCTCCCATTGTCTTTGGATTGGAGTTGGACTATAAAACTGCGGGCCTTGTAAACAACTGGATCCACAACGTTATTCGAGTTTTGGCGTTTTAGCGAAAATGGCCTCTGAGATTAGCATAATTTCTCACTTTGATTTCTAGCAATGAAAGTTAATGGAAAGTGGTCCCTTGAATTTTTTTACCGTCAATATTTTTATCGTAATATTCGAAAAATCAAGGGTCGATATGGAAATGGGGTGAAATACAAATAGGAAATTCAATATATCGATGATATTTACCAATTAACTACATAAATTTTTCCAGAATACTGCAAATTTCAAACTTTTGAATTTTTTTGAGAAATTTTGCTCTAATTTCGATTAAACCTGAATGAGTTAATATACTCAACCAAAATTTATATGGAAAACAACTGGTCCTATATCGATATTTTAAACACTGATGTTATAAACATGTGGTCCAATATGCTAGTGAGTAGAGTGTTGAGTTTTTATCTCTACTTCCCAAGTTCAAAAATCTATATCCCCTAAATTATTGTAATAGTTTTGAACTCCCCCAAACTCGTTCCTCCTAATACTTCACAATAACACACAAAAAATGGAACATGGCCACGTCTTGCATTACCATGGATCAAATATTTACATTCCCTATTGGAAATACCTAAATAATTAATTTAATTAATCTAATATAAATTCTGAAAAGAAAAAAAAAACATATTAACCTCACATACAACTCCAAGGAGAGAAAATGTTAAGAACTTTTTCTAAGTACAGCATGATGGGCAACAAGAGAAGCAAGACAGCCCCCATCCGCACTTGGGTACAATTGGGGTTGGTTTTGTGGCCGGAGACGACGCATTCGGTGTTTCTTTCGGCGTTTGCGGCTGCGACGTTCGCTTTGACCCCGAGTGGTGCTTGTGTCTCGTTCCTTCTCCCCGTAGCGAAACATTTATGTCCCCTAACAATCTTCATGGAACAGAAACAAGGTTCAGATGTTTGCTCAAACATGCAAATGTGCAAAAGTACGTAGTTGCAAATAGGGTTTTGTTCTGGTGAGATTGTTTGAACGGCGTATTTAAGGCTATTTCCGCCATAGTCTGAAACACGATTTCAGTCCTTGTAGTTTCGACAACGTTCGACATTGTCCCGGTACTGTGGACCGCGTCGTTTGGTCCCTATAGTTTGCGACTTGTTCCAACTCCATTAAGTTCTTGTCCCAATCCGTCACATACGCGACACACAAGAGCGTAAATTGGACTGATTTTGGACAAGAAATCAACGTAAGTTAATAAATGTCCTTAAGTCGGAACAGTTTGCAAACTACAAGGACCTGATTCGACGCAACTGAAAAAGCAGTGGCAAGTGTAACTTTGTGAACACTACATTGATCAAAAACATGTTTTAACCTTAAATTTTTACTAAGATGGGAAGCCAGCAACTTACATTGGGAATGCAAAAGATCTTGTACTTCCATCCGAAGCATGAGAGAGGCGAGCCGAGTGATACTTGCCGCCCTCGCGGGCGGTGGTTGGCTTCTCTCTCTCATGATTCACTGCATTTTCCATTAGAACTTCTCTCATGGTTTCCGCAGCTTTCTCTTCGGTTACCCTCAGACTCGGCTCCTCCACCACCGTGCTTAACTTATTGGAAGCATTCTCCGCTGATTGCGCCGTTTGCTTAGCCGGAGGCTGGTTGCTTGTGAAGTCAATGTTGCATGGACTACCAGGCAAGTAGTTTACCTCACCCGGTAAACCCAATTCACCAGATTTACACAACCAGATAAACTGGTCTCTGGTAAAACTCGTATTTCCCATCTGAATGCTGAACAAGGACTCATTGGATTCAGTGCTCCATTCCAATGGGGCTGTTGATTTGTTCCTAGCAAACACATAATCCGGAATCCTATACGGTGAGGAGGCAGGGTCGCATGGCCGCTCCATCATCTGCGTAGGCGGAGATTGTGTTGCTGAATCGTTTGCATCATCTGCTGGTTGAGAATGCGATCCCTCTAGTCTATCACTAGGTTGCACGTTCTGCGCAGCATCTGTGGCCGCGCAGGCGGCAAAATCCTCGGCACGGGTTGCATTTGCACCCAATTCAAAGGCTTCATTACAATCAGATACCTGAGAGTTACTTAAACTTTCTCCTACAGTAGAAATATTAGCTTCTCCTAGAGTGGTAATTTGATCCGTCCTCAACTCATTCAACTGATCGGACGAGCCTAATCCGCCTGATCCGCTGCCTAATCCTTTGGCCGCAGTATCAACTTCACATGGAGTTGCAGCTGCAGGGCTTAACCTTGTTCTATCATCTGCAGATTCCATAACTAAAAATTGTCTTGGTTCTGCCTCCGGCAGTCCAAAACCATCGGATTCCTGTGAATCGAAAAACAAAACAGAAACATAAGGTTACCAATCCGATTTATACGTTAAAAATCTCAAACAAACCTAATCGAAAGTTAAAGGACTGAATTTTCATATGGAATGAATGATCATGAAACCTTGAATCCATTGATTCGATATTAAACATAAATCACAATGCATTCTAAGATCGTTGCCCCCTAAGATTCGAACAAATTCATACACGTGTTCCGAATTGAAAATTCCAATTGTATGCTCAACATGATTAACGGAAAGATCTCAACAATTGTCGTTCATGAAATTTGAATACGTGATTGTATAACATGACTCATAATATCAAATGAGAAAATGAGATTAAAAAACAAACACACATTAGAAATAACTAAACTTACATGCAAAACCAAATGGCAATGAACGTGCCCTCAGAGAGACTGCCAACCTTCCGGCCTTCGGAAAATCGACGATGATTCCTTACCGGCCTGAATATCAGCCGCCTCGGTTTTCCGTCGACGGCGACCTATGAGTAATGGGGGGAGATTGAAAATTCGAGAAAGTAACAAAATCGAAAAATGAAATGGACAGAGAGGGGATGAGAGAGAAACCAGATGAAAATTATAAGGCCTTGCTTAGACTTAGGGGTTTCTTTCTCTCTCTACTTTCCATTGCGCGTCCTCATCTTTACTAATTTCTTGCAATCCAAGGCAGTATTTTCCCTTATCGTCCTCGTCGGAGTCGGGGCAAGTAGACACAACTATATCTCCTCTAACCACGTTGTATAGGGAAATATTTTGAGTGTAACGGTCGCCCTAAAGTTGATTTGGCTACGTAATAGTACCCGCTAGTATTTTCTATTATATTTTTATAGCCTTGTTTGGATGTGTTTTTAAAATAATTGAAAACGTTTTTAGAAAAATGTTAGGCGCTAGTCAGGCAACGGAGTGGGGCCAATCAACTACGCGCCTAGGCGAGATTTAGACAGGAGCCTAGATGGATTTAAATTATCGTAAAATAAGCATTAAACAATATCTACATTATTTTTAAAAAGTAATACAATATTTATAGATAATGTGAGAGTTTAAGATAAATAGTGGGGGTATTTAAAGAGAAAACAAAAATACATACAAGAATAAAAAATAAAAAAAAAGGAGAGAAACGGGTAAAGTGGGGTTAGAAGAGAAAAAAAAAAGGGGAAATGGGTAAACAAACAAGTGGGGCAGAAAGGTAAAGATCAGAAGAGAAGTGGTGAATCTGGGTCAGTACAGTGTTTTAAGAGAAAAAAAAATAAACAAATGGTCAGCATAATGAAATCGATTTTTTTTTTTTGCCAAACGACGCTGTTTTGTACAGGGAATATCAAACTCATAATCCTTCATCTTCTTCCCAAGTTCGCCGCTCTGCAACCAGTAGCGGATTCAAGATTTTAACATCTGGTGGTCCCAATATAAAGCGCCAGAAAAATTAAACGAAAGCAACATTGAATAATTAAACAATGAATTACAGTTTTTCATTCATAATCTTTGTACAAACAACATTACAAGCTACAAGGACTAAATTTCTCCAAGACGAGATTATACTTTGAAACGTGTCATGATAATTTCATTGTTAATACAAGAACATACATATTTCTCAATGTGAACAACAAAATTATCATTTAACCATTGAATCCCCATTTTATTGCAAAATAAACTCTTAATGATATTTATGGCAGAAAATACTTTCCACCATATCAATGTATAAAAATAAAATACAATATTAATTGGTAAAGCTAAAACATTATAAAAGAACCAACAAAACAAGGTGCAAATAATATAAAAAAAAATTATAATAAATTATCAAAAACGAAAATCTACTACGAATGTAACATTTTATTTATTCAAAATAAAGATAACACTTACTTAAATTTTGGAAATGAGGGGATTATTAGGAAAAAGAAACAAAATTAAATTGAATAGTTAATTAGGAAGTGGACCGTATTAAGCACAACACGTGGCTTTTTTAAATTTTTTTAATAACAAATGTTGAGGCATTCAGCCTCCCACGTAGCTTAGGAGAGTGCTTTCAAACCTATACCAAAAGCGCACCGTTTCGCTTAAATGGTTAGTCTCCTTCTTCTTCTTCTCTTTCTGGTCTTCAGACGGCCATAACACAGCAGCCGCCGCTGCTCTTTTCCTCCATCACATACCCAGACATGGGTGGTCCAAGGAGGTCTCACGGCCATTGATCTGAACTTTTGGTGCCCAGGTCCCTTAAACAAGCCCAGTCCTGTTGCTCGCAGCAGCAGAAACCAGATCACTGGAGCGGGAATACTCATTTCCGACGAGAGCGGAGGGGCTGAACCAACGCTCCTAGGCGTGTTTTCCGGCAATGGGAGGGGCGACCGCCACTCCTCGCCCTCACGTAGCTTCGCCACTGCTTTCAGTTATTTTTAAAACACATCCAAACGAGCTTCATATTTTTCAGTCCAAAAATTCACTAAACAATGCTTATGCGGAAAGATAAATAGTAAGACTACTTCCCAATAGCGTAAACTGTTTTCCCGCAAGAAGAAGGTTTTGGCAAAATCCAACAATCGGGTGCTTCACAAAAACAATTCGAGAAAATTACTCACGATTTTAGTCGGTTTTTCAAAGTCGTACAAAGAGCGACCGTTTTCGCTACCTAGGATATATCTTGCAAAAGAACGGAGAATTAGATGGAGACCTCAACCATAGAATACAAGTAGGATGGATGAAATGGAAGAGTGCATCAGGCGTGTTGTGTGACCTCTGTATGCCATTGAAGCTCAAGGGAAAAATTTATAGGACGACAATAAGGCCGGCGATGCTGTATGGCACAAAATGTTGGGCGGTGAAGCATCAACACGTACATAAAATAAGTGTAGCGGAAATGAGGATGCTTCGTTGGATGTGTGGGCACACGAGAAAGGAAAAGATTAGGAATGAAGATATTCAAAGTAAAGTAGGAGTAGCTGAAATTGAAGGAAAGATGAGAGAAAATCGATTACGGTGGTTTGGACATGTGCAAAGAAGGTCTACTGACGCTCCGGTTAGAAGATGCGACTACGGAACAGAGGTCCAGGGCCGAAGGGGTAGAGGAAGACCTAGGAAAACTTTGGAAGAGACTCTTAGAAAAGACTTAAAAGTATTTGGATCTAACGGAGGACATGACACAGAACTAAGCGCAATAGCGTTATAGGTTTCATACAGCCGACCCCAAAAGAGTAATGTTGGTCCAAAATTACTCTTGGATCAAATTGTTGTTGTTGTTTCAAAGTCGTACAAAAACAATCATAAAACCTACTTTTTATGGAACTTTCGCCGTGCCACAAAATTCTTTATATTAATGTTGGTCATTCCGATGATGTTCTGAACGATCAAACTCCATTCTGGCTATGTTCTTGTCCCCGAAAGAGTAATGTGCGCAGCCATTTTAATACGAGTACAAATTCAATTTAAGGTTTATTTTGTTTATTATGTTCTAGGTAGAATGCTATGGTGCAAAGTGGATTTGAATTTGATGTGCTAATACGAAGCATTAAACCTATTTGGAATGAAAAATTCATATATACACGAGAAAGCTCGAGATTAATATCAATATAAACGTCGATACAGGGGACGTGGAGAATGCAATACCTTTCGATATGCAACTGAATCCAGCTGAAACAAACAATCAAAGATTTGATATTACTGGTACAAACAAATGTAGGCCTTCCGGCTTCCTCCAAGGCTCCGATCCATACGGCATCCTCCCTTCTCCCAACTTTGCAGATGTTGGACTCCAATGGATCTTCAAAATCACAATCTAACACTATTTGAAATGAACTTTACGAAACAACATAGATTCCAGACGAGCAACCAGTTCACAGAAAAGAAATATACCGGTTGCAACGAGAAATCATCAGTGTCACGCAGTATGCTATGATGCTTCATATACATTCTGCAGCCGCCTGTCAATCTTTGGCTATAAAACTTCCACTTCTAGAACATAATGAGGTTCAATGAACATTGTACAACGAAAACTTCGAGTAAGAGCCGTGTCAATACATAAAACAGTACGCCGAGCATTATTGACACGGGAAGAGCTGGCAAAGCTTTCTGATACACAGCTAACAGTATCAGAGTAACTCCAAGCCCACCTATGATGGCAAGATAACACGCATACACCGTCATAAAATCATACATTGCCGCCCTCCCGACTAAAACACTGTAGAAGATGAAGTCTCCCAATCCCAGCTTGATTGAACCGGAGGACCCCAATCCGATGCCCTCAAGCAGCAAACTTTCACTCGCCGCAACATCTTCCTGCCTGCGAGGCTGAACATTCGCTACACGCTCGAGTAATGGGGCAGATAGCTCTTGATCCCTATCTGGAGTCCGCCCCTCTTCAGCTCTAACCAAACTCGAATCATTATCAACATTGCCAAACTCACCAAGATTCGAATTTGAATTCGGATTCTCATTCCCAATACTCGAATTCTCATTTCTCCTATCTCTCCAAACCCTCCTCTCACCCACATTACCCTGAGAATCATGAGGAGTCACGGGCCTGGCCTCGTAAACCAAAGCCGGAATCTCCTCATCCCTAGAGATTGCCAGCTCCACCAATAACCTCAACGGCCCGACGGGCAACAAAACCGCGGCAAGATCATACAATGCCATGGCAACCAACAGCACCCAAGTTGTCCACTCAGGCAACAACGTAAACCAATAAGCAACCAGCATTCCAATCAAAACCAAATACCCCTGCGTCACGAAAATCGCCATTTTCGACATAAACACCGCCAAAACCCCAACAACAGCAAAATTGAACAACACCAAAAGAAACGTAATCGAATCGACCGGAACATGAAAGTCCTCAATCAAAAAAAGGGCGATTTCTCCGCCCATGAAACCCAGAACAACAAAAGACGAAAAACCCATGTAGATTTTGAGGAACCTGGTGCATCTGAGGTAAAAAAGGAGCACCAAAACGAACGTGACGACAGTGACGACGGCGACAAAAACGAGGGAGTTTAAGAGGGCACCTACGAATTTGTCCCAGGAGGAGTCCGAGGCGGTCTCGTCGTACGCAATGGTGGCGATTGAGGTCGCCGTCTCCGACGAGGATGAAGCGTCGTCGGTGAGGACAGTGACCAGAAGGACCACCAGCAGCATACAGACGGAGACCGGAGTGATGATTCTGATCAGTTCCTCGCCCAGGGATTCGAGAACTGTTGTGGGTCTTGGGTTTTGGGCCATTGGGTGTTCGACAATCGGATCAATTTCGGATCTTGGGGTGGATTTTGGGATTTTGGATTTGAGATTTGGTCGAGGCTGAGAGAGTTCAGCTGAGAAATGTTTCGCAGGTGTTTTGGTGAAAGAACCGCTTGGACTGGTCGATGGCGTTGGGGAAATAATCTTAGCCGCACATCTCTTTGACTTTTACTATTTTTTTTTTCCAAAGAGATGTTATATCTACCCATCTATTTTTATTTCTTGAACACTTTTTTAATTTTCGACCGTCAATGAATTGACCTATTTTTTGAAAGGAAGTAGTATCACCGTTTTTTTACTTCATGTACGCTATTGTTAGTTTTTGCTTATCAATTTTGTATGTATGAGAATGAATGTATGAATAGCACGACATTTTTTCAAACGATGACATTAATATTTTATTAATTTTCCTGTGATTAGTTGATTTTCTTAGCAAATATTAGAATGACAATTTTAGACGTAAAAGAGGGAGAAGTATTCATGCCAAAGACAATTGATGGTTTTGTCAATTTTAAAAGATATAAGAAGTCTGCTTGATCACGTGTTTTGCAAAAACATTAAAATGCAAATAAGTGACAAAGTTGAATATTTTTTCTTTTAACAATACAAAGTTAAACATTAAAGTACTTAAGAATATGATTATCTCATATGCTTAATTACATTTAAAAGAACCCATATCCTCTCCAGATCTAAAAAAATTGAGCTTAAGGATCAATGATCCGACCCGTTGAAATTTAATTTAACGGCTACAATTATTAGAACTTTTAGAGGGGCCCTTTGTTTGTAGTATCTATGACATTATGAAGGAATATTATTATTCGACTCACCACGGCTATCACAACGATCCGTCTGTCCCTCAATTCACTCCACCACCAACCTAAAAGAGCCCCTAATGAAGAAAAAAAAAATGAAAATGACGGGATAGGATGCCCAAACAAAGCCATTTTAAAGCAAAAACCGCTCTAAAGGGGGTCAATTCACCCGAAAAAGAAGGAAAAAGACTCAACAATTTACAAATCTCTTTTTTTTAGCCCGATATCATTCCTAGATCGATCAATGCAACAACAATTGCTTTATTTCGAAAAAGGAATCTCCAGCCAAAGCCTGGGGCTGGGCCTACCTCCATCCCTAGAGGAGCCGTATGAGGCGGAAGCTCCACATACGGATTTGAAGCCGAGCCTTTCCAGCAATGGGGCCTAGGGACCGATATGATGATCGGTTTAGGTAGGGCGGCCGACCTACTACAGGCACCTATAGGGATTAAGAGGAGGAGATCCGGAGAGGATCCCTTTCTATTTTAAGGTTCTTTAAAGGATAGCTTGCCCGGCCGTCCCAGAAACCATATAACAACCCAATACAAACGTCCCACGTGGAGGAAGTACCGCCCAGTAAATATCCACAAACCCTCAACGTCATACCTCTAATCCAACGGCTGTAAATTCGGCCCCAAACTCGACGGATCAGATCTCCCAGAGCCCTCATATATCCAACTCCTCCCATTTTCCACATAAACCCTATTCGAAATCAAAATCCTTAGGGTTTTAATCGGTCCCCTGAGATCAGAGTGACGGAGTGAGAATCGGACAAGGTAAATCTCCGGCGACCCCTCGCTCCGATCTTACGTATGTTATTGTTATGCTTCCGATGATCTCGATATCGCCGTTTGATTTGGTTTTTGTTTAATTTTTCGAAGGGATTTGTGGTTTTTGATATTTGCATGTGGGGGTTTTGTATACGATCCGTATGTGGATTTATCTGCCTGTGTGTGTGATTGTAGTTTCTAGGGTTTTAAAAGTGAAGTTTTGATTTGTGGAGTTCATGGATGCTGCGGAACGGCTGAACTTATGTGTGTTTGCGGTGGGAAATTTTTGGGGTGTAGTTTTTCGATTTATCGAATATCGGGTGGAAATAAAGTGTTCTGCTTTAGATTTTTCGTATGGTTTTGTGGATTCATCGAAATGGGTTTTTTTAGTCAACTTCATTTGAATCATTTCCCTGCGCTTTGTTAGGAACCAAGGAGAATTTAATTTGTTTTTTGTGATTTTGTAACCCTTTTGAAGTGGGGAACTGCTTGATCCCGTCGCATTCTTATTGGGTTTGTTTTGTTTCAGTAGTAGTAGATGAAGAAATTATTTTCGATATCGTTGTGTGGGTATCTAATTAATCTGTCTTTGGTTATGTATTATTTAATCACGATATTTGTGTTAACATGATAACATGTGTAGTGTTTTGCCACTTTTCGGTACTTGTGTTAAACAACAGAATGATTGCTGTGTTACGATAGAGATTTGTTTATTGAAGCTTGTTGTCTTGTGCTTTCTTTTAGGTGAATACGATGGCTTTTTTAAGTAAAATTGGGAGCATACTTAGGCAGACTGCACACAAGCAGATCAGGTCTGAAGTATCTCCTTTCAAATTGTCCATCCATCAAGCTATAAGATGCATGTCATCCATGGGAAGCTCAAAGCTCTTCATCGGAGGTGATTTCAGAATTCTCCGATAGTTCCAAATATGATATTCCTTCCCTCATGTTGCTTGATTTTGTGGTAAGATGCCCTCCACTTTTATGATGCAGGTGTTTCGTACCAGACAGATGAACAGAGTCTGAGGGAGGCATTTCAAAAATACGGTGAAGTTGTAGACGGTATGTAATTAGTACTTGTGTTAGTTTTGGGGCTTCTAGACAAAATTGGACTTGTGCGACTTTATAAGCTAAGGAAGTTATGAAAATGCATTAGATTATACATGGACTTCCAGTGGCCTTTTATTTTCCGGGATTGTCAAATGGGTCAGATGACTGTCAAATGCTTATGACTTGGTGAAGTGTGGATGTGGGCTTCACTTCTTTTATTATCCCTTTGTTTTTCTTTATTGTGAACTTCTGTTGTTGCGTCATGTATCTCCGTCATTCCATTTGCATTCTCTGATGATAATTCTCACATTTTACTTTCCATACACGTTTGTAAAGTTTGAAAGAATGTCTGATGCTGATTGACCTGATAAATCTTGCAGCAAGAATCATCATGGACCGTGAAAGTGGTAGATCAAGAGGATTTGGGTTCGTTACTTTCACTTCTAATGAGGAGGCAGCTAGTGCTCTCGAGGCCTTGGATGGGCAGGTAGTTATTTGTTGTTATGCTCTTTCTTATTTTTGTTAAATGTTATTGGTTAATTGTTGTTTATTGAAATCGTTTGTTTATTAGATGCGTTGACGAGTAGTTTTGAGTACTGAATTAGCGTCTGGGATTTAAAATTTAGATACTAGTAGGTGAAACAATACATTCAATTTTGAAACATTAAAGTAAGACAAAACATTTTTGTAACATGAAATTGCATTAGTATAGTAGTCTTATGAAATATGAACTGTTATTCATATACCTTTGCAACTGTAAAATTTTGTCTGAAAATACATTCAATTTTGAAACATTAAAATAAGACAAAACATGTTTGTAAAATGAAATTGCATTAGTACAGTAGTCTTATGAAATAGTAACTGTTATTCATATACCTTTGCAACTGTAAAATTTTGTCTGAAAATCCTTAGGAGCTTCATGGCCGACGAGTAAGGGTGAATTATGCTACTGAAAGACCTCGCCCCAGCTATAATAATTACTATGATGGTCAAAATAGTTCTGCACCTGGTGGTGGATTTAGTAACTATGGACCTGGTGGAGGTGACAGCTATGGAAGAGGAAACCCTGGATATGGTCCAGGAAGCTACAACAGTCCTAGCAATTATCCAAGTGCAAACACTTACGATGCTCCCGGTGGAAGTAGCAACAATTTTGGTGTTGGTAGTGGTGATAACTTTGGTGTTGGTGGTGACAACAGCTTTGGCACTCCTGATGCTCCATTTGGAGAGAACAAACCTGGCTTTGGCCTGGATGATCCATTGGAAGGAAACGATAGGGACGATGATGACGCGGGTGACTTTGCCAAGAGGGCCTGATTATAATTATTAGATTTCAGGGGCAAACTTGGTTTGCTTCTCCGGCAGTGCTACAAGTAGATTGTTTTCTGTTTATGTTACAGCCATCTAATCTTCCCTTCCCCCTCTCTCTTAACTATTTTATTTCATTTTGTGTCGTATTTGCCTGTCACAATCTTCATGCACGTTTGGGTGCGCTTTGTTAATGAAGGACCTTGAATTGTGGAAATAATTGTTGATTCATTATCTTCCTCTTGAAATGTATGCCAAGTTGAAAAAAGTCTTAGTCTCGATTCTTGCCAAAGGCGAATTTGATCCATATTTTTGCTACCTCATTGTATGCCTAGTTGAAGGAAAGGTCTTAGGTTTGTATCTCGTCAAAGACCAATTTGAACCATATTTTTGCTACCTCATTGTGAGGTTAAGTTCACTTCTTCTCTCTGTGTAAATGGTATCGTTTGTTAAAAAAAAAAATGTTCTTGGACAAAAGATAGCTAGCTATGGCTCCTACTCAGTTTTAATTTTCCGTTCGTCTTGTGAGAAAGACGATAAAGTTGTAAAGTTTTAACTTGGGGTTTCAAAAAGCACATTAGACTGGTGTGTCTGCCTCTTGCACTCAAGTTTGAAACTCTCTTTGCCGCTTCCTGGCGTCAGGCTGAAATCAGCTCTCCGTATATTAGAGTAGTTTAGCACCGAGAACAGCCTCATCCAATGAACCGTAATAAAAGAAAGGGTAAATTACAAAAAACTACCTCAACTATTGGGGTCACGACAATTTCATACCTCATCTTTTAAAATTGACAATGTCATACCTCATCTTTAGAATTTGGTCCAATGTTATACCTTCCGTTAGCTGACCGTTAATTTGTCAGTTAAATGCTGACGTGGCTTGATCCAGACCCCACTTTCTATTATAAAATTAATAAAATATTAAAAGAAAATTATTTAATATTTTTTAAATATTAAAATAATAAAAAAAAGTAAATAAATAAAAAATAAAAAATAAAAAAGCCAAAACCTTTTCATCCCTTCCCCCCCTCCCCTCCATGTCTCTCTCTTTTCTCCCCATCTTCATCTTCTTCCCTTTTCCCCTGCAACCCAGAAGAAAAAAAAAAAAAAAACCCAAACTTCCCCTTCCCCTTAATATTTTTTTTATTTTTAATTTTTTTATGGGTTACAGGTTGCATCCCCAAAAAAACCCAGAAACCCTTCCCACCCACCCCCCACCTTCCTCCACCACCCACCCTCTCTCTCTCTCTCTCGCCTCTCTCTTCTCTCTCTCACCCTCTCTCAGCTCTCGACTCTCAACTCTCTAGTCCCTGTTCATGTACACACACACAAAAAAAAAAAAAAAAACAAACAAAAACAGTGGTGACCGAAATCTGGGTTTGAAAGGCCACGGGTGCACTGGGGGTTTCTCCTAGTTTTCTGAGCTTGCGGTGGTCCAGCGCCATCGCGGGGTGTCTTGCGGTGTGCGTGGGTGTGAGATCGGGGAGGGAGAGATTCGAGAGAGAGGTGAGAGTCGAGAGCTGAAAGAGGGTGAAAGAGAGAAAGGGCGGGTGGGAAGGGTCTCTGGGTTTTTTTGGGGATGTAGGTTGCAGGGAAAAAGAAGAGAGAGGACCAGAATCTGGGTTTAAAAGGGCACAGGTGCACCGGGGGTTTCTCATGGTTTTATGAGCTCTGTCAATCAGAGGCGAGGAAGAGGGAAGGGAGGTCCTTTGGGGTTGCGGTGGTCCAGCGCCATCCCGGGGTGTCGTGGTGTGCATGGGTGTGAGATCGGGGAGGGAGAGATCCGAGAGAAAGGTGAGAGTCGAGAGCTGGGAGAGGGTGAGAGAGAAGAGATAGAGGCGAGGGAGAGAGGAAAGAGAGAGGGCAGGTGGTGGAGGAAGGTTGGGGGGTCTGGTGGGAAGGGTTTCTGGGTTTTTTTGGGGATGCAGGTTGCAGGGAAAGAGAACAGAAAGGCGAGAGAGAGAGATGAGAGAGAGAGAGAGGGTGATGGAGGTAGGTTGGGGAAGGATTTGTAAAGGTGGATCGGGGGTAGGGGTGGCGGTGGGGTGGGGAGGGGGGAAGACAAACTGTGGGTGGGGTGGGGTGGGGGGGGGGAGGGAAGACAATTTATTTTTTTATTATTTTTTTTCTTCTTTTTTTCTGGGTTGCAGGTATGGGGAAGAGGGGAAGAAGATGAAGATGGGGGAGGAGGGAAGGGACGAAAGGTTTTGATTTTTTTTTTTTTTTTTTTGGTTTTTTTTACTTTTCTTTGTTATTCTAATATTTAAAATATATTAAATGATTTTTTTAGTTTTTTTTAATATTTTATTAATTTTTTAATAGAAAGTGGGGTCTGGATCAAGCCACGTCAGCATTTAACTGACAAATTAACGGCCAGGCTAACGGAGTATAACATTGACCAAATTCTAAAGATGAGGTATGACATTGTCAATTTTAAAAATGAGGTATGAAACTATCGTGACCCCAATAATTGAGGTAGTTTTTTGTAATTTACCCTAAAAGAAACTACCCTTGCATTTGTGTATGACTTCACTCTTAAAAAGAGAGAAAAAGGGACAGAAACAAGGAAGAGTGCATAAAACTGAAAATGTTGGAGCAAAGTTTCTGATGATTCGATAACGAAAGCCTCGAAAAGCTTCAGTAATCAGTAAACATGGACAACGTTACAAACGAATGGCGTATTAGTTTTGGCTATAGAATGAATACCTAACCTTTCTATATTCTCATATTTTCTACGAATCTATACACTGCAAAACTTAATTCCTGTTTTTGACTCAACTCTTGTTCTCATCAAGTGACTGGAACCACCTTTGTGCATTCAGGACTACCGGAGAACCTTTCTTGGCCTTCTCCACAATCTGCATTATCAACTGTTTCTCCATCTCAGGGTCGGAATCATCACTATTCTCCCCACTGACAGATGAATTCTTTGAGTGCCGAACCCTGGAAATGCGCTCCTTATCTGAGATACTTACTTTGCTCTTGAACGAAAGGAGATCATCACGCCCGGTTTCCTCTTTACTGGAACCAAAATGTTTCACAGAACCATCTAACCCATCACTTTGAGTTTGACCGGGGCTTTGAAGCCTGAATGTTTCAAAAACTTGACAAGGTGAATCATCACCTACGGTTTCCTCTTTACTGAAAGCAAGATTCCCCACGGAACCAGTCACCAGTTCACTTTGAGTTTGACCGGAGCTTTGAATCCTGAATGTTTCAAAAGCTTGAAGAGGTGAATCACCACCTGCGGTTTCCCCTTTACTGAAAGCAAAATTCCCCGCGGAACCATTCACCTCTTCACTTTGAGTTTGACTCTGGCTCTGAGAGCTGAATGTTTCAAAAATCGGACAAGGTGAATCCTCCCCTTCGGATTCACTGATCTTCATCAACTCTTCATAAGCCTCATTGTACGCATCTAAAGCTTCTCCCGATAAGTTCATGACTAGAGGCTCTTCTGCGGTTTTGCATTTTTCTGCAGAATTCGTAATCTCATGGATTGCGGAATGTCTGTGATTGTCTGATAAGTCTCTCCAAGAATCCTTGTGCTTCAACTCTGTGATTTGGACCTTCCTTTGGCTGTTTTGTAGAGCCACCTCAAGCTCCTGGACACGTTCTTCAAGTCTTGATTGGATAACTTCATGCAGACGCAAACTAAGCTCTCTGGGAGAAACTGCATAGTTTGCACAGTGATGATCCGTAGAGGTACTGCTTGCCTCTTCGTTAGACCCGGGTTGGCCAACAGATAACCCACCAACCAAGTCAGCTCTCAGCTCACCTTGAGCAAAATCTGCCATTAAGTTTGGGTCAAGCTGCACAAATTATCAGCTCCGTTAGCACTTAAACAATCTGCTGAGATCACTACATTAGCCAAAAAGCGCATTTGAATTATAGAAAACCGGTAATGCATGGGTCCTATGGGATTAGCATTCATGTTCTAGAAAGACACGATACTAGAACTGAAACTTCAGAGCAGAAAATCATTTACATGGCCAAACGGATATGTAATACAGTGAGATACTTGAACCCAATTAACAAAGAATCAATGCAAAACTAAAATGTAAAGATGTGCGGCTTAAACATAGGAATACAAAGATAAACATACACTTACCTCAGCAACATCGATTGATCTTCTCTCCGGAATAGAAGTGTTCATGTTTAGCCCCAACCTCTCAAGTTCAGCTTCAAGCTCTGCCTCTATTTTACTAATCGACTCTGAACTCTCTTCTGCTTTCCGGTCATATGAATTTTTATCATCATATTTGTCCATATTCTGTTCAGTAGAAAAAGAATTTGGCGCCTTATCAAAAACCAAACTGTCACAAGTATCTTGTGCACCATAATTCTCATTAGCTATTTCCTTCACTGTTACTGAATCTTTCATTTCGAGTTCCTCCTCTAGATCCTGAACCAAGTTCTCCGTCTGCTTCAACAAATCTTGCAACTTGTCAACTTCCCTTTTATTTGCTATAAAAGAAGATATTATGCCAATAGAAATCCCAAGACAGAGAAGAACTGCTCCATCCAGTGAACCTGATGAAGGGAAAAGCATTAGGACATGAACTGAGATAAGTTAGAAATACCGCACACAAATAAGTAGCAACTGGGAAATTGAGTGAACATAAATTTCAGCTTCTACGATTGGTTGCAGTCATATATGCATTTGGGACCTTGATTAGTCTCTTGGACTTAATAACTTAATAGAGCCATTAACATATAAACAAGACTTTTCCCTTGATTAGCAACCTAACAACCCCAGAGAATATACATTTTCCCCTCTTGCAATATAATACCATATTTCCTAAGGAATTGAATATGCCAAGGAAAGGACAGGACACAAAAGAAAAAAATTAAGCAAGAATACATACTCGAATAGCCTCTAAAGTCTAAAACGAAGATAGGTTACCCTAATGAAGCGGAATTCTAGTCAAGAAACATCTGGATATTATTGAGAATTAAACCAAAAATAAATTACCCCTTCAATAGGAGAGAGGACTACCTTCAGAATGTAAGTGTTTTCCATTGACCAATTTACTGGCACTGCTCAATTTTCCATTCCTCCCCTTTCCTGTCTTACTTTTCGTCTTCTTGGGCAGATCCAAATAACCAAGTTTTGGTGGTGGAGGAAACCCACATGCATTTTCATTAGTTTCCAAATAGGCTTCCTTATGCAGCTTATTTTCCGCGACCCCAATCTGAGCTCTGAAATGGTCACCACTTGCTCTGCTGATAATTCGGTTTCCATCAGTCACAAACAATGGTCTCATACTTGGACTGGATGGCGATGGAAGGGCAAGCACATGTTCCACTTCAGCACGCTCTTTATATAACTGAGCCATAAGGCAACTCTCTAAGGAATTTACTGGCTTAATCACATGCCCATATGAACGCTCTGTTCTAATAGAACTTTTGTTCCTCAGAGGAACACGAAAAGAACCTCTTTCTCCACTCGAAGATTTAGGCATCGTGGCACCGGTACTATCATCAATATCATGACTTATCCAAGCCCCATCCCCATTCTCATTTTCATTTCCCGAGTATTCCGGTGACATATGTGATAAAGAAAGTACATTGCAATCCTTGTAATTCACCAAGCCTCCCAGCTTTTCACCATCATACCCGCTAGTAGAAGCCACTTCTGTCCCACAAGAACTTTCTGACAAGTAAGCATCTGAAGCCTTTTTGCTGTCATTACAAATGTCATCACCCACTTTCTTTCTGTGTCCTAGTCTGTGTAAAGGGTGGCTTGAGGATTCAGATTTGTCAAGATTTGCATCCCCAAAAGGAAAATTTAATAAGCCATCTTTACCCCCATTCTTGGATATGTTCTGCCAATACTTGGTCAAATATCCAGCGCCTGCCGCTGCTGCAACAACCCACAAGTCCATATCTTCTCTCCTTTCGAAACCAGATTCCACCGAGGAAACTTTCCTCTCTTTCAGTTCTCAATACCAACAACCCACAACCAAGAATTTGCCAACTTTGAAGGGGGAAAATGTTTGAACCTAAGGATCAAAAACCCTTTATTGTTTCGGCACAATCGGTTATGAAAATGCATGCTTAAACTAACAACCACAGATTTGTGGAAGTAAAATAGCTGCACAATTCAACAGAACAGAATTCCCAGCATTCAAAATCCGGAAAATAACAAAGATACTACTTCTGAAGAAGAACAAAACAATGAAAAGGCTTCATAAGGCAAGTCCCAAATACAGAAAAAAACCTCAGCTTCTGCAGCAACAACCAACTGGGGAGCCAAATTCCTCAAAAATCACAGAAGATAATCAACCAAGAGATACAAGAACAACGGCATATCAGAAGCAAGAAACCAAATTTAAAGCTGAAAATCTAGACTCTACCCAATACTAACAGCAAGTTAGCAACCTACACGCACTGAGAGTTCATCAAAGAACAAACCTCAATATCTCCGAAAATGCAATAACATCCCAGAAATTCCAAGATATCGAAAATCTGAGCTATACCCAATTGAAAGCAAGTTCTGATAGCCGCAGAAAACCCATTTGACAGACCGCCATTGTCAAGAAGGTGAAAACAGCTGGGAGCTCTTCGTCTTCTTGGCGATGGAGGAGAGAGAAAACAAAATTAAAAGGAGAGAGAAAGAAGCTTACTTTAACGAAGCAGTGAGTTCGTGAGGCGAATCTGAGAGAAACCCAGCATTTGGAAGATGGATTTTCTGAATCTTTGAAGAAGAAATTGGAATCTCCGGAGGAAGAATAACCAAACCACCCGTTTTGCTCTGTTATCTACAGAGCGATACACCTCTCAAACCCACGTTCTTTTCATTTGATAAACCAGGGGATTTTTTTCCTTTCATTTTTTCTAAAAAGAATTTCAAGTGCGCCGATTGGTTTAATAATCTAATTTTCTAAAAATGATAAAATATCGGAATTGTTTTGAACATCTTCAATAATACTGATTAAATTTTTATTTTAACTTGCCAAATGACCCACATGTTTGCTAGATACTGCTTCCAGCGATACTATCTATAACCTCGTTTGATAATATTTTTAAAATGACTAAAAACGTTATATGTCTAATACTTCTTGCAAAAGACGTAAAACTTTTTCATGAAGTGAGTGAGATTTGCCAATTATATCTTAATAAAATATGTCCATCTTTGAGGTAAAAAAAAAAAAAAGGTTAAACAAATTGATCGGCTTTCTCTATCCCTTCTCTTAGATATTAACACCCTTTCCACTCTATCCCTTCTCTTAGATATTAACACCCTTTCCAGACGGAAAAGGATCCTCGCTGGAGCCTTTTTTTAGGAATCTTAGGGATTCCGTGATCATGACCGTTTATCGTATATTATGCGATCAGTTTTCGTTAGGTACTATGTATATTTAATTTTAAATTTTGAAATAATTTTTGGCCGCATGATGTACGATGAACGATCACAGAATCCCTATGATCCCTTGGAAAAGGATCCTTTTCCAAACAACCACCAAACAAAGCATGCGTTTTGATAGAATTAGTGAAAATAAATACCAACCACTTTGTTGACCTCTGTATCTTTCTAAAGTTAGAAACATGTCACATTTGACAAAGGTTGTCAAACTATTCTTTTGCTGGGGCCATGCAAATTTTTTTTTAGTGTAATTTTGTTCATTTCTTTTGAGTGGTCATTATCCTATTTATTATTGTTAGATGAATTTAGATTTTGAGATTTATATATATTCACTGCATAGATCTTAAAATTTAAATTTGTCTAACGAAGATAAATAAGGTGGTTAATATCACCATCATTTGAGCGATGAACATCATAAAATTAGGTTAGGTTATGTGAAAAGGACAGAAAAGGTAAGACACTTTCACTCCAATCCTAATTGATTTGAGAGCAAGCAATCCCACATGGATGGAGCCCTTGCCACAACACATGACACTCGAAACTGCTTCACTTTCCACCCAAAACCAAAGAAAGATGATAGAAAGCAACTGTTTAATTAATAATGTTGCAAAAAAGGTGCACTTGAATTTTCAGGATATTGATGTGTTGTCAAATGTCCTTTTATATGAGAAGAGATCCAGAAACGGATATCTTCCACCAAGATTATTGGATCAAGTGATTCGGACCTTTAAAATTGCATCTAACAACTCAGTTATTTTGATCTCTTAAAAGCTATAATAATTTTTTACCGTTAGATGAAATTTTAAAAGACCAAATAACTTGATCCGATGGCCTTGGTGGAAGATATTCAGAGAGGATCTCTTCCCCTTTTATATTTGGTATTTGAGTTTGAATGATTCAATTGGCCAAACCCCTGCTCTTTTATTTATTTATCACATAATTTTAAATATTCGAGGTGAGAACTTTTTCGCAATTGGAATGTCCTTACGACGGTGTTTTAGATTCAATCACGCATTGTCATGTGAGAAAATGCAATTTGTTCGGAAATGCCTT
This sequence comes from Cotoneaster glaucophyllus, assembly GCA_036320875.1. NCBI lineage: Eukaryota > Viridiplantae > Streptophyta > Magnoliopsida > Rosales > Rosaceae > Cotoneaster > Cotoneaster glaucophyllus. The sequence continues at coordinate 25,965,821 of CM070065.1, read as the reverse complement.
TACCTCCGTGACATGCCAAATTTGTGTATGGAAACAAGTTTCTCTGGAAATCAAACTTGAGGAAGATGATCAAGAGATGAAGATTGGAAGTGGGAATCACACACAGAGGTCATTCCAGCCGTGTTATTTATGAGGTATTCTCTTAACAAAATGCCTACCTTGCCGTAAAAAATGGATCCACGCCGGACATTAGCCGCGATCACCTTGCGCGAACGGACATTTGTTTGTTCGTTCCATTTAGCAGCCAGAACAGTAGCAGTATAAGTAGAAAGAAACTCAAGAGTCTCTACCCGACGATTGCTGGTGGCGGTGGCGGTGGCGGTGATAGAAGAAGAGATGCTGCCGCTACACTGCCAGCAGGGAGAAATTGTTTACCCAACCACCACCATCCAAGGAGAGAATCCGCACGACGAGGGCCCTTGCCCGACGGATTAACATCGGCTTAAAAGCCGATGACGAAACCAGAATACGGGCAAATCGGGAGGGGAGTGCGTAAAACCAACGTTATAAGCTGTGCACTACCAATTCTCTTGTTTTTCCTCGGAAAAAAACGCAATTTATGTGTGTATGTACACGTATTGCACGAAAGCACAATGAAAGTCTCGGCAGAAGAATTTGTGCATATGTTTCCAGTTCTCAAGCGGCTCCTTGTAAAGGTGATCCCTTTTTCTCCACTGACACGCTAGCAACTTCTCGGGTGTTATCGTTGCTCAATCCTTCGTTGAAACGTTCTCTGAGAAATTCCACGGCCATAAACGTAAGTGCTGAAGCTGGAACATACCATGTAATCCTGGGGATGCTACCTCTGAACATCCCTTTTGCACCTTCGGCCCTCCATACGCTGTGAATTGCATCCAACCAGCCTTTGTACCTAAGGTTCAATACAATATTAGATGGAACTGGACAACCCTTTTACTATCTCCGTCTAACTTCCATGCAACAAGTAATATACGGAACCATAGACAAATTTCGAACATGAATATTGTGCGGAAAAATCACACATATACCAGGTTGGATTCGGAAGGTAATTTCAAAATAATACCAATAAAAGTAACCACAAACAGAACCGATACCTCAAGGTTGATCCTTGTACTTGCAGTCTTGTTTTGATCACATCCAAGGGAGTGGTAAGATACGCACTAATGCCTAAAAAATTCAATGCAAGATAAATTACCCTAACCCTACAGAAAAAACTAATTAATGAACTCAACTATAGAGTAATGAACAATAAGCAAGGTACATACCACCAGCCAACCCTCCTAGTACAAGCCCCTCGACGGAACTATTAAAATGGAAATTTGGATCCCGTATGTATTTTTGCTTCCCATACTCTGTCAAATCTTTCAAGCCTTCGTAAAACATAACCTGCATAGCACACACGAAATCAAATTTATGATACACCAATGATCGAAATATAATGTCTGAAATTTTTAGACAAAATAAAAAATAAACTAGGGTGGGGAAATGCATGTTAAGAGTAGCGAACCCTACTTGAATACATTTTGTTATTAGGAGTTGCAACCCCATTTTCCCAATATTAAGAAGCAATAGCCAAATGTTAAGATATACAAGCGATCTCTGCCAAACCTACCATTAGACCAGCAAAAGGCACATCCCTTGCCAGTGTGGACCAGTATCTGCCAAATGAAAGAAAAAATAAATCCACAATTAGGCAAGAACATTATGGCCATAATTCGTATGTGCATATGCATGCCTGAGTGTGGCTTATCAGGGTTGTGTTTCGGTTGCATTCATGGATGGCTGTAAGCAGGCAATAACTAACGTTACTATTGGACTCATGATGAAACTGGATTGCATTTAGTACAAACTCAAACTAAGCTAGTCTGTTATTTGTTTTGTTATAAGAAACACATGTTTATTAATGAAAAATTGGTACAAGGATGATGGACAGGATGGACGAGAAAAGAGGGAAGGCGGAGCGGGGAACACCACATGGAAAATATCACACCATGAAAGATTAGAGGGGTTGATTTATAGATATACCCTGCATATAATCCTCTTAGCCCCTGGTCCTTCCATATTGAGCAGCCAGCATGGAACATCCCAGTATAGTAACCATACATTTGGCTACCAGGCTTCATAGCGATATTATCTTTCATGACAACAGAACTCCAAGAGGCCATCGTGCCTTGAACCTGCATGCGTTGCTTCATCACTTCACATGGAACATATACAACAGAACCAAGTGTATCTCCTGAAATACAGAAAGAAGGAATACAGGCATTTTGAGTCCCCTGAGGCACATGATGGCTTAAGAGTCCACAATAATTCAAGTTTCGAATACTACAACTGAAATCCTAAATGGGCCTCCATACGTAACAGCCTAGCAACAACAAGAATTAGCTGCTGAAAGCCAACCGGATGTCACTGAGTATACTGCACCAGCACAAACATTCACGTACAGATAAGAAAAGAGCACTCAGATACCAAGTTATAGTGCATTGTAACATTATGACATTTGTGTTTATTAATTGAGGAATTTGATTATATTTTGTTGCAAAGATGCTCTTGAGTTTTATGGAATGTTGATTTTTAAGTGATGGACTCTGATTGAAAGGCTTATGAGTGCCGTTCGGATTTCTAATCTGCTAAGTAGTCGTTGATCATTCATTTTGCTTAAGCTGGTCAGCTAGTCTTATATGCTTGACCTTTTTATCCTGAATTTACAAAATCTTTCGACTTACTCTGACCTTGCAGTGTTCGGCATATTAACAGCAATTGCTTTGCAAGAAACTCACATGAAATCAGCATGAATCGGATTAAAGTTTTGAGAGCTGCAGAACAACTTACCAACAGCTCCAGCAATGAAATGTGCCCAATGTCCCTCAAGTTTTGGATGTGATTCTTCAATCCACTTTTTGGTCGACTCTATGACACCAAAATATGTTGCTCCAGTTGCAAGAGAACCAGTGACACCCGGAGCTATACCCCTATAAAAGCCTACATAACTTATTAGTTACGAACTTAAGAATCAATGATTCTGAGAAGAAGTAAACATGTACTCAGAGACTGCACCAGCACTAAACCACCACAAAGAGAAAAACGAATCCCTAGGTTCAGACTTTGGAGTCCAAAACTTATGAATAAACTCCTGGTTGCTTATATTTTATGGTAAACAGAATATATCTAATCAATTTATACATGTGGGAAAAGGCAGCGTAAACATGTTACATGCAAACAAATAGGACTAAGTCGTCAATTGTGAAAACTAAAAAACTGCTTCAGAAAAGGACCAAGATGTACCTCTTAATCCATCGGCTACCCAGACCGCTCGTACCATCTGAAGTATGCTCTTCGGTTTCTGCAAACACGACATAAATCAATAACTATTGCATTTTCCAGATAAGCTATGGAACATTTTAGCACGAAAATAAAATATCCGACCCAAAACTTGAAAGTTCATTTTCTTACATAAAGTTTATAAATTTAAATTCCATTCTCAGGATTCCATGCCAAATAATTGAGCTTTACACAATACAATTGGGCATGAATTTACATCTATAACATCTTTACTCTATGATCATACCTGACTTGCAGAGAGAATAGCCTGGCTCTGAATGCGTGTTTTTACGGTGTCAACCGGATGCATCATTCCTTCCCCAAATGCTCCAGCAATAGCTCCCCACAGAAACTCCCTCATAACTACACTCACAGATTAAAAAGACAATTAAATCAAATCCTGATTTATTTTCTTCCCCAATAATAATTTTTTATAAATAAATAGACATTTCCTTTGATTTCTGCCGCTGGTTGAATTATTTTATTTCAATATTTAAATCAAGAAAATTAAAACTATGATTTTAGCTGCATGAAATCCGTTTAATCCAAATGATCGAAGCGGAAAATAGCGAAAAGCAATGCTTACCGAAGAAGTTTTTGTGATTCGTATCCGATAGGGCATGCCGTTCGCTCGAATTCGAGCTCTGTGTCGCCATGGAAATAGCTCTGAGCTCTCTCTGATCTGACTGGTTAGGGTTTAAGGGTCTTCTTCTTCGGTGAAAGGTTTGTGGGTATTGGGCGGGTTTTAGCTTTTAACGGTTCCAATTTTCGCACGCACTGACTCATGCCATGCCACTCGCGTCTGGACCAATGACATCAATTTGTGTATTCCGGACCAATAATAAGAGCTTCTTTAGATGTGCTTTTAAAATAACTGAAAACATTTTGATAAAAAAAAATTTGAAAAAAATCCTTAGTAAAAATATTAGTAAATTCTCGAAAAGCACATAACTGTTGTTTCTTGTAGAAAGCACTTAAAATGCTTTTGGAACCTAAAAATATTTTCTCTAAAAGCGCTTTCAGTCATTTTAAAATCACATCCAAACAAGCTCTACGATGCCGCGTATTTTAATTTTTGATATTCATTTGAAACACTGTTATTTTAGTATTCTCGTTTAAACCTTCCATAGCATATCGTAATATTCTTTTACTCTTTGTACGTTTCTTAACTTGATCATAATCAAATTATATTTTTGCATATTGTTTTTGACATTTGGGAGTAATCCACCTCAAACTAGCTCAAAGAGCTATTACAGATATAATACATACTTTTTAATTCCTAAAAAACTTATTTTTGTTGTTGCTACTTAAGTTTTTATTAGACAGTTTCTTTAAGATTGTTTGTTCTATACAAGCGATATTTGATAATACGATAACCCACAAGAAGTGAAATTTAAACTCAAGTGTAAAAAGGCGAGGACACTGCTGTAACCAACAGTACAAATGTGACAAAAAAAAAAAATGTCACAAACCATGTCACTTAATACTATAGTCTAGTGATATTCCTCTTCACTTGTAAGCAAGGTTATAAAAGGCGCTAGGCGCTAGTCGGGCGGCGGGATAGGGCCTAGCGCCTAGACGGCTAGGTGGAACCGGCGGAACTTAGGCCGGCGACTAGGCGGATTTAAGTAAATCTATTCTATTTCGTGTAAATAAGTGTATGTTTATACTTAAAATATACATAATTTCGTCATAAACTAGAAAATAAAATGACATATGTATTATGAAGTATTGGAACATAATGAAAACATTGGGAGTAAACATATAATGTGTGTTTATTTAAGTATTCAATAAGTCTCTTACAATTTATTGGAAACAATAAAATGCAAAAGGAAAGTTATCTATTTTTTATCTAAGTGAGTTGCAACCTAGGCAGCTGTTTAGGCGGGTCTGGGCGGGCCAGGCAGGTGACTAGGCGGTCTAGGCATTAATCGGGGCGGTGACCAGCCGCCTAGCGCCTAGGCGGTGCTAGGCGGGGATTTTTAGAACAATGCTTGTAAGTAAGAGGTCTTAAGTTCGATTCTCACTAAATACGAATTTGAATCACATTATTGTTTGCCCATTGTGAGACTTAGCCTTGAGTTTTTTAGATTTGACAGGCCGGGCCTATTGGGCCAAGCCCTGAGTTTTTCCCTTTCTTAATTGGGTTAGCTGTATACACTCAGCAATATTCAGAATACGACGTCGTTCGAAACCGCAACCTCGCAAGCACATTACGTCGAGAGAAAGTGAAAACGCACACCTGAGCTCGCAGCTCTATTTGTTATCGGATCCCAACGGCCAGTTTCTAGGGTTTCCAACCTCCGATCACCACCAATCCCCAAATCCATGGCGATGGCTGCTCTCAGACGAGAAGGGAGGCGTTTCGCCCCTTTGATCTCTCCCCATCCGATGGCCGCCGTCCGATCCTCCATCATCCCAGCCGAGTACATTCTCTATCCAAATCCGCCTTTTTTTATTTATTTTTAATTCGTATCATTTTGCTTGCATTATACTTTTTCATTGTCGTCTGTTTGGATGCCGAGGAAAATTGAGTAATAAATAAAAGAAAAGCTGATTTAGGATGGATTTTGTTAAATATATATGTGTGAAGAAATGAAAGATCAGCTTAAATTTGGGAGTGATTCAATTTGTTTGTGGAAAGTGAGAACCTTGAACATTCCTGAATTTTTTCGGCGAATAACAAATGGATAATTGAATTTTGTTAAACGGATACTACTCCAGATGTTAGGATTGTATGGAAGGCTGAAAGTATTAATTCACACAAGACGGCCTTTAGAATTTAGCGAGCGTAAATTATTGATGTTGCTTGGTTTTAATTCGTTTAAAGAGCGCTGAGCGATATCGTTTAGATTAACAAGAGAAATGCAGGAGACGATGTGTTTGGTGCATCATTGAAAGTCAACTATAGTTCTGGATTTCTCATTATGCTAAGCTTGATTTCATTTCCATGTTCTTGTATGTCTTGCTATCGTTTTCCGTTGCTTATGCCTTTTCAACAACTAAATTACTTGGTTTGGTGCACAGGGAGCAGGTACCTTTGGGAGTGCGCTCAATTTCAACTCAAATTGGTAAGAACAATCATCATGAATTAGTTATTATTTTATCCTCTTTTATTTCTGTTTTCCCTGCTTTGCAAATGGTGATGCGGTTCATTTGTAATACTTGTTGAATTCAGTTAGAAACCGGATGAAGAGTGTGAAGAATATCCAGAAAATCACAAAGGCAATGAAGATGGTTGCTGCCTCAAAGCTTCGAGCAATTCAAGTTAAAGCTGAAAATTCTCGTGGCCTGTGGCAGCCTTTCACAGCACTTCTTGGCGACACTCCCAGTATGTCTAACAGCATAATCTCCATAGGCCAATTTATATAAGTTATTTGGTTTCTTTACATTTTGCTTGTTCTTGTTAAAGACATGGCATCTTTGACAGCATACTCAATCTAGTTGCATAGTTTAGTTGCAAACAATTTTTCCGCAGTTTTTCTTTATTGTAGACTACTTAATGGACTGTTCGTCTTGCCAAGTCCTAGTGCTTTACGGAGGTGTATTTTACTCTTTGGTCCCCAAACCGCCCCATTTTCCATGCTTTCTAATTGTGCACTTTGATATTCTCGTAAGTTCCCTCATTGTAGTTGTGTAATTTTTTATTTTTTCATGCTAGGCGTCAGCGTTAAGAAGGATGTTATTATTACCATCTCTTCAGACAAAGGTTTATGTGGTGGAATTAACTCTACCTCAGTCAAGATAAGCAAGGCCTTGCGCAAGTTGAACGCTGGTATTTCTTGGAAGCTTATTGTTGGTCTGATGTCTGTTAAGTTTATATTTTATCCACATTAATATTTTTTTTTTCCATTGAAACTGTTGTAGGTCCTGAAAAGGAGACAAAATATGTCATTTTGGGGGAAAAAGCAAAGGCTCAGTTGATTCGTGACTCTAAGAAGGACATTGAGCTATGCATAACTGAGTTGCAGAAGAATCCTTTGAACTACACCCAGGTTAGTATGTTTGAGTAAAGAAAGTAATGTTTGTGTTGTGGGTATGAGCCCATGCGCTTACCTATGCAGTGGTGTTTGCTTAAAGAACCACAAAAACACTTTCCAACCTATGTGGGACATTAGCTGCATATTGGTTTTATTTTGTCTTTCTTATTTTCAATGTTTAATTGCGTTTCATACATGACATTTAGAGTCATAGGGGATCCAGTTTGGCTTTCTAGACTAGCTTTCCAAGAGGTGTTTAAAGAGTCATGAATTAAGTTAAAGTGCCTTATAAAAAGTCTCTTGGAGATGAAATTCCTTAGTTTGGCTTTCCAAGAGGTTTAAAGAGCCTCTTGGAGATGAGAGCACACGGTTCTTTATACTTGTTGGTGCCTATTAAATTCTTTTTGATGAGTTATCTTGCCAGCTTTATACGAGCAGAGTTATTAATGTGGCAGTTATACATTTTATTAGTTATCAAATGTAAAAGTTCTTACCGTCATTTGCGTGTGCCTTTTGTCCTCTCAGGTATCTGTCATAGCTGATGACATTTTGAAAAATGTTGAGTTTGATGCTTTGAGAATCGTCTTCAACAAGTTTCAGTCAGTCGTCTCATTTCTGCCAACTGTGTCAACAGTATTATCTCCCGAGGTAATAAGAATGATTCAGTTCAATTATTGCACCTCTTTTTCACTCATATTCATGTTCTGTTGTACTGGGCATTTGATACGATGTTCATACAGATTGTGGAGAGAGAATCTGAAGCTGGTGGAAAGCTTGGCGACTTAGATTCATATGAGATTGAAGGTGGTGAGACAAAGTCGGAGATACTTCAGAATTTGGCAGAGTTCCAATTTTCATGTGTAAGTTCTTTCGTTGAGGTTAGAGGCCTCGTATTTTCGTATCTGTTGGTCAAACCCCTGACCTGGTTGGACACTTAACCTCAAATTGCATTCATTGGGGTATTGTCCTAAGATTAACACTTTTGAGATCGTCTCTATAAATGTTTATATTTTACTACTTTTTGGCAGGTCATGTTCAATGCGGTGTTGGAGAATGCTTGCAGTGAGCAAGGAGCAAGGATGTCTGCCATGGACAGCTCAAGCAGAAATGCCGGAGAGATGCTTGATCGCCTCACACTCACTTATAACAGGTCCCCCTCATTCTCCTCCCCCAATTTCTTCGAAGTCCTAGCTAATCCGTTACTGTAGACATTTTTTTTTTAATTTGTTGACTTTAACATCGTGTTCCACTATAAACGACTGATCTTTCTTGGTTATATGGTTACTTGTTCCAGAACTCGTCAAGCATCTATTACCACCGAATTGATTGAGATTATATCGGGAGCATCAGCACTGGAGGGTTAAGTTCATCTGACGGTGACGAAATAAAATTGTGTTTTTGAAGTAACCATAAAACACAATTTTCTTCGAAGGAAGGTTCATGCGTTCTCTTCTCTGATACTGTTTTTGGGATCTCTTTTGCAATAATTTGTTTCTGCAATAGCTTCGGTCGAGTTGTCATGCCCGATTTCATAAACTTGTATTCATGTTTGCATTCTCTCCTCGATCGAAGCCATGCGTGTAATGTTTCCCAAATGGGATTTTGTTCGCGATTTTAAACTTTGTAAGCCGATTATATTCTTCGATTATGTTCTTCGGGACCATCCAAGTGGTGGATTTGGTTATAATTTGCAAAAAAAAAAGGGTGTGAATTCTAATAATTTTCCTTGTGGAATACAAATCTTGTGGATGTTTTGGTGGAAAATTTGGTACACATTCTCTCCAACTCTTTTGCGGCGGATGATGGCCCGCAGTAGAAAACCCCTGTCCCAAGAAACACCAAAATTTCAATGTTTAGTAGCATTGGTTTGGAATTCAATATTTCAATCTTTTACGCTGAGAATTTACTTGCATTCTCACCAATCCGTTTTCCTTTGTGTCCCCTTGCTAATTTGGAGAAGATGTTGAACCAGTCCGGTCGACCGAAATGTGTGCGTACCTGAGAGACATCCATAGAAAGATATTATACGTATTAGACATCGGAATACATTTTTCCAACCTTTGTTTTAGTGCATGAAACGACTGGAGAAGAAAGAGGAGTGTATGAAACGACTAGGGAAGAACGAGGAGGGAAAGCGGAGTTGCTTCTTCTTCTTCTTCTTCTTCCTCCTCCGTCCATCCCCTCAGTCGAGACTCCCCTCTCGCGCTACGTATCAGAAAATATTGCAAAGAATCCGATGAAACAAAGACTACTGGATGGGAAAGCAATGTGATTAGGGATTGTCGTGCAGTACTTACCGGAGTCCGGGAGAGAAAATCGGTACCATTTTTCGCGTGATGCAACGCTTGTATAGTGCTTATTAGAACCGATCGCGCATCTCCCTCCGGGTACACACATGTTAAGAAATTGTGCATCTCCACAACGGACTGAAGGGTCACCAAAAGCAATTAGAATGCATAGAACGACATTTTCTAAAAAACGGTAAGACTTAAAGCGTGCGTTATTTTCCAAACTGAAAACGAAATGGCTATCAACGGGAGTTTGGATTGTACCTGCTTTTGGTTTGAGATTGAGACTTCTTTCATGATGTCTCTAAACCAATCAAAGGAGCTTTGTTCTCTTGTAACCCAATAAAGATAGGCTTTCAATGGAGCCTTTCTTGAGCTGCATTCCCTACAACCACTCTATTTTCAAAAAAACTACGCGTTGTTAAGATATTAGAGGCGGTCTAGCGGCTCACTACTAATCAACACCGATATTGTTCCCAACTTAATACAAACGCAAACCAAATCCTGAAAGTCTTACATGATCACAATGTGGTTTTTTAGCAGCATTGACAACGTCTTTAAGGATGCTAACGAAAGGCGTAGCGCCTATGCCTAGACCGATGAGAACAACGATGTCGTACTTGACATGGTCTTGAGAGGCAGCACCATAAGGTCCATCGATGTGTACCTTCGGATAGCCATCAACTCCAGACAATGTTGCCTGTAAAAATTTCGAAAGGAAAATGTTTGAAATGTTCAACCATTTTCGCAAAACCGAATTGAGATTTCCGGTTGAGTCTTTCCATTTTCCATCCAGTTTTTACCTCTTGGAAAAGACTGTATATCTGATAACTCCAGTCTCCAGCAGTTCGAATATGAACGCTTAGGTAGTCGTCTTCCGGCCCCGAAGTTAAGGAAAATGGATGCCTGATTCAATGAACAAGGGAGAGAAAGAAACAGAATTCAACATGGATCGATGTTAGTAATTGTTTCCGAAAGCCTTTGTAGTACTTCTTCGTAGCGAGTTTGTCAAATGCAGACTTACCATTCAAACGGTGAAATTTGAGGGCATTGGATGAATATGTACATGCCACTCAGGTACCTAAAACCTTCTGGTTTCTGCAATTTGAGGGACAAAACTTTTCCTGGATAGATACTTGCCTGGACGATTCGGTCACACGAAAAGAAGCGAATTCTAATCAAATTGTGATTAAAAAGAAGTAAATTTCGATGATTGTGAACGGATGAACTTATAAGTACTTCATTGAGATACCTTCAAAATCTCCACCTCATAAAACCCCGATCTTATGGCTCGGAAAACTCGTTCTCCGGCGTATAATACAACTGGAATGGCAATGTACATCCATGTCTGCTTAACCAAGTTCATAACATACAAACTTTCTAAAATTTCGAACACATTATCTGTTTAAGTAGAATTTACCACATGAACTTAAAGGCTTACCGTTTTTTCGGTTGCTTTGTTGGTTAGGAAGAGGAACATGGAGTGGAGAATGAGCAATGCATACACAGGAATGAACAGGTGGTGTGAGTACCAGAAGGTGTTATAGCCTGTGACATTCCGGACAGACTTTGGCAGCGAAGGCGACTGGCGTCGTGGCCATTTTGTTGCAAGAGAAAATGCTATGGCCATTAGTACTACCATTGCAATCCCTGTTGCCACCTCCTTTGTAGCCAATATTTCACAGTATGACGGCTGATGGTACCCGAATCGGGCAGCTATTGTTTGCCGGAAGACCATACGATCCGAGTCACTGATTCTTGGAAAATCACAAGCAAGGTGAGAACCTCCATGTAGGATTACTCCTACCACTATCCCTCCTGCAATCATCTATATATAATCAACACAAAACGTACACATGTTAATAATGTGAAACATTTGCAGACATTGGTAAGGCTAGTCCGAATCGCCTCCTCCGTAAATGAGAGTAGTTTAGGAGATCGTCTTGTCAAAAAACGAGTGCATAACAATTATTTTGGTGTTGAAAGGGTTAAGCTGCTAGAACTAAGCTAGGATCCAACTTACTTTGTGGAAGTTTACGTTGTCATTAAACGGAATGACGGAGTTTATAGAACGGTTCTTGCGAAGCCACGTGATTGTATTACGGCAAACAGGAAGGAGAATCAGAGCCATGTTGAGCTTCAGGGTTTCTGCAGCACCTTTAGCAGTGGATAAGCAGTAACCCATTACTTGAAAAGCTGCTCTATGGCGATACTGGATGAATTTCCAAGCGAAAAGCGCGCTGCAAACGATCAACCAAAGCAAAACTATCCATGCACGCCGCCAGTATGATCGAAATAAAATTTCAGTTTTAGACCTTGGCTCTTCAATTGGATCAAAACTGTGATGTAGACGACTAAGTCTGATTGAAAAGTGATTAGTTGAAAATGAGCTTTTTGATAAGCTCATCACATTGAAGAGAGTCCTAAACTGAGGGAACTGCAAGTCATTGACAAACATTAGAAAGGCAACAAAATGTTCTTGAACACAATTTAGTTTTCAAAGAGAATCGATTTCCATGATTGAAGGTATGTACCTCAATGTAACTCCGGTTTTCGGTGTCAAGCAATTTCATGACTAATGCAGCATAGTCTTCTGCTTCCTCATGAGTTAAAGACAACTTATTCGTAGAAGCACTTAGTGTTATGGTCTGCAAAAGTGCCCAAATGGAAACCAGTAAACATGAACACGAAACCAACGATACATCTATAAGTCACGCATAACACGAGTGATAGAAAAAAAGCCTTTCGTGTGCGTGCAGCGAGGCTAGGAAAGTGCTTTTCATGACAGTGTGACACAAAAATACCTGCTTAACGTCTTTCTCTGTCACTCTTCCATCCATGTTTCTGTCACACCTGAAACGAATCACAACGTCCTTAGAGAAAAAGTTAAGTACATAAGAAAGGTTTTAATTTCTTGCTCTCTAAGCATCACAATACGAAGATAATTAAGCATGTGATCAAATTTTAAGGAGGATTATTACAAGTCAAAGTAAATTCGTATCCTTGAATCGAAGCGAGGGTCAGTCATACGACACCAGTAGCCATACAGTTCGCATTTTGTCATATCGAAATTTCGATCCAATCTTCTTCTTAGAGCCCTTAATAGCTCATTAGCAAACTCCGGAGACTGTTGCATCCCTAAGAAACATGAACCAAAGAACATATCAAAGAAGGAGCTATTGTTCAAGAAATACGCAATAACTTACACGATATATTAACCGATCACATAATGTGACAGTTGATGCGTTAATTAAACATAGAAGAGGCCAACACAGCCACCCACCAAACGAATAAAACTAATGCCAAAAGACAAAGCAATCACATTTTTGTGCACAAAACAAGATAATAACAACACAAACACGTTATGCAAAGAATGATTAGAATCAAGCCCGTTAAAATATACATAAAAAAAGGTTATTGGTAAAACGCAAAATATTTTTTATTTTTATCAAATCAACGATATTCATTAAAAAAAAAAGGTTAAATACTATATCAAAGACGTCTACAAAACACGAATCTCGACAGAACTACAAAAGACATAATCCAAAACGAAAAAACTAGAGCGGACAAAAGCCATTCATACTATTTTAAACGTTAACACATGTAGCAAGGGTAAGATAATTGTTTTGTAGGCTTGCTCACCTATGCACAGACCAAAATCCGACGATTTTATAGCCGGTTCAACGCCGTTTCTGGTCAATGCAAGCCGGTCGAACTGCTCCTCTACATCCTTCCACTTCATCCCACCGTTGGCCGTGATGTCAATAAATCTTAGCCATTCAATCTCATTGGCTGACCCGGCTGTGGACGATGCCTCCCCATTTTCTGCCATATAATGTTGGTCCCGGTTCACAACTCCAGTTTTATCATGCGGTTCAGTCCAAACCGGAGCGAAGGACACAGGGAAAATACCAGCTCTGCAAGAAGATGAAGATGGTGACATAGCTGAAACATAGGGTTGGTGAGCAGTTTGAAGCTCTACATGTGCCTGCATTGGTGAGTATTTATTTTTTCCGGTGTAGAAGCAGGTCGCAGCGCGAGAAAACAAGAAGAAACGAGCAAATCACTGCGCTATTACGATCCCTTCTAGCGATATCATTCTCGAGGATACAGGAAATATAAGAAGGAGCATTAGCGAACTGCGAAAATATGGAAACCGAAAGAGAGTTATAGCCCGAATTAGCTAAACGTGATCAAGGTTTTGATGAGAAGAAAGAAATGTGGACTGCTGTATGAGGTGGGAGAGTTTTAGGATTTTTCTGGAAGGAAATGAAGATCGATGGGTGGAGTGCTTATAACTTGTTTGAAAAGTATAAGTTTTTTGGGATGGAAGGAGAAGAGAGTGGCCTCATTTATTTTGTTTTGTTTGGTATGTACAAGCTAATTAGCTAGGTATTGGGTTTTCTTGTTTAACTGGTTTTGTGTTCTAGTTTTTGGTTTCTTGGAACTTTGGTGGTGGTTGAGTGAGAAGGTTGAGCAAGTGAGAGAGAGGGAGGTTTTGTTAGGGGTTGAAAAGTTAGGAGGAAAAGGAAGTGAGAGAGAGAAAGAGCAGGTAAGACTAGTGAAAAGGTTGTGACATGAGAGAGAGAGAGAGAGAGAGATTTCAGATCCCAATAGGACGGAAAATTTTTAGTTGTGACGGGAACACGGATGGTACACTATGTGTTTTTATGTAAGTGGTGGAAAATTTTAATTTTTAAGTTATTAATCTTTTAACACACATATCCAATTATTTACATAGAAGCACGTGGTGTACCGCCTCGTATGACAGAAACATTGAAAAATCTCTCCAATAGGACAACCTAACTAGCTCACAAAATATGCATTGGTGTGTATATTTAAAGTTGTTTTTACGTGAAGTCGGATAATACTCAAACTTAATGGAATTCAATTTTTTATGAAAGTATACGACCGTCCAGCCGGTCAGACTTCTCTATCCACGGTGCAAGTTTTTCTCACCAAATACATATGAAAATGGCATGATTCACCATGCAAGAAAGGGATTAGGAGAATAATTGGTTATAACAAGTCATGTTTGCCTAGCAGCTTCCTTCTACTCCATTAATTTGGACTTGTGCATTGCATGCCTTATATGGGTTTATATTTTGTGGAGAAAAGACAAAGGGTGCTCTTTATTTATTTATTTTTAGAATTAGGCAAACAATTAGCCACATTACTTGATCAATCAACCATATGATATTGATAGAATTCTACTTTGCACTTTGCAACATCAAGTTTCCACTTCAACCAGCCAGATGAGATTTGCTATTTTTTGTCATTAACTAAAGATTATTCAATGTTAAGTATAAGGTTTGTCGCTTAAATGGTTAAGAGCATTCATCAGTGCACCTAATTGTTGCACTATACGAGGTTGTGTATAAGATCAAGATCATGCTCATATAACTCATGGTAGATTAGTATGTGACTTAATTGTAGTTTGTTCACTTAATTGTAGTTTTTTCATTTAAAATATCTATTTTCTTTTGGGTGTTGCTATCTACATACATCTTTTTACCTTCTACACACTTTTCTCAATTTTTAGCCGCCAGATAGAATGAATTGAAGAAGATCAAAAGAAAGAAATTAACAGGGAGTGTATGAAAGATTAAAAAGTGTGTGTGGATTGGATAGCACCACCCTTTCTTTCTTACAAAAAAAAAAAAAAAAAAACCCTTAATTGTTCGGTTTGGTTCATATAATCAAGTGATTTTTCTTGAAACACTTTTGGCTCGTTTGGATGTGCTTTTAGAATGTCTGAAAGCGCTTTTAGAGAAAATATTTTTGGGTTCTAAAAACATTTTAAATGATTTCTACAAAAAACACCAGTTATGTGCTGATGCTTCTTCCAGGACGCACTTTAAGTGTTTTTCCAGAATTTACTTGCATTTTACTAAGGATTAGTTCTAAAAATATTTTCACCAAAATCACTTTCAGTTATTTTAAAAACACATCCAAAACGAGCTCTTTGTCTTCTAATAAAAATTTGGATGTGTGTCTAATAATAGTGCTTCTAGCAAAAATACTGATGAGCAAAAGTACTTTTATAAAGAAAGATACTCAAACAAGCCCTCTCCCTTTGAGAATCGGAATCACAAGTAAAGCTGGACTGGGTTGACCCATCTTGTGAAACCTATGTTGGGTTGGGTCCTGACCCACTAACATTGGGCTAAACTCACAGGCACCTAACATCCCATACCAAAAAAATATAAAATACAAGAGAGAAACAAAACGGAGATTCCCACCAACCATTGAAAAGGTGGGGGAGGAAGGAGCTACAGAAAAATCAACAGCTAAAGAGGGATCTCAGAAACAAAGCAAGAACAGTAATTTTCAATTACCCTTTTTGTGTTCTTCTCCATTTCTGTTTTCAAGTTTTGGTTTGAGGCTGCTTTAGCATAATCTGCTCTCTGTTTGTTTCCCGAGAAAATACTGATAGAAACGTTTTCTTTAGATTTTTGTAATCAAGTTTTCGTTTTTATGCATTTTGTACTTCGGCATGCTTTCGTTTCCCCCCCTAATTTTGTTTAAATTTAACATCTTTATTGTTTCGTTTTCTTAATTTGTGCGTCCAGAGAATTGGGTTGGTGTGTTTTTTGCTAATTGAATAGAAAAGGTGAATGCAATGTCATTGTTATTCAATTTCTTCAATGTGTTGGAGCATTTGTGATTGGTTTTTGAAGGATATTTCTTTATGATTATTGCTTGTTGATTTGTTGGGAGCAGAATTTCATGGAGGGATTGGTGGCTGCATCGTCGCGAGTCACCCCAGTTCGTATTCATTTGAGGCAAAAGCACCTTTCTTTTGTTTCTGCATCTTCAGTGCAATGTGCAAGACGTTTGTATCGAAATAGAGGTCAAGTTGGAATGAGACAACATCCCAAATTACGGAACTCGATTGCTGCTTCAGCTCAACCATTAGAAGCCACATTGAGCCCCTTTGACAACAGGCTACCATCCAAAGGTAATGTGGTTGATTGAATCTGGGAACTTGTATTTGCATCTGGGGTTAATTGGTTTGAGGGAAAAAGGGCGAATCGAATATGGTAAGTTTGATTTGTGGGAGCGGAAAACTTTTCTTTGTGACATTTTGTTTAATTGGTAGAAAGTGTGACCATAAAGTTAAGTATGAAGTTGATGTTCAAACGCTGGAGAACATTTGAGTATGAGCTTATCGATTGAGCCGTTGAGATTTAAGAAAAATAAAGAGCTAAGTAAAGTTCAAGTCTCGAGAGGTTCAGAGTCATATGGCCTTGGGTGATGGTTGTTATTTTAATGTCTATAGAGGTTCTTGATTTATGGAAAAATGCTGATGCGGTATGCTTCGATGTGGATAGCACGGTTTGCCTGGATGAGGGCATTGATGAACTTGCAGAACATTGTGGAGCTGGAAAGGCTGTTGCAGAATGGACTGCTAGGTTAGAGTTGTTACTGGAATTCCTTTCATTTGCTCCGTACTCTAGGATTTTCGGCTGAATGCAGTTCTCATCCTTGGCAGGGCAATGGGTGGTTCAGTACCTTTTGAGGAGGCTTTGGCTGCTAGACTATCTTTATTCAATCCTTCCCTGTCTCAAGTCCAAGATTTTCTCGAAAAGAACCCCCCAAAGTATGATGACTCTAAACTGTCTTGACTGCATGCCGGCTTCGTTTTAATTATCTTTAGTTTATGTTGCCTTCTTGTTTGCTTAATTTGGGCATGCCTTTTAGTCTTGTTAAACTTATGACTGCATGTCAAACTTGCAATCCTGGATTATTTTCTTTTGTATCTGCTGTGAGCTGCTGCTTTACAGCAAACAAACACATAATTTGGTTAAGTAGATTCTATTACGTTTTATTAAAGTTTGTCCTCATAGTATATGCCTGCATTGTACCGGGCTATCCATTGCTTCTATTGTTCCCCTCCGTCTATTTATTTATATTATAACATTGTCAGCTTGGGACAACGTCAATTGCCATGTCTATCATATCTAAACATGAAAAGTTTTTACTTGAAATCTTCTGTCGCACTGTTTGAAGATTTCTTGTGTACAGAACGTATTCTCAAGTTTCTGAAAATGGATATAAAAACCCGGCAATTAGAGAGTGACAGAGAGAGGGAGGGGTAGGGAGGGAGAGAATTGTAAGTTGTAACTGTTTTGACCTGGAATTCTGAAGTTGAGTAGAAGTTTTGGCGTACTTCTTTCAAGCAAAGCCATTGAGTATAATGGCCTAATTTTCCAATATAAGATGGCTTCTAAACTGTGTTACCGACAACAAAGATTGCTTCTGGATTGTTAAGCCAAATAATGACTTCCTAATGGTTACTTACTTCTAGGGATATCGGTTAAGCATAGACATGAAGTGATTTAGTGTCTGCTTATTATTTGTACTTTTGGCAATTTGATGACCGAAAATCTTCTGAATCTAGTCATCGTGTAAATTCTATGTAGGCTTTCTCCTGGCATAGTCGAGTTAGTCAAGAAGCTGAAGGCTAATGGCACCGACGTTTACCTGGTCTCTGGAGGCTTCCGTCAAATGATCAAAGTATGCTGCTGAATAACTTAACGAGTGTCTTTTGCTATATTGCTACTTGGCTTTATCTCATTTATCATGGCAGTATATAGCATAGTGAAGTAACGTGCGATGGAGAATAAACTGACAATGTGTAATACTAAGTAATTTCTTCTGAAGCCTGTGGCGGCGATTCTTGATATACCAACTGAAAACGTGTTTGCTAATCAACTACTGTTTGGAACTTCTGGAGAGTTTGTGGGTTTTGACAAAAACGAGCCCACTTCAAGGAGTGGTGGAAAAGCCACCGCAGTGCAACAGATAAGGAAGGTTGGTTTGTACCGGTTTGCTCAATGTTTTAGTTGTCGAGTATGTTGCTTAAGCTGATTAAAACTGGTTTTCCAGGCTCACAATTACAAGGAACTAGTCATGATTGGGGATGGCGCGACTGATCTTGAGGTAATAATTCACTCAAACGTCCAAACTTTAATCTTGACGCAAATTGTGTTTCTGTTTTCTGCCTCTCGCATACTACTAAATGTTACAGCTAAAACATAATCCCGCTCTGCGAGCCTTGAAAGGAAGGATCGCGATCATTTCATGTACGATCTGTCACTTAAAGCTGACTCTTTCAGGCTCGTTGGCGAAACTAGTCAAATGTTGTGTCTCTGTCTCTTCTCATCAAATACCATTTGTCCCTGTATCCAGGCACGCCAACCCGGAGGTGCTGACTTGTTCATCTGCTACGCTGGTGTTCAACTACGCGAGGCTGTTGCTGCAAAGGCTGATTGGCTTGTTTTTAATCTTCTAGACATGATAAGTTCCTTGCATTAATTCAGCGCGATATTGTTCTGTACTTTGTACTATTGTTCCTCCGTGACGCTGCCTGCGCTGCTGCATTCTTGTAATCTGTACGACGTGACATGCTTTCCGGCGTGTCAAACTCATTGGAAGATGAATAAGGAAGTGTGTATTTGGGTGCTTCGTAGGAAGCCGTGTGAATGGATTGTATTGTATGAATTGGAAAGTACTACACAACAGATGCCAAGGTTGAAGTTTGTATAAGTTATTGGAGTATTCATACATTGAATTCCTGTAAAATAAATACATCTTTACACATCACGGAGAACGAACGTCAAGTAGTGTTTATAACATGTGTTTTTTCACAAATCATCCATAAAATTGACTCGTTTAATCAAGATGGTTCTTAAAATTAAAAATGGATCAATGTAATCTCTAAATATAGGTGCTCTGAGTCAATGTCGTCTTTCATGAGTGGAAAATGAGTGAAGAAACTCAGAAAATGAATTAAAATAAAATAACATACCATGAAAACAACAAATAAAAAAAAAGCAAAAAATTTAAAAGAATAAAAATTAAGAAAGAGTTAAAGCTTAAATAGGTGAAGATCGATATAAATCTACCAATTCTAATACAACCCTATAAGAATCAATCAAATATACTCGTGTCGTGTAAGTTGTTATGCATTATTATTTGGGGCCTTCTTGGAGCCTTTGAGTTCATACAATCCTAATCTCAGCGGCACTTTTATCTTATGTAAGGACAAGGATCCTCTTCGGATTCTTTTTGTGAGGATCCACGAGATCAATCAATCGTGTTTGTTCATCGTATATCATGCGATTAGTTTTTGTTAGATACTATTTATATTCAATTTTAAATTATAAATTTAAAATGATTTCTAACCGTACAATATACGATGAACAGACACGATTGATTGATCATCCGGATCCCCACATAGAGGATCCGGAGTGGATCCTATTCCTGTATGTAATCCGTGTCCTAGTATACAAAGACATAAGTACCCTTGTTAAAACCCAACACGGGAGCTGTCAAAACCCCACAATTTGGGGCAAACAGCTGAGAAAACATGGCGGCGTTGGAGAGGCGGTGCCACTACGAGGTTTTAGGTCTCCCCCGCGACTGCTCCGCCGACGAGATCCGGTCGGCTTACAGGAAGCTCGCTCTCCAGCGCCACCCGGACAAGCTAGTCCAGTCCGGCTTGTCCCATTCCGAAGCCACGGCCCAGTTCCAGGAGCTGGCCCATGCCTACGAGGTTCTCTCCGACCCCAAAGAGCGAGCTTGGTACGACTCTCACCGCTCCCAAATCCTCTTCTCGCAGATCGGCCGCGTCGGGCTCCGGCTCGGGCATCCCCGATCTCTTCTCATTCTTCTCCACCACCGTCTTCTCCACCACCGTCTTCTCCGGCTACTCCGACTCCGCCCGCGGATTCTATAAGGTATATTCCGATGTCTTCAACAAAATCTACGCCAACGAGCTCAATTTTGCTAGGAAATTAGGGTTAGGGTTGGACAGCGTGCCTGAAGCTCCGGCGATGGGGAATTTAGAGAGTCCGTACGTGCAGGTCACCGCGTTTTATAACTACTGGGCAGGGTTTTGTACGGTGATGGATTTTTGCTGGGAGGACAAGTATGACGTGATGGCTGGTCCGAACCGGAAGTCGAGGAGGTTGATGGAGGAGGAGAACAAGAAGGAGAGGAAGAAGGCGAAGAGAGAGTTCAACGAGACGGTGCGGGGGTTGGCGGATTTTGTGAAGAAGAGGGACAAGAGGGTGATTGATATGATGCTGAAGAAGGAGGAGGAGAGGGTGAGGAAGAGGGAGGAGGAGAGAGAGAGGAAGAAGAAGTTGGAGAAGGAGAAATTGGAGAGGGCTATGGCCTATGAGGAGCCGGAGTGGGCGAAAGCAGCGGAGGAGGAGGAAGGAGGGAATGGGGTTGAGGAATTGGAGGAGGAGGAGGAGAGGAAAAGGAAGGAATTGTATTGTGTGGTGTGTGGGAAGAAGTTTAAGAGTGAGAAGCAGTGGAAGAATCACGAGCAGTCGAAGAAGCATCGAGATAAGGTTGCGGAGTTTCGGGAGTCAATTGGGGAAGAAGATCTTGAACTTGATGATGAAGAGGTTTTGGAGGGAGAGGGTGAAGAAAGGGGTGAGCTTGACGATGTTGATGAATTAGGTCAGGAGATTAGAGAGGGGTTGAAGATTGGGGAGGAGGAAGATGGGGCAGGAGTGAGTGATCAGGAGGATGAGTTGCACGAATTTGGTGGTGAAAATGGGAGTGAAAAGGTTGACGAGGCACTTGGGTTGGATGGTGATGAAGATGGAGATGAAATGGGTGTTCTTGAAGCAATGGTGGCCGGGCGAAAGAGTAAGAAAAATGCAGCCTTTTGGGTTGAGCGTGAGGATAAGGATGACGATGACGCAGAGTTCATGGAATATAATAACCGGAAGAGCGCAAGAAGGAAAGGAGGAGCGAGGAAAGAGAGGAGTAAGAAGAGTGGTGGTGAAGCTAATAATGTTGATAAAAGTGGAAACAATGGTGGTCAGGGTGAGGAGAGTAATGAACAAGATATTTCAAATATGAAGGAATCCACATCTCATTCCGTTGTGGAAAATGAGAGTAATGATAAAGGGGATGAACAGTTAGCAAGAAAGGAGAAGAGCTCAAGCAAAGCCGTCGATAAGAAAGAGAAAGTGAAGAAAGAGGCGAACGTCAAATTAAAGAACTCATCTAATGGGAAGAAATCTAAGGTAAAGTCCTTGCTTTTTATGCTTCATGAAATACCATAATGTGTATAATCCACTGGCTTGTTGAGTTTGTAACCTTGAAACTTAGATTGAATGCTTATTTCCTAACTGCGCGTATGGTATGTTCCTTTTAAAAAACTTCTTTGTTGCTCATTCTTGCTTTGTTCCGTTCACTAATTGATGCTATATCCCAAAGCAGGGAGCATTGAAGAAAACTAGCAACGCATGTGATACATGTGGAGAGGAGTTCGAATCAAGGTAATTATGTTTCTTCTGATGCAATGCATTGCTTCCACTCCTGGTTGATCTGCCTTGACATCTGATCGGTTGTATTTGATTCTGATCGGTTGTATTTGGATGGTTTAATCATGACAGAAACAAGTTACATATGCATTTGGGTGACACTGGACATGCGAAGCTGAAGTATCGATGAGGGAACAGTTGCTGAATATTAACATGATGTGATTAAATTATCAGCCATAGAAAGAACATGGCGACATTGGTTGGCGGCGATTCATTCATTTTTATAAGTTACAGAAATAGTCAAAGATCTCTGCAGGAAGCATTCCATTCTTTTTGGTAATCAGATACAAGTACAACGACCCTCTTTTATCATAAAGGGTACGTATCCGAAGCTGTCACCCTGTTTGGTTCATAGCTTTTGTGAATTCAACCTATGTATGCACCCAAAAGGAATGAAATTGACTAACATTTTAACATTTTAGTTCTTGTCAAATTGCAACTTGTATGTTCAGAAAATGGCATTTTTTGTTTTTAAATATGAGCGGTTTATCTAGCAAACGTGTTGTGGTTCGGAGGTTTGAAACTTTTCTTGGATTTTCTGGAATTTTGTTTAAGTGTTTAAGTTGATGATTTCATATGGTGCAAAGTGTGCACTGTGCAGTGGCTATACGTAAGGCAGAATTAAACGTAGTTGTAGAACGTTTAGAAACTAAACTGTTTGGTAACGTCTTTGTAAAGCTTGCGTTGGCTGTTATGCCAAATTGTTCCCGAAAATGTGGTATTTGCCTTAAATTTGTCTACTGTTGTGTTTCTCATGCAATATGTCTGAGTTGATAGCAAACAACTTTTCTTATTTCCATCTAATATCGTGAACTTTAGGTACGGCTGGCTGAATGCATTGCGGAACATATGGATGACTGAAGGTGCACAGAAAACGTTCGGCCCTTGTATTTATGGAAATGAAATTTCATGGAGAAAACGGGATGACCTTCACAAGGGGTGTGGCTTATACGAAAACTTATTCCCAGTTCGTCAAGTGTGTCGTGAGCGCGATATCATGTAATTTGGTAGTGTTCTAGATATTTTGATGTAATATGGATACGCATACGGAGTTGGTAAAAGGATTTAGTGATGTGTTTGTTGAAGCAGTTCTACCTATTTTTGTCGAAATGGCACACATCAGCTCTCCGATTTTTAACGGCGGTTTTTAAACGCCGCTGAAAGTATTTTTAGCAGCGACAATTAAACGTCACTAAAAATGTTTTTAGAAGCGGTTTTTAACGTCGCTAATAGTCGTCGATAAAAAGCATTTTAGCGACAGTTGAAATATTTAGGCGACAATTTTTTCCGTCGCCAAAACGTTTTAACAGCTTTTGGATGATAATTTGATCACCAAATCCAGAAAACCACTACTATATCTCAAAACTGTCGGAAAAAACTTGGCCCAATCATTGTTTTAGGAAAACCTTTCTTCTTGTTTTCAGGTAGACATTAGTTTGCTTCCTCTGAAATACTACTGGCCAACTTCTTTGCTGCACTCTGCAATAAACACACTACAAAATTAATAAACGGTAATCTTAATTTGATAATCTGCTTAGAGGCAGAGATAAACTAATATAATTCATTTCAAATTTTCAAGGTGCTAACTACTGTATCAATATCAACGTCTAGAACATCTTAACCACATTACAAGTTTGGTCTTAAGGAGGTCATAAATTGCCGTTTCCGGCATAAGGAATTTATACAAACGAGCTAGTTTACAAACGTTGCAAGGATGAAAAGTTGTCATCCCAATCGGTTAACAGAAGAAGCTTCTTGTAAGTAAGCCATAGCCGCCTCCTGCGAAAGTTGTTTTCCTTCCACCAAGCCCCTCGCTATTGTGTTGACATAATTTTTGGCCGGAGCACACAAGGGAATCTCTCCGGATTTGAAGCCCTCCATTTGTGATTTTGTACATCTGCACATTATTAAATGAAAGCCGACCAAAAGGGATTCAGTCCTTCACTACGTATACAGATTTCACAAGTAAATCGACAAGAACAATTCTGACAAAAAAGAATACAGAAAAAATGAACGAGAATCATTGATGCATACGTCATTGTTAGTATCGGAATATCATGCTCCTTGCCCAAGTAGATAACATTACCGTACCAACACTTCTGAAACAAAATTGAGCACATCAACAGCGTAAGTGTAACAGTTATGTATAATCATTCTAAAACGAGGAGGCATATCAAGTTCCACTACCTTTAGTTGAACCTGTAGAGAATGAGGCTCCTCACTGGTGACTGAGTCTAAACCAGCCAAGTCAAACAAAGGAGAGTTCATAGGAAAACTCGCAACGTTTTCCTGGACTATTACATCGTTAAACTGCTCAAGCCTGCCAGAGAAAACTGAGTTTAAAACACAACTACGCCGGATTCAAGCAATTGGAGAATCAATTTTTTAAGTGTCATGTTTGAAAAGAAAATGATTTATACAGAAAGCAGCAGTTAAAACAATAGGACTGATCTGCGTGACAAGAAAACATACGTAATTTTATACAGGCACATATAAGTCTTATCCTGGATGTTGCTTTCGGGATTAAGGAAAGCGGCTCCTCCAGGACCCCATGTAAGTGTAGATTCACGACCAAAGAACAAGCGATGAGGGAAAGTCTTCCACATAATCTCCTTTGGGGGAGTTTTGTCTGCACAACCAAGATATGGCCTTTTCATACCATCCATCTGAAAATCATCTTGTGGATGTCAACAGGAGTGTATGGTGGGAAGAAAAGCGGAGACGAGGGAAAAGAAGAGCAGTATCACAGTATTAATTATCTAATATCCATGATACTATAAGCTTATAACCAAAACCACTGCAGTGAAATACTGAAGCTCATAATATGCTTAGTCTGTTTCATATTCAACACTGATATTAGATAAAAGTTTTTGGGTTGCATATTACCTGTCCACCTTCAATATAGCAGAGAAATCTTTTTAGACACAGATTTGATCCAAAAGCAGCATACCAAATCTCGACCTCTGAGAGCTCTGATCTCCAGGTGCAAGAATTACTTGCCACATGATCTGGATTAAGTTAACAGCTCATCATATAAACTAACACAAATAGTGAAATCATTTCCTAAATCTCAGTTATCAATTTACCCTGAATACTTCCGTCAACTTTCAACTTCGAGAAGGGCTCTATAACATCTTGAAGAACCTCCTCAAGATGTTTAGATATGACATTTGGACCTTCGTTGTCCTCCGCTTCAGAATCAGAGCTAGAGGTGAGAATATACTACAATTGCAAAACAAGTATCTCAGCAGTGTTTGTGGGGAAGAAAAGAAATAGATGCCGAGTACTGAGAGTCTTGAGATAATCGAGTGATCAAATAGAACTATTGACTACCCAACCAGAAGCAATAAACAACAAAGTACTGATAAGAGAAAAGGAAATGTACCGAAGCTGGAGGAGCTGTTTGATTGGTTAGTGTCTCTGGTAATTCATCTGCAAGTGATGGCCAGAAAGCACTTAGTTTCCGGCGAACCTGGAAAAAATACATATGCATTAAAGAAACAAAGAATTGACTCACAGTAAATAAAAATCAGGTAGAATGAATACAAGGAGAAATGGATAACCCAACAGAAAGTATAGGAAAAGTATTAAAACAAAAAGGTACAAAATGTTAATATACCGCTTTTATCACACGCCATGTAGACTCAAATGGGTATGCCTCTGAAGACCCATGTATAGGATTGTCGTCCAGCAGAACTTTAACACAAGAAAGAGTTGAATTTGCAATAGACTTGAGATTGTATCCTCCTTCTAAAGCCAACACGATTTTTCCGTTCGCAAAACTCATCAACTGAAAGACAATAAAATTATGCCAATTGTCAAAAATGATACAATAATCAAGGCCACCTTAATGAAAAAAGAGAAACTGTAAAACAACCTTTTTCAACAAAACTGCGTATCCATATGGTGTGACACGACAACCCCCCAGAGGATCACCAGCAGCTGTTTCAACAAATTTGTAGACAAAAAAAAAAATTATCATACTTAAATAGATATTGAAGATGAGTACTACACTACTACGACAAGCAAAAATTTCCACAACAACAAAATGAAAACTCATTCTGCAACCTGCATTAAACAGAGAAAGTTAGCCCACCAACCTGCATCAAATCCTGCAGAGACTATAATTAAATCGGGATTAAACTCCTTGGCAACAGGAACCAAAATATGGTCCCAAACTGCAAAATAGTCTGCGTCCCCACACCCTCCATTTTCCCAGGGGACATTAATGTTGAATCCTGCTCCTGCTCCTTCTCCAATCATAGTATAGAAACCGTCATCATTAGCTGGATAAAAACTTCCAAACTCATGCCTGAAAAAACCCAGCACCATACTGTCATCAGAATTAGGAACTTTGATCTTATGCAAGACAAGTCAACGAAACAAGTTAGATGCTACAAGCTCCAATGAGATAACTTTTGATACAATGATAAAAGCTAGAAGTTTTAAAGTCACAGAATCCTTGAAAAGTGTAAAAAAATGACCTTGTAAGAAACTTAAATTCAAGAAAAATCAAAGGAACCCCAAGCAGCACATCTTAACAAAATACTACATGATGGAATCTAACTTCAACTTTGTTTATGTTAAACATAGGCTTTAATGATCAAGGAAACGAACAATTATCAATTCAAAATTTTGGCATACCTATGAACAGAGAAGAATAAAACACGAGGATCCTTCCAGAACATCTTTTGAGTACCGTTACCATGATGCACATCCCAGTCAACAATCAAAATTTTGTTGATACCCAATTCTGGCTGTCAATTAGAAAGTATGAATATGATGCCCTTAGGTGACAACTTACTTAATAAATGTGGAAAACAAAGTCGAATTTTCAAAACAATTATTCCAAGTTTTATAAAGAAAACAAAAGGAAACTACAAGGCTCAAAAGTTAAGTCCTAATTTCTGAATAACTACAAGGCAGGTCATACTTTTTCATTTAAAAGGACACTTGCTGCAATAGCTACATTGTTGTACAGACAAAATCCCATAGCTTCGTCTTGTTCCGCATGATGTCCTGGAGGCCTAATGATAGCCACAGCAGAATCCAGTTCGCCTTTGGCAACTCTTTCCACCACCTATTTAAGGAAACACCCATAGTTAGGTTATAGAAATTTGAAATGTAACACATAAGTTTATTTGCAGGAGACACACTTAGACTGAAACTATCTGAAACATGCGAAAATAGGTCCATTTGTAACTGATTTTGAAACTGCAATAAAATTGTAAATCGTGGGTTGAATTCAGAGGAAGACAGGACTCATGATATTAGCAGAAATCAACAGTTTCACATATTTTCATTGTGTAAGGAAATTCTACTCAGCACTTCAAACAAACACAAAATCAGGCCAACAAGAATTACCTCTATGGCAGAGCCCGCGGCAAGGTAGGCAGCTTCGGATGATCCTTCATTGAGATATATGGAATTGAATTTCGATGCAATCCGATTTCTCCGGGAATTAAACTGTTTGGAGCTTATATTCCTAATCAGATCAACATGTTTTTTGGTGTGAACTGACAAAATATGCTTGTCTTCTGCTTCTTTTGCTTCCAAAACAACACACCTGAAA
The DNA here is from genome assembly GCA_036320875.1 of Cotoneaster glaucophyllus. Taxonomy (NCBI): domain Eukaryota; kingdom Viridiplantae; phylum Streptophyta; class Magnoliopsida; order Rosales; family Rosaceae; genus Cotoneaster; species Cotoneaster glaucophyllus. Next base: position 25,938,328 of record CM070065.1, on the reverse strand, counting down.
AAAAAAAAAAAAAAAAAAACATAAACCTCCAATTAAATTCCGAATTGGTTTCCGAAAATCCCAACCGAGCAATTATCTTTCATACACAAGCCAAAATTTATTTATGCTCAAATCCCATTTTCTATTATGGCCCCGTTATCATAGAGACGAAAACTTTAACCCAGAAAAACTTTGAGAATCAGTTTCCCTTAAATTCAAAGACAACATACGATTGCATTTGAGCACCAAATACTAGAAATTAAGTTGATTTCTATGGAAACCACAGCAGTAAATGCAGCAGGCTATAAAAATTACTGAGCTTTCATGAGCTAAAAGAATACTAGTATTACAAAGACATGTAAACTTTTCTCCTCTCTTTGATTTTCCCTCGCTTTTCTTGTTATTTTCTCAGCAGCCAAACACTCATGTCTGATGTGTATATACTATACACTCACACATATATGTATAAATGTGTGTACCTCTGGGGAATGGCAGCTGACTGGAGCTTGTTCCAGATTGCCTTAATTCGGTTGGGGTTTTCCGGATGAGGATCGCCGTCGGGTGTGGAGTGCTTACACATCCTCTCGTCGTACAACAATCCTACCCTCCTCGTCCTCTTCTGCTGCTGACCTTTGCTCTCACAGTCAACATCTTCAGCAGACTCCATCCTCTCTCTCTCTCTCCTCTCCCTCTCCCTCTCTCTCTCTCTCTCTCCTCTGTGAGACCACGAAAGAGGGAAGGGAAAGAGTTAGGCAGCCAACCCTTTGCGTCGCGTGTTCGATCCTTTTAACTTCTCACTCTCTCTCTCTCTCTCCATTTTTTTTTCTCTTTTTCTTTTTCTTTTTAACTTTTATAAACAAATCAAGCTTTTGTTTTTATTTTTATAAATAAATCAAGATTTGAAATTTCAAACCGGGTCTTTGATTTGGAATTTCAAAAATTAGCCCGGTTAGGTTTCTTAATTTTCCGATGTGAGATGATTTTTTCACATCATTACAATTTTAAATAATTTAAATTGTATGAACGAAGTATTGCCTTAATGTGTTAAATACATCTTATATGATCCCATAATAATTCAACATATGATGTCATCAATTGGACATCAACATATCCGTGTTATCGGAGTTACAGCTCCATGCGAGTATAATACTTTATACTCATCAGGTGACGTGCACGTGTATAAATATTAAACTGAGTTAAGAATATACCACCGTGAAATGCAAGAATTTTCCTTTGTCTTAATATTCAAGATGTCAACAATTATTTGCACAAGCATAGATGAGCGAGCGTGCACACACTTTAGTTCAATGGAAGTCTATTTTAGATGATTTTCAGGGTCTATTGTAGCAGTAAGAGGAGCTAAAACAATGACCTGCATTTCACCAAAACTAAACTGTAACTCTAATTTATGAACAATTGCTTTCTTTCTTCTATGCCTAAAAAACACAATGTTCCAAAACAAGGGGATTTTGTTTCTTCATATGCCTGTCTTCATCTTTTCGAGGCGGAGAAATCTCCGCCTCGAAAAGACGAAGACGGCCTTGCCATTCCCTCCGTTGAATTAGTAGCACCCTGAGGACTGCTCTTGCCATTCTTTCTGCTCTGCATCACTGGAGATTTCACTATCTTCATTCCTCGAGTTTGATCACGAGCCATATCTGGTCTGAAGACGGTTGAGTATAAGCATCAATAATCAACATGTTCCAATGACAAAGCACAAGAAAGTTCATGTTCAAGGAGCAAATATAAAGGTTTCAAAGTACCTGATGATGTTTTGGCTTTTCTAGTAAGCTTTGGATCCCTCGGAAGTCGGAACTACAACATCAACTCTTCCTCCCGTATTTTCACCTTCCATGTCGATTTCCATGTCCACACTCTGATTGTTATTCATGTTTGCTTCAACTTGATCGTTTTTTTGTACAATGCATGACTCCCCATAAGAAGCTTGTCACTGTTGACACGAACAGAAAGCTTCTACTTGAAAACTCCAAATAAACTAATCCAAATGGCCTTGACAGACGAAAGAAATCTGAAGTCGTTGCAAGAGAAAATGAAGTTCGTAAGGAAAAAACTCACGCCTCTAAAAGTATTATTAGCAGCGACTTTTAAACGTCCCTAAAACCATTTTTAGCAGTGGTTTTAACGTCGCTAATAATATTTTTAGCGACCAAGTATTACGAACGAAGTCTCAGTCGTGGATAAAAAGTTTTTAGCGACAGTTGAATTATTTAGGCGACAATTTTTTCCGTCGCCAAAACATTTTAACAGCTTTTGGAGGATAATTTGGTCACCAAATCCAGAAAACCGCTGCTATATCTCAAAACCGTCGGAAAAAACTTGCCCCAGTCATTTTTTTGGGAAAACCTTTTTCCTGTTTTTAGGTAGACATTTAGTTTTCTTCCCCTAAAATACTACTGGCCAACTTATTCGCTACACCCTGCAATAAATTGTGTTGCACCTTTAGACCCAAACACTGCAAAACTAACAAATGGTAGTCTTAATTTGATAATATGCTTAGAGGCAGAGAGAGACTAATATGATCCATTTCAAATTTTCAAGGTGCTAAGTACTAGTTTGGCACAGCTGAAATTATAAAAAAAAAACAGCTATGAAAAAAAGTTGGAGTGTAAAATGTGTTTAGTAAATGTAAAAATAAGTGCTTCTTTTCAAAGTTCCAGCCAAAATAAGCAGAAAAATGGAAGCAGCAAAATTGCTGCTTCTCAAAACCTGCTTTTTTTTCAAAGTAGGCGGATGAACAGTAAAGTTTAATGAAACTTTCTTAAACTCAATTATACCCTCTTCGTTTCTCCTTCTTGCTTCCCTCATCGTATCAGATCTTCGAATTCGATTGTTCGAGAGGACGAGTCGAGTCCGGCTTCACGAGGAATTCAAGGCCGTCGACGATTATGTTATTGGGGAAGATGATCTTCTGGAGATTTCTGCTTTACGGGAACTGTTCCAGGGATGAAATGCTTATGATCCAGAGGGCTAGAGCATAGGCAAAGCTACAAAGGGACAGGAGGGGCGGCACGCCCCTCCCTTCGTCGGAAATGAAGCCCAGGTGCCCCTCTGGTCTCGTCGGATAATCTACCCCTTCCGAATCGGCCACAAAATCGAAAAACAGAATGCCTGGGTGGGACTAGGAAGGACTAGGCGAAGGTATGCGGGTCTGGGCAAGGGCTAGGCGGACGCACATGAAGACGCCGGAATCGGATTTTTTTTTTCTTCTGCAGAGTCGGGCGCGAGGAAGAATATGACTTTGGTCTCATTTTAATTGCACGATTCCATTTGAGATGGAAATGGAAGATAAAAATATAAATAAATATAAACGAGATATATAGAAGCTAAAATTATAAATAAAAAAATAAAATAAAGATAAATGATGAAGATTGAAGATGAAATTATAAATAAAAAATAAATTAAATTATTATAGCACATTTAACATTATACCCTTTTAGTCATTTAACATAGTCACAACAGTTTTACATAAAAGTTTATCAAACACTTGAACACTGCTTTTTTTGTTAAAATCACTTTACAATAAAACCAAACACTCAAATACTTTATTTTACAGCTGATTATTTTTACAACACAGCAGAAGCAGAAATTTACCAAACACTCAACTGCTTTATTTTACAACACAAAAAAAGTAGAAGTTTACCAAAAACTCAACTGCTTTATTTTACAGCTGATTATTTTTACACTACAGCATAAGCAGTTTTTTTATTTTTACACTACAGCATAAGTAGTTTTTTTAAAAAAGCACGGCAATACCAAACTAGCCTTAACTAACTACTATATCAATATCAACGTCTAGAACATCTTAACCACATTACAAGTCTGGTCTTAAGGAGGCCATAAATTGCCGTTTCCGGCATAAGGAATTTATACAAACGAGCTAGTTTACAAACGTTGCAATGATGAAAAGTTGTCATCCCAATCGGTTATCAGAAGCAGCTTCTTGTAAGTAAGCAATAGCCGCCTCCTGCGAAAGTTGTTTTCCTTCCACCAAGCCCCTCGCTATTGTGTTGAAATTTTTATAAACAAATCAAGATTTTGTTTTTATTTTTATAAATAAATCAAGATTTGAAATTTCAAACCGGGTCTTTGATTTGGAATTTCAAAAATTAGCCCCTTCAGGTGTCTTAATTTTCTGATGTGAGATGATTTTTTCACATCATTACAATTTCAAATATTTTTAATTGTATGAACGAAGTATTGCATCCATGTGTAAATGCATCTGATATGATATCACAAATAATTCAACATATGATGTCATCAATTGGACATCAGCATATCGGTGTTATCGAAGTTACAGCTCCATGCGAGTATAATACTCTATACTCATCAGGTGACGTTGTCACATCCCGGCCCAGGGTCCACCACATCCCGGGCCCGCTCCACCACAGTAGCACGATATTGTCCGCTTTGGGCCCCGACTACGCCCTCACGGTTTTGTTTCTGGGAACTCAATCGAGAACTTCCCAGTGGGTCACCCATCATGAAAGTGCTCTCGCGTGCTACTCGCTTAACTTCGAAGTTCCGATGAAACCCGAAGCCAGTGAGCTCCCAAAAGGCCTCGCGCTAGGTAGGGATGAGAATATACATATAAGGATCACTCCCCTAGGTGGGCTCGCTCCACCACCGTAGCACGATATTGTCCGCTTTGGGCCCCGACTACGCCCTCACGGTTTTGTTTCTGGGAACTCACACGAGAACTTCCCAGTGGGTCACCCATCATGGGAGTGCTCTCGCACGCTACTCGCTTAACTTCGGAGTTCCCATGGAACCCGAAGCCAGTGAGCTCCCAAAAGGCCTCGCGCTAGGTAGGGATAGGAATACACATATAAGGCATAGAGGATCCACTCCCCTGGGCGATGTGGGATCTCACAGACGTGCACGTATATAAGTATTATACTGAGTTGAGGATAGGCCACAGTGACATGCAAGAATTTCCCTTCGTCTTGAAGTTCAAGATGTCAACAATTATTTGCACAAACATGAAGGAGCGAGCGAGCATGCACTTTAGTTCAATGGAAGTATATTATAGATGATTTTCTGAGTCTATTGTAGGCTTGTAGCAGTGAAAGTGTAACAACCCGTCCCAGAATTTTACGAAACAAAATGGCATTTTTATAATTTCACAAAAAATGGGATATTTTATTTTTGGGATTACTTTTTGAGCCTTATTTGGTAAGCTGGGCAGGGCCCACCTTCTTTTTTAAGTTCCCCAGTTTCCCCTCTCCCCCGTTTGCCACGTGGCACTCCCCCTCACCTTTCCCTCATTCTTCTCTCCCCTTCCCATGTACACTCTTACTCTCTCCCCTCACATCTCACTCTCTCCCTTTTTCCTCTCGTTGCACCCTCTCCTCCCAACTCAGAAAACCCAAGACCCTGATCCAGCCCAGACCAATCGAACCCCAGAACCTAGGCCGCGTATTATATATGATATATGTTTTATGAAAGGTTTTATGGCATGCTAGTGTTTTCGGAAAACCTATTACATATTATACTATTGAGTTTTCATAAACTTTGGGGGTTAGTACGTTGATGAATAACTGTTTCAGTATTACTTACATATATATCAACTTGGTCCACTCATGTTTTGTTTTGTGCCCCCTCAGGACTTAAATTCGAGGTGTACAAACCCGGCATCAAGGCACTCCCGCATCGGCATCTTCGAGTCCTCTAAATTAGTTTTATGCTCTGAACACGTTCCTTATTTGCATATACATTGTATTTAAATTTATAAGTCTTATTTATATTCACTGGTTCTCATGCATATTAGTATGGCTTCGTCACCTTCGAGTGTCGGCCAACACGTGTCTACCCTGGTGTTTGGAGGATATCAGGGTCGGGCGTGTCAAAGAGAAGCTAAAACTATGACCAAAATTTCACCAAAAACTAAACTGTAGCTCTAATTTCTGAACAATTACTTGCTTTCTTTCTTAATATGCCTAAAAAACATAATGTTCCAAAACAAGGGATTCTGTTTCTTCGTATGCCCGTCTTCCTCTTTCCGAGGCGGAGAAATCTCTGCGTCAAAAAGATGAAGACGGCCCTGCCATTCCCTCCGTTGAATCAGTAGCACCCTAAGGACTGCCTTGCCATTCTTTCTGCTTTGCATCACTGGAGATTTCACTATCTTCATTCCTCGAGTTTGATCGCGAGCCATATCTGGTCTGAAGACGGTTGAGTATAAGCATCAATAATCAGCATGTTCCAATGACAAAGCACAAGAAAGTTCATGTTCAAGGAGCAAATATAAAGGTTTGAAAGTACCTGATGATGTTTTGGTTGGATCCCTCGGAAGTCGGAACTACAACATCAACTCTTCCCCCTGTATTTTCACTTCCCATGTCGATTTCCATGTCCACACTCTGATTGTTATTCATGTTTGCTTCAACTTGTTCATTTTTCATACAATGCAAGACTCCCCATAAGAAGCTTGTCACTGTTGACATGAACAGAAAGCTTCTACTTGAAAACTCCAAATGAACTAATCCAAATGGCCTTGACAGACGAAAGAAATTTGAAGTCGCTGCAAGAGAAAAGGAACTTCATAAGGAAAAAACTCACACTGCTTGTCTAATTGTAGCTTTGCCGATGTAAATATCAGCAACTCAACGCCCTCATAATCAAAGCAAATTCTCATCATTGAATCTTCAGTCTCCATCCGCTCAATCAGCCGAGCATGGTCCTCTCTTGATCTACTAACCGGCAGGAAAAGAAACATGTTCTAAGTAGCAACGACAGCATAATTCAGATATTAAAAGCATGCAATCAGAAGCCAAAACAAACCTCTCAGCATTTTCATCAAGGAAAAAGTAAAGTCCAACATCTTGAAGGTCAGGAGGTTGGTATTGGAAGATATCAGTCCACAGTTGGGATCGAGGAAGAAAATTCGCCTTGAGGACATGAGGCATTGTTTGTGCAAATCTATAGGCTTTAGGATGGATCTTACAAGGAGGTCGTCCCTGTAGCTGTATCAATGATGAAGCCTCCCTAAAGAAAGAAATATCAATTAAGCTACCCAAACTTTCTATATTTAGAAAGAAAACTCGAGCGATTTAGTAAGGAAGACTCGAGCGATTTAGAAAGAAACTAAATCAACTAAATCGACAAGCTACCCACCTCGATTTAGTAAGTTACTTTCTAAATCGACAAGCTCCCCTAAATCGATTGAGGGGAGGCTTCATCATTGATATAGCTACAAGAAGTAACTTTCTAAATCGATTTTCTTTCTCTATCAATGATGAAGCCTCCCCTAAAGAAAGAAAATCGACAAACTAAATCAATTTAGTAAAGAAGACTCGAGCGATTTAGTTTCTTTCTAAATCGACAAGCCTCCCCTAAAGAAACTAAATCGACAAGTTACTTGGAGGTGGGTAGCTTGTCCATTTGAGATGTTACATATTCTATACATATTCTATATTCTATCATAATTTCGGTAATTTATATAGGGAAGTGTTATTGGCACTCCAAAAATCTCATTCTACACTCCTCACAAATGTAGTTTTCTTTCTAATTATAGAAAGTTTGGAGTGTAAGAAGACTCGAGCGATTTAGTTTGAGACTAGCAAATGGACAAGCTACCCACCTCCAACTTGTACAGCAGGAAGACTCGAGTGATTTAGTTTGAGACTAGCAAGCATATTCTCAAGATCTCTTTCTTCAGCATCTGCATGGTTATGTTCAACAACACCTGTGTTACCAGATAAATTATTTAAGGTAGGTTCAATTGTTGTCAAGGCAACAATGTTACCAACCGCAGTCGCAACTGGGCTACAATTTCAATTTTTTCACAGGATGTTAGTAACTTCATAGGAAAGAAATGAATTCCACAAATTGCCACGTAAATATGTTATAAAGCTTACTAGAAAATTGAAGAACCAATTATGCAATTCCTTAAAAATTTGTTAGTTATAACCCTTGCCTGGACCGGAAATAGGTGAGGAGTGCCTCATTGTTGCAACTGTGAACGGTTCCTTTTTTATTGCAGCCTCCATCTTCTTCCGAGAAGTTTCAACATATGGTCTTGGAACTAATACGTCCGCTGGTTGCTTCTCCCAAACACGCTCCTTTCCAGAGGCTCCCGGAGTCTTTGTTTCAACGGATGTTCCTGGAGCTAAGACATCCTTTGATTGCTTCTCCCGAACATGCTCCTTTCCATAAGCTACTGAAATATTTGTTCCTAGAAATGGAATCAGAGATCATAAGCATTGCACACCCGACCATTTATCAAAGTTACAAAATTCTGTGAAGACCATCTTCACTTTTTTAGTAACACACACAATATTTTCAACGGAAAAAGGTGAAAGGATACATCCAATACAGTCTCAATACTTACGAGTACCAATGATATGGAAGACACTGTGTCGATAATAATATTGACGGTACAAAGGGGATTTACTTATAAGACAAATGTTTAAGACAAAAGGTTAAAAGATTTGTCACCTTTTGAATCCTTCAATGTTGGAAATGTTTGCTGATTTATCTTTGAGATATTTAACATATTGGCATTCCAGCCAGAGCTCGGAGGCTTCACATATCCTGAAGGCACAATGCTGGGATTTGCTTTGATTGCAGGCGTTGGATACTTCGGTGTCACGATTTTAGAGCCAAAAGTAGTCCTCTGGGACATAAGTGCTGTAGAACTTGACTGACCAGGTTTGGAGCTGAAAGTATTTCGCTGAGATCTCGTTGTTTCAACTCCTGATGATAGCCTAATGACTTCTCCTTGTGAAATGTACTTAACTTTTCCAGTCCCAACTGGCTTTTGCCTTCCAGAATGAGCTTGCCACCCCGAATCATCAAGAACTCTGCTGGGACCTGATGGATGCATGACATCGCGGTGGTCTAAACCAGTGGGGGATGCTAAATTGTCTTCCTATCCGAGACATTCTTCTCAAACCCAATCCTCCCGAGCTTCCACATCAACTTTCCGCATGCAATAACTGAAAAACAACACATCACACAAAATCACATTCACCAGTCAATATGGTGCAAAAAGATTACAGTTTGCAATCAATACAAATCATTACGGTAAATTGTACTGTAAAAAAGGAACCTTAGGAAATCGAAAGGTGATTCAAAATACCATGCATGAAGGGCATCGAAAGGTGATGAGAGTAATTTGGAATACTTGAGGAAGTTAGGAAGAAACATCGTTTAGAAGGATCTTTTGTGAGAAACATTCGTTTTGGGGGAACTTTGTGGAATTTGATTTCTACTACTACATATTCTTCTTTACCCACGTAGATTATTTTCTTGTGATTGTGGTAGCCAACAGGTGAGTTTACATTTGTAATTAGAGTTGCTTTCTAACCCGTCATTGTACTTTTATTTATTTGCATTAATAAATTTTCTATTTTTCTTTTAATTTTCAAAGGAAAAAAAAGGCAAAAAACAAGATGCATCATGATTTTGGTAGACTGATATTATTAAGAACACAAACTGTTCAGTTCTTGATTGACAGGCAAGCAAAGTAGCCAAACTGCATGCAGTGAAAGGTGCAATTGCACATGCCCCAAATTTGAAGGGCCCTTAAAATTTTTGCCATCTAATATCATTTTAAGTGTCAATAATAACACCATAAATAATGATAGTTTCCTAATTTTATTATATAATAATGTTACATATTCAAGTGAAACTTTAAAGTCATGAGTTTTCAAGTTTTTTTCTTTTCATATTTGGTCGTTTAAGATAAAAAAAAATTTTGATTATTGAGTGAATATTATGGTTGTAGCTCTTTTTACTTATCATTAACAACATTTGTAAACATGCAATCAGTGAGTGCTAAAGTTTGTTTTGATCTTTCTTTTCTTTAACAAAAACTATTATCTACACTAAGGGGATGGTGGAGTGGGCTAAGCCTCGCAATGAGCTAGCAATAATGTAGTTCAAATTTGCATTTGAAGAGAATCGAACTTAAGATCTCTCACTTATGAGTGAAGAGGAATACCACTAGATTGTAGTACTAAGTGACTTTGTTTTGATTTAAGTGAATGTTTTCTAGCATCAATACATTGTCCTATTTTTTAAAACTATCTTAAGGAATGAACATTTTACAAATTTCGCACAGGAATTCCGAAATCTCATAGACAACCCTGTCACATACTATTCAGTTCTTGATTGACAGGCAAGCAAAGTAGCCAAACTGCATGCGCACACAAATGCAGCTACATATATGCTCGTGAACAGAGAGAGAGAGAGAGAGAGAGAGAGAGAGAGAGAGAGTGAGTCATACGGGTGTGCACGAGCTATACTGCGTTTACGGCAAGTTGCAATGAGGTTAATTGTCGTCATTACCACCTCCGCATGTTTCACATTGTGCGACCTGAAAAAGAACGCATTTCTTTGTTGGAGACCAACCATGGCATGTAACAATAAAAAGGGTTAAGAGTACTGGAAGTGGCATGGTGGCAAGGTTGTAGGCTTCTTCAGTATATTCTAACCATTTGTTTCGGACACAAATCGGTGACCCACTCACTTACTCAGCTCAGACTCACTCACTGCACAGTCTCTGGTTTTAGAGAGAGAAAGAAAGGAGAGAGAAGGTGAGGGGGAGAATTGTACACTGTACCTGCAATTTTACAAGCCATTCGGGCATGCGATCTGTGTCTGGTTTGTGTCTCGGAATATTTTTGCTGATCACCCTGAAATGATGTCGATGCTTGCATGTGTTTAAATTTTGAGATCTGTATGTTGGATAAACTCAAGTCTCAAACTTTAAACTCATGCAACGATGATAAAATAGATAGTTACCATCCCTTAAGAGGTCATTTATTTGGGTAACCAATTCATAGGTAAGGGGGATGAATATATTATTGGGTCAAAGTCGCTTGATCACGTGTCGTGTTCAATCATTCAATACAGATAAGTATACATATATGTTATCAACGGTTGACGCATTTGTCTGTGGTGAAACTTCAATGATGATATAAACGCATTTTCATGCAGTATCTGGAAATAGAAACAGTAACATGTATAGTATAAGAACCCGAATTTGTTATACAAAATGGACAATCTCTTAGTTTTACAAATAAACTTTGACGATACAGATACAGATCAAATAGTATAATTTGTATTGGAAGCGGGTGGCAACCAAGGTCATTCCGTTTAGTGATTAAACAAGGTTAACCAGGTTGATTAAGCAAACAAAGATCCGACCAAGTCCATAGAGTAATACGATCCAAAAAATTGTGACGAGTACACTCGTGATTGTATAAAGTTGTACACCCACAGTAAGGTAGCAACAAAGGTATCATAAGAAAGACAACCTTAACATCGGAACTACAGTTTCCGTAGTCCAGATTGTACAGTAAGTTATGAGCTACGGAAGTGCTATCAGGAACCAAAATAGAAAACACTGCAAATAAGAACAGATACATACTCATATACGTCAACGTGCATGCCCACTAAAACACAGGGACACACGTGCGGACACATGCATTTTCGGGTTGGGCGTGAATGCTCCGTCCATTGGTGGAGGGATTTGGCAAAAGCTACGGCAAGCTCAAACTCATGTGAGTATTACTTCTCGAAAATAATACTCTTACCACCTATCTGTATCATCTCTCTAATAGAGATGAGACCCACATGATTGGCAGACTTTACCTTTATTAGAAAGATGGTACAAATGATGGTACAAATAGATTGTAAGTGTAACATTAATCACTACTTTTTGGTAACCAAACTGTACATGTGCAAACGTAAAGAGCAAAGATGTGTTTGGTGACACAACGAAAGTGAAAAACATTGCAACATCTTGGACAATTTGTCCAGTATGGTTTGGCGCATAGCATGAATTGTGATTTTAATTCATGCCATGAGACGATTCATTTTAAAATTTTGTCATGTTATAAAATCCGGTAATTAGAACACGAATGAGACTTAGAAAGCCAATATTGTCCTTGATTTTCGGTGCCATATCAGGGTAAATTTGAGATTGTGTATATAAAGTAGTTTATGAAAGAGAAGTTGTGATGTGAATATATATCATCTGGTGATGCAGAAGGATGATTTTGTTGACGATGGAATTTTATCCATTTGCAGGAAGTTGGTGAGGGAAATTAATTCCACATTAAAGGGTCTATATGCTCAACGCCAGATTATAATGGACCACCATGATAACTTGTTCCCCTCAATTTATATATATGAAAAATTAAGATTCAGTTCCTAGTTACCAATGCTCGAGACTGAATTGTAATCATAGTAAAAAATTTCTAAAGTAATACTCTATAAAGCAATAACCTACTTAAAGTCATTAAAAATTTCGTTCTCAACTTGGGACTAGTTATGTATATTAATAAATTCTGCATTTTAATGAGTTATAATTTTCTTCGTCTCATCTTGGAAAAAACATCTTCATAAAGTAATGATTGTCAATGAATATACAAATATGCAATATCACAAATAAAAGTTTGAAATAACCTAAACTATTTCTCTAGATTTGTTTGAGGCAGCGCTTTAGTTTTGGAAATTGATGTCATATTTTTGAATTTGCAGATACATACGTGCAAGAAATAAAATACTTGACGCTCAAAAAATCTTATTTACGAAGTACAACATTTATTAAAAGATAAATAAATCGATGAATTGAATTCTTTTAACGACACCACAATGAAGTAATAACATCTAAAGTCATAACATCGGTTTGGTCTGAACTTTATGAGTAGCATACTGGCGAGAGCAACGTTTACTCGGATTCACATAAATGCAACTGAAAGTACGGTTCAATGACAGGAGCACCATAAATAAACGACGACCATTGCATGATTCAAACATGTAACGAGTCATTCTTACTTATAGGCGAAATAATCCAACGCGTGCATAACTTGCTTACAAAATGAAAATGATGAACAAGAGTCCTTCGGTAATTTGTTTGCAATGAGAAATGACTAAGAAACCAATTGGGAGTTTCAAAGAAAATCTCGCAGTACTGTTCACTTTAACGAAAAATTATATTTTTACACTAAAAAATCAATTCTGATACTATTTACTTTACCCTTTATTTTGTCTTTATCGATAAAACTCAAAGTTTTCAAACTCTTTTCATTAATTTTTCTTTGCAAGTAAGGTGAGAAAATACCCAAAATAATAAAAAAAAAATAAAGAAAACAACCAGACCCGTGAAACAAAACCAAGTAAAAAAACAGTGCCAATAATACTCATCAAATTAACAGAGACTAGCTAGTAGTGCACGCTCAGATTAGATCTAAACTAATGTACAAAAATAGAGACAGAAAGACAGATGCTTCACAGTTCACACCACCCAAAAGGAATCAAAAGCCCATCCGCTTTTCCCCACAGCTGCTTTTTTTCCCACATAGTACAATAACTTAATTACTTAGCACTTCAGGAGGGCAATGGAGATACAAAAATACAAAAAACTTAGCAAGGACGTCCCCCAAGATGTTCATATTTGCACATCCAACCCCACCTCCTCCTCCTCACGCCCACCACAGCATCAACCCTGAGAAGAATAGGGTTAGGAGAGAAGAAAACAAGCTAGTAGTGTCAATAGGTCTAATCACACCGCTGTCGTCCGTGTTGATGCCAGCTCCCGATGGCCCTACTCCCGTGCCAATGCCTCCTAGTACTCCAGGAGTTGCTGTGTATGGGGTGGTGCCTGTAGGTGTTGTGCCAGTCATAGGGGTTGTGCCGCTGGTGCCGGTGGTAGGGGTTGTGCCGGTGGTTGGGGTTGTTCCGGTGGTTGGGGTTGTGCCGGTTCCAGTGGATGGTGTTGTCGGAGTTGTGCCTGAGGAGCTGAAGTACAAAGAAAAGCAATATTTAACAGACCAAACACAACAATTAGAAATGCCAGGATCGAAGCTGCACGCACACGATCATGTGAAGCATACAGAATGAGAGAATACAAAACACAACTCATGGAAGATAAACAAGTAATAATTTTACACGAAAATGTACGATGTCATATGGTTATGCAGTGCCTGAACAGAGACCGTGCAGCATAAAACTCATCGGAGATCCTACACAGCACTCTTCGGGATAGATAATCTCCATCATATGAAATGGGATGTAAAGGAACAAGCATGATATTGCAAAAGCAGTCAACCTTAGAGAGATGCAGGTAAAGTAAAAGATTTGATCTTCATCCAGAAACTAGTTCACAGATATGAATAACTATTCAAAGTTGCATCCGATGACGAAGACAATGAACATTTTATGTCACGACCCAAGAAAACATAAATATTTTTTCGGATCATATTTAGGCATGTACAATCATATAAGCTGATTTAAACTTATGCCTGATCAACAAAACTGAGCTGACTAACACGCCTAGAAGTATGTCGCTTCGACGTCACCGAGTCCCTATTTTCATTTTTATGAAGAAAACTATGACTCACTTGAGATTTTCACATAAATATACACCGTTTCGGCAAAATGTGATCCTCCATTGAAGACCACTCACTTACTGCGGATTCAAAGGCTATTGATTTCCTATTCCATTGAAGTACTTTGTTTAGGAGAGATTTTTCGATGTGCCAAGAACACAGCCCCGATACACAATATTACAATACAAGTGGTTGGATACTTACGAAAAAAAATAACTTTCCCTCCACTTATATTATAACACTTGGTGTACCATACTATCTTCCCGACCCATTGAAATATTTCTCCTAAACACTGTTTAAGAGGGGCTAATTATCAACTAATCACTAAAATAAATATGGCAGGCCCCATCTGCATACTGCGTCCAAATCCACTAATGTATGAGAGGAGGAAGCACAGCACTACTTTTAAACAAAAGTAGTTAAAAGTACATTAACATCAAAGGTCTTTCCGGAAAGCTTTTGAATTAAAAAATTATCTGAAGTACTAATTAAAAATGTTTGAAATATTTTACAGTTGAACGAGATTCATCAAATGTAGACCATCATAAACCTGGGAAAAAAATTAAAGCAAAAGGAGATGAATAAGGAACAATAATACATGCAACATCCATAATGCCACCAATAATACAATGCCAAGTGAACGTGAGGAAGTTAAAACACACGGCATTATATTTCCGTTGGCGTCCCAAACGGCCATGCATGTGTCACGGATAAGATTCATAAAACTCATGCACAATTGTTCCTAATTTCTTTTCTAAAAAAATTGAAACACATGATATTGTATTATTAGTTTGACCGCCACAGGAGCTTATTAGGCAAATTTAAACCATGGTGGAGCGGGGATTAAAAGGGCACGGCCGTCGAGAATACAAAACTTCAAAAAAGCAGGCTCAAATCTCCAAAAGACTGAGCATCCCAAAGCATATATGAGGACAAAAGCTCTTTTACCACAGATGTTTGTGGCCACTACTTTTGAATTTTGACTCTGATCACATAGCATGTATGGCATAACGTGAAAAATGCAGTGTACGGCGCCTGAAGCCAAAAAGGTAATGTCTTTGCTTGCCATGGGCAAGATGGTAATTCTGTGACAACTTTTTTTTACCCTTTTTACTGTTACAAGATTAAACCTTTTCCCCCTTCGGGGGGTAAAAAAAAACATTGGATACCCAATTATTTGGGAAAATTTACTGAGCTCCACTACCAAAAAATGGGCAATGAGTCATGAATCATGATGCAAGTTACAATGCTAGTCAAACCATAAAAAGAGCTCAATTAGATTGAACAAAGCAAAAACAAAATGAGGGTGTTGGGTTATAATTATAAGGTATATTGAAAGGAAAATGATTTCCGCACATCCTTATTCTTCAGATGCACACTTATCAATTTTAAGCCTTTGAATGAAATAAAGCAAACGAAAATCAGAAGAAGTGAAGAAGAAGAAAGAAAAATGAAGAAATCATTTTTATGTTGAATAATTAACAAAAAACAGTGATTAGTTATAAAAAACATCATTTTCTCAATGATAAAGGCAAAAGCAATGATGCCCATTGGCCCTATTGCAGCAATGGAACGGTGACAAATGTAAAACAAGAAAGCAGAAATTTTCAAATTGACAGGAATACAGTCTGGTACTACTAAGTGTGATAATGTAAGTAGTTGAAATTTTTGTAAAAGATAACATTAGATGTACGAGACCGTGTTTTCGATAATGAAAATTTTCTACTTCAGTTAATGGAACGTAACAAGACAGCAGATTAAAATATTAACCCAAGTTTTTTAGAGTCAAATGACTAAGAGGAGTAGGGTAACTCTTTGTCCCTTCAAGTCATATTTTGTCTTTAAATAAAAGTGCTTTTTCCTACAATATTACTTATGTTTTATAATCAAGTGTTTCTGCCCTCCCCTAAAATTTGAAATCCAGAGAGTAAGTACTGTGGACTGTCAGGCATCAAATTGAAGACATTCAAAATATTAAAGCAGTACAAATGCTAATAACAAAAAAAATAGACTAAAATAAAATAAAATAAAACCCTTGAAAAACAGAAAGAAAAAAAAAATTGGTGCAAATTAACCATACCTGGCACTGGCAGGGTAGGTACAACCACTAGCGCCTGTAAAAACACCATGAAATTAAAAAAAGTTACCACCTTTAATCTTCAATCTAATTAATTTATACCCAATAAAAATCAACCAAAAAGCTAATAAAATTAAACCCAAAAGAGAAGGATCTGGGGACTTACTGGGATCGGAGGCGGTAGGGGTTGCAGCGCCAGAGAAGTCACAAGTACCAGTGGATTGGCCCTTCTTCTGGAAATAGCTGTTGACGGCGTAGCTGCAGTGAGCTTTGATAGTGTTGGGGTTGTAGCAAACTCCATTGGGTTTTATGGGGTTGCAATCTGCCCCGGCTCCACAGGCATAGTCCAGTGCCTTCTGCAGGGCTGCAGGGTCTCCATCTTTGCAAACACACCAGTTTGCTCCTGCACAAATATAATTCCCATAAATAAATCAGACTCTCAAAATATTAAACGGGGTGAGTTTATACATGGTAGGAAGACCAAAGACCAGATCTTTTTTTATTTTTATTTGAAACCCCAAAAATGCAAACTTCAAGAGAAATACGAAATCTTTAACATAAATACAAGTTAGAAGGAAAAATGAACACATTACTAGCAAGGAAAAATGGCATTTTTCAAAAAACTAAAATAGTGTATTGGCTTCATTAGATAAGTAAAATATAGGAAATATGGTAGAGAAAAAAATACCCATTTCACCAAAAAAAAATATATGGAAAATACATAAATGTGTTCTTACTTGACTGGCCAGCCATGGCTAAGAGAAGCAGAGCTGCAAAAGCAAGGGCAGCCATGGTTGAAGGGAGAGAGAGAGAGAGAGAGTAGAGTGTGGTAAGTTAACAGTGGAGCTCAAAGCAATCTAGCTACAGCTGAAGTTAGATGGAGAAAGGGAGAGAGAGACAAGGAGAAGTGGGATGAGGGTGTGTGAGAGAGAAAGGAAACATGGGTATATCTCTAGAAACTCAAAAACCAAAAAATAAAAAAAGGAAAAAACTTGGTGATGTTGACGGTGCGGTGGGAAATGAGATCTTCTGCACCTATTTTTGTCTGTATCATTCATGTGCATTTGTTAATTGAACTAAACATAATTAATGTTAACTTGATAATAATTAAAATAATAAAAAATAAACCAAATTCTCAGCTAATTAACAAAGGCACAAGGAGGTCACATGTAAAAATGGGTGCAGAAGTTCTCATCTCGTGCGGTGATAGTGGGCCTGTGTGTTGTCGGCTTGCGGGTGCCTTTTGTTTTTTTGAGTTTTAACGAAATATTTCATGAACTGTTTACTTTTAACAAAAATAACATTTTTACTCTAAAAATTCACTTCTAATACTATTCACTTACAACATATTTTTATCCTTTTGATTAAAACTCAAAGTTTTCAAACTATTTTCATTATTTTTTTTCTCTGTCTCGCTATGTGTATAGTTTTTAATTAAATGAATTTAAAGGATTTATATATACATGATTTCGATATGTTAAGACCATCTCCAACCGAAGGTTGGCCAAATGGCTCGTTTTAGCCATTTGGTCATCCAAGAAATTAATATTTCAATGAACAATACAGGGTTATATTTGCTTCCATCTCCAACTGAAGGACAAAGGGTCATAGGGTTCGTTTTAGCCATATCACAAAAAAGGGTCTCCAACAGATGGCCAAACATAATTTATTATTTAAATTTAATGTTATTTAATGTTGTATAATAGTTTAGGAAGTTATAGGAAAAAAAATAGAATTTAAAAAAAAAAAAAAACAATTTTAAAAAAAATTGTAAAAAAAAATAACAAAAATAACGGCTAGTTGACATCAGCTAACCGTTAGATTCAGAAAATTGTTTGAGAATTCATGTTAGATATAACCGACAAGATTAATAACAATGTTGTCGGTTATATCCGATAGCAATTCTTAAAATTCTGGCCCAGCCGGGGGCTGGCTCATTTGGGCAAGCCGGTTAGCCCACGAGTTCTCGTTTAGAGACGATTTTCGAACTATTTTTGGCCCTCTGAACCCTTCGGTTGGAGATGGCCTAAGGGTATGCTATTCACACACCTCATTTTACTTCACACACACCTCTTGATAATTTTTGTCCATTTATCTTCCTCAATTCATCCGATCCGACGATCAAAAATTAGAAAGGTGTGTGAGAAGTAAAGTAGGGTGTGTGAATATCACACCCATATGCTAATTCTAATGGGTTGCCTGAGACTCGAACCCGGAACTAGTTGGATGGAGTAGATAATTTCCTTGATTATCAAATTTGAAATTAGGTAAAAAATATCCCGACTGTTGCTGAGCAGTTTTTGGATATCAAACGAACCTCCCCATAAGGTAATTTTAATGTGGCCGATCACGGTTTCATGTTCTATTTCGCTCCCCAACAGGGGTTCTTTTCACCCTTCCCTCACGATATTACTTCACCATCGGTCACCCATGAGTATTTAGCCTTGCAAGGTGGTCCTTGTTGATTCACACGGGATTCCCCGTGTCCCATGCTAAGACCCAACCTTGCAGTTGGCGAGTGGGGCAGGGATAAGCTTGTAATTTCATATTTTTAGTTATGCCTTTCTCTACTTTAATTATAATATTTTCATTGTAACTCAAAAGTAGTTACTTTTTTCTTTAAAATTCAAAATCCGTTGCATTTTGCCCCCTCGGACACAATTTGATTTGTGACATATTACCTTAGATATGTTAGTTTCTTATGTGTGGGTTTGATTTGAGTGAGCTAGGCGAATCAATTTCCTTTCTAATTTTTTTCATCCCTTCAATTTATTTTAAACTTAATATTATTTGATTATTGAATGTTTATGCATAATCAAATTTATTGCCCATGTGGCATATTCTTATTGAATGTTGGCTCACATATATGTTTTATAAACCGATCTATAAGTTTTAGGGAGAAGATAAAGTCCACAAGTTAAGTATAGCAAATTTTGAGTTTTATGAAGTAAAATAGTGATTTTTTAATTACAGGGATAAAGTGAATAAAATGGAGTTCTAAAAAACGTAGCTAAAACTAAACTTTTTTTTTTTAACTGAAAGCAACTTATCTTTACTATTATATGTCACTGTGTCGTTACGTGTTAATAATATTATGGATACAAAACTATATGTACTTGTAACGAAGTCCTTAACTATTTTAACCTCTTGTCAAAATACAAACAGCATTCATTTGTTGGTCATCAGTTTATGCATCATCTTTTTGTAAAGTAGTAGTGTGGGGTGGACCGTCACAATATGTGTCACGATTTCAGGGTACCGGTACATTGGAGTTTCTTCCACTTAAAGTCTCACTCACTCTCCCAAAGCACCCATCAGAAAAAACTCACAACGATTCGATCAACCGAAAGAAATACCATAGATACCCGCCATTGTTGCAGAAAAGCTTCAGCTTCCTCCTCATAAGGTAGGTCCAAGATTTCTCTTGCTTCTCTCTCTGTGAATCTTTGAGTTTTTAGAGTTGATTTCCATATGGGTTTTGGGTTTTGAACGAATTAATTGAAGTAGTAAAGTCTCTGTCATTTTTCAATCTCGGAAAAAGAATTGAAGAAGTTCAAGAATTTCGTAAATTGGGAAGACATGATCAATGATTGCATCTTTTATTTATACGCTCTGTTTTCGCCCTTCGATACTGTTGAGTTGAATTGAAAGGAACCCAGTGGGAAAAGTATGATCAATGGTTTTTTTGTGTTCTTGGGTTGAATTGAAAAGAACCCAGATAAATATTTTAATTTCTAGTTGAAATTAAAGAAACCCAGATAGAGAGTTTTAATTTTTAATTGAATTGGAAGTTTCCCAGATACAAAATTCTAAGTTTTGTTTAAACTGAAGGAACTTATACAAAATTTTTGAATTTTTACTGTATTTTTTTAACTGATAAAATTTAACTTTCCCCCTACAAACTCATTTTTTCTAACCCATCATATAATATTTATCCGAATAAAACCTAATGATTAGGATCCAACTAAGCAACTTACCAAATTAAGTTTGTGTGTCTGTTTTTATATTTTTTGGATCTCTAATATACCCCATCTAAGCTAGTATGAAAAGTTCTTGTAATTTTGTTTTAATTGATCACGTGCATTGAATTTGGCAAGGTCTTGTAGCCATGAAATTGTGTTCTAGATGGAGTAATTAATTTGGAATTTTTTTTAATTTCGACAATAAATTTCAATTTGGATATACCTAATTTAGTGTTTATTTTCAACAATATCTATTGTTTAATTTTATGAAAACAATATCTATTGTTTAATTTTATACCTATAGTATAATTACATGAAAATAGTTTACCTACTATGAAAATTAATTTTTGAAAACAATATCTACTGTTTAATTTCATGAAAATAATTTACCTACTGTATAATTATATGAAAAAATTTACCTACTATGAAAATTAAATTTTGAAAACAATATGTTTAATTTTATGAAAATAATTTACCACTGTATAATTACATGAAAATTAATATGTCTACTATTTTAAATTTGTAACAAAATTAATTTACCTACTTATTTTTATGGTATTAGTATACATAAATGTAGAATATATGTCCGTATATATTTGATCTAATTAGGTTTTGGATTAGAGGAGTTCACACAAAATTAAAAATATATTAAACAAATTAAATGTCTAAAAGAAACGTATAAGAGGTTTGGTGGCATGATTTTGTAAATAAACACAAATTCATGGACATCTTTTATCCAACATGACATCATATTTAAAATTTGTTTTTTATTTAGAAGTTATAATATATGTGGAATTTTGTCTAGAGTTTAAGAGTTGCGAGGGCTTAATTTTTTAATTATCTCGCCCACGTTGTTTGCACTTTGCAGTGCATGTTAGGTATCATAAATTGGTGAAGGAAAATGAACCCTGGTAAGTTTACCCACAAGACCAATGAGACTATTGCCGGAGCTCATGTCCTGGCCATGGATGCTGGCCACGCGCAGTTCACGGCACTCCATCTTGCAACCGCATTGGTATCTGATCCCAGTGGCATTTTCAGCCAAGCCATTGCCAATGCCGGTGGCAGTGTTGACGCTTCGAAGTCTGTGGAGAGGGTGTTCAACCAGGCCCTGAAGAAGCTCCCATCTCAGTCACCTCCGCCGGATGAAATCCTAGCGAGTTCATCTCTCATCAAAGTGATTAGGAGAGCGCAGTCAGCGCAGAAGACAAGAGGGGACACACACTTGGCCGTTGATCAGTTGATTCTTGGTCTTCTTGAGGATTCCAAGATTGGTGACTTGTTGAAGGAAGCCGGCATTGCCACGGCCAGAATGAAATCTGAAGTCGAAAAGCTTCGTGGGAAGGAAGGGAAGAAGGTGGAGAGTGCTTCTGGGGATACTACATTTCAGGCATTGAAGACTTATGGACGGGACCTTGTTGAGCAGGCCGGAAAACTTGACCCGGTTAGTGGCCGTGACGAGGAGATAAGGAGAGTGATGAGGATTCTTTCGAGGAGGACTAAGAACAACCCTGTTCTAATTGGAGAGCCGGGAGTTGGGAAGACTGCTGTGGTTGAAGGGCTGGCTCAGATGATAGCTGGTGGGGATGTCCCTAGTAATCTGGCTGATGTAAGGCTCATTGCATTGGATATGGGGGCCAAGTATCGAGGGGAGTTTGAGGAGCGGTTAAAGGCGGTTGTGAAGGAAGTGGAAGAGGCTGAGGAGAAGGTGATTCTGTTTATTGATGAAATTCATCTTGTTCTTGGCGCCGGAAGGATGGAGGGATCCATGGATGCAGCCAACCTGTTCCAGCCAATGCTCGCACCGGGGCAACTTCGGTACATTGGCGCAACAACTCTTGAGGGGTACAGAAAATATGTAGAGAAGGATGCTGCATTTGAGAGAAGGTTCCAGCAGGTTTATGTGGCGGAGCCTAGCGTTCCGGATACAATTAGCATCCTTCGAGGTTTGAAAGAGAGGTATATGAGGGTCACCACGGTGTTCGGATCCTGGACAGAACTCTTATTGCTGCTGCACAGCTTTCGAGTCGATACATCACAGGTATAAATTAGAAATAGCTAACAATTGTGGTCTATTTTCTATGTTTAAGGATTTGTAAGCTTTCAATTTTGAAATTTTGAAATCAACGTTCTGTATAAAATTACTTGGCATTGAAGTTTTCGTATAAAATTACTTGGCATTGAAGTTTTCCTCTTTGCTTTTGTTTTGTAGGGCGACATCTCCCTGACAAGGCGATTGATCTAGTTGACGAAGCTTGTGCGAATGTGAGAGTCCAAATTGACTGCCAACCTGAAGAAATCGATAACCTCGAAAGGAAGTGGATGCAGCTGGAAGTTGAGCTTCATGCACTTGAGAAAGAAAAGGACAAAGCTAGCAAAGCTCGTCTTGTCGAGGTGATTACTTGATCCATAACTTATTAGAGAATATTTGTCTGGTGAAGTCTTTCTTTGTTCTTATGTTCGTTGTTCCTGCCATTTTATTCTCAGATGCGAAAAGAGCTTGATGAACTGAGAGACAAGCTTCAGCCACTGGTGATGAAGTATAGAAGGGAGAAGGAAAGGGTTGATGAGCTTCGAAAGCTTAAGCAGAAGCATGAAGAGCTCTTGGTAGCTTTAGCAGAGACCGAAAGAAGATATGATTTGGCTAGGGCTGCTGACTTGAGTTGTGGCCCTATTCAGGAAGTGGAAACCACCATAGCAAAACTTGAAGGTAGTACTGACGAAAACTTGATTTTGACAGAGACGGTTGGACCAGAACAAATTGCAGAGGTGGTAAGCCGTTGGACCGGCATACCTGTCATACGGCTTGGCCAGAATGACAAAGAAAGGTTAACTGGACTTGCGGAAAGGTTGCATAAGAGAGTAGTGGGGCAAGACCACGCAGTTGATGCTGTCGCCGAGGCGGTTTTAATGTCAAGAGCAGGGCTAGGAAGGCCACAACAACCTACTGGTTCATTCATCTTCTTGGGCCCAACTGGTGTCGGTAAAACCGAGCTTGCGAAGGCGCTTGCTGAACAACTTTTTGATGACGAGAATCTGATCGTCAGAATTGACATGTCCGAGTATATGGAACAACATTCTGTCTCGCGCTTAATTGCCGCTCCCCCTGGGTAATTGCATTTATAGTTTTCTTCGCTCGAGCATGTTTGTGAGCTCAGCTGCGGCATTATGAATTCTGACTCATTCATATTTTACAGGTATATTGGTCACGATGAAGGCGGGCAACTCACGGAGGCCGTGAGGCGGAGGCCTTACAGTGTTGTATTGTTTGATGAAGTGGACAAGGCTCACACCGCCGTTCTCAACACACTCCTGCAAGTCTTGGATGATGGAAGACTAACCGATGGACAAGGCCGTACAGTTGATTTCAGACACACGGTGATCATCATGACTTCAAATTTGGAAGCAGAACATCTCCTCTCTGGTTTGATGGACAAGCGTTTGATGCAGGTTGCTCGCCTTGAAGTTATGCAAGAGGTATCATCTTTGGTTACCCCAAATTTGAATTATGATTGCGTATCGCTTCGTTCTTTCAATACTTAACTAGTTTGGTTCTTGAATAGGTGAGAAGGCACTTTAGGTCTGAGCTTAGGTCTGAGCTGCTGAACCGTCTCGATGAGATTGTTGTATTTGACCCTCTCTCTCGCGATCAACTGAGGAAGGTTGCCAGATTGCAAGTGAAAGATGTTGCAGCCCGACTGGCCGAGAGGGGCATTGCTATGGCAGTCACCGATGCAGCGTTGGATTACATTCTGAAAGAGAGTTATGATCCCGTGAGCATCGGTTTTACGAATCCAAAAATCTTTTCTCTGCATACTCCTGTGTGATATGAAACACCAAACAAGTACTCTTTTTTCGTTTTCAGGCTTACGGTGCCAGACCAATTAGGAGATGGCTCGAGAAGAAGGTGGTGAAGGAGTTGTCGCGGATGCTTGTGCGAGAAGAAATAGATGAAAACTCGACCGTGTTCATAGACGCAGCGCCAACCGGAAGCGGGCTGGTTTATAGGGTTGAGAAGAACGGAGGGCTTGTGAATGCGGCGATGGGGCAGAAGTCGGATGTGATGCCGAACAGGCGGTGAAGGAAATGGATGAAGATCTTGACATGGATGAGTAAAATAGGTTGTGAACTTGTAAGGAAACTCTTCTGTTTTCTGCAGCGTCTGTAATGATGTTCCAACTGTTTATTTGTGTTTTTTTGAGTCTTATTTCTCTTGTACTGGGTTGCTTTGTATAATTAAAAGTCCTTTGTAATATGCTTCGGTGTATCTTATTGTTAAAATTCCAGTTTTAACTGTTAAAATCTAATGCAAAGACGATAGAGACATCAAATTTGGTACTCAATGTCCACACAAAGCCGTTGCTCAAACAAGCGAGGTCACAACCACCATTGCTAAAACAAGAACGCCGCCACAAGAAGTTGTCGAAGCAGCCACAAAACAATAAAACTATTTAATCCGAGAATAGAACCACAAATCAGCTCGTCTTCATAGCAAGGGCAACACCACTGCTAGACATTTGTTGCCTACATCGAGAAGACACCACAGGTGTGGCCTAGTAAGGCGGCTCGGCCGCGGGTAAGTCGAGCAGCGCACAACCATCATGGAAAACGAGTTGTAGGAAGTGAATCCCACCCACTGCAACGATAAATATTGCCCACAACCACGAATCAAGGCCACATTCGAAGCCCTGCCCAAATGAATTTTGTTTCCATCCACGTGATCCAGCATTAAGGTTGAAGGCGTCCAAATATAGTTGCATTGGGACGTCCTAGTTGAAGTCAAGTTCCATTTCTACGTGTTCAGGCTGTAACCACATTACAAAAGTAATTATGCGCGCGCATATATATATATATATATATATATATATATAGGTTGCTTAAGGAGAGGAATCTCTATTTTTTTCAAAAAATGAAGATTAGGTGTGGGGCTCACTCCATATCGAATTTCAACGATCCGAACCGTCTATTTTTCAAGTTACACCTCATATACCATCCTTGCAAAAATTCAATTCAATCCAAAACCATTTGCCTATTTAATTATCAAGATAAAATTTCATTGTTTCTTATATAACAAAGTATTCGTTAATATTTTTGAACCTAATTAGATGTCTTAAATATTTCAGATTTGGCTAATATTTTGCAAGGATGATCTATGAGGTGTAACTTGAAAAATAGACGGTTCGGATCGTTGAAATTCGATGTGGAGTGGGCCCCACA
The DNA here is from genome assembly GCA_036320875.1 of Cotoneaster glaucophyllus. Lineage (NCBI taxonomy): Eukaryota > Viridiplantae > Streptophyta > Magnoliopsida > Rosales > Rosaceae > Cotoneaster > Cotoneaster glaucophyllus. The sequence goes on along the minus strand of CM070065.1, from coordinate 25,912,733 downwards.
CCTAATCCCCATTTTTTGAAAAAAATGGGGATCCATCTCCTTAAGCAATTCCTATATATATATATATATATATATATATATATATAAATGTATGTATATATGTGTGTATATGTAGCTTTCTGAATCTTTTGTCCTAAGTCTGTACTGAGGCCTATATTGGATGCCTCCAACCTTAGCAAGGATGTCCCCTAAGATGTTCATATTTGCACATCCTACCCCACCTCCTCCTCCTCCTCACGTCCACTAAATTCCTTTTCAGCCCCACCAAAGCATCAAGCCTGAGAAGAATAGGGTTAGGAGAGAAGAAAACATGCTAGTAGTGTCAATAGGTCTAATCACACCGCTGTCGTCCGTGTTGATGCCAGCTCCCGATGGCCCTACTCCCGTGCCAATGCCTCCTAGTACTCCAGGAGTTGCCGTGTATGGGGTGGCGCCTGTAGGTGTTGTGCCAGTTGTGGGTGTTGTGCCGGTGGTCGGGGTTGTTCCGGTGGTTGGGGTAGTTCCGGTAGTTGGGGTTGTGCCGGTTCCAGTAGATGGTGTTGTCGGAGTTGTGCCTGAGGAGCTGAAGGACAAAGAAAAGCAATATTTAACACACCAAACACAACAAATAGAAATGCCAGAATCGAAGCTGCACGCACACAATCATGTGAAGCATACAGAATGAGAGAATACAAAATAACTCATGGAAGATAAACAAGTAATAATTTTACACGAAAATTTACGATGCCAAATGGTTACGCAGTGCCTGAACAGACCGTGCTGCATAAAGCTCATCGGAGATCCTACACAGCACTCTTCGGGATGGATAATCTCCATCATATGAAATGGGATGTAAAGGAACAAGCATGATATTGCAAAAGCAGTCAACCTTAAGAGATATGCTGGTAAAGCAAGCTTTTATCTTTATTCAAAAACTAGTTCATGGAGATGAATAACTATTCAAAGTTGCATTCAATCATGAAGACAACAACAACAACAAAGCTTTATCCCACTACGTGGGGTCGGCTGTGTGAATCCTAAAACGACAATGAACTTTTTATGCCATGCTGCACTGTCATGACACAAGCAATGGCGGAGCTAAGTACAAGGCTACCCTGGGCTATAGCCTAGGTAGCTCTTGTGGGTACAAAACTAATTATTCACTATATTTCTATATTTATCTCACTATTATCCCATGTATCTTTTTTATTTATTTACTTCATTAACCAATACTATTTATTTTCTAAATAACAAAATCTATTTTACACTTCATATACTATTCATTTATGGTTAATCGTGACAATAATTACTTATTTTTATAGTGCTTTTAATTCTTTTCAAAAGTAACTCGTTGCATGTTTCAGTTTTTGAATTATTTTATGCATGATTTTTATCTATTTAAAAAGGTTTTACAATGTGTTAAATCTTTTTCTGTTTATTTATGTATCTATCTATCTTTAATGAACATAGAATAATCGGACAAGCTTTGCTTATAAGATTAACGTATAGTCATTTTTTTAAAAACCAACTTTTTTTATACTTCTTAGCTAGCCCACCGACCGTAAATTTTCTGGCTCCGCTCTTGAACCCAAGAAAACATAATATATTTCCATATCATATTTAGGCATGTACAATCATATAAGCTCATTTAAACTTATGCCTGATCAACAAAACTAAGCTGACTGACACGCCTACAAGTATGTCGCTTCAACGTCATTGAGTCCTTATTTTCATTGTCCGGAAGAAAACTATGACTCACTTGAGATTTCACATAAACATACTCCGTTTCAGCAAAATGTGATCCTCCATTGAAGTTCAGTCACTTACCGCGGATTCAAAGGCTATTGATTTCCTATTCCGTTGAAGTACTTTGTTTAAGAGAAATTTTTCAGTATGTCAAGAACACAGCCCTGATAAACCAAGTATCACAATACAAGTGGTTGGATACTCACAAAAAAATAACTTTTTCACCATTTGTATTATGATACTTGGTGTACCACACTGTTTCCCGCCCATTGAAATATTTTTCCTAAACATTGTTTGAGAGGGGATAATTATTAATTAATCACTAATATAAATATGGTAGGCTCCATCTGCATACTACGTCCAAATCCACTAATGTATGAGAGGAGGAAGCACAGCACTACTTTTAAACAAAAGTAGTTAAAAGTACATTAACATCAAAGGTCTTTCCAGAAAGCTTTTGTATCGAGGCGTACAATCTCCGCGTCAAGACACTTCCGCATCAGCATCTTCGAGTCCTCTCGGTGTAGGACCCATCCTTTTATTCATTCAATTTTATATTAATTCTTTTAGTGTTATAGTTAGTTGTATGCTCTGAACACGTTTCTTAAATGCATATTCATTATTCTTTTATATTTATAATCCATTGTTTTAAGCAATTACACTCAATAAATGGCTTTCATCATCCTCGGGTGTCGGCCAGCACGTGACCATCCGGATGTTCCAAGAACATGAGGATCGGGGCGTGTCATTTACTGAGCTCCACTGCCAAAAAATGGGCAATGAGTCGTGAATCATGATGCAAGTTACAATACTAGTCGAACCATAAAAAGAGCTCAATTAGACTGAACAAAGCAAAGAGAAAAAGGAGGGTGTTGGTTCATAAGTATGAAGTATAATGAAAGGGAAATGATTTACGTCATTATTCTTCCTATGCAGAATCTTATATTTATTTTAAGCCTTCGAATGAAATAAAGCAAACGAAACATCAAGAGAGAACAAAGAAGAAGAAAAAAAGCACGAGGAAATCATTTTTATGTTGAGTATATTAGAATAAAAGCAGTGATTAGTTTAAAAAAGCATCTTTTTTCAATGATAATGACAAAGACAATGGTGCCCAAAGGCCCTACTTCAACAAGGAAAAGGTGTCAAATGCAAAAAAAGAAAGCTCTTCAGTTAGAGAAATTTTTTCAATTTACCGGAAATACGATCCGGCACACTAAAATATAAGAGATTGAATTTTTTTTTTTTTAAATTCAACTAATTATATTATGAGACTAGATTAAGAGACCGTGTTCCGACACAAAAAAATTTCTCCTTCGGTTAATGGAGAAGAAAATACTAACCCGAGTTTTTGACAGTCAAGTTACTAAATGGAGTAGGGTAACTCTTTGTCCATTCAAATGATATTTTTTGTCTTTTAATAAAAGTGCTTTTTCCTACAGTTCTACTTATGTTTTATAATTAAGTGTTTCTGCCCTCGCCTAGAATTTGAAATCCAGAGAGTAAGTACTGTGGACTGTGTAGTGTCAGGCATCAAATTGAAGACATTCAAAAGATTCAAGCAATAGTAATTAACAAAAAAAGATGGGATATCTACCCATCTCTTTTTACTTTTCTCACACTTTTTTAATTTTCGACCGTCGGATCAGATAAATTGAACGAACAGAAATTAACAAAGATGTGTGAGAAGTAAAAATGATGTGTGAATACCATACACGAACAAAAAAAAGATAGACAAATAAAATAAAACCCTTCAAAAACAGGAAAAAATAAAAGATTGGTGCAAATTTACCACACCTGGCACTGGCAGGGTAAGTACAACCATTTGAGCCTGTCAAAACACCATGAAATTAAAAAAAGTTACCACCTTTAATCCAATGAATTTATACCAAAAAAAAATCAACCAAAAAGCCAATAAAATTAAACCCATAAGAGAAGGATCTGGGGACTTACTGGGATCGGAGGTAGTAGGGGTTGCAGCGCCAGAAAAGTCACAAGTACCAGTGGATTGGCCCTTCTTCTGGAAATAGCTGTTGACGGCGTAGCTGCAGTGAGCTTTGACAGTGTTGGGGTTGTAGCAAACTCCATTGGGTTTTACGGGGTTGCAATCTGCCCCGGCTCCACAGGCATAGTCCAGTGCCTTCTGCAGGGCTGCAGGGTCTCCATCTTTGCAAACACACCAGTTTGCTCCTACACAAACATATTTCCCACAAATAAATAAATAAATCAGACTCTCAAAATATTAAAAGGGGTGAGTTTATATATGGCAGGAAGACCAAAGATCAGATCTTTTTTTTTCTTTTTATTTGAAACCCCGAAAATGCAAACTTTAAGAGAAATATGAAATCTTTTAACATAAATACAAGTTAGAAATTAGAAACAAACAAGGAAAAATGAACACATTACTAGTAAGGAAAAATGGCATTCTTTAAAAACTAAAATAGTTTATTGGCTTCATTAGATATAGGAAATGTGGTAGAGAAAAAATACCCATTTCACCAAAAAAAAAAATATGGAAAATACATAAATGTGTTCTTACTTGACTGGCCAGCCATGGCTAAGAGAAGCAGAGCTCCAATAGCAAGGGCGGCCATGGTTGAAGAGAGAGAGTAGTGTGTGGTAAGTTAACAGTGGAGCTCAAAGCAATCTAGCTACTGCTGAAGTTAGAGAGAGAAAGGGAGAGAGAGAGGCAAGGAGAAGTGGGATGAGGGAGGAAACAGGGTATATCTCTAGAAATACAAAAACCAAAATATAAAAAAGGAAAAAACTTGGTGTGTTGAAGGTGCGGTGACGGCGGCTCTGTGTGTCTAGTGTCGGCTTGCGGGTGGCTTTTTATTTGAATTTTAACGAAAAACTCTCGATATTATTTATTTTAACGAAAAATTATATTTTTATATGTAATATTCATTTTATCTTTTATTTTATCCTTATTGTAACTTAAAGTTTTCGAACTATTTTTATTAGTTTTCTTTTTCTTTTTTCTCCGACTCGCTATGTGTACAGTTTTTTTTTTTTTCTACTTATTTTAATTATGCCTTCTCGAACTCTATGTTAATTTTAATTTTTTCATTGTACCTCAAAAGTTGTTAGTTTAACTTTTAAAACTCAAAATTGATTGCATTTTGTCCCCTCGAACATGATTTGATTCGCGACACATTACTTTAGATATGTTAGTTTTCTATGTGGGTTTGATTTGGATGAGCTGAACGAATCAATTTCTTTTAGTTTTTTCATCTCTTCAATTTCTTTTAAATTTAATATTATCTGATTATTGAATGTTTACGCATAATCAAATTTATTGCACATGTGGCATAGTCTTATTCAGTGGCGAAGCCACGTGAGGGCGAGGAGTGGCGGCCGCCACTCCCCTCGCCGGGAAACACCACTGGACCCAGCTCTTCGCCACTCCCCTCGCGCGTGCGCCTCGTCGGAAAACGTTCACGCCCTCTGTTTTTCTGGGCAATCTGCAATCTGCAGATTGCTGTAATTTTTTTTTTTTTTTAAAACCAGGCCAAAACGACGTCGTTTTGAGCCTGGTAAAAAAAATTTAAAATTTGTAAAACAAAACGGCGTCGTTTTGGTTCAGTTGAATGAAAAAAAAATATATATATATTTAAAGGGGGACAGCTCCGCGTGTCGCCCCAGTCCCAAACCCTATATCAGATCTGTCACTGTCCCCCACCCACCCCATCCGTTCCCTTTACTTTTTCTGTGAGCCAGGCTGCTCCCAAATTAACAGCAGCCAAGCCAAGCTTGAGCTTCTGTTGAATTTCTGTTGAGCCCACAAACGAAGCCACTGTCCTCTCTCCCAGCTTGAGCTTCAGCCGGCTTCCCCAAATCACCACAGCCGGCTTCCCCAAATCACCATTCAAAGGTAATTTTTTTAATTCTTAAATGTATAATTCCTAACCCTAATTAATTATTTAATACAAATTTCATTTAATTGGTATAGAATCATATGGTAATGCATTAATATGGTTATTGATTATTGATGTGAATCATATGCTTCTATGATTATTGATGTGAAATTATGAAATTATTTTTTCGAATTGGGAATTAGAAGAATCGTGTGTAATGTATGTATAATTGTACATATAGATAAATTGGTATGTCAAAAGCCATCTTTAACTAAACTTATTGATTAATTAATTGAATTATTACATAATGTATACAAATTACGATTATTCATATGATTAGTTGAATTGAATAATTTGTATGCTAATTGGTATTGATTAATTGAATTGTTGGTTGGATTAGTTATTATGCATATTAGTATAGTTTACTGTAGGATTAAGAGTCTAAGAACTTTTTTTCTTTCTATTTTACAGTTACATAATGGAACGATACTATAAGAAACAATGCTTAAATCCTCCTTCAAACATTTCGGGTAGTCCTTCTCCTTCAAATAATCCGAGTAGCCCTCCTCCTCCTTCAAATATTCCAAGAAGTCCTATTTCGAATATTCCGAGTAGGTCACAACAAAGTGAGGCCACTGAGTTGGATGAAATATTGGCTAATCTTCCTGCAGACCCTGCACATAGACGTCGAATGCTTGATTATCCACCTAATTATCGTGAAGCAATTCGTAGACACTATCTCCAAAATGATCCTTGTCAACCTAGAGACCACATCATGCCAAGAAAGGTTAGCGACAATTGATGTTTTATTATCAGTTGGTTTGATAAGTTTAAGTGGTTGGAGTATAGTATATCAAAAAATGCTGCATTTTGTCGTTATTGTTATCTTTTCAAATGTGATTTTGATCAAATGGGTAGCACTGGAAGTGATGTCTTCACTGAGATAGGGTTTACAAATTGGAAGAAAGGACCCGAAAATCTTCGAGTCCATGAGGGAGGTGTTGGAAGTCTTCATAATAAGGCTGTACAACAAGCTAGAGATTTGATGACACAAAAACAACATATTGAAACATTTGTGATTAAGCAAACAGATGAAGCTCGCATTAATTATCGTACTCTATTGAGTGCCTCACTTGAATGCACAAGATGGTTGTTGGGACAAGGTTTGCCTTTTCGTGGTCACGATGAATCGTTGAAATCAAGCAATAGGGGTAATTATTTGGAGCTTATGCAATTTCTTTCCAAGCATAATGAACAAGTTAGGAAGGTTGTGTTTGAGAATGCTCCCAAGAATCTTAAGTATACTTCTTCCGATATTCAAAAAGATCTTGTCTGTGCTTGTGCTATTGAAACTGTAGATGCAATCACTAAAGATATGGAAGGTGCATTTTTTTCTCTTTTGGTTGACGGAGCTCGTGATTCTTCAACTAAAGAGCAAATGGCGGTGGTATTGCGTTATGTGAACAAAAAAGGAGAAGCAATTGAAAAGTTTTTGGGTGTTCAACATGTCTCCTCTACAACTAGCAGCTCGCTTGAAGAGGCTATTGAGAGATTGTTTGCTACAACAAATTTGAGTATGTCCAAGTTACGAGGACAAGGCTATGATGGAGCTAGTAATATGAAAGGTGAGTTAAATGGTCTTAAAACAAAGATTTTGAACAAGTACCCTCAAGCATTTTATATTCATTGTTTTGCACACCAACTCCAACTAGCTCTTGTATTTGTGGCAAAGGAAAATGAGGATGTTGCCAATTTCTTCATCAATGCTAGTAGTTTGGTAAATCTTATTGGATCATCGTGTAAGCGTCGTGATGCATTTAGAGAGAAACAACAAGAACAAATTCAGAAAGCTCTTGATCTTGGTAATCTTGAAACGGGTAGAGGGTTAAATCAAGAAAGTAGTCTCATGCGTCCATGTGATACACGGTGGAACTCGCATTATGGTACTATAGTTAGTATTATTGTTATGTTTGAAGCCGTAGTGGAGGTGGTTGAATGGATTAAAAGTGATCGCAACCAAGATAATCTCGGTGAAGCAACTAGGTTATTCAAAGACATACAAACTTTTGATTTTGCATTTCACCTTTTCTTGATGAGACTTGTATTGGGAATTACAAACGAGTTATCACAAGCATTGCAAAAGAAAGATCAAGATATTGTGAATGCGATGGCGTTAGTGGAAGTATGCAAGCAAAGACTACAATCCTTGAGAGATGATGACTTTGGGGACTTGCTTCATGATGTAGAAAAGTTTTGTGAGGAGCATGATATTATCGTTCCTAACATGGAGGATTTGCATTTCGTACCTGGCAAATCAAGGCGTAAAGCTCCAAAAATCACAAACTTCCATTACTATCGTGTGGACCTCTATTTTCAAGTCCTTGATATGCAACTAAAGGAATTGAATGATCGCTTCAATGAGGTAAACACCGAGTTACTTCTTTGTATGGCATGTTTGAGTCCGGTGAATAATTTTGCATCTTTTGACAAAGCAAAAATTGTTCGTTTAGCTCATCTTTATCCTCAAGATTTTGATCGTATGGACCTCATGAATCTTCCAATTCAACTTGATAATTACATTCATGATATGAAAATGCATAGTGAGTTTTCATCATTGAGAGGAATTAGTGATCTTGCAAAAGAGTTAGTGAAGACCGGGAGGTGTGAAAGCTATATGTTAGTGTATAAGCTTCTTACATTGGCTTTGGTGTTACCGGTTGCAACCGCTTCGGTGGAGAGAGCTTTTTCTGCTATGAAGATTGTGAAAACACCATTGCGTAACAAAATGGGAGATCAATGGTTGAGTGATAGCATGATTGTTTACATTGAGAGAGATGAATTTGCTTTTATTGATAATGAGCCTATTATGCGACGTTTTCATGACATGAAACCTCGCCGGCAACAATTGTAATTTGTTTGTATTGATTAATTATGAAAGACATTACTATATAAAAAGATTTAGTTGTTGCCATTTTTATTTAACCTTGCACTCTTTTAAGTTCGCCCCTCCCCCCGAAAAATCCTGGCTTCGCCACTGGTCTTATTGAATGTTGGCTCACATATATGTTTTAGAAGACGATCTATAAGTTTGAGGGAGAGGAGAGAGTCCACAAATCAAAGTAATGACATTTAAGTTACAAAGTAAAGTGAAATTAAAATGAAATTCTAAAAACCGTAGCTAAAAATAAACTTTTTTTTACCGAAAACAACTTATCTTTAAGTTTATATGTCACTGCGTCGTTCTGTTCTAAACTATATGTACTTGTAGCGAAGTCAACTACTTTTACCCCTTGTCAAAATACAAGCAGCATTCATTTCTTTGTCATCAGTTTATACATCATCTTTTTGTAACGTAGTAATGTGCTGTGGACCATCTCATTCATGTGTCACGTACGTTGGCAAAAGAAAGTGAGAGGGAAGGAATAAAGGATCAATATTTTTTTGGGTTTATATCACAAATGGTCCCTGAAATTGACCCCATCAATCATGATGGTCCTTGAAATTGAAAATCGATCAATGTAGTCCCTGAATTTTAACTCGCGAATCAATGTAGTCCTTCTGTTAGTGTTCCGTCCAAATTAACTTTAAAACAATGTTAGAGAACCAATTTTTCATGGTAAAATGATCAAAAATAAGTTTTCTTTTTTCCATCTTCACTTTTCTCTCCATTTTTTCATGGATTTGGTGCTAAAACTAAAATAAAAACAAAAAAAAGTGGTTCTCTAACCTTTTTTTGGTCATTTTACCATGAAAAATTGGTTCTCTAATCTTTTTTTAGTGTTAATTTGGACGGAACACTAACAGAAGGACCACATTGATTCGCGAGTTAAAATTCAGGGACTACATTGATCGATTTTCAATTTCAGAGACCATCATGATTGATGGGGTCAATTTCAAGGACCATTTGTGATATAAACCCTATTTTTTTTAATATAAGCGAATTCGTACTCTAATTTTCTACTAATTTATATTAAAAAGGAGAAGAATTTGTAAACAAATTTTATTTTTATTTGTCTAGGTAATAAAATGTTCAATTCCGATCGATTCTTTTTCTTTTATCATTGTCTTCCAGTGCCCATGCGTCTGTTGCTTACTCATGTTTTTGACAGGTTAGTGCAGAACAGATTTGAGGATCTCGAAGACAGTGGATGCATCAAGATGAATGAAGACTGTGTGGAGCCAATCAGTGGCGAAGCTACAGAAGAGCAAGGAGGGGCGGCCGCCCCTTCTCTCGTCGGAAATGAAGCCTAAGAGTGAGTAGCTGCCTCTCTGGTCCATCGGAAAATTTGCAGGTGAAGGTTATGTTTTATGCTACTGCTGCGTGCGGTTGCTTTTCTTTCTGAAAAGTTCAGCCCAAAACGAAAGGAAGACCTAACTAGAAGACGTTGTTTGATTTAATGAAAAAAAAAAAAAAAATATATATATATATATATATATATATATATATATAAAATACAATATGGGGACCACCCCATTAACCCCAAAGTGGTTTTTCCAATTCCCTCACCCAAATCAGTTATTCTGCCTAGATTACCCCATTCCTTTCCAGCCTTCAAGCCAAGCCTTAGCCAGCGGCTTCCAATTCCAAACCAAGTCAGCAGCTTTTGCTTCAAAGCCGGATTTTAAAGCCAATTTTTAAGTTAAATTTCTAGTTTTTTTAATTTAAATTCCTAATTGATAATTTAATATGAAATTGTATTTAATTGATATGGAATTATAGCTTATGGTATTGATTATTAATTATTGATATGAATTATATGATTATTGATGAATGAAATGGTTTATTATTGATGAATTGAATTAATGATTATTGAATAGCTTATATGATTATTAAATAATTTATGTGATTATTGATATTGATTAATTAAATTGTTGGTTTAATTAGTTATTAGTTATATAGTAGACTGTACTGTAAAATTAAGAGTCTAAGATTTTTTTTTTTAATTATACAGTTGCGTAATGGAACAAAACTATAAGAAAGAGTGTTATAAATATTCTAAAATACTAGCAAAATGGAAATCCATTGTTGAGTGACATCTTGATTTTTTACATTGAAAAATATGTTTTTGCTTTTATTAATAATTAACCTATCATGCCACGTTTTTATGACTTGAAACTTCGCCTGCAAAATTGTAACTATATTTTTTTGTATTGATACATTATAAACGACATTGATATTGTCTAACATGTAAAAGGATTTGGTTGGTTATATTTTTTTATTAACGCTTTTAAATTTTGCCCCTCCCTTCATTTATTCTTGGCTTCGCCATTGGAGCCAATGATGATGGGTTCAATGGCATCCTATTATGTTCTCAAAGTCTCAAAGACGCTAGGTGTTAGTTGGACTGCGATTTAGGCCTAGCGTCTAGGAGAGGGCCTAAGCACACTAGACAGATTTAAGTAAATTTATTATATTTTGTATAATAACTGCCTTAATATACTAAAAAAAGATACATAAAGAGTTGCCAATTTTATCTCTAAACTTTAATTTTAGCTCATTACGCCAGTGAAATTTTATAATTAGTACTTTCTCCTTGAACTTTAGTTTTAACTGATCACATGTTCAAAATTTATAATTGGTCAATTATAAAAGTTAAAAGATGAAACTGACTAGTTATAAAAGTTCAGGGAAAAATCATATTTTGCTCCCAAGATTAACAAAATTGATCAATTTTTGCAATTTTCCTAAAATTAATGGATGGTCTGTAATTTTCATTTTTGTTTCAAAGTAATGGAGTTATTTAACAGAACAATAAACCCCGATATACTATTGGCGGCTTTCCTTCTCGAAACTTGTATAGAGCTGCCAATTTTCTCTCTAAATTTTAATTTTGACTCATTATCCCAGTGAACTTTTATAATTGGTCAGTTTCTCCCTGAACTTTAGTTTCAACTGAACTCTCTCAACTTTTATAATTGGCTAATTCCCCCCTAAATCCTAAACACTAAAAGTGAAACAAAAAGTGTACGGAGTGAACCAGCGGGAAAGAAGAAGAATAAAAAAAAATGTTTTTTTTTTTGGATAAATTTATATTTTTACAATTATAAAATTAAAGTTTACGATAAAATTGGCCAATTATAAAAGTTAAAAAATAAGATTGGCCAGTTATAAAAGTTCAGGAGAAATTGGCAGCTCCTTACAAATTCGGAGATCGACAAGTACCTCAAACAATTATACTATTCCATATTGCGAGAATTAAAAGGAGTGCTGTATGACTATTTTGGAGTGCTATTAGGTACAAAACGACGATTAACACCCAAATCATTTTAGAGGTATTTATCAATTTACTTCATGAACTTGTAAGGATTGGCCAACTTCCCTATCAACTTTAATTTTGGCCAATTTCCCTCCTTAACTCTCATAATTAGTCAATTTGCACCTTACTGTAAATTTTTTTTTTAATTTTCCACCTATTCTTCAGTTAAGTAGGTATCCGCATGACTGCCTTTAAAGGGCAAAAAAGTCATTTTCCCTACACCTATCTTCTTCCTTTTCTCCAAGCCAAGCCCATGACTGCGGCCAACGCCTCCCTCCTCCGTTGTTTGCATCCCAGTCCATTTGATATGCTGCTTTTGCAATTTGCAGCTGCCCACACCCCGTCACCTCCTCCCTCAGCCTTGTCTACCTGGTAAGGTGTGGGGAAACCTACTTAACGAAAAATGACAATAGGGTGCAAATTGAAAAAATGACAGTAGGGTGCAAATTGACTTTTTCTGCCCTTCAAAGGCAGTCATGCAGATACCTACTTAATGGAAGAATAGATGAAAAATTAAAAAAATTAACAGTAGAGTGCAAATTGACTAATTATGAGAGTTAAGGGGGGAAATTGGCCAAAATTAAAGTTGAGGGAGGAAATTGACTAATTATGAGAGTTGAGGGGGAAAATTGTCCAAAATTAAAGTTGAGAGGGGAAATTGGCCAATCCTTACAAGTTAAGAGGGTAAATTGATGAATACCTCACTCCAAAATAGTCATACCGCACTACTTTTAATTCTCGCAATATGGAATAGTATAATTGTTTGAGGTACTTGTCGATCCCCGAATTTGTAAGGAGCTGCCAATTTCTCCTGAACTTTTGTAACTAGCCAATCTTATCTTTTAACTTTTATAATTGGCCAAACTCAACAATTATATGGGAATCTCTACCGACTTTACTCGCAAAACTCAACATTTATCTGTTCAAGTTATTTACAAAGTATACAAAAGGTCAGCCTTCTTTCTGCTGAACTTACACATTCACAAGTTACCGATGGTCCGACGGACTAATCCCAATCGGCGTCAAAGAATCCAGCATCCTTCATCTCGGAGTAATACGCATTCTCCAGGAGAAAACTTTCTTCCTGTAAACATCACAACGTAGGTTTGCAATTGCACGTTAATTACTTACGGCACAAGTTATTGAAAACCCGGAAATGCTGTTTAACCATTATTGAGAAGAATGATCACCTGGAAAAAATCGGCTACAAAAATCACGTACAGAGAAGGAAGATAGAGTGTGTGGTAGCATATATCTGTCAAATTGTACAACCTGCAGGATATGCACAAATTCAAAGTTGAAATTGCAAGAATTTGAGCTAATGAATGTATCGTAGTTCTAAATTTGAACTTAATTTTGAGTACCAGATCCCGAAACTAGCTCCAATTCCAGCAAGCCCGCAACCAAACGATGCCAGAGCACTAAGTACAAACATTACGACGATGTAGTTGTAGAATGCTGGTCTGGCTGCAGAAGATTAGAAGATAACCGCACATTAGATTTGTAAAATTCCGGCAAAAGCAGTAAAAGAGGAATTAGAAATGTACTCACGAGGTAACTTCTCTCTGGATTTTGAGAAATGCACAAACAACATGAAGCCATAAAGTGCAGTAAGCAATAATTTGTGGATGAGCCACAAGCCCCACTTCACTCCAAATGTACTTCCGATGCCAACAATGAACAGTGGTACCCCAAACCCGAATACATAGATTACCTGAAAATGAATTTTGCAACGAAAACAATTGTTGTGAAACATTATGACGATGTAGAACAAAACCGAATACATACAATTACAAAAACAATTGACGTAAAACATTTCCCAACAAGAATTCTCAATGTCATGCTAAAACAACCAAACGCTAGACTTGTTAATTGATCAAAACCGATTATCAAAGCTTATTATTAACTAGAGTTCTTCAATGTGCTAAAAGAAAAGCACTAGACTTTGACAATGGCCAAAGCAGCAGGTGATCCGTCAATTGCTCGCTCTGCCTCTGCAGACATAACATCTATATGCTCAAAGGTAGCAAAATGGATTTCGCAACGAAATTCTAGCACACTATGAAGTAACAGAAATTGCATTACATATACCAGGAAAACTGAAATCGAAATGGTTGATCCCATCTCGACCTAGTGAAACTAAAACGAAATTACGAGTTTGATATAGCTGAAATCACAAAAAGCATACACATTTCAACTGATTCTTCATCAATGTAGCGAAAAGGCGATCACAATGATTAGTGATTACCTTAAGCAATGTGTCTACACCAACAGCAATCCCAGAAACAAGGAAAGTATGAGCTAAAGCTTCAACCCCACTTGCATAATTCCCCTGGAGCAAGAAACCCACCAAGCTAATCTCCAATCCCAGCATTGCAAAACCCGTAAACAACGACAACAAATTCCAAGCGACCTCCTTCCCACCTGAGCACTGCCATGCCTGCATCGAAAAATCAAACACCAAATCGCACTCGAATCACAAAACTGCACAAACCCACAACGCAAAACCTTCAAAAATTGAAAACCCACGAACCTGAAGAGCGCACCAGGCTAGGTTGAGAAGGCTTGCGACCCACACAAGGGCATAATAGGAAATCATGATGTATGATCTTCCATTGGAGAGCTTGATGACGTTCTTCTTGGCGTGGAAAGCTAAGTACACCACGAAAACGACTGCCGGAACCACCAGAACGGCGTCGTACCAGATACCATGGCACTCAAGCGAGCTGACGACGGAAAGGCTCTGATCTTGACCGTTGATTATAGCTGGGAGGCTCGGGATCGGCGAGTTGACCGACGTGTTGAAGTGTTCCTGAAGGTCCGTCGCCATTGCCGTGGGGACTGATTGGATTCAGGGACAAAACCCTGAAATGGACGGCTCAGATTCGAATTGGTGAGCTCGCATTTTGAGATGAAATGACAATCGGAATTTGAGGGAGAGAGAGAGAGTTGTTTTTGGTCGTTGCAGAGAAGAAAGCACTTGGATTTTGGTGGTCCTGTATCTACGACATCGTTTTGGTAATTATTGACCAAAAGCCCCATTCAATTATCCAATCATTGTTAGTTAATAACAAATCATCATTATTAACGATACTCAACTGCCTTCTCTTTTAATTTTGAAACGAAGAAATGTTATGTAGACTCGTAAAATCTCATCTTCATAGATTCTGTCATCTCACGATGTTAACTCTCAACCTCATGTTAAGATTATAAAAATTATATCGGAAATATGCGTGGCAAAAAGTTCATGTTAAGATTATTTCTTGATAGGTAGAAATAATCTAACAACTTTTTTTTTTCAATAAAAAAAATCATTCATCCTTAATTTTTTTGATGATTAAATGACATTTGCAGAATGAATATCTTTAAGAATTTATATTTTTTTAGTGATATTCTTATGTAATCTATTACGTAGGGGCAAGCGGTGAATTGCCCTGGTAGTTCTTGGGTTCAAACATTTTCTCTCCTCATATGATAGATGAATTAATGTATTTTATCATTTGTTAAAATAAAATTATATACAAGAATATTCAAACTTGGATATAAAAAGATAAAACATTTTTCCATCTGACTTGACTACGTCAATGTTTGGTCTTGAGCATCTTATGTGGGATTTGGTTAAAATACTTATATGTATCTAAGATATTTTGAGTAAAATAACGGACACGACTAGCAGATCATCAAGTCTCAAACGAACAAGCACTTATACCTGCAAACAACACAAAGAGAATACTAGACAAACGAAAAAGCACTTATACCTGCAAACAACACAGAGAGAATACTAGACAAACTTTCTTGTAGAATTCTTGGAGAAACAAAACCACTATTTCTTTCAACTTAACATCCAAACTAAACGTGGATACTAGTAAAACAAAGACAACATATTTTCCATAAAATCATCACCACCACATAACTCTCGGAAGAATTCAAGATGATGATGCATTATATGCATGAGGGGCTAGCCTGGTACGCGGGTGCACCATTAACGGTGCGGCTCTTTGTAGGGTGAGCCCATAGGCCTCGTCCATGTTCAACTTCTCAGGGGTCAGCCCATCAGCCAAGGTCCAATCAAAACCATGGACCAGGGTTGCAGTCATCAGAGACACCATCCGCAACCCAAGGCTCATCCCGGCACATATTCTACGCCCGGCCCCGAACGGTATGACCTCAAAGTCATTCCCCCTAACGTCGACATTCGGCTTCTCGCCGCCCGACAGGAACCGCTCGGGCCTGAACTCGAGCGGTTCCGACCAATGGGCCGGGTCGCGAGATATGGCCCATACGTTGACCAAGAGTGTGGCGCCCTTGGGAATGTGGAACCCGTTGATTTCGCAACTCTCAGACGCCATTCGGGGAAGAGAGAGCGGGGTGGATGGGTGGAGCCGGAATGTTTCCTTGATCACGGCTTGGAGGTAGGTCAGGTTGGGCAGGTCCGATTCGCTCACGAGCCGGTCCCGACCCACGACTTGGTCCAGCTCTTGTTGGAGTTGGGCTAGAATTTTGGGGTGGCGAATGAGTTCTGCTATGGCCCATTCCACCGTGCTTGATGACGTGTCAGTGCCAGCTGTAAACAGGTTCTGTGTGCATGAAAATTATTATGGGTCAGTCATTTGGTAATTGGGAGAAATTTTTTATTGTGTACAATACATTAAGTGTCTTAATACAATAAGTTAGACATTTTATTAAATGTCCAACTAATTATATTTTTACACTTGATATACCGGATCAAGTTCTGAACACATTAAAAAAAAAACTCTCGATATTTGGTACGACACCCGAATCAATTTTAAAGAACCAGAATGCCCATTAATATATGCCATAAATTATAAAAAAACAGATCCCTTCATCTTACAAAATTTAATTTCGATCAGCAAATTCATGCCAAGTGTATGAAAAGATTTATGATCATGCGGTGTGGAAGTTACGAGAAAATCTGATGTGTCACCGAAACATCTCTGTGTATGCAACACTCATTACCAGTCAATATAGACACAAAGAAATATACTTCCGTGAAAGTTTTTCGGGTGGTTACGTGCGTGCGACTCATTACAACCCTGATTAGTGTTGTAAACACATTACAACTCACGTCATTCGTAATTAGGGATGCAGATACAAAGAAATATATTTCGAAACAAATTCTTTCGAACAACTAAAGACATGCAATTGATTGCACCCGTTACAATATTACAAACATTTAAAAAAATATTTTCTACTATGCATCGGTGTATCCTGTGAACTACAATTTCATACAGTAAGATACTAGAATATCGTTGGTAGAATATTCCGATCCAGTGCAAAATGCCAAAAACAGACATCACATGGTCACGTGCTAAACTAATAGCCTTTTGTAGTAGTTTGACAGTGGAGGAGCGGGGGACCCACTAATGACATATTTTAAAGTTTCACGTGAAAGAGGTCACGTGGCCAACTAGAAAAGAAAATTACTTTTCTAACCTACCAAATATATGAAAAGAGGAAGAAATAGTTTTTTTTTTTTTTTGTATTTTGGGGAAATTAGTGAAAATAGTGCATAATAACTTTTTAGCTTGCCAGTCTCCCAAAAAAATTGAAAACTAAATAAGGTAAAATACAAAAACTTTATATTCTTTTCTTTTGAGGAAAAAGTAAATTTATTAAGACAAAGGAAACCTCGAGGGCATCCAAGGTTTTTTCCGAGAATTGGGGATCATTTTCGAATTTTCTTTGTGAGGATTTCGAGAATCCTCAAATCACGTACTTTTATCGTATATCGTGCGATAGTAAATCATTGTAATTTTTTTATTTAAAATTTGAATATAAACAGTACCTGATAAAAACTGACCGCATAATGTAAAATAAACATATGTAATTAGAGGATCTCCGAAATTATCACAAAGAAGAGAATCCTAATTCTTTGACCAGGTAAAAAAAATTGTGTAGAAAAATAATTTTTGTAGTTTCTTTTTCCGATAAGTAATTTTTTTTTGTAGGTGTGATGTCATGTCAAGTTCAATAATTACGACATAGTGTTTGCAAAAGTCATATACTGGCCCCCACACACTTTGCATGTGAAGCATTTTTTTTTTTTTTTTTTAGAAAATGTACGGAAAAGAGAAGTCGGAGAAAAATATGAAATAAATGAGAAAAAAAAACGTGAGAGTGGAAAGAATTTTATATTTTTATTTTTAAAAATCAGAGATAGGCTACGAAGATATGTGACAAAAAAATTTTGTGTCAAAATTACATACTGACAGTGATTTTCTTTTGCGTTAAAAGAAGAGTAAATTATCTTTTTACTCTATTATAATTAACAAAGAAAATTTTGTTAATAAGTAATTTAAATTTAAACGGGTTGATTGTTGCACATCAATTTTTCATTTCCTGCACATTTTTTTACGATTAAATTGATCAAGTTAAATTTCTAAGGCCAAATTAAAAATATATATGTGGAAGAGAGAGAGAGAGAGAGAGAGAGAGGAGCTACGTACCAAAAGCAAAGCTTTAATCTCAGTGTCTGTGAGCTTGGAGCCCTCACCGTCGGCATCCTCCTTAAGCGACAGCAACGTCGTCAGCATGTCCACGTGCTGCCCTCCGCGGCTCATCTTGTGCTCTTCAACAGTGGCGGTCAAGAAGGCATCGAACCTCTTGTGCAGCTTCTTCATCTTTCCCGCCACCCCCTGCAAGTCCAGCCACTCCAGGGAGGGGATGAAGTCGCCGATGTTGAATACTCCGGCCAACACCATCATCTCCACCACCATGGACTTGAACTCATCCGCCTTTGGGTCTTCGCCGCCCATGCCGTTGCCGAAGAGCCTCCGTCCTACCATCACCCGCCCTATGGCGTTCACCGTGCACACGTTCAGTAGCTGCGCCAAGTTCACTGGCTTTGACCCTGCACTTGCTAATCCATGCGCAAGCACACCTACCTCCTCCTATAATATTAAACAAGTACAAATTGTAATTAAGGGGCGTATTCAATCGGAAATTTGAGAGATAGTGGAATTATAAATTCATCGATTTTTATGGAGTTTAATTGATTTATAGAAATTTCATATAAATTTTTGGTTCAATTTCCTCGAAATCTCATGGGAGATATGAGATTTGTGGATGCTTAAAATACATTACGAAATTTCTCAAATTTCATCTAATTCCTCAACTTTTTCAAATTTTTTTAAATTAATTTCTTACTCCTGAAATGTTATAAACTTCCTTAAAATCCTAATTGAATACACCAGAATTTATAAAGATTTTAATAAACTATCTTAAAATCTTGATTGAATCCACCTTGAATCTCAGAAAATCATTTAAAATCCTGATTGAATATCCCTAAATTAATTAAAAGAATTAAAATCTCTCAAAATTCTAATTGAATACACCCATAAATATCCCAAATAAAAAAATTACTTTGCAAACAAAATTTGAGAAGTATTTTAAACGATTGAAAACGTTTTTGAAAAAAGCCCTTAAGATCATAGGGAAAATCAACGTTTTCGATTGCTTTTAAACAATATTTAGTTCCTTTTTCTTTCATTTTTCAGTTTTCGATTCCTTGAAAATTAATAAAAACATGCGTTGATAATGAAACGTAGGGAAAATCAACGTAAAAAGGGACGAAGCCAATGAAGACGACGGCCGGATTGCTGACCTGGCGAACATGTTTAAGATCATCCAGAGCCTTGCCGGAGAACAAATGGACGGAGCTGATCTTCCGCAACATCCGCCACCGTGGACCGTACGGCGCGAACACCAAGTCCTGGTAGTTGTAAGCGAGATGCTTGGCGCCGGAGTTGGGCGGCCGGCTCGAGAAATTAGCGTCATGGGTCTTCAGGAACTGTGACGCCACGGAGGCGGAGGCGGCAACAACCACGTCAACAAATCCCAAGCGGAGGTGCATGAGGGGTCCATACTGACGGGCCAACGCCGCCAGAGAGTGGTGGGGAACGGGGCCTAAGTGGGGCAAGTTCCCTACTAGAGGCCAAGGTTTCGGCCCCGGAGGAAGTGGCAGAGAGTGGCGGCTCCCGCCGGGGGCAAAGATCCGGTATAAGAAGGCGGCGAAGACGACGGTGAAGAACAAGAGAACAAACATGGTGTTTAGATTGTGAGTGTTCAGAGGTGTTGGATAAGATATATAGGAGGGTAGCAGAGGGAGGGTTCGGGTGCGCTGGGTTGGTTGGGAACGTGTTCGATTTGTTGGGTGGGTTAGGTTGAATTTTCACTTAATATTTTATCTAGTTTTTAATTTTTGTTTTGGGGATTAGAATTTAGGATTGGTAGATGCACATTTTTTGAAGGTTAGATATGTAAGAAGATGAGATGGGGATTAATTAATATGAATTAATTATATGTATATTATTATTTTTGTTTTGGTTTTGACTAGGAATATGCAATGGCTTTTCCAAGTGGTTTTATTTTATTTTATGTTTAATCTTTAATTTTTTGTGCTAATGTGACTTTGGGTTTCTTGTGGATTGTTCTTTTTTTCTTTTTTTTCTTTTTTTTCTTTTTTTGGTAAATCTTGTGGATTGTTTATAGCCATAGGTTTGTATAAGTATGTGAGATAGGATTCTTCATTTGTGTCATTTCTTTTGGGGGGGGAGGAGGAAGGGGTAAATAAACTTTTATACTCTTGTGAATTTTAAGGATTTGGAAATGTTTTCAACGATGACCAAGCAGTCAATTAATTTTAAGATATTTTAGCTAAAATATTTTTTCATATTAGCATAACTTCTCACTTTGATCATTAACAATGAAAATCGATAAAAATAGCTATAAGTTTGTCCACATAGTAAATCATTTTGATCATTCCTTAAAAAAATTATCAATATCTTTGTTCAGTGGATGTGTTGGTTTGACAAAAATACCCTTAAAAGGTGATCACATGGTCGTTCACCCAACAATTTAATGAGAATATTGACAGATTTTTCATAGAATGACCAAAACGATTTACGATGGACAAACTCAAGGACTACTTATATAGATGTTCATTGTTAGAGATCAAAGTGACGAGTTATATCAATCTCAGCAACCATTTTGGTTAAAGAACTTAATTTTAACTATTATATTTCAAATATTATGATATGGAAGGATGACATAGTTTGTATTTCTTGAACATGCTGTAAATTATTACTAAATAAATGCATATATGTTTTAACATTACATTAGTAACTTTTTTTTGGTGTTACCTAGTCAATTACATCTTTAATCACATGAATAATGTGATTCTAATACTATATATTGTGCGGTTCTCGCACTAAAACGGAGTTTCACGACGTGTCATACATTAGATCAAAGTTTCACAACGTGTCATACACTAGAACATAGTAGAAGTTTCGAGCTCGATACATATAATTAAGGTAATAAGCTGGTTTACAATCACCCACGTCAAAAGAAAATGGTGTCCGTTCTTCCGATGCTACCTAAATAAATGATCGGACAGATGTCCCTGCATGGCGACAATGATAGGCCTTAAGTACAGACTTAGGACAAAAATTTAGAAAGCTACACACACACACACACACACATAGACACAGACAGACACAGACAGACACAGACAGAGACACACACACACACAGAGACACACACAGAGACACACAGAGACAATGATAGGCCTTAAGTACGACTCAAAACACAGTTAAAACAGTTGGAACATCATTACAGACACGCTGCAGAAAACAGAAGGGTTTCCTTAGAAATTCAGAACCTATTTTACTCATCCATGTCAAGATCTTCATCCATTTCCTCGATCTTCATCTTCTTCACAGCCTGTTCGGCGTCAGACCTCGGCCCGTTGGA
Organism: Cotoneaster glaucophyllus; assembly: GCA_036320875.1. NCBI lineage: Eukaryota > Viridiplantae > Streptophyta > Magnoliopsida > Rosales > Rosaceae > Cotoneaster > Cotoneaster glaucophyllus. Next base: position 25,891,123 of record CM070065.1, on the reverse strand, counting down.
GTTCGGGATGTGGATCAACACATCCGACTTCTGCCCGGTCGCCGCATTGACAAGCCCTCCGTTCTTCTCAACCCTATACACCAGCCCGCTTCCGGTTGGCGCTGCATCTATGAACACGGTCGAGTTTTCATCTATTTCTTCTCGCACAAGCATCCGCGACAACTCCGTCACCACCTTCTTCTCGAGCCATCTCCGAATAGGTCTGGCACCGTAAACCTGAAGACGAAAAAATAGGTACTTGTTTAGTGTTTCATATCACACAGGAGAAAAGCAGAAAAGATATTCGGGTTCGTAAAACTGATACTCACGGGATCGTAACTCTCGTCCAGAATGTAATCCAACGCTGCATCAGTGACTGCCATAGCGATGCCCCTCTCAGCTAGTCGGGCTGCAACATCTTTCATTTGCAATCTGGCAACCTTCGTCAGTTGATCGCGAGAAAGAGGATCAAATACAACAATCTCATCGAGGCGGTTCAGCAGCTCAGGCCTAAAGTGCCTTCTCACCTGTGCAAGAACCATACTAGTTAAGTACTGAAAGAATGAAGCGATACGCGATCATAATTCAAAATTGGGGTAACCAAAGATGATACCTCTTGCATAACTTTATCACGAGCAACCTGCATCGAACACTTGCCCATCAAACCAGAGAGGAGATGTTCTGCTCCCAAATTTGAAGTCATTATGATCACCGTGTTTCTGAAATCAACAGTCCGGCCTTGTCCATCGGTTAGTCTTCCATCATCCAAGACTTGCAGGAGAGTGTTGAAAACAGCTGTGTGAGCCTTCTCCACTTCATCAAACAATACAACACTGTAAGGCCTCCGCCTCACGGCCTCTGTGAGTTGCCCGCCTTCATCGTGACCAACATACCTGTAAAATATGAATGAGTCAAAATTCATAATGCTGGAGCTGAGCTCACATACATGCTTGAGTGAAGAAAACCATAAATGCTTACCCAGGGGGAGCGCCAATTAAGCGTGAAACAGAATGTTGTTCCATATACTCGGACATGTCAATTCGGACAATCAGATTATCGTCATCAAAAAGTTGTTCAGCAAGTGCCTTTGCAAGCTCGGTTTTACCGACACCAGTTGGACCCAAGAATAGGAACGAACCTGTAGGTTGTTGTGGCCTTCCTAGCCCCGCCCTTGATCTTAAAACCGCCTCGGCAACAGCATCAACTGCCTGGTTTTGCCCCACTACTCTCTTATGCAACCTTTCCGCAAGTCCAATTAACCTTTCTTTGTCATTCTGGCCAAGCCGTGTGACAGGTATGCCGGTCCAACGGCTTACCACCTCTGCAATTTGTTCTGGTCCAACCGTCTCTGTCAAAATCAAGTTTTCGTCAGTACTACCTTCAAGTTTTGCGATGGTGGTTTCCACTTCCTGAATAGCGCCATAGCGCAAGTCCGCAGCCCTAGCTAAATCATATCTTCTTTCGGCCTCTGCTAAAGCTACCAAGAGCTCTTCACGCTTCTGCTTAAGCTTTCGAAGCTCATCAACCCTTTCCTTCTCCTTTCTATACTTCATCACCAGTGGCTGAAGCTTGTCTCTCAGTTCATCAAGCTCTTTTCGCACCTGAGAATAAAATGGCAGAACAACGAACATAAGAACAAAGAAAGACCAAGATATTGAATAGCTACATCTGCGACTTCATCAGAAAAATATTCTCTAATAAGTTATGGATCAAGTAATCACCTCGACAAGACGAGCTTTGCTAGCTTTGTCCTTTTCTCTCTCAAGTGCATGAAGCTCAATTTCCAGCTGCATCCTCTTCCTTTCGAGGTTATCAATTTCTTCAGGTTGGCTGTCAAGTTGGACTCTCACATTCGCACAAGCTTCGTCAACTAGATCAATCGCCTTGTCCGGGAGATGTCGGCCTACAAAACAAAAGGAAAGAGGAAAACTTCAATACCAAGTAATTTTACGCAGAACATTCAATTCAACATCGAAAGCTTAAAAATACCTAAACATAGAAAAATAGACACAATTGTTAGCCATTTTTAATTCATACCTGTGATGTATCGACTCGAAAGCTGTGCAGCAACAACAAGAGCTCTGTCCAGTATCCGAACACCATGATGACCCTCATACTTCTCTTTCAAACCTCGAAGGATGCTAATTGTATCCGGAACACTAGGCTCCGCCACATAAACCTGCTGAAACCTTCTCTCAAATGCAGCATCCTTCTCTACATATTTTCTGTACTCCTCAAGAGTTGTTGCACCAATGCACCGAAGTTGCCCCCGTGCGAGCATTGGCTTGAACAGGTTGGCTGCATCCATGGATCCCTCCGTCCTTCCGGCGCCAAGAACAAGGTGAATTTCATCAATAAACAGAATCACCTTCCCCTCAGCCTCTTCCACTTCCTTCAAAACCGCCTTTAACCGCTCCTCAAACTCCCCTCGATACTTGGCCCCGGCCACCAAAGCTCCCATATCCAATGCAATGAGCCTCACATCAGCCAGATTACTAGGGACATCCCCACCAACTATCCTCTGAGCCAGCCCTTCAACCACAGCAGTCTTCCCAACTCCCGGCTCTCCAATTAGAACAGGGTTGTTCTTAGTCCTCCTCGACAGAATCCTCACCACTCTCCTAATCTCCTCGTCACGGCCAATAACCGGGTCAAGTTTCCCGGCCTGCTCAACAAGGTCCCGTCCATAAGTCTTCAATGCCTGAAATGTAGTATCCCCAGAAGCACTCTCCACCTTCTTCCCTTCCTTCCCACGAAGTTTTTCGACTTCAGATTTCACTCTGGCCGTGGCAATGCCGGCTTCCTTCAACAAGTCCCCAATCTGGGAATCCTCAAGAAGACCAAGAATCAACTGATCAACGGCCAAGTGTGTGTCCCCTCTTGTCTTCTGCGCTGACTGCGCTCTCCTAATCACTTTGATGAGAGATGAACTGGCTGGGATTTCATCCGGCGGAGGTGACTGAGATGGGAGCTTCTTGAGGGCCTGGTTGAACACCCTCTCCACAGACTTCGGAGAGTCTACACTGCCACCGGCATTGGCAATGGCTTGGCTGAAAATGCCACTGGGATCAGATACCAATGCGGTTGCAAGATGGAGCGGCGTGAACTGCGCGTGGCCAGCATCCATGGCCAGGCCATGAGCTGCGGCAATAGTCTCATTGGTCTTGTGGGTAAACTTATCAGGGTTCATTTTCCTTCACCAATTAATGATACCTAACAAACACTGCAAACAACATGGGCGAGATAATTAAAAAAAATACAGTAAAAATTCAAACTTTTTGTATAAGTTCCTTCAGTTTAAACAAAACTTAGAATTTTGGATCTGGGAAGCTTCCAATTCAAATAAAAATTAAAACTCTCCATCTGGGTTTCTTTAATTTCAACTAGAAATTATAATATTTTATCTGGGTTCTTTTCAATTCAACCCAAGAACACAAAGAACCATTGATCAGACTTTTCCCACTTTACGAAATTCATTAACTTCTTCGATTTTTCATCTGGGTAACATGCAATTCAAATAAAAATTAAAACTTTTTCACCTGGGTTCCTTTCAATTCAACTCAACAATATCGAAAGGCGAAAACAGAGCGTATAAATAAAAGATGCAATCATTGATCATGTCTTCCCAATTTACGAAATTCTTGAACTTCTTCAATTCTTTTTCCGAGATTGAAAAATGACAGAGACTTTACTACTTAAATTAATTCGTTCAAAACCCAAAACCCATATGGAAATCAACTCTAAAAACTCAAAGATTCACAGAGAGAGAGAGAAGCAAGAGAAATCTTGGACGTACCTTTTGAGGAGGAAGCTGAAGCTTTTCTGCAACAATGGCGGGTAAATCCACAACTGCGTTTCAAGAATTTGAGATGGTATTTCCTTCGGTTGATCGAATCGTTGTGAGTTTTTTCTGATGGGTGCTTGGGAGAGTGTGAGTAAGATTTTAAGGAGGATGAAACGCCGACACGCAAGCAGCTAGAACATACTAGACGAAGCGGGAAGCTTCCGGGGCCTTTTCGTAATTTCGAGAATGTCTTTTCATATTGTAAAGCAACGCATTATCGGATATATTTTTTAATGAGCGGATCAGTTCAGCATGTCATTTTACAAATAGAAAAGTTTTGATTTTAAGTATTCCTTTATTTATATAATGATAATGATTATGGGTTATGTGTTTTGTACACATTGAAAAATCTTCCGTATTATCGAGTAGATTCCAATTGTATGCTCTGCCATCTGTCTCATTATGATTTGCGGTTTTTTTATAGCATCTCCAAAATAAATATCGAAAAGTTTACATCACCAATAACAAAAACAACCTGCCACTTAGTACTACAACAAGCCCATTGTAAGGCTTAGCCATTCCCCTACCCCCTTAGTGTAGATATTATCGTTTGTTAAAAAAAAAAAAACCAACCTTAGTATTTTCAATCAAAAATGTCAATTCTTATGTGGCATGACGTGTATTGGTCAAATTTATTTTTAGTTGATTAATAAATGCTCTTTATCATTTTTATTATTGTTTTTGTTAAAAATATTTATTATAATTATGAAAAATAAATAATGCCATAAATAATAGTTTAATTTGACATATAAGATGGAAAACAAACAAAACTTTAAAAGATTATAGTGTCATATAGGCTTTCAAATTTAAGCATTTATGTTTAATATATATTAGAGAAAATTGTAGCAATGGTCTCCCAAATAAAAATTCATGACCATTGTTCTCTTAACTCATCAAAACGTTCGGTTATGGTCTTTTTATCAACTCCGTCAGAATTTCGTCAAAATGAGTCATGCCGGAAGGATCATTACTAAATTGGGTTAAAGTTGAAAGACCATTGCTCCAATTGCGTTAAAGTTGACAAACTATTACTCCAATTGCGTTAGAGTTAAGAGATTATTTCTCCAATTGGATTAAATTTGAGGGATCGTTGCTACAATTTTTCTATTTGGTTTTCCATATTTGCCTCTTGATTCAGCTTCATGTGCCAGTCACGTAATTCATTTTAACGGAAGTTGTAACAGAGTTGACGAAAATGACCATAGTTGCATATTTTGATGAGTTAAAAGACCAATGATCATGAAATTTTAGTCGAAGATTCATTATTTCAATTAAGTTAAAGTTAAGTGCCTATGTCTACAATTTCCTCGAGAGATTATATCGTCATCACCAGCAACAATGACGGAAAAAAAAAATTCGATAAAACTATCTAGTAAAAACAACTCTCATGTCACGTGAAATCAAAACACAAAAATTAGTTAAAACTTTCGTTCGTGTGTTACAGTTTCGATGAGGTGTTAGTGCGTCATAGATGACGTGGTCCGGTGCCCCCTTTTCTCAATAGGCTTTGATGGGCAAAAGCTAAAAGCAAAAGCACTTTTTATTTGGAAAACAAAGCAAAAGCACTTCGGAACGTCACGGCCACAACAATTCTACTTTTCTTTCCCATGAAGCAATTTGCTGTATACAACAAGATTATTCATTTTCGAGGGGGCAAAAACTGTTTGACAGATCTCCCGAATTCACATCAATTTTGCCAGTGTAGCAAACTACTTGTTGCTATATATATACATAAAAACACAAAACAAAGTTGTAACACCATAGCAAACATTTGAAGACGCATAAATACGACCGGCTATTGTTTTTGGCTCCGAGACCCGGTTGCAACGGGCAATTCATGTCGTCTTTGAACCGATGGCACTTTGGTTTCGTTTCTGGATCATCCAACCGAGTTGTCTGCAAAATAACGTGAGCGAATTAAAGAGCGAAACTCAAAATTCATGACGTCTTAGCGTTGGCAAAGTACTCACTGGAAATCATCCAACCGAAGGTTTTAGTCCTCATCACTATCATAAACAACTGCCATTCTGCGATGTGGTGCGGCCTTCCTTGGAGATGAGTCTTCATCTGACTCGATTGCCTTACACTTGTGTCCAGAGTCCTTAACCTTTTGCTTGGGCGCCTACAAATATATCAAGAAACAGGTTTATAGATGCAAGTATATAAATTGCAGGTAGAGTTGACCGAGCCCAGAAAACTCTCCCCCCGTTTGAAGAATTAACAGCAAGTAGATTTCCATTTAAAAATACGCAACGGTAATTGTTCTCAGGACTGAGAATAACCACTCACTTGTATGATACAGAAGAAATGAAGTATATGGTTTCAAGAAAATAGCCATGTATTATAGCCAAAGGAAAAATCCAACTTGGGCCAAAATAATGGAGCCATATTCTTGCATTTTATATCTTAGTGATCTAATCACTCTGCATCGTACCATAAGAATATGCTGACAAAAGTAAGACAAAACAACGAGAAACACTCACGGCTATCAGTCTATGGTTAACAAGTAACAATTAACAGATCCACATGTTAAAAAATATAAATACAGAAACATTTTTACTGAAAAGAAGAGGGACATACCTCAGCTTCCTCCTCTGATGCATTATTAACCTCGGCACCATGATGTTCTTCGTCATCTTCTTCTTCCGAATCTTCATACTCTGGCTCTGAATCCTCAGCCATCTTATGTGGAGGCTCATCATCTTCCCCATCAGTTTCATACTCAGACTCGTCTTTCTCACTATCAGACAAACCCATTGAACGCCGAGATGATTTGGCAGTTGGCAAGGATGACTTGCGACGGATGTCTTTAGGTCCCTGTGACTAAAACTCCAGGTGTTAATACTTCTGCCATAAAAGATGCAATATAACTTATTTATGGAAAACGTAATAATCAAGTTGTAGGACCTTCTTAGCATTCAAAATGCGTTTCTCTCTTCGAGCTTCCATTTCGAAATTCTCCTCCATATGGCGGCGAGAATGACGAGACTCATGATAATTTGGTTCTTCATCCTGAAAATCACAAGTGATCAGCTAAGAGACTTAATAGTAACACATAGGTAATAAATAAAAAATTCCAGCAAGTACTAGAAAATGATTATAGAGGCTTCCATGTCCATAAAAAGAATAAAAATGAGAACGTTCTTCGAATGTCATAAACAGGTAAGCTATACGTCTTAGCATTTGAATATGCTGTAAAGGAACACAAAACCATGAACATAGAAAGAATACAAAGGAAATTCCCACCATGCCACCCTCCAACCCTACCCCAATAGCAAGATCGTACCTCATCAAGAGCATCTTCCAAGAAACCAGGTGAAAGTTGGCGCCTCCTGTCCCCAGTTGTTGTATACTTTCGGCTCACCTTCTCCCTCTTCCGATTAAGAAGTAAATTAGCTCTGATATTTTGACTTTCGGCCTACAGCACCAAATGAAAAATCAATCTATATGTTCCACGAAAAAAAAAAAATAAATAAATAATAAAAAACAGATACAACTAGCTTATGCAACAACTTACCCTTTCTTTCTCCTCCTTTTCTCTCTCAGGATCGATGTCAGTAACGCAGTTCTTGACCTTGTATACTTTTTTATGTCGAGAATCAACCAGAGCAGTCAGCAGTCGATGTGAATTTGATGTCAAGGATGATGGCATGAACCTCATCTTCTTCAGAACTTTTCCTTGTGATTGGAGGATTCCCTGTAAGAACAACGCACAGGTATTTATGAACAATTTTTCGTGAAGACCGAGTTTTTCTAGAACAGCAACTTCTTAGTAGACAGATGAGAATTCTTTTCAACCACTTTTTTAGCTGCTTTTACAGATTAATGATGAAAACAGAATCCGTTATGTATATATTCATGGATTGCACAACACCAACAGATTATGGAATTTTACCTTTTCGTGCCTGAGAAATAGGTGCGCTTGATCATGCTGTGCTTCTTGCACAGATATATCTAGAACTTCATTCCCAATCAACAGCTGCAAACTGCCATCAGACCATCTCACAAAGCGTGCGTTGCTTTCACTCTACAATCATTGGAAATAAAAGTTGAAGCACAATAATGACAAACAATTTCAAATAACACTTTGCAGATGTAGAAAAAAGTACACAAAGTCCACCCACTGCAAATCAATTTCAAATATATGCAATCATGCATCTTTGACACAATAATGACAAACATAAAGTCTGCAGTAATCCATTGCATTGCACACACGCACATGTATAACAGAATATAATAGAGATGATCACTTACAGTTGTGCCATCTGGATTTCTAACCCTCCTCCAGCGCACAATATTGTTTTCCAAACGTATACGCTTCTTAGATCCTGATTCATCTGTCACAAACGTATCTTCTTCCACATATGTCTTTGGATCAAACGGTTTGGGGTCGATGCCCATGATATTTGAAACTTTGATCATGTTCATCTACACGAGTACAAAATTTGAATATTGATATAATTTTCCGTCTAACTATTTCACATCTGATGGTAAACAGTAGTAGTCAAATAATTCCTAAAGTATCCCAAACGATGCCCAAATGAAATAAATAAGGAAGGACAAATAGACCATCGCAACGTATGTAGACAATGTTTCTACCAGGTAGCCCTATCATAGCTCATATCCATTACTTCATTGATGACAATATATGTCGGCAAATCCTCCTGTAACATATCCAACCATTTGAAGAAATAACACCAATGCATTCGCATCGTACTTTTGAGGTCCATGAAAATAAATGATACATATTTTGTACTTTATCTAATTTCAGTCAGAAACTTTTTTTTTCCACAAAAAACTGAAAAGCTATTTTCTGGTAGTCATTTTGGAACCAAACTACACTCCATGTCCCCATCAATTAGCACATTATATCTCTTTCAGCATATGTAAATGAGATTATTCATTAAACCCAAAATTAACTAGACTATGTTATTGTTAAGACAACAGCAACCTTAAACTCTACCACCTTCAATTTATATGCCGTCTTACAGTTGCATCAATTTTATATGGTCTTAGAAGCTGCCGATACACAAAACAAACAAATTATATTTTAAAAAGTGATTCCACCACGTAGAAAGAATAAGAACTCAAACCTTTTCAGGACGAGCAGGAGGTGGACGTAGTGGAATCTCTAGCTCCAATGGGGGGCCAACCGGTTTATCTCTAGGTTTAGCCTCAATATTGTCCTCTTCTGAATCATATCTAGCATCTTCATCAGGCATTACATCCTCTAGTATTGGACTCCTTCCATAGCTTCCTTCCTCTTCCATTGGTGATCTCTGAGGCAGGAAACGACGTCACATCATTTTAAACACCATGACTGACAGCATTTACAAAAGAAAGATTTAAGCATAATGCTTTCCAAATTGGTACTAACATTTGATTCATGCTGAATGTCATTCCGAAAATCTGTCTCTTCTTCTTCTTCATCAGAGTCACCAAATACATTGCGAACAGCAGAGTGTGCGATGTTAGCATGTTCCTCCTCCTCCTCAGGGGATCTACTGTAAGCAATCAAGAGAATTGTCCTTATAGTCAGACTAACCATGCTTGCTCCAAACAAGTCTAAGTGCAAAAAGCATACAATCATCTTTATTTTCTTCTCTTTGGGTACAAAAAATAAAAGTAACTGGTCAACAAACCAGCATGCATTGCCCCACACCCACAAAAAATAAATAAGATATATTAGAATAAAAAAATGTTGCTTCAGATATTTTCTTTCAAGTTCACTGGACAAGCATGTGTGTGTGTGTGTGTGTATATGAGAGAGAGAGAGAGAGAGAGAGAGAGAGAGAGCGAGAGATTTACCTTGGACTTATGGCCTGATTAACCTCGTCTTCATTGTCAGGGTAATGGTTTTCCTCGGACCTCTCAGACCCACTTTCAATCACATTTCGCCTCCGGCTGGTTAACTCTTCTTTTTCATCTGTGTCTGTATATTTTCCTTCACTTTCTTCTCTATGATCACCAATGTCTACTTCTTGGGAACTTTGTTCTCTTTCGCCCTCACTTTCTCCTGGATCAGGATCAGCATTACGCTGCTCAACATCACTCTCTACTTCCACCTCCCCCTGACCCTCTACTTCACCTTCACCCTCAGCCTCCAGAGCGCCCTCTCCTTCATCCTGAAACAAAACCATTACAAAGTTGTTTAGGAAATCACTCTGCTGGCGGTATAGTTCTCGCAAGTACTAAAGGATTATTTTCAACATAAGCATAATCACATTTCATTAAAACAAAATAAATGTTTCCCTAATAACTTATAATCGCCACATGATATAAGTGCGACTAATATTAATAGTCAAATACAATCCTTAAATGCTCTTATAATCACGAAATTCCTCGGACGAGACCTTCCACACATTTTCATCTCGAAATTGAACTTCAAAACTAAAGAATGTTAAGCTTCTTGCGCGTAATTGACATTACAATTATCCACGGATTAACAAGTAATACCATACAACTAATAACTTGTGCTCCTGATGTTAAGCTTCTTGCGCGTAATTGACATTACAATTATCCACGGATTAACAAGTAATACCATACAACTAATCACTTGTGCTCCTGTTAAAATCCAGCTTAAATTCTTAGGAAAACTAATGAAAAGGACTTGAAAACTTTGAGTTTTAACGATAAGGACATTTGATTTTTTAGCGTAAAAATGTGGTTTTTCGTTAAAGTGAACAGTACCGCGGGTTTTTCGTTAAAACTCCCTAAATTCTTTGCTTTCAACTCCTTCTCAATACAACCAACCTCTTTAATCCTTCATCCTTCTACAACAAATACCACACCTGTACAATTCCCAAACCCTAGAAACAACTGCAAGCAAAAAAAAATCCCCAAGAAGATACGCACTTTCATCCAAATCGTCCACCGCCATTAACAAAACCACAACCTATATCTTCCTTCAGCTAAGATTAAAGCAAAAACTGAAACCCCAATCATCCCCAAACATGCAATTAGAATCCGAATACAAAGGAAACATGAAATTAGAGGATCATACAGAATTGGGCTGGGGATTGGACTCGTGCTCGGAATCGACCTCTTCCTCTTCCTCTTCGGATTGATCTCCGAACAGGTTCTGCATCATCTGGTGCCGCTTCTCCTCCCCCATCGCTGCTGCTGTGTGTTGCGGTTGGAGCTCTCGGGGATTTTTACTTGGCCGCGGATCGATTCTGCAGCACCCACTGATTTCGTTGTCTGCGTTTAACCCAAATTTGATAAAATATTAAAAACTGATTTCCCGTTAAAAGAGTAAAATACTGTATGAGATATTTCTTTTAGACCATTTTCAACCCTCGATTTAAACTAACTTAATCTTTCTCTAATGATTCGGTGTAAAAATAAGGTATCGTTTGGTACGCAGACGAGACAGGACGGAACGGATGATGTAAATATTGAAAAAAATAAGGAAAAATTTTTGTCTTAAAATGTTATAAATTTGTGTTCCACGGATGTGGGGGAGAGGTGGAACAAAAAATCAACCAAATTTCGTCTTATGGGACAACCCGTTCCACGGTTTTTTGGCTTACCAAACGCGGGACGGAACGCCTCGTCCCGTCCCGTCCCGTCCCGTCCCACGTACCAAACGCATTCAACCCCAAATTTGGTCAAATTTAACTCAGAATTCAGGCTAGGGTTAAAAAGTTGGTCCACCAAAGTTTAGATTTTAAACTAACCTAATCATTCTCTAATAGTTGGGCATAGAATAAGTGTGGGTTAAAACCTAAAATTTGGGCAAAACCTAGAATTCAGGCCAAGGTTAAAAGGCTGGCCGACCTTATGCATGCGGACGCACCTAGAAAAGTGGAAGCCGCAAGAAGGTTACCCGCCCAACGCGCGAGACTTGCAAGGGCCGAAAGTGTGGCTCGCCCCTCATGAGAATGTTGACCATCCAAAACGAGCCCAACAACTCTATTTGGACCCCGACTATTTTAATTATTGGACCGCGGATTGATCCAACTGTTTAGGTTCAAACTTATTTTAACTTTAAATTTTTTAAAAACACTAAATTCAACAATTAAGATCGAATATGATCAAATATAACTGTAAAAAAAATTTTAAAGAAAATATATTTTTACTAACACTGTCTTAAATGAGATCTATAGATATTTCAGATACTCCTAAGATGGGAAAGTGAAAATCAAATTGGATGTGTAAAGTCTTTATGAATTGCTTTTAAAATAACTGAAATATCTTTTTGTGATAATATTTTTAGAGCCAATTTTTAGTAAAAATGTAAGTAAATCTTGAAAAAGTACTGAAATATACTTATTGTAGAAAACATTTTAAGTGTTTTTAAAACCCGAAAATATATTATCTGAAAGAGCTTTTAGTCACTTGTAAAGTAGTTCTAAAACAGTCATAAATAATAGATTATGAGAATTTTTTTTGTTTAGATTTTTTTCCGATCCTTTTAGATATTTATGTTAAAATATCAATAAAAAGGGAATGTAAAGATTTTCTCTTTCTTTTTGGCCTGAATTGTCAATTTATTGCGGGCTCCACGCACAATAGTTCCACGTGGCACAATATAATTGCAGGAGTACCTAACTCTCCCTCTACCCTCAACGACTCTTCAGAAAAGCCCACCCAAAGCGTTCGCCAAAACGCAGCCCTTTTCCCAACCTCAGCTTCGGATCCGCACCACCTAGCTTCGGCCGACGAACCTCAGCTTCGGTTCCGAACCTCGGTTTTGTTGGTCAGGTCGTTGAAAATTTCGCACTATTTCGATCACTCTCTCTCTCTCTCTCTCTCTCTCTCTCTCCCTATCTGAAGCTCAAAGACGCACATTCCTCTCTCTTTCCGATTCGAGCCCTAACGCTTCTCAATCTGACAGTCTCGGAGGATCGGCTTCCAGCTCCTATGGCAGCCTCGCAGCGTCACTGTGAGTTTCCCTTTTTTTTTAAATTAAAAAAAACCCTAATTTTCTCTCCGCACGGACCATCTCTGCTGGTAATTCAAATCTAAGCTAGGTTTTTGGCGTGCCATGGCTGGGCAGGTCCGTCGCTGCTTGTACAGTTGAAGTGTCGCTGCTTTGCTTTCGATCTTGTGTGTTTTTGCTATAAATGTGGCTTTAGCATTCCTTTTGATTGCTCATAAATGGACCGGAAAGGAAAGATATGGCAGCTCAAATTTTATAACTTTCTGTTACTTTTGGATTTTTGATTTCGGAAACGAAACAATTTGGCTGGATTGGTTTAGTGTGGCTTCACATGATTAAAATTCCGTAAAGTTTCGTGCTTTTTCCTGCTACTTGCATTTTAGGCAGCCAATTGGAGCAAAAGGTTATTGTGTCAGATGTGGGTTGGGTTGATGAATTGCGCATATCTGATTGCCTCCTGTTTTCCCCACTCGACCATTTTTTTCGAGTGAGGCACTTGAGAATGCAGGGAACACTGTCGATTGTATATTCCATTTCGCTTGTTTGTATGACTTGTTTCTGTGGAAATGTCTTTAATTTTAGTTAATGCTTTGGTGTGTTATCGTAGGATATACACTTTTGTGTTATTTACATTTAGGGTTGAACTCATTGCTGGACAGCAGTCCAATTCCCCACCATTAAATTTACCTGAGAGCGTGTGAACTTTATTGACCTACACTTGCGTTGTATGGTTTGTTAAATTGTCCAATCTTTGTAGGAGTGTAATGTAATGAGTAAACCATATGGACCCGTCGTGGAATTGAACCCGAGTTTTCTCAATGTGAATATACATGCACATGGTAATAGAATATTCTGAAAAGAGTCCATATATTGCAGTCCTATAGTGCAACTTAATCAAACCATATGAGTTAGAGATCTACTAAATATCAGTTTTACATATTTTTTGAATGCGGATAACAGGAATTATTGTGATGGTTATATCTGATGGCTGTAATTCTGCCTCTAATACATTATCTACTTGATGTATAACTTACCGTCACATGGTTATATGCAGGATAAGTAGTTTGGGCTGGCAACATGGCAGTTGGATTGGCACTAAATTATACTGGAAAAAGGTGTGTTTCTGAATGGAATTTTGTTTGGTCAAACTTCATATGATTTTCTGGTATCTTAAAATTGTCGGAATATGGTAGCTCTGAACTCTATTCATATTTTTTGTAGGTAGTTATTTTCTCATAAGAACTTTAGCTGCTGCAAATTTGTGGCTGGATTATCTATGCCTGGAAACGAAGTTGGAGACAGGGTCCATAACTTCTTTGGCCAAGAGAACTTGTCGCAGGGTCAGCATCATCCTCAGGCTGTTGATGGGAACTGGCCAGGTCTTAGTAACAACATGTGGGTTGGGGGCCAGAGACAAAGTGGAGCTCCTGTTAATTCAAGTTTAAAGAATTATAATGTACAGCAACCAGGTACTTTTAAACTAACTTCTAGATTACTTTAAGGTTGTAATGGTTTTTGTGTTGCCTGAGCCATCACCTGTTTCTAAACATCTCTGTTCTTTTATTATGAGCAGATTCGGAGAGAGGGCATGGGGGTCAGTCTTTTCATGTGCCTCATGGTTTGAATTTTATGCAATCAAATGTGAGGCCCGAGTTTGGCAGAGCTCAGTATCAAAATCAACAGGCAAACCTGAATGGCTATGTGCATGGGCACCAGATGTTTAAAGCAAGGCAGAATGAAGCTAACTTTTTGGGAGTGGATTCAGAACCTGATCGGCAAACTTTAACATCTAGAGGCTTGCCGGCACATGAATCACAGAGAGGAAGTGGCCCTGAGCAGAAGAATAATTCGATGAGATTAGAAGCTTCAGAATCCCCTATTGGTTTTGATTTTTTTGGTGGTCAACAGCACATGAATGGTCCACATCCCAGCACGATGCAGTCTTTGCCTAGGCAACAATCGGGGATGAGTGACATGCAGCAGTTACAGCAACAGGTTATGTTCACACAAATTCAAGAATATCAAAGGCAGCAACAACTTCAGCAACTAGAAAGGCAACAGGTTCTTGCAAATCAGGCTTCCTCCATTACAAAACAGGCTGCTGGTAACCACTCATCAGCTCTGATCAATGGTGTTCCGATCAATGAGCCATCGAACAATCAATGGCCACCTGATCTTGTGGCAGGTAACACAAACTGGCTGCACCGTGGTGCTTCTCCTGTTCTTCAGGGTGCATCTAGTGGACATGTATTGCCCCCTGAACAAGCGCACACACTACGCTTGATGGGTTTTGTTCCTCAACATGCTGATCAATCTCTATACGGGGTTCCGGTTACTAGCACAAGTGGCTCAATGGGTTCATATCCTCATGTTCAAATGGACAGATCAGCAATGCAGCAGATGTCGGCAAGTAACAATTCGTTTCCAGGTAATCAATATTCTGCATTTCCAGATCAGGTTAGCATGCAAGATGGACCCCGGGTTTCTAGACAGGATTTTCAAGGCAGGAGTGTGCTTGGGCCTACTGCTGCTGAAGGTTTGAATAGTGGGTTTAATTTAGAGAACTTGAATCAAGGAAATCCCCATCAAAGAAATGAACCTCTGGAAGAATTCCAAGGGAGGCCACAACTAGTTGGATTGTCAGAACCTTCACAAGAGAAAGCAATCACACAAGTTGCATCCGGACAGAGCGTGGCCACACTAGATCCAACTGAGGAAAAGATTTTGTTTGGTTCAGATGACAATCTGTGGGATGCCTTTGGCAGGAGCCCAGATGTGGGAATGGGAGGTTCCAATGTGTTGGATGGTACGGAAGTTTTTGGAGGACTTCCTTCTCTGCAAAGCGGGAGTTGGAGTGCTCTTATGCAATCTGCAGTAGCAGAAACTTCTAGTGCTGATATAGGGCTACAGGAAGAGTGGTGTCCTCCAAGTTTTGGATCTCAGCAACCTCCAATTGTGAATCAGCAGCGCTCAAGTGTTGGTGATACTCGCAAACAACAATCTGATTGGGCTGGTAACAACTTGCACTCTTCCTCCGACTTGAATTCTAGAGCTTCTCCACAATCTACTGATGCCCATAGGGCGAATACGACTACTAGTTTTTTTAGTGTTCAGGGATTTCAGCAACCAGGACCTAAAACTTCGCATGAACGAGGTGAGGTCTTTCAGAATGATTCTCCTCAGAGATTTGTTCAACAGGTTCCTGAACAAGGAAGTAAATGGTTGGATAACAGTTCTCTACAAAAGCCACCTGTGGAAGGTAGTCATAATTATGGAAATAGTAGTCATTTATCAGGTACAGAAATAAATGGAAATAGCATTTCAGGTTCGTGGAACTGTCAACAAAGCATTTCGTCAAATAATGGTGATGGGCAGCCATTTAATATGTTAAATGGTAGGAATTTTATGGAATCTATGCCAACAGATATGGGTAATAATCTCAAAAATCATGGGAATCAAATTTTATCACGATCAATACGAGGCGGTGATCGTAAGAGAGGCATGCATGAGGAAATGAGCCATGCTGCTGGTATATGGAAGACGGATTCCATTCTGAACTCAAATTCTGAAATGGAACATGCAAAGTATCCTGTTGGAGGTCCACTGATGAATAGAGAGGGTTCAAGCACAAACAATATAGGGAAATCAAATTCCAGCAGTGCAAGAGCCAACCACGAAGGCCAGAAACAACTCACAAACAATCATGAATTCTGGAAATCAGTTGATTCTCAAGTGAACCCTCAGGGAAACGAGGTTTTGAGGAAAAACCAGCATCATCTGGATAAGAATCATCTAATCGTGGAGTCATCAGGGAACAATGGCTTAGACAAAAGAGCAGTTGAGATGCATGATATGGAGAATGTGAATAGAAAAGAGAATTCTACTGATACTTTTTTCTCTAATGCACACCACCCTGCTCCAATTGGTGGTTTGATGGACAACGTTGCCTCAGATGCTGGTGA
This sequence comes from Cotoneaster glaucophyllus, assembly GCA_036320875.1. Taxonomy (NCBI): domain Eukaryota; kingdom Viridiplantae; phylum Streptophyta; class Magnoliopsida; order Rosales; family Rosaceae; genus Cotoneaster; species Cotoneaster glaucophyllus. The sequence continues at coordinate 25,874,454 of CM070065.1, read as the reverse complement.
TTCATTTGCTTTTCCTGGAAGCAAACAAAAATCATCTAGTAATGCTGCTCAAAGACCCCCTGCAACTCGCAAGTTTCAGTATCATCCAATGGGGGATGTGGATGTTGAAGTTGAACCATCTTATGGAAAAAAACATGTGACACAATCGCAAGCTATGTCCCAGAATGTACCTCCAGGTTTTAAAAGTCTTGACCAAGGGAGTTTTCGGCGGTCAAAATTTATTGGTCACACTGATAGAAGTTCTATGGAAATCGAGAAGGTGAAAAATTGTTTTTTTTTTGTTTTTATTTTTATTTTTATATATTTGAGATTGATGCCACAATTTTTCATTTTGCTTTTCTTGATTTATCTAAATATTTTTGCTTTAGGTCTTCTTATTTGTTTTTCTGTCTATTGTAATTTTAAAATTAAGGTTTAGTTGACATTTTCTACCCACTTGTGCGTTTACCTGGTTGTCAGGGTGACACAATACGTTTAGATGAGACACCTTCCAAAAATACGCTTCCAGGTTTTGTACCAAGCACGTCTACTCCCTTTGACAGATTCACTGGAAGTAATGCCTCAATCAAGGTTGCGCCATCAAGGTATTTGAATAATTTTATCTTTGCTACAATTCATAATTTTGCTTTAGTTGAATTAATTTTTTCCACTGCATGTGTACAATTCATATATAGATAGACTTGCTTGATGAGATGAGGCTTTAATATTTTCAATTCCTTGCAGTCAACATATGCTTGAGCTACTTCACAAGGTGGACCAACCAAGGGAGGGTGGCAATGCTACACACTTCAGCTCTTCGGATCAGAATACATCATCGGAGATGCCTGAAGTGGAAACTTCTGAAGGATCTGTAGGTCACATGCAGCGAAATCAGTCATCTGTTTCTCAAGGTTTCGGTTTACAGCTGGCTCCTCCATCTCAACGTACTCCAATTGCAGATCATACCTCATCTTCTCAGTTCTCTTCACAAGCAGTTGTCAGTTCATCCCCTGTCCATTCTGAGATAGGAGAAAAGGGTCATACATGGTTGGCCTCGGCAGCATCTGCCCAGTCCTTGCCTCCTTCTCGTGAAGCATCTCAAGGTGAATTTAGAAATAATCTCTCTGGTACCTCAGGACAGACAGGGAGTAAGGCTTCACAGTACAATATTCAGGGAGGTTTTTCTGCAGCTTTCAAATCTGGTTTTCCTCTTTCAAGAAGTCAACTAGAAAAACAGCACATGACAGATTCAAGTGGACAAGCAACAGCAAGCCAGTCTGTGAATGTTGCGGATCAATCCGGTTTACGAGTTGCTGCCCCCAAAATCCCCGAATCAGATGTTCTGCCAGGCTCTCAGCCTTCTATTGTATCAGGTAAGTCCCGTCAAGGTGCCGTTTCTAAAGTGTTGACTAATGTATGGACCAATGTTCCATTTCAGCAACCTTTAGCAAGTGCTGAATCACCAAAGCTCAATGAGCAAGATACCCGGGAAAGAGGGAATGGCTCGTCTGCCTTTGGTGCATATTCTTCGAACGTGCAAACCTTTGTTGGGAAAGAGCAAAAATCCAAACAAAGTACCGGGCAACAAGCGTCACCTGAGAACATTCAGAATGCCCAAAATATCAATGTCTCTCAGGGAAAAGAATCCATTGCTAATAACTTCTCTGTTGCTACTCAGAGAGATATTGAAGCTTTCGGTCGCTCTTTAAGGCCAAATAACAGTTTGCATCAAAGTTATTCCTTGCCGGACCAAGTGCAGGCTATGAAAAGTACAGACGTTGATGGAAGTGATCGGAGTGTGAAGAGGTTGAAAGGTGCAGATTCAGGTGTGGAGACTCAGCAGGTGGGTCCCCTGGGAGGATCACAATTACCTTATGGATATAATAGTATGGTTAGAGATTCATCAGCTGATCATACCTTAGTTCCCTCTAAAGATCCTAACACGCTTAGCTTTTCATCCAAGCTTGGGGATACTCGAAATTCAAATGCACCTAGTCAGGATATGTTTGCTTTAAATCGCCAGAACTCCCAGAATTTCTCTACTAGTAGTAATGCATCTTCTCTTAGAGGTGAACGGTCTCAAGTTAGCCCCCAGATGGCACCATCCTGGTTTGAACAGTATGGAACCTTTAAGAATGGGCAAGTGTTTGCAATGCATGATACACTGAGAACCACTATGAAGGCTATGGGACAACCTTCAGTTGTTGGAAGGACAGGTGATGATCTGCATACTCGGGAATCAATGGAGCAAGCTAGTGCTGCTTCTGATGCTAGTAAGCTTGTTACCACCCTGCAGAGTTCAGTTCTCATACCCACTCCCAGTGAGCAATCACCTTCACCTCATGTATCGCATTCTGATGTAGCTGATCAAAGTTTAATTGTTGAGCGACCAATGAAGCGTAAAAGTGCTACATCTGAACTTTCACCTTGGCATAAAGAGCTGACCGAGTTTCCCAATAGGCTTCTGAGTATCAGGTGGGTTGCTTGACCCTCTGCTTGATGGTGAAAGATGCTCCATTTAACTTTAGTTTCTTTGTTATTTTTATTTTTCACAGAAGAAAATATTAATTTTTATTTCTTTTATGAATTTCTAACATGTGGAAGGTTTATACTTACAGTGCAGCTGAAGCAGACTGGGCTCGCTCAACAAACCGACTGGTTGAGAAGGTTCGTTTCAAGTTCAACAACTAATCTCACAATTAAGCTTTGATATACAGTAATTCTTTTCGAGCGGTCTAATTTCTAATTGCTTCATGTTGGGTTGACAGGTGGAAGATGAAACTGAAATAACTGAAGATGGACCGCCAATACTTAGGTCCAAAAGAAGGCTAGTCTTGACTACACAGCTCATGCAGCAACTGCTTCACCCTCCTTCTGCAGCAGTTCTTTCTGCAGATGCTAGCTCATGCTATGAGAGTGTGGCTTACTTTGCATCTAGATTATCTCTGGGTGATGCTTGCAGTGCAATATCCTGCTCCGGAAGTGATGCTCAAACTCCATTGCCTCCTGACAGTGTAAACCTGTAAGAGTTGTCTGAAATTTATGTAAAATTTTCCATTAAGGCAATGAATTGATGATTGGTGGAATTTGCATTATTCATTGCATGCTAACATTCAGTTTTCATTATATGATTTATAGTTTTCCCGAGAAGCTTAGAACACGGGAGAAAGTCAGCAATCAATACTACTCAAAAGTTGTGGAAGACTTTATTGATAAAGCAAGGAGTCTGGAAAGTGATTTGTTGAGGTAGCCTCCGCAACCTTGTCCTTTCCTTCACTGTTCACACCACCGTTTCTGATTACTAGTTTTCACATTGTAGTTAACTTTAATTTCCAAGATACTATTTCTTATCATCTTATTGTTCTTATGTATGTTCTCTCTCTCACTCCCTTTCTTTCTCTCACACTCACTCTGGTGTAATTCTTCCACTGATGCAGACTGGACAAGAAAAGCTCAATCTTAGACTTGAGAGTGGAAAGCCAGGATCTTGAGAAGTTTTCTGTCATCAATCGTTTTGCTAAGTTTCATGGGCGGGCACAAGGTGAGGGGCTGGAGGCCTCATCGTCTTCTGATGCTCAAAAATCCTGCCCCCAAAAATATGTTACTGGACATCGAGTGCCTAGAAATCTTCCAGACAGGGTACAATGTCTTTCACTTTGATTATTAATTTATTATTTTTCCCTCCTCAGCCATTTATCTCTACATCCCTTGTGATCCCCATGTCCATTATCTTTCAACTTATCTAATGGGACATGGCTCGCAACAGCAGTTACACAAATCGGAATGTAGGAGAAGAATGAATTCTAGATTGTCTCCTTTAAAAGCAAAGGCGACTTTTAGTTCTTTTCACCATGGGCCATTGATGCCATTTTTAAGAAATATAAGATGGTCTCTGTATACTCCGAAAGTTTAGAAAGGAACTGTGATGCCCCATCAATTTTTTGGCTAGGGGGGGAGGATAGAACCGCAGTCCCTTTACTCAAAACTGTACACACTTCTATAATTTATGTAATCATGTATTCTCGTTCATAATCTTAAGCATGGGAAATCCATTGATTGAGGTTTTGCAACTGGGATTTACGAGAAGAGGGACTTTGGTAGTAAGTTCTGAAATAAGTTAATAAGAGAAATTTTGCCTTGATTTTGGTTTGGTTGTGTAGAAGTCTGGGTAGTTTATGACGTCCGCAGAAGGCTTAATATAATGGGGTAGTTTAAATTCTGCTGCCTGCTCGCGTGCCACTAGTTTGAGGATCAAAAAATTACATGAAGTCGTTGTTAGCTTTGAGTACTGCATACATTATGTTGGTTTCGGCTTTTGTTTTACTTTGATGGCTGATTTTCGAACTCCCATTTTCTCCCCATGCACGCCTCCCTACATTTCTACCCTCTAGATTGAATAAATGAAATGAGAATCAGGGAAAGAAACAAGGGGAGGAGCGCGGTAGAAGAAAACGGGAGTGTGACCCCTCTTTGCTAGATGTTTTACTTCCTTTGTCATATCGTAAGTGTCCTCAAATTTAAGGACGTTGTCATTTCTGAAAATACTGTAGGCCTACCTTGTTTGCTGAATTGATACTGTTCCTTCTTGTACTTCTTGTAGTGATTTATGTGTTAAGCATTGGTTATTCCGCAATGTTGAATGACTCATTGTAAGGCGACCTTTGACGGATTACCGTCAAAGGCCCGGAAGGATTCTTAAATGTGTAGTCGAATGGTATGGTACATAACTTTCAGCGTACTTTGTGTATGTTCTTGAAATTTGTAGAGATTTTTGCTTTTTATCTTAGCTTCTAGCTGAATATTAAGCTTTGGATGACGGGGTTTTAGATTTTTCGAGGGATATATGTTTTCGAACATGCATCTCGTAATGTCTCTCATGTTTTGATGTATTCCGACATAAAACTTCACCAAATGCATGCTGCTTTGACTTGGGCACTGCTTGGAGGATAAAGAAAAAGATGCGCATTGCTAGGAGCATGTTTTAGGAATTCTTCGTTACCGTCTGTTATCGGAGCTCCGAACCATGACCGATAACGAAGTAGTTCCTTTCACTATGAATTGTTATGTTCAACAAATTCCTTCACCTGTAGCGGCCATTAGCCTGAAAAAAGAAGCTACATTCGACTGAAAAATGCAGTGCGGCAATCCAAACACTGGTTCTCAGACAATTCCTAGCGAAAAACGGAATAAAACTCGAAGCACGGGGTCTGTTAAAATCAAACAAAGACCGGCGAAGTTAGCAAAATCTCACTACTATCAGTTTTCGGCCATTGGATCGATAAACTATTACGCCAAGGATCGGTCTTGGAGGGCACCGAGACGCGCAGAATTGAGCTTCTGAGTATTCCTCGAGAATATTTCTTTGATTGCAAGTAATGGCGGACGCTTTGGACGAGCATCAAATCTTCACCCATAGCAGCAGCAGCTCATGAGAGCTTGACATGCATTTCCTTCCCGACTTCCGCATATATTTCATCCACCCTTTTGAAAAGAAGAAACTAATTAAGCCTCTAAAAAAAAATATTCGTACAGTTTTGCGGTTCAAGAAACATCTTTGATGGTCTGCAACGGCGAAAAGTACTGTAAAAAAAGTCTCAAATGCTTTGAAACCGAGATCAATTTTACCTGCGAGCATCTACATTCACCTCTGCAAGCCATGTCACTATATAAACCTGCACATCAAAATGATTTTAAGGAAATCCATTACGGCAAACAATTATCGCAGAACTCATGAGACTCCGCCGTAGCACGATATTGTCCACTTTAGGCCCCGACCACACCCTCACGGTTTTGTTTCTGGGAACTCACACGAGCAGAACTTCCCAGTGGGTCACCCATCCTGAGAATGTTCCGGCCCATTCTAGCTTAACTTCGGAGTTCCTACGGAACTCGAAGCCAATGAGCTCCCAAAAGGTCTCGTGCTAGGTAGAGATGGGAATATACATATAAGGCTTCCAGGATCCATACCCCTGGACGATGTGGGATCTTACACGGTCAGTATATATGTTTAAATGTTTTATAACGCTAAATCTGCTTTTTTTTTTTTCTTTTTTCTTTTACAACCAATTGCATGAATCGACGGAAACCATACCTGCAGAACATCATAATCTGGCTGCTGGTTACATTGTGTAGCTGGCATATCAGGTTGCTGATCATCCAATCTTGGATAAACTGGCTTACAAGTTTCCTCAGAATATAAGTTGCAGAACGCCCAACTCCATTGAAGGCATGTATCTGTCATCTGAGAGAATCAGCACAAACCCAAATCTCAAAAACACAAAAATTATGCAGATATAGAATTGAGATTTTAATGCTACGAGGACGTAGTCACATTGGTTAGAGCGGACGTGCTTCCCTTAGCACCGAGTTCAAAACTCCTCCCCTTAGCGCAGATTAGATTATAGAATAATATCGCTCTTTAAACAAAAAAATGAGTCCATACAAATTTGGACCGAATTCTATATGGATTTTAACGCAGTTTGACAGATTTTACAAAACCCGAATTTCAAAAACACAGAATTATGCAGATGAAACAAAAAGTGTGGAACTTTAAGCATGAAATTGAATTCCAACCACGACCCAGAAAAGCATATATATAATTAAAAAGATATTTAGAGAAACAAAGGCGTTTACGAGACTCGTGGCGTGTGACCTTGCGGCGGAGGAAGAAGAGGCCGATTGCTGTCTGTGAAAAGCTAGCTTGGACCACTGGTTTCGCAGGTTTCTCTGCGCGGCGGGTCTCCATTGCCTCGCCGCCGATGTTGTTAATGGTGATGGTAAAGGGTTTTGGCTTGGGTTTTGGGGAGCTGGGTTTGCTGGGTTTGGATAATAAGGAGAAGGAGGAGGAGCAAGAGCTGCTAGGTCCGCCATTGCTAAAGCGAATTGGGCGGGAGAAGAACAGAAGAACAACTGCGAAAGGAGGATAAATTGGTAATTGTATTGATCATTCAATGTCAGTTCTGCCCTTCTCCATTATAAAGAACAGTAAGGGTACTATTGACTTTCTCCCTAAACAGAATTTCGGGTTTTATTTTTCTCCAAATATTTATTAGGTGTTAAACTCGTCATTTTTGCAATTTTCCAGAGAGGAAGCTGTTTTTTTCTTTGATAGGTCCACTATCAACATATCAATATTGTCCTAACTTAACCATCTATTACTAAGTGTTTTGTTTTATCACAAAACGTCTCAGTAATATTAGGATGGAAACTCTTATATATTAATTGTATATTATTTTGTCATATGTCCGATGTGAGATCCTATTCTTCAACACGCCCCTCATGAATAGACCACACGGGACCAATTCCCATATCGGGATTTGGTCAAGTCATTATACTATAGCTAACGCAATTTTTCGAAAGCCTAGTTAAACTTAACATTCATTCACAAGAGTTAATGCAATTTTATGAAGGCCTTCATTCAATATTCTTAGGTGGAGCTAGCACAACTTTTTAAAAGCCCAACTTAAGGAGACAAATCCGAGCTCAGTAAATCTGATTTAGGACTTGTCGAAAGAATAAACTACTATGATGCTATGATAAACTTACATACCAATATGGTCCACCATCAACATCACCGATATTGTTTCAACTTAACCACTTATTAAGTGTTCAATTTTATGATAAAAGGCCTCGCTAATATTAGGATAAAAACTCACTTATTAGTTGTATATTATTTTGATTCGACAAAAACGAAATTGAATATTATTTTATCACATGCTCGATATAAAATTCTATTCTTTGCTAAAATTTTAATTTACTAACTCATTTAACCTAGTTTGCACATAAAATAATTCATATAAAACAAAATAAAATTGATTCATTACGATTTATGTGATTCATAATCTTATATGAAACAATTTATTTGTTCTCCAATTCCGTATAGAAAATAACTTTCATAAAAAAGGAATTGCTATTGGCACTCCAAAAATCTTATTCTACACTTCAAACTTTCTATATTTGAAAGAAAAATACATTTGTGAGTAGTGTAGAATGAAATTTTTAAAGTGCTAATAACACTTCCCAATAAAAATTCGAATTTCACCTCAATTTAGTTCAATTTTGGTTCATCTTCAATTCAAATTTTTGGTTTAGGACTTGTTCGAGTAAACTGTGTTTTTCTTTACTTTTGGGCCGCATACAATAACACGCAAACCAAACACAACCTAATATTGTAGCTCTTTGTTTTCGAAGGATATTTCCTGGATTCTCCAATTACATCCGTTCATCATATACAGTACGATTAATTTTATCAAATATTGTTTATATTCAATTTTAAATAAAATTTACAATAAATTTTGACCTAACAATCTACGATAAATTAATGTAATTTGAGTATTCATTGAGATTCTTTGTGAGGATCCGGCCTCGCCTTTGTTTTCCTCTTCACATCCAACGTACCAAAACTCGCGCGAGAGCCAGAGATCCATCGAAACACTCGCCCGAGAGAGAAAAGAGATATGTCATCGACGGTGAACGACCCGCGCCAGCCCTCGGCGGCGAAGCGCTACGTGCCGTCCGCGGTGGCGCCGCAAGATCTTCCAGTGGATTATTCCGGTCTGATCGCCGTCGTCTTCGGCCTCGCCGGCGTCATGTTCCGCGTCCGTACTATCTCTCTCTCGATTTCAATTTTGCTACTTTTAATTCGAATTTGCAAATATTTGGAGTGTGATTAATTATCTAGATATATGAATTTGCAGTACAAGTTGTGCTCTTGGGTTGCGATCATATTCTGCGCTCAATCGCTGGTGAACATGAAGAACATCGAGAACGACCTCAAACAGATCTCCATGGCCATGATGTAAGTTCCCAATTTACTTTTTACTGAATTACTTTAGTAAATTTCCAAACTTGTGCATGATTGACCAATTTACCAAAGCATTTGGGATTCGGACATAAAAGTAGTGTGTTTACAACAACATTCTTCGAGATTTGGAAGTTAAAAATTTCAGCTTTTTCTTTAAAATAGTGATACTGGGCCTGTTTGGAGGTGCTAAGTCGTTTTTCAGATAAGCATAAGTGCTTCTGACAATGTTTTTCAATAAAGTTAAGTGCTTTTTGAGTTAGAAGAACCACCTACTTCACGAACCAGTTGGATTTTTATCAAAAAAATTTACTTGCATTGCATCTAATAAAAGCTGTTTCGGTAAAATCGCTTATGATCAGAAGTGCTTCCTAGAGAAGCATTTCTAAACAGGCGCTCCGTTAGGCTTGAGTGGTACTTGTATTCACCATTAATTTATGTTTTGTTCTAAAATCTTTCCTGTTTCCTGTGTTTTGTCTCAAATACCAGGTTTGCTATTATGGGATTGATAACCAACTACTTCGGACCTGCTCGACCGGGGACACAAAAGAGTTGAAATTGCTTGTCAGAGGCTTGAGACTGTGCGTTTTCGCTTTCTCTGATTATCGCTATGTTTTTTCTAGATGGAAACTGTTGTTTAAGTTTGATGTCATCAATTTGAAGGGATACTAGACTGCTTCTTACATCAATTCGATTGAAGTTCTTAGTTATGTCTTGGTCTGTGCAGTCAATCTTTTGTTTGTTGCTTTTTCGTGCTAATGCTCCTTTCGATCTCAATGAGACTATGTAGAGGCTTACGGCCCTGCTATGATGAAACTGGTATTGCTATAGTGTTACGAATAAGAGATGAATTATGTCAAACTAACTGGAAGTTTGTGTTTTCATAATGTATGATTGGAATGCATATTCATCAAACCATTGCTTTGGTCGGGTTCATGTGCATCTTTTCAATGAATTATGTCAAACTAACTGAGAAGAAGATGTTTATGTAAGTTCCCCAACCGTGATAAGACGTAGTTGTCACAAATCTTATAGCAGTCTGGAAGGTGTGGCTGGCCATCTGTTATTGGACGTAGTTGTTCTTTTTCTTTTTGTGCACTGTATTGGATGATAGTTTATAGCCAATTATTCTTGTACCGTAAACCAATTTTCTTCCTTTTGTGCCAAATCTTCCATTAGATATCAACAATATGGAAGTCTATGGCCATCTCTCGATGTGCCGATCCCATGAATTTCGAGCTTTCAAAATAGTTTTCTGCATTAAATCTGGGAGAGAAAATCTACATCACAGATGAACGACTGCTATTAGGTATTATATATGTTCTTTCATGCGAAGATGATGTTGGTTTTTACATAACCAACGCCGAAAATGGATGAATGCTACTTTGAAACTAATGGCTTTTTAGCCAAAATAGTTTCTGAGATTGGCATAGCTCCTCACTTTGGTCCATGAGATTTAAAATCGATAGAAGCGGTCCTTAAGATTGTCCATCGTCAATCATTTTGGTCATTTTGTGAGAAATCTCCGTTATATCGATTGTAATTTTGTCAAATCAACCCCTCCCCTTGAATTGGCGGTTTCTTCAATTTCATAGAGAGTTTTCACAAAATGACCAAAATGATCAACAGTGGACAATCTCATAGATCACTTTTATCGATATTAAATTTCAGAAACCAAAGTGATAAGTTATGCAATCTGATAAATCATTTTCGATAAAAAACCAGAACTAATATATATTATTCTTGAGCTACGGCTTCGTTTCTCTGGTTGTTTTGTGGTTTGTACCAGAGTGGTTATGCTTTTCATACAACTTATTAGTTTCCGGGCACAGCTTCTTTGAAACTCAATTTTAGTTTTTAACTGGTCTACTTTCTGCGATAGGTTTGAAGTTTTATTGTCTTGAGGTTGTGCCGGGATCGTTTATAAAATTCGGTCGACTGCTGTCTGTAGCCGCATTGTCTAAATCGGATTTTTAGCAACGAATTGTTTAACCGTTGCTTAAAGTACCTTTTGTAACGGAGAGTGACTAATGAAACTCGTTACTAAAGACCTTTCAACGCATAGGAAGCCCGAAATGGTCGTTAAAGTAGGAAACACTGGAAATAGTCGATAAAAATGAGAAATTGTCATTTATGCTCAGTAGAAAACTTTATCTTCCTTCCCACAAAATACTACCAAGGAGTTCAGTAAACCAAAATCTAATAACATGGAGGCTTCTTCTATTGATTTAGAAACGATTGTGATTATACTTTGAGTTCGACTCCTACCCATAGTTTGAATAGACTCACGATATTGCGCAATATACCGTGCTAAATCGCGAAGGCACTAAAGCAAAAAAAATGACCAGAGAGTTTGAGCGAAAATTTGAAAAGCTTGATTGAACAAATGAAGCAAAAAATACCTCACAAAAATGTAGATATATAAAATAGGACCTGGATGAAAGGAGAAATAAATAAATCATCTTATTACATTAATAAAATGCTTCCTGCAGACTTATTTCTAACATCTAAAGAAAAAATGTTGAAGTATTTTCTCTATTATTTAATGAATAAATTATAAAAGAATTCCAAAATTTGCAAAATCCTCAAAATCCAGTGTAATCCGTTCCTCTTATCATTCGGCCCAATACCCACTCTCTTCTCCGCACTGCATCCAAAAGTAGTAGAATTAGTATGAGCTATGAAATCACTTGTAACAATAATAAGCAACTGATTCTAATGAGCTGTTTAGGTCGATCTTAACAGGATGATTATGAATTTTTTTATTTCGCTGTAGTTGTGGTCTTTTGGGTAAATCGATGACTACATCCTTGATGCACTTGCTAGTACAATGATGTTATTTGCTTAGGCATTTCGTCAAGCACTTGGTAGGCTTGTTGTCGTCAACCGAACCATGTTGCGCTGTCGACATATGTCAAAACAATCTGATGAGTGCTATCGATAATTTGTCAAGTGCTCTCAACGCAACCTGCTGTTGAGCTGGCTATCAAACACTTGGCGGGCACACATACCAAATATTCAAGGATCATTGGAAGACCTTCACATGTATATTTCTCGAATTTCGTATAATCCTGACCGCTTTGGTCACAATGTACATCTGCCGCTAGTATAAAATATAATAAAATAAATAGGCTTTATTTTTTACCAAAATAAGTCATAATCATTGCAGTGCCCCATGAAAGTAGAGTATGGTTATATTTCGTCTTTTACCTTGGTACTTTTCTTCTGAGTCAGACTCGACGTGATCATGTTCATGTAAATAGTACTCCACCATTTTCCAATGTGTTCTCTTTGCATGCGAAGCACTTCTTCCCGAGAAGTAAGTGAGAGAGATTTTGGAGGCAAAGAAATGTCCATCCTCATCGCAGATGGGAGTTTCTGATCCGTACTTGGGTTTCCAAAACCCTAAACCATTTCCAACTACTCGAATACTGCTTCTGGTTTGGGATGCATGGCTGCTTTCACCTTGATGGATGAAGAAAAACCACTCTCTCTCCCCGCAGGAGAACGTCACTGCATGCATGCAAGTAAGAAGATACAAATTTATATACTGGTCCATATAAATTATAAAAGTTGAAACCTTGAAAAAAAATTGAACTCGAACATAGATAACTAGGGTTTAATCTACAGATATGACATTTGATCGAAATATACAGGAAAATGTTATAGAGACCAAATTTTTAGATCATCTTTTGTAAATCACATAATGTGACGATTAATGGTTGAATTCCTTTAATTTATATTTAAAAAATTTGGCCCCTCTAACATTATCCTACAGCCATGCAAACATGCACGCAAGGAGTTAAGTTTTTTCTTTTTTAATTTGCTTTCGCTATGGTTATGATTTGGTGCTACATATTTCATATACATAGTTAAAAAAGAGTGCTACATAACTCAAAGTAACTAAAATATGGCATTAAATTTTAAAAAGTTGAAAATATATACTCGAAGTTGTCCATCACATTCAGATAAGTTAACTTTTCGTGCATTTTTTTTAAATGGAAAAAAATAAAATGGTCCAGTTTGTATTTGATTTTTTTTATTTTTATATTTTTATATTTGAAGCTTATGTTTAAAGCATTTCATTTCATATATACGTGGTATATATATGCGAACTTATATTTTCCAAAAACTAAGTCCTTACCTATTTTTCTCCAAAAAATTCCTTTCTTTGTTTTGTTTGTTCATATTCTCTTTTGTATTTTTTTCGATGTGAAATTCGTACTCTCAACAACATGTAATCTAAAATTTGTTCTAATTAAGCTTAGCTTCAATCACTAAGTTACCTCGATCAATATATAACTCATGGATCTGATCGGATCTTATAACACGTATATTATGTCATTCGTACACACACACACACACTCTTAGCTAATATAGGGATTCGACCTAAGAACGGAATGTCTGACGCATCCGGACTTGAGACCGACGGTGGAAAATAAACTTTAGCTAACAAAACTGTTAATTCTTAAAGAACCAATAACGATCATAAATAAATACATACCTAGATTCTTAGGATGGTTGCTGTAGAATCGAGCAGCATCGATCTCCCGAATTTCCTGAGCAGCTGGTACAGGCCGATACAACACCTTGTTCATCAGATAGTGAGTGACCAACTCTTCGTCTGTTGGCATAAACCTAAACCCGACCGGCAGCTGATTTGAGCCGATGATCATTTCCGAGTCGGTTTAGTCGACGGCGGACCAAATTAATATGTGATCTAGCTTGGAAGAAATGATGATCCGGAGATTGTTGGATCGAGGAAATGGTTCTGGTGTTGCACAAAGAAGTCAAGTAAATTTGAGCAGAAATATTGGTGCATATTTATAGACTAGATTGTGTAGGTGGCAACGTTTGGAGGTAGTGGTGGTAATTGAATCCTAGTAGAACTTGGATTTTAAAGACCCTTTTTTCTCTTAATTGTGTTATCATTTTCTTGTGTCTGCATATATACTTGGAAGATTTTGAGCCTATAGTGGTGTTTAGGTTTTGACTCTCCTTTTCAGTGGGATGGATATGTACCTTGAAAAGAGAGACCTAGTCAATCAAGAATTTGTTTTACATTAACCATAAATAAAAAGTAAAAAGAAACCACCACTCGATGACTCAGTAGTTCGGATGAATTTCAAGTGCGTATTATACGTAGCATATTTTGGGTTTGATTCTTAGCACGTGTGAATCACACGATGGTGGCTAAGATAGGCTAAAATGTCTCTGTAAGTCTTCTCGGTCCCCAAAATGATGGACTGCTACGACGAAGCTACCAGTTAGTCTCATGTTTTTAAAAAAATAAAATACAAATAAAAGTTGCAAATATAATCAACCCATGACCACTAGTTCATGTTTTTTTTTTAAAGAATCTCAACGGTACTAAGAAATTTTGTTGATAACTTGTTCACGACGATGGACTTAGGATTTTGTCTATGTGGAGTCATGAAATCCATGAAAAAATAAATCCAACCAATATGTAGCTAAGCACGAAGTTTTAAATTTTATTCTAAGAGTGTTATTTATTAAATCACATTTTACTTGATAGCGGATACGATGTTGATCACCTTTCTAATGCAATTAGGTCTTACACACTAGTGTGGTTCATCTCTAGTAGATTGGGCATTGAGCAAAATGCTAAGACCCTCATTTTCATTTTGTCGCCCCGATATAATTGTGTCGGGGCTGGATATGTTAACAAATAATACGATTTATTACACCCTTTATATATTGTGGGATGCCAAACATCGACCAAAGGCTCAAGGTGGTTCTTTGTGACTTTCATAAGGCAATATGTGATTGGATCATAATTCCGGGGACACTAGTATAGTTTTAGTAATATTCTATCGGTCATCGCGTGTCTTGTTTGATATTAAGCATGGAAAATAAAAGCATTTACTTTTAGCGTTTTAATCTCAATTCTTGTTATCATATCTTAGGTGACCAGGAATCCTCAGTCACCAGGTGTCCAAGAGAACGAGATGATTAAGAATCTTCAGCCACCAGGTGACCAAGAGAACGAGATTCACTATAATTAAGCTTACTTAGTTTACCCTCAATACTCGGGCTTGGGCCAGAAAAGCCCAAAACTCGTTTAGTTGGGCCCAGATATGAAAGGTGGGAAAGAAGCCCAATCCAAGATTTTGAGAGAAAATAACGAACGGCGCTAGGGCTAAACATGTACTTTCAGTTTGGGCTCCATAAGCTGCAACTGCCGAACCACTTAAAACCCTAATCCCAAACCTTGCGTGCACTCCTCTCATACGCACAAGCCAGAAGACTCGGACGTGCTCCGCCGCCGCCGCAGCCAGCAGCCACTAGCAGAAGAAGAAGGAGAAGCAGGACTTTACGTAATCGGAAAATGGAGACGGCGAGAACAGTGAAGGACGTGTCCCCTCATGAATTTGTCAAGGCCTACGCCGCTCACCTGAAGCGCTCCGGCCGAGTCAGTCTCTCTCGCTCTCTTCCTCTTTATATATATATGTGTGTGCGTGTGTGCGTGTGTATGTATATGTGTGTGTGTATTGTATGATCGATTATCGATGTACTTTTGTGATATGAACAGATTGCAAGCTTAGATAATCTGAATATTTGGTTGAAATTTTAGGTTCTGCGGCATTCGAATTTGTTTTAGTTTGTATACCGAAATAAGTAGGGGTGGAAAAAATTCCCAAAATTCCCAAACCAAACCAAAAAAATACCGATCCCAAACCAAAAATGTCCCAAACCGATTTTCCCAAAATTTCGGTATTCCCAAACCGAAAAAATACCGAAATTTCGGTATGGGAATCGGGATTGCCTTTCCAATATTTCGGTATTCCCATACCAAACCGAAAATATATATTTTTAATTATTATATATATTATTTTTTTAAATTCTAATTAGAATTCATTTGAACCGTTGGATTGTTTCAAATTAATTAATGCCGTCCATCTATTCCTTGTATATATTCTCGTTTAAGCTTACTATATCTTCATTTTGCATTCAGATGTTTGTGTTGTTTATGTCGTATGAACATTAGTTAGATATGAATAAATATGAATTCTCTTTATAAATTGATATGACTCTTTAATTGTGTTTCCTCTTTATGAATAAATACGAATTCTCTTTAATTCTGTTTAATTGTTTCCTCTTACTTTGCACATATTGAATATGTTAATGTTATTGCACTTGAATTGGATCATCTTATTTTAGTCCAAAAGCCCAAAAGCCCAAAAGCCCAAAACCGTTTCGGGATTCCCGATTTGTCCCGAAATCCCGAAACTATTTCGGGATTCCCGAAAATTGGGATTCCCGAAAATTTGGTTTGGGATCGGTATTGAAATTGGGATTCCCAAAAATTTCGGTTTGGGAATCGGGACAAGGGTTTCGGTATGGGATCCCATACCGAACCACCCCTAGAAATAAGTGTTAATTTGCGAAAGTAGGAGGTTAGATTTGGTTTTGTTCGATCTGTTATAATTTTCAATTTGTGTGATTTGATTAGAGGAAGGGAAAAGGAAATTATTGAATGACGAATCTTCGAAAAAAAACGAAATGGATATGCCATTTTTGCTGTCGAATGGCGCCGAGGAAACGAAAGGATTAAGTTGTTATGAAGACATATTAGAGGCGTTGTTTTGGTTCCTTACAAGGCTCACCAGTATTCGGCATGTTGTAGTAGTTTTTGTTTCTTAGTTATCATAAGTGAACAAAAATGGCATTCAGTGTGTGTAAAATACAGTTTCGTTAGCCCTTTTTGGTTGTAACTATCGGTAGTGGATGCTAAACTTGATGCCATTTTGGAAAACAAAAACCAAAGTTCCGATAGTCATTTGATATCTTTGAATGTGGAAATGTGTTTGCCAGAAAGTTCCTATTCCTCGGCGTTTTAGTGTCATTCATTTGCTTAATGATTTTTTTAATACTAATCTCTCATTCGCTTCCGGTTATATTTTGTTTGTCTCTTTTCAATGAGGATTCTCTTCTCATGTGTTGTCTTGTACTATCTGATAGATTGAGCTTCCTGACTGGACCGACATTGTGAAGACTGCCACATTCAAGGAGCTTGCCCCATATGACCCTGATTGGTACTACATTAGATCTGGTATGTGGAATTCTCCCGCCCTTTCTCCACATACGCACAAAATCTTCGACTAGTATTGGTGTTCGTACAACTGTTTACCATGAGTATCTTCATCCGAATTCAATTTTTCTTGCAGCATCCATGGCAAGGAAAATCTACTTGAGGGGTGGTCTTGGTGTTGGTGCCTTCCGCAGGATCTATGGAGGGAGCAAGAGGAACGGCAGTCGCCCACCTCATTTCTGTAAAAGCAGTGGCGCTATTGCTCGTCACATTCTTCAGCAATTGCAGAAGGTGAACATCGTTGATGTTGACGCCAAAGGGTGAGTTTCTTTCACACATCTCTGGTTTCATATATGAATTTTGGTGTAGAGAGTTATTGTGTCATTGTTACAACCGACAACATGAATGAAGTTTTTGGCGACTAAACTACTTGTATTCCCTGTGTATCAGTGGACGGAAAATCACATCCAGTGGCCAGAGGGATCTCGACCAAGTTGCTGGACGGATCGCTGTCGCAATCTAAGAGAATTTCTTGAAAGACTTGATTATGGATGCAAAACAATTCAGAAAACTTTTTGCAGCTACGAGTGAGTGAGCAGATATAGGAAGGATTTTGACATGTTGTGTTTAGCAGTTTTATGATTATGAACATCGCATCCCTCGTTTTTCGGTTTAAATTTGAAGTGCTATGTTGAAATTGGCTTTCGCAATTTTAAGTTTTGTTACTTGAACCCATTCCTACTGTCCTACACTATTTAGAGATGCTTCTCTATAAAGTGCTTTTGTTCAAGTTTTGTTACTTGAACCCATTCCTACTGTCCTACACTATTTAGAGATGCTTCTCTATCAAGTGCTTTTGTTCATAAGTGCCTTCATTGGAACTGTCTTTCTAAAGGCATGTAAAAGTTTTTAGTGAGTGACTTGGAATAGGATTTGGAAATTGGAAGTGCTTCTCTCAAAATTACAACTTAGGGATGGCTTGTAACTGCTTATATAACAACCCTTCTGGTTAGAAACACTTTTAATAAAAGCGCTTCGTAGAAGCACATTGAAATTTTTAATAAACACAATAGGTGCTTCTTTCAAGAAGCACACAATAGATGCTTCTTTCAAGAAGCATCAAAGCGCCTTAACCCAAAAGTACTTCAAGTATTTGTGTGTTTAAACATAATCATAAACGTTTCTGCTGACCTGAAAGCGTTTTTAAATGTACTTCTAAATGTCAACGCACTTTTAATTATTTTAAACGCAATTTTTCAAAAGTAAGTGAAATGGTGATCTTGATTAATTATCTAATAGTTTGGAATTATTAATTGTTTCTTTAATCAAAATTAGTCATTAATGAGAAATTAAAAACTAATTTAAAGTTTTAATCCTAATTTTTTTCCCCCTACATTCAAGCTGTAAAAATGAATTTACACCGATGTCGGCCCAAAAGAGACCCGAGTCCGAATAGAGCTGTCGAGTGTCACGGATTCGAACAGCCCGAATGAAACGTTCGGCCCGGGTCGGGTCCCTCGAATAGTGCTCCACCTCATGCCCTCTCCTTACGCCACGTGGGACCTCGACAAATAGATTCGTATCAGTACGCGCCATCTAGACTAGCCTACCACTTCGCCTCAGAATCTTAAAATTAATAAATAAACAAAATTAATTAATTAGCGCTCAAGAAAAAAATTTCCAAAAGAAAAAAGAAAAATTCGAATTCGAGAAAGCCATTTGCTTTTCCTTGGATTTGGGGTTTTTTCGATCCCTACACTCTGTGGATTTTGCCTCCCGGCGTGGATCGAGCTAGGGTTTTCTCTGATCGGCGCGATCGCACCTCCGTCTTCCGCCGTCCGTCACTGTGAGTCCGTTTTCTTTTTCCAGAATTTCCAATCCTTACATGCTTCATTTTTTGAAATCTTCATGTCTCTGTACATATATATACATATATGTTTGTGTATATGTGTTTTTAGATATTGAAATGTATGTATGCATTTGTATTTCGTTTTTAGATTTTCTGTTTGGTTGTCGAGAAATTGGGATAGAAAATGAAGTTTATTCTAGGCGGTTAGGTTGAGTTGTTTGCTTAGTCTGAAAATATGGAGGCTTTTTAGTTGTGCAGTGGACTGTCAATTTGGACTATTAATTTAAATTTAAATTTTGAATTAATGGTTTATTTTCCACAAGCTTGCCAATTTGTTCCTTTTTAGCTTCCAACTAAAGTGGTAATGTTTTACTGCAAGATAATTTTGTATGGGTTCAGTGTATCACTAAATTGTGATGGAATCATAGAATTGTGTAGTTACTACCGGGAACTGCATATTTTCTTTATGTTTACTTGGATTTTGAATTTGGTTTTCGCCTCTGAATTTTGACTTGAAATCATCCATGATAACAAGTGCTGTGTTGAAATTTTTGGAATAATTTTCATTTTGCTTTTTGAACGTTTATTTTATTTGTTTTATGAAGTGGGTTGAAGCGGTCATATTAAGTAGCACCTGCAAAAGGGTGGTTCGACTCTCTGTTGCGAAGGATGAAGTAAGTAGGACGGTTTTGGGATGATAAGGCTTCTGATAATGTTATTGAATGATGAAACCGTATTGGAGGATGGATGAGTTTGATTTGTAATTAAATTGGGTTTGGACAGTTTACTGAGGATGGATGATCATGGAGACTTTGATATGTTTTTGCCCTATTGGAACAACAAGAATCCGACTGATCGCCTTTTCATAGTCTCTTGCTTTATTGCGGCCCTAGTTGGAATTTTGACTATAGCCTACTCCGCCTTCCAATGGAGGAGAAATATCAATCTAAGTTGGATGAAAGCCATTGCCAGGTCAAAGAAAAATCCTAAGGCACGTCACAAGGTTCCTATAGCTCCTCATACTTGGGTTCTAGAATCTGTATCTCGTGGAAAGAACTTGAATTGCTGTGTTTGCCTAAAATCCATGAGCCCTTCTCAAACTCTTGGGCCTATGATAGCCTCAGATAGTTTTAGTCACCATTGCAACATTTGTGGTGCTGTGGCTCATCTGAGCTGCTCTTCTAGCGCCCATAAGGATTGCAAGTGTGTATCCATGATGGGGTTTGAGCATGTGATGCACCAGTGGGCTGTCCGTTGGACAGAGGCAACAGATCAACCTGATGAAACTTCTTTCTGCAGCTATTGTGAAGAACCATGTAGTGGGTCTTTTCTTGGTGGATCCCCAATATGGTGCTGCTTGTGGTGTCAAAGAGTGGTACATGTTGATTGCCACGGTGGCATGTCCAATGAAACAGGCGATATTTGTGATCTAGGTCCATTCAGAAGGTTGATTGTGTCGCCTCTGCATGTAAAGGAATTGAACCAGACCTCCTCAGGTGGATTTCTGAGCACTATTACTCATGGAGCCAATGAAATAGCATCTTCAGTACGTGCAACTATTAGGAGCCAGAGCAAAAAGCCCAAGCATGGAAATGAAAACTCTGTTGACACGGGAAATAGCGGTAGTACTGGGGATATGTCTACAGAAAGCACAGCTGATACTATTCAAGCTGTTAATGGTTCTCATGAAGTTGAGGAAAACTGTAATGGCACTGTGAATGTGGATCTGCAGCACCCAGACAATGATGTAGATAAGAAGTTGGATTCTAAACCCAGTTTCAGAAGGAGCACGTCAAACAATAAGAAGGACGAGTCTCAGGTTTTAGGGATGAAACAAAGATATGAGTTGATTGATTTATCACCAGATGCAAGACCCTTGCTAGTTTTTATCAACAAGAAGAGTGGGGCTCAGCGTGGAAATTCATTGAGAAAACGTTTGAATATTCTTCTCAATCCTGTTCAGGTTTGATTCTTCTACTATCTTGAATGGTTGGAAAAAAAATTATTTTCCATCGTTGATCCATGAATGTGTCAAGTAAGGTTATTACATACAATGTTGGAAAAGAAAAGCATTTCCTTTCGTTTTTATTCTTGTGGACTAAGTAAGGTTCTTAGGTAAGATTTAAGGTTTGAATTTTGTGAGAATAACTGCCTCTGAACAAATGGGATCTAATGTGAGAAAAACATTAAAACCTGCAAGTTAGCTCTTAATGAAATAGGATGCCCTAAAAGCAAATTCTAATTGCTGCAATTTATCAACATTACATGCTGGCCTATCTCCTAATTGATGTCTATGGAGTTTGATCAACTTGTACTTTTGGTATTTCATGTATGTTTGTTTAAATGTTGCATGTGCTTTTGTTTCCTGTAGGTTTTTGAGCTGAGCTCAACACATGGACCAGAGGTGGGTCTTTATTTGTTCAGAAAGGTGCAGCACTTTAGAGTTCTTGTGTGTGGGGGAGATGGTACCGTTGGTTGGGTTTTGAATGCCATAGAAAAGCAAAATTTTGATTCTCCTCCTCCAGTTGCTATTCTTCCTGCTGGAACGGGGAATGATCTTGCTAGAGTTTTGTCATGGGGAGGAGGTTTGGGCTCAGTGGAGAGACAAGGAGGCCTTTTTACAGTTTTGCACCACATAGAGCATGCTGCAGTAACCATTCTTGATCGTTGGAAGGTAGCTATTGTAAATAAACAGGGGAAGCAGCTCCAATCGCCAAAGTTTTTGAACAACTATCTTGGTATGTAATAGTAGAATACTGAATTTTTGCTGGATCTCTCTTGTTCTCATGTAGTTTATGTGTCTCATAGTTATTGACTTAAGTTTTGGCTCAGCTCAGTTCTCAAACTATATACTGAGTTCACATTAAGTCTCGGTCCCATGTATTGGGCCAATTATAAATTTTTTGGCTTTACATCTTTACCTTCTTCAGAGCTTTCAGTCTGTATAAATAGCTCACTGTCAGTATGTATGAGGTGAGTTGGAATATTTTCTGTAAGGAGAAAAGAAAAACCTACAAAATTTATCCCAGCCTTAGACTTATTGTTCTGCTGCATAAGAGTTTACTCTCTGATATTCCAAAAATAGTCCATCTGATGAAACAATGTCGCTTTGGTCAGTTGATGAGTTAATTCTGAGTCTTCTGACTAACTTCTACGCCTTTTTGTGTTTTTCATCACATTGAGTGAGCTCTCATATGACTTACCATCAATCACCAACTCTGGCCTGCTTCATTTGCAGGAATTGGGTGTGATGCAAAGGTTGCTCTGGACATTCATAATCTACGAGAGGAGAATCCGGAGAAGTTTTATAACCAGGTAATATTTAACTAAAATGGAATTAGAGTTATCTAGAGTTAAACTCCCTTGTGCTATATTAGGCATTAGACTGATGGAGACTAAAATGGAATTAAAGTTATCTAGAGTCAAACTCCCTTGTGCTATATTAGGCATTAGACTGATGGAGACAGGTTGGTAAGAATAGGGGAACTATGGTGCAGATGCTATTGCATCTTCGAGTCTCAGATCACATGTGGTTGCAGTATAAACTAGAAAGCAATTAAAGTCAATCATACATCAACCTGGGTGGATCACATTTTAAATCGGTTCCTGTTGTTGTAATCATTGTTTGTTAGTAGTTTTATTTAGATTTTACTTTTATATGTCCTTCTTAAGATGTTGAGTTTGTTACCTACGTGCAGTTCATGAATAAAGTTCTTTATGCACGAGAAGGAGCGAAGGGTATAATAGATAGAACATTTGTAGATTTTCCTTTTCAAGTTCGAGTTGAAGTGGATGGCGTTGAGGTAGAGGTCCCTGAGGTGAGTATGAAAAGTTTTAACTATAAACACAGAGCACAATGACTATTGATTCAGAAATCATCATATTGCTTCGGAGTTGGCTGTCTGGATTTATTATGATTGACTAATTTTGAAATTATCAGTGCTTGACAATTTTGCAAACGTTTTCAGGATGCAGAGGGTGTACTTGTAGCGAACATTGGGAGCTACATGGGCGGTGTGGATCTGTGGCACAATGAAGACGAAAATTATGATAATTTTTATCCACAATCTATGCATGATAAAATACTTGAGGTTGTAAGCATTTCTGGAATATGGCACCTTGGGAAACTTCAGGTAATTTGGGTATTTGTGGGAACTCTCAACTTTCGATATGTGCAATGCATATACTTACGTATCGGAGTGATGTCTTGCTAGTTAGTTTCAATTCGAAAACGGATCATGGTTTTTATATCTAGCGTGAACGCTAGATTCAGGAAAGTGTGCTATAGTTTCTGATCTGCTGTTTTGTTTGGTACAGGTTGGGCTTTCCCGTGCTCGAAGGTTGGCACAGGGCCAGTCAATTAAGATACAGCTCTATGCTGCATTGCCTGTTCAGGTTGACGGGGAGCCTTGGTTTCAACAACCTTGTACATTGGCTATATCCCATCACAGCCAGGTCTCTGTCTCTCTCAAAATTCTCGCCCGATGAAAATCTAATTTATAGCTAAACCTGTCCATAAGTTTG
Organism: Cotoneaster glaucophyllus; assembly: GCA_036320875.1. NCBI lineage: Eukaryota > Viridiplantae > Streptophyta > Magnoliopsida > Rosales > Rosaceae > Cotoneaster > Cotoneaster glaucophyllus. The sequence continues at coordinate 25,851,249 of CM070065.1, read as the reverse complement.
TCATTTATCTCGCGCGCAGGCATTCATGTTGAAGCGGGCAGCCGAGGAGCCACTTGGTCACGCAGCCGCCATCATCACCGATGTTCTTGAGAATGCCGAAACCAACAGTGTGATAAACGCTTTGCAGAAGCGAGCTCTTCTTCAAGAAATGGCGCTGAAGCTGACATAGAAAAGAGCTTTTCTCTAGAAGCTGCTTAAAATTAGTGAAGGTGAAAAGTTTTGATTGTATCTTGCTTAATATTGACATGTTGTATACCATCATATCACCACATGGTTTTTTTTTTTGCTTTTTTTTTTTTTTGTTTTGGGTTTTGCCTTTATTTTTGTTGTTGTGGTTTTAATAGATTGCTTCTTGTTGAAGCGTTGTTGTACATGAACCTTGTTCATCATCAAAGGAAATAGGGAATTTTACGATTTTTCTGACATCGGGCCAAAAGACCAGTTGTGTGTCCTACTATACGAGGATTTACCTACACTTTGGTAGGTTAGTAATGCTACCGTAGTGTCTCAGACTAATAATAAAATACCAAGCGATGGGGGAAGTCTCCTTCCTACTATATATAGCCAAATGTTCGTCGAAAATGGCCATTTAGTATTGTAGTATAGTGATATTTCTCTTCACTGGTAAATGAGAGATCTTAAAGTTTGATTCTTGCCAAATACTTTGAAATTGAGAAATCATACATCACAATGAGATTCGCTCGAGAAAAAATAATCACAAGGAGTTGAACCCGATTGAAGTTGGGTATGAAATTGTATGACTACTGACAGGAAGTGCAATGCTCCGGGAAGAGCGGCTGACCCTTTCGATTTCAACGAAGCACGAAAGACTCGAGCATGCCGGAGTTCCAACTTCTACCAGGAGAGGATTCATGGCTGCGTAGAATGCTATACACAAACAGTTTACAAACTCCAAAAGCTTATTGAAACGGCACACAACTTCGGGAGGAGACCTGCATGCGTATGTGTAGTAGTAATTAACCCTCTTTCTTTTGCTTATTCTTCACAAATCCTTGCTTCACTTTCCTCCACGCCCTTGCCACAAACCCCTTCGTTACCGCCCCCGCCGGCCTTGCGCTCGGCTTTTGGTTTCCATCAGTGGCACAAGACGGCGGCTTTTGGTCCCCAGTAATCGCTCTCTTCGGTGTCTTGGCACTTTCTTTGGCAATGCGACTTAAGCCTTGCCTGTACAAAGGTGAGTTGAAGCAGTACATGTAATGAGGTGACGAGGAAGCTTTCGAAGCTAGAATGGCCTTGTTGAGTTGGTGAGTCACAGCTCGGAACTCGTATGAGTCGTATAGCGTGCTGCCGTTGTGACTCGGGCTCAGCCGCCACACAGGGCTTATCATGCGGGGGTGAGCATGTGTCGCGGTGACCGGTTGTGGCTCTTTGCCGACCGGCATTTCCAGGAAAGTTGCTAGGTTTATATGTGTTGAAGGCTCTCCCATGTTTTTTTTTTTTTTTTTGAGAGAGAGAGAGAGAGAGAGAGTAGGTTAAGGTTTGTTTATTAGGTTTTGGGAGTGTATTTTATGGGTGGATGGGTAGTTTGCCTTGTAAGTAATGTTGGTTAAGTGAATGTTACTAGGGACTTGCATTGTTTTATACGTTCTCGACAAGACTTTGTTCTCGATAGACTTTGTTTCTACATTGACATCATAAGTTTTTTTAGGAAGGTCACGCAGTTACGTGGTATTATTAAATTACTCATGTTATCATATATAATGTTTTTTTTAATATTTTATCGTAAGCTTATAAAATATCAATTACGTCGTCCACAATCAATTTAAATTATATAACTTGTAAATTATAACTTAATAATACTATATGACGGTGTGATTGTCAAACTCTTAATTAATAAATGGTATTAAACATGAAAGCATCAAGTTATTTATTTTTATTTATAGTTTGATATGTGTGTATATTAAGATTTTTGTTGTTGTCTTGTTTAAGGATTTTGACAGTACGGAGGTGGAAAGTGGTATTTCTCTTTCTCATATGTTTGCACATTGCTTTTGCTTGCTTCCGAATCTTAAATTAAGTGCTTAATTCTTTGTCAGAGCTACTAAATTCATTCTAGTGTCTTATTTTTTTAATCACGTTATAATCTCATCCATCATAAAAAGTTAAAAAATTGAAATGCTATTCCTCCACCCACTATTATTCTTAAAAAATTAAAATGTTATTTCCTCACCAACGAAGACTCATCCCATGATAATCTACATGTAAATTAATGACCCTCCAAATACTTAAGTACTGTGTGATTATGTACTATAATAACTATCATCAATATCAAATACTCATTAGTTCATAGCTTCTTACCCTTTAATTGGGCATCCGCATTTTTTCGTTTCAAAATTCCTTCTATCCCTATCTTTTACGTTTTCCTTTTCCCAATTCGGCTTACATATTGTCCGTTCCTTTCAGTGCCCAATGTAAGTCTAGGACTCATGTTACCTCTTCGCACCCAACCTTTTAATTATTAGGAAAACTAATGAAAAGTCTAAAAAAACTTTCCTTTTAACGAAAAGCCATTTTTAAAGGTATAGTGAATAGTGTCAGGTAAAGGTAAAAAATTGGTTTTTCGTTAAAAGTGAACAGTACCGGGAGTGTTTCGTTAAAACTCCCTTTAATTATTATAGTGTTTCGTTAAAACTCCCTTTAATTATTATATATCTTTCAAGGTCCTTATTGATTATTTTACAAATAGGCAAACTTATAATTAAAAATTTCAATAAAAAGTACTCGGGGAGTTAACAGTGAGATTGAAATAACAATACTCTTCTTTACAAAATATTCTTAAGTGAAGGATCTAATTAAAATGTATTAGTGGAGTAAATTCTATACACAAACTCTAATATTCTAACATCCAAGTATTGACTTTTGGCAAGTAATATAAAGTATTTGAGAGACATGCATGTTAGTGCCCTCATGACTTTGCCATATTATATATATATATAATCTTATAAATCAAGTGGAACTTAAAGCTTAGATCTACTTTTTTTTTTAAAAAAAAAATTTAAAAGTATTTTTCTTTCTTTGAGATATTCTTTATTTACATTTACTTATTAATTCAAGTTAAAAAGAAAAATATAACCGAATCAATAGCTAGTTGAATGCTCGTAGAAAAAGAAAATGTAAATTAAAATCAGTCATAAATAGGTCCACCTTTATTTACAAAACTCATTGACACTTATTTATAGCATTTATATTTCAAATTATCAATTGCAAGCCTAAACAATGCATGTTAATTTATTTGAATTTCTTAAATTTTTATGGACTTTCCAACAATGCATCCATAAGACAAATCATATTCATATCCCATGATTGTTTAGAACTGAAAAAGAAGAAAGCAACATACATTCTCTAGAAAAAGAAAAAAAAAAACTCTTCATAAGGTACTACTGGTTTGACCAAAAAAAATAAAAGGTAACATTGGTTGGGGAAAACATAAATTCTTTAACCATGGATAAGAAAATTTAAAATTGCTAAGAAAAATAAAAATTATGGAATTTGAAATAATAAAATTTAATTTCTTAAAAATTGTGAAGTTTCTTGTTTGGCTACAATAAAACTATAAAGAAATTTATGTACAAAATTTAATGTGTCAATCGATAAATGGAAAATAACAAACTCTTCCTTGTGGAAATTAATAAATAACAACTATTTTCATTGCAAATTTCAAGTTTTATTTTCACAGATAAATTCTAAATTTCTATGATTATAAATCCGAACAAGAGAATCGGTCATTTCAATTTAAAAACTTTTGTCCAAATTTTAAATTTATTCCCTCATCCAAATAGAGGATAAATTTATAAAGGGCATGTATTTTGGTCTCACTCGCACACTCGGTGTAATAAAATTATTACAAAATATGTGAGAAAGAGAGTAATGTTTTTTTTTTTGAACAAACAGTATTATCTACATTAAGAGGGTGGGAGAGTGAGCTAAGCCTCACAATGTGCTAACAATAATTTGGTTCAAATTCACATATGACGAGAATCAAGTCTAAGACCTCTCATAAAGCTAACATATTTGTTGTCACACCCTATGAATCTCTCAAAAAACATAAATCCGTATTTATTTTAGTCTCACCACCCCACCCTCAACACAGTCTCTCTCAATGTGCCAAAATTATTATAAAGTCAAAACTTATGACTACCACATTTATGACATTCTGGTAAATTTTAATTATTTTGTGTGCCTCATCTAATGCAAAATAGAGTGGAACTTATTTAGAAGTAATGTTAGCTATAGACTCTAGATACACAAAACTCACACTAATATAGATGAGTTTCTTGTAAAATATACAATTTTGGTTGTATTATTTTAAAGTGTATCAATTTTGTGTACCTAAATAATACTATTGCTTAAAAGAATTATTCCTACAACTAAGAAGTGTTTTCCTGCTACCGTGATGTTCCACTTATAAATAATTTTCTCCCCTAATTTTGATGTGATGTTAAGTCTACACAAACTATAAAGGCTTTTTAGCCAAAATGATTTATGAGATTAACATAACTTCTTTATTTGATCTCTAAAATTTAAAATCGATTGAAGTTGTCCATCAGATTATCCACTGTCAATCATTTTGATCATTATATGAAAAATCTCTATTAAATCGAAGAAATCACCAGTTCAAGTGGAAGAGTTGATTGAAAAAAATACCCTCAATATAACAATTTTTTTCTTCACGAAATAACCAAAATAATTAACGATTGACAATCTCATGACCACTTCACCATTTCCACGTATAGCGTGGAATCTATGGCATTCAGGTACCTACCAAATAGGCTGTCCACGTTAATAGTTAATACGCAAATCCTGTTAATTAAGTAAATAAATAAATATGCAAAATCCTTATGCGTATATAATTCACCTTTTGTTGCTTACGATAACTCACATCTCTTCTGCCTCTGGTTGCATAATCTTTGCACTCGCTAAATCAAAAATTCAATTTGTCGACTACCTGACGCACTTCCTTCTTTACAACTATCGAGTTCGATCTTACTTCACACTTTGTCATCAAACTTTTTTGTCTCTTTTTCTTTGTGCTGATTTGTGGGCATCTTCTGAGGTATGAACACGTTAATCTCATTTGTTAATTCTCTTTCGAATCAAATGTCGTTGTTGTCTGTCACTTTTCTGCAATTTTATATAAGCTAATATTAATTGCAATCGCCATGGCTTTCATCTTACTCAAACATTCTCTGGGCCCCACCACACCAGCGCACATCCCTTCCTTTCTGCACTTTGAAGCTTCCTCTTTTAATCACTAGCTATGGTGATTAGTAAAATGTTGGTGTTTAATTTGTTAAATCCCCAGTGGTTTGTAGACCAAATGCCATGGAAATGTACCAACTAAGACGTGTTTGTTGAATTTAGTTGTTTTTGATATGCTTTGATATTTGGTTAATGCGCAGAAATAGAACGGATTATAAATTTTTAATAAAAATAAATTATGATTTTACGGCCATTTATTGTTTGATTCGTGTCAATATCTCGCATACTTCTTTTCTCTTTGCATTCTTATGTTTATTTACGTTTCAATGATTTATTCCATCTAAGTTTTAGAAATAAGATAAAAACAAAGATAATGCTATTCACATTTTTATTTTTATCTTTCACGTACTCTTCTTAATTTTTTGTCATTGATCTTCTTCATTCATTCGACCTGATTATTGAAAATTAAGAGAGGTGTGTAAGAAGTAAAAATTGGTCTGTGGATAGCCCTACCTAAAAACAATGGCCTGGAAGAGGAGAAAAGACGGAAATCACATTCTCTTAATGAATATCACGTCCGTTCAATTAAAAATTTGTAACCGATTCTGTTTGCGCATATTTCTCGTGGGCGCATGGGATGTTAATGATGGTGTAGTGGCACATGAACCAATGGCGCGTAGAGTCCAGCTTTTACTCTGATCACCCATTGGTAATGCAGTTGCAGTCTTACTCTATGGGTTCTGTTTGGTCAGACCCTTTGATTCCAACCCTTGTTTTTATGCCAGAAAACTGTTTCTTCTTCAATTGACTTAATTTTAACTGTGTTTTAACGACATGGGTACTCTTGGAAATCTGCTTTTTTGATAAGCAGTTTTCATTGTTTGAGTTGAAAGAGGGGAAAAAAGGGGTGGGCTGAATTTCCCTTGTTACTGAAAGGTGGTGTTTGGAAACGTGTTGAATGCTCCGCTCCAGCTTTTCCATTAATCTGACTTTGCTTTGGTTTGTGATTGAGATCTCACAAGTGCTTTTGGGTATTTAAGCACCTCTTTCCTCTCTTTATTTCCTGCAGTAGTTTGTGCTCTCTCTCCCTCTCTCCCTCTCTCCCTCACTCTCTCTCTCTCCCCTACTTTACCCTCTATCTCTTGCTTCCATTTTTTGAAGCCTGCAGAAATCTTATCAAGGTACTGCCATGGTTTCTTGTGTAAATTAGGTTACAATATTTCATCATTTTCTTGCATGTTTAGATGCTCAACTGATGACAATTTTGTAGCATGGTAGAAAGTTTTGAGCAAGTTTGTCATGTCAAAATTGTGGACGCTGTTCTTTCATTGTCTAAATTTAGTCAAGTTTTGCCAAATTAAATGTCAAATCTTATTAGGTAGTTGGCCATGGTAGTGTGTCCGGCTTTTGCGTCTGGGTTTTAGTCTCCGAACCTGTAATTTAGAGTAGTTTAGAGTATCGCATTCTTTATTACCATCTTGCCATCACAAAGTTTTTAGAAAGTTGGGCATCTTATAATTGTGGACACTTCTCTTTTATTTTCTAGATTTAGTAGCGTTAGTGGGTTAAATTGGTAAATGTAAGGCGGGACATTTTTTCTTTCAGCCACTGAGGTAAAACGCCATTTACTTATTTTCTAGATTTGGTCCAATTTTTCCAAATTATAGATTTAGATCTTGCATACCAGGTCAATTGGCCAAGGTAATGTGTCCCGTCCAATTGAACCCAAGTTTGAATCGCCTCCCCGTAGGTAAGAGTAGTTTATAATATCGCCTTATCAAGAAACTAAAGTGGTGGAGCAAATTCTTATTGATTTTCCAGTGTATAAAGTATAAATCTTGTTCTTGTAGAGGAAGCCGCCCTTATTTTCTCTTGACAGATTGCTTTGTTTCATGCTTCTAACAGAAGAAAAAAAATGGTGAAGATCTGCTGCATTGGAGCTGGCTATGTTGGGGGTCCAACAATGGCAGTGATTGCCCTGAAGTGCCCTGCCATCGAAGTGGCGGTGGTAGACATCTCCGTCCCCCGAATCGCGGCCTGGAACAGCGACCAGCTCCCCATTTATGAGCCAGGTCTTGATGAGATTGTGAAGCAATGCAGAGGAAAGAACCTCTTCTTCAGCACCGCTGTCGAAAAGCATGTCGCTGAGGCGGACATTATCTTCGTTTCAGTTAACACCCCAACGAAAACCAGGGGTCTTGGAGCCGGCAAGGCTGCTGACTTGACATACTGGGAAAGCGCAGCCCGAATGATCGCTGATGTTTCAAAATCCGATAAGATTGTTGTTGAGAAATCAACTGTCCCAGTGAAAACCGCCGAGGCGATTGAAAAGATTTTGACACATAATAGCAAGGGAATCAAGTACCAGATTCTCTCCAACCCGGAGTTTCTTGCCGAGGGGACAGCAATCGAGGATCTTTTCAAGCCCGACCGCGTGTTGATTGGAGGGAGGGAAACCCCGGATGGCCAGAAGGCAATCCAGGCATTGAAGGCAGTGTATGCAAATTGGGTTCCGGAAGATAGAATCATAACAACCAATCTGTGGTCAGCTGAGCTATCAAAGCTCGCCGCGAATGCCTTCCTGGCGCAGAGGATCTCGTCTGTGAATGCAATGTCAGCTCTCTGTGAGGCCACCGGGGCGAATATCTCAGAAGTTTCCCATGCTGTTGGCAAGGACACCAGAATTGGACCGAAATTCCTCAATGCCAGCGTTGGATTTGGCGGGTCTTGCTTTCAGAAGGACATTCTCAACTTGGTCTACATCTGCGAATGCAATGGCCTCCCTGAAGTTGCAGACTATTGGAAACAAGTGATCAAGGTGAACGACTACCAAAAGAGCCGCTTCGTGAACAGGGTTGTCTCTTCGATGTTCAACACTGTTTCGGGTAAAAAGATTGCGATTTTTGGATTCGCATTCAAGAAAGACACCGGGGACACAAGGGAGACCCCTGCCATTGATGTTTGCAACGGGCTGTTGGGGGACAAGGCGCACTTGAGCATATATGATCTGCAGGTTACTGAGGAACAGATTCGGAGGGATCTTTCGATGAAAAAGTTTGATTGGGACCATCCAATTCATCTGCAGCCGATGAGCCCTGCCGCGGCCAAGGAAGTGAGCGTTGCTTGGGACGCTTACGAGGCAGCAAAGGGCGCTCATGGGATCTGCATTCTCACCGAGTGGGACGAGTTCAAGACACTCGATTACAAGAAGATTTACGACAGCATGCAGAAGCCTGCATTTTTGTTCGATGGGAGGAATGTGGTTGATGCTGAGAAGCTGAGAGAGATCGGATTCATCGTGTATTCGATCGGGAAGCCGTTGGATTCTTGGCTCAAGGACATGCCTGCTGTGGCATAAGATGTGGAGATTTTCTTGCAGCTGCAGGAGCATAAGTGATTCTTTGAATTTCTACTTTTCACCTCATGTTTTTACTTTCCTGTTGTCTCAGACAGTGTGATATTATTACTCTTTTTTTTTTTTGTATCCATTGGTCCTTATGAGAATAAACAGAAAATTTTATTATATCGAGTAAATCGATAATTTAGTGAACGATTGATTCTAACATTACTAAGTGTAACTTCTACAAAGGAACGTTGACTGGCTATTTCGGAGGGAAATAGTAGAAATAGTCGTGCATGTGTTGACGAGTATTTCCTTCCTTTTGGCAAGTAACCACTATTTTTTTTTTAAATTTAAAAAGGGACTAGCTGATGGTTTCGGCACGACAGTTCATTATTCTGAAGTCGAAAAGACTCACAGAGGCATTTCAATCTCTACTAGCCACTATCGTGTGATTTACAAACGTCAAATCAAACTCTAAGTGTGCCTTGTGAAATACGAGAATCGAACTCAAAGCGTGCTTTATGAAATACGAGTCTGAAATCCGTCAATCACTGAGCCACCCTATGATGGTTAATAACCACTATTTGTTTGAATTAGGCGAAGTGGCCGAATCTCAGGAGTCTACACATTGTGTGGAACCTTAACAGACTTTGTAGCCTCCGACCTTTAACTTAGGCAGGAATTTAATTAAATTAAAGTCAAAGGCCAACCACAATTAGGCAGAAGTAGAAAACCAGAGGTCACGTTGAAAGAGAAAACAACTTGCATACACAGATCCACTCGGGACGAAAAGTGACGATATATCAAACCAGTCATATAATGTCATGCAGGAAAATTAAATCATGAAGGCGTATAATAGGATCTAGACTTGATATACCGCCACACAATCATTCCTGATTGTGTGTAAGTTTCTCTCCTCTCGAGGAGCTTCGAAAATTTTCAAAAGAAAAGCAAAACCCATCCTGAGAAGTTAAAATAAAATTCAACGAATGAATAACAATCCTTGTACAGATATCAGATACAGAATATACAAGATTAAACTGTATTTAGTATTCCTGAGAGTATATATATGTGATCAAAACATTCTTGTCTACCTCAAACTAAATCGTAACCTGACTGTAAGAACATCCTAGGATTCTCCTGTAAACACAGTACCGTGACAACGAAATGATCCATCTCTATAAATGCCCGGGTCGTTAGTGTGTCAACTACTTGATAAAGTACACAGTTCAGTACATAAAATTGTACTTACAGGCTTTGACAAGCCACCGGTGATGTATATATACAGTTCTTCAAATTCTCAGCCTTCTTGCGCGCGCCCTTCTCCACGAGGCATTTTCTTTGACGTTGCTGCCATTGATAAAAATAATTCAGCAATTTGAACAATCGAATGATATCAGATATACGAATGAGACTGTAGAGAGAGAGAGAGAGAGATCATACAATCTTTAACATCCTTCAGTTGGTAATAATGCGGAGCAATTTCCACTAACCACTCCGGCTTTAATTCCGTCACCTGCAATTTAATTTATAGGCTTTAGCTGTAATGCAAACATATAAGAAATATCAATCATGCAAATGAAAGGTAAAGGGGACATATAACATAGCATGAGTGAGATGATATTGTGATCCGAAAGACTAAGTTCATACGGAAAGCAACAAAAAGGACAAGGCAATTCCTCCTTACCTGTGACAGCCCTGAGCTTGGGTGTATATGGACAGTCTGCGGATGTTTGACTGTTCTATAAGATCCATTCTTTTGAAGCTTTGCGGAATGAGGGAAGAAGCCTGATAGAAATAGCAACCAATACATGTTTAATTCAACAAAGAACACATGTAAAATGAACAAGGATTTCGTTTTTAAATCATTACGGCTAACAGTAATGGCATATTTACCAGATGTAATGGCCTTCTTTATAGTCTCATTATCGCTCATATTTGAAACCAGCTCAATCTCCACCCTCTCCAAGAGTCCTTCAAGCTGGTCTCTAATATCTCTAGCACGCTTCATGCTCCTCACCAGTAAGAGGAGTGTTGATCAGTATTCAAGAGTCAATATAGTGTAAATTGATATAGTCAAAGCAAGATGTTAATCAGTACGTAGAAGAAACAGGAAACGCCTAAACTAGTATCAATGTTGCAAATAAAAAATACATCAAGGCTTTAACAAGCATCGGTCTCAAATATATATCACCACAAACTGGTATCAAAATGGGAAACAGTGAAAGATCAAAATCTACCCGTATATAATTCTCGTAACACCACTGGGTTGTGTAATTGGTCTCTTTCCATGAGCTATAAACCTAAGATTACAAGAAGAAAACAGAAACAAATGGACTCAATAACAACTGAAATATTACTTGACACACAGTTAAAATTTTATCTTAATTAATTGTTTCGGATTCACCGGTTCTTATATCTTTTATAATGAGAATCAGTACCAACTCATTCAATTCATTATAACTACTTAACGTTAAAAATATGAACTTTACCATTTCCCATCCCCCATCCCCCAAGTCCCAAAGTCATGGTTTAAAGCCCTAAACATCAGACATGTTCACTAAAGGGAATATGGAAACAAAACTATACAGTAAAAGAAGATGAAACTATACCTTGAGCAATGTAATGTGATCTCCAAAGTTCCCCATGTGAAAATTCAATCGTGCATTGTCCGCATGGACTTGCTTGTCCTTTGGACGGTAAAAGATTGAATTACCAATGGAAAGCATGGCAGCAATGGAAATAATCTCGTCTGAACCCTTGTACTTATCAGAAGTAACTATCATCTTAGATAGCATGGGGTCAAGTGGAAACTCCGCCATCCTTCAACGAACTTTAGTCAACTCACCTACCTTATTTAATGCACTTAGTGCCAATAAAAGTTCCAGGGCTTTTAGCAATGCTTCAGATGGTGGGGGGTCCATAAAATCAAAATGTAACAAATCATGAATAACAAGGCTCTTCAACGAAAGCACAACATTTGCAAGATTAGTCCTCTGCACTTCTGGTACTGTGTTATCCTCCAAATCATTGTAATAATTGTTGGCAGTATATAAGCGGTAGCACTTTCCAGGACCTGTTCGACCAGATCGACCTGCCCTCTGCATTGCTGATGCCTTTGAGGTGGGAGTGATTAGCAACGACTCCATCCCAGTCCTTGGATTATAGGACTTCATCTTGCAAAAACCAGAGTCAATAACATACTTGATCCCATCAATAGTAAACAAAGTTCAATATTTGTGGCAAGGACAACCCTTCTTGCCCCTTCAGGTGTGGGCTAAAAATTTTTTGATTGCAGCTCAGTTGGTAGGTTTGCATCTCTCGGCAATTTTTTTCCCAAGACCCTTGTTCTGTGCTTCATTATTTCTTCTGCTGTCTCAATTTCTTCTTGACCAGTGAGGAACACCAATATATCTCCAGGCGGTTGGGTCACATGGATTTGAAGTGCAGCTACAATTGCTGCATCTAAGTAATCAGCTTCTGGTGATTTCGTGTAATGTATTTCAACAGGATACCACCTCCCCGGAATTTTGAAAATTGGAGCAGAGTCAAAATAATCACTGAACTTCCCAGCATCAAGTGTTGCACTTGAGATAAGCAGTTTAAGATCAGGTCTAAAGTCTAAACCGAGCAATATCCTATTACAAAAACCACTACCCATCAGATATTCAAAGAAACCAAAGGTATCTATGAGTCTATTAAGAAGTGCTTCCAGCAGGGTGGTCATTATAAAGTAATTTTCAAAGAAAAACAAAACCACGATATGTTCGTTTGCTCAAAAATTTTAATTATATTGAGCTTAGCAAAGTGCTAACTGCTAATGGGGTGGAATAAAAAAAAGAAAAAGCATATTTAACTATTTTAAAAACATGTATTTTAAGTTTACTTTTGCCTACCAAAAAAAAATAGAACTTTACCCGCAAGAGCAAACCCAAATAAAAGCAGGACAAACCTAAATCTTCAATGTCATTTCCCTCAAAAGCATTTGTTCTCCAAATAGCCTCAACAGTACAATGTATCATAATGAGAACTTAAATCATGAACATGAATATAAGCATATGCATCTAGATGTATGATCGTAAGCACACAATATACAATTCTTGACAAATATGTGCCAACGTAATTATATCCTCAAGTTGTAGTACCTTCTTCCTTTTTTGACAACTTTCTCTCTGTTAACAGTTGGAAGGGAGATAAAAAGATGTTAACGACGAGAAAGGAAACAAGCAGTGTCAGAAGTAGCTTGAAGCAAGGACACAATCCCAGCTGATTTGATACCAAAGAAAAGCAGAATTGAAAATCAGCTCAGAACTAAATTTGTACCTTTCGTGTTGCTGTTGTGTCTCGCTCCCTTATATTATGCTCCAATTGCTCCCTCTCTCTTTGATCACGCAATCTTTCTTCGTCTGATTGCATGCCATTATAAATCGAGGAAATGTTAAAATCTGGTAGAGAAAAACAAGGAAAAACCTATAACTGAAAAATGAATGTAAAATTGCTACTCAATGTACTGAGATTTATAATAATATGAGAGAGAACCATGCAAATAACACCGTCGGGTAAAAAGATGTCAAAACTACAATGTGAGTCTAAAAAAGTATTGAAGAACTATAACAATTCAGTCAATTTTATCTCTGCTTCCATCATGCAGTATTACTTAACTTTGTTTTTCAATTAAAACAGTGACAAATTACGATACTGAATCTATGCTAAATTTAAAAATATAAATAAGAGAAGAAAACCTCTGAACCATGATCTTCATCTGGCGAAATTCGTCTTTTTACCCTTCTCTTTTCTTCCTCTTTTGCAATCAGCTGCAGCACTGCACTCCGTTCAAACAGCAATCACCCTGAGAAACAAAAACAGAATACTATATTACAAAAGTTCAAAGGCTTAACCTCATCATCGTCATCTTCTTGACTTAAAAATCTTCTTCCCAAAATCGCTTCTTATGGGAATCTGGTTTCCTTGACTCTGAAACAACAGGAACAGATGATCTACCTCCATCATCGTCGTCATCATCTGCATCCAAAAGAGCATATGTCTTCTGCTTCCTGACCAACATCGCAGCTTCCCTCTCTTGTTTCTGATATTGCTGATATACATAACAAAGAATAGTACAATCAGGAAAGCCATGATTTCACCGACGGATCATAAAACTGGGGTCGAAAATCCTGAGTCTGTACATTCATTTGATTTAGAACAAGAACTCACTTTCAAACCCGATTCTTTACGGGGCACTCTAGAAAAGATGTCTTCAGCAAATGCACTTGTTTCAGCTGATGAAGACAACCCATATTCCACAAGCTTGCCTACCACATCAGCTGGTGATTTTGCTTGTTTAGCTGCAAGAAATGTCAATTTTTTCCATTAGTCAAATCAAATTGCATACAATGCTGCTATCATCCGTTTGAAATTAACAAAATCGAAAGCAACAGTAAGGTGGACAAGGCCTAAGAACAAACTTATTCCGATAATGTACTGAACAACAGGGGCGGCCGAGTATCCGAGCAATGTCATTAGCTTATTCGGGAAAAAGTAGAAAATTAGAGCATGACATTTGAGCTAATTCAACATGCTAATTCAATTTAACACAAACACATGAGAATTCAAAAAAATTACACTAATTCAAGCTGCTTAAGCTAAAAAGGAATGAAATTTCAATGCAATTATTGTAAATTTAAACAAAAAAGGATCACATTGGAACCCTAACTACTGCTTCCTGCTGGGGTACTTGAATTAATCGAGAGAACTCACGATTTTAAACAAATAATTTCCGGCGTTTGTTTGCTTGGCATGGAAAGGGATGGACTTTATATAAGAACGATTCACACGTGAAGGAATATCAGGACGGTGTGGAGGTTGCGGTGGCTTTCGACGCCACTGCAAACGGGCGGAGCTGGACTGTTCGCCGCGCGTTCAAAATCACGCCGGCGACAGGAAGAGAGAGAAGAGAAAAGTGCAGGCTCTTAAGAAGTCGGGTCGGGGGAGAAAGAAAGTCCGAAATTACAAACCCGTGCGTTTTATATAAGACGGGCCTTGGGCCTCGTTATTATTTCACATTCATTCAACTTTCCTGATTTGTTGACGATGAGTTCGATACTAAATTATAATATCTAATTAATTTTGTGAGTCGGCCAAATTTTCGACCTTCAATGTAAATGTCCTTATATTAAAAAAAAAAAAAAAAACTCGTGAATCGCGATCACTACTCACAAAACTTCTGAGTCGTTTGAAAATACTTTTAAATTGGTTGAAAACGTTTTTTGTGAAACTATTTTTAAATTTTTAAAGCGCTTGAGTTGAAGTTGTTCCTGCAAGAAGGAATTAACGCTTACTTGCATATTTTAGCCCAAGCCCATGATCCAAATTTGGGCCGACCCGAAAAGTTTGATCCGCGCCCGTTTAAAAACTCGCGCGAAGTCCGCCTCAAGAGCCAAACGTTCCAAAGAACAAAATTAAATTATTAAATTCAATTTTATCATTAATCAAAAAGTCCTGATCACCTGTAATAACAACCACACTAACACATGGAAAACCCAATAAGCGTAAGCCACGTGGAAAAAGACGCGGTTTTTCGGTGCCAGAAAAAGGTACAACAAGTCGCTGAAAAAGACGACGACTGCTTCTTCTTCTTCTTCTTCATCTTCTTGGCCTCCATAGCTTCGGAGCTTTCGGGAGCTTGACCCCCACCTAAACCTCTCTGCACAAATCTCGTTTCTCTCCGTGCAGAGGGGAAAATCGAAGAATTTGTATATATATATATATATATATATATGTTTATATACAAATCGATTTATTGAAATTTTGTTGTTTTTTTTAATTAATTTTTTGTGAGATTAATTTGGGGGTGACGAGATGGGTTGCAATACAAGCAAAAACGTGGATTCGAAAGCAAGTCGGGCCGCCCGGTGGCGATCCACCGGCATTGTTGGCCTCCGTGATTCCAAATTGAAGGCAATTTCTCTCTCAATCTCTGTCTCCCATATATTTATCTGTATGTGTATGGTTGTATTATTGCGATGCGTGATTGATTTTTTTTGTTATTTTCTGGATAATTGTTGTGAATTTGAATAATTGGGTGTGAAATGTTGGGGAGGTGGGTGGAGTGAATTGATTAATTTTGATGAAATTGCTTCATTTGGTGGCTGCACGTAATTTACAGTTGCCATTTGTGGTTTTCTGATTACAAATTGAATACGAAAATTGCGATAAAGTTAAAATCTTTTTTTGTGGGGTGCTGTTGATTGAGGTGTTTCGAATATGTTCTTGTTCGAATGTTGATTGAATTCGAAAGAAAGCTCCAAGTTTATATGGAGATGTTTTCTATTCGTGTTGTTGGTGTATTCAGTTGAAGCATATGACATGGTTTCTCTTTAGTTTTTCGGTATAGCGAGTCAAACAGTTATTTGACAATGCGATATTATATATACTGTACTGTGCATAAATGCCTAGTTTCGGGTTCCATCTACGCATTTTAGATAATAAACTCAAAGCACTGCAAGGCTGGTGCTTTGCGTCCTTTAATGTGTGTGCGTGTGTTCGATGCTGTGTGCTGATTGGTTACTTTCTCGAACAGACATTTCCAGATGAAGTTCTCGACCTGGACAGGTCCATACGTCATCTTGATCTAACACACAATAAAATAGGTAATGTTCTATTCCTCGTGAGGCATCTGAATCTGATTCACTAATTTTACGATGCAGTGTTTTCTGGAAGGCATCTGACTTCCACTTAACTATCTTTAACAAAAAGCTTCATTGAATTAACCCTTAACGATAATGGTTCTTTTCATGGCTTGGTGTTAAAGGTTTCGATATTTTCAGAACTTAAGCATATTTGAACATCTAGTTTACTTCTCTTATTCTGTGTTCAGTTGACATTCCTGTGGAGATCAGCAAATTAGTAAACCTGCAGCGACTGGTAAGAATCATGTATTTTTTTCTTTTGTACATGTACTGTTTCTCTCGTTCCTAAATTCATGCTCTACGAGCAATTTGTCGTATATAATTTTTTTAAGACTTCAACTTTTACCATCTCTATTGAACAGATAAGGATAAATAGATAGTGCACAAATTTTTTTGATGAAAATGGTGTTCCTTTTATTGAAGGTTACTATCACGAGCTGACTGTTGGGTGGGATTCTGTGCTTTCAAATCTGTCAATGAACTTCATAGATTATTTGATTCAAAATATATGAAAATAAAAAGTTGTTTTTCCACAAGAAACCATTAAGCTTTTTATTTTATTTTTATAAACAAATAGCAAAACTAGTTCGCACTAATTAAGTAATCCCTACGTGAGCCAATTTGTTTAATATAAATGTACATTGTTCTATCATACGTTCGGATGATCAGTTGACAGTTGAATTCCATTTGCTATATTTTTCAGATATTAGCTCATAACCTCATTGACCGACTGCCGATAACTTTGGCAAAACTAGTGTCCCTAAAAGTTATGACACTTGATGGAAATCGAGTTACTACCTTGCCTGATGAATGTAATTCTCTTCTCTAAGTAAGATATTGTCTGGGACCATTTTTTCTTCAACTGCATGGGACCATTGTTTCTTTCAAATACTTCATCATGGGACGTCTGACTAACAAGATGTATGTTTCTTATTTCTAGTGGGACAGTTGGTCAGACTTGAGCAGTTATCCATCTCTGGGAATTCATTAGAGTCTTTGCCTGAGAATATTGGAAGCTTGCGGAATGTAAGCGCTTTGAGATTTTCCACCTGATTGTCTGTTTTGCTGTTCCTGCGATTAGGAATTTTATGTCTGAGTTAATTATCAATAGCATTTTGATTTTGGAATTTGGAATTAGCAAAAACATTGGAAAATGCATCAATGAGAATCTGATTCCACTTTTACTTTTTTTTAACATCAAACATTTAGCATTCCTTTTGAAAATCCAGGATCTAAAAATGGATTGTTTGATGCAGTTAAAGCTTATAAATTTATCGAAGAACAAATTAAAGTCTCTTCCAGAATCCATAGGAAGTTGCTTCTCTCTGGAAGAATTACAAGCAAATGGTATGTTTAAACTATTCTGTTATACTCCTAACCGATGTATGTTTTATATGTGACTGTTTTCCTTCTCTACGTGGTTATATGGCTGTAAATTTATTATACCACTCACAGCTTCGTGATTCTGGATTGCTTTTCAGATAATTCAATTGAAGAACTTCCTGAATCAGTTTGCAACCTTATCCACGTAAAGTCACTTTGTTTGGACAATAATAATGTGAAACAGGTATAGTTTTTACTCATCACAAGTTTCATTTGACTTTCTTAATCTTAACTACATAGAAGATTGACAAGTTGGAGTATTCCTTGTTCGACAGATACCCACTAGTCTGTTGAAAGACTGTAAAGCGCTGCAGAATATTTCCCTTCATGGAAACCCTATTTCCATGGATCAGTTTCAGCAGGTATGCCACATTTTCCGATATGGTGTTTTACTTATATCCCTTTTTTTCCAGCAATATATTTGAACATTTACCACGTGATAAAAATCTAGATGGAAGGATTCCAAGAGTTTG
The DNA here is from genome assembly GCA_036320875.1 of Cotoneaster glaucophyllus. Lineage (NCBI taxonomy): Eukaryota > Viridiplantae > Streptophyta > Magnoliopsida > Rosales > Rosaceae > Cotoneaster > Cotoneaster glaucophyllus. The sequence continues at coordinate 25,833,142 of CM070065.1, read as the reverse complement.
AAGCGAGGAGGAAGAAGAAGTTCGACAAACAAATTGATTCAAATGTGATGATCAGTTCGAAAGGCCTTGATGAGGGCGTTGATCTTTGAGCGTATGGCAATGACATTCCTGAAACAGTAAGTTCTGCTCCCAAATCTCAATGAAGTTCTATTTTTGTACGACCAAAAAGAGAGGAGTTATCTGTTGGGCGGGTTTAGATTCTTGGTTGTGGCCCTCTCATTACTGCTCCTCTGGTTTTGCCTAGTACGCTGATTTTTTAAATAAAAATTGACATTTTTCAAGCAACATAAGCTCGTCCAAGCTAAATTGCTCATCATTCCCCCGTACACATTAAGCTTTTACTGTCCTCATTGTGTTGTTCACGTGATGGCTGTCCGTGTGACTAATTGACTGGAAAAACTACCTATCTGGTGCGCTATCGTAAAACAAATTGATAGTTATGTGTTGAGAAATGAGATTTTCATGTCTGTTAGTCTTCGACTTCCCTAACTTGAAGACCTCTTTTCGTGTAGTTTTGTGTTTATAATAGCAGAACGACTTGCATTTAACTTCTTTTTTTCTTTTGTAACCGATCGGATGACAGATGCTAACGAGAGTCAAGGCCATTCAAATGCAAATGAGGGGTGGTTTCTTTGCTGCTGTAAATTCGGATGACCAATTCTTGTAGCTTCGGATGGACAACGTTAGAACGAGCTTGTTATTTCTGATCACTCTTGTCAGATGCAAAATAAAACGTATCCAAACTCGATTCTGTCGCATTGTACACTTTGATACTGTTTTCTTCAGTACTTGCCAGTCTTTGGCAAGCTTGTATATGAAAGGGTTTGGTTACACTTACCCATTTGAACTGCAAAATGTGACATGAGTTGATACATGGAAAAGTGAATATAATGAGAACATCGAATTCAATTTCTTTTTAATTTTTAATACATCAATATATTTACATTGTCGATTCCATTTAATGAAAGTGTATTTCGTTGAATCTAAATTTTTTTTATTTTTTAATTTTGATAAACAATGACTTTCGTAGGTTAAATTTTTAGGTGGAGATCGGTGAGGATCAAATCTGCAACAAGAGTATATAGGCATCATGCTTTCCACTATTGCTGTAAAGCTCCATCTGCAAATTTACAAACAAAAACTATCAGCAAATAGAAGCCTACATTTTCGGCAAAAATAGGAAAAACAAATTTTTTATTGTTGAACAAAAAAAAACGAAAAAATGAGGCGAATTTTAAGCCTAACACATGGAGAACACAACAAGTTGATGTGGAGCGCAACTATTTGGCTCCAGTTGGGACAACCTGATCAGATATCATGAACAAAGTTGAGGTTTTACCATAAAATCAATTAGTTATACGACAATTACCGTAGCTTACTTATAAGCCAATAGAAGGTTCGTATGATTCATTCTCATCAAAACCGCAAAAATCAAAAACTTGGTATCAATCTCACTACAATCCTCCTAATATCCGTGTGAGTCGAACAAAGTGGAGACTGTATGCCGTTAGACCAACTAATCACGTGTACCAGAAATAAATATTTAACTTCTTTCTAAACAAACCATGTTTAAACATTTGTGTGAATGGTAACATAAAATCCACAATTAATCAACAAAAATCTCAAACCTAATCTTGTAATTAAATTTCAAAGATTCTTTTTCCCAAAAGACAAAATCACAATACATTCTTTATTACCCCCAACTTACTTATAAGCCAATAAAAGGTTCGTAAGATTCATTCTCAACAAAACCGCAAAAATCAAAAACTTGGTATCAATCTCACTACAATCATCCTAATATCCGCGTAAGTCAAACAAAGTGGAGACTGTGTACCGTTAGACCAACTAATCACGTGCATCAGAAATAAATATTTAACTTCTTTCTAAACAAACCACGTTTAAGCATTTGTGTGAATGGTAACATAAAATCCACAATTAATCAACAAAAATCTCAAACCTAATATTGTAATTAAATTTAAAAGATCCTTTTTCCCAAAAGACAAAATCGCTTATCCCAGCTTACCAATAGAAGGTTCGTAAGATTCATTCTCAACAAAACCACAAAAATCAAAAGCTTGGCATCAATCTCACTACAATCATCCTAATATCCGCGTGGGTCAAACAAAATGGAAACTGTGTGCCGTTAGACCAACTAGTCACGTGTACCTGAAATAAATATTTAACTTCTTTCTAAACAAACCATGTTTAAACATTTGTGTGAATGGTAACATAAAATCCACGATTAATCAACTAAAATCTCAAACCTAATCTTGTAATTAAATTTCAAAGATCATTTTTCCCAAAGAACAAAATCACAACACATTCATTACCATAATTTGTCATAAATTCATTAAAAAGCAAAAGTTCTTGGGTCACTTTAGGAAATTGCATTTTATCCACCAATCAAATCCACCCAGGTTTGCAACCCAAAAAAGTAGAGACAAATCTCTAGCTTAGTTGTCCACATGCCACTTTCCTCTAACAACACGCCACGTGTCGCTCTCCTGGCGGCGGTTAAAAAATCCAAATCACCACGCCACCCTTCATATACCTCATCCCTATCGCTACTCCCTTGCCGCACTACGAGGGGTATTCTCCGTAATTACGATCCCATACGTGTCTCTTTTCGGTATTTCCCTTCTCGGGCAAGCCACTTACAAAAAAGCCGAACCCTACGCCCCCCCTTTTCTTCAATCGCCGCCTCTTTTGTCGATCTCGATCATTTCTTCGCCTCGATTCCATCTCCGTTTTCTGTCTCGATCCTGAAATTGATTTCAGATTCGATCAATTCGTCCTCTAGGCTCTCGATCGATCCCAGTTTTGTCTTCAGCCGTGTTCCCAATCCGATTCTAGGGTTAGGGTTTCAGAAAATATTCGATCTGCTTCTTCGTTTGTAGATCTGACATATGATTTATCGGCTTAGCCATTTTTTCGCCTTCCGCTGCAAATTTCTTCCGATTTTGTAAATTATTTTGAATTCTTTTCGCGTTTAGGTTTTTTGATTTCTGGGTTTCGATCCGTATATCTACAATCCTTTGAGGTTCTTTTATGTTCATCAGCTGTAATTGTTGGTAGATCTGGGTACAATTTCTGGGATTTCGTACAGAATTCAAGATCTAGGGTTAGGGTTTTCAAAAATTTGGGCCTTTTCGTGGTTTTGTTAAATTAGGTTGGGGAAAAGTCGGGTTGATTCGATTAAGCTCGGATTTTCCCTTTGGGTGCGTCAAATCAAAAGCTCCTATCTTCCAATTCAGCGATCTGCTTCATATCTCGAAGACGTTTTTCTGAGGTATAAACCGTGTTCTTTTGTTTATTTATGATGAAATTATTAGTTTTTGCATGCTAAATAAATTAAAAAGTTCATTTTTTCTTGCTCAATTTTGTGATGTGATACGGGCACCCTGTTTTTTAGCCAAAAGGGGCACCCTTTGATTAGAAATAAAGCAACAGGTCATAATTACCAAATTGCCCTCCATTACCATCAGTGATGTCTCTTTTATGTGGAGGGTCTTACATAATTGGCCCCACAACACCCTTTAAGGATCTCAATTATAATTGTAATTTTCTTATGGAAAGTCAAAATTTTGATGGACTTTGTAGTCAGATGGTATAACGTTGTCACATTAAGACATTAACTGACAGGAGGAACTATAGTGTCATTGTTTGGGAAATAAATGACTTTCAGAAGTAACCAGTTTTAGCGGGAAATGTCCGTGTTTTGAGGTATCTGTTTGTGTTTGCTTTGTTTCGGAAGTGCTTAATTTACGTACGTAGTTTGCTTTAAACTGTTAAAGATGCATTTATGTGAGTCGAAGCGAGTTGGTATAACATGAACTTGTGGTTGGTATTTGATATGTTTCGGAAGTGCTTAATTTACGTATGTAGTTTGCAAACTGTTAAAGATGTATTTGTGTGAGTCGAAGCGAGTTGGTATAACATGAACTTGTGGTTGGTATTTGATATGTTTTGGATGAGGTCATGCTTATTTTCATTGTAATGGAACTTGTGTTGTGGTGCACCGCAATCCGAGTGATAGAATCATGGAATTGTTGGAAGACCATTTGTGCTTGATTAATTTTAGGTGTATATATGTAAAAAAATGTCTCTTGGTGCTTCCCTCTGGATACGTAGAAGCGTAGGTGTAAAATGCTTTTAGGCATTTCTTTTGCATTTTATGATTTTATCTAAATGTTTTTTTATTTCTTTTATGCAGTTTAATATGGTACAGAAACGATCACTTGATGATGAGGAAATATTTGTTTCTATCAAGCACCCCAGACAAGTGGGACATAATAAAGAGCTAGTTTCTTTCTCAGAATCTGTTCTTCCGGGAGATGTTTCCGAGCAACCAGAGACTTTAGGTGAGGGACTGTGATTTCTAAAAAGTATATGTGGAACCTCTTGAAGAGGGATAAAATTGTTTGCATGTTTTCTTGTTTGTGCATGCGTCGGATAGTCTGAATTTGTCTGTTTCTGAGTCCACCTTGTCCAGCCCTGTCAATGTTTGTGAGTTTTTCTAATTCGACGTATTTTTAAATGTCAAGCTCAGTCAAATCATTTTTCACTTCGTTCTCAATTTTGTCCGTAACTAATTTTGGTCACGTAAAAACAGCCTAATGCGATTCTGCTGTTTCCAATTTACTTTTGGTTTGAACTCTTGAAAAAAGTTTGATGTTTGATTGGTAGAGAATGGATGTGCAAAAGACAATAATAGAAGTGAAGAGAAGATTTCTGATGACAAATTTTCTGGTCTTCCAAAAGGCGGTGAGGATGTTGAAACCAGTGCACCTAGAAGCTTTACCATATCCTCATGGACCACTAGCAGCACTAGTGGAGAAGATTCTCTGTTTGAAGCATCATTTCATGGGTCCTTTTTCCCTGAGTACTTCAATCATGAACGTCCAATAAGGACCTTGACTCAATTTGAAGATATTTATTCTGTACTTTTGGATCACCCTCCTCGGAAGTCTGCCTCCATTGGACCAGAACATCAAGCTGATGTTCCACTGTGGGGTGCACAAGGAGCCTATAATAATTTTGACCTTGAGGATGAGAAGCGACTAATGGGGACTTGTGTAATTCCAATGCCTGATTCTGATACTGAGTTATTTACCAACACGGGTTGCATAGTTGGAAAGGGCAGAATTGCTTGCAGCTGTGAAGATGGAGAGTCTGTTAGATGTGTCAGGCAGCACATTTTGGAAGCAAGAGAGAAACTTGTAAAGACCATCGGGCCAAAGAAATTTGAGGAGCTAGGATTTAATGACATGGGAGAGCAAGTGGCACAAACTTGGAGTGAAGAGGAGGAACAACTATTCCACCGGGTTTTCTTCTCAAATCCAGCATCTTTGTGCAAGAATTTCTGGGACAAACCTTCAACTGTCTTCCCCTCCAGGACGAAAAAGGAGATTGTCAGTTACTATTTCAATGTATTTATGCTTAGGAAGAGGGCGGAGCAGAACAGGTATGACCCAATGAATATTGATAGTGACAACGATGAATGGCGGGGGAGTAATGATTACGGTGACAATCAACCCTCAGTGACGGAGGATGAGGACTCAGTGGTTGAGTCTCCTGAATGTAGACGTGTTCCTGGTTATAATCGAAATTGGAAGGATGATGTGGAAGTGTTTGATGAGGACGATGGGGATGAAACTTGTGATGATAATGTTGATGTGGATATGTTTGGGCTGGGACCTGAGCAAATTTTAGATAGATGCTATGGGTTGGTTGACAACTGCGGTTCCTGTCCCATAGCTCAGCTTCAGGATAAGATTTCCTGGGATGAAAAGGGAGATCAAGAAGTCCAAGATGATTCATGCACGTCCTTTGATGCAGCCGTGGCTGCTTCGCAAGAGAGTCAGCGGAAGTCTGAGAACGGGAATCATTGGTCAGGTAGTTTTAACCGCGATGACCACGAATATGTCTTGGAGCCTTGTGATGCCAAAATCTGGGATGCTGGGTATATGACTTGCCCTGAAAACAAGGTTGACTTCTTGCCAACTAGCAACATGATCGAAGAGGTTTTCGGGAAAGAATCATGGAATTACAAAGCAAGGGATGGCAAAAACTTGGGCTAGTGTTGCATGACCTTTGCCGAGATGGTTTCCGGAAATGTTCATATTCAAGAGCTCCACCCGAAAGGTTTTCCTCCGAAACAGTTTTACTAGAGTCAGTTTTCCTTGTGTACATTAGATTTCTTGGGAGATGGAAGCTCGCTGTCCCTGTAACATAGTGTAAGGTGATTTGTTGTTTAGGTCTCTCTTTTATTAGCTGGTGTGGAAATAGAAAATTCCCTTCATACCTTTTGAAGGAGATCCAGAATCGTCATCTTTGTAGGGTTGTCCTGAAAATATACCGATAATGTAAGCGTAATGGTCATCTTCATAGTAAGATACCGCGATGTAATTTTGAATTATCTTCCTAATGAAATTTCACCGAGCATTTTATCCCTCATTGTTCATTATAATCTTGTATTGTTATGAAGATGAAATGCAACTTAAAGCGGGAGTTTAGGTCAGTCGGTTAAGGCAACGTATTCATCTTGTTTTGTCTGAATTCAAAACCTACTCTAAGACGTCATATATAGACTTGTAAACGGGTCTGGTTTATTGGGTTTGGGTTGGGTTGAATCCGACCCGTTAAGTTAACGGATCATCCAAACCCGACCCGTTAAACTAACGAGTCATCCGTTTCACTCGTTAACATCTATTAAAAATTATTATTATTATTTTTTTTTTTGCATAGAGTTTATTTTTTGTTAAGAGTTTAATGAAATTACTAAAACATCATCAACTATTGGGTGCTAACAGGTTGACCCAAAGTAATCCGTTATTTAATGGGTTGTTAACGGGTTCACTCGTTAGCGACCCGACCCGTTAAGCATCCACCCAAATACTAATATTAACGGGTCGGGTTAACGGATCGAGTCCAAAATGTCAGGTCTAGTCATATGAGTGGTTTGTAACTTTATATCACGGACCTGGATTGTCTGCCCTCCCCTTCCCATTCCCTCTTATTTCTGTGGTCACGGTTAAGCCACGTCAACATTTTATATTGATTTTTTTTATAAAAACAATAAGACAAAAAACAATGAGAATATAAAATGTTGATGTGGTTTAACCGTGACTACAGAAATAAGAGGGGATGGGAAGGGAAGGAGATGAAGAGGGCAGACAATCCATCTCCTTGTATCACGGTCTGAAAAAAGAATTGACGACTGCTGAGGTGTGATTGCAGCAGCACAGCGCCGCACTATGGAAGAGGAAGACGTTCTCTAACAAAAGCATAGAATGTTTCACTTTCTTGTGCTAATTATTTGAAAATTTGACTACTCCGTAACCATCTAACAGCTGATTATCGACCGCAAATTCTGTCGGTATTTTGGAAATTCTTTGTGCAAGACATCTGACGTTTCTTTTAACAAAAGACGGATTTTGTTTTGACAACACCCTGAATCCAAATCAATTTAGGGAGTTTTAACGAAAAGTTCGCGGTACTGTTCACTTTAACGAAAAACCACATTTTAACACTAAAAAGTCAAACCTGTTACTATTCACTTTACCCTTTATTTTGTCCTTATCGTTAAAACTCAAAGTTTTCAAACCCTTTTCGTTAGTTTTCCTATCAATTTATGGTGGAATGGAAAGCAATTTCTGTCAAAAAGTAACAGCAAAGCTATTGTGTCTTTTTATATGAGCTAATCTATGATTCCATCACCCACATGGCTTTGGAAAATGGGGGAATGTGCAGTGCAGCAGCTAAATACTATGCAGTACACTAAACCAGTAGACCTTTTGCTTAGTGAGCTGAAAAGCAACGAATAAACAAGGTTAAGAACTTACAAGAGTGATTAAGTGCTAAACCCAAAGCAGAAGCCTCTTCCAACCAGAATAGTTAGCCAAGTAAGAGGAGGTTTCACATGATAATTTTATTATGACGCTAACACGGAGAGAGATTGAGCTAACACACATAATGAGTTGGTCATAATTAAATATCGAACTCAATACAATACATTATCGTCATTAATGTGAGTTGAACTATCAATAAACTGTAATTAGTTTGTATATATTTTTTTCTTTTTGAAGTATTGACTTATTTGAGTATCCCCTAAGCATTGCTGGTGAGTGCTTGCTTACTAACACATGCAGCATTATTACTTTTGAAGAAACATATGCATCTTTATGATTCGTCCATAAATTTTTATATATATATATATATAGAGAGAGAGAGAGAGAGAGAGAGAGAGAGAGGCTAGTGGATTTTGTAGTTGCTTCATGATATACAATCACACGGTGGCACAGGAAAAATTTTAGCTTTGAAACGCTCTTTTGATTTGTGTGGATTTTGTAGTTGCTTCATGATATACAATCACACGGTGGCACAGGCAAAATTTTAGCTCTGAAACGCTCTTTTGATTTTTGTAAAAATCTTCTAACGTGTGGTGAATAACCGACCAACATCGTTTGAGTTTGGTATGGTGTCCTCCTTAAAGCTTGCAAGCAACAAATTGCCTGAATTTCATAAGAGCTACCAACTTCAAATCAAACTTGATGAAAGAAATTAAAATAAAAAAATATCGGATTGAGGCTCTGAGCTTACGAAAAACCGTGAAAATCATAAGCATAATACTAAACATTTCTGCGTGAAAAAAAAAATTCCGAATAGACTTGGGACTATCCTAGTCTCTTCATGGCTCTGCCTCTACACTCACACATTCATATGTCACTACGTAAATATATAAGAAAAAAATATAAAACAAATCTGATTGAGATTGCAGAAGTTTTTTATGTAGATGCACTGAATTTGTAGTTATTTTGTAATTGTGGAGCTGATTAGCAGTTACTAATTATGATTAATCAATAGCAGCATTCGAGTAAAAAATCCCCAACCGCCAAGACAACTAGCTTAATTATGACTTAATTAAAGCTTAAGATATGCTTAATTATAGTAATTGCAACTTTTTGATGATTTTATATTTTTTGATCACTGGTATCAAATTGGTGTCTTCCTGGTTGTCACATGTTTGCTTCGTGCAGGGAAAGATATCATGTTCATTACGCCTCTCAACCAACTTATTTTATCTTATTTTCTCATAAAAAAAAATCAGAATATGCATGCAACATATGTACACACATATGGGTACAGGGACGGATGGATATTGGGACCAATGTGATCTCAAACTCCCAAGATCACTTAAAGTCTAGAAAATTGTTAGATATATGTCAACAATCTGTGATAAATTATATATGCTAATAAATACTAAATACGAACAGAAACTTAATACAGTATGAACAAGAATGGAAAAATAATACAGACAACTTGAAGATCGAGGCTTGCGTACCGCAATGTCCTTGAAACAGAAATTTCGCCCATACTCAGTGCTTGTAGTTCTTCGGACGTCTGCCTCACCAGGATTCAACGATCTAAGTTTAGAATTCCAGCACCGGAAAACTAGACTTCTGGCGAATTTGTTTGTGGTACTCTCAGTATGCTTGGTATACAAGGATTGATGATTTTCAGTGATATAAATGATATGCAGATGCATGTATTTATAGTAAATGGATGCATGTTCGCAACAGGTATGAGGAATGGATGCATCTGTTAAGAGACACCTCTCCAGATGGGTGCTTTTTGGTTATGCGTTTTTTACACTCTTCAGACTTCATCTGAAAAGATGAGTCTGTTGGTAATCTCTACTAATTAATGAAACCCTCTTTGTCAACCAAAAGAGGGTAAAAAGACAAATTAGTCTTCTATCACACAAAAAAAATGATGGGCAATAATGTAATTTCACAAGTCCAAATTTTACAGTTTTTTAGTGAAGCCTCACCTACAGGTGATATTAAAATAACTCCAATATTTATAAAAAAAAAAAAAATAAAAAAAAAAAAAAACCTCCTACTCCCCCCCCCCCCCCACGTTCTCTCTCTCTCTATCTCTCTCTCCCCACCACCCTCTCCTTCTCTATCACTCCCTTCCTCTCTCATTCTATTTCAAAAACAAAAATAAAAAAATTTCTCACACACTTTGTGTGTGCCCATATGCTAGTTATTATTAAAAGAAGAGTGCTTGTCAACTTTTTGCCCCCTTTTCTTCCAATTTTGCCCCTCACTTTTGAATACACAATATTGAAATGAGGAGGAAAAAATAGTAATTTTGTACCTTTTGACAAAATGACAATCATATCCTTATTTTTTCTATTTTACCCTCACTTTTGATACACAATATTTACATAAAGAGGGCAAAATAGTAATTGTACACACACAAAGTGTGTGCGTATACCCTAGTAATAATAAAAAAATAATTATTAATTACATTCGAATTTAAAAAATAATTAATTAAATCTGAAAAATAATTAATTAAAGTATTTTAATTATTAGAGCCCGAGCCCTTTTGATAATTAATTATCAATTAATTAGCACACCCCAAAGCCCAAACCCAAGGTTGAGCCCAATGTTGTTCTCCATGGTCCATCACTCAAATTACTTTCTAATAAGGACAAAGCCTTATAAAGTGTTGAAGCTCTTTGGAAATGGTCAATGTGGGACAAATGAAATTTTAACTCAAACTTCAAAATTTCCAACAAAAATATACATAAGAAGGTCTTTCGAGGACCTTCGAATGTTTGGTACGGGTTCTTTTTGTACTTACCAAGTGTTTGATGTAATGAATGCTAAACATATCTAAATAGGTTGCGTCGACAACACTCGACAAATTCTCTCTATATCACATAATTGTTTTGCATATGTCGATATCTGTTGACTTGTGCGTAACATGATTTAGCTGCCGACGACAAGCTCACTAAGTGTTCAACAAAATATATATGTGAATAAACTGAATTTTTTTGCACACTTCGTGCTTTGTTTCTATTTGACTTGTATTTTAACACTCGAACCTCTCAAAATTTGAATTCTGAATCCCCCACTGTATATGCACCATTTATTTCTAATACCTATTACTTTTAATCCTTTTTATTTTAAAGAATCGAACGCTAAACTTATCGCAATTCTAACTTTATTTATATTTTCTATTGTAAACAAGCTTGAGATCGTCAAGTTCTGGATCATGCGAGTTGTTGATGAATGATTCCGCACTTTCTAATTTAATTTAGCATAAAAGAGTTCATTGTAATAACAGATATCGAACTATATCTATCTCGAGTTGCATTTTCGTCCTTAGGCTGCTATCTATGAGAGATTTTTCAGTGTGATTAAAACACGAGATGATACATCACGTGTCACTATACAAATGGTGAAACATGTGTATCAAAAAGTTAATAACTTAAATATTTAAAAATTTCACCACTTATATAAAAACATGTGATGTATCACTCATGTTCCGATCACAATAAAAAAATTCTCACTCTCTAGCTACAAATATTTGTCAATCATGTGGAGTCCATGTGGATAAAGTGGGCAGTTCAACAACTAGTGGCAACCGGACATAGATTACAAGTCTCCTTAGAGCAAAAATCAAAATATGACTGCCAGAAAATCAATTACTTTCTGCAACTCCATGCACTTTTCCATCATAATCCATCAAAAGTCGAAACGCATAACCACAATAGCAGCATGTCATGTTTAATTTATTAGGTAAGGTAGACTGGAATGCTAAAGCATTGCAACATCCACTTAACTAGCTGTTGGGTTGATATCACCAAATTTCATAACTAGGTTAAAGTGCCAAATTAAGTTGAGTCATAAAGAAAAACTTGTGTATGGACATTCTGACCACGTGCTTTTCGTAAAATAGCTTTTATAAAAGCATGAGATCCTCTGTAATTAAGTCTAATTCAACCTCATGATGTTTCATCTGGAGTGAGAACTGGCCTAGTCAGACAGTCCCGCTAAAGTTTTCCTTTGAGTCACGATGGTTTAAAAAAGTTGGTGTTGGATGTTGAGGAAACAGGGGAACGAAGTAAGGAAGCTTCGGAAAAGCATTAAGAGCCAAATTGGGCATCTTCTTATCTTATTACTCTTACAGCTAGCACATTACAAGGCATGGCAGAAAGGAGTGGACTGTGGCCATTCTTTCATTTGAAGTGATCATGCAAGTCGATTTGAGCATCACTTATGGAGGGCCATCTCTCTTGACTCTCAAGTTTTATGTGGGCTACCATACATATCTCATATACATTTTTACGTATACATGTATGTATACTCTTGATCGCAACGACATCAGACATATCAACAGTTAGGACTTTGGCCACCTTCGCAACTCGCGTAGAACACGATCATAAGCTGCACGTAAAAGAAACGTTAAGATCTTCCTACTTGCTCGTATGTACGTATAATATGACATCTCGTGGGTCGATTAAAAAACAATAGAAGAAGAGAAAAGAAATGTAGGGTTTACAGCTAAACATTGTACTAAACTAGTGATTAAAGAGCCGGCAAGAAGGGCACAAAGGAAGGGGGAGTTATGCAGTTAAGTGTGGTTAAGAGTTTGCTAATAAGACATTCTTATTACGATTAGAGCAATGAAAGCCGGCAGCAGGCTACTCCACCACCAATAAAGAGGCCGGCCAACACCGGTAGTTTGGCCATGCTGGCTGCCCCATTTCTGACCTTGGTGCATGGATGCACCTACAATCCAGACTTGCAGCATCTACAACTTACTGGTATCATTAAGTTAGTTTTTTTTTAACTAATTAATCAAGAAGATCTATATGTTAATTATCAAAACTATGGCCCCTAAGCTAGCTACTTCTGTTTAATTAAACCCTATATTTTAGGAATGATCGTTTCTTTCTAATCGACGGGACATGATGATTGGAACATGGGACTTTTTTTGACACTCAAAAGAGAGATACCATTAAACTAAAAACTAGTTGGTTAGGTTAGTAAACTAAAAATTAGTTAGTTAGGTTAGTGTGTACATCGTACATTATTTGATATTATACGTTCGATTATTCTTCTAATACTGTACATTTTCACAGACCCCTATAGCCTATTAATTTGACCTCTATATGTAAGTAATATATATTTTGATCAAGTGGCTTGTGAGCAGTACATCCAAATATATCCACTGCAAAAAAAATAATCTTCCTTAAAATGAATCAACCGGTGGCAAAGTCATGGCGATCAATCTTTTCGGGATTAAGAAGATTCATAGAGGCCTTTCAGCATCTCACTGACACCATCGTGTAATTCAACAGTACCATGAATCGAACCTAAGATGACTCATGTAAAATACAGACCTAGAATGTGTCCCAACCACAAAAGCACCTCTTATTGGTAATCCACTTAATTAGGATTCATAAAAAGGATAAATTATATATATTGGTACTGGAAAACAATATAAGACCATCTCCAAAGGAGATGTCAAATATGTCAAATATGATTAAAAGACATTTAAGTGTTCTTCAATGGATATGTCATATATGATGTGGCATGTGAGTCATTTGACTCCTTATTTTCTAACTGTTCCCATTCTTTATACTTAATTTTTCCTTTTTGTTAGATAGTATTACAAATTCACTACATGTATCAAATATATGAATATATATATATATATATATATTTTCCCAATGAATTAATGAATTTCCATTAAAAAGTTTATCTGCCAGATTTGTATATCAGTATTATAACTTATAATCTACTATATAGATGAAAATATTGGTGGGTTTTTGGCATGCCAGATATGCTTGTGGTGCAAGTTATATGGTAAAATATAATCCGAAATAACTTATCAGAGATCATGGTTTACCAAACTCTTGTGGTTATCCAGAAATTTCAAAGGTTAAATACCAAAATATAATTTTATGCATCCATGCATGGTAAGGTTAATTAAGGTTAATCATTTGATCATTTTTGACCGTTGGAGTAAAGTTGGTATTTAATAATTAAGGACTATCGTGTAGGATTCATTATCATACGGGAATTCGACGTAAGAACGAAATGTCTCTCTACGCTACCTAACGCCGTCTCCCTTCTTCTTTATTCGGACTTGGGACTGACAGTGTAAGATAAACTTACACATGCAGAGTTTTGGACTATCCGGCTGTATTATTGATATTATTAATTTGATCTTATGGTTGTCGATACTTGGCCGATCTAGTTATCAATACGTTCCCCCGTAAATTCGACGGAACTCTTAAAAAAACTGCAATTAACCATTGCAAAGATTAACGGTATTATAAATATAAGGAAAACTAATGAAAATGTCTTGAAAACTTTGAGTTTTAACGATAAGAACAAAATAAAGGGTAAAATGAATAGTACCAAGATTGATTTTTTAATGTAAAAATATGGTTTTTCGTTAAAATGAACTATACCGAGAGCTTTTCGTTAAAATTCTCTATAATATAAGCATCTTATCAAACTGACATGACAAGTAGCAGTGTGGAATGCTATGCTTTGGTTGCAACTGAAGGAAACTGGATAGAGGATTTTATCCATGGGACCGAGTCCCGACCATGAAAATTAAATCTTGAAATTATATAAATATTATTATTAAATAATTGATTAATTAAGCAATATTAGAGAGTGGAACCTTTCACCTGGACTTGGGGTGAGTTGAGGGTGTGGGGCCCCATTACTCGGTAGCAAGACAAAGGAAAGAACAGTTAAGGAGGAAGGCAGTTAATTTTCACAAGGGTAAATGCTTGTAATTGTAAAACCGTCAATGTATTTGATACATACGAATGTTTAAACGAATTTTAGTTCAGCTGATTCTTATTGGAGACGGTTTTTAAAGATAATTAAGAACAAGAACGGTTTGAAATTATGCAATTTGAATCGTCAAAGTTACGCTAATGACAACTAATAGAACGACAAGATGTATGTACGAATACGCGTTTTTCTTTTTAAGTAGTGGTTCTTGAACCATAAGGATGCTGACCTGGACGAATCTCGGCCGTCGGATTTCGGGTTGCCGTAGGATCCTCGGTTGAGTACACGTGCTAGTATGTTTCCTCTCCCTTACCTCAATTTAATCTTTGCTTCCATGCATGGATTTCTCCTCCAAATATAGTCAAGTTCATAGAGAGAGAGAGAGAGGGAGAGAGAGAGAAACTAGAGAGAGAAAGCGAAAGAGAAACAAACGCTCGCTCGCTCACTCTCACTTTCCATTTTTCCTCTCTTCTTTGTGCTTGTTCGTCGCCATCGTCACCACCAACAAATAACACAAAGAAGACAGCAGAGCAGAAGAGCAAAGCTACTGATTTATGTATTTTTTTTTTAATTTTTGACTTATATTTTTTTCTGGTTCATGTTACATGGAATCTGAGATTTTTTTCTTTCTGGGAAAGTTCAAAAAGGAGCAACAAAGCTTTGATCTAATGCAATTCTCAGTCCGAGTTTTCGCCTCGATTTTCTGATCGGATTGTCTTCTGTTTCATTAGCATTTGTCCTGTTTTAGTGTAATGAGATCAAGAATCTCGGAGTTTTTCCGAATCTCTGTGATCAGATTCGAAGCTTTTCTGATCTGAATTTCCGTATTTGGTTGAGTTTTGATTCGAACCGATGGAAGAAGATCAAGAGTTGAAGTATGTGTGCAAGTTCTGCACCAAGGGCTTCCCCTGCGGCAGATCCTTGGGAGGTCACATGAAATCTCACTTGACCAACAATTCGCCGGAAACAGAGGTAAAGCTCAACACCGGCAGAGTTAAGCCCTCGTCAGGCAACAATGGTAGTTCTGATTTCGGAGGAGGACCTCATCAGCAACCCGGTTATGGCCTCAGAGAGAATCCGAAAAAAACTTTGAGACTCCCGGATTTGCGTGAGGAGACTTCGTTTCTTCTGGACAAGTTTTGTAGAGAATGTGGCAAAGGGTTTCAGTCTTGGAAAGCTGTGTTTGGTCACATGAAGTGCCACTCAGAAAAAGAAAGAGTTTCGATTGAGAGCTTTGAAGAACATGAAGATTCTTGGACTAGCCAATCAGACAACGAAACTCCTACTGCTGCTCCCAATCGGAGAAGAAGATCGGGGAGAAGAAGAACAAGGTACACGGGAGCAACAACTTCCTCTTCTAATTTCTCAATTGCTAATTCTTCTGTTCCTGCTACTACTACTTCCTCTGTTTCCGAGACAGAGCAGGAAAAAGAAGAGGTTGCTATGTGTTTGATGATGCTTTCGAGGGATTCGAGTCACTGGGGCGGGTTAAAGTTAGTACCTCATAACTCTCCCGATGACAATTCAGGGTTCTCCGATTCTCCATCATCAGTTAGAACAACTTGGGTTGCGGATATTAAGGGTAAGATTGATGCAACTTTGAAACTGAAGAACAAACTCACTAAAAAGGTATTGGAGCCTCGAGATTTCGAGTCCCTAGCAGTCCTGGAAGGTAGAAAATCCAAGTTTTGCTCTTCTGATGGCGGGTTTTCAAAGAATGATAAATTGGGTTCCAACAAGTACAACTCAAGCAAGAGAAAGATCAAAGAGGCTTGTGATTTCGAATTGAGGTCGGATAAGTCCCCGAAAAAATCGAGTACTAGTAGAGCTGATGCTTTGGATTCTGAAGTAGTAGTATGCAAGAGTTCACAAAAGAGAAGCAAATTCGAATGTACTACTTGCAACAAGGTTTTTCGATCGTACCAAGCTCTCGGAGGCCATAGGGCAAGTCACAAGAAGATCAAAGGATGCTTCGCTTCGAAGATCGAAGGCAGCGAAAACACCATGGAAACCGACATCTCCCCTGAGTCTTGCTGCAACAATGAGAACCCCATTGAGCAAGAAATAGCTGAGAGCAGTGCAAAGAGTACAAAAGGGCATTCCTGTCCAATTTGCTACAGAGTTTTTCCATCAGGGCAAGCATTGGGAGGGCACAAGAGATCCCATTTGATTGGTGAGGCTAAAATTACCACCCAAACCCTAGTGATTCAGAAGCCTGCAGCACCTGAAGTGAGAGAATTTCTTGATCTCAACCTTCCTGCTCCTGTGGAGGAAGAGAGCAGTAGCAACCATGACGCAGCTGCAGCAGCATTTAAGCCATGGTGGGTTGGAAGGAGCAGCCATAAGCATGAGGCTGCCCTTGTAGGCCTCATCTCCAATTGAGTTTCAAGTCCTTTGGCCATGGATTCTGATAGGGAATTGATCTCCGCACTCTCGGTTCGTCCTCCTGCACTCCACCCTTTTTATTACCGCCATTTGATTGAATAAATCAAATAACAGTCAAGCAAAAAAGGAGAAAAGTGCAGAAGGAGCAAATGAAGTGCGGAAATTAAGATTCTTCGAATAAAGGTTGAAGAGTGTTCAGATACATATTTTCTGGGCAGTATAATTCATTAATTCTTTACAAATTTTAGGGTTTGCTGAGGCATTATTGCTGCTAATTTGCCTTCCAAGTTAGGCCTTACCAAATTTCAACAGTTTCATATTTATCACCATATCCAATTCGGTTATACCATAAATGTTATTTCCTATAAGATTCAGGCTCATTGATTTTGTTTCACCACAAAACTTCAATACTGTAATTACGTTTCAGTTTGGAGTAATTATGAAATCTTGAGAAGAATTGCTCTTTGGAGAGCATTGTATGATGAAGTTGTAAGAGGCGTTAGAGAAAGTTAATGTCTCGTTCGTCTCTATGGTAGGAGTCGGGGCCTAAGAGGAGATAGTATACCATGTAACAGATGTCAACGTTTGAGCTAGTTATCTCCAACTTGCAGGTTTAGTCAATAAAAAGTTACGTGATAGCATAATATTCGGTTTAGAGTGCAGATGGTTGAAAATATACGAAAATTGCTATATGAGTGAGTGAGTGAGGTATTGAAAAAAAGAAAAGAAAAATTAGGATGGTATGTGAAGTCATGAAGAAACGAAGAGATACAAAAGAAATTCAAAATGTACACTAATATGAAATATGTCATGTGAGCTAGTTGAAGGTGGTTGTTAAGTCACCTACCATTAAACATGACAAACCATCTCATCTCACTTCTTTCACAAACTTAGTATGCCTAGTCATGCTAATATTTCTCTACTTTTAACTACAACTATGCTCACTACGAACAAAACAAAATAAAAATTAATTGTTTTTAATCCAAGCGATATTATTACTTTAAACTAGACTAAGAGAATGAAGAAATTTCGAATATGGAACACAATCAATTAGAGAGAAATACCCTGTCCACTGAGGCAATCTGCCCTTACAATAGTTATAGGGGTGTGCTATCCACACACCACATTTTACTTATCACACATCCCTTGATAATTTATGTCCGTTGATCTTCTTCAATTCATCTGATCCGATGACCGAGAATTAAAAAGGTGTGTGAGAAATAAAATGTGGTGTGTGGATATCACACCCCTAATTATATATGTGTGTGTATAATTTTAAATAAGTCTTTGGACCACTACAAGTCTACAACTAGAAGTGTATTTAAGCAAGAATAAAGTCAGCTTAGCACGCGACCTTTGATAATGATTATTTATATAATATGGGAGGATCCGCAACATTATTTTTATTA
Organism: Cotoneaster glaucophyllus; assembly: GCA_036320875.1. NCBI lineage: Eukaryota > Viridiplantae > Streptophyta > Magnoliopsida > Rosales > Rosaceae > Cotoneaster > Cotoneaster glaucophyllus. The sequence continues at coordinate 25,814,733 of CM070065.1, read as the reverse complement.
CATTATTGTTGACATACGTTTTTGTGAGATTCACTATATTATGTATTTCAACATTATGAACCGTCTATCTTTTTAACATCATTTATAGACCATCCTTATAAAAAATTAGACAAATCCAAAATCACTAATACATTTATTTGTAGTGAAAAATACAGTTCTATAAAGAAATCCTAAACTCTTAATCTAACGATCATATGGTTCAAATTCAGGTGATTTTTGATAAATATGATCTCGAGAGAAGATCTAAAAGATAAACGGTCTAGACTGTTGAAATACATTACGAAAAGAACCCAAAAAAAAAAACATATGTAAAAAAATAGTACCACATATCCGTCTCTTTTAGATAAATTTAAATCTTTAAATTTATGTGGACCACTACAACGAGAAGTGTACATAAGCATGTATAAAGTCAGTTTAGCACGCGAACTTTGATGCCATCAAATTAACGGCAAATGGGTTTTGATTTAGGTGGCCAAGGCTGCTAAAGCACGTAATATTTTTGCCCTAATTTATCAAATTCTATACCAGTTTTTGGCATTTAGTCATGGGTTTGGTTACATTTTTGTTAGAGCTAAACATCTAAATTATGTTCAGCTTTTAATGCAACGGCGCTTCACAAATTAACTTCCCGAAAACTCCGTCTTAGTCAAACACACTTACAACACCACTATTTTTGCAAGTTATTGAGAGGACTACACTAATCATATATTAGTTTTAAGTTTTTTTGTGTGCAATATTATGTGGAATTCAGAAGTGGTTGTTTCACTTTGCTCTAGCTGGCAGTTGGTAGTGCTTTGTCAAGAAAGCATAACACATAAATAATGATAATATAGAGAAAAGAGACATTTTCGAGCGTGTCAGAACACGGCCAGATATATCAAATCTCATAATCAATTATCTAACCATTATATTATGATGTTTAGTCTACAATGCCGTGTTTTCATCACACTAAATATCTTTCTGATTTATGTTTTTAAGATAGAAAAAGGGTATTATTAAGTACTTTCGTATCTTAGTTATTAGAATTAAATATAAAAAAATTAAAAAAAACACTGTGATTTACGCATACTCGTTTCATCTTTTCTACACACACTTGTTTATTTCTAATTTTTTATATTGAGTAAAATAAGGAAAAATTAAAGGATAGAAATAAAATAGTTGTGCTGAAGAAGAAAAATGTGTAAGAAAATATACAATAAGAGATTTTTTTTTTCTTCATTACTAACAAAGATTAAACATACACATAAGCACACTTAAGGCCCAAACAAAACACATAAACAAGCAAAACACATGCCCAAAAGACAAAGAACACCGAGCCAACCAAGAGTTGAAGCCCAAAACAAACACACGAACAAACGGCAGAAAGTTGTACACCCATCACCGCCGATCTCGATCCGACCAAAACCTCGTCCACAGCCAAGCAACGCCAAAAGAAGTGCAGCATCTCACCACGAAGAACGGTCCGAGCACAGCCACAAAAACAGGAAAACCAACAAAAGAGTTGAGGAAGCCAACTATCAAGAGGAAGTTCGTAGCAACCCACAATATTGTAATAGCCCATTAACCACCTTCTGGGTCCATGTAAGATTCAGACAAGTTGGGAAACTTCCCACGTGTCAACACCTAGTTGTTCTAATAGTCCTAATTATAAATGTAAGAACTAAGACCATCTCCAACCGAATGGTCCAAAGGGTCAGAGGGCCGAAAATAGCCCAAAAATTGTCTCCAACCGAGGGCTAGGCCAAAGGGCTCGTGGGCCCCACTAGACAAAAAAGGGCCAAAGGGCCAACCAGCTGGCCCAATTCAGCCAGCCGGGCCAGAATTTTCATTATTTCTGTCGATTATATCCAACAAAAGCTTCATGTATATTTTTTAACTAAATGTGTAGAGCTACATTATCAAAACTTGCTCAAGTGACTTTACAATTTGATTCTTCAAATTTGGGACCTCCTTCTCTCTTTACAAATTTAGAGACGAGATCAAATCTTATGTAACTATTTTATGTTTGACCTCTATTATTAATTAACACATGTTAAGTTTATGACAACAAAATTAACAAGAGTTTAATTTATTAAAGCGTGTCAATCAATAACAGATGTCACGTAAATGGCCCTTTACCACAGTGATGAAAATGTGTTAAGCCTTTGCATGATGGCGTGGGTTCAAATCTCATCAGTGACTTATCTAACATCTAATCTAACTTCATATACACCTCTCTCAATCTTTGAATTTAATTTTTCTATTAAACAACCAAATAATAAGAGTTTTGATGGAGTGCAAGTTTTTCAATTGACAAATTTTACTCAACAAATTGTTAGGTAGATCAACAAAAATAAATGCCAGGAAAACTCTTCAAAATAGAATTCTATGCTATTTTAAAATTTTTGGATAATTAACGTGTCAATATTATAAAATATTACGTAAAAAAAAATAAGAAAATGAAAAAAGTGAAATTTAGAGATTCTGGTGGATACTCTCACACTCATCGTATTAGTGGGCTTTCTCATATCCAGGCAAGAAAATTACCTTTTATATTGGTCACCACAGTTGAGTCAACTTTAATACAAAGTCAACTTGGTCTTTTGGAGGCAAGAAAATTACTTTTTATATAGACCATCCTTATAAAAAATTAAACAAATCCAAAATCACTAATACATTTATTTGTAGTGAAAAATATAGTTCTATAAAGAAATCCTAAACTCTTAATCTAACGATCATATGGTTCAAATTCAGGTGATTTTTGGTAAATATGATCTCGAGAAAAGATCTAAAAGATAAACGGTCTAGACTGTTGAAATACATTACGAAAAGAACCAAAAAAAAAAAAAAACATATGTAAAAAAATAGTACCACATATCCGTCTCTTTTAGATAAATATAAATCTTTAAATTTATGTGGACCACTACAACGAGAAGTGTACATAAGCATGTATAAAGTCAGTTTAGCACGAGAACTTTGATGCCATCAAATTAACGGCAAATGGGTTTTGATTTAGGTGGCCAAGGCTGCTAAAGCACGTAATATTTTTGCCCTAATTTATCAAATTCTATACCAGTTTTTGGCTTTTAGTCATGGGGTTTGGTTACCTTTTGTTGGAGCTAAACATCTAAATTCTGTTCAGCTTTTAATGCAAGGGCGCTTCACAAATTAACTTTCCGAAAACTCCGTGTAAAATCTCACATCGTCCAAATATGTGGATTCTGTAAGCTTTTATATGTACATTCCCACCTTCAATTAGCATGAGGCCTTTTGGAAACTCACTGGCTTCGGATTCCATCGGAACTCCGAAGTTAAGCGAGTTCGCACGAGAGCATTCCCATGATGGGTGACTCACTTGGGAAGTTCTCGTGTGAGTTCCCAGAAACAAAACCGAGTTCCCAAAAACAAAACCGTGAGGGCGTGGAAGGGCCCAAAGCTGACAATATCGTAGTACGGCAAAGTAGAGCCCGGGATGTGGTGGTGGCCCGGGCCAAGATGTGACAATTTGGTATCAGAGCCAATCCCTGGCCGGAAGTGTGCCGACGAGGACGTCGGGCCCCTAAGGGGGGTGGATTGTAAGATCCCACATCGCCCAGGTGTGGATCCTGTAAGCCTTTATATGTGCATTCCCACCTCCAATTAGCACGAGGCTTTTTTGGAGCTCACTGGCTTCGGATTCCATCGGAACTTCGAAGTTAAGCGAGTTCGCACGAGAGCATTCCCATGATGGGTGACCCACTTGGGAAGTTCTCGTGTGAGTTCCCAGAAACAAAACCGTGAGGGAGTGGTAGAGGCCCAAAACGAACAATATCGTGCTACGACGGAGTCGAGTCCGGGATATGGCGGTGGCCCGGGCCAGGATGTGACACTCCATCTTAGTCAAACACACTTACAACACCGTTTTGATTTCCGAAAAACACTTAGAACACAGTTTTGGTTTCCGACTCAACTGTTATTTGCACCTCACTATTTTTGCAAGTTATCAGCTAAGTGATGGTTTTCTTTTATGTAGCTTGATTTTTAATGTATTTTTTACGACAATTAACAGTTGTTGAGAGGACTACACTAATCATATATTAGTTTTAAGTTTTTTTGTGTGCAATATTATGTGGAATTCAGAAGTGGTTGTTTCACTTTGCTCTAGCTGGCAGTTGGTAGTGCTTTGTCAAGAAAGCATAACACATAAATAATGATAATATAGAGAAAAGAGAAATTTTCGAGTGTGCTAGAACACGGCCAGATATGTCAAATCTCATAATCAATTATCTAACCATTGTATTATGATGCTTAGTCTACAATGCCGTGTTTTCATCACACTAAATATCTTTCTGATTTATGTTTTTAAGATAGAAAAAGGGTATTATTAAGTACTTTCGTATCTTAGTTATTAGAATTTAACCAAAAAAAAAAACTCTGATGTACGCATACTCGTTTCATCTTTTCTACACACACCTGTTTATTTCTAATTTTTTATATTGAGTAAATTAAGGAAAAATTAAAGGATAGAAATAAAATAGTTGTGCCGAAGAAGAAAAATGTGTAAGAAAATATACAATAAGAGATATTCTAATAGCGTATTAACCACCTTCTGTGTCCATGCAAGATTCGGACAAGTTGGGAAACTTCCCACGTGTCAACACCTAGTTGTCCTAACAGTCCTAATTATAAATGTAAGAACTAAGATCATCTCCAACCGAAGAGTCCAGAGAGCCGAAAATTGTTTTCAACCGAGGGTTAGGCCAAAAGGCTTGTGGGCCCCACTAGACAAAAAAGGGCCAAAGGGCCAACCAGCTGGCCCAATTCAGCCAGCCGGGCCAAAATTTTCATTATTTCTGTCGGTTATATCCAACAAAAGCTTCATGTATATTTTTTAACTAAATATGTAAAGCTACACTATCAAAACTTGCTCCGGTGACTTTACAATTTGATTCTTCAAATTTGGGACCTCCTTCTCTCTCTACAAATTTAGAGACGAGATCAAATCTTATGTAACTATTTTATGTTTGACCTTTATTGTTAATTAACACGTGTTAAGTTTATGACAATAAAATTAACAAGAGTTTAATTTATTAACACATGTCAATCAATAACAGATGTCACGTAAGTGGCCCTTTACCATAGTGATGAAAATGTGTTAAGCCTTTGCATGACGGCGTGAGTTCAAATCTCGTCAGTGACTAATCTAACAAAATCTATCGTTTGACAAAAAAAATAAAATAAAATAAAAACAGAGATGATGCAAAAATTGAAAGGAAAACTAATGATAAGGGCTTGAAAACTTTGAGTTTTAACGATAAGGACAAAATAAAGGGTAAAATGAATAGTATCAGGTTTGACTTTTTAGTGTAAAAATATGGTTTTTCGTTAAAGTGAACAGTACCGCGGACTTTTCGTTAAAACTCCCAAAATTGAATGCATAAGATTTGGACTCTTCATATACACCCTCTCACTCTTTGAATTTAATTTTTCTATTAAAAAACCAAATAATAAGAGTTTTGATGGAGTGCAAGTTTTTCAATTGACAAATTTACTCAACAAATTGTCACGTAGATCAACAAAAATAAATGCTAGGGAGACTCTTAAAAATAGAATTCTCTGTTATTTTATATTTTTTGTATAATTAAAGTGTTAATATTATAAAATATTACGTAAAAAATATACAAAAAATGAAAAAAAGTGAAATTTAGAGATTCCGGTGGATGCTATTAGGGCTGGGTTCGGTTCTATACGGTTCGGTTTTTTGTCAAAACCGAAACCGAACCGAAATTTCGGTTCGGTTCGGTTCGGTCCATTTTTTTTTCGGTTTTTTTCGGTTCGGTTTTTTTTTCGGTTCGGTTTTCCCGGTTCGGTTTCGGTTTGGTTTCGGTTTTTTTTTTTTTTTTTTTTTTTTCAAAAATAATGAAAATCTGAAATTTTAACAACATCCAAACATAACAATGTCCAAACATAAAATAAACATCAAAGTTTAAGTTTTCAAAAAGTCCAAATTTAAAATAAACATCACACAAGTCTTCCACATCTAAAATAAATATAACAATGTCCAAACATAACAATGTCCAAACATAACAATGTCAAATAAACCTTCAAGGAATATTCCAGTTAACCAATAGCCCACAAATTGCGACACTCACTTTGCTTTAAGGAATCCTCTCGTGCTATATGCAAAGCCATGTCCGTGCTCAAGCTCAACGCTTAGGCGGCCTAGGAGGCAACATGGCACCTTTCTTTGAACTTCCACTTTCCATTTCTACATACAAATAAAATAAAAAATAAAATAAAATAACATGATGTAATGCAAGTATGCAACATAGCATCTAATTAAAATAGTCTACCAAAACCCAATGCAATAAGTAAGATTACCTTTCTCAACTTCTTCACAAAACTCAATCTCCTCAATGGTTGGCTCATGATGTAATGCAACATGGATAGACCTAAGCCAATTTTGCGTACATATCAAAGCCTCCACCATTTTTGGACTCAAAGAACTACGATATGGATCAATTATTCGTCCACTTGTGCTAAAAGAGGATTCTGAAGCAATGGTTGATACGGGAATAGCTAAAATCTCTTTTGCAACTCGTGCCAAAATAGGATACTTAGAAAGCCCATTCACCCTCCACCAATTCAAGATATCAAAGTTTGCCTCTTCTTCCCCTTCATTAGGATCTGAAAGATACCTATCCAAGTCATTGTGCACAATACGGGCTCTCTTTGCTTTTCTCATTTCACTTTTCTCTTTCAATTTTCTTTCAATCTCTGTCATTCTTGATAAAAGATCTCCACTTGTGGTTGCCGATTGAGAACTACCACTACTACTTGTGCTTTGTTGTGTATCAAAAGACAACTCTTCATGAATCTTATAAAGATCAAACAACAAATCTTTCACCGCATTGGTTGCACTTTCAATTTTTTCCTCGTCCTCGCCAAATAATATCTCATAATAATCAATCACCTTCTCCAATTTATGGCGAGGATCAAGCACAAGTGCAATAAAAACATATTGATTCATATCCTCAATTGAACCCCAATATTTGTCATATTTATCTTGCATCAACATGGAGATCATAGACAAAAACTCATCATCTTTGTTTTCATGGAGGAGACTCTTGATCTTAAATAAATCACCAAAAGTAGTATGAATTGTTGGAGTGTTAGAACAACATACTTTTAAGGTGACTTCATAAAAAGGTCTCAAAAAGGATGCAAATATTCCCGCCTCATTCCAATCATATGTTGAAGGTGGCCCCTCCCTTATATTATCATTATTATCTTTAATAAAGTAAGGAAGGTAATGACCATCATCTACTTTCAACCTATCAAAAGCCATCTTGAATTTCAAAGCCGATTCCAACATTAAAAATGTGGAATTCCACCTAGTAGGGACATCCAAAATCACAAGCCCTTTGCTATCTATCCTCACTTTCTCAACACACCTTTTAAAGCTCTCCAACCTTTGAGGTGAAGATCTTACATACCTAACCGCATTACGAATGCTTTGTATGGCGGTATTCAACATCTTTATCCCATCATTCACCACCAAATTAAGGATATGAGCAACACACCTCATGTGCAAATATTTTCCATCATGCAAAAGTGCATTAGGAATCCCCCACCCACTTATTCGGTGCACCAAATCCCTTAATCCGAAATCATTTGCCGAAGCATTGTCAACCGTAATAGTTAACACCTTCTCTATGCCCCACTCCACCAAACACTCCTCTAAAAGTTGAGCAATGGATTCTCCTTTATGATTTGGAATGACACAAAAGTTCAAAATCTTTTTATGTAACATCCAATCATCGTCAATAAAATGAGCGGTGAGAACCATGTAATTTATTTGTTGAATAGAAGTCCATGTATCCGTTGTTAGACACACCCTAAATGTCTTCAACTGACTTTTCAATTTCTCCTTTTCAGAGTAAAACAAGCCAAGTACATCTTTAGCTATTGTCTTACGACTAGGTACTCTCCACAAAGGACATGCATGCATGCAAAAATGACGAAAACCATCTCCCTCAACGAAAGAAAAAGGTAACTCGTCTATAATTATCATCTCAACACAAGCCTTAGTAACTTCCACTTGAGAAAAACCTATAGCTTCCAACTTATCTTTTGTGCCGGCAAAGGTTAAGATCTTTTGCCTATTTGCGGCAAATATTTCCTTATTAGGCCCGTAGCTTCTACATCTTGCTAAGTGATTTCTTATACTAGTTGTACCATTTTTATCCGTGTCGGCCATATATGATTTGTTGCAATACTTGCACACCCCTTTAACTCTACCTCCCTCAACTGTCCTATCAAAGTGCTCCCAAATTGAAGACCTTTCTTTATTTTTACGTGAATCCAAGAGAGTGTCTTCTTTACTTACTTGATCACTTGAGCCACCTTCTTTTGGAGTTGCATCGGAGGAATTTTTGGATCCACCATGAGTAAGAGGAGTTTGTTGAATTGCCACCATGGGGAGTTGAGGTGGAGTTGATTCACCAACAATGTCCTTCAAAAAATTCAAGGTAGAATCATTATTCATTACAATTAATTATTAAATAAATTAAGACATAAGAACCATAAAGTATAGAGATGACAACTTACTTGTGATGGAGTAGAAGTAGATGATTTTGATCTCATTGAGTTTGAGCTTGAGCTTGAGGCCTTTGATGTATTTGACTTCATCTAATTAAGATATAAAACGTATAATAAGATTCAATTATATAAAACATATAAAACATATAAAACCGTAACCCCCTAACCCCCTTAAAACCCGTAACCCCCTAAACCCTAAACCCTAAACCCTAAACCCTAACCCCCCTAACCCCCCTAACCCCATAACCCCGTAACCCCCTAACCCTAAACCCCATAACCCCGTAACCCCCTAACACCTTAACCCCGTAACCCCCTAACCCTAAACCCCTAACACCTAAACCCCCCTAAACCCCCTAAACCCTAAACCCTAAACCCTAAACCCTAACCCCCAACCCCCTAACCCTAAACCCCTAACACCTAAACCCCCCTAAACCCCCCTAACCCCTTAACCCCGTAACCCCGTAACCCTAAACCCCTAACACCTAAACCCCTAACCCCTAACACCTAACACCTAACACCTAACCCCCTAACCCCTTAACGCCCAAACCCCCTAAACCCTAAACCCTAAACCCTAAACCCTAAACCCTAAACCCTAACACCTAACACCTAACCCCCTAACCCCTTAACGCCCAAACCCCCTAAACCCTAAACCCCCCTAACCTCTTAACCCCGTAACCCCCTAACCCTAAACCCCTAACACCTAAACCCCTAACCCCTAACCCTTAACACCTAACACCTAACCCCCTAACCCCTTAACACCCAAACCCCCTAAACCCCCCTAACCTCTTAACCCCGTAACCCCCTAACCCTAAACCCCTAACACCTAAACCCCTAACCCCTAACACCTAACACCTAACCCCCTAACCCCTTAACACCCTAACCCCTTAACCCCGTAACCCCCAACCCCTAACCCCCAACACTATCATTTCCGAAAAAATTCAGATCATTCATAAATAGTGATAAGAGGTTAACTAATTTAGGCATGAACAATACAAATCTATGTGTTTTTATACAAACAATATTCTATATTTAACTTATATTTGCAGTGTAAGTTGAAATGTCAAAACACAAGAACATAACAAATGCCTTGCAAACAGGTACCCCCCCCCCCCCCCCCCAAAACCCCTAACCCCCTTAACCCCGTAACCCCTTTCATAAGAACCATAATTTATTGCCTGCCTCTTCTTACCCAAACTGAAAGGAGTTCTCAATCAAAGGACCAAACTGAAATGAGTTCTCATAATCAAACACCAAAAATTAACACCAAGAAAACCCTAGAGTGAAAGCTGCAGAACCAAATCCTTAATCCAACATACCCAAAATAAATTACAGAACCAAAATTTCTCACAAATTAATGAAACCTTAACTAATAGTGTTCATAAATGAAGTTACCCAAAACAAATTGCAAAACCAAAACCCATTAAATTGAAAAGCTACAGATTACAGAACCCATGAAATTGAAAATAAATTCTGCAAAACGCATCATATTGAGGTGATAGTAGAACATGAGAGAAATTATTATGAGAGAGACTAACCTTGCAAAGGAATGAAGTAAGTAGTGGGTCGAGGTCGCGCGGGTCACAGGTCACGTGGGTGAGAGACTGAGAGCAAATCGATGATGACAAGTGAGACGGCGAGACTTGCAGCAGGTCGCTGACTCGCTGTGGAGCTGGGAAGGAGAGAGGGTCAAAGTTCAGAGGAGAGGCGGAGCTGGGAAGGAGAGAGGGTCAGAGTTCAGAGGAGAGGCGAGAGGGATAGGGAGACTAGCAGGTCGATGCTTTAGGGTTCCAATCTCCAGACGCGGGTCCAAATTAAACTGAACAGAACGACACCGTTGAAGGGAAAAAAAATATTAATTTATATTTAATTACGAAACGACGTCGTTTTGCCTAACCTCGGTTCGGTTCGGTTCGGTCCGGTTTCTGAACCCCAGAAACCGAACCAAACTGAACCAGATTCGGTTCGGTTCGGTTTACTTGTTTCGGTTCGATTTTTTTTCGGTTCGGTTTTTTTCGGCCTCGGTTCGGTTTTCGGTCCGGTTTTTTTCGGTTTTCGGTTATTTGAACCCACCCCTAGATGCTATCACATTCATCGTATTAGCGGGCTTTCTCATATCCAGGCAAGAAAAATTACCTTTTATATTGGTCACCACAGTTGAGTCAACTTGGTCTTTTGGAGGTTGGTTTAAGTGTGGGCCAGGCCTATGAGATTATTTCATAATTTAATGAGTGCACTTTTGTTCATCCTGCAAAATGAAAATAATGCTTACCCACTTACTGGTTATCGTTTATCGATTAATTAGTTTAAATTTTAAGATTTGTGTTTTAAATTAATTAAATCAAACTAATCTGTTGAGGCACATGGAAATCAAACTAGAGATAATAATGTACTATTATACCCAGTGCAACTATCCTTTAATGAATTCAAAATAATATAGAATTCATAACTTAAGATGATTGTTACTCAAGTAATCAAGAACATTTATTCCTGCACTCAAGACTTCATATTTGAATTCCAAACTCATATTGTCCCTCAAAATTTACTTGCAAATTAATAAAGTCCGAACAGGCAAACCAAAACAAGGGCTTATAGTCGTGGTGAATCTAGGATTCGAACATTGAGGGGTCACAATATAAACGTCTACGCTTTTTTTAATAGATACAGAGTGCCCAACGTAAAAAAAAAAAATCAGTTTATTCACTGAGGCATTTCATTGAACAATTGGTGGCTTTTTGTCACCAGTAGAACCATGTTTAGCACATGTCAACAAATATTGATATATGCCGAAGTAATCTAATGAGTGCTCTTGAGAGAATTTGTCTAGTGTTCTCAACACAACCTGCGAATGCTGCCGAGATATGTTTACCGTGCATTACATCAAACACTTGGTGGATACAAAATGGCCCATACCAAACATTTAAAGGAGTCTCGGAATTCACATGTATATTTTTTAAACTCCAAGTGGTCCTAAGACCACCTTGGTCTCACTATGCATCTGCCACTGGTTATAGCGATTCAAAGTGTTTACCACTAAACCGAGATTCTAGGTTTGATTTTCCCACCTCAATTACACGTTGTATAAAAAATAAAATAAGAAAAAACCAAAATATTCTTCGTCAACCTTAATCCAAGCCCAAATACAACCCGAGTCCAGCCCAGATACTTAGCCCAAAACCAAAATCTTCCAACTACCTATAAGCAGTCCCTATCTATCTCTCTCTTTCGGTCTTTCCCGCACCAAAATTCCCATTTCTCTGGGAGTCTCTGCAAAAACCCACCACCCTGTGCGATGATGATCCCACCGGATTCCAACTTTCCTTCCGGTTCACAATCCCCAATCTTTATTCCTCCACAATATTCCAACAATTTTACCTATCAAATTCCCTATCAATCCAACCCCACTAACCCAATTTGGTCTTTTCCTCAACCGGTGGTTCCCTCGGCAGTAGCCGCAGCGGATCCAGCCTGTCACCCGCCCGGCACCGACCCGTATGATAATTCGGGCTTGTTCCCGTGGACCCGTGTCGGATTCCAAGGTCAGACGCCTTTTGGTGAAGACCCAAATATCCGTCCGCAGAACTGGGTTGCCAAGCAAGCTGAACCTGTTCGATATGAAGCTGTAAGTTCTTCTCTTCAATTCAAGTTCGGGTTTTTGGTGCATTTTAAATTTGGGTTTTCTTGATTTTGTTGTAATGTAGTTGTAATCGTAGGTGTTTGATAGGAACTTGGATTTGTGATCATAATCTGTTTGTTTTAATGTCTTGTTCATAGTCGGAATTTAAAGGTTCTACTTTGAGTTTTGGTACGTTTGGATTATGTGGAAATTTCGATTCGATTCGATTTCTCGTTACTGAAAGGCACTACTTGGTTTTGTGTTTACTTGTATTGAGCTTTCATCGCTTAAGAGTTCAATTTGATTTTTTCGTACTGATTTTATGTCGAATTTAGACCTGTAAGTTTTCCCATTGTTTGCATTGTTTTGACTTCGATTTTTGAAAATCGTTGTTGGTGGTTTGCAGTCTATCAAATCTTTGAATGAGAGTATGTCTTGTATTGAGCTTTCATCGCTTAAGAGTTCAATTTGATTTTTTCGTACTGATTTTATGTCGAATTTAGACCTGTAAGTTTTCCCATTTGTTTGCATTGTTTTGACTTCGATTTTTGAAAATCGTTGTTGGTGGTTTGCAGTCTATCAAATCTTTGAATGAGAGTATGTCTGTGCCTGAAACGGCCTCGAGTTCTTCGTGGAATAGCAGTTGGACAAATCAACCTTTGGCAAATATTGCTACAATGAACACTCCACAACCAACTGTGGTTGTCCAGTCCCTGCGGTGTGATGTCTGTGATATCTGTTGTACAAGCAAACCAATTTATGAGACACACATAGCGGGAAAGAAACACCAGAAGAAAGTCGCAATGCAACATAATCCCGGTGTGACTGCTGGTGTAGAATTGGAAACAAAGAGGCGTAAGATTTTGAGGGGTGGTTCAACAGTTGATTCTGTGAGGGTTTGCACCATATGCAACATTACTTGCAATAGCGAAGAAGTTTATAATAAGCATCTATATGGAAAAAGGCACAAGGCTCAGGTGAATAAAACAGTTTTTAAATAGCTTTCCTTTTAAGATTCTCCCGTTCCTTCTAGCAATCGATAAATCTTTAAGTGGTGGAATGCGTTTGCAACATTTGGTTTTTTTTCGTGCACCTACTATAGGGGTCTTTAGGTATATGAAATTAAAGCGTTTTGATAGATTTGCAGTGGAAGTCTACTTCTATGCATCATATAAATTTTATATTACTTACTAGTACTATTTCCATATACCGTGTAGGCTAGCTTAATGGCTCTAGATGGCGGGCCATATATTGCTGCAGTTCGATCTCAGTTCAATGGAATATGGAAGAAAGACCCAAATAAAGTCAAGCTTGTTCAATCTGCATGGTGTGAAGTTTGCAAAATCAATTGTAACAGCAACGATGCCTACGTCACACATCTAGTTGGAAAGAAACATAAGAAGAACTTGGAGCAACTGGGAAAGTCCAAGGATGATGGGAGTGCCTCGACCTACAATGCTCCATCAGCTGCAACAAATGCGATAACTGGGCCAACGAAAAACCCAGGAGCTGAGTCATCAAAGGCTTCCCAGCCGCAGGTTCCAAAAGAAGACTTGGAGACAAAGAAGAAAAAGGTCATATCTGGAGGAGCAACAGCTAGTGCGGTCAGAACGTGTACCGTGTGCAATGTGGTGTGCAATAGCCAGACAGTTTTTAGTTCTCATCTTGCCGGTCAGAAGCACGCTGCTATGGTTAAGAAACAAGCACAAGCCGAAGTAGCAACTAGAGGCCCTATTACTTTATTGCTTCCTGAAACTCAGAATTCCGCTTTGAAATAAGTTTCGGATTTCTAATTGCTACTTCGGCTTCTGCTTTTTTCTTGACCATAGCAGCGTGCTTCTTACCGGTGAGATGAGAACTAAAAACTGTCTGGCTATTGTACACCACATTGCACACGGTACATGTTCTGACCCCACTAGCTGTTGCTCCTCCACATATGACTTTTTTCTTCTTCGTCTCCAAGTCTTCTTTTGGAACCTGCGGTTGGGAAGGTGGTTAATAGGATATTACAATATCTCTTATTATATATTTGACTTATTACATTAACACCTCACAAATTATTGAATAAATCTCACATACTTTATACATCCCATATTTGCTTTTTCAATTAAAAATTATCTTAATACACTTCCCCTAATACCCTTACACCCCACATTCTCAATATACACCTTACATGCATCCCATATTTTCTACACACCCTACATATCTCAAAGCTTTTAATTTGGACAAAAAATGCCGATTAGAATTTTGACAAAAGATGCCGTCTAGGATTTGAAGCTTATGTGGGTTGCTTACAATTCCGCCATTAAAATCCATGTTGTTTGTTTTTAATATTTGGTGGTAATTTTACGTGTTTAATTATTCATGTAATCTCTGTAATCCCTAAAAGATGAATACGAACATAGAAACTTGAATAATGCAGCAAAAGCAAGATTAAATAGTTATCGATGTTGTCAAAATCACTAAAACAAACAAAAAATATGAAGTCTTAGCTCATGTGAAGCTTCTGAAACATGAATTTTGTGTTTCATTCATCAAAAATAATTTTTCTCAATCAACATGTTTGTAGTTTCATTAGTTAGGATTTTGTTCAACAATAGAGGGTCGGTGGGGTTTTGATAGTTAAAGAAGATAAATAATACGTTAAAAGTGATTTAGGGTGTATATAGATTAAAAAAGGGTTTATATCACAAATGGTCCCTGAAATTGACCCCATCAATCATGATGGTCCTTGAAATTGAAAATCGATCAATGTAGTCCCTGAATTTTAACTCGCGAATCAATGTGGTCCTTCTGTTAGTGTTCCGTCCAAATTAACTTTAAAAAAAGGTTAGAGAACCAATTTTTCATTGTAAAATGATCAAAAATAACCCTGTTACTTATAATTTTACTTACTACCTCTCTTTTCTTTTTTCCATCTTCACTTTTCTCTCCATTTTTTCATGGATTTGGTGCTAAAACTAAAATAAAAACAAAAAAAAGTGGTTCTCTAACATTTTTTTGGTCATTTTACCATGAAAAATTGGTTTTCTAACCTTTTTTTAGTGTTAATTTGGACGGAACACTAACAGAATGACCACATTGATTTGCGAGTTAAAATTCAGGGACTACATTGATCGATTTTCAATTTCAGGGACCATCATGATTGATGGGGTCAATTTCAGGGACTATTTGTGATATAAACCCATTAAAAAAAAAAAAACCTAATAAGGTCAAAATTGCCATTACATAGTAGGGTAAATAAGTCATCTAATATTAAATTTTAATGTGGAGCACATTCAACATTTTATGAGATGCCAATAGAAAAAGCCTATATATTTTCTTACCCATTTTTCTTCTTCGACACAACTATTTTATTTCTATCCTTTAATTTTCCCTTAATTTACTCAATATAAAAATTAGAAATAAACAAGTGTGTATAAAAGATGAAATGAGTATGCGTAAATCAAATTTTTTTTTTTTTTAAATTCTAATAACTAAGATACGAATGTACTTAATAATACCCTTTTTCTATCTTAAGAGCATAAATCAGAAAGATATTTAGTTTGTTGAAACATGGCATTGTAGACTAAGTATCATAATACAAGTGGCTGGATCATTAATTATTAGATTTGATATATCTGACTATGTTTTGGCACACTCGAAAATTTCTCTTTTCTCTATATTATCATTATTTATGTGTATGCTTTCTTGACAAAGCACTACCAACTGCCCGCTGCCAAAGCAAAGTGAAACAACCACTTCTGGATTCCACATAATATTGCCGAACAAAAAAACTTAAAACTAATTTATGATTAGTGTAGTCCTCCCAACAACTGTTAATTGTCGTAAAAAATAAATTAAAAATCAAACTACATAAAAGACAACCATCACTTGGCTAATAACTTGCACCAATTGTAAGGTGCAAGTAACAGTTGAGTCGGAAAATCATAACGGTGTTCTAAGTGTTTTTGATTAAGACGGAGTTTTTGGGAAGTTAATTTGTGAAGCACCCTTGCATTAAATCATGGAGATTAGCACTAATCTACATAATGACTCGAACTTGGTTTCAGAGGGTGAGCGCACTGATCTAGCCAATTTGAAAGTATGTAAAATCAAGGTTCTAAAAGGCGCTAGGCGCTAGTCGGGCGGCGGGATGGGGCCTAGCGCCTAGGCGGGCGACTAGGCGGACTAGGCGGATTTAAGTAAATCTATTCTATTTCGTGTAAATATGTGTCTGTTTATACTTAAAATATACATAATTTCGTCATAAACTAGAAAATAGAATGACATCTATATTATGAAGTATTGGAACATAATGAAAACATAGGGAGCAAACATATAATGTGTGTTTATTTAAGTATTCAATAAGTCTCTTACAATTTATTGGAAATAATAAAATGCAAAATGAAAGTTATCTATTTTTTATCTAAGTGAGTTGCAACCTAGGCAGGTGTCTAGGCGTGTCTAGGCGAGTCTGGGCGGGCTAGGCGGGTGCCTAGGCGGTCTAGGCGGGCGCCTCAGCAGGTCTGAATGGGCTAGGTGGATGCCTAGGCGGTCTAGGCATTAATCGGGGCGGTGACCAGCCGCCTAGCGCCTAGGTGGGGCTTAGGCGGTGCTAGGCGGGGATTTTTAGAACAGTGTGTAAAATTAACTATTTGAGAAATGCTAAAGAGACTCTTTCAAAATAAGACACTTCATGGACTTTTTGCTAACTCACAATTTAACATCAATTATCACGCCTACATTATACTGTGTCAAAAGTATAATACGACAGAAAGTTCATAAAGAGTTTTAGAAAGTCAATTCGAATTTGACAGAGCTTTGTTTTTTCTTCTTGACCCGACCCGAACATTTGTCAGCTGAGGTGAGCTACCTAGCTCTACTCCGCCTCCGGCTCCGCCGGACCCACTGATACCGAAATTGAGCTGGCCTTTTTTCGAAACCCAAAACTTCATCATTTAAACAAAACGGTATCCTTCGAATTTCCCAAACTTCTCTCAAAATCCCAAGCTCAAATTCTGATTCGTTTCCCCCAATACCCCTCCAACTCACCGCAGGTAAAGGTAGCAAAGCTTCTTACTTTACTCTCTCTCTCTCTCTCTCTCTCTCACTCTCTCTCTAGCTTCGGATATTTCGATGGGTTTTGATTAAGATACCCTTTAAAGTTCTCATATCTAATGGGTCTGTCCCAAATTTATCTTTTGCGAAATTTTCAATTGACTTTTTGGTTTTTGTTTTGCTAAGAATTTAACATTTTGTTTATGTTCAGATAATGTATTAGAATTTAGACCATGGCGATCTGCTTTTTGTTTTAAATTTTAATAAATAATTATGATTATGCAGCCTAATTGATTGGATTAGAACATTTAGCGAGTTTTGTGGTGTGGCTAATTTTTATGATGGATGTTGATGTTGGTCTTGTGAATTTTAGATTTTGGGCTACTTGGGAGCTCAAATTATATAGCTTTTTAGTAATTGCACAAATGTCAAGCACAAGCAGCAGCGGCAGCAGCGGCAGCAGCAAGAGGAATAGTGAGAGCTCATTTGATGTTGAGGAACTCCTACAAATTGGGACAAGATGCAGAGAGGTGAGGTTTTTGTCTTCTTCTTTTTTTCGGTGTAATTTCGAAGATGGATCACTTGGAATATAAGAAATAATATTTGCTTGGATATTGTCTAGCATGAGATATATTGGTTATGGATATGTTAGCTATGTAGGTAAAAGTTTTACTGTGAATTATATCGTCACAAGCTGCTTGAGACACTAACCGTTGCAACTCTGCCAGTACATTCCCGTTTCATTGTATTAGTTGGTGTCTTGGTTTGTTCGGTATTACTGATTGTGGAAGTTGATAAATTTTGTTTACGCAGCTAAAGAAAGAGAAAGACATGTTGAAAGAATCACAATCCCAGAGCTTCGGGCTGATCAGGGTAATGTTCATGTTTTTATTTACATGCAGCATTTGTCAACTGTGGATATCATTCACACACTCGCCTGTAATGTTTCTCAGCCAAATTTATAACTTGTTTGTATCATGGATAAGTTTGAATTGCCCCCAGTGATGAAGTTTGTAGTGCTTACATCCACCATTTCTGTGTTAAGAGAATGTGAGGCATGTGGGTGTGGTTAGGTTAGAGGTCTGTGGGTCTTTTGCTTTGTGCAAGAGTGCTTATCGGCGCCTTATATTTTTTTGAGTGGCTAAGTTTGTTTTGCAGTTAAAGTTCCTTTCTTTAACACCAGATGCATGTTTCTCACGGTGGCACATCAATCAAGAAAATAATATAACAAAATACGGAAATATGAGCGCTGGGAGTTTGGGTAGTTTTGTTCTTGTCTACAGATGTTAAATAAATGGGAAAATTCATGCAAAAGATGTCGTTGAAGCTTTAAGGAATTATTTTCTCTGGTAGAGTATCTGATTTCAAATTTGGTTCATTCAGAGATTAGAAGTGCATGTGAATTCGTTATCAGAAGCTTGCACAGAAGACAAGAAACAAATTCAAATGTTAGAGAAAGAACTCAAGAACTGCTCTCAAGAAATAGGTAGTCATCTACTCTGATATTCATTTCCTGAGACCATCAATTTCCTATGGCTGACATTGTGAAAGATGCTTAAGAAAGAAAAAGATGCTTTGTAATTCAAAATTTGTAATTT
Organism: Cotoneaster glaucophyllus; assembly: GCA_036320875.1. Taxonomy (NCBI): domain Eukaryota; kingdom Viridiplantae; phylum Streptophyta; class Magnoliopsida; order Rosales; family Rosaceae; genus Cotoneaster; species Cotoneaster glaucophyllus. The sequence goes on along the minus strand of CM070065.1, from coordinate 25,795,923 downwards.
GCAGTTTATAATCGATGATCTTTGGTGCTAGATATATCAAAGTACCAAACTGTTGTAATTATTTTGAATTTAACCCATCAAAACATTTATCACAGATTACCTGCAGGATCAACTAAATGTAAGGAACACTGAAGTGAACCTCCTTGAAGAGCATGTACATAGCCTTGAGTTTAAATTAGCCGATATGGAAAATTTACAAAAGATGGTTGACGGGTTAAGGAATGAACTTAAGAAGTCATATACAGATCGCTTGTCCTTAATACAGGAGCTAGAAAACAAAGAAATAGAGTTACAGAATTCAAATTTGTGCATGGAGAAACTAGAGGAGTCAGTTTCATCCATGTCATTAGAGTCTCAGTGTGAAATAGAGAGTATGAAGCTTGATATTTCAGCCTTGGAGCGTAGCTGCTTTGAAGCTAAGAAAATACAGGAAGAAACTGTTCGAGAAAATACAAGGATGAGTCAGTTAATTCAAGATCTTGAGGTTCAATGTTGGGATGCAAAGAAAACTGCTGAAACTTTCGAAATGGAAAATAAGGAACTTAGGAAGAAGCTTGATACATCGGAGACAAATACTAGGATATTCTGTCAGAGAGTTGAAAAATGGCTGGAATTGGACAGAGATCAACTCGACACTGAGTCCTTGTTGTGTGAACTAGAGGGAAAGCTTGCATTGTCAGAGGAAATGAGGTATGCTACTATTTACAGTTACTTCATTCTTTACTGATTAACTTACAAGTATAATAACTAATATTATCACCATAAGACACAGTTCATCTTTCCAAATTCATCTAAAAAGAACTTTTTCTTAATACTTAACTACGTATGTAGTAATATTTTGATGATTTTTCGAAAGCACGTATGGAGAAGTCTTGGGCCCCCTCTTTTCCAAATTGGCAATGGTAGTCACTCCAGATGCAGCTTTAATAAAGAAGGTGGAGAAGATGTCACATCAGATAGAAGAGTACGAAGTTCTTGTGAAGCAACTAAAGGTATGTATACCCAGGGAGGCATAAAACAATTGATTTTACGGTGTTTATTAGAAAGTCTATGTACACTCTCAGATACAGCTTTTCTGACCCGTTGCATAAACTCTACATCAAGCTTTCTGAGTGTGAATTCAATCAGTATTGTCATTTCCGAGTTTTGAGGTTATATAAGTTAATTATATCTTCTAAGCGTTACATAACTTATGGTTGTTAGGAAGAACTGAAAGAGGAAAAGTTGAAGGCAAAGGAAGAAGCGGAGGATCTAGCTCAAGAAATGGCTGAGCTCAGATACCAAATGACAGGGTTGCTTGAAGAAGAGTGTAAGCGCCGTGCTTGCATCGAGCAAGCATCGTTACAAAGAATTGCCGAGTTAGAAGTACAGGTATTGATGCTTAGATTTGTAATGTATGTTTCATTTACCCGTGAGAGGACTCATCTGAAATGTATAATCTTCTTTCTGTGACAAGATTAAAAAAGAACGGACCAAATCCATTGCTGCTCTCCGACAGCTTGATGAAGCATAGTGATGCACTGAAGGTGGTGCCCGAAGGTAGTAGCATTCCCCGGATTACATGGTTATTCTAGTGTCAGCCCTCTCTTATGGCTGTGGGATGAAGGATTGTACACTGATAGCATGCAGTACTTGCATCCAATTTTTTCGGATTGGGAGATTCCCATGTATCCAGGTACTTATTTAGAGGGGGTTGTTTTCTCCGTTTACCGAAGATATTATGTAGCTCCGAGGAAACAGGCTGCTGTGGTATGCCGGCTTGTAGTGGCGGTTTGTGATCAGCGGTCACCGAAGCGCTTTTATTGTACATACCCTTGTTAGCCGTGGGGAATGAAGTACAAAAATGTTAGTACTTGAGAATTCAATTTGTGGATGTTGAAGTTGCTTCATAAACTATTGATTTGAAAGTGTATAAAATGTCCACTGTTTGGTTGCTGAGAAAATGGACTTTTGGACTCATCTATGTGCATGTATTGTTTGGGGTTGGTAGGAAAAGAGTGAGGTCCAGCCAACCGAACCGAGTCAAAATGCATCATGAGAGTATTTTCTGGAATGTGATTCTTTTCCTTGCATTTTCTTAGCAACCAAACAGGCCAGATGGTTTTTTTTTATTGAAGTCACACAATTTGTGTGTTGGATTCATAATATTTTATATATACATATATATATATATATTTAAATAGAAATATATAGATATATTTCTTTATCAAATTTCTTTGTCAAAGAGCCGGCCCTTCTCATACGGGATAAGGGAAAGGGGTAGAATGGTCTGACTTTTCTCATAATTTATTAGAAGGTTTTTTGGGGACCAAAAACTAAATAAAAAAGTTGTTGGTATTTCCACAATTTCTGAAACGTGGAAATTGGAAGTACATGTCGTTTTATCTTTTGAAAATCTTACTCTTATAGTATTTTTCATATCACATTTGTACAATTTTTCTAGTTGAGATAGAATTCACATGTATTAATAGGCCCTTTATCTATTAGAGAGGTGGTACAAATAAGTCATCAAATTATTATTTTTGTATTAAGCTACACGATGAGTCAGTCATAATTGAGTATTGAAATTACCGGTCAAGAGAATGAATTTGAGACATTCCACTTATATAGAGATAAATATTACTAAATCATAGCACTAGTGATATTAAGCGTAATCTTTTCGCTTGTTATTTTCTTGTCGTAGAAACACTTACAAAGTACGTGTTAACGGGACTAGTTGTTTTTACTTCTTAACAATGATGGACTCATGTTATAAAAATTAGAGTACCAAGTCAAGTCACATTGATTTGTCATATCAGTACCTAACGGAATTTTTAACAGAATTGTGACGGAATGATCACATTGATTTGCGAGACCTATTTTCAGGGACTACATTGATTGATTTTTAATTTCAGAAACCATGTTGATGATGAGAGTCAATTTTAGGAACAATTTGTGATAAAAACCTCATTCAAAATCATTCTAAATTACAGAGAAGAAATTTCGCCTTGATATAATGGAGTGGACACAATAACACACATATGGACATGACTTAAAAGACATTGACTTGGTACTTTGGTAGTAATTGAAAAGGATAGTACCAAGTTGCCAAGGGGAATTTAATTACAAATAATTGAACACCAAGTTGCCAACCAAAGGAGATTTAATTACAAATACTAAAAGAAATGATCCATATTGATTCAAAAGTTTAAAGATAATTTTTATACAACGATATATTTTATAATAAAAGATTGAAAAATAAATTAATTTTTAACTTGTCAACAACGAAATTTGAAAATTAGACCTGTAATACTAAATCGCAGGAGGAGAAACAAACAAAAACATGAAAACGCTGCGTTTCTTTATTACAGTTTCTCGCCAGTTTCCATCTTCAAAGACTACGTTTTGCGACTCCGTGTATTACCAAGTCTTTTCCCTTTGAACCTTCCCTCTTTCCCACTCTTTAAATCTCTCTCTCTCTCTCTCTCTCTCTCTCGCTAAAAAGATCTGGCTTTTCCTGCGAGACGGTTGCTACGATTTCTCAGGTACCCAAATCCTTCTCTTTGAATCGATTTCTTGGATTCTGCTAATGCTTCTGATTTTCGATTATTTTCTGCTTTTTTCCACATGGGTTTTCTGTAGCTAATCCCTTTTCTTGTTGTTATCTAACGGTCAACTTCTCAATTTTTAATTTCAAATTCCCCAGTTCTGAAATTATCTACATGGGTTTTGTGACTTTCTTGTTTGGTTGCTGAGAAAATGGAGGAAAATGGAATTTTGGGTTATTTTGCTTGTGTAGTTGGGGTTGTTGAGTAATGAACAAGGTTAAGTTAACCAAGTCAAATTGTTTAGTTTTCTGTGATGCCCAGAAGTTCTGGAATTTGATTCTTTTCTTTGTTTGGTCTTAACAACCAAATTAAGCAAATGGGTTTGTTGGGTTTGTGATAAAATATTGTAGATGCTATTGTTTTAGGTTTGATCTCGTTTTAAATTTTCGACTTTTCAATTTCTGTTTGTTTTCTGACAATTTTGTGTTGCTTGATTTGGTCCAAATTATTCACTTGTGTTTTCTTATATGTGAATTTTTTCAATGATGGTGCTCTAGTGTATTTCTTCGAAATTGATCCTTCTGTGTTTGAGCACCGATGCTTATGTCGAACATCTCACGTATTGTTCTTGTTTGCTTTTCCAGGATTGCTGTTGGTCTCTGAAAAGATTCTGAATTACCATTGTTTCAATTTCGTTTACGATCTTCTACGCGGCCCAAGTAAAGTGTTGACATTTTTCCATCGAAAATGTTCGGTTTAAAGAAATCTCCTTTGAAGACTGCTAAACATATCACACTGAATCCTGTACATCCTGCTTCTTCTGGCTCAAACCCCTTTGAAGATGCATCAGTTGGACAGAATGCAAGCACTAATCCATTTGATGATGAGCGAGGACAAGAGAACTCTGCTTCCTATGCCTACAAGACTGCTTTGACAGAGAGGAACAAATACAAGAATGATTTCCGTGACACCGGAGGAGTACAGAATCAGTCAGTGGAAGAGCTGGAGAATTATGCAGTTTACAAGGCTGAGGAGACTACAAAAGAAGTCAACGGCTGCTTGAAGATTGCTGAAGAAATAAGAGAGGATGCTACCAAGACTTTGGTCATGTTGCATCAACAAGGCGAACAAATCACTAGGACCCACATGGTTGCTGCAGACATAGATCAGGATCTTAGTCGGGTATGGTTTTTCTGTTCCAATTAAAAATATATACTTGATACATCAAGAATCTAAGTGCATATGGAAAGTTAGGACTTCAAAGTATTACGTCTATATAGTTTTATTCTTCCTTCTTGCGGTTAGCATAGTTAATTACTTATTTGATGTATGGTGTACGATTGGAATTCATGGTTTTTGTCTATGAAATTTTGTTATTGCAAGTGACCTTGTTCATACATGTATTGTCCGTTTGTATTTGTAATATGTCGTTTGTTTTTATGGTTTTGATTTCTGTCAGAAATTCCCCATTCCAAACCCCTGGATCCTCCTGGATAGAGTTTGATTTAGTCCTACTTAGATGTTTTGCCGCCTTGTGTGATCTTGACATAGATTCGCTGCTTGGCATACGTTGGCTTATTGGCTTGTAATGGATCTGACTATTGATGATGATAACTGCTTTGTATAATAGCTTCCTACACTATTGAACTATTCTCTTCTCTTCACTAAGAATTATGCTTCTTTTAGATTTGCAGTCGGCTTTCAAAAACTCCTATCTTTCTGTTACTGTTTCTTTTGGTATAGACGAAGATCTTGTTCAGCAAACTGAACAATTTAACTTGCTTATTTCAGGGTGAAAAACTTCTGGGAAGTCTTGGGGGCATGTTCTCTAAGACGTGGAAGCCAAAGAGGACTCGCCCAATTAGTGGCCCTGTCATCACAGGAGGTTAATTTTCTTTTTCTTTTTCTTTTTCTTCTTTCTATGTCCATGACTTACATGCTCCATCTTTGTTTTCCCTGGAAAATGTAATAATGTCGTCAGTTTGCATTGGAAAATAGTAAAATTTCATTCCAAAAATTGTTAAATGCAGATCATGCAGTCAGAAGGGGCAGCCAGGAGGAGAGGGAGAAGTTGGGACTGACTCCAGCACCCAAGGGAAGATCTAATCCCCGAACACTACCTGATGGACCAACCAGCGCCCTTCAGAAAGTCGAGGTTTGTATTTGTTATTAACTTGTTACTAATAATTGTAACTGTACAGAACAAGAAAGGATATTAACTGGTCTTGTCTGCTTGGCATATGAAATGCTTTGTTCTTGCTCCAATCTTCTGGATGTCTAACTATTTTGGCTTAAACAGGTTGAGAAGGCGAAGCAAGATGATGGATTGTCCGATTTAAGTGATCTGTTGGGAGAGCTGAAGGATATGGCCGTTGATATGGGGTCTGAAATTGAGAGGTAAGTTATGATGTTTCCGATATGCAGTGTTGCCTGGATATTTATATTTTTTCTATACCTTTATTTGCTCATCCAGCCCGAGTTTTTTTTCGAAGCAACTTAGAATTATATGTAACTAGTTACTCGCATGATAATTGCAGGCATAACAAAGCTCTGGACGGTGTCTACGATGATGTTGATGTGATAAATGGCCGTGTTAGAGATGCAAATCAACGTGGTCGTCGCTTGCTCGGAAAGTAGAATGCAGGGTTGTAGATGGTTGCCTGGACGGACCGGATTGTATTTGCGTCTTCCTCCCGTAGCCGTCGTTATTTTCCCCCATTTATTGATCTGGATTTTGTATAAAACTTTGTTCGTCGATCACGAATTGGAAGGATAAATTGATAAAACGATACCTTTTCCTTGTAAGTTGCTTTCTGCATATGATTCCAGAGCCACACAAAGTAATGAGCTTTGCAAACTTGCAATGGAAGAAAATAATTTCTGAAGGAAAACCGTAACCGCATCTCAAGCTAATTATAAATGAAAAACACGTGATAGTGCGTGATTGCTATGAATAGTTTTCAATTGATGGGTTTGAGTTTGAGGTCCATGATGCTGGTCATCTTTGGGGCGTAGAGCTTGGACACGAGTTCTTGCCTTTTAGCGACGTCCAGCTGGCCCTTGCCGTCGCAAAAGGCTGAAGAGATGTGAGACGGCTCGGAGAGGGAATTGTTGCGGCGAAAGGCGTCGGCGGGGCGGTGCGGCGCTGGCGTACTCTCTGACGTTGTAGTTGGAGAACTGCCTCGCCGTATGGGGTGGCAACCGGAACAGCCGCAGCACCTCCGCTTTTGTTGGAGGCGACGCCATTGGAGAGAGAGAGGGAGATCTATTCTAAAGTGAACATGTTGTTTTATTATAAAAACAAAGGTGACGAAAAAAACACATTGATTCGCGACATCCATTTTTAAGGACTGTATTAATCGATTTTCAATTTCAAGACCATATTGATGGGATGACTAAATTTCAGGAACAATTTGTGATAACAAAAAAAACCTTTCTTTTGTTGTTTCTAATTTATTTTTCATGAATAAATACTAGCCTTACAAGCCCTTCGCTTATCTTTAAAATATTTGGAAAATATTTCTCTGTCCAATTGTGGGTTAGCGGGTAGTTGGTCATGTCAGTACGTCTCATTTGCATTCAAGTTTGAATTCTCTTTTCGATCGATTAAAGTAGTTTCGGTCAATTAAGTTAGTTGGCTAAAACAATGAACGGACCTTTTGCACCTTTTAAGCCCGGCCCTAGCCTAGGGCAGCAAGGGCGACCGCACAGGGTCTCAAAAAATCGAGGGCACCAAAAAAATTAATTTCTATTATTATAATGTTATGTCCAGTAAGCGTATAAAAATATAAAACTGGATATTTGTCATAAGTTGTCATTTGCAGCGGTGTTTCGCTGCTTTCCTGCAATGGAAAGGAACACAAGTTCGAAACTCAAAACTGCATATTTTTTTTTATGCATTTATTTCATCTTTGATTTAAATAAGTAGCTATATTTCTATATGTGCCTTTGACGAAAGTGGTTTTTACAAATTCATTTTCAATTAATTACCACCCTTTGGCAAATAATAATAATAATAATAGTAGCCACCCAAGTTCAGATCAAAATGAGGGCCTTTTTCTTTTGGGAACTTTAACGAAAAGCTCCCAGTATTGTTCACTTTAACGAAAAACCACATTTTTACACTAAAAAATCAATCTTAGTACTATTTACTTTACCATTTGTTTTGTCCTTATCGTTAAAACTCAAAGTTTTCAAGCTCTTTTCATTAATTTTCCTTTTTCTTTAGCAATGATGTTCTGTTTCAATATAATGTTAGGGTTTAGGGTTACTTTTCTTTCTTATCCAAGAAAAATGAGTTATATTTTTAATAACATATATGTGGTATTTGGTTTTTCAATAATTTTTTTTGGTTCATTCATTGTTTATAACATTATATATAAAAATTAGAGAGAAAAAAATATGACAATTCTTATGAGGCCCCAAGGGACAGTAAATTAGAAAATTATCTGATAACTATAAGTTTTATACAAAAATACCTTTCATACTTTAATTGATTTTTGCTTGTAAAATATTTGTGTACCCTTATCTAAATACAAACTAATGTTATGGCTTAGATGTGAAATCTATTTTTTCTTCACTTATAAGTGAGAGGTCTTAGGTTTGAGTCTTTTAAATGACAAGTTATATACCAAATTATGGCCAACCCATCTTGTTGCTTAGCATAATCCCTCACATCCTGCTATCGTTTTATCAAAGAAAAGTTACATCGACATGCACAAAATATGAACACTAAAACAATTGATTTTTTTTTTTTTTTCTGAAGTGGAGTTATACTAGGGTACTTTTTTTGGTATTGCTCCGGGCCTCAAAAATCTCAGGACCAGCCCTGGCACCTATGTCCAAATTCCACTAGATTAGAGTATTATGATACTGCAACATCATTTAAAAAAAAAAAACATTATAAACGCAAGTAACTTATTATAAACTCTTCAATTTAACAGAAAAGATTACAACATAAAAAGAATACAAAATATCACTTATTACAAAAGTACTTATTTGCCTTGTTTTATTGCACAGAAATTACAACTTCCATTTGCCTCACAAAATCCCTGCAACTTTTAGGTGTCTGCTACCTAACAAATAAATATAAGTTCTAGTTTGGTTGAGCTCCCAAAAATCATAGACAAGCTTGCGCACCGAAGTAAGGTAACACCACAAACTTGATGGACAACGGGGCGATTGTTAACGGAGCTTTCATGTCAACACGAGCGGGTTGCAGTTCTGGGATGTTTCCGTCCTTGGTGATCTCCAATGGCGCGCCGTTGAGAACCATGGTTTTGCTTCTGAGGTCCCCATCTTTCGGCGTCAAATGGTACTCTTCTCTGCAAATTGCTTCATCTAATGCTTTGCGTCCAACCCATGACACCGTTCTCTTCAGGCCGCGCTTGAAATAACTTTCTTTGCTAATGTTTCTTGCGCGAGCACCCAAATCCGCGTCCAAAATATTTTCAACATTGGTAATGAAACTAGTCTCGTTGCTCAAGTTGATGAGGAGGAGAGTTATACCGGCCTGCAACAACACCGAAAAATAATCATGAACTACCAAGAGAAGGATCAATGTATTCACTTGTTACGTAAAAGTTGAAATGCTACTTGGACTTACTCTTCCTCTTGTACAATGGGCGTAAGTGCGTAAATCTGCTGAACCGTTGTTGTGAGCACTAAGAACTCCTTGTCCCATAAGCCGATGCCAGAGAAGTGCACTATTCAGAATAACACATCGGAGAAAGCAAAATTCAGGACCCTTTTATATCAACAACAACAACAACAACAACAACAATAACAATAACAACAACAAAGCATTTTCTCGCTAAGTGGGGTCGGCTATATGAATCTTAGAACGCCATTGCGCTCGGTCCTGTGTCATATCCTCCGTTAGATCCAAGTACTCTTAAGTCTTTTCTTAGAGTCTCTTCCAAAGTCTTCCTAGGTCTTCCTCTACCCTTCGGCCCTGGACCTCTGTCCCGTGGTCGCATCTTCTAACCGGAGCGTCAGTAGGCCTTCGTTGCACATGCCCAAACCACCGTAACCGATTTTCTCTCATCTTTCCTCCAATTTCAGCTACTCCTACTTTACCTCGGATATCCTCATTCCTAATCTTATCCTTTCTAGTGTGCCCACACATCCAACGAAGCACCCTTTTTATATCAAGTAAAAGAAAATCCTTCTTAAATACCCCCGTGCCTATGCTTTACCTGTAGTAATCAGGGTTAGGAACAAATGATGTTTTGTTGAGAAGACCGTAGTTCCCACCAACTAGAGACTGCCTGCAATATACTCTGGTATTGTGCTTTGCTGACATTCCGAGCTGATCCAAGTACCTAAAGTTCATATGAAAACAGTAATTGTCGTTAGTTGATTAAACAAAATTACAGTCACCAAAGGCGAATAGCTCCTCTTCCGCAATCAAAAGCTCGCTGTGGAAAATACACGATCTTGCAAGTAATGTGGCAATCAAGATTATTACCAAAAGCTGTTCACAAATGTATCAGACACATTACGACCACCGCTGTTATAGGCCCCTCCGGATTCTCCAACCCATATAGAAGCCCAAGGACCGTACCTTTTCACAGTTTGTTCAAGATCATTGAACAAACCGTATGCGCGATTCAAGTAATGGGGATTCAATATTTTTTTCACCAACTTGGGATCAACACCTGACAGTCGAATAAAATACAATCTAAGCACGTATTATATAATTATAAACTGCACATTTATTAAAAGTGGAACATGCTAAGCTATGAAGCATGGATACGGATACAGATACGTCGATACGGAAAGTCTTTAAAAATTAAGATACGATACGCTATGAATACGGCAAATAAAAATGTATATAGCAACAAAACTATACATTTTAAAACATAATTCATTATTCAAATTCAAGTACATTTGAGTTGTTAGAGAAGAAAAGTTCGAAATCTAATCCTCTTTATACAGTAGAAGAAGTGTGAGAGTCGTGTTCATGGTTTTAATCAGAGGGAAGCACTTTGTATTCATCACATTTCAATTATAGATGTCTCCTATTAATTTTCTCCTCCTCATTACCTTTTTTTGAAAGTGTAAATGTATCCTAAAAGCCGGATACTTGTATCTTAAATGTAGGATACGCGTATCTATCACGTCAAATTCGTGTCCATCGATCAGGATACGTGTCGGATGAGTATCCAAGAGTATCGGGCAAGTATCGTATCCGATCAAGTATCGGATACGGGATACGGGACCAAACAGAAGTATCAATGCATCATAGATGCTAAGTTACCTGCACCCAGATTGTAGATATGCTGAGAGATGATATCGATTGTGCCAGAACCAGAAACCTGAAGAAGTCTGGCAAACCACGATTGGTCAAAGAATCCTCCAGGCGCCATAAGCGCAGGTTTACCAACGGACTCATTGTACAAATGGTTGATGATGTGTTTAAGCTTGATCAAATCTCTTCCATATTGTCCAGCTCCAACGCTAGCTCCAACACCACTACCACTGAGTTCATTTCCTACAGCAACATAAACAAAAGCTCAAGCGAAGCAAAACGGAACAATGGGGGAAGAAAACGAGATTTGTCTATAGTTCCATACCAAATTCCCATGAATCTATCTGGTATCTCTTCGAGACGGTATAATTAATAAAATCATAAGCGTTGCTAGAGTCCCATTCTCCAACCCAAACTCCCCCGCCTTTGTGGTGCCTCCCCAACAGTGCATTCAAGCTAAATGTGACGATGGACCTAAAAATGCAATGTAAAAGTCGTAGGTCAGATCAAAAGTAAGCACGGAAGAAGGCCTGGCTTTTCTTACTTGTCTTCAACTATTTGGTTGGTCGGGGTGGAAATTTGATAACTTGAATCTTACCTTGTTTTGCTGAAAAACTGGTTCAACTCATCCCATCTACTCATATTTAAACATCCTCTAGAAAATCCAAACAAGCCATTCTCCATCTTTCTGAAAGGATGGCAATGATATTTCAAGTTTCCAACATCGTACAATAGTTGATCTTCCAAGGAACCTCCAATTCTGATTCTCAACCGATCGAAAGCTATCAAACCACCAGTATAAAATAGTGTGATTTAATAAAATGTTAATCTAACAAATACAACTAGAAAACTCTAATTCATCTGTTCTTCAAAGTCTAATTCAGAAACTCGTATTCTGTAAGGGATGCGAACTTATTAACACGAACAGACAAACCTTGGATCGACTTGGCTAGCAAAGGATGAGACAAATTCTGGAAAAAAGGAAACCACATTAAGTTTTAGTTTAACTTCAAACTGCCATTTTCTTACTATTTTACATACAGAGAAAAAATGCAAACGCATACAGAGGTATATTGAAGTGCTTACCAAATTTAACGCAGATGCATGTCCCCATGGACAGTGGCCGTAGTTGCACTTTTCATTATTCCACCAATCAATAGTGGCACAGACAAAGTTAATGTCAACTCGTGCAACAGATAAAATGCCGTTAACCGCAACCTTAACATTTTCGACATTGTTCGTTTTTCCAAAATCTTGAGCTAAAATTGCAGGGAGAGAAACCAGAAAGAGGACCAAGGAGAGACGGAATTCCATTGGAATTCGGCTGCCGCAGTCTCACCACCAGCTCGGTCAATTCAAATTAACTACAACAGGAGAAAGATAAACCTTTGAATGAGAAGCAGATAGGGTGTCGTGCCACTTGACATGTTCCTAAAAGACATGATTCTCAGCTTCTATAGAGCATATAAAAAGTATCATTGAAAAACTGCATAAGAGAAAGAAGGGCATCATCTTTCGGATACGAAAGTAATTCCTTGAGTAAAGATTTCAGATTCGAGGAAGATCCTACCAAAGAACTAAGCCAATTCAAACTGGGGGATGCTGGATGGTACGTACGTACGTATGTATGTATATATATATGCGTGTGTGTGTGTATTTATATGCTTGACAATGGTGGCCTTGCCATAAATGAACTTTTATTTGGATTAGTTGTTGTTACCTGCTGGAAAAGCAAGGCACCAACATTTGAAGTTGCATTAGGTGATGAGAAACGAATGGATAACGGGCGCACACACACACATATATGAAGAAGAAGAAGGACATTTCACCAACAAAATTCAAGAGAAATATATACAACCCAATTGAGAATTATCACAAACAAAACCAACAAAAGCAGATTTTCCTTGGAGACTTCAGATTTCAAGGACAAATCAATATGTAAAGAACTAAAACGAACCAACCCAGATAACATTTGATCAAAACAAATCAAACCCATGTCAAAACCAAGCTCAAAGATTGAAAATTTACCATCAACAACGCCATTGATGAAGCTCGAGCTCAAGGCAAATGCACATCAATTCTGTAATGCTTTTCAGTTAATCAAACCAGCTTTCTCAGTCCCCAATCGGAGTTGTTGGCATTGCCGGGCGATTCAAAGACAGAGAAACTGCGTTATGTGAGATGGGTCTGCCAAAGTTTTAGATTGGGCTGCATATGAACTGTTCATATCATGTGAGTACTGTCGACAAAAAGACAAAGAGAAGACAGATTATTTGATGGGAGTAGATTAAGAGTTTAAGTATAATAATTAGAGGAAAGGTTAAGATCTTACAGAGTATAATCATATTTATTAATTATTAATTAGGTGAAAGTGAGAGCTTTTGGTTGGATTTGCGTGCAAATTTTATTAGCAGATATTCCTCTCACTCTGTTGAGGCTGTTGAGCTTATCTTTGTTTATTAGTAGATATTCTGGAGGGTAGGTTTTTTATCTTTGAGAGATGAAGGCTCAAGTTAAAAGCGGTAAAACGAGATCTATGACGGTTTTGAAAAAGATTTCACAAAAAGATGCTTAATATTTGGAGTTAACGAAAGATTTGATACCAAATTGAACGTAACATTGATTTGGAATTCATAAAATAGACCCCACTTAACATAATAAAGCTTGATTGCTGTTTTCTTATCTTCGAGAGGCTTTATCTTTACTCATATGTATAGTGATGCCAACACCAAATGTTCTCCTAGAATAAAGGTTTGTGTAGGGATCCTCTCCGGATTCATTCCTCCTAAGAGCAACTCCACCCGTTGCTCTTGCTCGGGGGAGAGGGGAGTGCAAGGGGCCTGAGGGCGGGTGGGAAGTGCTCCAGCCGTTGGGGGCCCGAGCTCAGGTGGGAGCCCGAGCAAGGGGGCAGTCACGAACTCACGGGCCTGTTGCCCGAGGCTTTCGAATTTTTTATTTTTTTTATTCTCTGTCAGAGAGACAGAGACAGAGAGCGAGAGCGAGGGAGAAAGGGAGAGAGGGAGCGACAGAGGGACCGGAGCTGGGTGGCGCAGATGGAGGGACCGGAGCTGGGTGGAGCAGATGGAGGGACCGGAGCTGGGTGGCGCAGATGGGTCGTCGCCGGGGGGGGGGGGGAAGGCAGGGTGCGCGGGGGGGGGGGGGGGAGGCAGGGTGGGTCGTCGCGGCTGGGGGTTCGTCGCGGGGGGGGGGGGGGGAGGCAGGGTGGGTCGTCGCGGCTGGGGGTTCGTCGCGGGGGGGGGGGGGGGTCGTCGAGGCGGGGGGGGTCGTCGCGGGGGGGGGGGGGGTCGTCGCGGGGGGGGGGGGGGTCGTCGCGGCGGCGGGCAGCTGGGTTCTGGGATCTAGGTTCGTTCGGGGAGCGGGAGCGGGAGCGAAAGAGAGAGAGAGTAATAGAGAGAGAGTAATAGAGAAAAATAATAATATTTTATGAATGGGTGAGAAAAAAATATTAATATTTTATTAGTAATTGCCTGGGGGGAAGGGTTTCATGGGTGGAGATGCAAATGGCAGTTACTATTCGTTAAAGCAGTTACTATTCATTAGGGTGGATTGCATAGTGAATTGCCTGGGGGAAAGGCTCCATGGGTGGAGTTGCTCTAATCTACGAAGTTCGGGGATCTAGGCCGTTGAAATTTAATCAAACGGCTAAAATTATTATAATTTTTAAAGTGGACTCCTGTTTATAATCGTTGGATCAAATTTCAACGATCTGGATCCCCGAATTTGGTAGATCAGGAGAAAGGGATCTTCCTAAAGGCAGATCCCTTTCCTAAGGGTTTTTGCTTTTGTTTTAGGGAATGTTTTTAAGTTTTTAGTATTTTATGATTTTGACCGTGGTTTGACCAAAGTTAGGGAGTTTGTTAGGGGTTGATTCTCTTTAAAAGCATTTTTGTTCATAAGTGCTTGTACCGAAACTGTTTTTTAATTAAAAATTCACAAGTGCTTCCTAATGAAGTATTTGGCATGTGCTGCTTTTTTAAAAAAGCTTATACGCGGCAAAATAGCCACAAACGCTCTTAATTATCAGAAAATACGTTTATTTGTTCTAAAATAAATCTCAAATGCACTTTATTTTTTTTGCGCTTCCTGTTTATGTAATTCCAAGCTGCTTTCTATTTCAAGTTTCAACTCGAACTTATCTTATTTATTATGCCATTTAAATTTTGAAGTTACATAAAAATTTGGCACTCAATTAACACCCACAACTAACCTAAAAATTACACTAAATTTTGGCAGTCAAAGCCACTTAAATATGGACTTAAATTGAGAGAGTCCAAAAAAATTGGCCTAACAAAGAAAGCTCAATCCAATTTTTCGATATACCAAAAATTTCGGTTCCATTTTTAAATAACCGAAACTTTAGTTTGGTTTTTGGTTTGACATTTTGGGAAGCAGCCATAGTCTTTATTGTGGATATTATTAGGTGCAAATAATTAATTGTTAGAAAAAACCGTACAAATAGGCCAAATTGGATTAATGGTCATCATGAAATCCATTACAAATATTATTTTTCTTAAGTGGTGGTAATATTCATCATTCTATGTTCATTAAATATTAAATTTCAAGTGTAATCCCGTAACTATATTTCTAAGTTCGTTTAAGTTCCTGCTAAATTTGTAAGTACTAGTCAGTTGAATTGATTTAAATGCACATTTAAATATAATAAGTCCAAGAAAATTGTCACTCAGTACTACGGTCCTCTTCACGAGAGGTCTTAGGTTCGAATCTCGTGGATGACGAATTAGATACCAATTTAAGTTCCTTATTATGTGGCTTAGTCGAACTCTCTCTTCCTGTAGTAAAAATATCGATGTATTAAAAAAATAGTCCAAGAAAATTGCCAAATTAGAGGTTTATTGCATGGATGATTAAGTAGCTAATGGAAATTTAAAGTATTTACTTTTCACGATAACTGGTACACCAGAGGTGCGTCATTCCCATCCTCTCGTTCTAGGGGGAAAGGTCCTCGCAATGCTCAAACGCCTCTCATATAATACTGGTGAAATATGAACACTACCAGTAACGAATACAATGAAATGACTTTCAAGTTAATCTCCAAGAGATGAACACCCCAACTGGATTTTTAAGTTTTTTTTATGCATGTGATACTGATCATCCTGAGAGGTACGAGGGTGACATAGGCTGTCACACGACCAGGGTGTGGATGTTTTTGTGGAGCTGTCGAAGTCTGGTATCGAAAAAATGTAGCAGAACAAGTTGCAACTTGAAGTCATCTGATTTCACAGATGAGCCTGTTGACGATGATGAAGACGAGGATGTTGAGCATTTTGTAACTGAGGCTGGAGAGTGTTGGATTCTCTCCCAAACACTAAGAGGACGACCACCATGTCCGCGCCATTTTTCTGCGCGAAAGCGTTGCGAGGAGGTTTCTTCCGCCGGAATCAGATCAATCAGAAGGTGGGAGAGGCTGAAGATGGAGGTTTTGCTGCCTTTGAACTACGTAATACATTCGTAAATGCAAATTTTGCGTAATTCGGTGGTGTAACCGAATACATCAAACACGTTGCATGCAGAGTTGAGTATCAGAGTACGCAACGAACAAACGAACTAACTGAATATAAAACTTTATTAAACGGAATTGTCAAGAATGCTACATGAACGAAAGATGCTACATCTTGACTCACTTATTTCTCAAACCAAATTACAAACAATATTTGTAGAGAACTAAACCTAAAAAATTCTAACTCAGATTGGCTAGGCCCAATTCCTAAACTAACAAGAAAAACTCCAATACTAAAATAAACATAAATACTAATATTTTCCAACATGCAGTACTTTTAACATGTCTTTTGTGGGTTTCATTTAAAAAGAGGATGTATTAATTACTATACAGTTAAGTGAATTCAGAGAGTAAATTATGAATGTTTTTATTCTACTTCTTGAAAATGATTCAGTTGTATCATCAATTATATATTGAACTGGAACTGATTGAAGTTGATTTTGTTTGGATTTAGAACCCTAAAGTTCCTATGCTCACATTGGAAACCGATCTGGATGCACTACGCGTTATACACGCTGTCTAATTTTGTCAAAGACTATGTTAGTGTGCTAATGTAGAACACGTATGACACCCAAAATGCTAATAATACGACACCACCTGATGTTACTAATTAAAGAAAGTTCAGTAGGTATTATCATCTTTACACCGGATAATCCAATCCAACTGGTTATTAATAGGCAAATCCAAAGTTTTACCAATTATTAATGGTCAGAAGTTCAAATTACTTATTTCTCCGAAACAAGAGATCAAATGATTTTCCTCCTTTTTCCCAATAAGTCGATGGCGTTACACCATTGGGATACTTTGAATAAACTAAAGTACATATAGGATACACCGGTGCTAAAACCTTTTCTCAAGATATCTTCCAAACTATTAGGGTCGTTGCTCCGGATGTTGTTCCCCCCGATGTGAAACTAGTTGATTCCGTAGTTTTAGAATTCTGCTGATTTCTTATGTGTATTTTGGTATGCTATGTAAAATCAAATCATTATTGGATTAAATTACCTCAAATCCATATTTGAATTGTTAAGCAAATGGATTATAAAACTCAAATTATTAATTAATTATCCTAGTGGTTATGTTTACTGTTTTTTTAACAAACGACGATTATAACTACTGTAAAGAATGAGCTAAATTTTATAATGCATTTGTCATAATAATGTGGTTCAACTTCACTTTTAGCGAGAGTCGAATATAAAAAAATTGAAACAAACACAATTGTACATTTGAACTCCATGGGCAAACCAGTAAATTAACTTGTTTGCACAACTACTCTCTCTCTCTCACCGACTCTCATCTCACTCTTCTTCTTCCCTCCCTTCCCCAAACCGAAAAATTATATAAAAAAAAAATAAAAAAAATCTTTTATTCAAATTCGCCAATCTCTCCAACACAAAAGTCAAAATTCCACATTCCCAATTTCCTTCTAAATTCCATTTCCCCAGAGTTTCTGTTCCGTCTGAGCTGTCATCCCCCTTTGTGCTACCGAAAATCACTTTCCCAAATTGTCTCATCAAACAAAAACAATCAAAGTTCCAAACTTTCCCAAATTTTTCTTTGAATTAAATCCTTTTCTTTGATTTGGGGATGAATTTAATTGGGATTTGATCAGTTGGGCAATGGAGAACAGTGGAGAAGCAGCAGATGATGAGGGCTCTGGATGGTTCGAAGTGAAAAAGGTGCAATTTGTTTGCTTATTTTTCTTCAATCAATGGAATGTTGCAGATTTTGATGGATTTTGATTATTGTATTTGGTTGAGATTATTTTTCTGATGATTAATTGGTTAAAAGCAATTATCTTTGGATTATAGTCGTTGAAATGCATGAAACCCAGAAACTGTTTGCTCTAATTACCATTTACCAAGTTTATCTTTGCATATCAAGATTGTATTTCTCAGATTTTATCTCTGTAAGTGGAAATTGGAGCAATGAAATCAATTGCATTGTTGTTCGTATGTGATGTGACATTTTCGTTCTACTGGTAGATAGATATCAACCGAAATGTTGCAGATTTTATATGTTTTTTCCGGATAGTTATCGATCAATTCCGGAGTCACTGACGTGTTTTGAAATTTTGGTTTTTAACTTGTTTGTGTCCTGCGTAGAAAAATAGAAGTAGCTCAAAGTTCTCTCTACAGAGTTGGGTTGGGGGGTTTTCTGGAAAAAATGCTTCTAACCATTCGAGTAGTCGGACCTCTACAAGTGAAAGCAGTGGATATTCTCGGGACAAGCGCAGATCCCAGCCTCCAAAGGTACCGGGAAATTATGGTGTATATAGACGGGAAAGTGATGCGAATTCTATTGCTGTCCCAAATGAAAAGAAACCGGGTGCTCCCTATCACGATATCTGTGTTATTAAGCAAGATACTGGATGTCCTAAGCCACCTCCTTCCTTTGTTACAAATTCTGATGATGGAACTATAGATGCTGAGAAAATCCCTGCAAACAATAGCTCTGAAGTAGTTGCTAAAATCAAGTGGGGTGATCTCGAGGGCGATGGTTTGGCACTCCCTCGTGCTAACCTTGTCAGTGCCAAAATCAAGTTTGGTGCTATTGGGGATGATAATCTGGTGGTCTCGAGTGAGCATGGGAATGGTCATAAGTTTGTTTCCTCTACAAATTTACAAAAAAACACGTTGGTTGCAGAATCTGTGGATGCTAAGGATCAATTATGTGAAGATAAATGTAAGGAGGTGAATATAATCTCTTCTGAAAAGGCTGAAGAGCCAATTTTGAATGAAAAAAAGCTTGATCTTGATAACAGTACTTCGAATTGCAAGGATATAGAAACTGAACACGTTGAAGTAGTAGCTAATGATAGTTTAAGTGCCAGTCCTTCAGCTGGTGAAGAGGCTGCGACGGTGGAGAAATGTCAGACACCTGTTATTCTACCTGAGGTAGGTGACCATGAAATTCCTGAAGAATCAGTGATAACTGGGGATTCAATTGAAGTTCATGTTTCCGAAGATAAAGGGTTAATTCCACCGAAGAGGGATCATGGAATTTCTGAGGTGTCTACTTACACAGCCTCCGATGAGGACCATGAGGGTCCACAATGTGGTATGATGCATGATATGTCAAACTCACAAAATATGAGTGCCCTTGGAGAATGTGACACCGATGAAAGCAAAGAAAGGTTTAGGCAGCGGCTTTGGTGCTTTCTTTTTGAGAATCTTAACAGGGCTGTGGATGAACTTTATCTTCTTTGTGAACTAGAATGCGATGTAGAGCAGATGAAAGAGGCAATTCTTGTTCTTGAAGAGGCTGCCTCTGATTTTCGTGATCTAAGCACTAGAGTGGAAGACTTTGAGGAAATAAAAAGGTCGTCATCCCAGATGATTGATGGTGTGCCCATTACCTTGAAGAGCGACCACCGTAGGCCTCATGCTCTCTCATGGGAGGTAAGCTAGCTCTCATATACTTCTTACAATGTGACAAATCAACTTCTAATATAACTGTTTGGTCATTGCTGCATGCAGGTTAGAAGAATGACAACTTCAGCACACAAAGCAGAAATTCTATCGTCATCTCTTGAGGCGTTTAAGAAAATTCAACAAGAAAGAGCTAGCTTGTGTGCAACTACTGATGATAAACTTTTGGGGCCTCAGTACCTAAATCTCCGATCTGGTGGTAAGCTGAATAAGTTATCTGCCATAAATGATGGGAAATTTAATACTAAAGATTCAATAAAGAAGTCAGGAAAGCAGAATGGAGGTTCGGATCTTGCTGAAGCTGACATAAATGGAGGAAAAGGCAATACTGAGTCAAGCTGTTCAAGCAAAACAAACTTGGTACAAAGTGCACGTGCCCCGCATAATGCATCTTCCTCTGTTGTTAATGCATCTAGGCTGCCTCCTAGGGATAGTTCTGCTGCTGGAAAGACTAAGAGTAAACAGTTTGGATGCGAAGCCGAGAGGCTGCTCCCTAAGAAAGATAAATTGTCAACAGAAGGTGGTGTTGAAAAATTCCCCAGATTGACGGATCAATCCAAAAAGGAAATTCCTCTATTTGAGAAAGATAAAGAAAAGAGGAACTCAGCTCCATGGAAATCTATGGATGCTTGGAAAGAGAAGAGGAACTGGGAGGATGTACTTTCCTCTCCTTCCCGTGTCTCTTCTCGTGTATCACGTTCACCTGGAATGAGGAGGAAAAGTGCTGACCGTGCACGTATGCTGCATTATAAACTAATGTCTCCTGAGAAGAAGAAGAAAACTGCTCTCGATCTGAAGAGAGAAGCAGAAGAAAAGCATGCTCGTGCTCTGAGAATTAAAAGTGAGCTAGATAATGAGAGAGCTCAAAAACTTCATCGAAATTCAGAAAAGGTGTATCGAGCTAGTGAATTTCACGTTGTTCGCAACTTGAAGTTACGTGAGGGAATATATGCTCGTCATCAACGCAGTGAGTCTCGTCACGAAGCTTTTCTGGCTCAAGTTGTAAAGAGAGCTGGTGATGAAAGCAGTAAAGTTAATGAGGTTCGTTTCATAACTTCCTTAAATGAAGAAAATAAAAAACTTAGTTTGCGCCAGAAGCTTCATGATTCAGAGTTGAGGAGAGCTGAAAAACTTCAAGTGATAAGAACTAAACAGAAAGAGGATATGGCAAGAGAAGAAGCTGTTTTAGAACGGAGGAAACTCATCGAAGCTGAAAAGTTGCAGCGTCTTGCTGAGACACAGAAAAGAAAGGAAGAGGCTCTAGTTAGAAGAGAAGAGGAACGCAAAGCATCAAGTGCAGCCCGTGAAGCAAGGGCCATGGAACAACTTCGTAGGAAGGAGGAAAGAGCTAAAGCTCAGCAGGAAGAGGCTGAACTTCTGGCCCAGAAATTGGCCGAGAGACTTAGTGAAAGTGAGCAACGCCGAAAGTTTTACCTGGAGCAGATACGAGAGAGAGCTTCTATGGATTTCAGGGATCAATCTTCACCTTTATTCCGCCGAACTCTGAACAAGGAGGGTCAGGGAAGATCTTCATCGGTCAACAATGGTGATGAGTATCAAGGGACCAACTTCTCAGGCTTAGGAGGTTCTACTCTTGTGGCAAGCAATGTTACAGCACAACATTCAATGAAGCGGAGAATCAAAAGAATTCGGCAAAGACTTATGGCTCTAAAATATGATTTTCCTGAGCTTCCTGCTGGTGCTGAAAATGCTGGCATTGGATACAGAATGGCAGTGGGAACTGCAAGGGCAAAGATTGGAAGATGGCTTCAAGAACTTAAAAGACTCCGGCAGGCAAGAAAAGAAGGGGCTGCAAGTATTGGGTTAATAATTGCTGAAATGATCAAGGTAATTCAGTGCAAGAATTACAAGTTTTTATACTGTGTAGCCAGACATGGGATGCTAATGTCCTGAATTTGGTACTTTGCATTTAACATGGGATTAGTGAGTATTTTTTCTTACCAAAAAAGTTGCTTATTATGTTGTACTATTTTATCAATCTGTGTGCTTGGAAATGCCTTATGGTTATATGACAGAACACTGGCTTTTAAGTTTATACTCTTTGGAATGGTTATGGTGACTTCTACACTGATCCTGATTTCCTTTTTTGTGGATATAGTATTTGGAGGGAAAGGAGCCTGAACTGCAGGCTTCCCGCCAAGCTGGTTTGCTTGATTTCATAGCTTCTACTTTACCTGCTTCTCATACATCAAAACCTGAAGCCTGCCAAGTGACAATACACCTTTTAAAGCTTTTGAGGGTGGTGTTATCAGTGCCTGCAAACAGAAGTTATTTTCTTGTACAGAATCTCTTACCTCCTATCATCCCGATGCTGGCAGCAGCCCTCGAGAGCTACAT
This sequence comes from Cotoneaster glaucophyllus, assembly GCA_036320875.1. Classification (NCBI taxonomy): domain Eukaryota; kingdom Viridiplantae; phylum Streptophyta; class Magnoliopsida; order Rosales; family Rosaceae; genus Cotoneaster; species Cotoneaster glaucophyllus. Next base: position 25,773,816 of record CM070065.1, on the reverse strand, counting down.
AAAGATGGCAGTATCCTTGAACCTTTCGGCTAATGTTAATTCCCTATCAAGCAAAACCTCAGCTGAAAATTTTGAATCGATGTCTGAGGTTCTGGATGGTTATTTATGGACTGTGACAACAATCATCAGTCATATAAGTTATGATGAACGACAGCTCCAAATGCGGGATGGCTTGCTTGAGCTGTTGATTGCCTACCAAGTTATTCAACGGCTGCGAGATCTCTTTGCACTTTATGATCGGCCCCAGGTGGAAGGGTCTCCATTTCCATCTTCAATTATCTTAAGTATAAATTTGTTGGTCGTTTTAACATCCAGATCTGAAATCAATTGCTCTATCGATTGGGAATCTGTGCCTATTGAAACAATGGTAGGAAATGGATGTGAAGAGGCTAAATTTGCGGAGGGTGACAGCATTGACTTTCTTCCTATCACTCAGTCCTTGGGAGATTCTAGACCTCCATTATCTGTCGTCAATGGTGGGAAAGCTGTACATCTACTAGGTGTACCCGAGGAAAGTCCATTAAATGAATCATGTCTGATAAATAAGTCTGCTGAGTCAGTATCCTCCATTAAGGATAGTGAGAAAGAGCAGTCTAGTAGTTTGGTAGAAGGCAGGAACGCTAACACAATCAGCACAGATTTTCCAGATGAACCCCAGAAGATTCCAGTAGTGGATGTTATGGAGCCTTTAGGATCACAAAAGGACGAGAAACCCTTGGTAGTTAACGGTGCAGAACAAAAGAATGAAAACATTGTGAGCGCAGAGCAACCGGTAGCGTTTCTTCTTTCTGCTGTATCAGAGACTGGGCTTGTCAGCCTCCCTTCTCTATTGACATCTGTCCTACTGCAGGCAAACAATAGATTGGCTTCTGAACAGGTAACTTCTTGGTGCTTCCAATTTCTTCATATTTTTCAGAAAAAGTACATAAATAAATTGGCACTCTTATCATTTTGGCCTCTTTTAATAGCTAGTGCTTTTCTTATCTTGTTTGAGTGCCAAATGTTCTGTTTGTGTTTGGTGTCTGTGAAAAAAAGAGTTGTGGTGGGTTGACAGATCAAGGAAGACTGCTTATCTGTTTGCAGTGCTTTATACTGATGGTATCGTGCTCGTGACGTACAATTTTGCTGAATCCTAAGATGATTTCTATTCTATTTCAGACCTCAGATGCCCTTCCCTCTAATTTTGAAGACGTGGCAACTGGAGTACTGAAGGTGTTGAATAATTTGGCTCTTTTGGATCTTAAATTCATGCAGAGAATGCTAGTAAGGCCACTTTACATTTTCAATGTGATTTTTTAGATAGTATGCTCATTTTTTAATTTTCATTCAGAAACTATCGTGCGGTGAGCTTACCCTTCTTATACTCTGTGACTTTTCTTGCAGGCTAGGCCAGACCTGAAAATGGAATTTTTCCACTTGATGAGTTTCCTTCTTTCGCATTGCACCAGCAAGTGGAAGGCAGCTAATGATCAGGTTATAAATCCATGCCACTATTTGGTTTAATTCTTTACATTTGTTTGTTTTACTTGTATTTGCTCAAAGTTGAGCTAAACAATCCATGCACCTTTGTGCGATGTTTTGTGTCTCAGGTGGGGTTTCTTCTATTGGAATCTCTTTTGCTCCTTGGCCACTTTGCCTTGTTCCATCTCGGAAATCAGGCTGTCCTTCGCTGGGGAAAGAGTCCTACCATCATTCACAAGGTCAGTGAAGTCTTTGCCTTCAAATTTCTTATATCAAATTTTAATGGTAAAATCTAATTACTTAGCTGTGTGTGGCCAGGTATGCGATTTACCGTTCGTATTCTTCAGTGACCCTGAGTTGATGCCAATCTTGGCTGGTACACTGGTTGCTGCCTGTTATGGGTGCGAGCAGAACAAGGGTGTTGTTCAACTGGAAATCAGTACGGATATGTTACTCTCATTGTTACGATCTTGTAGAAATGTCTTGCCGTCAGCTAAATCCAATTCAAACTTGGACAATTCCCAAGCAGAGAGTGTTCCCCTAAGATCCGGGCGCAACAATGCCAAGAGCACTATAAGCACTAGGCTTTCTTCAGTGAAGGGTGGTGCTTCAGGAAACAGCTTGAGAATTGGCGGCAAGATGAAAAGCCATAGAGAAAGTAAAGCAACAAAGAGTCCCGAAGAGATGGCTGTGAAGGATAATCTTCCAGTTTCGGACACTTCCTCCGTGATGTTGCACTCTAGATTTCCTATCAGCTTCATCGATAGAGCAGAAGACTTCTTTTCCACTGGGATCCCTGGCGTCGATGAGGTATGAGCTCATGCACTGAAGAGTTATCCTTACGACAGATGACATCTTAGTTGTGTATGTGTGTGTGCATACTGAATTTTGTTTCTTTGGCATTCTGGCTTCATTTTCGAGTTGGAACATTCTATCCGAAATTTTGAAACAGCTACGGGATTTACGAATGTTAGGCATTGCCGGCAAAGGGTTAAAAACTCTTTGGTGTTGAGCGAGTTAAGCGAAAGAAATAAGTTACGAAACTTTTTAACTTATCGAAAACCTGTATCTTTGTTGGCCATATCAGACTGTTGAATGGCAACAGAACACACACGTTTAGAACAGCAAGCAGACTAAATTGTTTGCCTCTATGTATACAGAATTGACAGTATGAATTTGAACAATAAAGGATACTTCTATGTTCAGTTTTTTCTTGTTATTTCAAATAGCGCTATCCTCACTTACACATTCTACCATGTTTACTTAACATGAATGAGAGACGAGTTCTCGGTAATCGATCTGATTCTTGATTTTTAGGTATGGATTACGGAACTCAACTATCAAAAAACTTTGAAAGAACGTGTGTCATTTGATTGTGGTCAAAGGTGGGCTGAAATGACTTTAGTCTTACCAGACCCCACCAAGGATTAGTCGTATCTTCGAGGTGTGAGATACCTCAAGCTTTGGCAACAAAAAAAAAAAAAGAAAGTATGGTCTAGGGTTTATAGTTTTTAAAGCCAGTAACAAAAACGGTAGGGTTTTAGAGAAGAATGAGTCTCTCTGAGTCACTGACTCACTGGTCCTTTAGTTTCTCCCCTCCGGCACAATTCAATCAAACCAAGGAAAAAAAAAACCTAAAAATTAAACCAAAAAGTTTGAATCTTTTATACATGTACAAATATTGCTTTATATTTCCAGTGGAAATGCTTGTATTCGTATCAGCCGGCCGACGACAAGTACAAGGCAACTAAAACTACCTAAATCTGCAGCTTCAACTTAAACAGTCTGAAGTCCAGAAATTGAGTCCTAGACATCAAGGGTTCTTCTCAAAAAATCAAAACATTCGCTATTCGAAGAAAAAATAAATGAATTATACTCCTAACAGATGGCTATCTACCGTTGGAACCTTGTTGCTACTGGAGGGCTCGTCCAAGTCTTCGCCTGTAGTTGTAGTATCCAAGCGATTTTCCAATGAGTAGGCGCTCCCAGGAACCTTGACGAAAAGCTCATCCTCAATTGCATCCTCTTGCATAATCTCTATATGTTCCGGGCCCTAATAAAATCAGTTAACGTGACGTCAAAATTGCAAATTCAATCTAAGTGAACTTTAATGTAGTTCAGGCACAGGGAAATGAGCAGTTGCATCCTTATTACTAGTATTCTTACCGAAGAGCATGTTAGGAAAAAATAGAAAACATACCACTGGTTTCAGAACTTACCGCTAGATTAGTCTCCGTAGCTTTCTTTTTAATGTCGTTCATGATTGCTTTCAGTTTTTTCTTAGCCTGGATCCTTGTTGACAGCCGTTCAGCACATTGTGCTTTAGTAACGTCGCGATGACAGGCCACACAAAGTGTTCTCATGTTCTCTAGCCTGCATTCCCCTACACAAGTTTTGAACAAAATATAAAACTCAGAAAACCAAAGACTTAAATTCTAACCACACACAAATTGGAAAATATAGTATTTGCGCTGCGAAGCCAAAAGAAGGGTTCTTCAAGAATGATGTGGTATACCACAAATGAAAACAAGAGTATGAAGACTAGCATTTTAAGGTATGTTTTAACTACTTTTCTTAACATTCGATGACAAGATCACACTGTTTTTCAATAGGTATGATAAGAGAAACTCCATTTATTACGTGAACAAAACACTAATCAATAATATTATGAATTAGTGTAGTTTAAATCATCGGAAAGTTGGTTGGGAAAATCTGTGGTACAAATATTTGTGGGGAGAGCAAATTCTTGAAAGTCTTCTAAGAAGTAATTAGCACATACCTCCGCCTCGATAGACAGGAACAAAGTGGTCTGCATGCCATGCATTGCCCTCTTTCGGATCCTTAACAAGTCCATCCAGCCTGCACGACGTCAAATGATAATGTGTTTTGGTTTAAGGGAATCAGGGATATTGTTGGTACTTGAAAGTACAATTGTCACGTAATTAGCACAAGCATTAAGAAGAAAAAAATGAAACATTTTCTTCTAACTAGTTGCACGACAATTTCCTCCAACTTACGGTTTCTTCAGAGTTGCCACTCGTGGCGCAAATTTTTCAATGTACTGCCTCCTCATTACCAATGATAACGGTCTTAGGTGCTCAACAAGTTTATGACAATCTAATTGGCAAATTGTGCAGACACCACGTTCCAGTTGAAAAAGCTCCTGCAAATCAAAGGAGACAAAGCTCAAGAAAAAAAAACATGCTCCAAAAGTTTCTATTGAAGTTGTCTTGACTCTTGCCACATGCATAAAATCAAAATAGAAGAGAAGAATATGCTGAACTTGATTATCTCAAGTAACATATTTCATGTCCTTACATGACGAAGAGATCTGTTACTTGTTCGGATGCGGTATTCTTCGTAGCAGCTAAGCTGGCAGAACAGATCTTCAAAATATTCAGGTGTCTTGGCATTATGGCCCCTGAAATCAAGTAAAGTAAGTGTCCGAAACAAAAAGATCTATCCAGTATATGTAGATAAATTACGGACAACTTACGTGCATGGTGTTTGACAGAGTTTGCACAGAGGATCATCAGTCAGAGTAAAACCCTGAGTGTATTCCTTCTCCTTTTTTCCATAGCCACTACGTAGGTGGACTTTTTTCCACACAGCGTTTGATGGTAAAGGTTTGCTGATCTCAACAAAAGGTGTAGAGCGGCGCTTGCTTCCACCTTTCAGTAGTCCCTGTCAGAAAATAAAATGATTTGTAAGCATAACAGTACACTGCTGAAAAGACACTGATATGTATTATCAATAAATGCACAGAGAAAGGAGATCAAGTTTACTCCCACAAAGGGATATCAACAAAGTATGAAAATTCAGATTTGTAAAAAGGTACCCTGATGTCGTGGTTAATGCCTTCACACAGGTAGCACAACTCAATAGTCAAAGGAAGCTGCAAAGGCTTTCCAAGTAATTTTTTTTGTTCGATGGGCCTCAGTTTCTTCCATTCTTCAATGAATGCAAGAAGAGTGTGCAAATAACCTGGATTCTCCTTCAAAAATTTGAAAGAAGTTCCTTTAATATTGTCAGCAGCAGTGGAATTCAATGCCTCAAGTTCTTCTGGTCTAAAATTCTCAAAAAGTGGCCTTGGTCTTGAATCCTCTCCTGAGATGCAAGAATACAAGTGGATTCTACCAGTGTATTGGCTCACCTAATATCAAAGAAAGAAAGTTGTGATCAAATACTGTTTGTATAATTGCCACCATCTGTAATGCTAAAGTAACTAAATGAAGCCACATACAATTGAGGGCATCAATACAGATAAATCAACCAATCAGAAAGATTGTCCACTATCTGATTGTTTGAAACCATATCCATTAACCAGATTACAAGTTTTACCTCAAATCGCAAAGCATCTACTTGGTTGGTACTACTTTCTTTAGCTTCAATTGGCTGAACTGGTTCGGCGTCCTTTGATTTGGTTGCTTGACAATTGTGTTGGTGTTCCTGCAAATTCTAACTTATAAAATTGCTTCCTTTGACAATAAATTGAAAGGAAAAAGTCATCTCTTTCTTTTGAGTCAAGAAGAATTCGGATGTGCCTTTTCAAGTCCATCTTTGTCTTCACTGCTCGTAGAAACATCTCCTTCCAAGTTCTCTTCTGAACATCCCTTGTCCCCATTGCAATCAGAAACCACTTGCGCCTATTTCACCGATAAAGTTGTATGATCATGACCAAAAAAAAAAGAACAACTCAAAATGATGAAAATTCACTCTCATAAAGGAGGTGCAGTTAATACGCTTAGGTTTTACCTTGGTACTACTGTGCGTTTGGGATGAAATTCCATCACTATCATTGTGCTGTGCAGATCCATGTAGAATGTTTGCAACTAATTTATCATACGCCGGTATCATATGTTTGGCTAAGCAGCCAAAGTTAGGCAATTTTATTGACTCTCCAGAGACCTCATCACCTGCTGTCTTTTGCCACACATGATCTTCACAAGTAACAGCTCCACCTGACGTCTCAAAGAAAGAAATACCTTCGACCTGCCAAACCCAAATATGAAGTTAAATCCTACATTGCTTATGGCAGAATGGAAACCAAACCTGACTGCCTAAGCATTAGATATGTATTACGTTTTTTGAAATTAACCTAGTACTCATCTTGTTCTGTATTTCATTTTAGGAGGACAATTATGATATGAACATAGTAAAGAGGTTTAGAATCCAGTTAGAATTGAAAGGAACTTCCAAAAATGAAAAGTACCGGTATCTCTTGTATTGCATCATACTTCCCGTTCGTTGTAGATGAAACACGGTGCAAACTCTTGTTCAAGTTTTGCCAATGTGACTCGTCTATAGTATCCTACAACATGTTATACTCATCAGTAAAAGGGAAATAAAGAACACGTTTACAGAACTTTTATATAACAAAAGAAACAAGCACCTTTCCGCAAAATATGTATATGTTGACTGCATTTGTTTGCCCTCTCCTGTGAGCTCTATCCTCAGCCTTCAAATCAGAAGAATCATGCGCATCAAAGAGTCAATAACATATAAAATAGAGGAAGTTCAACAATGGGGCCTGAAATTAGTTTTTAATGTTTAAACCTGAAGCATCAATGATGGAGACTGAGGAAGCTCCAAGAACACAACATGCTTTGCTGATGAGAAATCAAGGCCAACACCTCCAGCAGTAATACCAATTATTGCAATCTTGACCTGAAAATTTGACACAATACATAAGTCAAAACACACAAATATATGGGGCAAAAGAAAGGATTCTTGGCTGTGACCTCAGCAAAATGTGCAACTCAAAATGCGGAAAGGATATTTGGTGTAGTTAGTTTGTAGGCACATCAAGCAAAATTGCCGAGGAAATAGTAGTATAGTATATACGAACCTCGGTAGATAGTTGGAATGATCGTACAGCTTCCTGCCTATCTGCGGCAAGTGTATTTCCATCAATTCGGACAAAAGTAATCCCTTTCTCGCATATGAACTCCTGATAATTCAGAACAAAACAAGACTAAATTGAGGAATTGATTGGACGGAAACATTAATAGCAAAGGCCACCATCCATTAACATGATAATCCATAATGTAATACCAACAGAAATAAGACAGAGTTCATGCGAGCAATTAGACAACGGTAATGAAATACTCATAAACATTACAATCATATTCCACCACTATATCCTTTCAACTTCAAATAACTAAACACACACTACCTTTTGAATAACTGGTCACAATGGCCCTAGATTGGAGCAGTAAACCCAAGTAACCCCACTTGAGCACTTTCACCACTAAAATACAACCATTCTCAAAGGATGAACAGAAAGCACAAATTTTGAAGAAAATCTCACCTGTAATCCGTCAAGTACTTTATGGTGATGCGCAAATATTAACATTTTGTGAGAACTGGAATCTGATTCCAAGTTTGCAACACCATCTGATTCTCCAATGAGTGGATGAATGGAGAGCCATTCCCGAAACCCGGCTAGCTTTGCAATACCTAATTCTTGGTAGGAAAGTTGCCCTGATCTGCGGCAACCCTCATTATCTGAAAGCAATAGGGTAAAAGAAAAAGAAAAATGAGTATAGGCAGATAAATAATAACACTAGCTGCACGAATTTTTTCTTGAAATGGCTTCTCCACCAAACCATCAAGGGGCATGAAATAAAAGAAAACACACGACCCTTTGGTTGCATGCACATATTTGAATGCAGAAAATATTCAAATTACCATTTGGTTCATCCAAATTTTCTGAAGATGCATTCTTAGTGGCACTTCTTCCCACCCTGACAGCAGCTATTGCTGAAGCTATATCTGATTTCTTCAGTAATACTTGTATAATCTGGCGGCGTTTGGGTGGTAGCTGAACCAGGACATGTTCCTTCAAGCGTCTTATCTACAATTAAGTGTGCAATTAAAAAAATGAGATTTGAACAAGAATAATCAAGGGTACAAAAGTCTAACAAAGTCCCAACCGTGTTAAAACAGCAGAAACACCTTGGTCACTAGAACAACATGTAAGTTAACTTTAAACCTACATGGAGTTCAAAGAGAGGACATATGCATCTTAAAGATAATATAAAGAACAAGAGCACACCATAACCGTTTGCTTCAGTAACATGTTCAACTCCTCCAAACGAGTGCCCTTAGAGAAATCCTGCAGCACAATCCCATGGAGTATCTCAAAACTTTCCTTTGTCACAGTAAATCGTTTTAGAAAAACTGATGCTAATAAAAGGTGCTAGCACAATTGCAAAATGTATAGGTAATATATAGATACGGGTTGACAGTAAGTTTAATTTCTCCAGAAGAAGAAATAACATCCGAAATAGTCAACCACAAGGCTTTTCAGGACAAAATGGAAAGGCCTTTTAGGCCATGGCCAAGAAGCATGAAATTAGGATCATGTTTAACTACGTGGCAGCACAAAGAGGATAATTTTCAACAAATCAATATAATGATGTGATCTTCAATATTACCTGAAAAGTTTTCCCTTGAACACCGTGGATATATTTGACGTCACAGTAAGTTTTGGCAAAGTCATACTTGTCTTTTCCCAGCAAACCAGGCCTATGAAAAAGAAAAAAAATAAAAACAAGATGTAAAGTAACCAATAAACCGAGAGAGAAGCAAGCAGGTTGATAGAGATATGACAGTGTGAAGATAACTTACCATAACATATCTATCTGATGAAAAATGTCATACGGCCTATGATCACCTAGGAAGATATACAAAATGAGACATTAGAACGGACTAAAGAGTGGTTAACTAGAGAGAAATACAAAAATAATACAGAACTGCAGACAATGCTGCCAATTTCTTCAAAGTCCCATGCTACAACCTTGACAAAGAAGGTGTTCCCGATAGTAAAACTATGCGCTTGACCTTTGTTGCAATGTCAAGAACAGTTTTTATCTGTAAATACACAAGATTTTATTAGCATATAGTAAAAGCTCCCTGCAAGTATAGTATACTTAATTAATTACTATGAATATTCACAAAAAAGCAATCTAGGAGACTAAATTTGAATGAAAGCGGTATTCCTCGTATTCCAACTTTTGTTCATACTAGCATCTTTAAGCTCCCAGTCCATAGAATTGATGACAAAAATATGCAGAAACAAGCAAAGAAATTTATGTTCCCTTACATTAAGTGTATAACACCCAAATTGCCATCCAAAACCAAAGACCTCAAAAGATAGAAAATTCATAAATTATTAATTTTAATTTCCAGCGTAGAGACGCTGCATTATATGGTACAGGCAACAATAATAAGACACTCTAAATCTTGGAGCACCTTATACGGCCAATTTCTCATTAAACCATGTGTTATAAGAGTCCTCGTAACCGTTGATATTTGGCATGATAAGAAACATGCTTTACCTCTCTAGGTTCTGATGATTTCTTGGTACATCGTACGTGGTGGGATTCATCAACAACTAAGAGAGCCCATTCTCGTTCAAGCATGCTCTTATGCAACCGGTGGAGCATTGTGTAAGAAATAACCACAACTCTGGGCCATCTCTTTAAATTGGCAGGATTGTTTTCATGACCAAATACTGGAGTCACAAGACCATGTGAGAATCCATTCATGTTTTAGAAGTAAATCTATAATATATACACTTATAAATTAAACAAAAGTAAATTGGGAACAGCTAAAGTATGTACCTAGATGGATGTCAGCTGGCAAGCAAAACGGAAGCCACCGCTCTAGTTCTTCTGCCCAAGAGTAACGCAAAATGGCAGGGCAAACAACAAGTACGGAACCTTCATGCATGAAACAGCTTGCAATAGCAATAGCCTGGGTGGAAAATTGTTAGCATATGAAATTTCATTTACTCACGGCAACTTTAGGGGGAAATAGGAGAAAAAAAATTGAAGTGCAGGAGATACACCTGTTTGTGTATAATACAAAGTTCTATGTGTGTGTGCAGTCACTGTATGTGCACGGTTGTGAAAATGCTAAATAATATTGCAGATGTTATCAAAAGCACCGTTCTAGCACTCACACTCAATAAAACTACACTGCACTGTCTCAGTGCTGACTCAATGCACCCAAAAGGCAGAATGCAGTCAAAACCTAGCACCATGAATAAAAATCAAAAGGCATATAAGATCACTTAATAAAAAACTACCTGCAGTGTCTTTCCAAGGCCCATTTCATCTGCAATAAGACAGCGTCCACCTCTTTGCAAACCAAATCTAACACCCTCATGTTGGAAAGGCAAAAGTGCATCTAACAGCTTCTTCGGTAGCTTCCCAATGAACTCGTCAACCATTTCGTCCGACAAGTGTTCTGGCCTGCATGGTATCCATTTTCCCGCAACAAAAGAATGTGAAAGTCTCTCTACAACATTAAGAGTACCCCAAGGTATCTCTTCGGTGTCAATGCTCTTGCTGCTTCTTAGACATTTCAAGACCGCACTGTAATCACTCAGCTTATAAACACCGGCCTTTCCACCACCATGATTTTGCGTGTAATGGGATGGCATGACCTAAGACAATTCCATAACACCACAATTTAAACACAAAATCCTCACTAACGATTGAAATACATTTGATTATTATGATTTTCTTATTGAAGTAGCTTTACAAGTACTGAATACCGATAGGAATGGTTATATAAGAAAGAAACAAAACTCAATGCACTAAAAAATTTAGCCTTTTTCGAAACGAAACCACTAAAAATCAGAAAACTTTTATTCAATTTCCTTTCTCTATGTTCATTTCTGCCATTTTTTCGCCACCCAAACAAATACCTTTCGAAGCCTAGAAATAAGCTATTTTCGAAACCAAACCACCAAAATTCACAGAACCCAGAATTCAATTTCCTTTCTTTCCTATTTGTTCAACCATTTTTTTCTCACCGCACAAAATTAAAACAACAAAAACCCACTTAAACGACTTACATTAGCCAAGCAATCACTTAGTCTCCTCAAGCACTCCTCCTGCCCCGGAAATGCAAACCCTTTTACGGCAACTGGGGTGGCTGAGAAGGAGTCCGGGGAGCAGATTTCGAGCCTGACCCGGAACCTCGCTGGAAATTGGATATACGGAACCGGTTTGACCCGGGAAATTTCGGGTCTCGGATCGGGGATGCAATGCGTGGAGCTTGGGGTGAGGTCGGGAGAAATCTTTCGGCACTTGAAGAGTGACCATGGGTTTTGCTGCTGTTGTTGAAGATTGGAAGATTCGGATTCGATCAGCGCTTTGCGTTTCGCTAGTGCTGCTAATCGATTCGCTTCGGCTCGTCTTCTTTGTTCTTCTGTGATCTCCATTTTTGGGAATTAGGGTTTTGAGATTGGGGGAAAATTCCAATTTTTGAAAGGGCGGGAATGGGAACCCCAGAGAGAGAGAGAGAGAGAGAGAGAGATGAAGAAGGAGATAATTGGAACAAAATTCAACACGTGGTCTGCACGTGACACAACCCGTTAAAAAACCGGGCTAAACGGGTTGTTTCTTTTGTGTTCGGATTGTGTTGGACACGACCCGTTTTCTTAACGAGTTGACATAAATATGATCCATTAAGGTAATTGATAAAATCAAAATACAAATACGACTTGCAAATTTAACAGTCCAACATAACACAACTCAAGTCACTCATGAAAACAAAAAGTTTTTTTTTTTTTTGGTTGATGAAAAATCGTTATAAATGAACCCGTTAAAATTTAACGTGAATATTGAGTTTTTCGTTCGTGTTATCGGGTCGTACATAATTGATGAAGTGTGCTAAAATTACCAAGTGCTTGAAAAGTTGAAACCCCAAAAAACAAGCAAACACAGATGCCTTTCAATGTTTGACAATGAACCCTAAACCCAATAACACACATCTACTAGTTCTCCCTCCAACTTCCATCAAATTGGACGATTTTTCTTCAACACTACATAGTATTAACTAATACGAAAAAGAATAGCCGAGATTAAACATAAAAAATCTAAATAATGGTAAAAATCAATTTTAACAGTTAAAATACCTGTAACATTGAATCATACGTAGCATTGAAATCTTACCCGAGAAAATTCTTCAATAAATTACGTTCTAATTTGTTGCTTGCTTCCTCTGGTGGGCCAACAGAATCCAATGTTGGTGTCCAGTGTTATACCATTCCCATCCAATGGAATAAGGACAGCTACAAGCATGGAATGGTGATAAGCAAAACTTCAAGAACACTACTGCATCTTCAAGTGATTTCCACACATTTTTTTTCGTCGTCCACACCCCAAAGTTAATTTTTAGTATTCGGATTGAAGAAATCAAAAGATATAAATGAAGAAGGATGTTCAGAAGAAGGAAAAGAGTGCGGAAAAATCATGTTTCCGAATATAATATGAAAATTATGAAGGAAAAAGAGGGCCATAGAGTTAAAAATGGAAGAATCTTGCTAGTTTAGGTTTATGTGCATGTGCCTGTGGTGTTGTATTTTGGGGAAAATCCTTTGCTTCTTCCTGCACGGATTCATGCAAACTGCAAAGCATATATTTTCCCTTTGCTTCGCTTTGCTTCCATGTTTCTCCCTGTTCATGACCAAAATTCTGATATAAGCAATAGCAACACACCTTTGCTTCTATTTTTCTTGGCAGCCAAACAGTAATCTGCTTGAAATCCAGGAAATTCGAGAGCGAAGAACCGGCAACAGAGGTTTCTGAAGAAAGAAAGCTGCCGGCCCAACAAACAGAATCTCTGTAGGTACTAATCTGCATACTATTCTACTATTTTTTTTGCCTTATATGTATGTAGTTAGAGTTGAACATTTTGTCCAAAACAGAATGTTACGTTATCGAAAACTGAATGTTATGTTCAATTCTGTGGCTTGAGTTACAAGAAAACTCAAAGAACTCCCACTGATTTACTTTTGTACATAGCAAGGGGCAAAACTGCTTCCCGGGCCAGTGTTTCGGAGGAAATGAGTCATTATTCTGATGCACAAGATATCGAGTTTGCAACTGCGGTTGCAGCAACTGCCTTTTCCATTCACTCGAATGAAGAATCCAAATTACAGTATCAAAAAGGGACGAGGGAAAGCATTCCGATCTCAAGGACCAAGAGTCTGCAGGATCTGATGACTGAGCGGCCAAACAAGGAAGCAAGGAATGCTGGTACTTGACTATTTATTTTTTTGGTGATAAAATGTTTCGGAGAATTAACAGGTTGTATTCGTGATAGGTGAAGTTTCAATGAAAGATCAAAGAGCACCGGAGGGTGCTTTTCCATCTAGGTACCCGAATCGTGCATCCTCTTCAAGACCTTCGACTCCAGCAAATGGATACCAAAACCAAAAGGGAAGTTCAGACAGACGTAATGCTGCGGACGCAAAAGCAGATGCTTGGGAGAGAGCTCAGATGAAAAAGATTCAGAGGCGGTAAAGATTAAATGTTTTATGGGGAAACGATCTCCGCACACCCCTTTTCTCCTTTTACATGTCCTCATTATTTTGTGTCCTTTGATTCTCCATTGATTGAATCAAAGGCCAGAAATAAACAACTGGGGTGCGCTGAGGGGAAAAGGCGCGTGCCGAAGTCAGTAGTACAACATAATCGTTGTTGATAGAAGATGGATTCAGTTATTTCCTTTTGAAATGGTAAATTATACTATTCAGGTATGAGAAAGTGAAGGCTACAATTGTTGCTTGGGAAAATGAGAAGAAAATGAAAGCAAAAGCTAAGATGGAGAGGAGAAAGGTACGTTGCAACGATTCTTGTTTTTTGAATTCAAAGTTTGCGAACGCCAATGAAGAATACCGCTGAAATAGTGTGTTGAAATTGCAGAGTGAAATTGAGCAGAAAAGAGCAAGAAACATGCAGCATTACCAAATTAAGCAAGCAAGAATTGACCAGATAGCAGGAGGAGCAAGGGCACAAGTGGAAGAGAAACGAAGAAATGAAGAGTCGAAAGTGAAAGAAAAGGTGAAAAGGACTAGGTCAACAGGCAAGGCTCCTACTACATGTTTCTGCTTCACTTGTTACTAGAAAGTGAATCGATCACTCGATCTTCTGTTGATTAAAATCTGTATATGTTAACCACATTACGGGTACCTAACAGTATATCGATCCTAAATCATTTTAATTTGTACATGATGTATAAAAATTAATTGTGTGTTGAATCTGCTAATCAAATAAAACTATATATTTGGCTCTTTCGATTCAAAGACTTGAGACAGCAGATTTTGCAGGCACAAGGAGTTAGATACCGGTTCAATCTGCTACTTCATCTAAAATTCTCAAACACTACAAAAAAATTCCTTGTTATAATTTTGCCTCTGCAGGCCTAAACCATGAAAAGTATTGAAATGGATTACTTCAGGGGGAAAGAATAAGGTCCAAGATTTTGACTTGGATCAACGCGAGTCACGGGACATTTAGGTATAGTTGTAAGATATCTAATGAAACCGTCGCTGGAATTGAGATCTCATTCAACGAGAAAGATATCAAATATCTAGGTAAACGCTTCCCTCATTTTGAGGGCAAGGGCACAATAGGTGGACCATTATGCTGGACTAAATTACCCTAAACCCTAAACCCTAAGCCCTAAACCATGAACTTTGAAATTACCTCCCACCACAAGATAACTGCATCCGCCAAAGGCGACGTTGTTTCCAACAGCTACCTCCTCATCACATCTTGCCCTCATACTTTGGACTGTTATTTTGGGATCTCCTAATATGTTCATCAAGTTATAAATATGCATCTCATATTGCAGCAAAAGTGAAGTATTGCCAATCGTGTGTGGAAATCTTTTCGAACAATTTCATATGACACAACTTTAGCTTCAATCAGTCTATCTGTGCATCACATGCTCCTATCTCTTCACGTCGAGCATTTTTGTTAACTTAAGCCAGATTGATCAAGAGGCTGGAAGCCATCCAATTTCGAGCTTTCGAGTTTTCGCCACCCTAGCTAGCGTCGTCGCTTCATGTAAGTCTCTCTCATGGTTATTAAGCATGCATGACTAGTTTTAAGTGGACCTGAATGTGAAATCACCATCACAAGGCAAGCTCCAAAGGCTAATACAAGTTCTGTCTGCTAATAGAGCTTAATGATTCAGAAAATCCAAGAGAAGAAAGAGAAAGTGTTCCTGGAGATGGAGCAAAGTGGCCCTAGCTGCCATAGTTATGTTAGACAAAAAACAAAATGTGGCCCTATTTATCAAGCTAATCACTCACCTAGGCTACTCTAGCTAGCAGAGAGTCAGATACCAGACCATCAATGAGATGGAGAGAAAATGAAAGACGTTTGTCCAAATTTGATCAGTTCTAATGGCCCTAAGTCCGAATCCACATGCACATAGATTAAATGTAGTTTAGAATATCGCCTTCTCGAAAAAGAAAAATTCAGTTCTCATGAAATAGGTCAAACCTGAATAAATCATTGGCTCTTATATTTCAGCACACATAACTCTGCAAAAACATGCACCAGATTCTTCAGCCTGGCTAGCTCTTTTTTTTTTCTTTTTTAAAACATCATCTGGTCTTTTCCTGTAACAATAACGCATAACAGCTTGCAAGAGATGTTTATGACTTGTAAATTACCAACTAGCTTTTAGCCTGACAATTTAAAAAAGAAATACAAAAATTGTAGTCAAGTCACACCCTGCGACTACAAAAATCGACATAGATGACTGGTTACTCAATGGCCAATAACGTCAAAAAGCCACGGCCCCGTCATTTGGCCTATGAAGGAGGGCCACGGATGACGCACACATACACACACGCACACACGCACACAATATAATATATATATATATATTGTGTACAAATTCCTGTAAAAGTTATTGTTGGTCTCAAGTGGCAGCACAAGATAGAGAGGGAGATAGAGATAGAGAGAGAGATGGCCATGAGAGGACTCAAATTGTCAATTTTCAACCAAAACTGATCTATCTGTTAAATTTAATGTGTTCATATAACTTGCATGATATATGATATAAATCAACCAAACAAGAGGTTGTCTTGAACTTTGAGGCACTGCAAAATGTGAGATTGTCGACTTATCAGCGGCTAAATGATTAAAGGATAAACTATATTTTCACCAGTTCTAGTACCCTCTCTCTTTTAAGATTTAAAGAAATTTTGATCGGAGTTACGAAATTTGTGTTGAGAGTATCGATCGACAAAGGATGAAGAGTCTAGCATGGTAACTTGGTATTAGAGTAGACTATTCATGTAAAATTAGTCAAACGCAAAAGACTCTGTAAGTAAGGTGAGGTTGAGAGTATCCTACACGAAATGACTTGAAGACCTCGATCTATATTGGTTTAGGGCAATTGCTTATGAAATTCGTGTTGATGAGAATTTAGAGCGAACTATTCATGTATTAGGTGTAAAAGACTATGTACGTGACACTGAGAGTATCCTACGTGATTTGTGAAAGTATAAAAACCTCACGAAAAGAAAAAAACAACAAATGACTTTAAGACCCTTATCTAAAATGGTCCAGGGAGAGGCAAAGCATATATTTTTTTTTCTCCATTCTTCTTTTTAGCTACCACATGTTTTGTGTAAAATCTCCATCACAGCAATGTGAGTGTGACACAAAAAAGGGACCAGAAAGACAATGAAATACTAAGAGAGAGTCCAAACTAATATCTCCAACTCATTCATTTGTAGAGAGAGAGAGAGAGAGAGAGAGAGAGAGAGAGAGAGAGAGAATTATATAGAGTAGTACTGTGGAGTTCTGATTTGGAATACGATTACGAAAGACTACCAAGAAATAACAAGTCGAAGGAGAAGAGAAAAAACAGATATCCTCCATTCCTCCTCACGTGTGCATGCATCATGCAGCAGCAGAACCACCCCAACGCCAGTCGTCTTGTCCCTTTGTAAGCACCACTGTTCATATTTTTTTTCATAAACCTTTGAATTTTTTGTTGATTATTTATGTAATTTTCTCTCTTAATTTCTGCTTTTTTATATGGAGTTTTATTTTTTTTATCAATGTGTAATTGTGTATGGGATAATTAACCAGAACTTGGTGTTTTTTTTATTCTTTTTCAATGCTATTTATACCAGTAGAATTTATATGCTTCTCTTTTCTCATACTATCTCTTAACTAGAATCTAAATGTACTCAAAACCCTTGAGTTGTAAAAAACCGAGTTACATGCTATAATTAATCCTTCCTTTCGTAACAATTATCATTCGTGGAATTGAATTATGAACCTCATCTCATAGATTGAAGAATAAATATCATTAGTCCAAACGGTTATGCACTTTGGTTTCAAACATTGAGTTTTTAGTCAATTAACTTATTTTTAGACAGTACAATTCATACTCTTTCTTTTTATCAAAATATTTCATTTTATATTAGGATTTTCTTGCTCATTCACACATATACTTTGGATTTACAGGTCTAATTATGACGTTACAGAGCTAAAATTGGAAAACGGCCAGTTGGCCATGCATGAGCTTGGTGCGCTTCTTTGTACAGCCCAATCAAAGCCCACATGGAGCAGGAGCAGGGCTTGTGACACACTGGAATCAGTTGTCGATCAAGCTACATGCCACAAACGTGACCCAAATATCATCCGCCATGACCAGACCCCAGCCAACACAAGCTCAGTGGTTGCATCCTCCGGCGGAACATGGACCGACAGCTCTGTCCAGGTGCCGCCGGCGCAGGGGTGGATAAGAAAACGCAGTCGATCAGATTCCGGCTTCTTCGAGAATAATTTTAGTACTAATAGCATTCATGAAGAACATGCAGATCCCAGCAGTTGTGCAAGTCCTGGTGCTAGTGTTAGATTGTGCAGGGACAATCATACAACTACCTCTACGTTAGTTTCTTTTGAGTCTCCTCCCAGTTTGAAGACCAAAAGCACCGACGAGGATTCGGCCTGTCACGGAGGACTGGTAAGATACATGTACATATTCTTTGAGGAGTCGTACATTTCAAATGATGCTATGCTGCATGTATCACATTTCTCGTCACATCTCTCACAACTTGTATCTTACAACTAGCAGGAAAACCGAGATGATGGCCGAGAAACCACCAAAGGTGGCGAATCAAGCCGTTCACACTCAACAAGACGAAGGCGAGCTGTTGCTGTTCATAATCAGTCAGAGCGGGTAATAATTTAGTTTCGGTCTCCCCCCATCTGATAATTTGTTTGCGGAAATCACTTCCCTAACTGAAACTAATTCCGCGCAGAAGCGAAGAGACTTGATTAACCAGAAGATGAAAGCGCTGCAAAGGTTGGTGCCAAATGCAAGTAAGGTGAGAAAATTTGATGAGTGCTTAATTATGATCATCATTAATTAATTTAATTTGGAGACGATGTTATTTTTGTGGTTGATTTTGGACTTGTCAAGTGATTAATTACAGACTGATAAAGCTTCAATGCTTGATGAGGTGATCAAATACTTGCAACAGCTTCAAGCTCAAGTCCAAATGATGCATAATCTGAGAAATTTCATGCCTAATGGCCATATGAATATGAATATGATGGTGCCTTTAGAAATGCAGCAGCAGCAGCATCTTCATCAAATGTCACTCCTGGCTCATTTGGGAATCGGAATGGGAACGCGCATTCATCCTACGCCGGTTGTGGCTGACGCTCTTCCTTCTTTCATGCCGCCATTTATGATGCCTCTGTTAATGCCACCACACCCTCCTCCTCAAGCAAAGCCTGAACCAACCAGCACGAATAATGGTTCAGACCCTCTACCTGATCCATATTGTGCCCTCCTAGCACAAGTACGTGTTTCCACATACATGTGCGAGGAAATGATAGCAAGAAACTCATGTTTGGAAGTACTTCTAGAATCGCTAAAACCATTTTCAGATAACCAAAAGTGTTTATAACAGAATGCTTACAAGTGTTTTATGCGAGAGCACCTGCTTTGTGCTTCCAGAAAGCACTTTCTAAAGAAGCATTGCTATTCGGGAATGTGATCTATTATTTTTAACTTTTGGAACTAATTTGAATAAAACTTGATTTGCAGCAATCAGTGAATATGGACCTGTTCAACAGGATGGCAGCTCTCTATCGCCAAGAAGTCACTCCAGCAACAGCAGCGTCAAGCAGCCAGCCGCAGTTAAACCATGTTCGAAGGAAGTTGAACTAACGAGGACTCACCTAGCTTCGGGAGATAATAGTTTACGTGATAAGAGGAATACTAATATACGATCTAGTCCCGGTAAAATGCGACTAATTCCAACGTTCTCTGAATTACTAATGGTCTTGTATGCTTGGACTTGTCAATTAAGTCTTAGAGATTATTTCTTCCTATATAATTTTGCTAAAATACCGAATCCAGATGATCGGAAGTCCACATCAAACATCCTGGAAAATGGATGCATGACTCTGTTAAAACCATAACAATTTTGCCCCACACTACATTTTCTGATGTGAGTTTTGAACCATAACAATTAATCTGGTCTCCAGATATCAACGTACTTATTCGTGTTACTGACGTTCTCGACATGTCACACGACAACGACTCATAACCAGCTATGCGGGCATCTATGAGAATGGCAGTCATACCATGGTCCCTAATTGTTCATTGCAAGCTTCGTAAATATGTAATTTCGATAAGCAGTAACTAATAAATCACCAACACACACGTTGCAGAAACATACAACAGAAAAATAATAGCAATAATGCACAACTCCTTCGGCAAACCAATCGGTATAGCAGTATACACAAGAAAAATGTTTCATATTCTCAGAGAGCCTTCTCACCTTGATTCAGTTTTCTCTTCACTTATGCCTCCGCAACTTCACAAGCTCGCATAACTTCATTCCCACGCAACCTCCAAAACTACTGCATTCTTGTTTTTTCATATATGTACAGAAATCATAACTATATGTTTTTGGTATATCAGACTGCATCTTCTGTGTCTGTTTCCGATGCCATGGATTTGGTATCCTGAAGCGAAATCACGGTCTCGAAAGCACCAACCAAGGCCTTGACTTTACTCTTCCTGGACTCAACAAGCCTACTGGCAGTCTCTTCAATCACATTATTCAACAACTTCTGCACATCCTTCCTTCCAGTCACACCTTGGTGTCTCAACACAACTTTCTCAGGACTCGTTTTAGTGCTACCATTCAACCCACTATCACCAGCCGCGTTCCTCCTCAAGCTCTTCCTTTGTGAACCTTCCACATCTCGTTTGAAGCTTCTCGGAACAACTTTCTCGCTTTTGAATTTACGACCATTTGACTGGATGCCATCAACTTCAATCCTCCCAAGGCTTCGACTTTTGATAAAAGCACCATTTGAGTGACTGTGATCAACTACTTTCCACCAGGGGCTTAACCTTTGGAATACTTCACCAATTGACTGGCTGTCACCGACTTCTTTCCTCCCGGCGCTTCCCCCTATGACACCACCTTTACCATTTTGGGTCTCCCCTGCCAATCTTACTCTCCTGAATTTGAGTATCCTTGTAGTATTGATCTCAGGCCTAATGTCAAGCACCCTTCCTCTCCTGAATGTCAGCTTTCGGGCTGAGCTGTTTTTACTTTCAGAGCTAAGTGTCTCAGACTTTCGAGGCCTAGTACTCTTGCCCACCTTCAAATTTGCTCTTTGATTACCAGTTTTCATTGCTTTTCGTTGAGAGGGGGCGCCATTTTCTTTTTTATGAGTGGACTTGGCTGGGGATGCGGACACGGATGATGATGATAAGGACGACGATGAAGATAAAGGTCTTCGAGTACTACGCCTCAAGCCTTTGTTTTTAGGGGAGGGAACAGTAGGTGAACGACCATAACCTCTATTTGCAGTGCGTTTCAAGTTTTTCTTCATAGTGGATGTAGGTGCTCGAGTGGTACCAACTCCCTTCCTAGCTTGTCTCGAGCTTTTGACTTCCGAGGATTGATGTGATGACGACGATAACTCAGGGGCATCAGCACCATTTGGAGTTGGTTCGACAGTATTAGACTCGATGACATACAAAAACTTTTCTGGAACATCCTTATTGCAGGGTCCCTCAGGTTCAACTTTTCGGGGACCGTTTTGATCTTTCATATGAGACAAGCCCTTAAGGTTCTTAAAGCTTCCAGCATTTTCATCGGAGACTCTCTTGACGGGGTGTTTGTAAGTCAAAGAAACAGTTTCAGGCTCTAACATCTTTTTCTCAACCAATACAGGAGTCCTCGGCGGTTTGCTTCTGTTTTTTCTATTGACACTGCTGCTCAAACCTTCCGGTATTTCCTTGCCTTTTCTAGTTCCACTCTTTCCTTGATTACTTGAACCTTGTCCTGTGCAAGAAGATGACTCTACTTGCTCAGGCTTCACCTTTGAACCGATGGAACCTTCCATTGAAACTTCAATCTCCTTAATGGGAGTTAAAACCGTTTTTGAAGAGACATTTTCTTTCCTTTTTGATGATAAAACTCTTTTCTCCATGACACCAGAATGATTAAGTTTCCGTGCTTTAGAATCTGGAGAAGGATTAAGACTGACTGTTGATATCACTTTTGAATCGGTCGAATCTTCAGCAGAAACATCTATATCCTTATAGGGAGGTGAAACTCTTTTCTGCGTGGCAATAAAATTCTGGGACTCGGAATCTGGAGAAGGCTTATAATTGATTGTCGATGTCACCTCCAAATTGCTCAGGCTTGGGTCTGATCCTGGGAAAGAAGATTGATCTAACTGCTCAGCTTTCATCTTCGAATCAATCAACTTTTCCATACAAACGGCTACTTCCTTGGGAGAAGAAACTTTCTTTGAAGATGCAGTTTCTTTCTTTGTCGATGATGAACCTTTTTTCTCCATGACGACAGCGTTATTAAGTTTCCAGGTTTGGGAATGTGGAACAGACCTCGATCCAGTTGTGGATATTGCCTTCGAATTTCTCAGGCTTAAAGCCGGTTCTGGGAGAGAATATGGCTCTGATTGCACACGCTTCACCTTCAAACTGGAGGAATCTTCCATAGAAACATCAATATCCTTGGAAGAGGATGGAACCTTTTCTGCAGAAACAATTTCC
This sequence comes from Cotoneaster glaucophyllus, assembly GCA_036320875.1. Taxonomy (NCBI): domain Eukaryota; kingdom Viridiplantae; phylum Streptophyta; class Magnoliopsida; order Rosales; family Rosaceae; genus Cotoneaster; species Cotoneaster glaucophyllus. Next base: position 25,751,466 of record CM070065.1, on the reverse strand, counting down.
TTCTTCCTCAATGACAAAACTTTTTTCTCTGTGATGGCAGAATTGTCAAACTTCTTGGTGCCGGAATCAGGAGAAGGCCTTTGATTTGTAGTGGATATCTGTTTCCTCTCTTTTGCCGATTTTCGCATTGCGGCAGTTGCATTTTCTTCAGAAGCATTTCTCACTCCATATTTGCAATAATCATGGCAGGAACCTGTTGGAGCTCTGAGATATCGGGAAAGAATCCTTCTACCACCCTGTGGTTCCATTTCAAGTGGAATCCACAGAACAGAGTTCCTGCTGGTATCCCCAGCATTTGGTTCCATTTTCTGTGGGACCGCTGGCATAGAGTTCCTTCCGATACCACATCCATTAGGTTCTATTTCCTGTGGGATCACTCTGATAGAGTTCCTTCTAACATCACCACCATTAGGCTCCACTTCCTGTGGGATCACTGGGATAGAGGTCCTTTTGATATCAGCAGGAGGATCTACTTTCTCGATGGAGCTTCTTCTGAAATCACTGGCATTAGACTCTATTTCCTGTGGGATCTCTAGGATAGAGTTCTGTTTGATAGCACTGCCATCGGGTTCTATTTCCCGTGCGACAGTTGCAATAAAGTTCCTATCATCATCGCTGAGATCCATGTCCTGCGGGACCACTGGGATAGTGTTTCTCTCGGTAGAAGGAGAATCAACATTTCCAATAGAGCTCCTTCTGATGTCACCACCATTGGGCTCTATGTCCTGTGGAATCCCTATGACCAAATTACCTCCGACATCACCACTCTTGGGATCCATTTCCTGTGGGATCACTGGGATAGAGCTCATTTTGATATGAGGAGGATCAACATTTCCGATAGAGCTCCTTCTGCTATCACTGCCATTGGGCTCTATGTCCTGTGGAACCCCTAGGACAAAGTTACATCTGACATCACCACCCTTGAGATCCATTTCCGGTGGGATTTCAGGGATGGAATCCCTTCTGATATTACTGCCAACGTCACCCCAATTGGACTCTGGTTCTTGTAGGATCACAGGGATACCGATGTTCTCTACTTCCATTATGAAGAAGATTACATAGCAAACTGACAACCCTGTAAAGAATTATAATTTCCCAAGAAAGAGTGAGTGAGATAACGCTCCCAATAGTTCCAGAACAGAAAAAAAATGCAGATTTCATTTTATATCATGAACAGAAACGAAAGCTAGCAAAATAAGTTAGAGATCACATTGTCATCCAAATAAATTCACTGGTTCTCGAAGCTTTAACATTTATGGTGAGCGTTTTTAGTACTCCTAAGAACTTGTCACTGCCACATCGCCTAAAATTCATCGAACACCAGATAATCGAACATTCAACCTCCTAATTCAGATGGGATGCCCTTCAGATACCTCATGCATCAACTTGTGACATTCTACGATCAACGTATCATTTGTGCACCCAAATTCTAAGTCTGTGAAATCCTAGTTGCTACTTGTTAGGATCAAAGTAGCAGCCTCACACACGTTCTAAGAAGATTAATTCAACTGTCATTGCACAAAATGCTTAACACAACCTCATGCGAACATTTCGAAAGATTTCAAATCACCCTATTAAATTGTTAAGCAAACACACCACCTAACAGCTGATACAAAGAGCAAGAGGTCTAATGCAGATATGTAAGACATTAGACATACCATGATTGGTCTCCTCGGAGAATTAGTCTCGATTACCGAGCTCGTTGTTCAAAACCTGAAAAACCATACAAAAAAGGTACAATCAAGATGAATGCAAAACCATCTATGATCTGCATTTTGCAAACAACAATACCAAAACAAGAACAATGTATCTCATACATCACCAAACCGTCGAAATGATAACGGTAACCACAACCAATTCAATTTTTTTTTCTTTGACACAAGCGATATTCTACACTAATTCATCAAACCACGGAGATGGGGATTCAAACTTGGGTGCAGAGACATGGATTCAAAATTTTCTTATTAAAGATGCGAAGAAAGCATATTTATGATGAGATGTCAAACATTTAGGAAAACAGAGACTAGCCCATTTGCAGTTTCCACACAATCATTCATTTCATACAAAAACAAACATAAAAAGTCCATATTTTCACATCAACCATGAAACTAAAATCACAGAACACACAAAACCCATCTGCAATCCGGCACAAAAAATCACATTCCGCGGCGGAAAAAAAAAATCCAAAACTTGAACAAAGGATCAAAGATCGAACCTTTTTCTTGTGTATTTTCCTATCCCTTTTCTCAATTACAAGAGGAGAAAAGACCGCAAAAGGGAGCTGCACAAAATTGGTCGTCCCTTACAAAACGTAGCGATTTATTCGTCGTCGTTGGCTCTATGAGGATGAGAATGCGCGTTTGGGTTTTGGTGGCGGGTCGGCTGCCTTTTTTTGGCTGGAAAGAGAGAGAGCAGAGGTGGAGGAGAGAGAGAGAGTTCAAGAGAGAGGAAAAATGGCGGGTCCTAACGGTCTTTTTCTGGAAATACGATTGAGTGACCCGACTGTGATTCTGGGTTTAACGACAAACACGCGCCAACGACCGAATTTACCTTCCGTTTTTAGTTTTCTTTTCTTAATTTTTGGCCTGGGTTTCTATTGAATATAATTTGTTATAATTGAGGAGTTTTTATTTTTTATTTTTTTATTTTTTTTATTTTTTATTTTAGAGCTATTATTCCCACATCAATATCTTATCTTTCCATCCACCTTTTTATGAATTTTTTATATACAATTTGACAACTTATATTATGAGACTTGGTGTATCGAGTTGGATTTTCGGTAAACTAAACAATTTCTAAGCGACATGTGGGGTATCTTAAAAACTGAACAATTGTAAAAGGTCTATCTCTCAACCTTTTCTAAAATGTCACTAGACTTGGAAACCCTGCAGCTAGCTCTAACATATTGGACTTTTTCGTTACGAAAACTTAGACGTAGCTCATGCCCCTGATATACACAAGTAGAGATTAGCATAAAAATCGTGAAATCGAATTGAACCGCAAAAAAATTTTGTTGAAAAAAAAAGAGTTAACTTCGGTTCAAGAATCGGACAAAATTTTTAACTTAGGTTCAAGAATCGGACTGAACCGTTCATACCGGTTTCATGTTAGTGGAATCGCTCAAAACTGAACCGAATTGTGAATATAAATAATTAATTGGATTTTGAAATTTTTGTGAATTTCGACGGTTTGATCATGCTTCTCAATAAGAGTGCTTTTAGTCTTTCGTTTCTAGAATGTTAAATTGGTAAACCAAAATGGGTATGGTAAGCTAAATTTGTTAGTTATGTGTTTGTGAATTAATTATTGACATGATAACATTTATTAGCTTTGTGAGCCACTTCTAAATCATCTTTTATTGTAGTTCACCATTCCTTTATGATTTGTCATGCATTGTGTGATTTAATTACTACAAAAATCCTTTGACTCTTTTATGTTCTCTAAATTGCAAGATTAAAATGATTTAGTATTTGAAGCTGTAAACAGGTATGAACCGAAACTGAAACTGTCGTGAACTGGAGAATCATAAGAATTTGGCAAAGACTTATGGCTCTGAAATATGATTCAATGAATTGGAGAATCAGAAGAATTTGGCAAAGACTTATGGCTCTAAAGTCTAAAATATGATTCTTCATCGGAATTCAATATCAGAATTTTAAATGACAACATATCACACACATGTATAGAACACCAACAAGACTAAATTGAATGGCTCATAAGTGTTTTATACATTGTAGAGAGATTCAGATCCTCACTTGGTACAAGCTGGAACAGCCTTCAATTTCTTTTCACATTCAACAACTTTCTTGACCGTATTATGCTCCTCCTTGTTATCTGGGTGAAAGCTCACTGCCTTTCCTTTCCACAGACCAGCCTCTTTCAGAAGTTTCGCAGCCTTGACATCATCTTCTGTCTCCGCATAAAGTGGATTGTCATGGTTGAAAGTTGGAGCAGTGTTCTCCATGACCTTGGCCTCTCTGTGCTTCACTTTTACTAAACGCTGGGAATTAGGCCTTTTTTTGGATTTTGTAGGCACAGTACCAATTTTTCATGCGTTTCCATTCAACGAGAACACCATCCATTAGCTTTCTGATCTTGCCCATGTGATCCTGCATGCAATTAGATGAAAACATGTAAGTCGATTCATCAATCTATATATATATATATATATATATATATATATATATATATATATATATTAATATGGAAAGCATCAATCGTTTCAAGGAATAATTAACAGAGAAATGTAGTCATATATACACAGAGGAAGGAACAGAGAAGGTAAAAAGAGAGATGGATGAACGTACCAGACGTGAAGCTATCTCTGTACGTAGCTCTCTCCCTTCCTTGCTCTTTCTATAGTGTTTACTCTTTCCTTTGTAGCCAATTTCACTTGGAAATGCATCCTCTCTGGATCTCTTCCACCTAATCCTCCTCATCAGATTTCAAAGGCCCAGATTATTTGATGAAGATGATTAGGTGGAAGAGATCCGGAGAGGATCCATTTCCAAGTGAAATTGGCTACAAAGGAGAGACAGAGCACTATAGAGAGAGCAGGGAAGGGAGAGAGCTACGTACAGAGATAGCTTCATGTCTGGTACGTTCATCCATCTCTCTTTTACCTTATCTGCTCCTTATTATGTGTATATATGACTACATTTCTCTGTTAATTCATTCCTAGAAACGATCAATGCTTTCCATATTATATATATATAAATCGATGGATCGACTTACATGCTTTCATGTAATTCCATGTAGGATCACATGGGCAAGATCAGAAAGTTGATGGATGGTGTTCTCGCTGAATGGAAACACATGAAAAATTGGTACCATGCCTACAAAATCCATAAAATGCCTAATTCCCAGGGTTCAGTAGAAGTGAAGTGCAAACAAGCCAAGGTCATGGAAAACACTGCTCCAACTTTCAACCATGACAATCCACTTTATGCGGAGACAGAAGATGATGTCAAGGCTGCGAAACTTCTGAAAAAGGCTGGTCTGTGGAAAGGAAACGCAGTGAGCTTTCACCCAGATAAGAAGGAAGAGCAGAATACGGTCAAGAAAGCTGTTGAACGTGAAAAGAAATTGAAGGTTGTTCCAGCTCGTACCAAGTGAGGATCTGAGTTTCCCTACAATGTATAAAACACTTAATAGCCATTGAGTTTAGTCTTGTTGGTATTCTAAACATGTATGTGATCTGTTGTCATTCAAAATTCTGATATTGAATTCCGATGAAGAATCATATTTTAGAGCCATAAGTCTTTGCCAAATTCTTATGATTCTCCGATTCATTTATTCTTGTGTTGTAACATTGCTTGCCGAATTCTTCCCTGACCCTCCTTGTTCAGAGTTGGGTGCAATAACGGGGAAGATTATCTCTGAAATCCATAGAACCTTTCTCTCGTATCTGCTCCAGGAAAAACTTTCGGCATTGCTCACTTTCCCCAAGTCTCTCAGCCAATTTCTGGGCAAGTTCAGCCTCTTCCTGCTGAGCTTTGGCTCTTAATTTCCTCATCCCTACGAAGTTGTTCCATGGCCCTCGCTTCATGGGATGTGCTTCCTCTCCTCTTCTAACTTGAGCAACTTTTCAGCTTTGATGAGTTTCCTCTCTTCTAAAACAGCCTCTTCTTAATTGCCATATCCTCTTTCTGTTCAGCTCTTATCACTTGAAGTTTTTCAGCTTTCCTCAACTCTGAATCATGAAGCTTTTGGCGCAAACTAAGTTTTTCATTTTCTTCATTTAAGGAAGTTATGAAACGAACATCGTTAACTAAATTTATTGCTTTCATCAGTAGCTAGCACCCGTTTTCTTTTCATTTGGGACATCAATAGAATTCGCATCACTTCACCAGCTGTGTACATGTCACATCCCGACCCGGGGTCCACCACATTCCGGGCCCGCTCCACCACCGTAGCACGATATTGTCCACTTTGGACCTCGACTATGCCCTCACGGTTTTGTTTCTGGGAACTCAGACGAGAACTTCCCAGTGGGTCACCCATCATGGGAGTGCTCTCGCGCGCTACTCACTTAACTTCAGAGTTCCCATGAAACCCGAAGCCAGTGAGCTCCCAAAAGGCCTCGCGCTAGATAGGGATGGGAATATACATATAAGGATCACTCCCCTGGGCGATGTGGGATCTCACAATCCACCCCCCTTAGGGCCCCGACATCCTCGTCGGCACACCACGGCCAGGGTTAGGCTCTGATACCAAATTGTCACATCCCGACCCGGGGTCCACCACATCCCGGGCCCGCTCCACCATCGTAACACGATATTGTCCGCTTTGGGCACCGACTATGCCCTCACGGTTTTGTTTCTGGGAACTCACACGAAAACTTCCCAGTGGGTCACCCATCATGGAAGTGCTCTCGCGCGCTACTCGCTTAACTTCAAAGTTCCCATGAAACCTGAAGCCAGTGAGCTCCCAAAAGGCCTCGCGCTAGGTAGGGATGAGAATATACATATAAGGATCACTCCCCTGGGCGATGTGGGATCTCACAGTACACCATAATTTCCACGTACCTTTGGACGCTCGGATCTGAGCTTGTCCCAAGAATATCCATTGTTTCCACTTGTAGAGGTCCGACTACTCGAATGGTTAGAAGCTTTTTTTTTTCCAGAAAATCCGCCAACCCAACTCTGTAGAGAGAACTTTGAGCTACTTCTATTTTTCTACACAGGACACAAACAAGTCAAAAACAAAAATTTGGAAACACGTCAGTGACACCAGAGTTGATCGATTACTATCCCCAAAAAACATATAAAATCTGCAACATTTAGGTTGATATCTATCTACCAGTAGCACGAAAATGTTACATCTAATAACATACCAACGACAATGGAATCGATTTCATTGCTCCGATTTCCACTTACAGAGATAATATCTGAAAAATACGATCTTGACATGCAAAGATAAACTTGGTAGATGGTAATTAGAGCAAACAGTTTCTGGGTTTCATGCATTTCAGTGAATATAATCCAAAGATAATTGCTTTTTTTTTATTTTTTTATTTTTTTTTATTTTTTACCACTTCCATATCAGAAAAATAATCTCAACTGAATACAATAACCAAAATCCATTACTCTGCAATATTCTATTGATTGAAGAAAAGTAAGGCAAACAAATTACACCTTTTTCACTTCGAACCATCCAGAGCCCTCGTCATCTGCTGCTTCTCCAATGTTCTCCATTTCCCAATTGATCAAATCCCAACTAAATTCATCCCCAAATGAAAGACAAGGTGAGATGGGAAAGACAATTCGAGTGGTCCCAACCCTTACCTCGGTCGGAAAATAGTGATGTCTCGCCGGAAAGCATGGAGATCGAGGTTTGGGATCGAGTTCATAAGCTAGGGTCTCGGTCTGGGCTCGGGTGTCCCACCTCAGTCGCCTGAAAAAGTTAGGGGGTGGTGTTGTCTCACGGTGTTGGTTCGACGGAGAGAGGAAGAGTTGGAGAGAGAGAGAACCGGAAAAGATGAGAGGAGGAGAAAGTTTGAGGGACTTGGATTGTCCTTCCCATTTGAGGGACTTGGATTGTCCTTCCCATTTCATGCCCTTCTCATGCCATTTCATACCATCCCCATGCCCTCCTCATGTCCTTTCCATGCCCTTTTGATGTCCTCCTATTTCTGTGATCATGGTTAAGTCACGTCAACATTTTATATTGATTTTGCTTTTTGTTTTATTATTTCTATAAAAAAATCAATATAAAATATTGACGTGACTTAACCGTGACCACAGAACATAGGAGGGCATAAGGAGGGTATGGAATGGGGAGCGCAAACAATCCAAGTCCAAGTTTGAGGGAAGAGAGGGTCGAGAGGGACAAGGTGAGGTGGCAGCCAAGGATAGGTCCCAGAGGGATTTGGACCCTCGCCAGATCACCTCTCTAGGGATCCTAGGGATCAACGCATGTGGACCGTTGATCAAAAATCGTGCGGTCATAATTTTTTTCTTTTTTATATTTTTCATGCAAAACGAGACTGCTTTACTTTTAAAAATATAAAAAATATTTAATTGTAACTACACGATTTTTTATTAACAGTCCAAGTGCGTTGATCCCTAGGATCCTCAGGGAGGGGATCCAATGAGGATCCAAATCCGTCCCAAAGGTCTGAAAGGGGACACAGGAACAAGGGACGGAGTGGTGTGTGGGCCCCACGTGGCTCACAAAACAAGACACTATTATCTCCCCAATTGAAATTACCAAATCGCCTTTCACGTTCGTAAGTTCGTAAAATCTCTATCGTAACTCCAAATTCGATTCCACTTGCGCCTACACGTTCGTACTGACAAGTACTATGAAGATACGCTAAAAGAATGTTTCATACATTTCACAACAAGCTAGTTAACATCCTCGCCTGTAAGGGCATTTTCATCAATTCACTCTTTTAAAATTAATAAAATCGTAAAATTATGGACGGGTTGTCACATTCACTCAAAGAAGATTGTTAATTAAATTAGCACGTTGGAGGGGTAATTTTTTCAAGAAAATGTAGGGGGCTAGGAGTCATATATCTCTCTCTTTCTTACGGCCGCACAAACAATAAATTTTTTTAAGTGTCTGGTTTTTATTCCGGTACTCCATGTCTTAAGATAAGTAAAGGGGCATCCAAAAATATTGTTGAAGCTCAAAATTTATAAGTTAACAAATCAAAATATTAAGTCTTTGGTGGGCTTAAGTTATGGGCTGAAATGAAATTGACACCAAAATTTAAGTGGTTCACCTTTTAAAACTGGTTACATCTATTGTGTTGCTCAGATTCTATTGATCACAAGACTAAGATTAACGGTCAGCTAATACAAGACTAGAATTAGCGGTCCGCTGATACATGAAGTTCCCACCCTCTTTATGTAGGCTCTCGATGAACCTCTAACTTGGGTCTTTCACACTAGGCATTTAATGCACCACCTATGCAGATTAACATATTGACATTTTTCCACCTATCAACCAAACATTCAGCAGTAAAGTGATAAGTGTGCAACTGAAATGGTGCATTTTGTCATAGTGATGTGGGCCAAGCGGGACGGTTATCGAACCTTACCTTTCTGAACGCCGTTCCGACTACCTTTATGTCTCATCCTAGGCTCTCAATGAACTTCTCACCCTTGGATCTTCTAGTGTAATCAATGTTTGTTCTTGTTTATCTTACATTATTTATAAACTTTGAACTTTGGTAAGTGTTATCGCGGACCTAATAGACTAAAAGTTCTTTGGGCACGAGGAATACAAGTGAGTGCAAAGCTGAGAGCCCGCATCGCTGAAGTGAAAGGCTACAGAGAGAGAGAGAGAGAGAGAGAGAGAGAGCTGTAGAGAGAGCTTGGGAGATAGCTAGGGAGAGAGCTACAGAGAGAGAATAAACCGATCGTCTGGTATGTTTCATCGATCATCTTTCTTTCTTTCTCTGTTCGTTCGTTCGTTTCAACAATGGATTCGGCCCCTCTCCTCATCCAAATCTTGCATCACTTATATTTTTTTCTTGAAAGATTTTTTTTTTTCAATAAATGATAGTGTTATTAAGTTAAATAATTAATTATTAAGGAAGAAGAGAATCAATAAGGATCAAATCCTATCATAATGCATAAACATAGTTACTTTTTGCCACTGCTTTAAAACGCGATCATCTACCCTTAAAATAATCTCTTTTGAATTACTATTCTGGCATCGCCTTATAATTATGTGACAAAGTTGGCAAGCTTGAAGAAATAACGGTATTTTAATTCAAAGTGTTATCATGCCTCCTCGCTCGTTCTATATTCAATCGAATGCACGTGAGAAATCATTATTGACTGTAGGGGTGGTTCGGGACGGGATCCCGAACCGAAATTCATAAACCGAATACCGAACCAATCTATTTCGGGATGAGATTTCAAAAACCGAAATCGAACCGAAAGTTTGGGATTCTCGAAATTTTTTTGGGATTTCGGTACGGTTCGGGATTGGCCATTTTCCGTGCAAAAATTTCTCACGGCGCCGACAGAGGCGGAGAATAAGGGAGGAGGAGAGATTGAGAGAGAGAAACAACAAGCAAGTTGTGGTGGCTGCGCAACATGGTGGCTGTGCGACGTGGTGGTGAACATGTGGTGGTTGCGCCACGAAGTCATTTGGTGGTGGTGCATGGTGGCTGCTTTGGCTGGGCGACGGACGAAGAAATCAGAGAGAACTCAGATGAGGGAGGGAGGGAGAGAAAGAGAGAGAGAGAGAGAGAGAGAATATCAGGGTTATGTATGGAAAGCCACGTTGGTTTTTGTATTGTGAAGGTTGCTTTAAGTTTGAAAGTCAATATGCCTAGAGTGTAGGTGCTAGCAAAGAGATGGAAGTCATTATGGCTAGAGTCATAATGATGATAGCTATTAGCTAAGGTGTATGCAGCTTTATAGCAATGAGATGATAGATGGGAGAATTTGAAGTCTGAGTAAGTGAGGTGACAGAGTAATGAACGGTTGAGGTTGATCCTCAACTAAATCCAATGGCCATTATTAATTCAAATATATATAAAATTATATTAAAATATTGATCGGTTCGGTTCGGGAATCCCGAACGAGGCCATATGAGATCCCAATCCCGTCCCAAACTTTTCGGGATCGGGTATCGAACGGTTTGAAATTTTCGGTTTGGGACATTTTTGGTTCGTTTTCGGGATTATTTTGGTACGGTTCGGGATTTTTGGGATTTTTTTCCAACCCTAATTGACTGGGAATATGAAGTCTCCTAGTAGCTTTATTATAGTGGAAAGCGTGACAATATTTTATAGAATAGTTCATTTCATAACATTGCAGCTAGTTGAATGATTTAATTGAGGGAAAGAGATTTGGTCCGGATCTCTCTCGTCAAAGATCCTGGATCAAGTGATTCGGGCCGTTGAAATTTGATCAAACGGCTATAAATAGAAGACTCATCTAAAAATTATAATAATTGTAATCGTTAGATCAAATTTCAATTGTTCGGATCACTTAATCCTGAACTTTTGATGGGAGCCTTAATTGAGGTGCTTAATTTCTTCAAAAATGGACGTCACGTCGAAGTATTTCCCACTAAAGTCTCCATTGCAGCCAGTTGTATATAATAAAATAGGGTGAAGTGCCGATTTAGTCCTTGAATTATCACCTCAGTGAAAATTAGGTCCCTGAATTATTTTTTCGGTAAAATAAGTCCCTAAATTCATTAGAAATTGCTAATTTCATCCCTACTATTATATTCAAAGCTATTTTATCCAATTTTTCGTCGACTTAAGTCACTTGACACACTTTAGAGTGTAATACCATCATTTTCTCGTCTATAAGTGCTTAACATTTCATATAGGTTGCGAATATAATGTTTAATTTACCCTCAAAAGTTAACTTACATTATTTCTTTATAAATAAAAAAACTACCAATTTCTCCTCCAAAGTTAACTTCATACACTATTTCTTTATGAAAAACTACCAATCTACCCTCCAATGTGTATCACATACAAGTAACGTGACTTAGATTGACGGAAAATTGAATATAGTAGCTTCGAATATAACATTAGGGATGTAATTGGCAAATTTTTATAATTCAGGGACTAATTTTTCTGAAAAAATAGTTTAGGGACCTAATTTTCACTAAGGTGATAATTCAGGGACTAAATTGACTGTTTACCCAATAAAATATAAGCACCGTATAGTCAACTAAACCTAATTCAAATTCTGATGGGCAAGAAATGCGGTTGTTTAGGCTTGGACTGTATTAGATTAGTTACTAATGAAGGTGTGCTATTCACACACTCGTTAATTTCTGTTATTTTATTTTCTTTAATTTATCTAATTCGACAATCAAAAAATCAAAAAATAAAAAAATGTGAGAAGTAAAAATATTTGGTAGGCAGAAAGATTAAGAGGGGGTGTATTCAATTGGGATTTTGAAGGATTTTAATTCTTTTAATGAATCTAGGGGTATTCAATCAGAATTTTAAGTGATTCTCTGATATTCAAGGGGTATTCAATTAGGATTTTAAGATAATTTATTAAAATCCTTATAAATCCGGGTGTATTCAATTAGGATTAAAATCCTTATAAATCCGGGTGTATTCAATTAGGATTTTAAAGAAATTTATAACATTCTAAGTGTATTCAATTAAAAATTGATTTTAAAGAATTTAAAAAAGTTGAGGAATTAGAAGAAATTTGAGAGATTTCGTAGTGTATTTTAAGCATTCACAAATCTCACCTCTGCCCATAAGATTTCAAGAGAATTGAATCAAAATTTTATATGGAATCTCTATAAATAAATTAAACTCTATAAAAATTCATGGATTTATAATTCCATTAAAGTCTCTCAAATTCTCGATTGAATACACTCTCTAAGTTTAATGGGAGTAACCCAACTCGCTCCGACTGCCTCCCTTGCTAAAAGTTCTCACTGAAACCCCTCAAATATCACAGGACTGCTAAGACTCCCACGTTGCTTCGTCTGCCTCGTTCGAATCTACAAGATCTTCAATCCCCCCGAAAAAAATGATCTTTTCCCATCTAGGTCGGTGATTTGGGGTCTTCCGCCATCTGGGTTTTTTGGTATCTCAGATCACACACACACACATCGCTCTCTCTCTCACAAACGACCTGAATTTTCTCACCTACCAAACACCCCACTTCCTCTGATTCTTTCCCCACCAGTCACGTTCCGTCGCGGGAGTTCAATATTCAACTCCGTCGTTTTCAGCAAACCGTGATCTTAATTTGATACGACAGACAAAGAGAGCAATTAGTAGGAACTGGGGATTTTGAAAGGTGTTTAGTTGGTGAGAAAATAGAGAGAGAGAATGGAATGGCAATTAATAGGAACCGGAGAATTCCATGAAAGCAAATGGGATTTTGAAAGGTGTTTGGTTGGTTGAATTCTCTGCAAATGCGAAATCGGCATCTAGCTTCTCCAGAGGTTATTGACTTTCTAGATAAGCTTTTTCGTTACGATCAGAAGAAAATCCTTACAGCAAGAGAATCAATGGCTATGCATGTTATTGAATCCAATCCGTCAGTAAAAAAGACCTTGTAAAATACGCCCCTTTGTCTTTGGGTGGAGCCTGTGAACAGTACGAGATCAACAAAGGAAAATATTTCTCTAACTTAGGATGTTCACTGCATCCCTCATTTTCAAAGATATATATGCATTTAGGGTGCCGGCTAAGAAATTGACAGGGATGAAGGATCCAATGATATAAGAGCAACTCCACCCGTTCGGGTTGCTCGGGGGAGAGTGGAGAAGAAAGGGCCTGAGGCCCGGTGGAGTGAGCTCCAGCCGTGTGGAGCCCGAGCGACGGTGGGAGCCCGAGCGACGGGGCGGTGGGGAGCCGACGGGCCTGTAGCCCGAGCCCTTTGCAATTTTTTTATTATTTATTTGTGTCAGAGAGAGAGAGAGAGCGAGGGAGAAAGGGAGAGAGGGAGCGAGCGCGGTCCGGAAGCAGTCGTCGCGCGGGGGGGGGCGGTGGGGGAAGCAGTCGTCGCGACGGAGCGCGGTCCGGAAGCAGTCGTCGCGACGGAGCGCTGTCCGGAAGCAGTCGTCGCGCGCCGGGGGGGGGAAGCAGTTGTCGCGACGGGGGGTGGGGAAGCAGTCGTCGCGACGGGGGGGGGGGGGGAGGGTGGGGGGTAGCTGGGTTCTGTATTTGCAGGATGGATCTGGGTTTCGGGAGGGAGCGGGGGAGGGAGAGAGAGAGAGAACCAGTTATTATTAATAAAGAAAAATATTAATATTTTATGATTGGGTGAGAAAAAAATATTAATATTTTATTACTAATTGCCTGGGGGAAGGGTTCTATGGGTGGAGATGCAAATGGCAATTACTGTTCATTAATGGCAGTTACTATTCATTTAAGGCAGTTACTGTTTATTAGGGTGGATTGCATAGTGAGTTGCCTGGAGGGAAGGCTATGTGGGTGGAGTTGCTCTAAGACATGCATACAGGGTTTCATTTTTTTTTAATGTTTTAATATAATTTGTTTATTTTTGATTTTATTTTTCCATTTATTTATTAAACAAATTATTTTTAAATAATTAACTACATGGGGTAATTTTGTCCTTAAGGGATGGATGTGAAAGTGAATTAAAATGTAAGGAGTGTGAGTGTAATGTTTCAAACCTGAGAAGGTTTTGTGAAAAAATTGTGAAAAAAACAACAAACCTCAAGAGGTGTTAGTGTAATTAACCTTTTTGAAAACTAAATAAGTTTCGAAAGCGTTAATTGAACGTGTCCAATAGCAAAAGTTGATTAGGTCAGTTGATCTAAACCAAACAAAGAAGAAGGGCGACAACGAAGAAACCGTCAAACACGGGTTAAAGGTATATCAGCTGGCTAAAATTTCCAGTCAACTCAACTTTTAGGACAAAACTTGTCTGCCGGTTCAAACATTCATGTCAATTCATGGCTACATTTCAATCATGAGTAGATCACTTTGAAAAACCAAACACAGAAGAAGGGCGACAACGAAGAAACCGTCAAACACGGGTTAAAGGTATATCAGCTGACCTAAACCTTTCTTATGTGCACAAGGTACGTACAAGGTGGGATTAATCAAAACAATATTAGGGAAATTAAAATTAAAAATTAAAAAATGTCACTAATAAAAAATAAACATATTAACCAACATAGTTTAATTATCAACAACTATATATTTTAGTTTAAAAATTTAGTATCCTTACTTTTGTTCTTTGGAAACATTTTTGTTCATCACCATTTAGTGTGATGTATATTCACCATCTTATTTATCATCGTTAGATGAATTTGAATTTTAAAATTCGTGTAGTGGATATGCACAAATCTCAAAATTCAAACTCATCTAGCTATGATAATTAAAGTGGTGGGGAAAAATATACTCTCTTTTTTCACCAATAAACAATTGGTCATTGGACAAAATAGTGCAACTTTTACAAGTTGCAAGCACTTATTAAACAACAATGGCATTGAGATTAAAATATGGTAGGTAATTCTAGAGAAAATAAATTTATAGATAAAGTTTACAAATTAAATAATGTGTCATCAATAGGAATGAGTATGTTATCAATGCTTAAGTCATAATTCAATTATCAACTTTTATGTCATTTAATTTGTAAAATATTGTCTATAAATTTAGTCTATTTAGAATTATCCAAATCCGGTTGTATGAGAGTAGTCGTGGAATTTAAACTTGACCCGTTAATCCAACCCGACCCCACTAAAAATAGTATCCGGATGAATGTTTAACGGATTGGATGGTTAATGGATCAACCCGTTAATCATCCGTTAAATAACGAATAATTTTAACTAGACCCCTAAAACCTGCTCACCAACACCCATTATTTAACTCTCTCTCTCTCTCTCTCTAACGGATCATTTTAACTAGACCCGTGAAACCTGCTAACCAACACCCATTATTTAACTCCCTCCCTCCCTCCCTCCCTCCCTCCGCCTACATAGCTACAATATCATCAGCTTCCAAGGAAATAAGCATTAAATTTTATTTATTTATTCATCCTATATATATAATATATATATATAGGATAAACTGCCAATTTAGTTTCTGAATTATTACCTTAGTGAAAATTAGGTCCTTAAACTATTTTTTCAGAAAAATTAGTCCCTGAATTATAAAAATTTGCGAATTACATCCCTAATGTTATATTCGAAGCTATTATATTCAATTTTCCGTCAATTTAAGTGACGTTACTTGCATGTGATACACATTTGAGGGTAGATTAGTAGTTTTTCATAAAGAAATAGTGTATGGAGTTAAATTTGGAGGAGAAATTGGTAGTTTTTCATAAAGAAATAATGTAAGTTAACTTTTGAAGGTAAATTAGACATTAAATTCACAACCTATATGAAATGTTAAGCACTTATAGACGAGAAAATGATAGTATTATACTCTAAAGTGTGTTAAGTGACTTAAGTTGACGTAAAATTTGATAAAATAACTTTGAATATAATAGTGGGGATGAAATTAACAATTTCTAATGAATTTAGGGACTTATTTTACCGAAAAAATAATTCAGGGACCTAATTTTCACTGAGGTGATAGTTTAGGGACTAAATCGGCACTTCACCCATATATATATATATATATATATATATATATATATATATATATATATATATATATATATATATCTCTCTCTTTTTCCCAGGCAGACCCTCCGACCTACCATACAAAAAGGGGATGACAGAAGAAGGATTACCATACAAAAAGTAACAAATGCCCAAATACCTTGCGGTTGGAAATTTTTCAATATGAACGGAATATGCATTCTCTTATTTTTGCAACAAAAAAAAAATTGTTAACGGATGTTAACAAGTGAAACGAATGACTTATTAGATTAATGAGTTGAATTTGAGTGACCTATTAAATTAATGGGTCAGATTCAACCCGTTCCAAACCCAGTATATCCAACCCGTTTACATGTCTACTTAATGAGAGGAACTCTTCTGGTGAACACTCGAGACTGAAAGTCAAGCTACCACTCCTGCATTGCTTTTGTTGATACTCGATACAAAAACCTATGATTTTATGATCAATCATCAAAAAATGAAAAACATTACTACCCTTCTTTTGATTATTTCCGTTTTTACTCTGCTCAGCTTTCCGACTAGTACGGAAGCTGATTACGTGAGTAAACTCTGCAAAAACACCACCACCTTCACCCCAAACTCCACCTTCCAGTCCAACCTCAACCGCCTCCTCTCCACCCTCTCCTCCAACGCTAACCGCTCCACAGGTTTCTACAACGCCACAGTCCAAACCACAAACAACGCCGTCTACGGCCTTTTCCTCTGCCGCGGCGACGTCGTGGGCACCGACGCTTGCGAAACCTGTGTCGCCACCGCAATCGCCGATGCCCCACGACGCTGCTCCTTAAAAAAACAGGTGGTGATCTGGTACGACGACTGCATGCTACGCTACTCCAATGAGTCATTCTTCTCCACCGCCCCCGAGTTGACCCCCCTGTACATGTGGGACATGGATAACGCCACCGACCAGACTCGGTTCAACCAGGTGGTGGCGGCGAGTATGAACGAGGTAGCTACCGAGGCTGCCAACGACGCCGACAAGTTCGCTACAAAAAAAGAGAACGTCAGTGATCTGATTCAACTGTACAGCCTTGGACAGTGCACACAGGACCTGTCCGCGGCTGCTTGCGACCGGTGCCTTAGGGTTGCCATAGCGGAATGGCGGATTTGTTGTAGCGGAAAGCTAGCGGTACGACTTCTGCATCCGAGTTGTAACATTAGGTATGCAATCTACCCCTTCTACGCCCAGAACGCCACAGGCCCTGAGCCTGCACCAGGGGCTCCTCCTCCTCCGCCTAAAGGTAAAGCGAACAAACATTATAAAACTTTTTTGAAGCCCCAATCAAGTCATTTCTGGTATTATCAGATTAGTTTATCGCGTAGTTTATTGGAACAGGGGAATATGGTGTTGTCCTGTGGCTGTTGATTTTACCAATTTCTCAATATTTTTTGTTTATTTTACAGGAAAAAGCAAAATCCCAACTCTTACAGTTGTTGCCATTGTTGTACCAATTTGTGTATCTGTGCTACTCATTGTTGTTGGTTACTGCTGCATAACTAGGAGAGCACGAAAGAAGTACAATCAAGCAGCAGCAGAAAAACCAAGCGGTAAACAAATATATTCTTTTGCAATTCTCCTCTTGTTTATTCTCGTTGATTCTCCTTTCATTTATTCCTTGTCGATAAACATTATGCTTCTATGGTTTGGTTGGTTGTGCAGGTGAGAATGACATTACTACTGTCGGGTCTTTGCAATTTGATTTTGCTGCCATCCAAGCAGCCACGAGCAATTTCTCCGATGATCACAAGTTAGGCGAAGGTGGTTTCGGTAAAGTTTACAAGGTATGTTAATCTGTATATGATATGAGTGCTCCTTCAGGTCTACAAAGTTCCAATTTTTATGCATGCAAAATCTGAATAATTTTGGAGCCTCAGAAGCTGTCCATGAATGCCATGAGTGGACATTCCATTGTTTGATTGAAGTTTTCTCGCAGGGTTTACTTTCAAACGGTCAAGAAGTAGCTGTGAAGAGGCTATCAAGGAACTCTGACCAAGGCACGGAAGAGTTTAAGAATGAGATGGTATTGGTAGCCAAGCTTCAACACCGAAATCTGGTTAGGCTATTGGGATTCTGCTTGGAAGGCCAAGAAAAGATTCTTATTTATGAATTTGTGCTCAACAAAAGCCTAGACTGTTTCCTATTTGGTTTGTACACTCAGACATCTGATAGTCTTTCCCTATTGCAATAGCGGTTCGTTGATGATAACTTGATTTTGATGATTTGCAGACCCTGAGAAACAAGGGCAATTGGATTGGTCAAGACGTTACAAGGTTATTTCAGGAATTGCTCGAGGAATCATGTACCTACATGAAGATTCCCGACTTAGAATTATACATCGTGATCTCAAAGCCAGCAATATATTGTTAGATGGGGAGATGCATCCAAAAATATCTGATTTTGGCATGGCTAGGATATTTGGGGTTGATCAAACTCAAGCAAACACAAATAGAATTGCCGGAACATTGTATGTTACCTATTTCATTCTTTTCTCACGACCACTTTTGTTTTACAATTATCAAATTGAATTTGAAATGTTCTCTCGTTACATCTTTGTCATAATTTCTATACTGATGGTTGTGCTCCTTGTAGTGGTTATATGTCTCCTGAGTATGTAAGGCACGGACATTATTCTGTCAAGTCCGATCTATATAGTTTCGGTGTTTTGGTGCTAGAAATCATCAGTGGCAAGAAGAACAGTAACTTCTTTCAGACCGATGCAGCTGAGGACCTCATGAGCCATGTAAGCTTAAAATGAAAAGTGTAGTGTTCTGTTCTCTTGCATTGACATAGCATCATGAATTAAACTTTTGAATTTTATGCAGGCTTGGAAGTTATGGAGAGATGGGGCACCTTTGGAATTGTTGGATCCGTGTCTAAGAGACTCTTATTCGAGGACTGAAGTAATCAGATGCATCCACATCGGCTTAACTTGTGTTCAGGAAGATCCAGCTTACAGGCCGACAATGCAATCGGTAGTTCTCATGCTCAGTAGCTACTCTCTTACTCTGCCATCACCTCAACAACCGGCATTTTCCCTCCAAAGTAGAGCAATGGGAAACATGTCAGAGGCAACACTGGACTCCGCTCAATCTATCAGTAAGTCGTCTCCATCTGTTTATGAAGGATCTATCACTGAAGTATACCCTAGATAAGCTGTTACTGCTACGTATTGTAATATCCGCTTATATACACAATCAACTCTAGACAATAACAAAATCTACCCATATGGTTGGTATCATCCGTCCTTAAAAGGATGAACGTTCTGCACATACAAGTTTTAGGCGCAATTTCTGTTTGTTTATATGATAGTAAATCGCATAAAATTCTGCTGGTGCTCGGACACTACATTTGTTTATATTTATTTGTTAGAAAACATGAAACTTGAATTTGGTTTCCAACGATGATTGGCCATTGTTAGGATTGAAAACATCAAAGATGCAAATGTAATATGTATCCTGAGTTTCTCCAATATCTTGATTTTTCACATAACGTGATTGATATGGTTTAGTGAGTCTTTTAATCGGTAATGACCGAATTAAACACTTTGATACTTACTATCGTAACGATCATTTTCCAGCATCTTCCTCAAACTGTACATTCTATTTTTTTCCATGTATTATTTACCAAGTATAGACTTACATAGAGCAGAAAACGAAGATTGTGTTCTTTTCTGCAAATTTAGTATTTGAATTATCATCTAAGTGAAAATTAGGTCATTGAACTATATTTTTTTTTTTAGAAAAATCAGTCATTGAATTATAAAAATATGTCAATTACATATCTAATATTATATTCAAAGCTACTATTTTCAATTTTTCATCAATTTAAGTCACGTTACTTACATGTGATACATATTAGAGGGTTAATTGGTAATTGTTCATAAAGAAATAGTACATGGAGTTAACTTTTGAGGATAAATTATACACTAGATTTGTAATCTATATGAAATGTTAAGGACTTATAAGTGAAAAAATGACAGTATTACACTTCAAAGTGTTTTAAGTGACTTAAGTTGACAAAAAATTAGATAAAATAGTTTTGAATATAATAGTAGGGATGCAATTAGCAATTCTTAATGAATTTAAGAACTTATTTTATCAAAACGTAAATCAGGGACCTAATTTTTATTAAGATGATAGTTCAAGGACTAAGTTGGCATTTCACCCTTGTTATTCTTAAGCTACTCTGTCAGTCTGCCATTACCTAATCAACCGGCATTTTTCCTTCGAAGCAGAGCAGTAGGAACACGTCAAAAGACAACGCTGGAATCCGATCAATTTATCGGCAAGTCATCTCCGTTCGTTGATGATCTATCACTGAAGTATACACTAGATAGTGTGCATAAATAAAGCGTTAGGATCTATTGTAATATATGTTAATCAACCTACTGCTTTGCAATCTATGGATTAGAAATATATATATATATATATATATATATATATATATATATATGTATATGAGCAGCGACGGATTCAGGATTTATAATTAATGAGTTGGTAAAAATGTTTAATTTTTTTTAAACCTCAATATTCAATTTCATAAACCATAAATTTGGGATTTTAATTTAAAAGTTACATGAAATTTTAGGGACGAAAATATGAGAGAGGAAAGAGTAGTGGCTCGGTGGCAAAATGGCCGCATGTGGTGGCGGGTTTGGGGGGTTATGGTAGCTTCTGTCCAATTTGGGAGATGATATGACAGTGATTTGGATTTTTTTGGGGGGGAAGTAATCGGGGTTGGGTGTGCATATAAGGTAGGGCTGGGTTCGGTTCAAATCGGTTCGGTTTTTTGTCAAAACCGAAACCGAACCGAAATTTCGGTTCGGTTCGGTTCGGTCTAATTTTTTTCGGTTTTTTTTCGGTTCGGTTTTTTTCGGTTTTTGTATTTTTTCGGTTCGGTTTTGGTTTTTTTCGGTTTTTTTTTTTATTTTTAAATCTGGATATTGATGCTTGAATACGAACTGGGGAGACTCGCAGTGGCTGCATCAAACAAAACAAATCATCAATATCTGCAATACAGACACAAACCTTTGTAAATCCTAAAGTCCTTAATGTTGAATAATCCTTTAGTCGGGGTAACAAGAATACAACAAATCTTCAACATGAGTTCTAACCAATCCCTCCATGAAAATTGCTCCCAACAAATCATCAAACAATAACAAACCCACAAATAACTAACAAACCCACAACACAAAAATCAAATCTGCAATACGAACCAAAACAACCCCCCTAAATTTACACCAAAATTTCAGCGTCCCTCTGGAATTTACCCTTAAAAAAACCAATATATCGACAAAATAAATAAGAGAGACTGGAGATCTTACCTTGGAGTGAGAAGATCGAGAAACGGAGAGAGAAGAATGGAGAAGAATGGAGAAGAAGGAGGCATGGACATGGAGAGAGTCTGGAGGCGCAGGGGAAGAGAGAGAGAGAGGAAGGGAAGGAAAAATAGAAAATGTGTGGCTGCTATTACTAGTGGCTAGGGTTTTGCTGATTTGTTGTTCCACAAAAGACAAGATTTCAATCTGTATAAATAATTTAGGCATACAATAATAACAAAACTAAACTTGCTGACAAGTTGGTTTTGGCGAAGCTCTCCAACCTGGAGCGCACGGGTTCAAACCCTCATGCCTCCAGGATTTCAGAGTTTTTTTTTTAATTTTTATAATTAAAATATTATAAAAAAATAATTAAATATATAATCGGTTCGGTTCGGTTCGGTTTCCGAACCTCAAAAACCGAAACCGAACTGGGCATATTCGGTTCGGTTCGGTTTGACAATTTTCGGTTCGGTTTTTTTTCGGTTCGGTTTTTTTCGGCCTCGGTCCGGTTCGGCTCTCGGTTTTTTTCGGTTTTCGGTTTTTTGAACCCACCCCTAATATAAGGAGGTTTATTGTAATTTTTTTCAAAATTATGTCGTTTTAAAAGGAAAGCTCGTGCGTCCAGTATGCAGAAACATCAACTTCGGGCAATTCATTCAGTCATTTCGTCAAAAGATGGTGGGCACCAAAGTGTCACCAACTAGACAATCAAAGGGGTCACTGGAGTTGATCCCAAACCATTTTTTTGCCCTTCACAGGGTCAACTGACTACCTTTGGCCCTTGTTGGACTCGCCACATGATATGAAGAATACCAATGAAGCTTTTTCCCACCTAACGTGATTGTAGGGCCGGTTCGGTATGGGATACCGAACCGAAACTAATATCCCTAATCTCAAGCGAAATTTTTTGGGACGGAATTTTGAAAACGAATCCCAAACAAAATTTTCGGGAATCCCCAAGTATTTTCGAGATTTCGAGACAAAACGGGAAACCCAAATTGAAGGAATGCCTGTTATGTACCAGAAGAAGAAAAAGAAGAAACAAAGCAGAAGAGCAAAAAGAAGAAACAAAAACATACAACGAAACAAGTACAAAATGTGCAGAGCTGATTAGGGCATTGTTCATGGTAATTTAATATGTTAACCCTAAACCCATCTACGAAAACAAGGTTTCTCCAAACAAACTAAACGAGAAGAGAAACAGGGCTCAATTTGTGATAGCAGGATGGCACAAGCGACACGGACAAAATGATCCTAAAAGGTCTTCGCAAACATTTCGCATACCTCAATCCGGAGAAGAGAAAAACATCAGGAGACAGAACGGAGCCATTTGCGTGTGAAAAAACTTATAATCACGTGTTAAAAGGATTCTTTTTGCAAATGCTTTTACATCTGTGACTGCTGCAAATGCAAACCTTTTGAAGCTGAAGCAACAAAGTCGTAAGTTAAGAGCAACATCACCTGCTAATTCAAATGCGTATGACAAAAATGACGATTTGAAATTTATTAAATGAACAGAACTATGGTACAGGCAGTATTACAGAATATAAAGGGATATCACCATGAAAACTTTAGCAACTTTTGGCAAAAGCTCCCAGTGGATGCACCGCATTTCAGATGCTTTAGCCAATTTGTGATCTGGACTGTGGAGATGTGGACCACCAATCTATGTTCTAACACTCTCGCTTAACCTTGGGATCTCTAGTTATGAAATTGAACATAAATACGAAGAGTGTTGCAGGGATTTAAACACAGAGATCTTCCACTCTTAAGACCGTTTGCAACCTTGTAGTTGAATTCTTTTGAGAGCAGGGAGAAACTCGATTGATGATGGTAGCTCTTTAACCGCTGTTTCACTTAAATTTAAGTACCTCAAATGTTCCATTGGCTCCAAGATCTCTGGAAAGTTTTGAAGTGTAGAGCACCCATAAAGATCGAGTTCCTCGAGATGTTTCAACTTACATATGCTCTTTGGGATACTTGAAAGCTGTTTGCAACATCGTAGTGGAATTCTTTTGAGAGCAGGGAGAAACTCGATTGATGATGGTAGCTCTTTAACCGCTGTTTCACTTAAATTTAAGTACCTCAAATGTTCCATTGGCTCCAAGATCTCTGGAAAGTTTTGAAGTGTAGAGCACCCATAAAGATCGAGTTCCTCGAGATGTTTCAACTTACAAATGCTCTCTGGGATACTTGCAAGCCGTATGCAATCTCGTAGTTGAATTATTTTGAGAGCAGGGAAAAACTCGATTGATGATGGTAGCTCCTTAACTGCGGTTGCATTTAAATTTAAGAACTTCAAATGTTCCATTGGCTCCAAGATCTCTGGAAAGTTTTGAAATGTAGAGCACCCAATAAGATGGAGTTCCTCGAGATGTTTCAACTTACAAATGCTCTCTGGGATACTTGAAAGCCGTATGCAATCTTGTAGTTGAATTATTTTGAGAGCAGGGAGAAACTCGATTGATGATGGTAGCTCTTTAACCGCTGTTGCACTTAAATTTAAGGACTCCAAATGTTCCATCGGCTCCAAAATCTCTGGGAAATTTTGAAGTGTAGAGCACCCATAAAGATCCAGTTCCTTGAGATCTTTCAACTTACAAATGTGGGTCGGTAGACTCACAAGTCTCTTGAAATCAACCAATGATAATATACGTATATCCCGGGGAAGCTCATAAAACTTGCCAAGAGATGTGCAGCCATTTAGATGAAAACCACCAGAGGCTTTCAGCTTACAACTGTTTCTTGGAAGTCTCTGAAGGTCTTTGCATTTACTTATATTCAAGTAAGAAATATTTTCATTAGACCAAACTGAATTCGGCAACTCCTTTATACCACTGCATTGTAAATGTAAGTATTTAATACTTCTTGGCATCTCTGGAAGATACTTGAGACTGATGCAGTTTCCAAGATGAAGATGAGTAAGCTTGTGGAGATGTTGAAAATACGAAGGAATTTCAACCAATCTTTCACAGCCACAGAGATTTATTGCCACAATTTTTAAACTCCTAGAGAGATTTGGAACTTCAATTAGATCTGTACACCACTTCAGATTGATAACTTGTAAGTTGACAAGTATCTGCAACAAATGAAATAGAAATATAAAGAATTAATATAATTTCTACACTTGATTTTATACAAGAACTAAATAGGCATATAATATAATATACCTGGTCTTCTTTCCAAAGCTTCTTAACTTTGCTATATGGCATCTGAAGCTCAACTAGATTTTCCGGAAAAAATTTTGACGGCAAATATTTTAGTGGATAGTTGAACCACTCAAGATAACGAAGAGAATCGGGAAGGTCTAGAGAAGCGGTGAATTGGTAGCCAGCAACTACGATTAGCATTATTAGGTTAGACATCTTTTTGAAGTCAGCACGTTTCAATGGTCGCTCTTCAATCTTAGACCAAATAGTGAAGAATATGGCTTCAACATTTGGAGTTTCCTGAAAATAAGAGGAAAGTTTAAATGTGAACAGAAACATGTTAGAATGTAAAGCACATTTGGAAAGAGAATATGTCCGATGATAATGATGTACAAGTGTCTTAGTCTAGTCAAATATCCAAGATATTTGGTTCATATTCCAAAGACTTCCTAACACAATAAAAATTCAATCAAAATCATCTTTTAACAATCTGACTTCTTTATTATAAATTAGTTTTACTTTGTTCTGTTATCATCTGAAGTTTGTAATTTTTTTTCCTAAAAACAAATTGAATGCATTTAGCTCTTACCGTGTTACTCTTCAAGCCACTATAGACATCCTCACTAGTGATCAACCTATTCTGTTTACAGGGATCTTTAATACATTGTTCCTGAACAATTGTCCTTCCCATTTCTTGTAGCAAATCGTGCATCTCTATGGTTTCCAATTCCCGTTTTGAATCAATTGATATGAGAGACATATCAATGAGAATTCTAATTCCAGATGTCGCAAAAAATCCACGAACAAATAACATTCGTATTACCTTATCCATAGGCCACCCTTTACAAAAACATGCTATATCCAAAAATATCTCCTTCTCATTTATTTCCAATCTATCATAACTTATTCTCAACACTTTCTGGATACTTTGACTGGGAAATCGTTTCAGTTTGTTGAATTCATCTTCCCAGTCTTCTTTACTCTTGCAATTGAAGAACAATGACCCCAGAACTGTAAGAGCTAAAGGAACGCCTCTGGCATAATGCACAACCTTTTCTGCCAATTCCTTATAATCCGTTCTACGAGCACTGTTATTCTTGAAAGCACGCGAACAGTAGAGCTGAAGAGCATCATGTGGTTTTAATACCTCAACCTCGTAGATATTATCCTCTTCAACAGTTTGCCCAAGTGTGCCCCTATCTCTAGTTGTGATAATGATTCTACTTCCAGTGCCATACCGAAGACGATCACCAGCTAAACGTTCCATTTGACTTGAACTACTCACATCATCAAGAACAAGGAGGACCTCTGTACGGCTTAGCCTTTCTTGAACCACAGCTGATTCTATGGTCAGATCTTTTTCCTTTAATATCTCCTTAAGAAGTATTTTTTCCAAGTGATCTAATCCACCTGCTTGTTCTGAGTTCTCCGTAACATTCTTAAGAAAACAAGAAGCTTCGAATTTAGAAGAGTGTCTGCGAAATACAGCCTCGGCAAGGGTGGTCTTGCCAATACCACCCATGCCCCAAATACCGACAGTGATGCGAGCGTCCTGTGAATGAATGCCTAACAGCAATTCGATCTGCTTGATGCGGCTTTCAATGCCAACAAACCCACTTAAATCGCAGGATGATTTGCGACACAATTGTATCCAAATATGATCGACAACCTTTTGAATTAGATCTGCCTCCGTCCTGATATATAGATATATATAATTAGGTAGAAAAGCATTAGTTCGTCTTAAATACGCTTTACCAAATCGTAGCACAAATCAAATTGTCACAAGTTTAAAGAAAATGAATAATTTTATACAAGTTAAAGGATGAGTTAGTTACCCAGATTTGTTTGAATAATCAAACCCAGATAGATTGGCTGCAGTCGTCAAAGCATCCCTCCACTTGTGCACCTTGTCGATACTGTTATGGAAACATTTTTCAAGTTGAGCAAATGCATCTGCATAACTCCCGTGTTGTTTTCGTACATCAGATGGATGGATGTCGTAGAATACGGGTATAACCATCCGGCCTTTTCTGTTGTTGCATTTAAGTATATGCACAAGCTCATCCAAACACCATGTGGAAGAAGCATAGTTTTGTGAGAAAATGATCACTGAAATGGTGGATTTCTCGATTGCTTCCAGAAGGGCAGGTCTGATTTCTTCTCCTCTATGAAGTCTGTTATCGATGTAGGTTTCAATTTTCTTCTGAAGTAAGGCAGCATGAAGATGGCTTGTAATACCAAGGCGGGTGTCCTCACCTCTGAAACTGATAAACACATCATACCTTTCTCGACGTGGGGGGCTATCAGCAGCGGATGAAGAAGAAGAAGAAGCGATGTCCATTACCTCTAGTTTTCAGATCCAGCAAAAATATAGTTGCAGACAGATTAATTTTTAATTAAGGAGATATAATATCATGACCTTGCACGAATTAAGGAGAATTTACTTAGAATTGGCACAAAGTTTCAATTAGTGAGAGATGAACGAAAGTAGAAAATGGGGCACATGATAGGCACATATTTTCTTTGAAAAAAAAACTATAATTTAAAGAAAGATATTCATATATTTGCAATCTTGATATGAACGACGTCATCCCAGCATGTAAAACTACCAGTAGTTGAAAACCATAAAATGATATAAATGCAAACCTTGTCTCCTGGCTTTGCTCCCCTCACAATCAGTATCATCATCGTCACCTGATCGATTCCTGCAAGTGAATTTTTGGTTATGCTTCATACAGTCAAAAAACATAAATCAGATTATTATGCATACCAAGAAACACCACACAAAAAGGATGCAAAAAATCAACTTGAGACCTATTTGTTCTGTTCTCTTCCTTCTTTTCTATTTCCATTTGCTTTTTTGTATCATCAGCATCAGCAAAAGCAGCAGCGGAAGAAGAAGGAGAAGAAGCCATATCCATAACCTCTAGTTTTCAGATCTAGGAAGTAGTAGTTGCAAATCAATTCATTGAATTATAGAGACAGCTAACCTACACCTGATGGGTCACCATAGCATTTCTTTTATTATTAATCTAAAATATCACAGTAACATACCAAATGTACACGACTCTTCATTTAAATATAAAAGCAAATAAAACATTTGAAAATGAACAAGCGAACCTTGATATAGAAAATGCACAGCTCCCAAATTGGCTTCGATGAACTAGAGTTTAGCTTGATTACAAGAAAAACAAGTGGTGGATTGCCCTTATAGTTAAGGAATTTCTCTTCAACTCACTATGTTTTGGGCTCATACTCTCCTGCATATCCTTAGTATAAATTAGTGTAAAATATCCTTGTAATTAAAAAAATTAGAACTCTTTCTCGTACAATTGAAGTGTTTACATCTTTTACATACAAAGTTTTGAACTTTGCCAGCTAGTGACCAATTTATTTCAAGAAATTTTCAAGCACTTTCAGTTGAGTACCTTTTTATAATTCCTAGAAAAGAAGAAAAACAAGTGAATTTCAAACTACAAAATCTACTTTCACGCTACAAAATCACGGACGGTTGTCATTTGCTACTAGAAATTGCCTAAGATTTGGAATCTGCCTTTCCGAGGCTATCAGGAGGTCTAGCCTAAAAGTAAGCGAGAAAAACAAGTGGTGGATTACCCTTATAGTTGGGCCACTTCTCTTCAACTCATTGTGTCTCAGTTCAAACCCTCTTGTCTTCTCTTAATAGAGATTAATGTAGAATATTGCTTGTAATTTATAATAAATTTAAAATTTAAAAAAAAAAAAAAAAAGCAAGCTCTTTCTCATTCATTTCACGTATTTACACATTTTACGTACAAATTTTTGAACATTCCCAGTTAGTGACCAATTTCTTTCAAGAAATTTTCAAACACTTTCGATCGTGTACCTTTTTATAATTCCTAAAAAATAAAAACAAGTCAATTTCATACTACGAAATCATGGAAGCCTAAGATTATAATCATTCACTGTTGGAATTGCCTAAGATTTGAAATTTGCATTTTCGAGACATCGGGAGATCATAAGAGAGCCCTGAACTTAGCTTGAAAGTAAGCGAGAAAAACTTGTGTGGTGGCCAGGGCCGGTCTAGAGATTTTTGAGGCCCGGGGCGACACTAAAAAATGTGTCCTCACTTTATATAAAAAAAATATTTGTTTTCACACGTAAGACATCGATAAAATTATATTTAGAAAATCAATTCAAACTTAATAATTTAGAAACACAGAAAAACTAATTTATTTTGTATCGTGAGAAGGAAACAAAAAAATTTGGGTTTACAAGTAGATAGATATGAGTTTTGTTTTCCATCTGAACTTTTAAAATGTTTTTGTATAAATCATGAGGTGTTTTTTCTTATTTACTATGTGAGATCCCACATCGCCGAGGGGAGTGATCCTTATATGTATATTCTCATCCCTACCTAGCACGAGGCCTTTTGGGAGCGCACTGGCTTCGGGTTCCATGGGAACTCCGAAGTTAAGCGAGTAGCGCGCGAGAGCACTCCCATGATGGGTGACCCACTGGGAAGTTCTCGTATGAGTTCCCAAAAACAAAACCGTGAGGGCATAGTCAGGGCCCAAAGCGGACAATATCGTGCTATGGTGGTGGAGTGGGCCCGGGATGTGGTGGACCCCGGGTCGGGATGTGACTAACCTTGTTAATATGGGACTAAAAAATTAATGATATTTTTTAGACTTTAATTGATATGTATAAGTAATAAATGGATACTAAATTAAACTTTTTGATGACACGTCATATGATTTGCAAATTTGGTATAAAAATTTGGTCAACGCATTACTCTTCGTTGAAGATTAGACTTCAATTGGAACAAATGTTTAAAAATAACAATCCACATAGCTACTAGCTATTAATTAAAAATAAATTAACAACAAACAAAAATTCATAAAAATTGAAAAGAATAAACATGCACTTAACATTTCGAACTCAGGACTTGTCGTTAATTTTAAACAACAAAAACCATTAATTATAATTAAACTTCTTGATCTTTTAGCCAAATTTTATATATTTATACTCTTATGAAAAGAAATTTGTAAAAATCGAAAAGTAAATAAGCACACATGGTGTTTTGGACCCAAGACCTCCTCATTAATTTCAAACAACAAAATCACCCGTTCTAGTTAAATTTCTTTATCATTAAACCAAATTTTATAAATTTATATTCTTATAAAAACAAATATAAATATACTACCTTAATAATTTTGGTGCCTCCAATTATTTTAGACCCCAAACGATCGCCCTACCAGTACTGAAGCTGAGCAGGCCCTGGTGGCTAATCATGTTGTCAATACTAGAGTAAGGGTAACTTCCTTACTAACATAACACTGATGACCAGTACTTTGAAAATGTATTTACCGTAATTATTAAAAAGATTTTTTGCATTTATTATTATTATTATTATATATATATATAGGAAAGTTGGCATGAGATTTCCACATGAGATGCTTGTAAATAGTTAGTCGTACGGTTTGGATCTATCGGCTGATGAAAGTTTACTTTAATAACGCCACCACGGGCTTATGGTAGTGGCAAGCACAGAGGCGCTTTATTGTAATATAGCAGAGCATCCAAAGCAATTTAAGGATTAAACCAGCACCCAACACGTTACCGTAGTATCTAGATGACCCACTTGCTGTTGCATTATTAGTTTAAGCCTAGAAATATTGCCTGCAAGTTGCAACGGTATTAGAAATCGTATGAAAAAATGTTTCAAAGCTATAATATATTGTTACAGAATGTTAATGTTATCTACACCAAAAGAAGTTTGAACTCATTGAAATAATTTTTACACAAAGAGCATAAATTGAATGAATGAAGCTCTTGAAATTCTTTGAACCACTATGAATATTACATGTGAATGATTGATTGTGTAACAAAAATTAGTAAAAGAGTATAACAGATGAAACTTTCATATGTATAATTCAAACTTCTACACACTTATCCATACTTTACAAATTGTTAAACTGCTAAGATAACAATTGGTATCACATATTAAACATAATGAATTCCATGAAGCAAAGAAAATGATTTGCAATTTTAACTTACGATGCTAAAGAAGCTCTATAAGAGTAGCTAGGTCCTCTCTGTTTTATCCATCAAAGGCATTGCAACTGTAGATCTGTAAACTATAAAAATTCATCCAGTCAAGAGGCAAAATTCAATAGTTATGGGTAAAGTGAATATGGAACCACGAATGTAAGATATACTTGACAAATTTGCAAATTCATTACCATTTCAATTGAAATAGTAACTTGATTTTCTCGCTTAAAAATCTTAATTTACAAAACCAAATTAGTTTTATCAAACAACATTCAAAAATAAAATCCAGTAAAGGAAAAGATCAATTGAATAACCTGAATAAGTGGAAGCATTCATACCTCAATTTAATTTCCAGCTTAACTTTGTTGCTTAAAAATTATGGTATGCAAAACCAAATCTATTTTATCAACAATAAAGTATCAATTTATGAAAGCAAATACAACACATAAAAAGAACATTAAAACTGGAAACCAAGTCGTGATACTTCACCATTTGACATAGAAATTTTATCTTGCCTACATACACTAAAATCATTTTTTGTATATATACACTGATAATTTGACATTCAATACGGAAAAATTAATCATGACTATTCCTCTCTTTTTAAATTTTCAGGGGAAAATTGAATTACAAACAATCAAAAAACCCAAATAAAAAATAAATTTAACAGCAAAGAGATAAAGTATATACCTGACCCAAAAATGAGACGGAACGTCTCATCCCACTGCGTTCCGTCCCGTCTCACGTACCAAACGGTACCCGAAGGTTGAGAAAAGGAAAGCAAACGGAAACTGAAGGAGATTTGGAAAGATGCAATTGAAGAGAACTTATCCACGATGATCGACGCGTGGCAAAACAGTGGAGAACGCATGGGAAGGCTGTGCAAAAGAAGAAAAGCAACGGACAAGCTGGCATTAAACAGGGGCAAATATGTGGGGTAGAAGAGCACTAAACCGACTTATCATAATTTTTAACAACTGTTTTTCCATACGTTCAATTCGCTTTATAATTGTTTATTATTTACTGCCACAAATCATGTGGCCTGCTTTAATTTCTTTTTTTAAATATTTTTTTGGTCCTGGCACCCATGCATTCAATTTTTTTATAATTATTTATTGTTTACTTTTCTATGGCCTGGTTTAACTCCTATCTCACTCAGTATCCATGCTCAGCTTTTCTGTGCATGTTCCAGATTTTTTTTTTTTTAATTATTTTTTGGTGGCAAGGCATGCATCCTTGCTGTTAGGAAGTCTAAAATTTCAATATTATCGACGAAGTTTTTTTTATATAGCGATATTTTCAGATTAATACACTTAATTATTGTAAAAATATTGTGATATTATCGACAATATCGATAATACCACGATATTTTCGATATTAGCGATAATATCGCCGAGGCTCCATCGTCGGCGACGGCAGCCGAGGCTCCATCGTCGGCGACGGCATCCTAGGCTCCGTCGTCGCAGCTTCCTATCAAAATCAGAAAAGAACTGATTTTGATCTTGTGATAGACACCACTTTTCCTTTTCACATACACTATCGGGTTATTTCCACATGGCATGAAGACTTCCCAAAAGCAAGTTCACTTTTCAATGCACTGTCAAATTGCTTAGAACCACAAAATCCCTTATATTTTGTTTGCTTCCCACGTCAATGCACTGTCAAATTATATATAAATGATTATATAATTCATTATATATAAATGATTATGGTGTATTTAAACTTCTTTAATTAATTACTACATATTTTCTACACTCACAATATTTACCAGCTCGTTATATAATCAACTTAAATCAGTTAAATCCATCATACAATGCATTTCTTTCCAATTTTTTGTGATAAACTAATAGATAATTGACTAAATAAACATCCTACAAAGTTTCAATAAAAATTTCCAAGTTTTTCTTACAATTTATGTGGTTTTTATTCAATTTTTATCGATATCGATAATATCTCGATATTTTCGTCAAAATTTTCGTGTTTATGGATTACCGATATTTCTGATATCATCGATATTTAATCCCTTGTGATGAGGTAAGGTTTTTTAATTATTTTTTGGTGGAAAGGCATGTACCGTTGCTGCCAGGTGTGGATTAAGTAAGGATAAAACGCTGGAATCGAAGCCCATCGTCCGCGAGCTCCAAGCCCAAGGCTGCACCAAACTCGTCCTCCGTACTCAGATCGAGCGCGACCTCACTCGCCAAGCCGCTTCACCACCACGCCACTGCAAAATTCGGGTATATGGGTTCGTGTTTAAAGTCGCCGCCGTAGATTTCATAGCTGTAATCTCACTGCGATCTCAATGCGATGTGGAGTTGACGCTTGGAGGAGGGATAAAAAATGATATCAACGAAGGGGAGCTTAGAGGTGGGTGGCTGGGGCTGAAGAAGAAGCCAATCTAGATAGCATGGGAGATGGAGGGAGAAGGTGTTCTTGTTCTCACAGATTCAGAGGGAGGTGGAGGAAGAAGGTTTCTGTTTGGTCACGGGTTTAAAGAAAAAATTGGATGTTTGGTTACAATGATATCAAAGTTTTGAAAGAAAACTGAATTGATATGTATTTTAAAAGAGTTCTTTAGATATAGACCATTGCAACTTTTATTTCCTATATAAAAACTCATCTAATTATAAACATTCAAATAAAACCCAAATTTAAAAATGATTGCCATGTAGGAAAGTAATTGACCTATTAATACAAAATATTTACAACTTGTACACCAATATTCAAAATAAATCAATAAATATTATTACTCACCTTGATTACAATGAATAAATAATTTATTGCATATTATTACCCATAACACACATATATATATACGTTCAAATGTATATAGTACTACCATAAGCTCAATATATATAAATATAGTTTACCTATATATATAGTACTACTATATGTTCAAATATATATATATATATATATATATGTATGTATGTATGTATATGCACATTACCACATATATGAACAAACATATTATACTAATTAATCTACCTATATGTAAATTTATGATGAACAAATAACATATATTTTGTAAGTATTATCATATATATTGGGCACATTTTATTATTATAGTACAAAAGAATAGGTAAAATAGTATTGAATAGAATAATAATTTTTTTTATGTAGGTACATTATTTTGCATACATTGGTTTTGTTTTATTATGTAGGTAAATTCGAATAGTAGGTGCACTGAATCAAATAATATTTTTTGTAGGTAAATTATTTTGCATGAATTTTTATGTATACTAGGCATTTTTTTTGTAGTTATATATATGTGTGTGAAATAATTTACCTACATTTATATGTAAAATATAATTTTTTGACTTAACTAAGCATGTATTATTACATATATTAGGCATGTTTTGTTGTTATTATATATTAGGCAATAAATTTTTTATTTTTTATTTTCGTAAAATCATTAATTCTCTCTCACAATCTATATGGAACTAATTGTGTACATCAAATATTCAAATAGGGGTGTTTTGAGCATAATTTTTTTTTAAATGTGTAAAATCAAATATAATTAATGAATTTGCTAATGTGGAATCTAGTTAATGTGTTTTATTTGAGTAAAAAACTTATGATGAGTTTTATGTGGAGAAAATTAAATTTCAGGGGCTAAACTCATATTTTTAGGTTTTAAAATTATTGGACCACTTATGAAGTGAGTAAAATTGAGTACTGATTGGTTAGTACCTAAGTATTATCCAAAAAGATATCCAGAATGATTAACACGTGGCCAAAGAGCGAAAGAATTCCGAAAGGGGGTTATTTTTCTGCGGCAGAGGGGGTAAAAAGGCCCTGCAGGAAAGGAATGGGAGGGCAACAGTTGCCCGAGGCCAACTGAGCTCTAGTAGATATAGATATATCTCACTTTTTTTCTCTTTCTTTTTTTTTTTTTTTTTTTTTTTTTTTCTGCCACTTCGCGTCAGGACCTTCACTACTACCACATATGTATATAAATATACATTTCTGCCACTTTGCATTCATTATCTCTTTTTTGAGAAATGGGCCTTCGTTACACACCGGACCTCTCTCTCAAATGGAAGGAGATGATCAACACTTGGCATAATGTAAATCAAAACCAACCAAAGCATGTTTCCAGCATCTTTTCTACAAAACACAGCACGCACACGCACCGCATATTGGAGGAGAGGGAAATTAGACCTCAGATTATGTCATCGGAAGCAATAACTGAACTGAGTATAATACTTAGATACTCATCAGTGAGTATTTTACGTATTCACCCAATTTAATGCCCCAGAAAAATTAATAAGTTGTACATTATATTTTAATTTTTAAAACAATAGGAACATTTCAAAATTAAGGAGAAAAATTACACGTCGTGCTACAAGCTAAAGGAAAAAAAATGAAGAAAAAACGAGATGTCTACACAAAGAAATGATATACAAAAGATACATTACAAGTTCGATGGTTGAACTACATTGTGACCTGGAAATAATCAATTTTCTCTCTAGCATCCAAATTTTTTTTCTCAAAGTCTTTGGATAATTGTTAATGTTGTGCTAGGATAGCACCAAATTAATTGGAAACTAACTCAAACTAACCTATAAGAACTTACCAAATGAAATGCAAGAATGAAATAGAAAATACATCAAGATTTAACAAGGTTCCTCAACAGTCAATGTAACTGGAGTACGTCCTCAAAGCAGTAGGAGCTCAACAATAATACACTATCAATCAAATGGAAGTGTATGTATTCAATTGAGAATTTGATGAATTCTAGTGGAATTATAGACTCCCATGGAGTTTATGAATTTTAATACATTCATATATACTCCACATGAATTTTAATGGATTCACATAGACTTCACGTGGATTTAAAAGAAATTTATAAGAATTTTGTTATGGAGTTTAATGGATATTAATGGAGCTTTTATAGCATTTACAGAAGATGTCAATCACAACGAGGATGTCAAAATAAAAATAGAAAAGAAAGAAAGATTTATACGGTGATGAAGGAAAGTGGTGTTGGCAAGTACAACATATATTGGGTGATTATGATATACCAAGATCAGGTAAGGAAATTGAACAAAAAAAAAAAAAAACAAGGATCAACCAAGGAAATTGATGCTTAGAATTCGATTGTGTTGAATTGAGATTTTAGGGTTCTCTAAAACAAATAATAAACGAAATTGGCCATGAAGAGAAGACAAGAAGATTGTTGATTACATGTTATCTTCCTTGAAGAGAAACAAGATAAAGATTTGGCCATACAAACAAGACAAAAAAAATTGAAAAAAAAGTTCGTAGATTTCTTAGCGTGTTACCGTTACATGTCTGCTTAAGAAAAGAGTTCGTTCATATCCAGGTCTCCTCATATTTTCTAGAGTGAGGAATCACGATGAAATTTTAGGGGAGAGACATGATTTGTGAGGGCTTTTGGTATTTATATTTTCCACTCTAGAATCCACCAAAATCCTTCAACTCCTACATTCCTACAAATTCGTTGAATTTTGAATACAACCAGATTTTGAAACATTTTAAAAAACTCGAGATTGAATACCACTAGATTTTGATAGACTCTTTAAAAATCAAGATTGAATACCACTAGAATTTGACATATTCCTATAAAATTTTAATTAAATACACTTAAGATTTCTTAATTCTTTTAAAATTCATCAAAATCTTAATTGGATACACTCCTAAAGTGTTTGGCAATATCACAACCTAAAGCCTCAATACACTCAATATCTTTCACTCACCAAAGAAACAAACAAAGTAGGATATATAATGAATAATTTCCTTTTTATACAAAGCTCAAAGCTAATTTACAAAATACAACTTTGATAGAGTGATTACTAGCCAAATAAGGGCAGCAGCTCTCTTTTATTTTTATTTCTTTTTTCTAACAAATGGGGCAGTCGGTGGCCTGTTTTTTCTGATCCGGATCACCTCCTGACCTTTAAAAATTGAGCCTGCTGAGCAGGCGATTGTGGCCGTTGAAATTTGATCAAACGGCTACAATTATTATAACTTTTAAAGGACTCCCTGTTTGTAGCCGTTAGATCAAATTTCAACGACTATGATCGTCTGCTCTGCAGGCGCAGTTTTTTAAGGTCAGGAGGGGATCCGGATCCTTTATTTTCCTCTTTGCTGACTCCTAAGGGCAGCAGCAGCTGCTATGTAAAAACCATAGCCACATCACGTGGGCTAAAAAAAGGCCTATTTAATGGGCCGGTGAGATCAATTAAAGTCTAATGGAATTGGGCACAAATTCAACAGTTATAATAAAACACTTGTTAGGAACTAAACATTGTTTATCATCCACCACCCAGAAGAGAAAATATAAACAACTTTAACTCCGGCTAACATAGAAGAGAAACATAGAAAGTGGTATTCTACCACAGTTGTGAAGAAAAGTGTTTGCCTTTGCACCACATTATGGGTTTGAACTCTGTCGGCTCCCTATCTAACATTTGAAAAAAAAACATAGAAGAGAAACAAACTAAGGAAAAGAGCTTCAATAACCACATAGCACCAGTGTCTGTAAAACACAAGCCAAAATATGAAGACAAAGACAACAGTACTACGTCTCAGTGGACTTCTGAACATCAGTTTGAGTCATCCTAGGCCATGAAACATATGCTGTGTAAATTAATTCTCGTAAAAATCGTTGATTTCGTTTTGGTAACTGGGTGCAAAGGGATACAATTGCTTTTTTGCCCTCAAATAATTTGCATGTACCGTGCATATGACTGAGTTGGATGGAAATTGGATGAAAAATTGGCAAATCTATTGTCAGTGGGTAAATTAGCTAATTTTACAAGTTCAGGGGGGTAACAAACTAAAATTAAAGTTCAGACAGGAAATTGATAGCTCCTTACAAGTTTAGGAGGGAAATTGACAAATACCCCAAGTTTGAAATAGTGGAGAAGACTCATAAACGTGCTCGACATGTAAGTCATTATTATTGATTTATCTTTTAATATTGTCTACGACTCTACTATGGTCATGATTATTTATATATACGTATAACTTAATGTTCATTGTTTATAGGTGTGAGGAGCATAACGATTTGCCAAAAAAACTTTTTGTTAATAATAACTTAGATGTGTAAAGAACACATGAAGGTAAACATATTTAATTAATTTTTCCCCATAAAAATACTAATCAAGTTTGTAATTTTCTTTCCTTTTGTTGACATGTTTTCATTTTCTAGTAGGTTGGAGTGCATGGGTTGATTAAATCTTTTTTGTAACATTGACATCTCCTTTTGAACACAAAATTAAGGCCAAACACAGTGCAAGCAAGATGTAAAAGCTTATAATGATACATGAAATATTTTTTGGGGCATGAGACTGTTATTACGAGGATTAAAGTGAATTTGGATTGCTGAGTATTAATTTGAACAATTCATTTAACTTTTTGAGGTTTCATCCTAAATTGGAAATGGGGTAGTAGTCCGACTTCTTATAAGTTAATGCAAAGTTCCTTAACTTTCCGACGTGGTACAGTTTTTCATATCCTCGTGCGCCCCTCACATGTTGCAGCACTCAAGCCAAATAGATGGACAACACACATTCCTATGTGAGACAATTCTTTAACATCCTCACAATGAATAATAAAAACATGTAAAGATCACTAGGAGACTACAATGCTAATGTATCTCATGAACAATTACAATTTGTGTAAAATTTCAGATAAAAGCTCAAAACTTTGCAAACAAGCAGCAAGAAAATTAAAAATGGACAATTGAGTAATGGGTAAAAATCAAACATATAAGGATTCGTGGGACGATCATGAGCTGCTTCAAGAGGCTCTTCAAAGTCCACATTTCACTCAACTTGGGCTTCAAGATTTAGATTTTCCTCTGTAATAACTCTACAAATATTAGAGAGATGATACTCACATTCGTTGGTAGACTCTATCTCTATTAAAGAGATGATACAAATATATGATAAGTGTAACATTACTCAAAATAAAACTCCTAAGTAACTCCCGCGATTATTTATTTTGTGACTTTTGTACACATTCCATTTACCATTTTCCATACCATAAGTTCTAAAAAAACTGTTTAATAAATTGATAATGATTTTATTTTCCTAATCCTTTCTCAGCAGTTAAATAAAACAGAACATAATAGTGAAATTTGCAGTTAACAACATAGCTAGAGCTAAGTGAGTTTAGCGACGTTTTTCATGACTTATATGAAACAGATGTCGATTATTTTTATTGCTATTGTGTCACCTGTTACATCTACTAATAGTAATTGTGAGAACTGTTTCCTTAACAAATTAAGAATGATTATATCAAGAGCATACTTCAATTCCATTAAGAAATCTGAGGTCTAACCCCATGTTTCACAGAGGAGAAAATCCAAAAAATAAAGGGTTTCTCCTCGATCCTTTTTTCCATTCGCTTCTCACAAACCAGTAAAAAAAATTAAAATCCAAGCATGGAAGCTTTACAAAGACAAATTTTAAAAATGTTAGTAGCTAATTAGGCTTTGAATATGCCTCAAAATGTCTAAGCAACCAACTTCTCTCTCAAACGACCAAAAATTCTGAAAATTTAAACAAAAGATTTTAAAAAGAAATTGAAAGATAAAGACCATATCATTCAATACACGTAAAAAAGTTGGATTTGACTTTAAACTGGACTCAATCTAGCTACCATCCATTAGAAAGCAGTAGAACTCCTATATGAGTATTTCTGTATTTGTCTCAAAATTTACTTTTAAATTTATAACCCCACGTTTTAGCGATATATTGGTGCGAAGAGAAAAATGAGAATATACCTCTTGACTGTTAGATTAAACTTTAATGAAATTCTGTAATTGAGATTAAATCACAGGCCACAAAATCTCAACCACAAGATTTCATTAAAGTCAAATTTAACGGTCAAGACGATGTTCTCATTTTTTTTTTTAATGGGATCCTTCCCTTAAGAGCAATTCCACCCCTAAGACTGGGTGCCAGCGCCCAGCGCATTCATCCACTCAAATGAACAGTAATAGACTCCAATAAACAGTAATAGGCCAAAGCACCTCCACCCCTAAAAATGCGCTGGCACCCAGTCAATCTAATATTATATTATTTTATTCATATTAATTAATATTTTATTATTTAATTTCTTTCTCCCTGCCATTTTTGGGGGGAGAGAGAGAGAGAGAGAGAGAGGGGGAAAGAAGATGAACCAGAACCCAGCGAAGGCGGAAAGCACGAAGATGATGCTGCCCTCACCGACTTCCTCGCCTCCTTGATGGACTACACCCCCACCGTAAAACCATACTTTCCAATCTTATTTTTTTTCCTTCAAATTCCGATCAAATCGAAATCGAAATCCTGATTTTTTTTTCTGCTTTCAGATACCCGACGATTCTGATTTCCTGTTCTTTCACAAGGCCGATTCTAGTTTTGAGCTCCTTTCGACAGAACCACCAGTCCTCCGCCTCCGTCCGTTAACGGCGCCGCCATCCCTGTCTTCAAGGAAATCGGAGAACTCTCTCTCTCTCTCTCTCTCTCTCTCTCTCTCTCTCTCTCTCTCTCGGCGCCAGTGTTGCCCGGTCAGTGGGTCTGTCAAAATTGAGCTGGGCTCTTGCCTGGCATGGGCTGGGTGCCAGGCAAGTGGGCGGGCTGGAGACAAAAAATAGGGTACCAGTCAATATTTTCAGTGGGTGCTGGGCAAGTCCACCTCCGGTGGAAGTGCTCTAATTGCTTCCTATATTGTGTAAAATCAGTTTCCTTCTCCGATAAGTCCATTGGAAAAAGGAAAAAAAAGCAGAGTCCGCACTAATTCGATTGGGTTCCGATGATCAAACCGGTGGCGCAAGTCCGACTCATCTCCGCTCTCAAAGTATGCGGAAACCACCGTAATGTTGGCCTCCCCAATGCTTCACCAGCCGGAAGAATGGCTCCTCCTCCAACTCCTCCGGCGCGCACAATTCAAAATCCTTTTGCTTTTGCTCTTCCTCCGCTTTCAGAGCTCAGCCGCCGCTCCCCCATTTTTCTCACCTTCCTCGGGAACCCCTGCTTCGATATCTTCTTCCGCCTCGTCAAACCCGACACAGCGATCCAGCAGGAGGCCAACCGCAACTACCTCAACCAACTGCTCCCGATGGCATGTTCCCAAAATCCACTAACCACGCTCAAGCTCGTATGCAACCTTATAGACAGGTACACCGGCACTGGAAAATGCGACAGAGAATCCTTCTACGTGGCGGTGTCTTGGCTCCACCAGAATCATCCGAAAACCCTAGCCTCCAACCTTGCCGCCATTGCCGGCGAGTTCTCGTCTTTTGAAGCAGTGCTCGGCATTCTGTACCAGAGTCTTGAGGGCCAAGTCATGGAGGTTATTGATCCACATAGTGAATATAAGCTGACGGAACGCATCGAGGATACAGAGAAGATAATCGCCATGGCCAAAAAGGCTCTTGCACAATGAGATATTTGGAGTGTTGGAGTGTCAATAATAATACCGAAAAATAATTTTTTTTTTCAATTTCATTATATAATAATTATATATATTCAAGTAAAACTTTAAAACTTTTGAAGCTTTTTTTTCTTATGGACAATACTTGGGTCCTCACCGGGGAGGATCCTATATACTGATTTTACCATTTAACCCAATTAAATCAAGCCAAGTATCATTAAAAGGACCCACCAATATCTGAAATAGAATAAAAAAAATATCTGAAATAGAAAAAAAAGGACAAGTGTCACTTTTTCAATGGTAAAATCAGTACATTGAATCCTCCCCGGTGAGGACCCAAGTATTGTCCTTTTCTTATTTGGTTGTTCAAAATTAAACTGCTTTTGATTGTTTTAGAATTGTTGAATTTTGTGAAACCTCTATTTTGGATGAGGCAATGCCTTCACCCTTTATATATAAACAATGCAGTCTTTGTGATCAGTGTTGTTCGCTCCGGTCGGTTGTTAAAGAGGACTCCTGGGATTTTCTATTTTGTGACTTTTGTACACATCCCATATACAATTTTTCGTATCATTGTTCTAAGAGAAGAAAGAATGTTTTTGAATGTGTTACTTGTATTCTTCTAATTCTGAGGTATATATAATCATATACAATCTTACTACAATAAAAAAATAATAATTACAATCAATCTACAACCTAAACTAGGAAACCCAAGATTATAGGCCAGAATTAAAGAGAAATATTATAAGGAAATATCTTTACAAGTCAACATAACACTATTTAAACGAAGAATTCTAAAAATTATAAAAAATTAACTAAAATTCAGAAATTTGAAACACACGTTTACATGCAATAGATCTAAAGCTACTTGATGTGATGAGGAATCGATTTCTACCCTTGGCTTGGTCCCACAATCCCCTAACCACCCTCTAGCTGATGTGCAACCTCCTCGACAGGTCCAATGGCACGGGCAAAGACGACGAACGGGGGTTTGACGCGGCGGCGTATTATTGGCTCCACCACAACCACCCCAAGACCCCTGCCTCCAACCTGGTTCCCATCGCCGGCTCCTTCGGCGGCATGGGAGACCTTGTTCGAGTTCTCTACCAGATACCTTCACGCCAGGACATCAGGAATTATGATGATGATGATGATGACCAGGACATTGAAGAGAGCATGTTCGTAGTGGATGACAAGGTAGCTCTTGAGAGGTACCGGAGCGAACCGGATTACCGGTTTTTACAGGACTGGGTTTCAGCTCTTTTGGCCCACTGCATCAAGCGGGACATTCGATTTCTGAAGTAGGGGATGGACCGCCGTGATGTTGACAGGTTGGAGATCACTCAGGCTGCGAATTTCTGTGAAGACCGCGCCACTTTCCTCTGCGAGAGCGTCGCAAAGGAGGTTTACTCGCGAGAATTGTACGCCGAATACCAGAACCTTAAGGAACGGCTGAGGAAGGAGGTTCTGGTGCCGTTAAGGAAGGCTTCTGACATTTCAGATGATTCCAAGTGGGGTTATGATATGGAGTTCGACGAAGAGCCTTGTTTCGCTAGCAAGTATTTTGAGGAGGTGAAATCCGGTCAGTCAAAGATTGACTCCGGTGCTGTGCTTCCGCACCAGATCATAGAATATGTGGATGACGGAGAGTTTTTTTTGGGGGGGGGGGGGTGGCTAGCTTCAGTGGAAGGCGATGGTGGAGAACATGAAGAATGTGCAATGCAAGAAGAAGAAGATGAAGATACTGAACAACTCATTGGTTGTGTGTAACATCTCCAAATGCATGTATAGACTTGATCAGGATGTTTCGGTGGGTTTGGAGCTGTTGCTGTCTGAACTGAACGAAGAGAATGCCTGGAAAGGAAAGTTGATCAATTTCAGTCCAAACCTGAAGTTGCATTCGACACAAGGACTTGATGATCTCAAGTCCAGGTACGCCTTTTTGAGGAGGATGGACTGCGAGGACTGCCGTGTTGATTTCAGAAAGGTGTTTGATTTGATTCTGGAAGTGGCTGTGAACGAGAATTTGAAGGCCTGGTTTGGTATTGTCGTGCTTTGAAAAAAAACTGCTTCTGCTGTGTTGTAAGAATAAACAGCTGTGAAATAAAGCAGCAGAGTGTTTGGTAAACATTTTTGTAAAAGTGCTTTTCGAAAAAAAAAGCAGTATGATAGTGTTTGGTAAACTTTTATGTAAAATAGCTGTGACTGTATAAAATGACCAAAAAGGGTATAATACTAGATGTGCTATTAATTTAATTTTCTTAACAAATAAAGGTGAATTACTAAATATACTTTATTTTTAAAAGAAAAATATTTATAAACTTTATTTTAAATATTAATTAATATGACAAACTTCTTCAATTGAAATATTTTAGATCGAATAGCTAGAATTCATTAGTACAATATTGTTAATGTACTTGAAAGTAGTCTAATTAGATGCTTGCAATGCTTCCATGAACTCTTTGGTTCCGGACCTTGCAATTGTACCCAAGTTGTTCACCAAATCTACAGAAACCAATTGCAATCAGCTTCACAGCTTATAAACATAATCATAGAAGATTAGATGATTAGTACTTAATTAACATAACATCAAGCATAACTAACCATTCCTTTTTCAATGTTTTGATTTCTGAACAATTTTAACAATTACAAATACAATAGTTTTAACCAGGGGAGTCACCTTCAATACAAGATGTTATTTTTACTACCCAAAATCTCTACGTGAATCCATTTTGTAGGATTTTCTCGGAAGCCAAGCAGATCAATAAGTGAAATAAAAGAAGTGAAATTTACAAAAATATTTACCTCCTTTGGTCATGCCAATTCCACTGTCGATGATGGAGAGGTTTTTGTTGACCTTGTCAGGCACAATCCTAATGAAAAGCTCCGGCTGAGCATCGAGCTTGCTTTTGTCCGTAAGGCTCTCAAATCGAATTTTATCCAAAGCCTACAAATATCAAACCAAATTCCATCATTTCCAAAATCCTACAAATTCCTGGTCATGCACTATCACAGAAACATATTTCAATAGAAACAAGATCATTGAACAAAAAACAGGGTGATTAATATCTAAAAATAGGGGGTTTTAACGCAAAATACAGCAATTTGTAGGGAAATTAAGGAAGAAAATCGATCAAATTAGTAAGAAACTATTAGTAAATTCACCGCAGGAAACAGAGAATCAAAACG
Source organism: Cotoneaster glaucophyllus (assembly GCA_036320875.1). Lineage (NCBI taxonomy): Eukaryota > Viridiplantae > Streptophyta > Magnoliopsida > Rosales > Rosaceae > Cotoneaster > Cotoneaster glaucophyllus. The sequence goes on along the minus strand of CM070065.1, from coordinate 25,707,320 downwards.
AAGACATGCAAGAGAAAGGGGGAAGGAGATGAGAGACTCACATCAGACAAATTGTTGATGAGCTCGCAAAGGAAGATCTCCTCGTTGCTGTAGAAAGTGTTGATGATCAAACTCAGAAGCTGGTTGATCTCGACCTGGAAGGCGAAGGTCTCAGCCACTTTCTCCCCAACCAAGCACAACAAAAACACAAATAACTATTTAATCCAAATCAAGATTCAGGGACAAACATGCATTATCACTTATCACGCTTAACATGCATCAAGATTCAGTGAAATTTTCTTACTTCTCTCTCAAATTTTCTTGTTTCCTCCACAAACCCTAATTTTTTTCCCCAATTGTTTTCTCCATCCCCAGTTTCTTTTCCCGACACCCATACACTCATCCCTTCGCTCTTCCCACCCCTCTTTCAGTCACTATTCCCATCCCCAAATTAAAAAAAAAATCCAAACAGATAAATAACAAAATTTTAGAGAAGAGAAGCTTACCAGAAGAAGGAGGGAAGGCGACGACAGTGTCTGTGGTGCTGACACTGACAGAGAGAGAGAGAGGAAAAGGAGGAGGAGGAAGAGGTGCAGCTGCAGAGGGGAAGATGGCATGCCGAATGTTCTGCGATTTCCTCCGGGTGTGAATGTTTTGCTATTTCAGGAAGGCCTGCGAGAGAGAAGGCAGAGAGAACGAGGGCAATGTTGGGAATTTGAAAATTTCATTAATAGGTGGTATTGTAGCTCCGTGTTTTCACATGAAGTTGTTTTTCTAAAGCTTCTTTTTGCAGCTTTCCATTTTCAGCTTATTTCCATCTGAAACTTTGAAAAAAAAGCTGATTTGGGGTGTTTACCAAACACTAAAAAACTCTCCCAGCTTTTTTTCATACCAACTCCCCCCTTCATACCAACTCCCCCCCCCCCCCGCCAACATTGTTTTGTTTATATAATGTTCCAATGAATGGGTTTTTTATTTTTTATTTTATCCCCTTTTCATTTTCGTGCCCGGTTTACCAATTACCACCCGTTGAAATAAAAAAATTTAGAATTCTTCTCCTTTTTTGACAATTGATAATTTGATATTTTAAACTCATCGAATTTATGGGGAGGAATTCGAGCTTGACAAAATAGCGGATGCAGAAGATTTATAGTATTCATATACGCGGAAGATGGAGCAGATGATCAAGAGGGTGTTTGTGATCACCGGAGACTATGACTTTGGCTTTGATAAGGACGGCTTCTGGCGCTGGGAGAGTGATTACGAGGTAATCCGGAGCAAGTACAAAGAGAAAGGGTACGGCAAAGTGGTGTCACACTTAGTGGTTTGGAATCTGAAACATAACCTTTTTATGCCGCCATTCTGTGCTACACAACAAGAGTATGGGGTGACGGTGTTGAATGACTTTTCCAACAAGTTGATCAAGTCCTTCCTGGACGATGACGGGGAAATTTGCCCAGACCTTGTCATGGAAGCCGCCATCTCTCCTCAACCCTATCAGACTCTGGTTGTAGTAGACTAATTGAGTAACACTCATCACATACGGTATCAATTCAATTCGAACCTCCTCATCATCATCATCATCATCCGTGTTTAATTTAACTGATTCTTTGGCGAAGGCTAGAGCTTTAATTATGATATAGCTTCCAAGAACTTCAATGTCCCTCCTAGGCTCCCAGAAGAAAGTCATTTATTTTCTCAATACAATCCAATTAAACTGTTTTCTACATATTTTCACTAGTGATGAATATTTCTCTTTTTCTTATTTTTGGCATCATCATGTACTTGCAAATGTGTTTAATTAGTTTAACTGTATGATTCTTGATAGTTTCTTATTTCATGCAACTGAAAAAAAATTTGAATTTTTTAACAACTACTTATAGTCGAAACGTGAACTAAGAGTTTTCACATTTTTATTTTTATTTAAAATGAGTCCTTATTCCAATAATTAATTATTAAGAGTTGACAAAATATTTTTTAGTGCAATGTTTTATGTGAAAAGTTATCTTTTTTTGGGTTACACAACTTACACATAACGTACCATAAGTTTTGTACGTACCAAAATAAGGATAATACAACGTACTAATAACTTGGTACGTACTAAATAAAGAATTGCATAACGTACCAAAAGCAATATTTTATAACGTACCAAAATACTAAGACGTACCCAGATTAAATTTATATAACGTACCAATTTGGTACGTTATATTTAATATATCTGTTTGGTACGTTATATTTAATATATGTGCATGTTATATTTCATAATTGTATGTTAATAGGATGTTTATGTGTTTTTAGAATTTAAAACAAAAAATTATTTGAATAAGAAAAATTCATTTTGAACGAATTATGATAAGATAAGATAGGATGTTTGTGGTGATTTTAGGATATTTGTGATATTATTTTCTGAACTAGTTGGTTAATTAAATACAATAAAAATCATAAATTTTAATTAAAAATTAGTAGAAGAATGTTTGATCAAAAGTTGATAAGTTATAAATGTTTAATTAAAAAAATTCAAATTTGAGGCATCTAAATCAAAATGCCCCTTTAAAAAAACGCATGCATGCGTGTATTATACGCAAATGGTCTATGTTTGCTCTTTATGTCAATGCCTCTTGCAATCAGGTTGAGGAACTGTTTATTTTTATTTTTTTTCAAGTTGTATTGCTCGAGCATTGCAATTTTTTCAATTCAATAATATATAGGCATATGATACTTTATTGTAATGACTGGAATTAATTATGATTACACACCATGGTGCTAGCTAATTTGATCTTTACCAACTTTTCTCCTCTAACAACTAACTGTTTAATCTACAAATACCATTGCTCTATATAAAAAAAAAAATATTTCGCTTATTTAATATATATATATATATATATATATATATATATATATTATTTAGTACCCGTCATAAGATTATTGGCTATCTCATCAACGTAATTTACCTTGCAAGTTTTCCATCTGATCATGCAACCGCATTTGCATGGCATGATTAGAAATTTTGTGAATCATAATAAAGTGACAAAGTAGGTCAATCATTTACTTGCTAGATTAGCAAGGGCACAAGGAATATGTACACGTATTTTGGTCTTCAAACTGGGAGCAGACTCAAAAGAAACTAACGTAGAGATAGTTGTATGATTGTCCCTGCACAATCTAACACTAGCACCAGTTTTAGCACAACTGCTGGGATCTGCATGTTCTTCATGAATGCTATTAGTACTAAACTTATTCTCGAAGAAGCTGGAATCTGATCGACTGCGTTTTCTTATCCACCCCTGTGCCAGTGGCACTTGGACGGAGCTGTCGGTCCATGTTCCACCGGAGGATGCAACCATTGAGCTTGTGTTGGTCGGGATCTGGTCATGGCAGATGATATTTGGGTCACGTTTGTGGCATGTAGCTCGATTGACAATGGATGCCAACGTGTCACAAGCCCTGCTCCTGCTCCATGTGGGCTTTGATTGGGCTGTACGAAGAAGCGCACCAAGGCCATGCATGGCCAACTGGCTGTTTTCCAATTTTAGCTCTTTGACGTTATAATTAGATCTTTAAATCTAAAGTATATGTGTGAATGACCAAGAAAATCCTAATATAAGATGAAATTTTTGATAAAAATAAAGAGTATGAATTGTACTGTCTAAAAATAAGTTAATTGACTAAAAACTCAATGTTTGAAACCAAGTGCACAAGGTACATAACCGTTTGGCCTAATGATATTTATACTTCAATCTATGAGATGAGGATCGGAATTCAATTTCACGAATGATAATTGTTACGAAAAGAAGGATTAATTATAGCATGTAACTGGGTTTTTTACAACTCAAAGGTTTTGAGTACATCGAAATTCTAGTTAAAAGATAGAGCGAGAGAAGAGAAGCATATAAATTCTACAGGTGTAAATAGCATTGAAAAAGAATAAAAAAACACCAATTTTTGGTTAATTATCTCATGCACAATTACACATTAATAAAAAAATAAAATAAAAAATAAACTCCATATAAAAAAGCAGAAATTAAGAGAGAAAATTACATAAATAATCAACAAAAAATTCAAAGTTTTATGAAAGAAAATATGGACAGTGGTGCTTACAAAGGGACAAGACGACTGGTGTTGGGGTGGTTCTGCTGCTGCATGATGCATGCACACGTGAGGAGGAATGAAGGATATCTGTTTTTTCTCTTCTCCTTCGCCTTGTTATTTCTTGGTCGTCTTTCCTTTGAATATAGTAATCGTATTCCGAATCAGAACTCCACAGTACTGTATATAATTCTCTCTCTCTCTCTCTCGAAAAATGAATGAGTTGGAGATATGAGTTTGGACTCTCTCTTATTATTTCATTGTCTTTCTGGTCCCTTTTTTGTGTCACACTTACATTGCTGTGATGGAGATTTTACACAAAACATGTGGTAGCTAAATAGAAGAATGGAGAAAAAAATATATGCTTTGCCTCTCCCTGGACCATTTTAGATAAGGGTCTTAAAGTCATTTACTGTTTTTTTTGGTTGACGTTTTATACTTTCACAAATCATGTAGAATACTCTCAGTCTCACGTACGCATAGTCTTTTACACCTAATACATGAATAGTTCGCTCTAAATTCTCACCAACACGAATTTCATAAGTCAATTGCCCTAGACCAATATAGATCGAGGGTCTTTAAGTCATTTCGTGCACTTCGTGTAGGATACTCTCAACCTCACCTTACTTGCACAGTCTTTTGCGTTTGACAATTTTACATGAATAGTCTACTCTAATACCAAGTTACCATGCTAGGCTTTTCATCCTTTGTCAACCGATACTCTGAACACAAATTTCCTAACTCGATCATAATTTCTTTAAATCTTAAAAGAGAGAGGGTACTATAATTGGTGAAAATATAGTTTATCCCTTATTCATTTAGCCACTGATATATAAGTCGACAATCTCACATTATGCAGTGCCTCAAAGTTCAAGACAACCTCTTATTTGGTTGATTTATATCATATATCATGCAACTTATGAACACACTAAATTTAACAGATAGATCAGTTTTGGTTGAAAATCGACAATTTGAGTCCTCTCATGGCCATCTCTCTCTCTCTCTCTCTCTCTCTCTCTCTCTCTCTCTCTCTCTCTTGTGCTGCCACTAGAGACCAACATTCCTTTTCTTCTTTTGGACATCCTTCTTTATTTATATCTTTTGATTTCTTCAATCCGAATACTAAAAATGAACTTTGGGGCGTGGACGACGAAAAAAAAAGTGTGGAAATCAATGGTATTGGGGCAGCTTCCAAGCCATTTTCCGGCCAACTGCGGCCACGTTCGAGGAAACCAATGGTATTTTTAGATTCCTTGATTCACGGGCTTCATTTACGTATATTATATGATGATTTTAAGTTGATATTCGAGCTCAATCGGAGCTCGGGAAATTCCGGCCGAAATCCGGCCTTCTTCTTCGTGGGGTCGGACGACCCATGAGTTAAATGGGTCAAACCCGACTCCGAATCAGAAACCCGGCCCAAACCTTTGTGCCATGCAATCCAATAAACCAAGCCCAAACCTATGTAACCCGAGCCCAATCTTAACCCAGGCCCAAACCCAATTCGAGACCCAGCCCAAATCCCATAAACCTTTAATCCATAACCAGGCCCAAATCCCATTTAATATCCGGCCCAATCCCTCAATCTTCATCAAATGTCACTCCTGGCTCATATGGGAATCGGAATGGGAACGCGCATTCATCCTACGCCGGTTGTGGCTCCCGCTCTTCCTTCTTTCATGCCGCCATTTATGATGCCGCCGTTAATGCCACCACACCCTCCTCCTCAAGCAAAGCCTGAACCAACCAGCACGAATAATGGTTCAGACCCTCTACCTGATCCATATTGTGCCCTCCTAGCACAAGTATGTGTTTCCACGTACATGTGCGAGGAAATGATAGCAAGAAACTCATGTTTGGAAGTACTTCTAGAATCGCTAAAACCATTTTCAGATAAACGAGGGTATTTCCGCCATTTCACTGTTGGTGAACAATGCTCTCTCTCACATAATGAACAGTACATTTATGCTGAGCTTTAGTGGGTATAAATATATTAAATTGTCATTTTCTGATTTTTATAAAAATAACAATTACAAAACAAAAGATTTTAAAAAGAAATTGAATGATAAAGACCATATTATTCAATACACATAAAAAAAGTTGGATTTGACTTTAAATTGGACTCAATCTAGCTACCATACGTTAGAAAGTAGTAGAACTCCTATATAAGTACGCATTTGTCTCCAAATCTAACTTAATAACTTTTAAATTTATAACCCCCACGTTTTAGCTATGGGATGTGCTATCTACACATCTTTTTACTTCTCATACATTTTTTGGTAATTTCTGTTCATTGATATTCTTCAATTCATCTGATTCGACGGCCGAAAATTAAAAATATTTCGACGGCCGAAAATTAAAAATATATGTAAGAAGTAAAAAAAAGTACGTGGATATCACATCACTTTAGCTTTATATATTGGAGCAAGAGTGTCAATTGTCAATATCAAGTCCTTCTCCGATAAGCCCATCGAAAAAAAGGCACAGTCCGCACTAATTCGATTGGGTTCCGATGATCAAACCGGTGGCGCAAGTCCGACTCATCTCAGCTCTCAAAGTATGCGGAAACCACCGTAATGTCGGCCACCGCAATGCTTCACCAGCCGGAAGAATGGCTCCTCTTCATCCTCCTCCAACTCCTCCGGCGCCTACAATTCAAAATCCTTTTGCTTTTGCTCTTCCTCCGCTTTCAGAGCTCAGCCGCCCCTCCCCCACCTTTCTCACCTTCTTCGGGAACCCCTGCCTCGATATCTTCTTCCGCGTCGTCGAACCCGACACAGAGCTCCAGCAGGAGGCCAACCGCACTACCTCAAGCAACTGCTCCCGATGGCATGGTCCCACAATCCACTAACCACGCTCAAGCTCGTATGCAACCTTATAGACAGGTACACCGGCACCGGAAAATGCGACAGAGAATCCTTCTACGTGGCGGCGTCTTGGCTCCACGAGAACCACCCCAAAACCCTAGCCTCCAACCTTGCCGCCATTGCCGGCGAGTTCTCGTCTTTTGAAGCAGTGCTCGGCATTCTGTACCAGAGTCTTGAGGGTCAAGTCATGGAGGTTATTGATCCATATAATGAATACAAGCTGACGGAACGCATCGAGGATACAGAGAAGATCATTGCCATGGCCAAAAAGGCTCTCGAGAGGTACGAGCGCGACCCCAATTTTCGCTTCTTACACGACCGGGTATCTGATCTTTTCGCGGACTGCCTCAAGTCCGACATTCAAAATTTCAGGCAGCTCAAATCAAAATTGGTTAGAAAATCTCAGTCGAAACCGGATGATGTTAACGTTGATGAGTACTGCGTGGAGTTAACTCGGGCGGGGAGCTGGTGTCCCGCCGTGGACTCCTTGCTTGATTGCACCACTATGCTTTCCGAAAGCATTGCAAAGAAGATTTTCCCGCGGATTTCATTCCAGGGTTTTGAGGAGGAGGAGGCAGAACACGCGGACAGAGCCCGAGAGCTGCTGATGGAGGAGGTTTTGGTGCCCTTGAGGGACCCCTTGGAGATTCCTAGCTATACATCTAACACCAACCGGTACGGTTATCATTATCCGGACTGGTCCTGCGGAGATCCTTCTCCGGTTCAGAAGTATTTGGAGGAGGTGAAGGCCGGTGGCAAGTCCAAGATTAGGGCCGCGGCCCTGCTTCCGCGTGAGATCGTAGAACATGTTTGTGATGCGATGAGCTCCGCCAAGCGGCTGAGCTTCAGTGGAAGGCAATGGTGGAGGATGTCTACTTGAAGCAAGGCAAGTTTAAAAGCTGTTTGGCTGTGTGTGACGTCTCCGGGAGCATGATGAGGGTCCCCATGGATGTATCCGTGGGGTTGGGGCTTTTGGTGTCTGAACTGAGCGAGGAGCCATGGAATGGAAAGGTGATCACTTTCAATCGAAACCCTCAGTTGCTTGTGGTACAAGGCGACGATCTTTGGTCCAAATGCACATTTATGAAAAGGATGGACGGCCAAGAGTGGCATTGTCAGGTTGATTTCCGAAAGGTGTTTGATTTGATTCTGGAAGTGGCTGTGAATGCGAATTTAAAGCCTGAGCAAATGATTAAGAAGATATTTGTGTTCAGCATCTATCATGACCTTGACGGGATTTCGGCGAATAACTGGGAGATTGCTTATGAGGCAATACAAAGCAAGTTCAAAGAGAAGGGGTATGTGGTGCCAGACTTGGTGGTTTGGAATCTGGACCAAGAAAAGTCCACACCGGCGGTGCCTTGCACACAGCCAGGGGTGAAAATGTTGAGCGGCTTCATCAACAACAATTTGGTCAACTCCTTCTTGGAGAATAACGGTGATATTGGCCCCGATCATGTCATGGAAGCAGCCCTCTCCGCCAAAGAGTATCAAACTCTGGTTGTACTAGATTGAAGAATTGACCCTAAACTATTGCATTGAGAGGCCGGCACCACTAGAGATTAAACTTAGTAAACCTTGCTAGAAATTTGTAATATGTTTAGAGCAACCTTTTTCTTCATTAATACTCATTACTTATCTGGTATTTCTATGCGCACTTGGATCTGCAATGTCTTTGGTTTGATATTTTGTCTTCTTTATTATTATGGTTGTTGTTATTATTATTATTTGAATACTGCTAGAGTTATCAAATTTTTGAACCAAATTTGCAAATCAATGATGACCAATAAGAAACAAGTGACACTTAATTAATAATTCAATTATCTACAACCACATCATTCGGTTTACAATTTTTTTTCAAAAAAAGAAAAACGTTAAAGAGACTCTTTCAAAAATGGAACTCTTCATTAAGCTCCAATACATGATTAAAATCTCTAAACTCATCTAAATTCATACAAATTGGACTGTTCCTTTTCCTTATTTTTATCGAACTTTTATGTACTTGAGCTCCACTCTATTGCATGTGCTTGACATTTTCTTTTATTTATCTTATTTATTTTGTGTGATTTGAAATGTTCTTTATTTATTTATAGGGAAAATCTTTGAAATGTCATATGAATCTGTACAATTTTTTTTTTCAATTTGTCATACAAATTAAAATTTTAAGCAATCGTTATACCAACTTTCCGGAATCATCAATTTGTCATCTTATCCCAACTCCGTAAAGTTTTCATGTGTTCAAGGTTATTTCTGTCATTTAAAACCTTTTTACAAGTTCTTTACTTTTCTTTAGTAAAACCCTAAAATTTTGTGTTCGAGAGTATTCATGCGGATTGTTGTGTTCGAGCAGCGTATATGCATCTACAACTCCATTTATGGCACCAAACCTCAACTCGTTTCTCATATTACATAACCCATATAAAATTTGATTTCATGACATGCTTAATTGAACACCCTAGAATTGTTTTAATTGAAGGCAACTTAATAGAAAGAAGTGTGGTTTTAAAATAACAGAAATAAACCTGAACACAAATCATGTGTGAGGCACATGACTTATTTTGGATGGAAAACTTTAAGGTGAGATGACAAATTGATGATTTCGGAAAGTTGGTATAACAAATTGCTTAAAATTTTAGTTTGTATGACAAATTAAAAAATAGGTACAAATTCATATGACATTTTAAAAATTTTCCTTTATTTCTATTGTGCTAGGAGTAGTGAGCACAACGAAAAATTTTACTTTATAACGGGAACATTAGCGTACGTAAGACAATCATATGCATGGGCGGAGATTGCATGCCAAATTGCCAATGGAAGTTGGAACATATGCCCCCTCTCAAATGTTTATTGTCTAATATTTTGTTTGTACAAATATTACAACTTCCTTCAAAAAATTGAAGTGCCATATCTCTCGTTGATGTCAAAAATTCATTTTGATCAGTTGCGCACATTTTGTTTTCTCAACTTTAGGGTTGGAAGAAAGAAAAAGTGGACAAAAAGAGACCAATTAAATTAGGGAATACTAAAAATTAGGTTAACGATCACTAAAAGAGTTTGAGTTTTTTAAGATATTCCCTCTTATTAGAGTTCTAGTTCCACCTACTACTCGCATGAAGATATATATTCTCGATTACACCCAAGATGTTTTTGTATCACAACAGATATACCTCGAAAAACAAAAACTCTCTCTCACCAAACAAAGGGATCTAATCATCTAATAGAATAAAAGGAGCTTTAATAAAAAGGGCTTGAACTAAGTTTATTTTAACCAAAAATCATCCTATAACTTTTTTTAACCAAAAACCATCTCAGAACAAGGTAAAACCCACCAAACCAACAGACAGCTCGACCACCAGCCAGTCACTCATGGGCTCTCCTTTGGCCCTCATCCTCCTCCTCCTCCTCTTCGTCTCGCTGAGTACTACAACTTTCCTTTTTGAATCACCCTATTTCGTTGAGTATTGAAGAAGTTATATCCATTTGAATCTTACCCAGTTTCCGGCGACCTCCGAGTCTTTCGAGGCATTTTCCGGCCAAACCACAACGATTTAGCATCGAGCAAGGTACCATTCTCTTCGTCTCTTCGAGAACTACGATTTTCGTTTTTGAATCACTCGATTTCGTTGAGTATTGACAAAGTTATGAGCGTTTAAAGTTTGTCCAACCCAGTTTCCGGCGACCTCCGAGGCTTTCGAGGCGTTTTCCGGCCAAACCACAACGAGTTAGCTATCGTGCAAGGTACCATTCTCTTCGTCTCTTCGAGAACTACGATTTTCGTTTTTGAATCACTTGATTTCGTTGAGTATTGACAAAGTTATGAGCGTTTAAAGTTTGTCCAACTTTCCGGCCGAAATCCGGCCTTCCTTTCCGTTTAGCTCTGGCAAGCAGCAACCACACCAAGCCCTTTGGGTCGTGCACAAACAAACACTGTATCTGGAAAGAAAATGAACATTAACACTGTTGCTGAAAAAACATAACACTGTCGCTGGAAAAATAACACTGTCGCTGGAAAAACTAACACTGTTGCTGGAAAAATAATATTGTTGCTGGAAAAATGACACTGTCGCTGGAAAAACTAACACTGTCGCTGGAAAAATAACACTGTCGCTGGAAAAATAACAGTGACTTAGATTCCAGAAACAATGTTACTTAAAATCCAGAAACAGTGACTTAAATTCCAGAAAGAAAACTTATAACATGGTTTTTTATTAAACAAAACTTATAACATGATTTTTTATTAAAACTAAAACTTTTCAAGCCCTTTTCATTAATTTTCCTTAGAATGAATACATATAGTTTGACAAAAATTGTTGTTCATATAAGAAAAAGCCCATCTTCTCCTCTTTCGTTCGAAGTTTAGGGTTTTAAAAAAATTTAAGTTTTGATGCCATGAAACCAGTTCCAATCCGAGTAGTCTCTCTTCTTAAGGCATGCCGAAACCATGTCAAAATCTCTTCACAGTTCCCAAGAATGGCACTGGCTGCTCCTCCTCCGCTGCCGGCGGCTCCTCTTCTTCCAGATCAGCACCTCAAACCACCCTTCTCCTCGTCTTTTTCTTACGGAAACCCCTGCCTCGATCTCTTTTACAACGTGCAACACAACGACAGTACCCCCGCCAACCATGAATATCTGAAGCAACTGCTACCCTTGGCTTGGTCCCACAATCCCCTAACCACCCTCAAGCTCATGTGCAACCTCCTCGACAGGTCCAATGGTACGGGCAAACACGACGAACTGGGGTTTGACGCGGCGGCGTATTGGCTCCACCACAACCACCCCAAGACCCTTGCCTCCAACCTGGTTCCCATCGCCGGCTCCTTCGGCGGCATGGGAGACCTTGTTCGAGTTCTCTACCGGATACTTTCACGCCAGGACGTCAGGAATTATGATGATGATGACCGGGACAGTGAAGAGAGAATGTTCGCAGTGGATGACAAGGTAGCTCTTGAGAGGTACCGGAGCGACCCGGATTACCGGTTTTTACACGACTGGGTTTCGGCTCTTTTCGCCCACTGCATCAAGCGAGACATTCGAATTCTGAAGGAGGGGATGGAACGCCGGGATGGTGACCGGTTGGAGATCACTCAGGCTGCGACTTTCTGTGAAGACCGCGCCACTTTCCTCTGCGAGAGCGTCGCAAAGGAGGTTTACTCGCGAGAATTGTACACCGAATACCAGAACCTTAAGGAACGGCTGAGGAAGGAGGTTCTGGTGCCGTTAAGGAAGGCTTCTGACGTTTTAGATCATTCCAAGTGGGGTTATGATATGGAGTTCGACGAAGAGCCTTGTTTCGCTAGCAAGTATTTTGAGGAGGTGAAATCCGGCCAGTCAAAGATTGACGCCGGTGCTCTGCTTCCGCACCAGATCATAGAATATGTGGATGACGGGGAGGTTGGGCGAGTGGCTCAGCTTCAGTGGAAGGCAATGGTGGAGAGCATGAAGAATGTGCAAGGCAAGAAGAAGAAGATGAAGATACTGAACAACTCATTGGTTGTGTGTAACATCTCCAAATGCATGTTTAGACTTGATCAGGATGTTTCGGTGGGTTTGGGGCTGTTGCTGTCTGAACTGAACGAAGAGCATGCCTGGAAAGGAAAGGTGATCAATTTCAGTCCAAACCCGAAGTGGCATTCGACACAAGGACTTGATGATCTCAAGTCCAGGTACGCCTTTTTGAGGAGGATGGACTGCGAGGACTGCCGTGTTGATTTCAGAAAGGTGTTTGATTTGATTCTGGAAGTGGCTGTGAACGAGAATTTGAAGACGGAGCAGATGATCAAGAGGGTGTTTGTGATCATCGGAGACTACGACTTTGGCTTTGATAAGGGCGGCTTCTGGCGCTGGGAGAGTGATTACGAGGTAATCCGGAGCAAGTACAAAGAGAAAGGGTACGGCAAAGTGGTGCCACACTTGGTGGTTTGGAATCTGAAACATAACCTTTTTATGCCGCCATTCTGTGCTACACAAAGAGTATGGGGTGACGGTGTTGAATGACTTTTCCAAAGAGTTGATCAAGTCCTTCCTGGACAATGACGGGGAAATTTGCCCAGACCTTGTCATGGAAGCCGCCATCTCTCCTCAACCCTATCAGACTCTGGTTGTAGTAGACTAATTGAGTAACACTCAACACATACGGTATCAATTCAATTCGAACCTCATCATCCTCCTCGTCGTCGTCAATCATCATCATCATCATCATCCGTGTTTAATTTAACTGATTCTTTGGGGAAGGCTAGAGCTTTAATTATGATATAGTTTCCAAGAACTTCAATGTCCCTCCTAGGCTCCTAGAAGAAAGTCATTTATTTTCTTAATACAATCCAATTAAACTGATTTCTACATATTTTCACTAGTGATGAATATTTCTCTTTTTCTTATATTTGGCATCATGTGCTTGCAAATATGTTTAGTTAGTTTAACTGTATGATTCATGATAGTTTCTTATGTACCAGTTTGAGATGGTAAGTTGGTCTGCACCTTTACCAGTGTTACTGATAATTTGCTAATGTTTCAAACTTGCTGAAACTATAAACAGGGATGAGAGGGGGCTTTGTATATACTTTGAGCATTTTGACCGTTAAATCTTTGGTCAATGATACAATGACCAAAATCTAAACACGATACTCTGCAACACCTTAGAATTTTCGAGAGAAAGACAAGTTAATTATAAATGACGAAAAGTGTTCTCTCATATTTTGTAAAGAATGAAATCTCTGTCGGCTTGGTTTATTGTTAGAAGCGCTGTCAAAAGGTTACTGGCATATATGCTGCCTTCATTTGCATTTCCCTTTAGTAAAACTTGTTGCATTAGTACAAGATCATAAGGCCATGTTTGGACGGTTTTGCAGGTCATGGGATTGGAAGCCAAACGATAAATAAAATGATCACAAAATGTTTTATAGGCGGGATTAGAAAACACACCATGGAGCGTTATAAAAGCATTTAAGAATGGATTAGCTAATGACTAAGGTTGGTTTAGCTAATCCCTCTCACATGCCTTTATATTACTATTAGACGATGCATTTCCTAACCCTCATGCCCAAAATATTGTGACCATTTTCTTTATAGTTTGGCTTTTAAACCCATGACTTGCAAAAACCTCATCCAAACTTTTTTTTTGAAGCAAAACAGTAATGTCATTTCCACTCAAACATTGCTATCATGAAAAAAAAGACATTATTGTGAACATATTGTAGAATTAAAAAAAAAAAATTAAAGATGCAATAAGTTAGAGGGTACATGAAGCCAAACCCTAACAAGATGTAGAAAATTATTAGAAACAAAAATCAATTAAGACAACTACTAGGAGAAACATAAATTTGGAAGCTCCGAAAGATTATGAACAAAAGTCGCGACTGCACACGGCGGACAAGAATCTCGCCAATGAACCCCAACATGATCAACACCATAGTTTGCCAAACAATTTGCCACCTGATTTCCTTCACGATAAATGTGATAAAAATGAACATGCATAGAAGAGAGAATGATACAACAATTTGCCCAACCAACAGATAAACGGCAAGACACCTGAGAAGATCCATTAGAAAGAAAATGCACTGCTAAACAAGAATCACACTCAACCCAAAGAGAATGCATCCTCTCCAAAGCCATGTAAACAACATGAATACTAGCTTTAAGTTATGTCTCCTCCAAGGCAGTACCAATGTCAAAAGATCCTGCAAAGCATCCAAGACAATGATGCAAGCACGCAAAATACTAGACATGCCCGTAGAGCCACGAGCCTCATCCAAACATAGCCTAAACGATTCTTCGCCTTTTGAGGTTTAGGACTCGATTTCTGGATCTTATACTTTTCCAGTTGAAGCTGAATGGGTAGTTTCAGCTGCATTTAGTCTAGATAAACCTCCAACCCTAAAACTATGTAGACAATGACCCTCCAACTGGTCGTAATTGGAGTTGTTTAATTGATTAATTACTCGTGTGTTAATTTTAAAGAAGCAATTTTTTTTTTAGAAACCTCGGTTTTACGAGGGAGATTTTATTAGTAACGAAAAAAAGAAGTATTAGTTATACCTAGTCAGATAGGATGTAAACCTTACCTAAAAGTATGCATGAATCATTCTTTCCAGAATGCCTATTGATTATGGGAGCTTTAATAAAAAGGGCTTGAACTAAGTTTATTTTAACCAAAAACCATCCTATAACTTTTTTTAACTAAAAATCATCTCATAACAAAGTAAAACCCACCAAACCAACAGACAGCTCGACCACCAGCCAGTCAATCATGGGCTCTCCTTTGGCCCTCATCCTCCTCCTCCTCCTCTTCGTCTCGCTGAGTACTACAACTTTCCTTTTTAAATCACCCTATTTCGTTGAGTATTGAAGAAGTTATATCCATTTGAATCTTACCCAGTTTCCGGCGACCTCAGAGGCTTTCGAGGCATTTTCCGGCCAAACCACAACGAGTTAGCCATTGTGCAAGGTACCATTCTCTTCGTCTCTTCGAGAACTACGATTTTCGTTTTTGAATCACTCAATTTCGTTGAGTATTGACAAAGTTATGAGCGTTTAAAGTTTGTCCAACCCAGTTTCCGGCGACCTCAGAGGCTTTCGAGGCGTTTTACGGCCAAACCACAATGAGTTAGCCATCGTGCAAGGTACCATTCTCTTCTTCTCTTTGAGAACTACGATTTTCGTTTTTGAATCACTCGATTTCGTTGAGTATTGACAAAGTTATGAGCGTTTAAAGTTTGTCCAACTTTCCGGCCGAAATCCGGCATTCCCTTCCGTTTAGCTCTGGCGAGCAGCAACCACACCAAGCCCTTTGGGCCATGCACAAACAAACACTGTATCTGGAAAGAAAATGAATAACACTGTCGCTGGAAAAACATAACACTGTCGCTGAAAAACTAACACTGTCGTTGGAAAAATAACACTGTATCTGGAAAAATAACACTGTCGCTGGAAAAACTAACACTGTCGCTGGAAAAAATAACATTGTCGCTGGAAAAACTAACACTGTTGCTGAAAAAAAAACACTGTCGCTGGAAAAACTAACACTGTCGCTAGAAAAAATAACACTGTCGCTGGAAATAAACTAACACTGTTACTGGAAAAAAAAACACTGTTGCTGGAAAAACTAACATTGTCGCTGGAAAAAAAAAACACTGTCGTTGGAAAAACTAACACTGTTGCTGGAAAAAATAACACTGTCGCTGGAAATAAACTAACAGTGCAGTGACTTAAATTCCAGAAACAGTGACTTAGATTCCAGAAACAGTGTTACTTAAAATCCAGAAACAGTGACTTAAATTCCAGAAACAGTGACTTAACTTATAACATGGTTTTTTATTAAATAAAACTTATAACATGGTTTTTTATTAAACAAAACTTATAACATGGTTTTTTATTAAAACTAAAACTTATAACATGGTTTTTTATTAAACAAAACTTATAACATGATTTTTTATTAAAACTAAAATTTTTCAAGACCTTTTCATTAATTTTCCTATTGATTATTGAATATGGGTTTTGATCATCTCTTTGGTTCAACCTAAAATTCAAATGCATTCAGCCTTGGTTCATGGGCATGCTAGCACTGGTTGGTTTGGTACGAGAAAACATGCACATTGGTCTAACCGAGTGTAATATAAAGCTTAGGGTAAATTACCAAAAACTACCTCCACTATTGGGTCATTAACAGTTTCATACCTCGTTCTTAAAAAATTTCAATGTTATACCTTATCTTCGAATTTGTTGCAGTGTCATACCTCCCGTCAGTTGTCTGTCAATTATTCTGTTAAAATACTGACGTGGCATGCCACGTGGCACATTTTATATTAAAAAACTATTAAAAACTAAAAAAAATTAATTAAATATTAAAAATTAATTAATTTTTTTTTTTTCCCTCTCTCTTTTTTTTTCTTTTCTCTTCTTCTTCTTCTTCTTCTTCTGGGCACGGGTCCGGCCGACTTTTTTTTTTTTTTTTTTTTTTTTTTTCTCTTCTTCTTCTTCTTCTTCTTCTCTCTCCTCCTTCTTCTTCTTCTTCTGGGCATGGGTCCAGCCAACTTTTTTTTTTTTTTCTCTTCTTCTCTCCTCCTCCTCCTTCTTCTTCTTCTTCTTCTGGGCACGGGTCCGGCCAACTTTTTTTTTTTTTTTTTCTCTTCTTCTTCTTCTTCTTCTTCTTCTGGGCACGGGTCCGGCCAACTTTTTTTTTTTTTTTCTCTTCTTCTTCTTCTTCTCTCTCCTTCTTCTTCTTCTTCTTCTTCTTCTCTCTCCTTCTTCTTCTTCTTCTTTTTCTTTTGGGCACGGGTCCGGCCAACTTTTTTTTTTTTTCTCTTCTTCTCTCTCCTTCTTCTTCTTCTTCTTCTTCTTCTTCTTCTTCTTCTTCTGGGCACGGGTCCGGCCAACTTTATTTTTATTTTTTTTTTTTTCTCTTCTTCTCTCTCCTCCTCCTTCTTCTTCTTCTTCTTCTGGGCACGGGTCCGGCCAACTTTTTTTTTTTTCTTCTTCTTCATCTTCCTCCTTCTTCTTCTTTCTGGGTTTGCAGGGGATTGGGATGGGGGGGACGGACGAAGAAGAAGAAGCAGCTGGGATGGGGGGACGGACGAAGAAGCAGCGGGCGGAGAAGGAGGAGGAGGGGGAGGAGAGAGAAGAAGAGAAAAAAAAAAGAGAGAAAGAGAAGGAAAAATAATAATTTTTAATTAATTTTTTAATATTTAATTTTTTTTTTAGTTTTTAATAATTTTTTAATATAAAAATGTGCCACGTGGCATGCCACGTCAGCAATAACGGATGAATTGACGGAAGGTATGACATTGCAACAAATTCGAAGATAAGGTATAACATTGAAATTTTTTAAAGACGAGGTATGAAAATGTTCAGACCTAATAGTGGAGGTAGTTTTTGGTAATTTACCCTAAAGCTTACGTATAATTTTCTTGATTAGGCAACTCGAAACATTTAGACTCGAAAGTACTCTTACCAATCATTATCAGCTTATTTCTTTTCTTTTCATATAATGAAAGAAATCAAATATCTAACATACCCTAATAACTAATCAATCCTCAACACTTGATGATTTTAACATTCTAGGAAAAGCAGTTTCAGAATAAAGTTACATATATATTATGATTACAAAATATACAAGTGACAATGATATTACAAGGGTAGGTAAAATATTTCCCAAATTAATAACCTACTTAACCTCAATTTCACGCTTCAATTTTCATTCCTTTGAAGTTTTTTCTCCATGATTCAATTCAAGAGTAGGTAAATATTTTGTACAAACTGTACACAAATGTCGGCAGAGTACTTTCGCAGTCGGTGAAGTTTGCTAAATGATAAATTTGTGGAGGCATGATTTTGAAAGCAAGCTATGATTCAAGAGCTTGTCTTCATGGTAAAGGCCAGATTACAGAACGGGTGCATTATTCTCTCACCAATCTGCTTATTATTATAGATAAATTTAAATTTTGAAATTTGTGTATATCTACTACACAGATCTTGAAATTTAAATTCATTCCATGATAATAAATAGGATGACGAGCATAGTCAATGTATGCTTTCCAAAGTTAGTACAAAGTTTGCATAAATAATTAAGGCCTTTGCTATAATTAGTGCTTAAACCTCACCACCTTGGACGTAAAGTATTGATCACTAATAGTTTTAGTTTTAATAAAATACGGGACAGAAATAGTACATGAACCAGTGGCGGAGTCAGAATTCTATATGTGAGGGAGGGCCTTTCAAATATGTATGAAAAAAATAATATTTGAACTCGTTACATGAGGAATCGAAGTAATCTTCACAAACTGAAAGACCTATTAAATTCAATAGAGAAAATCAAAAGAATTGGGCAATTCAACTTAGTGGGATCCTAGAGAGCAATCCTTATTTTTTTTTTTTTTTAACATACCAAAAAATTATGTGTTACATAGGAGGGCAAAAAGGAAGTCCGCAAATAATAGATGATTAGGTCGATTTAGAATTAATATTAAAATCTCTTTTAAAACTTCCATCTACATACTCACCATTCATCAAACTACAAAGATAAAACAATAAGATTGTTAGAATCAGAAAACAACGACATGGTTCAACTAACAACTCAACTTCTTCACGAGGAACAATTCATCTTCCTCGTGTCTCACAACAGTTGAAGGATTAGGAACATTGGTAAATTTCTTATACCGTAATCAAGATGGGCCGGGGGACCACTATGGCCCTTTAGTGGCTCTATCCCTAACGTTAACGTTATATGCAAATTTGGGCTTGTTATGACCGCATGAAAAATGAAAATATTTTTAAAAAATACATGCATGCGTGTATTATATGCAAATTTGGTCTATGTTTGCTATTTATGTCAATGCCTCTTGCAATTAGGTTGAGGAACTGTTTTTTTTTTTTTTTTTTTTTTTCAAGTTGTTTTGCTCGAGCATTGCAATTTTTTTCAATTCAATAATAATATATGCAGATGATGCTTTATTGTAATGTTAGAAATTAATTATGCTTATACATTATGGTGCTAGCTAGTTTGATTTTTACCAACTTTTCTCCCTTAACAACTAATTGTTTAATTTACTAACACTATTGCTCTATAAAAAAGAAAAAAATTCGCTTATTTAATATATATATATATATATTATTTAGTACCCGTCATAAGGTTATTGGCTATCTCATCAACGTAATTTACCTTGCAAGTTTTCCATCTGATCATGCAAAAGCATTTGCATGGCATGATTAGAAATTTCTGAATCATAATAAAGTGACAAAGTAGGTCAATCATTTACTTGCTAGATTAGTTAGGGCACAAAAACAATTAATTTTTCTTTTTGTACCTGCATACTTGGATTACACACTAATAAAATGATGAATAATAACTTATGCAGTCCCTTTAAGGGAATGGTAAAAAAATTGGGATTAGTTTGTAGGATCTACTCCAAATCGAACTTTAAAGATCCAAATTATCTATTTTATAAGTTTCGATTCATAGAACAAAAATTTATTCAATTCAAACCATTTGCCTATTTAATTGTCTCTATGAAACTTCAATGTCTCTTAAAACATAGTGTTTATCAATTTCTTTGAACTCAATTAGATACCTTAAATATTTTCAATTTATCTAATATTTTGCAAAGATAATCTATTAGCTTTTGAAAAAAAATAGAGATCTCTTGTCTTAAAAGGCTCTGATAACTTATGAGTAATTTTTTTCCCCTTCTATGTATAGTATGTGTGTGGGTTTGTTAATGTACAGAAGTAAAAGAAATTTGGGATATGATCACTTCACTTCATGATCACCTCACTTCATGATCACCATAGTTGCAAGTCAAACTGGAAAAGGAAATTTTGTTGAATAAATATGTGCACTGTTTCATGATTGTTGATGTTTTCTTGGCTTCAAGATGGGGCATTCTTTCTGTTGTGGGGACTGCGACTAGACTATTTATCTTCTGCTTGCTAACCCTACACTTTACATATTGCTAATGACACATGCATGCACCCTTTAATTTCTGTAAAAAAAAATGGTGACATTTACCATAATTAACCAGAGAATATATAGAAACAGAAAATCCAAACTCCATGATAAGTTGATGTCCAGTGTTGATGGCCCATTGAGTCTGTACTGCTGTGTTGGATGACGGTCATCTCGTTAAGTTGGTATCAAACATTATTGAAATCAATTATGCAAAGATATTTTCATAAAATCCGTAAATTTATTTTACTTTTTTTTTTTTCATGAAAAGTTATAAAGACTGAATTGAACTTGCATGCATGAGCATGATGATGATGATGGATCACAAATAACAAAAGATGAGATCGAAAATTTTCATGCAAGTAAACTTTTTAGTTAAAAGTAGAGAAATCTTAGGCTTTGAGGTTAATCTGTCACGTGTGGTCTCCCAGCTACCAAACCATCTCTACTAGACTATGACTATCTCCCAACTACATATTATCATCATTATTTTTTCCATCTGTTTGCGGTGAAGAAAATTCAACTATAAAACCCCATTCAACAACAACAAATTCCCCACACCCAGAAAATAAAAATAAAAATCCACAACCCTAAACCTAGACCTACCATGGTTTCTGAAACTTACCAATCCAAAAATGTATGTGTGATTGGAGCTGGACCCTCAGGGCTTGTAGCTGCAAGGGAGCTGAGGAAAGAAGGTCACAGTGTGGTGGTGTTGGAACAAAACCATGATGTGGGAGGGCAGTGGCTGTACGACCCAAATGTGGAGGGAGAGGATCCCTTAGGAAGGTCACATACCCTAAAAGTGCATAGCAGTCTTTACACCTCTTTGAGACTCACATCTCCAAGAGAGATCATGGGGTTCACTGACTTTCCATTTGCAGTCAATAAAGGTAGGGACATGAGGAGGTTTCCTGGCCATACGGAGCTTCTTTTGTACCTCAAGGATTTTTGTGATTGGTTTGGGTTGAGGGAGTTGATAAGGTTCAATACTAGGGTTTCATACGTGGGGATGTTGGATGAGGATCATGTAGTTGGTTGCAAAGATCTGAAATGGGTTGTGAAGAGTGTGGAGAAGAAGACCGAGAGTTTCGTGGAGGAGGTGTTCGATGCGGTGGTTGTGGCCACCGGTCATTACTCTAAGCCAAGGTTGCCCTCCATTAAAGGTACGTACTAGATCAATTTCTTTACTTCCATGCTAGGTCATATCTAACAAGAATTTTGTTGTAACATTAATCTTGATCAATTACGTACTGACATATGTTTTAACTCTTTATTTTTCATATGAAAATGGATGATGACCCGGCACTAAAAGGAAAAGCTCAAGTGCATAACAATCACATTTTTTAATAATCATAATCATATGTTGTTTCAATTTTCTTTTTCTTTTTCTCTATTTCCTTTTTGTTTCTTTTTAATTGAGGTGTGTTTAATTTGATCATGTTTAGGAATGGATGCATGGAAGAGGAAGCAAATGCATAGTCACATTTACAGGGTTCCGGAGCCATTTCGTGATGAGGCAAGGCAATAAAGTAGTTAATTATTAATTAGATTATTAGCTTGATATATATTGTAGGTTCACTTCCAAACAACTTAAGAGCGTTGGGAGAATTGTAGTCGTCTAACATAATATCATATAGATCAACGTAAGTTTCTATCACAAAAGAGATGAAGTGATCCTTTTGCTCTATTTGCAGGTTGTGGTGGTGGTTGGAACTTCACTAAGTGGGCAAGATATATCAATGGAACTAGTGGATGTGGCAAGGGCAATCTACCTCAGTGGCAAATCTCTTGACACATCTGAGGGCTTGTCCAAAGTCATTACTAAACATGAAAACTTGCACCTTCGCCCCCAGGTACAAGAAATTAGCTTCTATAGTGAAACGTCACGTTTCGTGTTTAGGATTGGATTATAAGCAAATAAAACTATGTTCAAACAGATTTCGTCTATGTAATGTTTAAATGCAACCAAATGCAGATAGAGGTACTTCAAGAAGACGGGAGAGTGTTATTTGTAGACGGTTCTTGGATCAGTGCAGACACTATCATATATTGTACTGGGTAAATTTCCAACCCAATATCATATATACATGGAATGTTATTGTGATAAATTAATAACATTTTAAAATCACTCACGCACTGTTATGTAGCATGATTGATCTGAAATACTTCCACATGACATCTTTCCTTCAGATCGTATGATGTACTTGCTTTGGAAAAAGATTGTTACCCGTAGACTTTTGACTTTTGACTGAAAGATTTGGTGTGGGCCCCGCAGTTAAATTATGGAACCACATCTAGTTGTATTCCTTTGAATTAGTTTATAAACTAATTTTTTCCAAGTGGGATGTGTGCAGGTATTCATACACATTCCCCTTTCTTGACACCAAAGGAATAGTAGCTGTGGATGATGACAGAGTGGGGCCTTTGTATGAGCATACCTTCCCACCATCGCTTGCACCCTTTTTATCATTTGTAGGCATTCCTAGAAAGGTAACTTAAACCATATCTAATTCGAGAATTTCTAGTATTCGTTCAAATATTGATGTAGACATTGAAATTTCTTACAACATATCTTTAGTTAAAGATACAATGATAAAAATTTAACAGTTAAAAATTTCTAAATATTAAGTGCTTCAGAACGTGATAAAATTTTCGTCCTAATTTAATAAATCTTTGTGAAAAATGATATTTATTAATCAATCAATATGATCCAGATCATAGGGTTTCCTTTTTTTGAGTCACAAGCAAAATGGATAGCTCAACTGCTCTCTGGCAAAACAACATTGCCATCAAGGGATGACATGATGCAGTCAATCAAGGAGTTCTACCGCTCAAGGGATGTTGCTGGCATTCCGAAGCATAACACCCACGATATCGCCGAGTTCGAGGTAAACTTCCATGCAACAAAATTACCTATATCATATGTACTGATCACAGTGACTCGTAAAGCCATTGTAGCTCATATTCTAAGGTCTCTACCATTTTTGTTTTGCTTCTTGTTGCAGTATTGTGATAGATATGGGGATCACATAGGGTTCCCACATTTGGAAGAATGGAGGAAAAAGCTTTGCCTTTCGGCACTAAGAAATGCTGACACCGACTTAGAAACATATAGGGATTCGTGGGATGATCATGAGCTGCTTCAAGAGGCTCTTCAAAGTCCACATTTTACTCAACTTGGGCCTCAAGATTTTGATTTTCCTATGTAATAACCCTACAAATATTGTTATTAATATTATTTTATTCTTCTTTTTCTTGGACTCCAACTTTGAGTATATTATAAGTTTTTGCTATTATATTATTTCATTTATATTTTTTATTATCCTTTTGTTTTTTCATAATGCTTGATATAAAAACAAGCTTAATTCAACTTAAACAAAATTTCAATTTCATCTAGCGAGTTGTCGACTTGTAAACGGTTGAGAGTTGAAATCTCTTAATACGATGAAGTATTGTCTAATAGTTTAAATGATGTTGAGTTTTTTACACTCATAGTTAATTGGTTTTGAGTTGGATGTTCATATTAATACGGTACAAGATCAGATTATTTGCTTGTTGAGCTCAACGCTTCACATGGTTTCACGTCACTCAATATGTGTTTTGTTAACGTTTTAGGCAATGACGCCACAAGTTGTTTGTAATATGGCCCCCTTTCGTATTGAGTTTTGTAAACGGCTACTATTTGGAAAGATTAAGATCTTAGTATGAGCACATTTTGGTCTCATCTAGTGCATACGATTGGATTGGATAGGATAGCTCCTTAGATTCGGAAGTGTAATCGGTGCTTTAAAAAGAGAAATTTTCATTCTGCAATATGGCTTCTATTCTTCTCCACCCCAAATATATATATATCCACATGTATGAAGTATGGTCGTGAGAACATTTACGAAACAAGCTATTTGATTAACAAAAACCTCACCAAATGAGCATAAAAACAGACGGTTTATCGTTGCTCTTGCCATGCTTGGCCTGAAATGAGCCAAGGCTTGCTAACTGGATATCTCTGACCTCTGCGCCGCCTAGTTACCTCTCCCCAACAAATCAGACTTCTCTCCTCTTTTCCGAACTGACTTTTGGCACCAATCTGCGTCACCAGTGATTCCAAACTATTCTCGGTTACAGTGGACGGAGAAATGCTGGACCTTTTCCTCCCCCTCGCCAACCCAAGTTTAGTTGCGCATCTAACCGACCTTGTTGTACCAGAAGACTCAATTAACTTTTCTATTGTCTGAAGATCTTCGGTCACCTCATGCCTTGACAAAGAAGCAAGGTTTGGGAGAATTTCACTCTGGAAATCCTTCCGCTGCCTTCCCCTCTTCCGGCCTCTCCTTGGCTGATTTGGTAATGAAGTGGTACCCGTCTCTTCCTTTTTGTGGCCATTACTTCTACAGCAGCAGCAGCACTCTTCCACTTTTGTCTCAGTTAAACTCAAGGTCATGACCTCAAAGTAGTCCATTCCATCTGGTAGAAGCTCCTCGCTGATAACCACTATACCCTCGTTCTCTTGACCACCTACAACTGAAGATGCTATCCCAGCAAACCAACATAGGGAGGCACATGAAGTTTTAAGTGGCTTGTCCGTGGTCCTTATGATACAACTACGAAGCTCAGATGATGAAATGGAAACCAAAGATTCTGCTGCAGTCCTGACAACTTGGTTTTCATCAAATTGTATTATCGGCGGAGAAAACTCATTGTTTTCCGGATCATCCTGTCCTGGCAATAGAAAAGGTGTCTCAACTTGATTTTCGTCCGATTCTCCTCTTGGTGGAGAACACTCCTTGTTTTCTGGACTAGCAGGTGCCTCCAAAAGAATTCCAGTTGAGAGAGAGTCTGCTGGTGAAAACTCATCTCCGGTTGTGGACGAGTTCAGGTCAATTTGAAATCCAAAATCTTTCTTATCAAATTCATTCTCTACTACCTGACCTGTAAGTTCTATTTCTGCGTCAAGCACTGAATCACAATCAGCGTTTAAATCAAGTACCACTGCTTTTCTTCTTTTCTTGACTTCTTCAGGTGGGTTCAGAATGGAATTGGAGGGGTGGCCAGTAGACTCACGAATTATTTTACTTGAGAAATCACTTGCCTCCACCTGGGTTGAATCTTCACATCCTTTGTTAGTTTTGCCATTATGCTTTCGCCTATGCCAAGGCAAGCTCTCACTAGAATCTTCAAGCTTTTCTGATCCAGTTGTGGCTTGGAAACACTGGGAAACTGCCGCATCCAGAGAACAGCCAGTAGGCACACAATTCAAGTTAATATCTTTACGAGACTTGACATTTGCGGAATCCTTCACATCTTTTTTAACTCCAGGCAGTTCAATCACTAAATTGTCACTGGTCCGGATCAGATTATCAAAACTGATGTGTGGCTCTGAATTCTTGGATTCCAACTGGGAGCCATTGCTAAAGTCATCATCAAGAAAGAAGGCACTACCATGTTTTGTGCTAGATCTCAAATCATTTTTCAACTGTAGCCTGTCACCATTGATCCCAGGCCTTACCGTTGATGATTTAGAACAATTACCGAATGGTATGGGGGTGTTAAAACATGGGAGTGCTTGAACTGCTATTGGGAACTGTGCAAAGTCATGTACATGTTTTCTTATAGCTGCATTGCATGAGGCCCCTGAATTTTCCATCTTTCCCTGAGGAATATGTTGATATGGCGTGCACATGGAAGAAGCTCCGCTTGGTCCAGATTGGCTATAACTTCTGGGGTTCTGTAGACCGAAAATTGTTCTTCCACTCACTGAATTCTGGTTACTCTGATGAAAGGTTGGAGGTTCAGCTGTCTTGAGTTCCTCATGTAATAAACCAGATGAAGGACATAATTTATCTGCATGAGAACCTGGAGGAAAAGAATTCAAGGTTCTTTTCCTTTTCTCTGAAAGATAAACACATCCAATATAAGAACATTTCTGGTGATTATAGCTATTCAAGCTGATCACAAATTATCGTAGTATTAGAACTAATTATAAATATACTTATTAAGAGTTGTATTTCTTTAAAAGAAAAAAAAATGAAGAAACTTGAGCTTTATTTCCACCTTGCAGTAAAATTCTTACCAGCTTCGTCAGTGGACAGCAACTCTTGTTTCCTTTTTCTCTCTTGCAGTAGGACATTTGAGCAAACTTCAAAATCCTGTCTTTTCCAGGTGTCTTGGATATATTCCTTAGATAAAAACTGAAGGCCTGATGTAGGAGATGTTCCCTTGTCAAGCTTATGCAGATAATTTAAGTCAACTGAACCTTTTTCTAATGATCCAGTGGTAGACGTATCATCTTCCGAAACAGAACTATATCCATCACTGCCAAGAAATTGTTTTGCATCACCATTACATACAGGTACAGCCTCCGGAAATCTTATCAAACGAGAACTTGAAACCTCAGGTGCTTCAGAAACCTTTCCATCTACTAAGAATCCTTCTCCTTCATCATCAATGTATGCATCTGCTGGAAGTTCGAGATCCAAGAAGTTCTTCTGAAATTTGTTGTATTTGGATTCCAAAAATTCAGAGTCTCCTGAACGACCTTCAGTTTGAGTAGGATAAGAGCATGTCTGTATGTCCCTCCCTCGAACAAAACATGAAGGTGACTGGAAACTTTCAGCGACAGAAACAGAGATTTGACTGCATGTAGGGTTTACCAAAGGCAAGGAAGGATCAGTAGTCAACCATGAAGCCTCCATCTTCTGCTGATGTTTCTCGAATTCATTCCTTCTTATTTCATCCATTAATTCCCTTTGTCTTCCGTAAAGCCGATGAAGGTCCTGAACCTGGATGAACAGAAGACAATAAGGCATATTTAAGTGTATGTGAAATTCTATAAAACTTGCAAATACCAAAGATATTGTGGCCAAAACAAAAGATAGCAGCATGGTTTTCATTACATTATGACTCGATGTTTTGCCACAACTCCAATTGATTGTTTATGAACCATTCTAAGTATTAACAAGTGACAAGCGAAAATTGGTTTAGGAAGAGTTATGACAAAATGATTTGAATGTACTAAGCTCAATTAAATACAAAATGCTGCATATTATTCACGACACGAATGGATGAAATAGTATACCTGATTCCTAAGTATTGTGTCTTGCTTGAGCATTGTCTGCTTTAATGCCTCCTTGTAGTACTTGAAATGGTCCGTAGATAAGTTATGCTTCCTTTTACTGTCATTAGCAATTAAGTTATGATTCCCCGAGGCATAATATCCTGGGAAATAGCTGTTGCACTGGATATTTGCCCCCATTTGCAGAAAATCTACATGTAATGAAGCACACAATTACTGGATAAGACAATTAAGTATAGCTGCGAGTGAGCGCTCTCAGTTCCATCAGAAAGAAAATGTGCAATGCACAGAAATCAGAATGAGTTAGTCTGCACTGTATAGGCGAACTGTCGAAATCCAAAGAGAACCAAGACAAGCCAACATTTTAAAACTGTTAGGCTACAATGATCCTCTCCAGGGGAGTCAATTTGAAATCATTTAGCTCATCAAGAAGCGATTTGAGAGAAAATGCAATGCAAGTTAAAGTATGTGTCTGCATTTCGGCAAAAGGGGAAGAAGGAACATGTCATCACTCTACGAAGATCGGAAGGCGCATGCTTTGGACGGCTGCGCTAACTCAAGATAATCCATTACAGTAAAAGCCGCCAGACAAGTAAAACATGGAAACAACATTAAGAACATAAAACAGACTCAGAAATCACACAGAGAGTAATTTATTCATTTCACCCTATCCAGATTTTCTTCAACTTATATATTCGCATAGGAAAGATGAATGTAAAAGTCACAATAAAACATATCCCAAAATTCCAGGGGAACTCAGAAATCAAAGATTAAAAAGGAAAACAAAATCAGAATAATTTAAAAAACCCAGAAACACAAATTACTAAAACAAAAACAACAAAATAATTCTTTTGAGAAAATGTTGTTAAAAATTCCATCCTTTTGGTTTCCTAGTTCATGGATGCATATTTTACAGATCAAACATATGAAAAAAGAAAAATTAGCAAAGAAACAGAAAAGGAAAATACAACAAATCCATCAAATGAAACACCTTTTACTCATAAAAAAGGATTTAAAGGAATCACTTCTACCAATAAAAACCCACCTGAAATTTGATGCATAGTTTCTATTCCAGCTCCTCCTCAAAAACCCATCAAGGAATCAGTCATTCCAGGACTCTGGATTCCTCTGCAGCAGAAAACACAGCAAAACAAGAACAACCCATGAATCAGGAATCAGAATAACACAGTATCCCAACAGAGCTCGAACATAAAAAAATGTATAAGCATTTTGGAGATACCATGAAAAAAAAAAGGATAAAACGATGGAAGTTCGGATCCGCTGGGCCATTTTTTCTAAGAAGATTTTAGAGAGAGAGAGAGAGAGAGAGAGAGAGCAGATAAGAAAAATCCACAGGAAAAAACGAAGCTTACATGAGAAGAGACATGAGAGTTGGTCCACACCCAATAAAGTCTCTCCCTTTCTCGATTTTCTTGTGTTTGATTTTGGTTTTTCGAGCAAGTGGGCATTGTCTTATGAGGTTCTAGATTCTCTCTACCATTTCTGTTTAAAGAAAAAACGAAAAACATAAACATATTTAATATTTAACTTCAAAAATATTTGGGTTTCAATAGGGGACACACTCCACCAGCACTTACTAGTTATTAGACTACTTCTATTTTCCTAATTCAATTAATAATTTAATACAATTTTATTATTCTTTTTCATTAGTTATGAATAGGGAATACTTGGGTTTAGACCCATATCTTTAATGACATATAATGATGTAACACATATCCTCTTGTTTCCGACTTCCCCATGAGCCTTTGGTAGCACAACCAAGACACCAATGGCTTTTCGGCCTTTGCAGGATGGAACGACATAAGTTTTGAGAATTCAAGAGAAGGTCACAGCGAGACGAGCCGTTTATCATTACAATAGGTTTTGTGATCGATGGTACAATATAATCTCAACTACTATAATTATGGGAAGGAAAATTTGAACTTGGCTGCAAGGGGCAAACACATTGAACAATCCGACTAACTCACGTCTGTATGTATCATCTTGTTTCTAATAAACAATGGACATGCTATTAATTAATATTGAACAGTCGTATGTGTTGCACTATAAGTGACTCATTCTATTATGTAAGAAGATGTGGTTCTAAACTTGTCAGGAATCAAGTATTGTCCATTAAATTATAATTGGTTTGTTGTGGACCCATGGACATTGCCTGATAATGAGGAGAACATTCGTGACTCATTCGCTTGTCAGATGTTAGCCTTCAAAATAAATTATGTCAAGTTTACTTATTTGAAATTAGAAAAATTATGAATTAGAGAAGTCATGAATAGTGGGAGAGAAGAAATAAAAATACAATCAACTACTGTTCATGATCGATGTTATTCGTAATTTTATGTGTTGGTAAGAGAATTATAGAATTGGAATAACTCATATTCAAACATGTCAAAAATCGGAATGATTATACGCATTAACTTTTACAATAATTATGGATTTAATTGGGAAGTGCATAGGTCTCACCGTGTTATGATTTGCCTTGAAACTATGATTAGTGTTAAATACATGAACGAAGATACTTTTTGGTGTCATTAGATTCATTACCAACGAGGAAATTTTCAGTGTACCGGGAACACGGCTTGATATATTAAGTGTCATAATACAAGTAGTTTGATACTTAATTTTTTTTTTCAACCACTTATATTATATCACTTAGTGTACCAAACCGTGCTCTCAGTATACTGAAAATTTTCTCTGTAAATTCAAAATTACATCGCATGTTGGTCCTTATAACCACCAAAGACAAATTTGTAATTTCCGGGACTTCACAAATTTGTATTGAAAAATGATTTTTACACATCTTTCATTTCCTTCCCCACACATCTATTTACATGGATTTCTTAATATTATTTTAATTTTCCAATAAAAAAATCTACTTTAATTTATTAAACTCAAAAGTGGAAAATAAACATATACATAATAGAAATAACGAATGTGAGGAAATCACTTCTCACTTGTGTTTGTGTGTAGGGATGGCAATGGTTGGATTTGGAGATGGAAATGTTATATCCATCCTCATAATCACTAAAATTAATCATATTCATACCCACAAATTAACCATCGGGTATTATCCATAAACATACCCACCAGATAACGGATTCCCCATCGGTTAACGGTTATATCCATCTTTGTCAATACAAAAAATATATTCGCCCAATTGATGCATGATAATTTAGTAAATATTATTTTCGTCATTAAATATTATATGTATAAAATGATTTAATAAATTGATCTTGTGGAGTATAAAATTAAAGCTAAACATTGATAATGTTACATGATCTTTGATATCTCCCATAAGCACCATTGAATTTCATAGATTTTGATTCATATCAAAACTTTGAACTTTCGCACAAAATGCAACTCACACAATGCAATTTTTGTATTCTCAAGGTAATGGATTCGGTGAATAATGAATATATATATATATATATATATATATATATATATATTATAATACTTTAATATTATATATAATTATATTATATATTATTCGGTTTGGATTCGGGTACAGATACGGATTGAGGTTCCCTATAACCATATTCAAAATCATAACCAAATAATATTCACGGTTTTTTCTCATACCCAAAATATACACAAATCTAATCCATTCGGACGGTTATCCATGGTTATCGGATTTAACAGTTAGAATTGTCATCCCTATTTGGGTGTGTTGTTTTGATTTTTTATTCCCAAAAATATTCTGCCAAATATGACAATCTAATCAATCTAATCATCGTGGTTTAGTGGTGGTAATGACTAAAGCCTCGAGACAACTGACACGACAAAGACGTAATTGTTACTTTAATGAATTAGTTACAAGGTTACGTCGCATGAAAAAACTTCAAATCAAAGAAAGGGAAAAAACACTAATTAAAAGAGGGTAATGATAGGAAGGAAAAAAAAAATTAAGCTAAATTTGTAAACCAAATGATATGGTTGTTAATGATTAAATTATTAATTAAGGGTTGATTAACGTGCTTATTTCATATTAGTGACACATGATTTGGTTTGCAAATTTGGTTTAAAATTTTAATCTCCCTAAGATTACCCATTAAAATATGCAATAAAAATTGTAATAAATCAATTCGTTCTACTTTAAGTTTTATAGAGACGACTTTCAAGTTTTAGGTTTCAAGGGCAAAATGAAGCAAACTTTGAGTTTCAGGGAGTAAAGTAGCGACTTTTGAGTTACAGGGAGCAAAGTAAGATTAAAATTGAGTTCCAAGAGGTGTAGCTAAATTTTTTTTTTTCTTTCAAGTTTTCAACTAATTATAATATTATACTTGGTAAACTGAACTGTGTGCCTGACACTAAAAAATTTCTCAATTGCAAGAGTTGAGTGACAATGGTAAAAATAAGCACTAATTACTTTATTTTGATGTTCAATGGAAAATTGTTTGTTTGAAGTCAAGATTCTGGATATGAAGCGCAAAGAAACCATAAAAGCCTCCTCCTCAAGACAAAAAGTGACAAAGTGTATTTACTTGAATTTGGTAAGAAATAAAGAGTAATCCATATATTGTAAAACTTGATGCCAAATTTCAAAGCCAAATGAGTGTAACTTTTTTATTTTAAAATTTGATAATGGATGACCGTTTTCGAGTCAATGACGGTTGCGATCACTGGAGCTTATCCATCTTATGTGCAACACCAAGCCAATATAATTGCTCATCGCTTAGCCCGTTATGCCCTTCATACTAGTTGTTTCTGTTCTTGGTTTAAGGATCTCTCAAACCTCATCTCTGACTTGTTATTAGAGAATTGTTGTAATTAAGTTGCTGCTATTCTTTGCAGCTCTTTTATTTTGTGCGGATTCTTCAATCTTCTATAAAAGCTATCGTTTCTCTTAAAAAATATATATATATATAAACATATCAAATAGTGTGTCCCTAATCATTATTTAATTTAAATTGCAAACTTGTAAAAGAAATGTCTATTTAAAAATATAAAAGCTTATAGGCTTTGCAAATAAAACTACAATCAAGGTGGGAGAAAAACAAATCCTCCGTATTGGTTCAGCGTGCAAAAATTCTCTGGTGGGACACTTTATACTATAGATGGGTCAATATTATACTTTATATTTTATCCTAATCTTAGTTACAATTTATTGGTTATTTTGGTAGAACTTTGATACTTTGTTATATATTTTCAATGTAGGACATTCGATTTCCTCTTAAGGAAAAAATGATCAAACGAATGAATTTTGGATTGAAAGATGTTCGAGAGTGTTTCAAGATGATTGCATCAAAATTTCAGATTTTTCTACCAAGCCGTTTGACCATGGCAATGAAATAAAGACTCAGCACGCAGTTTTCCTAGATTGACGTTTCTAGACGTTTTGGGTATTTTGAAGTTCAAGATGACATATTTTGATAATGATTCATTTTGAGGATTTGTTAGGGACATCTTTAGATTTAAAAAGAGACCTTTCAGACCAAATTGAAGTTGATTTGGTTGGTCAAAAGATGGATTTTCTCTGCAGTCCGAATTTCTGTTTAAATAGGAAATTTTTTATTTCTTAATTATATTATTCTATTATGTTTCCCAGTTTTTAGAAGACATTTTCTAGGTATGATTTTGTTTTGTAGTAGTATAAATAAAGCCATTTAGCTACTAGAGATTGGGGAGAAGAGAAGAACACATTATTTTGGAGAATTTCAGACTTTTTACCTACAAAGTGTTTTCTATTCATGTTCTTAATAACATTTTATTTTGTGATTGTTAGTAACTAATTCCGTTTGCTAGGCAAGACCACGAGCCTTAGCAAGAATATGTAGTTTATTTTCAATTTGCTTATGATATTATGCATGCAAGTTTTGAATTATTAATCACCGGTTTAAACTATCTATTTGTCTTGATGATTGGCCACCATTAGGATATTTAGAAAAGTCATTTGATGCAATTTTGGCGGAGAGCTGTCCCTGAAATTGACTAAGGCTTCTTGTGGTTAATATGTGTAATTTCTTAGGATGGACGACACATCTTAAGGGTTGTATGATTTTTCAAAAGGTTTTCACAAAACTTAATGAGTCTTGCACGTTCACATTCGATCTGGACGTCACGGACGAGTTGCATGTTAGATATACGTTCTATGTTGGAGGTTCCAAGTAGGATATATATTGGGAAAACCTAACCTTCAAAATATGCATGGGTAATTTATAAGTAATTGGAAGAACTACGTAGGATTGTTAAGGTAACGACGGAACTCTAGTGCTTAAATAGATTTTCAAACTATTTTCTTTTGTTTTATTTACTTTTGCCAATTTATTTAATTGTTTTTAATTAAATTCGCTTTTAATATTTTAGGTCATAAAATCACCATTTTCTAAACTTTGTTTTCAAATAATTAATTAAGATTTGGTTAACATAAATTATTCATTCAATCCCTGTGGAGAACGACATTACTAGAGCCGACTATACTACAATTACCTTATACTCTTGCAAGTATTTAAATGTTTTTATCCATACTTTTGCAGGTGGTAAAAATCCTATCAAATATCATATTGTTCTTTTATGATTTTTTCATTCTAAAGTTGATGTCGACCTTTTAGTGAGATTTTTTTAGTGAGCTCCGAACACGGAGTAGTACATCATGCCACTATACAAGTGGTGAAATACTTGTGCTAAAAAATTAGGAACTTAAAAAATAAAACAGCACCACTTATATAATAACTCGTGGTTTATCACTTGTATTATGAACACAATGAAAATTTTCTTGACCAGAGTCCTGATCTCACAATTTTATTTTAGGCTTATTTTTCCAACTTCTCTTCAAATTCCTTTTTGGTCTTACTTTACCCTCTGAAAATCAAATTTCTTCAAATTCCGTTTGCTTCACTTTGGCATTTTTTGTTAGTTTTGTTGACATATCTGTTAAAACTCTAACATGGCATAAGTACGGCCCACTTAACTATTAATATGGCTGCCATATTATGGGAGCATTTTTGCTCACCACCATTTAGTGTGGTGTATGCTCACTACCCTATTTATCACCGTTAGATAAGTTTGAATTTCGAGATTCGTCTAGTGGGATGAGCATAAATCTCAAAATTCAAATTCATCTAACCGTGATAAATAGGGTGGTGAGCATACACCACACTAAATGGTGGTGAGCAAAAATGCACTCGCCATATTATTGAGTTTAAATTTTCAGTTTCTGGGTGATGGTTTTGGGCTAAAAATGCTCTTCTCCGTTATGCCCAGTAGGATTCTCTATGGATCTTTTCGGTGAGGATCCTGAAGATCCGTGAATCGTGTATGTTCATCATACATTGTACGGTCAATTTTTGTCAAGTACTGTTTGTATTTAATTTTAAATCAAAATATTTAAAATAATTTCTGATCACACGATATACGATGAACAAATACGATTCACAGATCTCCGGAATCCTCACAAAGAGAATCAGACGAGAATCCGGATTCAATGGATACTACATTAGCATTGTTCATTCCACGTCATCAAGTTTAACTCCAACTTCATCGAATTGACAAAATTTAGGCAAAGCAGAGCAAATCTAGAAGTTCAAGGTGCAAAGTGATTATCTTTTTGTTTCGCATAAAAATCTATATTTTATTATTATTTTTTGCAGCTGGATTTACAAAGGTACACTTCGTTTTGCTAAATGACTACATTGTCCCTCTCCCTTTACATCGCTTTCTTGGGTCTCACTCACTTTCATGGATCTGCCATGAAGAATAAAGTATGCCTCTTGAAACTCACACCCAAAGCAAACTCATATTTTAAGCTTTAATTTTTGGAAATTATTAATAACGTTTTGAAATAGTCATTCGGCATTCTGACCGTATTTAAATTTAAAAGACAGTGTAATGACTTTTTCAAAGTGACAAACAACAATTTTCTATCATTTCATGGTCTGAAAAATTTAAGTATGCTTAAAATTGTTAACATGTAAACATGACAAGTGATCCAGTAAAAAGTGCAAATAACTTTTAAAAAAAAATAGAGGTTTTAGGTTTAATATTTTGTAAGCTGTGAATCTATTTAGTCGTTTCAACTTGAAATGAGTAAAGTGCAATTCCCAACTAGCCTCCTTCAAGCCCAAAAAGGTTAGAATATTGTAGTTTGCCACCAATTGTCCTTTTTTTAAGCAAACAAAAAAAATGACAATGAAATTTATTTTGTTTTTATAGATAATATAAAAGAAAATTGTACACTTTATAATTTTAATTTTCTTTTACACTTTTTTTAATACAATTTTTTTCTTTTACACTTGCACTTTAATTTTAGATTTGCAGCTTTGTATCTCCAAATAAATCAATCCAAATTTTACCCCGTCACGTTAAATTTTTTTTTAGCAGGGACACCATATAATCAGACTTGTGCGACTGTCAAACAACAAGCTCCCACATTATCACGAATGGAGTCAATACGGGGTTGGATGAATCAACATACATGAGATTAATGTGAGTGAGCAAGGTGGGATAAAGTGGGACTAGCCAACCTAAGTTTTTTCCCCACCAGACACTAACTTTGTTGGCTAAGGTTTTCATTATCCCACTGGCTTTCAATGATCACAACATGGTAATCGTAGACAACTCTTTTAATTAGAGTACTAGGAAGCGATGGCCAACGACCTATATTTGCTCCACTTTGGATGATCGGCTTGGCCACTGGCAAATAGGCTTACTTACACCAGATACATTATTAGACCGGTATCTTAAACTAATAATGCGTTGATTAGAGTACTGGGAAGCGATGGTCAATGACCTATATATGTTTCACTTTGGATGATTGCGTTGGGGACGACGATGTTCGTTTTGTTTTGAGGCCGCAAAGCTCGTTCCCTATTATTTGGCCCTTGGCAAATAGGGAGGCTTCTTTACACTAGGTACATTATTATAACAGTATCTTAAATTAATAATCTATTGTCACATAAGACAGTTAAAACACATAACATTACGTTATTGATTTGGAATACTGTCAACAACATAACTTAATTAAAATTTAAGCCCACCACAAACTAACTATATTGGGATAAGATCATAATCTCTATCTATTTTCACTAATCACAACATGGTAGACACACGTTGTGGCTTGTGAATCTGTGATCATAACCTAGCCTTACCTATATAATATTTGCTCCACTTTAGATGGTTGGCCCTTATCAAAAGGCAGCTAAAATGACCACAAGGACAATCTGTCAAGTTGCACTCACATACCGTTTGGACAAAGAAGGAAATCTAAACTGTAGAGGAAGACCTATGAAAATTTTGGAAGAGATCTGAAAAATAGACTTAGAGTACTTGAATCTAACGGAAGACGTGGCACAGAACCGAGCGCAATGACGTTCTAGGACTCATACAGCCGACCCTATTTAGTGAGAAAATACTTTGTTGTTGTTGTTGTTGCTAATTACTCTGCTAAGCTTAAAGTAATGGCCTAGATTAAATACCGCATCATCAGTTTTGCACTGCAGATTATCAACCCTAACCAATATATATAATAGGTTTTTTTAGCCAAAATGGTTCCTAAGATTTGTACAACTCCTTATTTTGGTCACTGAGATTAAAATCAATATAAGTGGTCTCTAAGTTTGTCAACCATCAATCATTTTAGTCATTCTATGAAAAATCTCCATTAAATAAGGCTAAAATGACAAAAATATACTCAATTTTTGTCAAATCATTTGGCCCATTGTTTATTAAATTGAGGGTAATTTTGTCATTTTGATCCTTATTCAATATAATTTTTCATGGAATGACCAAAATGATTGATGATGGACAAACTCAGAGACTACTTCTATTAATTTCAAATCTCAGGGACCAAAGTGATGAGTTATGCAAATCTCAATGATCATTTTGGCTAAAAAACCTATATAATAATGGTAAAATGTAATGACTACAATGTCCAACTGATCCATCTGGCACACTTGGGTTTAAAGCCCAGCTTAGCAGACGTAGGTTAATTTAAGTTGGCTAGATCAATGTGTTTCTCCTTCCGTACCCATATTCGATCTCCCTCTTGATAGTTTAGATGAGTTTAGGATATAGTATCGTTTGTATAAAAAATAAGTCCAGCTCAGATATTATTAAGAAGGATAAGGAAGTAGATTCCTCCATAAACAGAACTTTGATCATAGTTGACAATCTAACTCGAGAAAATATAAGCAACAAGAGTTTACCAAAATACATATAGGAACAGTAGGGAGACTAGATTTTTTAAACCAAATGATGTGGTTATTGACGATTGGATTATTGTTTAAACATTGATATCGTGCTTATTATTTCCTATTGGTGACACATCATTTGACTTGTAAATTTGGTTTAAAATTTTAGTCTCCCTAGCATTATCCAGAAAAAAAAAAAAAAAAAAAAAAAAAAAAAAAGAGGATCCAAACATATAGAGCTGGTTCTTAATTTTGAGCTTAGCTAGTTGGTGGAAGCTGCTGTTTGCTTGGCAACGGGATATTTTCTTGCATTCTTGACAATCTTGGTGAGAGCTGCTTGTCCAAGATCAAGTCCGCAAACGTCTGCGAGTTGAATCAGGTAGAGCAGAACATCAGAGAGCTCCTCTTCCAAATGCTCTTTGTCATCAGAAGTCCAGTCAGGCAGCCCTCTTGCAACTTCACCTTTCCACTGGAAAATTTCAGACAGTTCTCCAACCTCTCCCACCTGCACAAACACATGCCATATATAAGTTCTTTTATCTGTTTAACATGATGATATTCTAAACTACTATAATCTACATGTAAGCGGTAGACTCACTACTTTGACCTGGCAACTGACCTACCTCACGTCTGATATGAGAAAAAAAATTTACACATATTAGAAAGTAAATAAATTGATAAGATTCTAAATGGGTGAGAGTGATTACTAGTGCTAGAAGGAGATTTCTGGGGCTGTGATATTGTTCCCATCCTCTTACTTGAGCAAACTCAGCAAGCCTATCACTAAGTTCTTGAAGTGAAACATCTTTATGACCATTTCTTGCAAGCTCATGAGAACTCCCCATTTCTCTTCTAATATTACTAGCTCTCCTCTACACTTTGGCTCTCATGCAGCACAACCAAATTTAAAGCAAATGGAGAGAGGGGGGGGGGGGGGGGGGGGGGGGGGGGGGGGGAAGAGAGAGAGAGAGAGAGAGAGAGAGATTTTCGAAGGGTATGGTGGATGAGGCACTTGAGTGTTACAATCATTTATTTTACAAATTTTATCCTAAATTTAGTCTATCTAACGTTACCCATTTTTAAAAGCACAACATGGTATAGTGGATGGGGCACTTGAGTGTTCCCTTCAAAACAGTAATCATTTCAGGTATGGCACAAAACATGCCCCAACCTTATCATACATGACGTGAAATCACTCACATTTCCCATCTGCAAACTTTTATTTATGCGTAATGTTAGGGAGATCAAAATTTGTAAACCAAATTTGTAAACCAAATGATATGGTGGTTGATTGTTAGATTATTACTTAAGTATTGATTAACGTGCTTATTTCTTATTGGTGACAGATCATTTGGTTTAAAGTTTTGGTCTCCCTAACATTATCCTTTATTTATTAGTTGGTCCAAATCACTTGGCTCTTATAATACGAGAAATCTAATCAGAAATCGGGAAGTGATGAGAAAGATACTAATATCGTGTGTCACATATGGGAAAGTTTTAAAATTATAATTAGAAAAATACTTATTTTACCACGTGGTGACGAGAGAGATACTAATATAGGGACCGGTCTACACACAAGAAATCCCCGACCTATGGCTATGGCAATCTTTCCTTATAGAATCTAGCTAGTCTCAAATCCTTAGAATCTGTAACTTTGTTCATTGGCGTTTTGAATTTATCCTCCACCAATTTCACTAGCTAGTATATTTTTAGATTTCATAAGAATCACAAATATTTTGGTTTCTCACTCTTTTGTGGAATCAACAACACAAAAACATCATCGGTTGTGTGTTTGTTGTATGAATCCGGAAATTGCGATAAGAGCTAGGACAATTTACGACATCAGAATCGGAAACTTGAAAGACATCTAGACAAAGCATTGGGATATTTCATATCATCTGGTTGTCATTTGTCGTTTATTATAAGCATGGAAATCTAGTCTAACTTGAAAAAAAAAAAACCAACCAGCAAAGCTATTGCCTATTCTGCAGAATAAAACGTGTAAAAGAGAAAAAAAGTTTTTTGCTTGCATGCTTTAAACGTCGGCGCCCACCCATTCGTCCTACTCATAAGCAAATACAAGATTCTTCTTATTTTTCTTTCTCGATGTAGGATTGATATTCTCAATACGCTTGTAAAATTTAGTCCAACTACTTATAAGCACATCCAATATCCCTCATATCTCCTTTCCCCGATGCGGGATTGATCCTCCTACTTCTTTTTCCTATGTGAAATTGATACTCTCAATATGCTTGCAAAATCTAATTCAACTACTTATAAGCACATGGAAGATCCCTCCTACCTTCTTTCTTGATTTGGGATTGATATATACTCTCAATACGCTTGCAAAATCCCTCCTCCCTCCTTTTTTCGATGCGGGACAACCTACTCTGATATCATGAATATAATTCAAGTTCCACCATAAAATAAATTGGCAATATAATGAGTAGTCAAACTACTTATAAGTACATGCAGGGTCATTCCTTTCTCCGATGTGGTATTGATACTCTCAACGAATTTCAATTCTGTGAAGCCTTTAACATATGTTATTTAAAATATTTCAAAAAGAAAAATATATAATGTGGTTGCTGGAAAACTACTATGATCGCGAATCTCCGAATAGCTTTAGGGACTGTTTATCACGTTCGTTCTCTAAAGGTGTTGCCATTTTAAGAACAGCTGCTGTCTGTAAAATCCAGTAGGGTTGGTATGAATGTAGTGGTAGACCCTATCATCTGATCTGATTCATCTTTCCACAAGTGCTTTTTGTAGAAGCAGCTTTTCTACTTTCATTCATGGTGATGATTGATGAGATGATGCACGCAATGCAACTAGCAGATTAAGATGAAACCATATGGCTCAGTTTTCGATCTCATAATAAAATTGCGTTCATAAATTGAAACTGAAATCTAAGGATCTCATACTATATAAATACTTCACTAAATGTGCAAAGCGCTAAATAGTTCGTAATCTAATATTATGCTAACTACTTGTCTCGGCCTGCTCCAAAATATATTTCATAATCTAAACCAATATTTTTAAGTTAATATTGCGAGATCATTTGTTTATCAAGTCACAATTACATAACTAAACGAGTTATGATTTGAAAGATACATAATGAAATATTATATATACTAAAACTCAGTTTTTTCCGGCAGTGTTCATTAACAATGAAATGGCGAAAGTGCCCTTTGTGTCTTCTTGCTTTGGTGCAGTGAAATTAATGATTGATTTGCCCATGTTGGATGCGCGTTCATCATCCTTCATCTTTAGCTTTTGGTTGGGTTTTCTTTCCTTTACCTTTCTATTTGCCTTTTCTCTCTGGCCGTTCTCTGGTGTTAACTATAGTTTGGCTAAACGATTTTTACTTTGAAGCAGTGGCGGAGGATTTTCAAATAATGAGGTCATAATTTTGAATAAAAAAATACTTCATTGGACCATTTGTCGAGCACCTGGTAGGCAGTTGCCAATTCCTCCCGACATTTGCGAAAAGTTTACACCAACGTATGTCGACAACTACTATGATCAGAGAGGCTTTTCAAGGGCAGTTGGAGGAAACTGTCGAGTAACGTTGAAGATCGCCATAGCTTGTCAAATGAAGTATTTCATCGAGCATTTGGTTCGCACAATAAAGTTCCACACAAAAAGAGAGAAAGAAAGATGTGGATGATAAACGAAAACAAAATGAAAAGAAGTCGGAAGTTATGACTTAGTTTGTCATGATAGTTTATAAGGGTCAAATACAACTACACAATCAATATACATAGCAATTGTTAAGTTGTTTGGATCATGGGCAACCAATGACCCCCCATATTAGCTCAGCCACTACTTTGGAGCACTCTATTTTTAAGATTCTTTTATCTGTAGCCACTAATTTGTGAACTTGAGAAACTGTGTGAATATTTATGTTATATTTATCGATCACATTGCTGGGCACCCTTTCAATGACAGTGGGATCAAAAGTAATAAATTATTAAACGGTAAAATGCTAATGTTTCATCCATGGCGACGTCTAGCAGTTGTTCAATATAAATGACTGATAATTTTGTTTACTAATTATAGTAAAATGCTATTCAACCCCACATTTTCTTAACATTTGTGACATTTCTTATTTGACTTTCGGCACGAAACTCTTTTCTTTCGGAATATAAAATCGTTGATATGATGGTACTCTTTTTTTTTTTTGAATAAATAATATTATCTACACTAACTAACACGGAGAAGATTGGATTTAGCCTCACAATAGACTAGCAATAATGTGATTCAAATTTGTCTTTGACGAGAATCGAACCTAAAACCTCTCACTTACAAGTGAGAGAAATATCATTAAACCGTTGTGCTAAGTGGCTTTTCTTTTTAATATGCTAAAAAAAGGAAAGGGATCCTCTCTGGATCTTTTCCTCCTAATCCACCAAGTTCGGGAATCCAAACTATTGAAATTTGATCCAACGGCTAAGTTTATTATAACTTTTAAAGTGGGTCTATATTTGTAGTCGTTTGATCAAATTTCAGTGACCTGGATACCTGAACTTGATGGATTAAGAATAATGGATCCAGAAAGGTTACCTTTCCCTAAAAAAAAAAATCTAAGTTCAAATCCTACATCACGTCACTAAAAGCTAACTTTCTATAGGAAAGAGGAACAGTAAGTCATTTAAAATTGTTAACCCAAAATAGGCCTACCAACTAAGTAACCCAACAAAAAAACCCGACCCGGTTTTGATCAAATTCAATTGAGCCGAAGAAATCAATATGCCCCAATTTTGCGTTTACCCCCCTTAATCACAATCTGGTAGTCAATCTCTCCTGGATCGAAATTTCTTAAATTTGGAAAATAACAGACGAATTTGTTTTACTTCTGACTCGGTTTGAATTTAGGGTTCGTTTTGTTTAGTGTTTTCTTGTCTGAATTGGATTCCTGTTGCTTGATTGGGTAGGTCTGAAATGTATAGAAGTCAGAAAAAGGAGTGATTTTTATGTGTGTATAGTGAATTGCAGAGGACTATTGATATTGCAGGAGGAACTGCAATGGTACGGGGCAAATATAAACCTAGGAAGGAGTGAGAATCGAAGAGGATAAGTGGTTTTCGAGATAGAGTGTTATATCTGTGATTGTCTTAATCATAGTTTAACAATTAAATAAGCATTTTGATTAAGTTGTTTTGTAATTAGTTATGCCAGCTGTCTTTGAGAGTTTTGGGGAATCATATATGTAGCCACTTGTGAAAGGAATATTCAGAAAAGAAAAATATTAAAAATACTCTCCTCTCTCTTCGTAGCCTTTCTCTGTATTCCTCCATCCACCATTGTTACATACTTGCAGGTCTAAGTTAAGGTTCTGAGTTTGGATCATAACAATTGGTATCATCCTGCTCAATCCTCGATTCCCTCTTGTATTCCCGGTCACGCTCCGACGACTCGTTTAACAACCATGGATGCACGTCTCACTACCGTTGAAGCTACCTTAGCGGACCTCCCCAACCTCCTTCGCAATTCCATCGCCGCCGCGAACGCCGACCTCTCGGCCGCGATCTTTGCTGACTTTGATGCTAAGTTAGCTTCCTCTTTCAGCAATTCCGACGTGAGCAGTCAATTGTTGGTGGTGCCGACTCTTCCACTCCAACTCCCTTCACCGCCGCTCCTGTCCCACCGCCAGTTCCAGTTTGGGATGATGCTGATCTCCGTCTTTTGGAGACTCCTCGACACCCTCGCCGTGATCAATTTGTGTTAGGGGGGCGGCCGCCTA
Source organism: Cotoneaster glaucophyllus (assembly GCA_036320875.1). Taxonomy (NCBI): domain Eukaryota; kingdom Viridiplantae; phylum Streptophyta; class Magnoliopsida; order Rosales; family Rosaceae; genus Cotoneaster; species Cotoneaster glaucophyllus. The sequence goes on along the minus strand of CM070065.1, from coordinate 25,663,990 downwards.
AACTTCAGTGGCAGCAACGGGTGGATTTTCTCCGATTTTTCGATGGCGATGATCCTATCACTTGGATCTACAAGGCTGAGCAATATTTTGCTTGCTACAACACTCCAAATCCACAGAAGGTCCTTACAGCCTCATTCTACTTGGAAAATAAGGTGATGCAATGGTTCAAATGGCGCAATTGCTTATTCACTACTCCTACTTGGGAGGAATTTACCAGTGCACTTTGTAGGGAGTTTGGACCCTCTGAGTTCGAGGATTGTACTGAGTCTTTATTTAAGTTGCGCCAAACAGGTACTCTGAAGGAATATGTGACTGAATTTCGTCGGCTTGCTAATCGTGCTTCAGGTGTTGGCCCTGCCCTCCTTAAGAGTTGTTTCCTTAGGGGGTTTAAAAAGGGAATTAGTTTATGATGTCAAATTATTTAGGCATGCGTCTGTTCATGATGCAATTTCTATAGTTGTTTAGGTTGATGCTAAACTTTCTGCGTTGCGTATCCATAATCCTAGAACTCTCCCTGCACCTAAAGTCAATCCACTACCCATCATGCCACCTCAACCTCAAACTACCAATTTACCATATCGTAAGCTCACCCCTGAGGAAGTCCAGCGAAAGAAAGACCGGGGGGAATGTTGGTTTTGCCCTGTGAAATGGGTCATTGGGCATAAATGCACGCATAAACAGTTGTTTTTGTTAGATGTGTGTGATGATGGGGAGTTGTGTGAAGACGAGGCTGTGCAAGCTGAGTTGCAAGGAATGGCACTGAGTGAATATGCATTTTATGGCATGAATGCTAAGCGTTTCCCACAAACTATGAAGGTTTTGGGTAGTGTTAAGGGCCAACCCGTGCGAATCCTCCTCGACTCGGGTAGTACCCACAACTTTTTTGATTTATAGGTTCACTAAGAAATTAGGGTGGTCTTTACAAACAACCAAACCATTTGCAGTAATGATAGCAGGTGGAGGCAAAATCAAGAGTCAGGGTTGTTGTAGGCACATTCCGTTGGAATTGGGATGATACCACTGTCACACTGATTTGTTTGCACTGCCTTTGGGGGGTTGTGACTTGGTGTTGGGAGTGCAATGGTTGTCTACTGTGAGTCCTATACTCTGGGATTTTCAATTACTCACAATGGAGTTTCAAGTGGGTCAAAACAAGTTCAAATTGTCCCATAATATATCACCACAGCTGGCTGTCCAGGAAATGTCATTGCAACAGCTCAACATTCTATGATTCTAACTTGGGAGTTTTATTGTATTCATTGGAGTCTACACCAAAGGATACTAGCACCCTCAGTGCTCAACAAATGAAAGAGTTACAGATAGTCTTGATGAGATTTGATGCAGTATTTCAGATTTCTTCACAATTGCCTCCACATAGAGCACATTATCACTAAATCATGCTTCTCCAAGGGTCTAAGCCTCCAAGCATTAGGCCTTACCATTATGGTCCTGCACAGAAATATGAAATTGAGAAAGCAGTGCAGGAACTTCTAAAATCAGGGTTCATTAGGCCTAGTCACAGTCCATTCTCATTTCTTGTGCTGTTGGTGAAGAAAAAAGAAGGGACCTGGAGGTTATGCATGGACTACAGGGAATTGAACAGACTCACAATCAAGGATAAGTATCCTATTCCACTGATTGATGATCTTTTGGATGAATTATATAGAGCTCACTATTTCTCAAAGCTTTATCTAAGGTCCGGCTATCACCAAATTCGAATGCATAAGGATGACATTGAAAAAACAGCTTTTAGAACTCATGAGAGCCATTACGAGTTCCTAGTTATGCCCTTTGGCCCCACTAATGCCCCTACAACATTTCAAAGCCTCATGAATGAAATTTTTAAACCTTACTTACGAAAGTTTATCCTTGTGTTCTTCGATGACATATTGATATATAGTCCGTCGTGGGAGGAGCACCTAGTGCATTTGGAAAAAACTCTAGAATTATTGCAACAACAACTGTTTGTCAAGAAACAAAAGTGTTCTTTTGGGCAGCACCAAGTGGAATACCTTGGCCATATGGTATCCAGTGAGGGAGTCTCTGCGGATCCTGCAAAAATCCTAGCTATATTGGAGTGGCCTGCTCCTAAGAATGTGAAGGAGTTAAAGGGATTTTTGGGGTTAACAGGCTACTACAGAAAATTTGTACCTGGATATGGCAAAATCTGCCAGCCTTTGTACAAACTCACTGGAAGTGAGGGGTTCCTGTGGTCAGACACAACTGAGGCAGCTTTTCAGAAATTGAAGCAAGCCATGACTTCACCCCAATTGCTAGCTCTACCTAACTTTGCAGAACCATTCATAGTTGAGTGTGATACTTCTGGTTTAGGTATTAGAGCAGTATTGCAGCAACATGGGAGGCCTATTGCTTTTGCCAGCCAAGCTTTAGGTCCAAGAAATCAGGCATTGTCAACTTATGAAAGGGAGCTAATTGCCATCGTTTATGCAGTAAAAAAATGGCAAAACTACTTACAGTCTGAAATATTATTATCAAAACATACCATAACAGTCTGAAATATTTCTTGAGTCAACGAACCAACACCCCATTCCAACAAAAATGGGTGTCCAAATTGTTGGGACTTGATTATGAGGTGCAATATAGACATGGAAAGGAAAACATTGTGGCAGATGCTCTTTCTAGGGTTCCAGGGTCACTACCTCTTTCTGAGCTACCTTTAGAGGAGAAGGGAGAATTATTGGCTGTTACTTATCCCTATTTTGGGTGGTTGGATGACCTCAGGAGAGATTTAGAACATGATCCATGGGTTAGATCAAAGAAACAAGAAGTAGAGGTACAAGGTCAAGATCCTAGAACTACTATCACTGCTTCTAAGTATCACATGGATAATGGTTTCTTCAAATACAAGCATAGGATCGTATTGGGAGTTGATTCTAGCTGGCGAAGAAAAGTTTTCGAGGAGCATCACTCTACTTCCACAACAGGTCATGAAGGGGTATTGAAGACTTACCAAAGGTTGAAAATAGGCTTTTATTGGGTTGGGATAAAAAAAGATATAAAAGCTTGGGTGGGTGAATGTCGAACTTGTCAACAAAATAAGTATGAAACAATATCACCACCTGGGTTACTGCAGACTCTTCCAATTCCACAACAAGCCTGGACAGATATAAGTATGGATTACATTTGTGGATTGCCTCCATGCAAGGGGAAGTCATTCATCTTAGTGGTGGTGGACAGGCTCTCTAAGTATGGGCATTTCATAGCATTGGGCACCCATACACTGCTAGCATGGTAGCACAAGAATTTGTGGAAAACATTTTCAAGTTGCATGGCATGGTGACCATAGTGAGTGACAGGGATCCCATTTTCCTTAGTGCCTTTTGGAGGGAGTTTTTAAACTACAAGGATCGAAGTTATGCATGAGTTCAGGTTATCACCCACAAAGTGATGGACAAAAGAAGGTTGTCAACAGATGTTTAGAAATCTATCTGAGATGCTTCACTAGCTGCCAACCCAAGAAGTGGCTCCAGTGGCTTCCTTGGGCTGAATGGAGTTACAACACTTCATTTCACACTGCCTCTAAGTTCACACCTTTTGAAATTGTATATGGCTACCCTCATCCACACATTGCCTCTTATGAGTTTGGTTCTGCTAAACCGGAGAGTGTTGAACAGGGACTAATGGCAAGAGACAAAATGTTGACAATGCTCAAAACTAATCTGATCATTGCTCAAAACAGAATGAAGGTGCAGGCGGATAAAAATAGGAGTGAGAGAACCTTTGAGGTGGGAGATTGGGTCTACTTGAAGCTTATTCCCTACCAGTTGCAGTCACTAGCAACTCATGCCTACCACAAACTTCACCCAAAATTCTATGGCTTCTTTGAAGTATTAGAGAAAGTTGGTAGTGTGGCCTACAAGCTAAAGCTTCTGGAGACCTCTAAGATACATCCCATCTTCCATGTCAGTTGCTTGAAGTAACATGTGGGTCCTGATGTTAATCTTGTGCCACTGTTACCACTAGTGACTGATGATGGACTACAAGCTCAAGAACCCGCAGCAGTGCTACAAAGAAGGGTCTACAAGAAGAACAATGCAACTGGGGTTCAACTGCTCATTCAATGGAAAGATAAGAATGCTGAAGAATCTACTTGGGAAGATTATGATGAGTTCACTGCAAAATTTCCAGGATTCAAGTTTTAACCCAACCTTGAGGACAAGGTTTAATTGAAGGGCGAGGCAATGTTATATCTGTGATTATCTTAATCATAGTTTAGCAATTAAATAAGCATTTTGATTAAGTTGTTTTGTAATTAGTTATGCCAGCTGTCTTTGAGAGTTTTGGGGAACCTTATATGTAGCCACTTGTGAAAGGAATATTCAGAAAAGAAAAATATTAAAACTACTCTCCTCTCTCTTCCTAGCCTTTCTCTGTATTCCTCCATCCACCATTGTCACATACTTGCAGGTCTGAGTTAAGGTTCTGAGTTTGGATCATAACATAGAGATGGCGAAAAGGAGAGGAATTGGGAGGAGGCGTTATAGGGGGAAGATAGAAATACGAGAGATTGTGATTGTTGTTCCGTGAGAGACAAGTTTTGTGATTGTTCTGAGGACGAGAGGTACGATGTAGAGAAGCGGCATTGAGGAGATAGGGAGAGAGATAGTCATAGGAGGACTAGAGATGAGGAGAGGGAGAAGGTCGAAAAAGAAGGTCGCAGAGTGATGAGGTAGATGAGGATGGTGATGCTAGGGAGAGTGATAGGAAGCGGTGTAAGAAAGATCACAGGGAGAACGTAAAGAGAGTGAGAAAGGAGTAGCAGCAGGCCAGATAGACATAGGGATTGCGGAGTTGAGAGGCCGATAAAGAAAAGTGATGAAGAGTATTCAGTTAGGAAAGAGGAGAATCCAACATGCAAGGTGGTGGAGGAGGAGTTAGAGGATCAACAGAGGAATTGGACGAGGAAATGGAAAACCGGAGGAGGAGAGTTCATGAGTGGCAGACTGGCAGGAGTTAAGAAGAAAGGAAAAACAAGTTGAGAGAGACAGAAGCACGAGGAAGGTGATGTAGATGAACCCAAGTCCGGAAAGACCTGGACTCTTGAAGGAGAATCTGATGATGGTGAAGAGAAAGGCATGTGGAGGTTGACGGAGAAGCCTATCTTACTGATAAAATTCAAGCTGATGCAATGCCCGAGCACTATGAAGCAGAGTTGGGAATAAATGATATTCCCTAGAATGCCTGATGAACGGTTACCCACAAGGAAACTTTGGGCCCTATATCAGAGTTGACTGGAGCTGCCATTACTATCAGGGGTCAGTATTTCCCACCAGGCAGGGTTCTAGGACCAGGAGTTCGTAAGTTTGCCAGTTTATCGAGGGTCCTTCTGAACAATCTGTGAAGAGAGGTAACATCGAATTGAAACGCAAGTTGGAAGAGATCACTAATAACGCATTGTCACTTCCTGGTGGCGCTCAACAACACAGATATCAAGTTATATAAGTGAGAACTCAATTCCAACTTACTTTAGGTATCTGCTTATGCTGAATTGAATCTGACACTCAGTTCCTCGGGTCTCCTGATGAGTTTCCATAATGAATTATTGTGGTTAATAGAATTTTTTTGTGTTTGCCCATGTCGTATCTTTCATGCTGATCTTACATAGGCTTGCTTATTCAATGTTGTCTCTGCCTTTACGAAGCTGTGCAAATCGCATGGTGCGATTCTTCATTTTAAAGGGATGTATGTGTTTTAGAATCTTCTGTCATTTTTGGTTTGCTTTTGCTTTCTCTTGATTTTGATTAGCAGGTTTAAGCTGCCGTCTTTTCTTGTGGCGACGATCTTTTAGACGGTTGTTGACCAATGCATTAACGCTATACTGATGTGTTTTTTCTTCCGTTCAGCTGAATTATCGACATAAATAAGCCTATGTGGTTTAACTTATATGAGCCCAAGGTCAGAAAATCCCCGCTTCGTTAAGTATGCTATCTGTAGATTGTTAGAAGAAAAAAACAATCAAGAGAGTAAAAAGCATAATATTGTCGGAAAGCAAGTTCAAATATATACTGTAGTGGACTCTCTGTTTATAATTTGATTCTCACTTCCATGGTGTTCCATCCCTTACATCAATGTTTTCGATGCAGAGTGGCAGCAGAATATATCACGGGACTGAAACTTTTGCGTTTCAACAATCAAGAATCTTTTCGGCAAGCTGTAAACTAGCTGTATGAGGATTGTCTTTAGATATCTTCACGATTTTTTACAAAAACCCAAAAACAATTCAAAGTGCAAGAATGTAATGTGAAGTTTGTAATTACGAATGATTAAGAAATTGTGTTCTTGTTCATACCGGTGGAGATTCCAAAATTCCCACTGTGTATGAAAAAAAAAAAAAAACCTAATTGGTACGGGGAGGAAGAGGATTAATTTTCTCTTACAACTTTTAGCGGCGGCTTCAATGATCGTCGCTATAGAATATTTTTAGCGGCGGCTTTAGTTATCGTCGCTACAGAATATTTTTACCGACATCTACAGAAGTTGTTTCTAAAGAGGTCTTTAGTAGCGGCTAGAAACGCAAGTCGACGCTGAAAGGCGTTTTTGCTACAGAAGGCCATAAATCATCAATAGTCGTTGCAAAAGAAAGTAACAGTCATCTTCTGCTTTTCGGCAAAAATTTAAGTGCTTTTCTTTTTGCTACAGCCCATTTATTTACTTCCCAGCTAGTAATTTAATTTCTAGACGTATTGAAAGGCAAGTGACTATTGTATAATTAACAAGCCACAACGAAAGTAAAATTTGAGAAGTTTCGGGGTTTTCATCTTAGAGAACCATGAATATCGAAACTATAAATAATGTAATCTGTGACGGAAAAAAAAAAAAACAGTAAATGAGATCAGACCAATCCAACCCCAATCCAATGGATTGAGGATTAATTGATCAGTTGAAATTCGGTCGACAACAGCGAGAGTTTGGCAATCTTTGTCCGGGAGGGCAACCTCCCTGAGATGGTTTGGGACAATTTCCCCACCATTGTCCAAGACGACCTTGACCAAATTATACTCATAAACTCCTGGATGTTGTTTAGGAGGCATCGACGGATCTTCCAAGTCCCCAAAATCCCAAAACAGAATGTGTGGCACCGTATCATCTCTGTACCCCTTGTGACTTTGTCCTTAAACTTTCTCCGTATTGTTGTACTGGCTCTCGTCTATGCCGCTAAATCTTAGGGACTCGCTGAATACAAACACCGTCTTGATCATCTGGTCTGGCTTCACGCTCCCCTTTGCAATGGCAGCCACCTCCGGAGTATCAAACAACTTCTCACAATCAACAAACAAGTCGGACTCCATTGTTGTCATAAACTCGCACTTGTTCTTGAGATCTTTGCCTTGTATCGGACATAGCAGCGGCTGATCTTTGGCCGAATTACCAAAAACGATCACCTTGCCTTTCCATGGCCCTTCGCTCAGTTGAGACAGCAATAGTGCCAAACCCAGCATCATCCTTCCTCCAACTCCCTTGTCCGCGTATTTGGTGGTGTGATACCCAGCGAAGTAGTTTCTCAATTTTCCCTTCAGGTGTAAGCCCTCCACCATTGTCTTCCACTGAAGCTCAGCCGCCTGCTTGATATCACTGCCATCTTCGGCGTAGAGTATGATTTGATGTGGAAGGAGAGCATCGTACTTTATGCCACTTAAATTTCCTGCTGCAATTGCCCCCAAATACTTCTTGTCATCAGGGTGCTTGTGTCCGACAATGCCTCGAAGATTGTAGTAACTGGTCAAGGGCTCCGAAACTTCCATCGCCAGCCGCTTCCACTCTTGTGAATGAACTGATGATTGATGCGGGAAAAGCCTCCTCTCAAAGCTTTCACGCAGCAAAACAGCGCGGGTGGCTTCGGTTACCGAGGGGTATGCGCTAACGCACCACACTGCAGCCTCGGTAACAAAAACATCATCATCACTATCATTGCCATAACATCATAAAGTTTTCCAGAGTCGAGGTTGCTGATGAGCTTGAGTCGAGTGTGATTAAGGGTTTGTTAGACCAAGCCAAGGGCAGCAGTTGCTTCAGATTGTTAAGCAAACCGGAATTATGTGAGGCCTGCTCGGTGTCATCTTTGAAGTATTTTTGTGGCACATGGAAAAACAGATCAAGGCAGGGATCGCCGTAGGAGGAGGAGTAGGAGGAGATCTTGCCAGCCATGGCGTCGTTGGAAATTATGTAATTTGATGACTGGCTTTGTTTCAATGAGTTTTGTGGTAGGGGAGGACTAATGAGGAGGATATGTGTATATAGGAGAAGAAAGTGTGAAGGGCCCCTTTCCAATTATTCAACTTGGCGTGTCAGATTATCTGCCTATACAAAGGTAGTTTATGAGATCCTCCTTGGATCTCACTATCCTAAGTCTAAGGATCAGGCAATTCGGACCACTTCAATTGAATTCGACGATTTTATTAACTCATTCTATTGACCCACTTTACATAAACTAAGGGCTTCGATTTCTCTTTTACACAAACCAAAGGCTCGAATTTCTTGGTCCTTAAACTCTAAACACTAAAGTCTAGAGAGGATCCAAATTCATTTATAACTTCGCATGTCACATCCTTACATATAATCTTAACATATATTTTCTTTCTATTAGGGTAAACAAACAAAGCACAAATCAATTCAAAGTAAATAACATCACTTACCAAGTTTGAACGAAGCATTTAAAATAATAAACGAGAAATAAGAAAAAGGAAAGTTAACATTTGAGTCATTTGGCTAGCTATAGTAACAAAAACTTAGTTAATATTGTTAAAGATGCTCTCACTAAACCGTGGTACTGATTGAACGTAGTTTTGAAGTTGGTGAAAAGGCAGAATGCACCACTTTAACCCATGACTGAGTAGCATTGATCATATTATCTGAAGGTGAAAACTGCCGGTGATAAATCTAGATTATATTTGGGTAATTGATTGAGTAGCAAATTCTGTTACTAGACAATTCAGCATGCTCTGTTTCTGTTCAAGACATTATCTTCCATATTACTTATACAAGTAAACAAGTCATTTATCAAACATTACTTATTGGTTAGATTCTTGACAAACGATAGGATAATTTACACTAAAATATTTTAAATTATTGGAAAACTCGAACTTGGATGCCAAGAGAGGGAGCACACTGCTTTAGCCAACTCGGCTTACTCCAGGTATGCTATTTATTTGATCAATACATTGCATTTTTCAGGTAGGGGAAGATGATTTCATTTGTTTTTTTTGTATAATTTTACTATTATTAGGAGAAGAGGAAGAGTTCGAAACTATTACAATAATTTAAGGGAGGGGAGTTCGAACCAACAAAGCATGGGTAGAAATCTAATACCCTAAGAAGGGGCAAAATTGATTGGATTTTTCGTTTCTTTACAAGAAGAATTTGCATAAACGAATCTGAGTAGAAAAGTTAATTTCTTTGTGAACTATATATGTAACATTTCATCATTATATATATTGAGCAGCATAACTAGAACCTCCTTCATGTTTGGCCTTGACTGCGGTGCCTCGGCCGCGCACTTTATGCCAACCTTAAGCAGCTCGCACATCTCCTCCCCCCCATCAACCAGCCCCGATCCCATAAGTATAACCGGCATCACAGACCCGTTGAATCCTTCCCGTCCATTTCCCATTACCCTTCTTGCCCATTCCACAAGGCACTCCTCTCCTCCATCCACCGCTCTCCTCCCGGTTGCCAACTCCATTGCCAGCACTCCGTAACTGTACACATCTCCTTTCGTCGTGGCTTGCCATGTCTGCCCATATTCGGGCGCGACATAACCAACAGTCCCCGCCACTATTGTGCTCACATGAGTATTCCCTGCATCGACTATTCTAGCCAGCCCGAAATCTGTAACTCTCGCCTTTCCATCCTTGTCTAGCAGCACATTGCTCGCCTTCACATCGCGGTGCACGATGGCAGGGAAGCACTCGTGGTGTAGAAACACCAGGGCTCGAGCCACGTCAACTGCCACATCAACTCGCCTTCGCCATGTCAGTCTTACTCTATCAGTTACAAGATCCTCCAAGGTCCCGCCTTCCATGTACTCGTAGACTAGTATTTTTTCGGATCCATAGAGACACCAGCCGTGAAGAGTTACAAGGTTCGGGTGAGGCCAGCCAAAGCCATTCCCACTAAGAACCTCCATTTCAGCTCGGAACTCCCTTTCACCTTCGAGTCCTTCTCTTAGAAGCTTCTTCACCGCTACTACTCTCCCATCCGGCAATACTCCTTGGTACACTGTCCCAAAACCTCCCCTCCCTATAATCCTATCTTCTGAAAAATTGCGTGTAGCTTTCAAAATGTCAGCATGTGTAAAAGCCATTTTGTCCAAACGAATGATCTTAACAGTATCCGACAACCACGGGGATGAACTGCTAGAGCTCGAGGCCAAGTCATGCCGGTATTTGATGTCCTGCAACAAGTATCCTGGGGGCTGTGGCGGGATCTTTCCGGACAAGCACGCTACAATTGACAAAACTCCACATAGCAAGACAGCAATTAGTAAAACCAAGACCACAACATATGCAGCAAACTTTTTAGGCTTTTTCGGATTCCCGTTCGGTTTTTTTGCTGGATACGTGGAGTTGTCGATGAATTTGGGAAGCTTCAGGAGGGGGTCACCGAGATAGGACTCTTTCTCGAACGTTGCCAACTGCCCGCTCGAAGGAATTATGCCGGAGATGAGCGGATTGTACGAAATGTTGAACTTACTTAGATCAGTCAAGCCGTTTAGGCTCACAGGAAATGTGCCAGAAAAATTGTTGTATGACATATCAAGATTCTGCATGCACTTAATATTCCCAATCTCCTCCGGAATTTGACCCGAAAAATTGTTCGCACTGATGTTGAACACTACAAGTGGCAACTGACCGATATTTGCAGGGAGTTCGCCTTGGAATCTATTGACACCCAAATGTATCATGCTAAAATTGCGCAATGTACCGATATCTGGTGGGAGCTGACCCGAAAGCTGATTCCCACTCAGTTGAATGTAACCCGAGATTTGTTGTGTCCGTACAGAAGAGCCTGCTGCACATATTTCAAATAGGCCGTTTCCTTTAAGCAGCCGGTCCCATATGCTTGGACAACTCTTCCTATTGAGGATCGTGTACACGAAACTGAATGGTGGGTAGTCTGCAGGAATCCATCTCTTCATCGCCAAGCACTCTACTGATCCCACTATGACCTGATCATGGTCCTGATTATTTTTGTCGAATGTTTGCTTAACATTTCTCCCAATTTTTGTCAGTTGAGATGGGATTGGCCCGGAGAGCTTGTTGTTCTCGAGATTAAGCCACAGCAAACTACCACAATTTCCCAATTCGTGTGGAATTGGACCGGTCAGGAAATTGTTCGCAAGCATCAACCACAAGAGAGAGCTCAAGTTTCCGAGGGTGCTTGGAATTGCTCCCGTTAGGCTGTTGAAGGAAAGGTCCAGGGCTTGGAGGGTTAGAATGTTTCCGTACTCCGGTGGTATAGTTCCGTTGAATTGATTGAAAGCGAGGACTAAAAACTCCAACTTCGGCATCTGAGAAATAACAAGCGGCAGAGGACCAGTAAAATTGTTGTAGCTGAGGTCTAACCTCGAAACACTTGGTAACTTGAGAATGCCAGAGGAATATATCCCACCGGTGTACCAGTTTGAGTGCAGCACAAGAAACTTCACCTGTCTGAGTCTCCCGAAAATGTCTTGTATATCTCCGCTAAAATTGTTCCTGCTCAAATCCAAGAATGTCAGGCTGTTCAAATCCAAAAGGGATTCCGGGATGTCTCTTGAAAAGCTGTTGTTGCCCAAGAACAAGGCCTGCAGACTCGAAATTGATCCAATCTCAGACGGGATTGGCCCCGTAAACTTGTTCCCCCACAGATCCAATTTGACCAGCCTCTGGCATTTCGAAATCTCGGCAGGAACTGCACCAGAAAAACTGTTTTCGGACAAGTCCAAATCGACAAGACTACAACTATTCGCAAAAACAGAAGGCAAAATAGTGCCATTGAAATAGTTTTCTGATACTGAAAACTTCGTAAGCCTACTGAATCCACTCCATATCTCACCACTAAAACAGTTCGAGCTCAAATCCAAGTACTGCAAATTGAAGCATTCATCAAACATGTGATCAATCCTTCCGGTAAAATAATTCGCCGAGAGATTCGCAACCACTAGGCTACTGCAAACTCCGGGAAAGCTCATCCCCAGATCGCCGTAAAATCTATTGACAGTCAAATCAAGAACCTCCAGCTGATTCAAACCATTCAAGTTCAGCTCACCGTCTATAGTGTTATGTGACAAGTTGAGGAGTTTGAGGCTGTGGCATTGATTCAAGTCCTCCGGGAGAGCTCCGGTTATTGTGTTTTTCGAGAGGTCGAGGTGCGAAAGTGCTGTCAGTGCAGAGAAGTTTAGGAAAATCTCACCGGTGATTTGTTGGTTGGAGAGCTGAACGCCGCTGACTCTCTTGCTGTCATGGTTGCACGAAATTCCGGGCCACTCGCACGGGTTGCTGCTATTCTGATTCCACTGCGAGTATATTCCTTGGTTGACGGGGTTGGTTTGCTGAAGAAATGCTTTGAGGCTCAGCAGAACTTCTCTGTCTGTGTCCAGAGAATCTCCGGCTACCATGGAAGCACCTGCGAAAAACGATAAAACTGTTAAAGATTTCAAAGTCGAGCTAGCAACCTAGTAAATTAAATAACAATCGTCCTCTAAAAACACTTTTTCATTACACATGATAGAATCATACTCGAAAAACTAAATTACAACATAATCATCCTCGGAAAACGGGTTAATTTTAAAATCAAAAAACAAAAGTACCCGTAACAAAGATTTTTTAAAAATCTGCAACATGTTGGAGTAAGTACCTGTGATCATGATCACAACCAAGACCAAGAATATAGAACACACTGCGCGCCATGAATTATTTTTCGTGATCGATGAGTACATGATGCAAACTTTTTTATTTTCTGCTCCGCTCGCTACTTGCAAAACTTCGATATTGAATCTTGATTAGGCGCTACAATCGAATGAAAAATGTGTTCGTTTGAGACTAAAGAATATTTTTTTTTACTTACAGGTGAAGAATGTATGAAGGTTGAAAATGTCGGAGGAATGTATTTGAAGGCACAAAGCCTGCAATACGTATACAAACGAAACCAGAATTTGGAACAAAGAATTTTTCTTCTGTATTTATTTTATATTTAAGTGATTTAATATAACAATGAATTATTGGTTAAAAATATTAACGACGTTGCTTGATTGCGTTGATTAGCTTAAAAGCTCTCTGCTCATACAGTTTGCTGGGGGCCGTTGAGCCGCCCATGTTGACCGGTTTGATTAAACCGGCTTCGGGATTTGACTCGGGAGAGAAAAAGATGGACAGAAAGAATAGTCCCTTGTCCATTATTCTATGTCTACATGCTTTCACGTTGGTTTGTTTGAGATTTCAGGATGTCTAGAACACGGACACATACGTTATTTGTGATACACAAATTGAGGGATACTTACAAAAAAACTTCCGTCCACTTGGATAATAACATGGATGGTGTTATCCACACACCTATTTTTACCTTTCAACCATCACTCTCAATTTTTGTTTGTGAGATGAAAAAAAATTGAAGAAGATCATTAGCAAAAATTAACGAATGTGTGTGAAAGGTAAAAAAGAATGTGTAAATAATACTACTGTAGTATCATATGATGCCCGACCCTATATTCCGAACGCATTGAAAAATCATTCGTTTGTTTGGATTCTAAGATTTGACATTTGACCTGTTGTGCTTTACTAATCCTAGCAAAATTACTAACAAAGGGAATAATATTTTTCAAAGTCAAGAGGGCACCCATGGTTTTGGAATTTGATGCAAAACCTTCTACAAAATTAGTACCCCCTTAATACTCTCAAATTTTATCCATATAGAAGTCGAGTTAGACCCGGTTCCTACCTGTTGATTAAGCTCTTAAAAAAAAATTAGGTAGCATAAGGGGTAGATCACCCTAAAACCAACTCAATAAATTATTACAAACAGTTCGGGTTTTAGAGACTCTAACACATAAATGAGTTTCAATTCATTTGGATGGATTCTCAAAATAATGGTACCCAAGATTCATATTATAATTCTAATTGGCAAGGTTGTTTGCAACAACGTTCTTCTCCCCATAGACATGAACCAACTTGCAATCCGCTATGCGTACTATACGCTGTTTGCATTTGGTCAATAATGTTGGCAAGAGAATGAAAATTGGTATTAGTTAGTGTTAATTAAATTAACAATTATAGCTGGGGACATCTCTCCACACGAAGGCTTGAAATAATTTTTTTTACTGCAAGCTAAGAAGACAAAACTTTGAACATGCAGATTGGAGCTTTATTAACAAAAGGCTACAACTAACGTGTGTTATGGTGGTGGCTCACCTAACAAATTATAAAGATAAACATGAAATAATTAGTTTATTAATATACAAAAAGAAAATGAAATGGTTTACACTTTTTTCTTTTGTGGTAGCAATAGAAACAATGATTTCTCAAATGCCTATATTGTAAGATAGTTACGGAATGTGAGAGCAGTCGTTCGATCAATCAATTCAATAAATCGATTGACTGGGCATTCACATTTTTCAACTATCCAGCAAGACTAAAATATGAAGTCCCAAAACCATTGACAGATCCTTGTCCAAAACTTGAAGCCAACAATGATATGGTCAAAAGGCTCAAAACCAGAACCTTTGGTTGTTTAATTATGATATAACTAATACCTTCTTTTTCGTAACCCCTAAGCTTTTAGGTATTTCCCAACAACTTCTGGATCTAATATATGGGACCCTTACGATGTGAGAAGGAGCAGATATATGCTTGTTGGCCTTTTTGCTCATGCATCCAAATTTGGGAAAAATGAATTTCAAGACACTGATAGAGCTGGGCAATTAGGGATGTTATTTTACTTTTCTAAATAAGAGATTAGACCAAACTTTTCATTGATTTTTCACTTCATGTAGGCTACAACGCTTTTGAAGATGAGACTTGATTTACAATTTAAAAAATAATAATAATAATAATAAAAGGTTCTTTAGATATAGGTCCATACAACTCGTAATTTTTAGACTAAAACCCACCTATCTTTAAACATCCAATATAAACCCAAAATTCAAATATGTTGCCACATTAGAAATTAAATGACCTACTACTTCATATAATTTACAACATATGCCACAACCCTTCTAACGTTTTCTCACACACAACCCTCCGATTTTGGCTTCAATCATGCCCACATAATATGGGCATTAAATTCTAATTACTCCTCTTGACGTTTTTTTTAGCCACTTATAATTATATGTATTTGAAATAAATTAATATTTTTATATTTTGTAGTGACACCATTACATATATCTATTCGTCACATTATTATTATAGTGTGTAACATAATTTACCTATATTTATATGTAATATATAGGTAAATTAATGTTGTAGGTAAATTAATTTGCATGTATTAGTACATATGTTAGGCTTGGTTAAAAAAAAGTACATATGTTAGGCACATTTTATTGTTACCATATTATGTTTGTGTAAAGTAATTTACCTATATCTATATGTAAAATATAGGTAATTAACTTTGAATAAAATAACATTTCTATATGTTGTAGATAAATTATTTTTATATATGTGCGTGTAAAATAATTTGCCTATATTTATATGTAAAATATTATTATTATTATATATGTGTGTAAAATAATTTACCTATATAAATATGTAAATTAAATAACTTTGAGGCAAATAACATTTCTTTATGTTGTAGGTAAATTATTCTCCATATGTTAGCACAAATAACATTTATTGATTCTCCACATATTTGTTAAATTACGTCATATATATTATGAATATTAATGCTTATTTCTCTTTTCAATAATCATTAATCCACCTTTTAATCCGTATACAATTAATTGTATAGGTCAAAAATGTAATTAAGGGTATATTAGGCATTCAAGAAATGTACAATGGTGAAGTCAAACATAGTTAATGAATTTGCTTGTGTGGAGCCTAGTCAATGGGTTTTAATCAAGTAAAAAAATTATGTCGGGTTTTATGTAATGAAAATTGAGTTTTAGGGGTTAAAGCCATATTTTCAGTAATAATAACTGGTGACTTTGTCACCGCTATCCATTCTTTCGGAGACCAGAAACTCACGTAGTATTTCAGCTTTCCCTAACCACGATCGTGTGATACATCAGTACTAGGAATCGAAATCAGGACGTCCGTATAGAATACGAGTCTGAAATTCGTTCTCAACGACACTATGATGGTTCTCAAATTACAATTTGTGTGAAAAAAAAAAAAAAAAATATATATATATATATATATATGCTTGTTTCGCGTTTTTGGGGATTAAATATCAAAAACAAAATGTCCTAATACCAGTACTTTATTATAAAACAAAAATATTACATGTACTAAGTACAAAACAAGCAAAAATTCCCATATAGATCAGACTGAAAACTAATGAGAAAACGACATAAAGCTAGGGTTCTTATAAACTGTTTTTGCACGCTTAATGTAAGGAATTAGATCCTCTCCAAATCTTTTCGTTAGGGATTTCGGAGATCAATTAATACCAACCATTCATCAATGATCGTACTTACGATCACAATTGAATGCTTTTTATATTTTCAATAGTAAAACAACCTCGTTTTGCATGAAAAATATATAAAATAAAAAAATAAAAACTTGTAACTGCACAATCTTTGATGATATGATTGTTATTAATTGATTTCTGGAATCCCCAATGTAAGAATCCGGAGAGGAACTAATTCCTTAATGTAAATCCATAGAAATGAAATTGACCGGTCAAGGGACATTTTTTTTAATTTACTTTTTCATTTTTCATGAGCTAATTAGTGGACCTGCCTTCTCTACCCTCTCAGTTCTCATATACTTTCATCCCTTCCTATTTGTGCGGTCACGGTTAAGCTACGTCAACATTTTAAATCACTATTACTTTTTGTCTTATTATCTCTATAAAAAAAATCAATATAAAATGTTGACGTAGCTTAACCGTGACCGCACAAAATAGGAGGGGATGGGAGTGTATGGGAACTGGGAGGGCAGAGAAGTCGGGTCCCTAATTAGTTTATCTAAGCCAGGGGCGGTCGGAATCTACGAAAACAAGTCCATGTATTTAGGAATATTTTTTAGTGTGTTGAGAATACAGCTTAATACTACAAATGTTATAAAACAATTTGTTAAAATCTTAAAAAAAAAAATCACTCAATTATATTATGATATTTGATATATCAGACTATCTTCTCGAAACACTGAACAATTCCTCTTGGAGGTTTTCAAAGGCATGTGTGGGTCGGCCAGCGGTCGTGATCGTGGATTTGGATTCACAGCATAGGGAACTATTCCATCTCATGTACTTAAGGGACGTGGGGTGGTCCCTAATTTGCTTGATTGTCATATTCTAATTGAGTAATTAACAAATTCATAGTCAAAGTGAAAACTTTTATTGTCAACTATATATTATCTTTAATTATATGGTGTGACACAGAGAGCATCAGATAAATTTTGTTCTGATCTAGTGACATGTGTTGGTTTGGAAAATCTTTATATAACTGAAAATCTTCCTTTCATACAAGGGTTTCACCAACGTAAGCGATATTATTACTCTATGTTATTTTTTATTACTCATTAATATTGGACGCATCTCAGTTATAAAGTAAAAATTTTCGTTGTCATCGCTGCTACTATCGCAAACTCATTCAAATAAATAAGTTAAATAAAAGAAAATGCCAAGCACAATGTAGTCAAGCTCAAGCATATAATAAGTCTAATAAAAATAAGAGAACCATTTGTTGCACATAAGGAAGCTCTTTTAAAATTTGCCTGCATAAATTACATGAAAAAAAGAAAAAGAAATTACGGGTATGAAAGCAACACAATAAATAAAAATTGAAGCACTTATCCTCTACTGATGATGATGTAATAGAATTTGGACATACAGAAATGGGTTATTTTTCTCTTATATTTAATGAATAATTGAGATGAATTTAGAGATTTTAATCATATATATTTGCAGCTCAATTTACTTTTACGCTCTCAGACAAAAGTTCCAGAAAATATTTAATTGGGTTTTGAATTTTGATGGCCGGCCATTGGCCATTTAATAATTCCATGCAAAAATAGGGTTTTGGACTGAGGTCGAAAAATAAAAGCCAAAAGAAAGATCAACAAAGATAATAATACAACAGGAGACAAGATCATAGAAATTAGAAGCATAGAAAGGGAATTTATTTATACTAAAATCTCACACGCTTATAGTGACTGCATGCACCCCCCAAGTTGCAGGTATTTGTTAATTAATTATGGAAAATGAAATTACAAGGTAATCAACGAGTCCAAATCTTCGAGAGATTTTTTAGTGTCATCGATACACGGGTGGTACACTATGTGTCACTATACAAACGGTGAAATATGTGTGCTAAAAAGTTAATATCTTAAAAAATAAAATTTCTCACCACTTATATTAAAACACATAATGTACCACTTGTGTTCCCGTCACAATTAAAAATTTCTCTAAATCTTCGGCCTCCAAAACTCTTTCTGATCTCCATGTGTCTTTAACTCATTGCTTGACATATGTCCTCAAACTAATTAACGCGATTTCATTTTGTCAACTATTAATTAAAAATAAAAATACAATGAAAAAATAAGCCCAGCAGTCACCGACACACCCAATTGTTTGATGACTGATTGTTGAATTAAATCAGTACCGTGGAGCTTGAATTAGAGCAGATATGGTGATGATTTGAGGAGGCATAGAATTGTTACAAGATTGGCAGGGAGAGGGAGAGATACAGATGGAGAGTGAGACAGAAGGAACGAGAGGGGTAAGATTTATGTCCTTCTTCTTCTTTTTTTCTTATATTATGAAGAGTTAAGTTCATGTCCTTCTGATTAAGTATAACTTATTTTTTTCGTTATTGATAAAATTTCTCTGGTTCTGTCATGGTTTTCTAAAAAAAAAAGAAAAAAAAAAGAAAAAGGAGGGTGCTAATACATCCTGTTTCCTTGGTCCTTACCACAATAGTAGGGTTACGACTATCCCAGTCAAAATACAACGCAATTAGTATATTAATTGTAAGATTATTTAATTGCAAATCTCTGGTCAAGCATGTAAAACAATTTCCACACCACCCGTGTGCAGAAACTTCGGACCCTTCTGGTCTAAAAATTGCACTCCAAATCCTTCAAGTTCAAACTTTATATAAGACTTGACGTCAGTAGTAGAATATGGAGAAAAATTAAGTCCACAGGTTCACACTATGGCTCCTACCAACTACGTGCCTGCTACGCTGCTAGCCACAGCTCGAAGCCTAAAACCCACGTCGGCTTTTTCCTTTTTTGACAAATAATAGAACACTAATTTCAACTAAACTACGGGAAAGAGAATCATAATTTGGCTGCCAAAATAAACGCACTGTTCTAGCCAACTTGACTAAGCCCAAATCTGTTAACTCACTTTTGGGTTTAAGTTTTCACAATTCCTAATCCTCAGATTGAATCCGTTCCGGCTTAGATTTCCCTAATGGGGTAAAGATGCTGTGGTAGGTTTTCTCGATGTGACAGGTTGTGAAGATCAACTGATGTTACAATCTTTTTCTGCAAATTACTTTGGATTCAAGGAAACGAACCTCTAGTCAAACTTAGAGAGGGGGGAATTCACGTCACAAATATGGTAATCATAATCTTCAATGGTTTTGTACAAAGTTTGAACAATAATGTAACTATTCCGACCGACTTATGTTTTGAACACGCTTGCTTTCTTCTAGTTCCCGAATTAGGCTTGCTTCCATTCGGGCTTGAATAGCAGCCGGGTTCGCGGAGCACTCAAATTGCCAATCGTTTGAAATGTTTGAAAGAACCTTCTGACATAGGAAACGGATCACTTAAAAATAAGAAAGGACGACGAACTTGTGCAAACGGAAGCATAAGGAATACATTTGGAAAGGAAAAACACATTAGAAATAAGAAAATGGTATTAATAATAATAGCTGAATACATGAATTCAACAAGCAGTATGTACTTCTCACATGAACAATTATTTAGCTGGTCTAATCTTAAGAAAAAGCAGCTAGAATTTCATTTTAAGTACGTCACACAATTGCGGATATGTTTTTTGTATTTCTTCTGATGCATTAGGCTTAAATTCATCTGGAGATTCATATGCAGGAGGCTTAATTTCATCTGGAGATTCATATGCGGGAGGGCTGAATTGTTTAGGAAGAGACACCTCCCTAAGCGCAGCAAGAGCAGCTCTTCTCTTTTGCTTCATCTTTCGCCAAATCCTTATCCGGTCCTCCAGTCTTTCTTTCGCTCTCTCGGCAAGATCAGCCCTAGTAGTAGCCTGCTCAGCCCGGTTCCTGAATTGCGCAACTTTTTCCGTTGCAGCTTCCAACTCCTCCTTCAAATGGTCCAACTCAGACTTATCTTCTGCGGTGCTGAAGCTCAACTGACGACTAAAGGCTTCCACCAATGACAAAGGAATTTGATCAGCCTGGCCAGCCTTCTTAACCAAGTACTTGTATTCCTTCAATGAAATTGTTACATAGGAATCGTTCTCTTCCTTTCGCTCTTCAGCTTCTTCCTTAAGTTCGCCAATTTTGGAAACCTCAGCATCTTCATTAGAATCAAGAAGGGGAGATTGTTCGTCAGTTTCTTCGTCTGCGCTATGTGTTCCTTGCTTTAACATTCTGTTTTCCATCTTGGCAGTCTCGGCTTCTATTACTAGTTGATGAATCGCAAGGTACAACCCCGATTTAACATTTTCGGTTCTTGCTTCAGCTGCCTCTGCTGCTGCAATTTTTGACCTCCCTATATGAAGCTCAGATTCCAGCATTGCTATCTCAACCTGCGCATTGTTTTCCCTTTCCGCCATCTCATCAAGCTCTATTTTAGCTTTCTGTAAATCCTCAGTAAGAACTTCAATGTCGTGCTTCAGGCTGTTGGCCACTTGATTTGCATCACTAAGCTCCAATTTTAACTGATTCATTTCCATTTCTAGCCCCTCGATGAAACCTTCCGGATCCGAGATCTTTCTTTCCTTCTCTTCTAACTCTTTTTCCAGCTGCTTCAAGTCATTCATCGCATCAGAAGACGCCATCTCAGAGAAACTAAGGTTTTCATTCACCTGTTTAATCTCCAGCTGAAGCATCTCAATGAACGAAGACTTGGCGAGGAGCTGATCCTCCAACTCCTCCATCTTCACCGTTTGTTTCTTAGAATATTCGAGCTGCACCTGCGCTTGAAGAGCAGCCTGTGTAGCTAACTCAATCTCAGTATCCTTCGCAGATATTATCGCCAACTTCTCTTTATCTGTTTCACTAGCAGCAACCTTTGACTTAACCACGGCTTCACTTAGCTCCGAGACATGTTTAAGAAGCTCTTCCACCCTCTCATTTTCCATCACGAAAGCTGTTTCCATTAGCTCCGCTTGCGTTAGAGCTTTTAGCTCCGAATCTCTAGCGTCCGCTAGTTTTGTTTCCATGCCAAGCAGCTCTAATTGTGTAGCCTTCAACTCACTAAAAACATGCATGAGTTGCTCTCTCACCTTCTGAGTCTCAGTCAGCTGATCCCCCATTTCCTTTACCTTGGATTCGAGTTGGTATATCTGCGCCCGAGCCTCTTTACATTCCTCGACGCACTTATCTCTCTGGAACTCGATGTTTTCAAGGAGGGCAGAGAGTTCGTCCGCTGTGTACTCGTGGTGTTGCAGCTTGAGAAGGGCTTGCATGTAGGAAGCATCTTTTGCTTCCAGCTGCACCTTGTAATTGGCCAAATCCTTCAATACACCTTCAAGCTCTCTCTCTTTCTCACTATCCTTCTGCAAAACATCGTCGGAATCAACAAACTTAAGAACAATATGTGCATGCCAAAACAGCCTATCAAGAGTATGGTTGCATACAAACTACCAGATTGTCCTTATGTATTTAGTAAATCAGTTCTGGTATTAATTACCATCTTCAAATATACATTTCCATAAGCACTACCAAATCAAACTTGTTGAAGAAGGTTGAGGTTTTATTTTTGCAAAGTTTCTTACCCTTGCGATGTGGGACAATCGTTCAAATCTTTCACATCCCCTTTCACGTGTGGAAAAATTTCAAAACCTAATGCATGAATAATTTTATTGGGGTGACATAGAGCACAACTCCTTAACAATTGACAACAGTGGGAGTAGCTCAGCTCTTTATAAACTCTTACAAGACTTTAAAATTTCCGATGTGAATTAGTTTTTCACATTATCCGCACATTTGGAACCCTAGTAATCCTAGAAATTACCTACTAATGATCATGCATAATTTTTTTTTTCATTTTATTCAAGCAATATTCTAATTTAATCTTAATTACAAAGAGTGAGATTTAAACTTGGTTACAAAAGTACGAGCAGACTGCTCTAATCAAATTGACTATGCCATCACATCTTTAAATAAACAGCATAATTGCATAAACAGAAAAAAATGAAGCTCTGAGTTTGGACTAGGAAATCATCTGCATATATCACAACTCAAACTTAAAAGGAAGGATCGTCCTATCGAACTGAGCCGTTAGGCTGTTACCATACGAGTTCATGTGTACACATAAGATCACTTACATCTGTGCCGGAAAACCGGGTTTTCCAGTGATCGTTCTTCTCTTCAAACAGGGACAATGCAGCCTGGACTGGTTCATTTGGTTTTGTATCAATCTCCCCCATATTTCCCAGTCAGATTTATCTCCTGAAAAGTTGATGTGAATTCTGGGGATTAATGGTGGAATGAAACTTTTTTTTTTATTATTTGCTTTGGAGGATGCGCTGCAGGATAAGGTGAAGGTTCTCCTGTGTATGCTCCGCCAGTGCCTTGGATTGATCACCAGAAACGTTCGGCAGAATTTAAACACTTCTTTGTGGGGAGCAACAAATGTAGTTGGACAATGCGACAATGGATGGACAACAAGAATATGCCTGCGCAGTTGTGTGCTAAGTCCAATTTGTTCTTGGTAATTAATTGTGTATACAATGGGAATAGATTCGTGGCACCATATTTTTAACACAACTTTTGACACAAGTTTTTCGGACTTAACTCTTAATGTATTTCAATGATCCGAACCTTCTGTCTTTTAGAACGTTTTTCATAAATCATCCTTGCAAAAAAATTAGGCAAATTCAAAATCATTAAGACATTTATTTAATGTGAAGAAATGGACAAATACGGGACTCCCATTCCAAGCTACGCCTGCTGAGCAAGATGCATTGCGATTAGGGTTTATATCACAAATGGTCCCTGACATTCATCAAACACATCACTTTGGTCCCTGACATTCAAAATCAATAGAAATGGTCCCTGAGATTGATCAAACACATCACAAATGGTCCTTCCGTTAAAAACTCTTTGGGCAATTTTCTAAGCCTCGTAACTCAATCGTTTCTTAACCAAATTTGACTCATAATATATCAAAATGAAGATAGGAAAGTGTAGAACAAGATTATACCTATTTTGAAGCCCAATGGTTTCCAGAGATGGTCGGAAAATAGCCTCAAATGTGACTGGTCCGCGGAAAACTGGAAAATTCGCCGGAAACTGGGTAAACTTTAAACGTTCATAACTTCTTCAATAATCAACGAAATCGAGTGATTCAAAAACGAAAATCATACTTCTCGATGAGACAAAGAGAATGGTATTTTTCTTGATGGCTAAGTCGCCGTAGTTTGGCCGGAAAACGGCTTGAAATTGGCTAACTCGAAAATGGTTATCCAATTTCGAGCTGTTTTCCGGCCAAACCACGGTGAATTAGCAGTCAATAAAGGTACCATTCTCTTTGTCTCGTCGAGAAGTATGATTTTCATTTTTGAATCACTCAATTTCGTTAAGTATTGAATAAGTTATGAACGTTTAAAGTTTACCCAGTTTCGGGCGAATTTTCCAGTTTTTCCGCGGACCAGCCACATTTGAGGCTATTTTACGGCCATCTCCGGCAACCATTGGGCTTCAAAATAGGTATAATCTTGTTCTACATTTTCCTATATTCATTTTGATATATTATGAGTCAAATTTGGTTAAGAAACGATTGAGTTACGAAGCTTAGAAAATTGCCCAAAGAGTTTTTAACGGAAGGACCATTTGTGATGTGTTTGATCAATCTCAGGGACCATTTCTATTGATTTTGAATGTCAGGGACCAAAATGATGTGTTTGATGAATGTCAGGGACCATTTGTGATATAAACTCTTGCGATTAAGAAACCCTAAACCCTTAATCTAATAGTTATATGGTTTTAGATTTGAATGATTTTTTGTAGACATGGAATTTTAGGGAAGACCTAAAATATAAGACGGTTCATATTGTTGAAATATATTACAAATTGAGACTCGAAAAACTTGTGTCGGTACACTTACCTCTATTTTAATAAACGCAGAAAACTCAAGAATTAATGTGATTTCAGTTCTTATTCCCCGTTAGTAAATACTTACCCTAAACAAGTGAAAAAGCAAAAGAGGGGAGGGACTGAGGGTGTCATCCTCAACCGTTGGATCAGATCAGATCAGAACTAAGAAAGAAGCGGGAGGTTATTACAAGTGGTACAATATGATTGGTGGCCGGGACCACGTCAGCGATCTGACATGGCAAAGTTTCTCTCTCTAGAAACTCTCAGATTCTCTCTCTTCCGGTTCGAGAGAGAGAGAGGGAGGGAGGGGTGTGATGAGTTCTTCGCCGAAGAGCACGGGTGACGAAAGACCACGGTTCTTCGATTCAAAAACGAAGAGCAAGTGCTGGGCAAACGCGGATGTGGTGCCGGGTCGACACCCTGAGCGGTGGCGGCAAGACGCCGCCGGCAACGTCGTCTGTAAGCGCTTCTGCAACTGCCAGGGCTGCCTCTGCTTCGAGTACGATCACATCGTTCCCTTCTCCAAAGGTCACAACTTCCTCTCTTTTCAACTGGATAGTTTCAAAATTCTTTCTACAAAGTTTCAATCTTGTGATTGATTGTCATGAATTCTGAACTGGGTATCTTGAATTTTAGCAATTTTATTGCAGAGTTTCAATAATTTGATTGGTTTTTGATGATTTTTGAACTGGGTGTTTTGAAATTTAGTATTTTAGTGCATGTACTACTTAATTGAGCTGGCTTTCGATATTGGTATTTGTGCTTTTATTGGGTTTTAGCTGACTCTAATTGATATGTAATTTACTTGATTTTTTTACTTTTTGAATTGTTCAAATTCAAAATCGTGGCGTTATGAGGCAAAAATTTTCGGAAGTTTTTTCTTTGCCGTTCCTCAGCTGTAAACATGCAAATGTGGGCTTTAATCTGTCAGCTAATTTGGTGTTTGAGTTAATCGAGATTTGGGATTGTGTTGTAGGTGGTGAATCCACAGAAGAAAATTGTCAGATTCTTCAAACAAGGGTAAACAGATTCAAATCAGACAAAGACAAAATCGATACAAATAAATTGAAAGGTTACTCTTGTGATGTCAAGTTTACAGGTAAGTTTTTCGCGTTCTCTTCTTCACTGTTAATATTAGATTCGGAGTTCTGATCTATTTAGTTTGGAACCCAGAATTGTGGTCATTGGGCCGAGCATAATGGCTTTGTCTTTGAATCGTAAACACAATTCATCATTGTTGTTCGTATCTAATGATTCTAGGGGGGATTGTTTTCAAGTCGAGTGCACATGACTATAATCAAAGTTTAGAATGTGTTTCGTGAATCTACGTGGCCTGATGCTCCTATGTTCCATTGATAACAATTTTGGGTGTCATCCCCATTTTGTCACCGTTTTGAACAATGCTTATAAACTGTTTTTCTGATCTAAAGTGTCCAAAGATTCGCAATGAGAATATATGTTTTAGGTCCATATGTACAATATTGGTTTTAGTCATGGTACTAGGACTTTATGTATCGGTATGTCCAATGCTTTGTAAATGTTCTAGGCGGGGTCAGTGTTCACAATGTAGGCGTGCTAAGAGGGTTGTCGGTTAGTTCATAGGACAGAGTGAAGGGTTGAGTTTGGCTAGCTTGGTCTTTGTTGAGCTACATAACCTCATCATTTTTCCCGATTGAGAATTGACATCATATCATATTCTTATTGGTGCAAATATGAAATCAGAAATACAAATTACTACGGTTCATTTGTACTACTGTTCTAGTATGCCTTTCGTTATGGAAAAAGTTCTGAGCTTTATGTCTAGAGACGTAAACTCATGATCAATTATCTAAGCAGAAGGGAGGGATGTACATTGTCTCTAGCTTATATTCAAAGTGAAAATGCCACACTGTAGTTTAGGCTATACCTTTGCTCTGAACTTTTTCTGATAACGATGTTTCCACTTAATTTCATAATTACTTTCTGCAATTATTCTCAGAGAAACCTTTTCCCTGATCCTTCGCCATATCCTTGACTTCCTATTGCTTGTTCCTGAACATAAAGAGCATCAGATCTAGTTATTGGAATATTTTCATAAACCTAGATTTGGTTCAAGATTTATGATATTTGTTCATTATACAAAGTAAATCATTCAACGAATTCCAAATTTAAAGAAAAGGGAATGGAAACTTTCAACTTGGGCCGCTTTCTCCAAGACCCCCAGCTATTGCAAGATTTACTTCATAAAACGGTGGAGAAGAAGAGGAACCTTCGAGTAATTTGAATCTTTCAACATTCAAAAAACATTTGTCCGAACTTCTGATTGCCTTTCTATCCGAGTCAACACAGTTGTGATTTTCTTTGTTGGCACATTGCTTTGAACCTTGTGGTCTTTTGGTGTTCGTTCTGGCCTACTTGGGAACTAGTTAGTTATTAGAACTGGTGAAGACTCGTATCTCATAATCACACATCTCTTTTACATGCAGATAAGGAGCTTGACATAATCGAAATGGCCGTGTATGGTGACGTGATCCGCCCAGGAAACCAATGCCGATGCAGAACTGTAGCCGAGATGCTTGGACAGCACAAGTCGAAAGACCAAACGGCTGCTTGCAAGTTGCCATAGGTTGGGCTCTTTAGCACCAAATTACTAGTGAGTTCATCAATTCAACTTGTGACCCTGCACACAAATTTGGGTCAACTTGAATAATGTCTGATTAGACATGTTAATCAAATGTTAAACTTTCCTTGTACCATCATGGCCATTGACATAATGTTTGGAATTTATCTTCCCCCATCAAAGCAATTTTCTTATCCTGTTGTGTTTAAGTCAATGGAAACGGTTAAAGTATCACTCATTGTTTTACGAAAATGATTACCGCACATCTCTTTTCTCCTTCGTATGTATTTCCGTCTCTTACAACAACAACAACAATTAACAACCAATTTTTATTCTATTAAGTGAGGTCGGCTATATGAATCATAGAACGTCACTCGCTTGGTTTTGCGCTGTATCTTTTGTTAGTTTCGAGTACTCCATTTCTTAAAGTTTGTTTTATCCTTCATGTGTGTTTCCGTCTCTTAACATCCATGAGATAATAACATACTTTAGTAAATAAAATCTTAGCATATATGATTAGTGAATGGGACATTACTAATTCTAGCATTTCTAAGATCTAAGCATGCAGTCCCTTCGGAGACATCTGATAAAATTGGAACGATACAGAGAAAATTAGCATGGCCCTTGCGCAAGGATGACACGCATAAATCGAAAAATTGTCAAAAAAAATTCTCCAAAAAAAAAAAAATATATATATATATATATATATCTAAGCATGCACGATTGATGCTACACCACCGTCTAATCATTGAAGGTTGTTGGACTAAAGTTTAAAACCAAATAAATAGTAGGAACATTATGTAGAGGGGACATAAGAGAATAATGGATCATATCTCCATTGACAAAGGAAACCTACCTTCTTGATTGACCCATCAACTGCGGTACAAGTCTTGCTCCAAGCAATCATGAATCTTAAAGCTCATTTTAGAGAGAGATTAGAGCATGAGCTTGTTAATAGTACTTTTAAAATGACTGAAATCGTTTTTAAATAAAATATTTTTGGATTTCAAAAGCACTTTAAGTGTGTTTTCAAGATTCATTTGTGTTTTTATTAAAGATTGGTTAAAAACATTTTTATCAAAAGTGTTTTCAGTTATTTTGAAAGCACTTTCAAGCGAGCCTTATATCTTTTAGCAAGTTCGATGCTAGATTATACTAGACTATCTAAATAACTTGATTTTGGGCACAATTGAGAGCACGTTTACTCGTCATGTATGTGAATAAGTATGATTCTCAATCTTGTGTTTGCTAAAACCTGTAGAATGCATTAATAATGTGTCTCATCAATTTTGGATATTACAAATGAATATCTTAATAGTTTTAGATTTGTCCAATTTTTCACAAGAATGATCTACGAATAATTTTCTAAAATATAGATGATTTGGATCGTTGAAATACATAATAAAGTGGATCCTACAAAACGTATGCCAAAATGGTGTTACGGATCCGTCATATATATATATATATATATATATATATCGTTATGATCTACTGGAATTGACATTATATATAGAGTAACTTTAATTATAAAAAAGATAATTAACCCAACCTAAAAGCCTAAAAGCGTATTATTATTTGATAAGTCCATGCAACCAAACCTAATAGCATATTCGAGAATGATTTTTTTTTTGTTTTTTTGTTTTTTTTTTTTTTTTTTTTTTTGTTTTTTTTTTTTTGTCAAAGTGAATGATTTAAATATTTATATCTTCTTCTTTTTTATTTTATTTGTGAGTGTTCCTATACAAGATATTTGCAGAAACAATGTGCAGGAGTCTCCAAAGTAAAAAATATCTGTAAAAAAATAATTTAGATAGATTTTTTTTAAACTAAAATGATCTCTGAAATTGGCATAATTCTTCATTTTGATTCTTGAGATTTAAAATCGATAGAAGTGGTCCATGTAATTGTCCACTGTATATCAGTCGGGTCCTTCAGTGAAATTTTTTTTGTTAAATTGAGATTATTTTTGTCAAATGAACCCCTTCACTTAAACTAGTTATTTCTTCGATTTAACAGAATTTTTTTTACAAAATAACTAAAATGATTTAAAGTGGACAATTTCAAAAGCATAATTAAATAACTGAACCAAAAAACCACACATCTACTTATTTGTTTGTCTTGTCTTTGCTAGTCTGTGACCTGTCCTACTGGTTCTTCTATCTTTTGCTCATAAATAAGATATTAAAAATGTATTCAACAAAGAAGGACATATATAGCTGTTGATTAATTAGTTCCTCTTAATATATTTACACCATGATCTTAATTATATATGAGTGAAGTCGTTGAACTTAATGGTCTTTTTAAGTGACACACATGCAACTAGACCTACCTTCAACTACCCCATCAAATATCCCTAATTCTTATAGGTTAACTGTGCAATTTGGTTTCCGGATTTGTCTTTTGCAGTTCAAGTCTAACAAGTAGTCCAATTTTTTAAATAATTTTTATCATTTGATTTTTTAAGAGTAAAACTTTACCGTTCATTTCTAAATTACTTAAAAGTTTCAGACTATTGAAGAAAAATTCGTCCTATATCCAAAAGAAGATTCTAGTTTCAGAATTAGGGTTTGGGGTTTCTTACGAAAAGTAGGTTTCAGGGTCATCAAGAAATATTCAAAAGTAAGCCTTAGGTCAATGCAAAAATAGCTCTAGGGCTAGTGGTGCTCTTTGCCTCAATGTGATAATTAATAAAAACAAACTAATATGATAACCTATTTTTTTGTATAAATTAAAAAAATATATGATAACCAAATTCTTATATTTTCTGGTGCGTGAGTGCTATCGATGAGTGGCTAGAGATCTTTGATTGGATCATGGGAAGCATCAATCATAACTTAAGGGTGAGAGTTCAAGGTAGTGGTGGCAACTGGCATGCACACATATCACATGCCAATTTCTTAATTTAAGTACGTAAAAGTTGGATTATCATTATCGTATTAACCAACTAATTAGAATTCTCTCTTCTTTCATTTTCTCTTTCCTCGAGTTTGTTTTTATTTAAACGCTGACGATTAAATCACATTAACATTTTATATTGCATTCATTATAGAGCGAGAAAGAAAAGAAAAAAAAAGGAGACTGAATGATAGGAGAATGAGAAAGAAGAGAATCCTGATGTATAGCTAATACATACATCCCATTGATGGATTGGTCCAGGTTGTAGCATCACGGCTAGCTAATTAAAATAGTAAAATTGATATAGATTACTATTTTTGTGTATGTCATATGAACGTACGAAACTCCATGCATATATTGTTTGGTGGAAACCAAAAAATAACCTAACATATTGCGTATTTTGCACGTAGATTACCAGAGCAGCAGACCCCTCACTCCAACATGATGTATGTTAAACCTCAGCTAAACAGACTTAAGAAGGTCGGCTTCTTTAGCTATCTTTGTAACTGGGAAGCTTAAAAATCAAGGATTAGCATTGTTAGACAACTGCCGTGCTCCAAAAGATTAAGCAAACAACGTACGAAACATCATGAATTTAAGTATAATACCATATTGGACAACCACTAAGTCCTAAAAACTTAAGCATAGAAAAATGCACAGCACAACGAAACCTCATGGAATCCAAGTTTTAACCATAGAAAGATACACAACGCAACGAAAACTCATGAAATATCATATTAGAAAACTACTAAGCCTCAAAAGCTTAAGCAGAGAAGGATTCACGGCACAACGAAACCTCATGAAAAAACGAAAACTTTGATACCATATTAGACTCGAAACTTTATGGCTCATTTGGAAGTACTTTTAAAATAGTTGAAAGCGCTTTTGATGAATATGTTTTTTAGACCAATCTTTAATTAGTAAAAATGTTAGTGAAACCTGAAAAAACACTTCTTGTTGCTTTTGGAACCAAAAAAACATTTTTCTCAAAAACGCTCTCAATTATTTTAAATAAGCTTCCAAATGAGCCCTTAAATTGTAAAAAAAAGACAATGTATATTAAACTAAGAAAAATTACTTTTAACATCAATTGTACTGCATAATTGCTTTGGATTTACTTTGTGAAATTGAGATGTGGTTTGAGTAGATCACAACTTTACATTTATGCATTGCTCCTCACTTTCTCAGACATGCCCTTAAATATATTTACTTTTTAGCTAACTACTTTTTTTAGCTAACTACTTTTTTCATATATCATCAATTGTATGTCCCCAAAACATCATATGAAAGTGTCAATTGTGAAAACCCCACTATTCATTTATTTTCAGCACCCAAAAAATGTACTTCTTCAATAAATGAAATGTTGTCAATCTCACTCATCAATATTTAGATATTATGAGGTTAAATTTTACATATAGGGACTTAGATACTCCTACCAAACTGAGATAAAAACAGATAATATAATTAAGATGATTCATTTCTTCATTTTGGTGGGTAGATGCAGCAAACCAACTTGAGCTAAAACTACAAAGAGAAATGTTATGCACAATATTCCAAAGTCGGACTCTTTATGGACTCTTTACCACATCATAGTATAAGTATAACGTTAATTTTCATTCTAATATTATAAAATATTATACAAAAAATATAAGATGACAGAAAATCCATAAAACGTTTTACTTTTAAGAGAGTCTCCTTATCATTTTTTCGATTGCTAAACTAAGATTAAGCATAGAGATGCTTTGTCCCAATTATTTAGTGGACCCCACCTTCAAACTCAACATGTGGGGCCATGAGACTAATGAAGTTTGAAGGCCTCATAAGAAATGTCAGAAACTTAGAAGTGGGAGATGGGCAAAAGAACAGCAAGGAGAAGGAAAGGTCTTTTGTTTGAATTTTCCTCTCTCCTTGTTCTTGCTTTCCAATTCTTATTTAATCGTTCACCAAAAAACAAAAGTCTTCTTTAATCAACTCGCTTTCTTTCCTTCCATTCCCCTTTCTTATATCTATCCACAAACCCTACTCCTACTCTTATGCCAAAGCTTGAAACAGACTTTACAAAATCAAATATATTTTGTATTGAAATATTAATTGTATATATGATTTTTATATACATATTTTATCGCCACCACACCAGCGACAAAATTACGTCAATATAATTTGGCTAGTCATAACTAGATAATAACTAGATATTGATTTCGTTGCAAGTCTTAATAAACCAAGTGAGTCGAATATGAGATAAGTGAAGACAAATGTTAAGAGACTACTTTAATTGAGCTAGTTACAACTAGGTATTGAATTCATCACAAATACTAATAAAGTAAGTCAGTCGAACTTAAGACGAGTGGAGACAGCTGTCAATATCAAATTAAATTGTCAAATGTATTATTCTTGCACCTAGAAGAATCGAGCCTAAAATATTACCAGCTAAATTAATACAACTACCATTAAACCAAGAACTAGTTGCTTCAAAATCAATTTATATAACCCAAAACAGAATCCAAAAACTAATCACAACCCCATTACATATACCATTAGCCAACATTACAACAACTAGCCCGTGCATGAGTTCATGACCTCATGACTCATGACCCAACCACTAAAATAGTTCCCAATCCCCAAACTTGATTGGGACCCCACTTGTGTAATTCCAGTCTATTTCCCTCCCATGCACCAACATGCAACCCCATGTAGCTGCCAAATGGTGGCCTACATAATACAAAGTTTACAAACCTCAATAACTTTGAACACACACAAATTAGCAATGGAAACAAAGAAAAATAGCAATGCAAACAAAAACCAGAGAATAAAATGGTCGCAAACAAGACAAGAACAGTCCCCACAAAAGCTCCCGTTGGCAATCGCATGACGCGTCTTTTACGTCTTGAAAAAACATAATCAAAACGTAATGTGGATCAGTGTCGTTTCTTTTTCAAACTCCGATATAATTAGCTGAATAAGTGAGATATTTGTGTGAAGCTATACTATAAGCTAGTTATAATAAATAAACACGAAACTTGCCATCAATTTAAATCAAATTTAAGACATTTTCATTTCCTACGGAGTGAGCAGAAATACCACTAACAAGCGACATTAAAAAACGAAAGAAAACTGCATGTGAATTACTTTGATAGTTAAAGTCTTCATCTTTTAACCTCTTACATTCCAGATTCAAACATTTTTTTCATTTTATTTAACGCAAATTAGTATAAAATATCGTTCTGTGTTATACAAAAACGAAAAAAGACTCGAACTTTGGCAGCGCGAGACCGGCACATATACGTTTTGTTCTGTCTGCATGAAGAAAACCGCGCATTAAAATCCTCTATCCCCATCCCCCGCGATTACCGCAAAAAAATAGAAAATTAAATCTTCAAAAAAGCAAAAAAAAAAAAAAAAAGTTAGAGAGAGAAAGCGAGTGACGAAATGAATATAATTACAAACGAACATTCTATCTTTGGATTGTTTGTATAAAACCCAGTTTCTGTTTCCTCCTCAATTCCAGCTCTGCATTTTCCATTTTTGATGTTTTGAGTTGGGCAAACCAGCTGGTTGGTTGCGCCGGACTTCCGACCCGAGCTGAGCCGGCGGCTTCCCGATCCGGGTCGACCCAGATTTCGGCGGGTGGGTCGTGCATGGTCATTGGGTCGGCGGCCGGCGATGGGTTGCGTGAGCTCGAAGCAAGCGGTGTCGGTGACGCCGGCGTTCGACCACTCGGGCGCCTTCAGGGACAATGTGGGGAATTCGGGTCGGAGTCGGGTCGGGCTGGGGGAGGCGGAGAAGAAGAGTAAGAAGGGGGCTGAGTTGAGCGGGAGCGAGTTGGGTGAGTCGGGACGAGCGAGTTCGAATGTCGGCGCCGCCGCCGCTGGCGGGAATTATCACAAGAGCAATAATAGTTATTCCGAGTCTCTGAGTTTTAGATTGAGCAATCTGCAGAAGTATGTGGAGGGTGAGCAGGTGGCCGCCGGCTGGCCTACTTGGCTCAGCGCCGTCGCCGGCGAAGCCATTCAAGGGTGGGTCCCACTCCGTGCCGATGCATATGAGAAGTTAGAGAAAGTGAGTCTCTCTCTCTTACTCATTTTATTAGATTTTGTTTGCAAAGTTTGAGTTTTTTTGTTAATTGTTTGGGTTTTGTTTAAAAAAGTTTTGGATTTTACAAAAATGTTGAGCACAAACGTTAAAATTCAATTTAGTGAGACATTTACACTTCATTTTCCTACACTTTTTTAGAAAGTTGGCATATTTGTTTAGAGTTGTTTTTGAACCCTCGTTTGATCCCGCGGAAATTAAAGTAGTTTAGAATATCGACCTGTTAAAAAGCTATAAACTTTAAGCGCTTGCTTGAAATCGATGGCGTGCATCGGAGTAACCTTACAACAACTTACCATTTTCAGATTGTTTGGTAAAATGCAAGGCCTTCAAATCCAAACTGGTGTTTATGTGACTCTTTTTTTCCTGTCTAAACTTTCGACATGATTAATTTTGCTGTCCCGGAATATCTACATGATATATTTTTCGATAGGATCGTTATAATCCAACTTTTGTTATTGTTTGTATTCTTCATTGCAAGTATTAATTGATTGTGAATTGTAGAAACTATATCTACATGGTATGTGTTTTGTTACTCTTGATAGGTTACCATCTTTCTTCTTATCTGTTCTTATTCGATCGCAACTCCTTGAATAGATTGGACAGGGTACGTATAGTAGTGTGTTCCGAGCACGGGACCTTGAAACTGGGAAGATAGTTGCCTTGAAGAAGGTGCGGTTTGACAATTTTGAGCCTGAGAGCGTCAGGTTTATGGCACGAGAAATCTTGATTCTTAGAAGGCTTGACCATCCAAACGTCGTTAAACTGGAGGGCTTAATTACTTCCCGATTATCATGTAGCATATACCTTGTGTTCGAGTACATGGAACATGACATTACCGGACTTTTGTCTAACCCTGACATCAAGTTCAGTGAGGCACAGGTTTGCTTCCATTTGCTCTTATGAATAGTTGTCATGCTAGTTTAGTAGGATTCATCTTTCGTGATGTTCTACTTCACAGTTAGTCATCTATCTTTCCGTCCATGTTGAGGCTCAAATTGGTGATGTTGGCTGTATTTTGTAGATTAAATGCTACATGAAGCAGCTGTTATCTGGACTTGAGCATTGTCACTCGCGGGGTGTAATGCATCGGGACATAAAAGGATCAAATCTTCTGGTGAGCAATGAAGGAATTCTGAAGGTGGCTGATTTTGGGTTGGCAAACTTCTGTAATACCGGGCAAAAGCAACCCCTAACCAGTCGTGTTGTAACTCTATGGTATCGCCCTCCTGAACTTTTGCTTGGATCGACTGATTATGGAGCTTTTATAGATCTATGGAGTGTTGGCTGTGCGTTTGCAGAGCTACTAATGGGGAAACCTGTTCTTCAAGGGAGAACAGAGGTGATTAACTAATCGAAATACATGGCTTTTCTTTATCAGTCTTGGTAAAATAATCAGCATGTTTATCGACACGCCAATTTGAATGCAGAGTCCTCCGTTATGCTTGCATAAATCGAAAAATTAAAGATCTGATTCTCTTAACTAGTGCATATTTTTATGAGAACCAACACATTGATTCTCTTAGGATGCGTTAGATTAGTAAAACTCTTTTATGCATGCATCTAAAGTTGTACAAGGATTGCTGTTGTCATGCTTTGGTTTGGTTTTCCCGTTGGATTTCTTATATGCATTTTCTGCTGACAGGTTGAACAATTACACAAGATTTTCAAGCTTTGTGGCTCCCCGCCAGAAGACTACTGGAAAAAGTCGAAACTTCCTCATGCCACTCTATTTAAACCACAACAACCTTACGATAGTTCTCTGCGGGATACCTTTAAAGATTTGCCTGCAGCCACTTTGAACCTACTAGAGACTCTCCTTTCTGTAGAACCACACAAGCGTGGGACTGCCTCCTCCGCCCTTGCATCTGAGGTAATGTGCAAAATAATGTAATATGTACCTTATGCGTTGGTTCTCATCATTCAGATTTTCCTAATACAGTATTCTTTATTCCCACTTCAGTATTTCAAAATGAAGCCTCATGCATGCGATCCATCAAGCTTGCCTATATACCCACCTAGCAAGGAGATAGATGCGAACAACCGGGAGGAGGCAAAGAGGTGAGTGGTTCTCGTTCTCTTGTGTGAAAAAAATTAGTGTAGTCCTCACCAAAATCTGAAAATTGAAGTTTAGTGCGGTCGCTGAATTTTCAGGAAAAAAATTGGTGGGCGAGTTCGTGGATCTGAAACACGAAAGCCAGCAAGAAAGTCACTTGGGTTTAGTAAATTGGCACCAGCAGAGGTCTCTCTCTTGTATGTTGTTCGCAGGTCTCTGTGTTTTAATGGTAACCATTCGAAGGTTCTTATTGATAATCTCAACCTTATCTTGCAGGACTTGGCAGCTGAGTCTCGAGGTTCTTATAAAATTAATGGCACTAATGGACATATTCTTAAGGAAGATAATTCAATAGTAGGTAGGGAGCTTCCAAAGCCGTCAGCTGGTAAAGCAGAAGACTCTTCGCATGTAAAAAATGCATCTCAAGGAGACATTCCCTTCACCGGTCCATTAGAGGTTTCTACATCAAGTGGCTTTGCATGGGCAAAGAGACGAAAAGATGAGGCCAGAAGATCTCATACTCGATCTATTTCAAGAGGACACATTTTTAACACGTTAGAATCTTCGATCACAGTTCATACAAGGAGCAACTTTGACTCGAGAAGGCATGAAAATGGGGAACTTACGTACAAGGGGTGCACTGATTCTAGAGGGCACGATTCATACGAGATTGCAAAGCTTGCGATGCTGAAACAATGGGGCAAGCTTGAGGGTCCAGATTCCTTTGATGCTTCCGAGGAGTACCATTCGCAGGAATTATCATTGGCACTTTATCAGAAAGAGGAAATGGCAGCTAAAAGTGATACAGTAAGTTTGTAAATACAGAAATCAGATACAATTATATGACTTTCGACATACAACTCCCAGTTTTCGCATTACCTGGAACACCACAAGAATACCGTCTCATTTATCTTTTAGCTTTTCTTAGTTGTCGTTTTTTTGGTCGAGTTGAATACAAGTTGTAAGGCAAACAAATTTTCTTTTTGGTGATGTTATATATGATCACCTGGCGTCCTTAACCTCCTTAATATTGGTTTTGTAACAGGGGTTTCAACTTCAAGATCAAGGAGACAAGGTTGAATTTTCCGGACCCTTGTTGTCTCAACCGTATAGAGTTGATGAATTTTTGGACAGACATGAGCGCCGCATCAGAAGAGCAACCCGGAACTCATGGTTTCATAGAGGTACCGGACTAACACTACTAACCATATATCTTCTGGTTTTCCCCACAGACCTAGTGAGTCGGGGATGGAGAGGGGTACATTACTGCATTATCGTGTAGCTGACTAAATATAGGTGATGATTGCAATGGCTGTCTTTGGCTAAATATTGTGACTTTTGAATTGCAGGTAAGAAGCAGGGGAAGTAAATGTCCGATGGAGAGACTTTGAGTAAACCAGAAAAGGAAACAGGTCTCGACGAGAAACAGATTATACAAGAGTTCAACCTCGTAGCTGGCATTTCCATCTAGGCGGCTTCATCCACTAGTTGAGGAAGTGAAAATCTCCGCCACAAACTCGGTGACAAAGCAAGCAGAGAAACTACCGATCCACCTTAGAATATCGGGGAGGGGAGGAAAGCATGGTCTAAAACGATGGGATCTCTTGTTTAGAGTAATGTTCTCTTTTTCTTGTTCGAACTTATTGTTTGTTGCCTGATTAGCTCCTGGTTTCCTGTTTCGTCAAAGGCCCGTTGGGCAAATGTATAGATTCGTAGCAAAGGTTTCCGAGGAAAAGCCGTGTACAGTTTCTTGTTTCGTAGGTTATGGCATCAGGCCTCTCGTCGTATCGTTATAGCTTTGGTTCTTCTGAACTTCTCAGCTTTCAGAAGAGTCTTGCAGTGAAAGAATAGCAAAAATGGAAGGATTCTTCACAGCAGGTTTACATATTTAAACGTTTGACAGGCTCAGATTATTGCACGCATACAACATTTTGAGGCCCAAAATCTGAAACACATTCAGATTTAAGACCGATCCAACTTCACATTCACATTTAAGTCCAATCCAATTTTTATCATGTGGATTAGGAAGAGTCTTTCATTTGATGGAGACCTCGAAGGTGTGAGTACACTGCTACTGTGATGTCCCGCGTTAGTAAAACAACCGCATGTAAAGAAAATCTTACACATGATGTTGCATCATTGACTAAAGATATCACGGTGGCTCGTGTATTCATGTCATGGAATGGGAGTCCTACGAGAGAGAGACTTACCTAAAATCAGGTCTATACAATGTATTTCTTACGTGAGACATGAAGAAAGAGACAAATACTTAAGGAGTGCACTCGATTTCATGTAGCTTTTAGCCCGTAATTGAGAGAATAACTTCGCTGAAACAATAATGTAAAGGTGATGGTGTTCCAAATCAATTATGTGCCGTCCTATAACAAAGTTCAAACATATGAAGACATTATAAGTTTGGGACACCTTCAGGACGTCACTTTGGTGTCCCCGTCTCATGTAAATATCTCAAAACCTTAGCTACAACCACAACTTGTAAGCTTTGCATCAATGGGATGAAAACAAATACAAAACAACATTAAGATGGAAAACTAAAGCATGAGTGTAGGGCTCTGCAACCTCCATGATTGTAAAGGGGAACATGAAAAGTAACCAATGGCCCAAATCTGTCTCTGCCATAGATAAAAAGGGGTCTATCTGGTTTTCCTCCACTCAAACCCTTCAAGTCAGATTCGTTGTCAGAGCTAGTCTATTATTCAAGATAAACTTACGTCCGTAACGATATTTAAAGTTAATTACGTATTATTATGTGTTTTGATTTTTTCAAATACAGTGCATGATAGGTCCCTTACACCCACACCTAACGGGCACTAATGAGATCGCATTCCGCATGAGAAACTGCTGAGCATTGTTAACAGCTTAATTAGAAGAAAGTACAATTCATAACATACAATTGTTTGAGCTAGTTTGAGAAATGTACATGCATCTTTCTGTCTCTATGACGGTATTTCGAACCAAATACGTATTGTTGTACGTTAAACTCATCACATAACAGTGATTGATTTAAGATATTATCACAACGACATTCTTGTCGCATAAAATTTTTCTCCTATATGCGGTCGTTAACAGTGCGCATCAGGTGCGGGCCTTATCAATCGACACTCACACCCTCGCTTTGCTCAACAACAAAATAGTCCTTATTACAAACACCGTTATTTTACTTAATAATTAGTACTAGCACTCATTTGAAAGTGCTTTTAAAATTACTAAAAGTTTTTTGTCAAAATATTTTTGGAACCAATCCTTAATATAAATGCAAGTGAATCATCAAAAAGTACTTGAAGCACTGATGCTTCTTGCAGGAAACACTTCAAGTACTTTTAAATATCAAAAATATTTTCTCTAAAATCGTTTTCAAACGAGACCCTAATCAGTACCATCAAATCAATTAAAGTGAGGGGTTATCAAAAATAGTTATTGAAGCAATTGGGATTACTGTTACCATAATAATTACCTTAAGACAAACACATGATGGTGAAGGTTTTGGAAGGTGAGGTCTCGCTTTCACGAATCATCTCCCCAATTGATTAAATATTCTCTCAGAATATGCTAGGGTGCACATGGCATGCACGGAGTGGCTGCAATCATTTCGTGGGGCCCTTTTAAGATGATCACGGTAATCTCACCGTTCATGTTTCTGACGTTTTGATAAATCAGTCGCATTGCATGTACGCCACGTGGATCTGGATCTCGTCGCCTTTGTGTTCCAAGCTTTTCGCCCCAACATGTGCCTCTGATTTCTGTAATGACAATGTTCCTTTGGTTACAAGGAAATTTAAAGAGATTAACGTCGTAATTAACAACCAAGGTCTAGAATATCGATGATATCGGAAATATCGGTAGTTCAAAAACACGGAAATTTCGATGGAAATATCGAGATATTATCGATATCGATAAAAATTGAATAAAAACCACGAAAATTGTAAGAAAAACTTGGAAATTTTTATTGAAACTTTGCAGGATGTTTATTTAGTCAATTATCTATTAGTTTATCACAAAAAATTGGAAGGAAATGCATTGCATGATGGATTTAACTGATTTAAGTTGATTATATAGCGAGCTGACAAACATTGTGAGTGTAAAAAATATGTAGTAATTAATGAAAGAAGTTTAAACACACCAGAATCATTTATATATAATGAATTAGTACAATATTTTACACTTTATACATTGCATGGTAAGATACATGAGTGACTTAGTAAATATTAGCTTGCAAGCCTTGTAGACATCTTAACGACCATATAAATATTACAGGTTGAATATGTAATCACAAACACATATGTAGCGAGTTGGATAAGGCCTAGGTGTGTGGTTGACAAAGGGAGGGGTTTGAATCCCTCTATGCGTAAGATTGAGACTTTTCATCATTTTTTAAGTATTTTTGGGTTTCATATCGCGATATTATCGATAATATCGCGATAAGCTTTAAGGCCCATAAGTTTACAGGTTGCTCCAGATACAAGCTGCAATGGAGGGGATTATAACCCAAAATCCAAGGCAGCGTCTGCGTCTCTTGACTCTGCGGTGAAGCTTCAAGTCTTCCTGGTCAGTGAGAAACAAAATCCCTAAAAACTATGGGCATCGAGAAGAGAGAGAGATTCGACGGAGGAGGAGCGCGGGAACAGCAGCAGCAGCAGTCGGATGGACACGGGGAGGGCG
This sequence comes from Cotoneaster glaucophyllus, assembly GCA_036320875.1. NCBI lineage: Eukaryota > Viridiplantae > Streptophyta > Magnoliopsida > Rosales > Rosaceae > Cotoneaster > Cotoneaster glaucophyllus. The sequence goes on along the minus strand of CM070065.1, from coordinate 25,623,268 downwards.
GAGGCTCTGGTGTGGCTGATGAAGTGCCCGGTGGTCGTCGCCAAGTCGTGGAGCTCCCACAACCCCTCTGATCCCCACCCGATCGCCAAAGTCGTCCTCTCTTTCGATCCCCTCCGCGCCGACGACCCCTCTGCCATGGAGGTTTTTATTGCTTTCTATCAATTCAATCGCTTTTTCGGAGTTTATTGATATAAAATTTTGAATTAGGGTTAGAAATTTGAAGGATTTTGGGTCAGTTCAGTTGCCTGGTAGCTTAGTTGAGGTTGTGACTAGGGCTGGTTCGGTTTGGGTTCCTGTACCGAAAATGGGATCCTAAATCCCGAACCGATATTTTCGGGATGAGATTCTAAAAACCGAAACCGAAACCGAACCGATATTTCGGTAATCCTGAATTTTGGGATTCCCGAAAAATTTTCGGGATTTCGGTACGGTTCGGGATTCGTCGACCTTCCTCAAATTCATCAACATGGCCGATGTCTCCCGGAGGCTCAAGGCTCAGAACTAGATCGAGATCAGGAACCACCGTCGACCTTAACGAGCTCAAGAGCTCACAGAGGTGCGATATTCAATGATGGCAGCTTCTAGGTTCTGACAGCGACCATTCCTCACAGATCCAAGGAGAAATGGAGGCTAGGGTCTATGATGGTACGAGAGAGAACTCAAGAGCTCGAGTTTAAATTGCAGTGGAGGTGGCTATGGCTGAGTGAGTGGTTTATGGTTGTGTGAATGATTTATGGGGGATTCATTTGCAGAGGAAGGCGTGGCTAGGGTTTGGAAGAGGGATGAAGCAAAAATGGGGGAGGCTAGGTTTTCGTGTTGACAAAAATTGAAGAGAGAGAAAGAAGTCTCTCGAAGCAATTAGAGAGAGAATGGAGGAGCCAAACGACGCTGATAGGGTTGGATAGAAATGAGGGAATGCACGGCATCTTTTAGCTTTTATACAACCAATAAATCCCAAAAAAACAACTCAAAAGCATACAAAGGAATCCCTTCGGTTCGGTTCGGGATTACCGAACCAGTGAATGGGCAGGCCGAATCCCATACCGAATGGCTTGGGATCGGTTTGGGATAAGTACCAAAATTTTCGGGATTTTCGGTTTGGGATATTTTCGGTTCGGGATCGGGATATTTTCGGTATGGTTTGGGAACTTTGGGATTTTTTTCCAGCCCTAGTTGTGACTAGTGATTTTAGAGCAAAACCCTAATTGTTGTTATGCTCTGCCATTGATTGATTGGTTTTCGAATGCTCCATTTGCATTCTGCATTTGGTTGATTATGATTTCTGGTTTTGCAATCAGTTCAAGATGAAGATGCCTGGCTCTGCGGCTGCGAATTTGCCACAAAGTTATTCCTTGAATATGTTTAAAGACTTCGTTCCCATGTGCGTTTTCTCGGAAACAAATCAAGGTGAGGTTTAGGAATTCAATTTGCTGACACTCGTTGTGTTCGTAGATTTCCTTTCGTAATTATCTAATAGAGTTGAGATTCTTCATTTTGTTTACTGCACATTTAAACCAATGATCAACTCCGTTGATTGCAAAAATTCCTTTCGTAATATCTTGATAATATCGCGATATATTGCCTAAATAATGTATTAAAATGCTGAAAATATCGTCTCCGATATTATCGCGAAAATATCGTCTCCGATATTGTCGCGATAATATCGACAAAAATATCGATATATTGACGATAATTAAGTGGATAAGTGTGAAAATATCGCGAGATGAAAAAAATGATATTATCGGCGAAATATCGCCGATAATATCGATATTTTGGTCAATGATCAGCACCATAACCACGGAAATGCTATATCCATCCTTATAACTACGAAAATTAATCATATTCATAACCGCCAATTAACAATCGGGTATTATCCATAACCATAACCACCGGGTAACGGATTCCCCATCGGTTAACGGTTATACCCATTTTCGTTAATACAAAAAATATATTCATTCAATTAACGCATGATAATTTAATAGATATTAATTTCGTCACTAAATATTTGATGTATAAAATGATTTAATGAATGAATCTTATGAAGCATAAAAATTAAAGCTAAATATTGATAATGTTGGCTGATCTTTGATATCTCCCATAAGTACTATTGGTCTGAAATCAAAACTTTTTAACTTGCCCACAACTTACCCACAATATGCAACTCACACAATGCAACCTTTGTATTCTCAAGGTAATGAATTTAGTGAATAATAAATAAATATATATATATATATAGATATATATATTATAATACAATTATATTATATATGATTATAGATAAATATTATTATATTATATATAATTCGGTTCGGATTCGATGACGGATATGGATTGGGAACCCTATAACCATATCCAAAATCTTAACTGAATATTATTCACTGTTTTTCCCCATATCTAAAATATACCCAAATTTTCATACCCAAATCCAATCTATTCGAACAGTTATCCACGATTATCGATTTTAACGATTAGAATTGACATCTATACTCTAAAAGCGTAAAAGCCACAAATCAAAATAACGTGCGAGTTTCATCTTGCCCCAACAAGAAAATTTGCTTCAACTTGCGCATAAAAATTGGAGAGTAATTAACAATCAGTCAATGATTTTAATTAATTTTTTATGACATGATGTGTATTAGATTATTACCATATAACAAAGGTTGCTTGGCCATCACCCTATGTTTAGTTGAATTGGATGAAAGTAAAATATTGGACGGCAGTGATTGGTGCTTCAAGAAACCGACCACGAATGAAAACAAATTAGACGGTCCAAACGAATACACGTGAGAGAGCAATCACGTGGTGGTTCCAGCTGCAAATGCTAAACGACATCCCTCGGGACTGAAAAGCTGTCGTATAGTCGATGACGAGCAAAAGGCATTTCGGGAAACGGAAACGTACAATTAGAAGAAGGAAAAGGAAACGTCTTGATTTGATGAGACAAGTGCCATCTGATCTGATGACGTGTCAAAAGCGGAATTGGATTCTCGTCGGATTTTTTTTTTGAGAATTCAGGAAATCTCGTGATCATTTCCGTTCATCGTACATCGTACGATTAGAAATCATTTAAAATATAAAATATAAAATTAAATATAAATAGCATATAACGAGATTTTTTTTTTGAGAATTCAAGAAATCTCGTGATCATTTCCGTTCAGCGTACGATAAGAAATCATTTAAAATATAAAATTTAAAATTAAATATAAATAGCACATAACTAAAATTGACTGTAGAGGATCCACTCAAAGAAAAGTATCCGGCGAAAGATCCTTTTCCGTCAAAAGCGTCGCACCTACAAAGAAAGTCACCCAGAGAGCGGAGAGGAGAGAGTGCGCGCTGCGCGCACATTGGGATTGGCTACGCGACGACATGACGTTTTTTTGGCACGTTATGCGGTATGATTATATAATTTCTTTACTCCACTATCCTCAAAAGATGAAGAGATTTTTCAGTGTAATTATCACACGAGATGATACATCACGCGTTCTTATATAAATGATGAGATATGAAAAAGTTAATAACTTAAAAATTTAAATTTTTCATTATTTATATAAAAATAATGTGGTGTATCATTCATATTCTCGTCACAACTAAAAATTTCATCAAAAGATGAACATTTGGGACTTAGACTTTGGAAAATTCTTGGATGGTAAATCAAAGCAAATTAAAATAATTATGTACCTTACAAATTTCAAAGTAAATCGTCCCATTCTGAAAACAAATCAGTACTGCAATTCTTGATTACTTTGAGAGTGATTGTTTCGAAATAAACTTGAGTCGTTGCTTTTGCAGCACTTTTTAGTTTTCGACCCAACTAATATGTTGTAATAAAAGAAGAAAATTTTTAATCAGATTCTTTAAAAAATGAATTTTCAAAAACTTTTTATTACCTCATATTTTTAGCACAATATTTTATAAAATTATCAAAATAATTAACGTTAAATTGTGAGATGACAGATAATTTAAAAAGAAGTCAGAACTTTAGGATAGTCTCCTTAACATTTCTCTTACAATGAAGTAAACTTGCAATGCTAGTCAATCATGAATAATTTCTATGTTTTTTTTTCTATTGAACAAACAATATTATTCACACTAAGGGGGAGTGGGTGGACTTAGCCTCACAATAGGCTAACAATAATATGGTTCAAACTCGCTTTTAGAGATAATCGAACATAAGACTTCTCACTTATAAGTGAAGATGAATATCACTAGATCGTAGTACTAAATGACGAATAATAATTTTCATGTTGAAACCATAAGTTTGACTAAACTGTAAACACCAAAAAAAAAAAGTTTTTACCTTAGACCTAAGAAACCCAAAGAGATTTTCGTCGGATCTCTTCCATCAAATTCACCAAATCAATCAATCTGAATCCTTGAAATTCAATCAAAAGACTACAAACAGAGGGCTTCCTTCAAACTTATAATAACTTTAGTCGTTTAATCAAATTTAAAAGTACGAATTAAGCAATTGGGTGAATTTGATAGATTTAGTAGAAGAGATCTGAAAATAATCTCTTTCCGAAACAAACGTTATCTTTCCCTTTTCAGACAGTAACAGTGGTCTTAATTATCTCATAACGAATTTTATTGATCAATTAATTAATTTACCACTATCGTATTTGCCACGTCGGACAGCTGCCGGGCCGATCCCTCTCCCGCGCTGCCCCACTCGAAAAACGGAAACACAAAAAAAGTAGAAAATTAAATTAAACAAAAAAAAATAAAATAAGAAAGAAAGCGAGAGTTGCAGAAGACACACAGAGGTGCCCCCACGGAGACAAGGAGAAGAAGACGGGTCGGGTCTTGTAGCTGCTTTCTCCTTCTCAGTCCACTTCTCTTCTCTCTCTCTCTCTCTTCTTTCTCTCTCTAGAATTCCCTTTGCTTTGCCCTTCCCAAAACCCCCACTCCCTCACTTCGTCTCGGGAATTCAATTCCCCTTTTGATTTTTTCTCAATTGGCGATTTCTTTCGGGATTTTCGTTTCGCCGGAAGGGTTTGGCTCGTTCGGGTCGGGTTTTGGACCGTTGAAGAATCGGATAAAGGCGAGATCTGGCTGCGTATATTGCTAGGGATCGGAATTGTGATCCAGTTGGAGCTGGTTTCGGTTACCGTTTTGGATCCGATCGGGGGAGAAACAGCGCCATCAGATGGCGCTGTTCAGACGATTCTTCTATCGGAAGCCGCCGGATCGGCTTCTTGAGATCTCCGAGCGGGTGTACGGTACGTCGCCGTTTCGTCTTTCTTGAGAATTTTGCCAAAAAGTTCTGGTCTTTTTGTGCTCAATCTGTTGAGGTTGGGACCAATGCGGTTGAATTTGATGGAAATTCAGAGTCTCTTTTTGGGGTTCTTGTTGAAATGCGATTGAATTTGCTTCGAATTCGATCAAGTTTTGTTTTTTCGCGCATTATATATGTTTGTGGATTGTTTTAGCTCAAAATTGTGAACCTTTTAGTTTAATGTGGATTGATTTTAACTTGTTTTGGCTCCGAATTATGCAGTTTTCGACTGCTGCTTCTCGACCGATGTGTTGGAAGAAGATGAGTACAAAGTATACTTGGGTGGCATTGTAGCACAGCTGCAAGACTACTTCCCAGAGGCTTCTTTCATGGTATTTAACTTTAGAGAAGGGGATAAGCGGAGCCAAATTTCCGACGTGCTTACGCAGTATGACATGACAGTAATGGATTACCCTCGGCAATATGAGGGGTGCCCGCTGTTGCCACTAGAGATGATTCATCACTTCCTTCGTTCGAGTGAGAGTTGGTTGTCATTGGAGGGGCAACAGAATGTGTTGTTGATGCACTGTGAAAGAGGAGGATGGCCTGTTCTCGCGTTTATGCTTGCGGGTCTTCTGTTGTACCGTAAACAGTACAGTGGGGAGCAGAAGACTCTTGAAATGGTTTACAAGCAGGCTCCTAGGGAACTTCTCAATATTTTATCTCCTTTAAACCCACAGCCTTCGCAGATGAGATATCTTCAGTACATTTCGCGACGAAATTTGGGTTCTGAATGGCCTCCATCAGATACACCTCTACTTTTGGATTGTCTGATACTTCGAAACCTACCGCTTTTTGATGACGGAAAGGGTTGCAGGCCGTTCATACGTGTTTTTGGTCAAGACCCTTCTACACCAGCTAACAGGAGCTCTAAGCTTCTCTTTTCAACTTTAAGGAATGAAAAGAATACCCACCTCTATGTACAGGTAATGTCTACTTCATGCAACAAAATCTGATGAATAAGATGGTATATTTTTAAGCGTTCTTATGAATCCTAATCACAGGCAGAGTGTGTGCTCGTGAAAATTGATATTCGTTGCCGTGTTCGAGGGGATGTGGTTCTTGAATGCATCCACCTAGATGAAGATCTGGTTCGCGAGGAGATGATACTCCGGGTTATGTTCCACACAGCATTTGTACGATCAAATATATTGATGCTGGGTCGTGATGATATTGATATTCTGTGGGATGCCAAGGATCAGTTTCCAAAGGACTTTAGAACAGAGGTATGTCATTGTTTATTCTTATATGGGTGTCCTTTTCTGAAGCTGTAGGAGTTAAATGGATACTCAAATCTGTATCAGGTGCTTTTTCTGGACGCTGATGCGGTTGTGCCTAATATCACCACAGTTGTGGCAAGTGAAGAAAGCGAGGCAGGGAATGCATCACCCGAGGAATTTTTTGAGGTGGAAGAGATATTTAGCAATGCATTGGATTCACACGAAGTGAAGGCGGATTTAGACACTTCCATGGTTCACAATAATACTCCTAAAGATATAGATCAGAAAAAAATCTGGAAGGAGGATTTAGATCGTCAGGCATTTGTAGACTGTACGTCAGATGATGGGAAGCTGAAAAAGGACAGAAAGGAAAATTCTAATATTGATGCGGTGAAGGACATTGCTGTTGACGATGTGAAGTACAAGCTCAATGAGGTGGATTCCAATGTCGATGCGGTGAAAGACATTGCTGTGGATGATGGAGATATGAAGTCAAATTTCATCCCAGTTGCTGCTGATGTGCGGAGTCATACTGGATCTAAGGAAGTGGCAGAAGACGTGTGTCGGAAATTGGAAGAGATGGAAGATATAATTAATGAAGAAGACTGCGCTACACAGAAGAGGTTAGAGACCAAGGTTGCACAATCAAAACCGAGTGCTGAGGTCTCTAGACTGAAATCTGAGAGATTGCAGCCACCTGCTTATAAGAGACAGCCTTCATTTAACGCAAAAGTAGGTGCAGAAACTACGGTAGCAAAACAGAAGACTAAACAACAAGAAACTCAGGGCACTTCGGCAAAAATAGCAAAACCAAATGCGGTATCTAGGTGGATTCCCCCTAACAAAGGCTCTTATACTAATTCAATGCATGTTTACTATCCACCATCAAGATATAATAGTGCACCAGCTGGTTTTGCCAGTACTGCTTCTTCAAAAGATACAAATGCAAATGCTAGATTGAAAGCTTCTTCTGGAACTGTGGTTTCAAAGGATGTGGAAACTGAACTGAAACATGGTAAGGTGGACCCTTTGAAGCATTCAAAGTCTGCACCAGAGACACTTACAGAGACATCCACATCCTGCCTGCCATCGACACTACCACCAATCCAAGAGACAGAGCCTTCCTCTATTAAAACAGAACATATGGATGCACCAGTAGTGGCCTCTCCGCCTCTACCTCCACCTCCTCCTCCTCCCCCTCCCCCGCCCCCTCCACCACCTATGTCTCAAATATCTTCATTGTACACTTCTCCTATGCTTTTGTCACCACCTACCCCATTGTCACAGGTAGCTGTACCTCCTCCACCACCGCTGCCGCCACCTCTGCTAAGTGCTAACTCTGTCTTCTCAAAGCCCTCTTCAGTCTCGTCCTTATTCTCGTCTCCTCCCCTGCCACCACCACCACCTCCACCTCCACCTCCACCTCCTTATGCCTTGTCATCTAGGATGCAGAATATTGGTAAAGCTTTGGTCCCTGCACCTCCCCCTCCCCCTCCGCTACAATCTGGTGGGCAGAATAGTGGCACCATAATTCCACAGCCTTCTTCATCTCTTTGGAAGGTTGGGTACTCTTCAGCTGCTCGTGTTACGGTGGCAAGTTCTCAAACTTCACCACCACCGCCTCCCCCTCCACCTCCTTTTGCTGCAAGTGCATCCAAGCCTCTTGGAGTTGGAGTACCTACTCCACCGTCACCACCTACTCATGGTACTCCACCTCCTCCTCCACCGCCTCCTATGTCGGGAGTTTCTTCTACTCCACGTCCACCACCCCCGCCCCCACCACCTCCAATGCAAGGAGCTCCACCACCGTTACGTGGAACTCCACCTCCACCACCCCCACCACCATTTTCAGTGCAGGGAGCACCTCCACCACCACCACCTCCTCCAATGCATGGAGCTCCACCTCCACCACCACCACCACCACCTCCAATGTGGGGGGCTCCCCCTCCGCCGCCACCTCCACTGCCCCCTCCAATGCATGGGGGGCCACCTCCACCGCCTCCACCACCTTCAAGACATGGTGCACCACCTCCGCCGCCCCCTCCAATGCGTGGGGGCGCACCTCCACCCCCTCCACCACCATCAGGGCATGGTGCACCACCTCCTCCTCCACCTCCTGGTGGAGGTCGCGCTCCCTCACTGCCTGGAGCACCACCTCCGCCACCACCTCCAGGAGGTCGTGGTCCTGGGCCCCCTGCTCCACCTGGACTTCCTGGTGGTGCTCCTCCACCGCCACCCTCATTAGGTGCCAGAGGAGCTACCGCTGGTAGAGGGCGCGGACGTGGGATACCTGCCACAGTGGCCCGACGGTCCTCTTGTAAACCACTACATTGGAGCAAGGTGACAAGGGCGTTGCATGGAAGCCTGTGGGAGGAACTGCAAAGACATGGAGAGACTCAGAAGTATTCCCTCTTACTTTTCAACTTATCATTCCATTAGCAGCATGTTTTCTGCCATAAAGTTATGTTGTTGATTTGATGGATCGTACATGTTTAACACATGCAACCGTGTATTTTGTTTCAGATTGTTCATTTCAAATCACTAATGTGCTTCTCTTTTAATCTAGTGAGCCAGAATTTGATGTGTCAGAGATAGAGAGCCTTTTCTCTGCTATAGTTCCAAAACCTGCAAACTCAGATAAATCTGGAGGGCGCCGCAAGTCTGCTGGTTCTAAACCTGAGAAAGTCCAACTGGTAATTTTATACAATTTGTTATTTTACTGTAAAATCACATCTTCTTAAAGTTATGCTTGTTAACGGTGATTCTTTTCCTGTTATACTTTCTGGGTCTCCTACCAGTTATGGGATTTGATTCTTCTGTTAGAATGTAACCATCTATCATCCATCCCTCCATGTCTCCAAAGTCTTTGTTGTATAGTTGCACTTATATTAATAAGTTGGGTGTGCACGATGCTGCGTGTTGGCTATATTCGTTAAAGCAGAAATTTGTTTTGATGAATATTTTTTTTCTTCATTTTCAATATAATGCCAGATGCTATTACTTCTCTACTTTCTTACTGTGATTCTCTTTGTACCACATTGTAGATTGACTTGAGAAGGGCAAACAACACAGAAATTATGCTCACAAAAGTTAAGATGCCACTTCCTGATATGATGGTAAGCTGATACGGTTCGTGAATATAGATAATTTGCTTATCCGATGAGTCTTCTCAATTGGCTTTTACTTCCCGAATGTTTTTAATGCTGATGTAAATGAACATTTTTCATACTTAGCTACTTATGTATTTATATGCACATTCTCAGGCTGCCGTTTTAGCAATGGATGATTCAGTATTAGATGTTGATCAGGTGGAAAATTTGATCAAATTTTGTCCTACTAAAGAGGAGATGGAACTTCTTAAGGTGTGGCCTTTATGCGTTTTTATTTTTTTTACGATTTTGTTGGTTATTTTTATAGTCCTTTTTCACAGTTATAGTCCCTTTTTACAATCTGAAATGACTCCATCTCCTCATCAATTATATATTTTCTTGCTTGTGATTTCTGTTGTTTAGAACTACACTGGTGACAAGGAGACCCTGGGGAAGTGTGAAAAGGTATGACCAGGTCATAGTATATTCTTGAAGTATTTGTCTTAGTAGATTAATGACTATAAGAGCATCTCCAATGGTAAGATGGATATTTTGCATCTCCATTGGAGCTTTCCGGCCAACCAAAAATGTATATTACACATTCAAGGGATTGTGCATCTCCCATTGGAGATGCTCTAAGTCGCTGGCCTTTTCTGTGCCATATACAAAAGCTTTGACCAGATTTTGAATATTATAAATTATGATTTAAATCTTATTCTGTCCCCATGATCTTGTGCTTTTTTAATTTATAATATTAAGGAGACACAGATTAGTCCATTCACCACTTATTGAGTTTAATTTACAAATATTCCTCCAATATTATTACACTTGTAAATGTGGCGGCAATGGAAGACTTGAAGATGGGCTGATAATCGGTAACCATCAAGAAATGATTTCCTTTGACTGTTGAAAAATAAAACATTTTGAGATGGACCAAATTCTTTTGGCGTGAGGAGTAAACAATATATGGAATTTTTCATTTAATACCAAGAAATTATATGTTTTGCAATGTTTTAAGGGATATAATTTGCTTGTCCTTGTTTAAGATGCTAAGTTGCACTGCTATTGGTTTAATCGGTGTCTTAATTAGACATAGGAAAACCCCCAAAGAAAATTAGTGAGGCACTACATAAACTTTATTGGATGGTCAGGTGGAATCATTTCAGATTAGTTTCTTGGAGATATTCCCGACTTTTCTGATTGTAGTGCTCTGCATTACATAAACTTCATTGAGTTTTTGAATATTGTTTTCCTAAATATGTTTAATGTTGCTCATAGAATTTCAATAATAGCAATTATATGTTAGATGTTTTGAGTGCATATTGGATTGTAATTTCCCTTACATATTTACAGCTCTAACTAATTGTCAGATATTTAAAGTCTCTGTGTATTTGTAATGTTTCAGTATTTTTTGGAGTTGATGAAAGTGCCTCGGGTGGAGTCAAAGATGAGAGTCTTTTCTTTCAAGATTCAGTTCGGCACTCAGGTTTGGTAGTATGTGTTATTTTGTTCCTGATGTCAGTAAATGTGACCTAATGTTTTTCTCTTTGCATCATTATCTAATTTTTGACCTCTTTTGCAGGTCTCAGAATTTAAAAGAAGTTTGAACACAGTAAACTCTGCATGTGAGGAGGTATGTCAGTACTAATAATGAATCGCTTCCTGCAGTATATAGATACCGATATTAACTCAAGCTACTCTTTTACTGATAAATTAGGTTCGGAACTCTGCTAAGTTGAAGGAGATTATGAAGAAGATTCTTTTTTTGGGGAACACATTGAACCAAGGAACTGCAAGGGGTATGTTATATTGGAATTTGTTATGTTTGTTGACTTCAGAGCATGTAAGAAGGTTGTTTTATATGTTGCTTAAAGTAAGAACTTTAAGATAACCTATTATTGTAGACTGGGAAGTATTAAGATAAATTATGTGAATCACATGCTGGAGAATTAAGAGTCACCGGCAGAAGCATCCTTTATTTGAAACCAGCTATTTCGTATTCCATTTTAAATTCCTATCTGCACTTAGCTTTATTTTTGTGTAGCCTTTGTGAAATGATATGAATTGTTAAATTATTTGTACAGGTGCTGCTGTTGGGTTTAAGTTAGACAGTCTACTGAAGCTCTATGATACGCGTGCATCTACTAGTAAGATGACACTAATGCATTATCTTTGTAAGGTATGTTTCATTTTTTATTTTTTTGGGTTATGCAGTGAATATATTGACGCAAATGCGTTATTGTCTGATGAGAACTAACAAATAAGAGATGATTGCGTGCAAAATTTCTCGTTCTTGCCAAATGTTTTTGGATACAAGTTTTCTCTCAGATGGATATGTTGTCTCTGTTTTTTGTGTAAGCGGAACTTACCATCAAATTTTGAATCTAAGGTTTGGCTTTCTTGTGTCTTAGATCCTTGCATCTAAATCACCGGGACTTCTTGATTTTCACCAGGACCTTGTCAGCCTGGAACCTGCAACAAAGGTGCCCATTTGTTTCCTTGGTGTTAATTTAATTGTAAGCATTGTAGTTAAATTTTGCATGTGACAAATCTTGTTTCCATGCAGATACAATTGAAGTCTTTAGCGGAAGAAATGCAAGCCATAATCAAGGGGTTAGAAAAGCTCAATCAGGAGCTGACGGCATCAGAAAATGATGGCCCTGTGTCAGAGGTTTTCCGTAAGGTATTAAATCTTTCCCTTTTAATGCTAAAAGGCCAGTCTTTTTCTTCTTCTGGTTTCTTTATGGGTTCCCTAACAATTTTTTTGGTACTTGTTTTTATTGTTGAATTTCTAGACGTTGAAAGAGTTCATTACTGTTGCTGAGACCGAAGTGGCATCTGTGACGAACCTATATTCTGTGGTGGTAATACGCTAATTATCAACTGTGTCCTTGTGGCCGGTCTTATTTTGTATTTTATGATCTCAGCATTGTCATTTGCTTTTGGTGGACAGGGTAGAAATGCAGATGCACTTGCATTGTATTTTGGTGAAGATCCCGCCCGCTGTCCATTTGAGCAAGGTTAGTAGTGGATGGGGGTGAGGGTTTTTTAAGTTTTTAGATTTTGGATTTGGTAAGAGAGTTTATGTTTTCGGTGGAACCTTTATGTTTTTTATGGGACGGGGGTTTTTCTGGATGCGCACATCTGTAATTAACTCTTTTCATGTAGACATTCTGAAACTAACTATCATCGTATTAAAAACCCTTTTTTGATGACTGCAGTTACTGTGACTCTCTTAAATTTCGTTAAGTTGTTTCGGAAAGCACACGAAGAGAATGTCAAACAGGCTGAATTGGAGAAGAAGAAAGTCGAAAAGGAAGCTGAAATGGAAAAGGCCAAGGGCATTAACCTCACAAAAAAACCACCAAAATAGGTGAAGATTATAGTCACTCTATCACTACATGGGAAATTGAGCTCTCCTGCCATACTTGCTTTTAGGACCCAGTGTTCGGTCGCAGTGTTCCTAACTAGTTGCAAGGAGCATATTTGCTTTTAGGACCCTGGTCGAAATCCCTTTCTCAGAGCTTGTGCAACGGAAAGCCCTTCGAGATTTATTTGGATGAGGGCAGAAAGGGCAACTGGTCGAGTCCTGCAGCATTCGAAGTTGTGAACTATGCATGAATCTTAACTATACATGCTTGACAAGATGTTCAATCAGATGATCACGCCAACTGATCAATCATGCGGGATATCATACAAAGAGACCGGACCTTGGCTTTCACTCGACAGTTCTATCCATTAATTGAGAAGCAAGGGTTCCCTGAGGCAATCTGGTTTCGGCTGCCATCATGATGTCGGATCTGGCCCCTCTGGCATCCTTGTGAGAGCAAAGTTCAGTCTCGGTTCAGCCTAGGCGATCAGGTTTCAGCTTTCACCATTCGTTTGGCATAAAATGTACATCACACACCAAGGAAGATGCCGTTGGGATCTGTAAAGCGCCCGCATTCCTGCTGTGCTGTTAAATCCTGTACAAATCACGCTAACCCTCTCTCCGTAGTTTAGAATTCAATTCATTTTCGTGTAACATATAATTTAGTTCCTCGTTACGTTGAAATTTTGGATAGGAGACCCCGTCGTGATAGGCATTGTATAGGTAATCAGGTTCAGAAAGAAACTAGACGAACGACGGGGAATTTCTTTAATTTTTTAGGGTAATTGTAAAATAAGTATAGGCTGGTTTTAGAAACTGACTGTTGCTTCCTTATGGTTGTTAGTCAAAAAGTATACTTCATTCATGAAATGCGAGTATTTCTTTGTGTATTTTTTGGTTAAATAAAGGGACTAATAGCCCGACAAAAGAGAAATTACAAAATAATGGCGCGAGGTCGAGAGACACTGGAAATTATAAAATATCAGACAATGATAACTGCTTACAAAATATGTTTCCGAATGATTTTTTGTAGTTTTTCGCAAAATCAATACAAAAAACCATGAGCTACATTTTTTGGGGGAAAATGGCAAATAAATGCGATGGCTGAGTTTTCACAAGATCTTTTGCAGACACAATTAGAGAACGATTTACGCAAGCCGAAACATGTATGAAATTTCATGCATGAATTGTAAGAAATTATAAACGGTTGCAAGATGTAAATTTTATATTGCTCAATCACTCCGGTACATTTACATTGGAATATGACCAATATTATTGGTCTAATGCTAAGCCAACACAAAACTAACCAAGAATTTATAAGCATATGTTACCAGCTGGTCGAGAGATTTTTCAGTGTTCCCGTCACACGAGACAGTACATCACGTGTCTCTATGTAAATGGTTGGATATATGTGTTAAACGATTAATAACTTAAAAATTAAAATTTTTCACCACTTACATAAAAACACGTGGTGTATCATCCGTGTTCCCATCACAACTAAAAATTTTCCCAGCTGGTCCACTATTAAAAGAAAAAAATAAACCAACACAAAACTAACTTGAATAACAAAAAAGGAAAAAGAAACAAAGAGACCTAAATGTATCATCCACACTGCTAAAGTTGCCAATCTAACTTGGAAAAAAGCAACTAAATTAAATTGGAATAAAATAATCATAAGCAATATTTTTTTTTTTTTAGCAATACCTTTTTTATATTCTTTCCTCCATAAACAAAGAAAGAACTAAAAATGGATTGGTTTGAAGTTTGAAGGGTCCTTTGAATTTCTTGAACCAAAATTCATGGAAGCGCTTTCAAGGAAGCACTTTTGACAGCCTTCAAATCTCCACGACTTTCTTCGTCGTCTCTGTGTTCGATCCGTCGAGAACTCGGCTTGCAGCTTTGCAAGAACATAAAGCTCACAGTAGTATCAAGAACAAGAAGAATTGAGTACAAATAAGCAACGAAAACACCCTCCATAGCCATGGAAGATCTTGGCTTTCCTGCGAAATGATAAGCTCGTACGACGCGGTATTGGAACAATGCTTCAACCGCAGCTAGGGTTAAGTTGACAGGCAGAGCAAGACAGAGAGCCGTTGAAGTTCTTCCTCTGATCAAAAGACAAGCCTTGAGAATTGCCAAGTAGCCGCCACTCTTTTGTGCACCTGATAGAACCAACGCAAGATTGCATATTATGAGTGCATTGGCAAGAACAATGGAGTACAGAACTGCCCCAGATACCGATAAGAAGAGGAGGGTGTTCGGAGAAGAGAAACCGAGTCCTTCGAGGACATTGAAGGCGATGAACAAGAGAGAAAACACTGTTGCATTTGCGGAGAGGATCAAAAACGAGTTGTAGACGTGAGTGTGGAGGAGTGGGGTGTAGAGAGAAATTGTGGAAAGAAACGATGGGTGTGACGAGGTATTCGGCTTTTGGTGGTGGCTGAGAGATTGGATTACAAAAGCTTTGGTTATGAGGAGGAAGGTGAGGGAGAATGGGAATGCAAAGATTGAGGAGGTGATGGTTTGGGAGAGCTTGTTGTTGAGAATGGTGAAGAATTCCAAGGAGGGAGGGAAGCCGGCCGCGTCAAAAAGGCTGCGCAGGCGGTTGTAGACAGCGGGCAAGAGGGCGGAGCTAGACGGAAGAAGTGCTTGTGAGATGAGAAGTGAGGCTGAGAAGGGTAAGGCAATGACTGCTGCAATTGAGGTGAAGTATTGGTAGTTTAGGAGAAATGTGTGCACTGATTTTCTGATAATCCAGCCTGCTTTTTCCATTGCAAGAACTTTTTGAGCCTTCTTGCACTCCAAGGGAGAGGAAATTGGTATGAAACTGGGTGTGTGGATCACAAATTTGGGTGTGTATTAGAAGAGAAATGTCGGTTCTCCTCTCTTCCCAAATTTTTTAATTGGGTCTCTCTCTCTCTCTCTCTCTCTCGGTTGGTGTCTTGGATGCAAGGACCGGCCAACAACTAAAACCAACAAATTTGCAGGGGTGGAGTTGTTTGGGAAGGCTATTGTTTTCATCAAAGAAATATTTGGAGTCTTTTACGACTTTGTTGTAATCTCCAAATTCCCAATAATGTAATTGGACAAAGGAGGATGTTGTGGCAATTTCGAGTAAAATTATGAGTAGAAAGAAACCTTTGTTTTGGATTGCTTCAAGTATACTTTTTTGTTTTTTTTTTGTTTTTTTGTTTTTTTGTTTCATGATGATAGAATCATTTTTTTTCCCTTGACTTAACTTCAAAGAACTGTTTTTTTGATTTGGACATAAAATCATAGGAAAATGTAAACCCTACATATTTTTCTGGAAATTCTTATTGGGGAGGGATAAGTGGCATCATTTTTTTTACACAAATTTCTACACACGTTTTTGTGGGCTCTTTTTTGTAATGTATTTCAACGATCCTAACCGTCTATGTTTTAGCCTGCCCTCTACCAAAAATTATCTAAATCTAAAACTATATAACCGTTGGATTAGGGGTTTAGGTTCGTCTTTTTTTCCTACTACAAATGAATGTCTTAATGGTTTTGACTCATCTAATTTTTTGCAAAGATAATCTATGAATGATGTTCTAAAACGTAAACGGTTCGGAATATTAAAATACAAAACAGAGTAAGTCCCACAAAAATGTGTGTCAACCGTTGTAAAAAAAGTGATGTCACAGATCCGCTCCATGTTTAATATTTCTTTGAAAAAATTATTCTGCAATCTTTCATGATAAAAAGTAAAAGAATAAAAAATGTAGAATGACTATTAGAGTACTAAATACTAATAAAAATCTCCTAATTTATGAATTATCATATAGATGAAAATTTGAGTTCAACTCTAAGAAGATAAAGGTAGACCTTCTTGTTTGCCAAACATATCTATACTTCGATGCAGTCACCACAAACCTCATGCATGAATTTTGTAAAAGATAAAAGGTAGAATACTTCTATTTTTTTTACTTCAAAGGAGACCAGCTAGTCGCAAGTCATGTCACATCCCGACCCGGGGTTCACCACATCCCGGGCTCGCTCCACCACCGTAGCACGATATTATCCGTTTTGGGCCCTGACTACGCCCTCATGGTTTTGTTTCTGGGAACTCACACGAGAACTTCCCAGTGGGTCACCCATCATGGGAGTGCTCTCGCGCGCTACTCGCTTAACTTCGGAGTTCCCATGGAACCCGAAGCCAGTGAGCTCCCAAAAGGCCTCGCGCTAGGTAGGGATGAGAATATACATATAAGGACCACTCCCCTGGGCGATGTGGGATCTCACAAGTCACGACAATTAAACTTGTATAGGAAAAAAATCTATAAATTTAGAGAATATTAAATAATCAATTAATTAATAATTTATTAATTTTCAATTAATTAATAACGTATTAATTTATTTAGGTATTCTTTATTTTCTAAAATATTTTATATTGTAATCTATGTATTTTTTTAACCAAGTAAAATTCATGAATTTACTTTTTTTTTTTCAAAAATAGATTGTGCATTGTTGAATATACTACATTATTTTATTTTATGAACATTTAACCTAGCAAAAATTTTATTTAAACAAACAAAACAGAAAATTTTGAATTTTGTCATAATCATTAAACAAAGTTATATGAGTATTTTTTTTTGTTAAGGTTTAAATATTTGGGGCTTTTATCATTAACTTTTTTATTCTTGAAAGTAAATTCTAAGATAAATAGATAAACAATTGACCTTCACGCGACCTGTAAAGTAGTCCTAGTTTGTAATGTTTCACGTGGGAATAGTATAATTCTTAGCTTGCAATATAATTATAATAATAGCTACCTACGAAATAAAAAGGAAAAAGAAATGTCGAAATAAATTAAATACAAATTGGTTTAGAATAAGATGTGTTACCTTCTTATTCTGTTAACAATTATTTATGATCATAATAGGACCCCATCATTTTTTAACATAAATGCTCACCGTCGATTTTCATATTAAATCAGATCCACTGATAGATGCCTCCATCTCTTGAATTTCTGCATAAATGCACATCATCCATTTTTTGGCCCATTATTTATTAAATTGAAGGTATTTTTATCATTTTGGTCCTTATTTAACATAAAAAATTTCAAGGAATGACCAAAATGATTGATATTGGACAAACGTAGGGACCACTTCTACTGATTTCAAATCTTAATGACCAAATTGAGGAGTTATGTCAATCTCATCGACCATTTTGGCTAAAATGCCATTTTTTCTCTAATGCAGTTAGAGGGATAGGGCTAAGGGAGCGAAAAGAGTTTTCCATGAGATGGGAAATGAAAACTATTAGCCCCACATGAGGTTTGTGAATAAGTGATTGTCTGATAATGAGCAAGGAATATATCTTTCTGGTAAACAAGATGTATCGAACTCATAATTCATTAGATACTTTTTATGAATGTCAACTAAGTATCGTAAGTAAATTACTCCCGATTGTTCAATCATTTGATAACTATGGTGTCGCATATGTTATTGATATTGTCAATAACTTGATTTTACAGTTCTATACGTGTTATAAATATGTTGAACTTTTAAGAAAAGTGTTGTTAATGGAGAAATTGTGTTAGTGTGAGAGGAAATGGTTTTTAAAATTTATTGATTTAAATAATTAAATGAAATAATATTAGTGAAATTCTGCTGAGTTAATCAACGTGACTAGGTATGTTTAGGTGAGGAGCCCTAATCCGATGGCCCAATAAGTACAAAGATGATGAAGTATTATCGTCTTCATCATGCGGTTGAGCTTGGTGCGCAGACTTTTGACTTGGTTGGGTGCTTACATCCCTGCTTTGGTGAAGTGTCTGTGTTTGTGGTGACCTTCTAACTTAAACATAATTTAAACCAAAATGTGTTGTACAAGGACTATGAGTTCACCTAGCTACATTCCATGTGAACTTCACATAAAAAACAACAAAAATACTACTTTTATCACATTTTTCGTACCATATTTTTAATAGAGATGGAACCATGTATATTGGTGGGCCCTACCTCAATTAGAGAACTTTTAACGAGACATCTATTATGGGTTGATCATATCCTTGTGTGCGTTCTACTTGCATCCTGAAGACGTTTAGTTTTGACTTAATGCAGCGTCTGAACTTCTGCTTAGACTGAGTTTTATTCTAGCTTGTGCATAGCTAGGTTTTGTGAGTTTTACTACTTATGCATTTATCCATTTATTTTTTAGATTTGCAATCGCTCATTGTGACGACTTCATCATCTACATCATCACATGAAGACCTAATACGTCATCACATGAAGACCTAATACGTCATTTATTTAAGTATTTACACACTCAAAGGATCTTGCAATCCTAATCTCATTAAGAGTGTGATTGTTTAAATTATATTAAAAGTGTGATTGCTTAATAAGCTTAATTACAGAGTTTATGCCAATATTCCAGTCATTAGTTTTAGTTTCTATGGGATATAAAATGAGCTAGTTGCTTTGGTCAAGTGTCTGTGTTTGTGGTGACCTTCTAACTTAAAGATAATTTAAACCAAAATGTGTTGTAGAAGGACTACGAGTTCACCTAGCTACATTCCATGTGAACTTCACATAAATAAACAACAAAAATGATTCTTTTATTTCATTTTTCGTATAATTTGTTTTAATAGAGATGAAACTCACATGTATTGGTGGGCCCTATCTCAATTAGAGAGGTTTTAACGAGACATCTATTATTGGTTGGTCATACCCTTGTGTGCGTTCTACTTGCGTCCTAAAAGCATTTAGTTTTGACTTAATGCAACTTCTTACTTTAATCTATAGATTGTGAGATTTATCCTACTTTGTATTTCACCATAGCCAGGTTTTGTGAGTTTTACTACTTATGTATTCTTTTGTTATTTATTAAGCTCGCATTCACTCATTGTACCGACTTGACAAGACTACTTCATCAACTATTTCTACATCGTCACATAAAAACTTGATGCGTAATTTACTTGAGTATTTACACACTCAAGGGAGTGTTGCAATCCAAACATCATTTAAAAGTGTGATTGTTTAAATCCTAGTAAATTTTATGTAGGATTCTACAGTATCTTAGATAGTTTACTTGTACAACATGTATTACTTGGAGGACAAATTTATTTCTCCCTTATTAGTATAAATAAAAGCATATAAATAAAGATACAATGCATGAGGAATAACACTCACGAATCCCTCGAGCCCTTCTCTCTCTTCTCCTCGCCGCTAGTTCTCTCCCTCGTTGTTCCCTCAGTAAAATAGGCGTACAACAGAATTAGCTTTGTTGAATAAACTGTTTTCTTTAATACAAACGACCATAATATAATAAATTTGCGATTAACGACCTTTTCCAACAAGTGAGATATATACATTATTGCGGAAAGGATCCTCTTCGGATCCCTTCCACCTAGTCATTCTCATCAAACAATCTGAACCCTTGAAATTTGATCAAATGACTAAAGTTATTATAACTTTTAAAGTAGGCCCGTATTTTTAGCCATTAGATTAAATTTTAAGAGCCTGAATTGTTTGATCAGGAAGATTAGGTGGAAGGAAACCGGAGATGATCATTTTCCCATCATTGCATAAAGTTGACAATAAATTAATCAAGAATACACATCAAGTGACTGTTTTTAATTATTTTGCTTTTGAACTTTATTTGCCAAGAGTTGTTCGATCTACCAAATTAATTATTGGATCAATTCCTTTTTCATTTTCTTATCCTGAAAAATTAAAGACCACATATGGGTTGTAATCTGTGTATAAACAGCAAGACAACTCCTATTATTCATATTTGGTTCTTCAATAATACAATGTATTAGTTTCATCATCTAATGATTATATATATATACAAGAGAAAAATGATTAAATAACAAAAGTTGCACACAAAAAAAAGACGAAAAAGATGCATAGACTAAAAGATAAGAAGAAATTCGTCTGGCAGGTCCCTACATATTTGATACCCTCTCCTGCGAAAAAAAAAACCCGCAATACCGATTTCATTCGTATTTCCATCAATTACTAGCTCAGTCTATGAAAAAACTATCTAATTTTAAACTCAACTTGGAGACATTCTTGTGTGAGGGTTTCGATGTCACGTCATCTGTTCACCAAAGCCACACACACAAAAACCAAGAATCTCTCCACATTTTGAGTGGAAACTTACCAAAACATCCATTGCTTTCTTGCCTGAAGTTATACTGCTACCATGAACTCAGGTCAGCAGGAAGATTATTTTGACTTAATCCTATTGTCTTTTGTTGTAACATTAATCCACCAAGAAACTGCATCACCTTGGCTAATTATTTTTTCAGTTGATTACGTACGTTATTGTTTGGATCCTATCCACACACCTTGCCAAATCTCTCGTAAGTACCTAAAAATATTTGAAGAGGGTTTATTTATCTATATAAACTTGGTGGTCAAGGCATGCTAATCTATATTAGATCGAACTTATGTGTCAATGGATCAAGTCATCTGACTTATAGCACTCTGATGTGTGAGAATGTAAGAATAAAGTCCCACATGACAGTGAGTGACCAAACTATGTAAGAGCTCATAATAAGTTGGGCTATTCCTTATTTTGCGAAGTGATTTTATGGTGGAACTCTAACTTTTTGCATGATATCATAGCAGATTGTCCCACGTGTGAAGCCCAACGGCCACACGTGCTTCTCGTCCCCTAATTTGTGTTGTCCACGCTTATAAGGAGTTGTGTTGCTCCCTATATTGCCAAGTGATTCACGATTTTTACTCAAAAACCACTTGAGTGTAGTCGGATATATGTTCGAAGTTTTATGTAAGAAACTCTCCTCATAATTTAGCATGCAATATATCAATCTACCTTTGACGAAACATTAGAATTACACATCCAAATTAATTTTTCTTCATATCCATATTAACACGTCATATATTGTTGAATAAACCTCACATTTGTCTTTTTAATTAAAATTTATTTTAATACACCCCACATACTTCCCCATATTACCTTCACACCCCACATTCTCAACATAAACCTTACATTTTCTACATATACCACATTTTTCAAATCTTATAACACTCATTTTTAATTTTAAGGGACTGAATCTAAACATTTCAACATTTAGTTTGCCGAATGATTTCAAATCATTTAAACGTTTAGTTTGCCGAATGATTTCAAATTGAATGATTTGAAAAATGTTTAGATTCATTTGAGCGTGTTTTTCAATAATGATAATAACGATTTTAAAGCTACCCTAGAAGATGAATAAGAACGAAGAAGCTTAAATGATTTGAGACTTCATTTGAATGTTCTTCATGTATTCCCCAGAAGATGAATAAGAGCAGAGAAGCTTAAATAACGCAGCAAAAGCAAGATTTAGTAATTATTGATGTCGTTGAAATCACTAAAACAATGAAAAATATGAAGTCTTACCTCATGTGAACCTTCCGAAACATCGTTTTCGTGTTCCATTTGTCAAAAATAATTTTTCTAAATCAACAAGTTTGTAGTTTCATTGGTTAGGATTTTGTTCAACAATAGAGAGTGAGAGGAGTTTTGATAATTGAAGAAGATAAATAATACGTTAAAAGTGATTTGGATTTTATTTAGATATTTTTTATTTTTTTAAAACCTAGTAATGTCAAAATTATCATTGCATAGTAAAGTACATAGGTCATATAGTATTAAATTCTAATGTATAGTGCATTCAACGTTATATGGAGTGCTAATATAAAATCCCTTTTTGTTTTAATTATTTGTCCTATATTTTGGCCTTTTGGGTTTATTGATAAATGCAAGAAGCTCTTGGGCCAAAGTTGGAGTTGGAAAAAGAAATGGTGGATGATGATTTCAAGGCCTCTGGCTGAGGATTGGGCTGATAATGATAGGCCCAGGCTAGTTTTTGGGTTAGGCCCGAACTACTTTGTATTTGCATAGGAGATGGACGTGTCTTTATGGCATGCATGCATCCATGCATAAGCCTCCTCTATATCACTGCACGTTGCGAAAGGTGTACTCACACATTTTTAATTCCACGAACTCTTGTTAATTTTTTATCATCGATATTGTTCAATTGATTTGATCTTACGACAGAAGATTGAAAGAAGTATGTGAAAATAAAAAAGGTGTTTGAATAACACTACCCTTACCTTTATTTCAGTTTCGCTGTGCTACCGTTTGTTTTCCACATGGGCATCTCATGTGAGTGCCTCTCCTGGTAGATGGGAAAGACTATATAACAATGTCATATATAAATAGAATATTAAGAAACAATGAAATATATTTTAAAAGTGGAACGTATTAACACTGTCGTATTAGACCGACTTATTAAACGTATCAACGAGTAAAACTAACTTAAATCATATTAGACCAAATGATGACC
The DNA here is from genome assembly GCA_036320875.1 of Cotoneaster glaucophyllus. Classification (NCBI taxonomy): domain Eukaryota; kingdom Viridiplantae; phylum Streptophyta; class Magnoliopsida; order Rosales; family Rosaceae; genus Cotoneaster; species Cotoneaster glaucophyllus. The sequence continues at coordinate 25,599,984 of CM070065.1, read as the reverse complement.
TACAATAACAAAACTTTACCGCATGTGAGCAGTGGCGAAGCCATGTGAGGGCGAGGAGGGGCTGAACCAGCGTGGCTGCCGCCACTCCCCTCGTCGGAAAAACACGCTTGGAGCGCTGGTTCAGCCCCTCCCCTTGCCGAAAAACTCGACTGGTTTCACCCCCTCCCTGTTTCGGTGGTCTGGTTCTGTTGTTGCGCAGCAGAGATGAATGCTTTTTCTTTTTTTTTAAACTGCCAGGCCAAAATGACGTCGTTTTGGACCTGGTTTAAAGAAGAAGAAAAAAAAGACAAAACAACACCGTTTTGATATGTTTGAAAAAGAAAAGAAAAAATTATAGGGGGGACCGCGTGTCCCCCATTCTCTCATCTCAGAAGTCAGACCTGTGTCCCCCTTTTCTTTTTCAACTTTGCCATTTGCTAATCAGAGAGCAAAGCTTGCTCCCCAAATTCCCAGCAGCTGCACAGCAAGTTGCCAACCAACGGACAGAAAACCAACCACTCTCCAAGCTTTAGCCACCGCCAGCCATTCCAGTCAGTCTCTAGCCACTCTCCAGCTACGGCTTGTAGCCTTCAAAGCTATTCTTTTGGTAAATTTTTTAATTCCTAAATTTATAATCCCTAACCCTAATTAATTATTTAATACGAATGAGTTTTAATTGGTATAGAATTATATGGTAATGCACTAATATGGTTATTGGTTATTGATTATTGATATGATTCTATGATCATTGATATGAAATTATGAAATTATTTTTTAGGGTGAAAGTTCAAATTCGAATTCTTGATTATTGATTAATTAATTGAATTATTCCATAATGTATACAATTATTCTTATTCATATGATTAGTTGAATTGAATATTTATTGAATAATTTGTATGCTTATTGGGTTTGATTAATTGAATTGTTGTTTGGATTAGTTATTATGCATATTAGGGGTAATTATTTGGAGCTTATGCAATTGGTTGGATTGGTTGAATTGTTGGTTGGATTAGTTAGTATGCATATTAGTATAGTGTACTCTAGGATTAAGAGTCTAAGAATTTTTTTTTCTTTTCATTTTACAATTACATAATGGAACGATATTATAAGAAACAATGCTTAAATCCTTCTTCAAACATTTCGGGTAGTCCTTCTCCTTCAAATATTCCGAGTAGTCCTCATTCTTCTTCAAATATTCCAAGTAGTTCTCCTTGCACTCTTTTAATTTTGCCCCTCCTCTCATCAATTCCTGGTTTCGCCACTGCATGTGAGACCAAACAAAGACTTGCAACAAGTGAGACCAAATAAAGAGGTATCTCCTGCTATTCCAATACGGATCGATTGTATTATTTGTACCTTTTATTGTAAGATCTTGTTTGACACACCGTATAAAGCATCAGATAGGATAAATAATACGAAGCAGTTGTTTGGTGCACTTTCGTACTAAATAAGCACCCGCTTAATTATTCGGTCCATCAAATTTTATACGGTTGACACCGTTCTATTAAAACACCCCAAAGGCTCAAGATAATTAGTCGGGGCGCTATACTTTCCATCTTCACGAAGTCGCCGTTAACGACTTCTCAGAGTGGGCCTTCGAGCAGTTCCTCGACGAGTTCTCTACCCCGGCCGCCATTCCTCTGTAGTCATTCGCCAAGCAATTTCCCATCTCGTCCAGCGGAAAGCACACAAAGGAACAAGGAAGAGAGTGAAAGAGAGACAGATGAAGTCTGACGGTGAAACGTGTTCAATAGGGCTGTATAGAGAGAGAGGGGCAGATGGAAGTTAAGGAATCCGTTGCTCAAAAGCCGAGTATGAAGACACGCGAGGACAATATTTGTGGTTGGGTAATTTGACATATTGGCTGATATCTAGAAGTGCCACTCGACTCTTCACTCCTCATCCAAATCGAATTTTATGAATGCTCTTCCCCAGCCCAATGCCCAAAATCACAGTCAGCCCCAATTTTCTCTCCGATGAGCGTTCTTGGTTGTTGAAAAAAGAAACGGTGTCCTCAGTGAATTTCCTTCCAAATTTTTTTGAGGAATAATAGAAAACAAAGTCCTCTGTGTGAACATTCTTGGTTTGTGGTGTAATTCTTTTTCCCATTTTTCATTTTAAGTTTTAACAACAATTATTTTGTTATTTTTTTAGAAAATTATTATAGTTCGACATATTATCCGATGCACAGATTAATCTGACACAACACCAAACGCCCGACTAATTTAGTCAGTATTATCTGATGACTATTTATCCTATCGACTGAAATTGTCAGTACAGTCCGAGCTGCCAAACAAGTACGATTAGACAAATGACTTTTAAGTGTTTTTTTTTGGAAGAACCACCGAATATGTATTTTTTGCATAAAACAATATTTTTTTCGTAATCTTACTAAGAATTGATTTCAAAAACATTTTCATCAAAAAAGTTTTCAATCATTTTAAAAGTACTTCGAAACGAGCTTGTATTCCATATGGTGAGAGGAAGAAGTAAAAAATAAAAGATAAAAATAAATATCAAATGTGAAAAAAATATAAAATAAAATTACCATCTTCTAAAACTCAGTTTCCATCCACTGTTCATCATGTGAGAGGAATTACTGTTCACCAACGATGAACAACCCAAGCTGCCTTCCCATTCCTTCCTTGCGGGGCCTTTTTTTCCCTTTCTGCTGCGGGAAAATGATCTTCTTGTTTAGCCTATTCACCTATTTCATTGGAGTGATACATTTTTTCCTTAGATAATTGTTTTCTGGAAATAAGGAGGATCACATATTCACAAACAGACAATTTATAAGGCCATCATTTATGCCTGATGAGAAGAAGACACACTTTGAAACACCCCAACCCAAAGTTTAAGGTAAAATTTTTACTTTTTACCCTAATTTAGTCTACTAGTCTCTCTTTCTCCCCTAAGCTGCCAAGTGGCAACTCCTTAACCGCCTTACCTTTCATTTTCCCGAAAACCCTCAATCCCTATCCCTTTCACTTTTAGTTCTCTCTCCCATCTCTCTCTCACTTTCGCAGTTCTCTCTCTCTCACCGTGAACTCGTATACACCCACACATCCTCTCACGCTCGGAGACGTCGTTACGCGAGACCACCCTTACCACTCGCATCTTCCCTCCTTCCTTCTTCGACCCAGAGAACTCGACGGTCCTGGAGACGAAACTCCGACGAACCCTCCTTATTTTCAGAGAAGGTAAGTCACGAATCTCTTCTTCTCCGTGTTTTGCAACTCTTGTGGGTAATTTCTAAGTCGAATCATTCCCTCGTTGCCTAGATTTTCGTTGGATTTGAGCTTGGGTGAACACACCCATTGTTGCCGGCGAACCCACAAGCATTCAATGTTTTTCCGGTCTCCTCCAAGCGTTTTTCGAAGATCCAAGGGTAACACCTCACTCCCCTCAACTCGTGCTTCAGTTTTGTACCTATATCGGGGTCCAAGACCCGTGTTTGCAGGCCACCGGAGCTGTAGCAGCTCTGGCCTTCTTATTCGATAAGATCCGGGCCTCTCAGGCCGATCCCAGCGAACACGGGCCTCCAGCCCGTTTAGTTGAAACCTAAAGGCCCTCGGGCCATCCTCCTTGGGCCTCTGCCGAGCCCAACCCAAAACCAAACTTTTTATTTTTGTTTTAATTTTCTTTTATGTTTCTGTTTTAAGTTAAAGGCCCTTTTGGGCCGTTCCTTTTAAGCCAGCAAAGGCCCTTAGCCTTAGGCCGGGCCATTTCTCCCTAAGCCCAAACCCCTAAAAATCTAAACCCAAGTCCAAAACCTTAGGTCCAAACCCAAACCCAAACCGGGTGTGACCCGTTTGACCCTTTGACTGGATCCGACCCGGACCCGTTGACTTAACCCGTTGACCGTTGACTGTCAGTCAACGCTGACCGTTGACTTATTCTGATTTTCTTCGGGACTTCTCCTAAGCTAATTTCGACGTTCTGAACACATCTGTGAAATCCGTTTTCTGAAATTCTATCGTTTGGGCATAGTTTGAATAATTGCTTATTCTTGTGTTTAGGTGAAATTGATTGTAAGGAATCCGACTTTCCCGTTGAGGACGACCCTGCTGCTGTGAAGTACGGTGAGTGGACCACCTTCAAAAATAGCATGTTTTAAATTAAAGAATTGCATATGTTCTTAGCATGCCTTACGGATTTATTGATTTTGATGAATACTTTACAGGAAGTATGATGATTTGGATATGATTGATTATATACATATTTTGAACTAGTTTCATTATATCGTATTTTCTACGCAACCCTCATTCTGGTAGACTATCCGATGGATGACGATAGGATGCTAAGAATGTGTTTCAAATGCTTTTAGAACACCTCTTCGTAGTATGGGGGATGGATGAACTTATGCTACGAAGTTGTATTTTAGAAACTTATTTTGTGCGTACCTAGTGAACACCATGCCGCAAGGTGCGAGGACTTGTAGTTGGCAGAGGTCTGAAGAAATAATCCCTAGCGGAAGGCTGAGGGACCACGGAGTCTGGCATCGGGCCGGGAGAGAGAGTTATCTCATGGTGAAGGCCATAGATATTTAGGTGCAGGCAATGGGCCGGAAGTTATTATTATTATTCAGTGATACTCATTAGCAGCACAACTTGTATTATGCTTCCTGATATGATTTCTGAGATTGATTTGCAGACAGATATATGAATGATTTTATAGCATGCTAGAGGGTTTGAAAAACCTATCACTTACTATGCTAGTAGTTTACATTTTAAACTGTGGGGGTTAGTATGTTCATAACTGTTTTCGTACTATGTATATATAACTTGGTCCACTCACCCTTGTTTTGCGCCCTCATTCAGATTCTGTGAACGAGGACTACGACATATCATACGAGGCATTCCCCTACCAGTAACTGTGCACCTGTTTCTTACATCACATCTTGTAATAGTTCTTTTATTGTAATCTTTAGTTAGAACATGCTCGTTGTACTCTAGCCACATTCTAGAATACTGTTTATTTCTTGTAAACTTCTTATGTATATTTATGCATATTTTCTCGTAATCATTACTTTGTAATTCATAAATGGCTTACGTCACCCTCGGATGTCGGCCAGCACGTGTCTATCCTGATATTCTTCGAATAATCAGGGTCGGGGCGTGTCAGATTGGTATCAGAGCATGGTTAGGACTTCTTTCCACCATTTTGGTAATTGTCAGTCTTTCTAAATCTTGTTATCTTTGTCAGAATTATGGATAATCCTGGTGGGAATGTGCCTCGACGACCTCGTTCTGGTATAATGAGGGGTATACAACAGTTTACTCATGCGTTGATGAATGCTCTTCCGGGCCACAGATCGAACCGGACATTTATGGAAGCCGCTAGGAGTCACGGGGTGACTGAATTAAGAACTGTGGGAAATTGCGATGAGGCCGAACAGTGGCTAGAGAAGATGGAGTACACGCTCGAGGCGATGAAGTGTCCGTTGAATGAGTGGGCAGAGACCGCTGGGTATTTCATTCAGGACGATGCTAGATCTTGGTGGACAGCAACGAGGGAAGCTCGTCCACATGGTTCCTTGGATGACATGGGCTTTCTTCAGAAAGCGCTTTATTGCTCATTTCCTTAGCCCCAGTTATAAACTAAGAAAAGGACAGGAGTACCTAGGGTTCAGACAGGGAGACATGAGTATTACGGAGTTTGACAACACGTTCAGACGTCTGGCCCGACACCATGATGAGACTTTTGATAATCCTCAGGGGATGATGGATCAGGCGATGATTGCACTAAATCAAGAGTACCGGACATTAGTTTCTGCTCAGAGACCCAAGACTTATGAAGAGGTAATTGAGATAAGCCTGAGTATCGAGCAATCTAAATTTGACACGGAATTACAGGATCAGCCTCCGATGTGGACCCAGCCTCAGAGATATAATCAACCACGTAACCAGAATTCAGGGGGTCGAAACTTTCGATCGAGGAGTACCAGAGAGTCAGCGGGCCCCTTGAGATCTGTAGGTCCTAGGCGTTCTTTTTTCTTCAAGCGGCGAGGCCGGGGTTCAGGATCATCCAGTGAGGGCTCAGGTAACGAGTCAGCGAGGCGGTCTTTCAGCCATTTCTCTTCGGGTCTTCCAGTTTGTAATCAGTGTGGATTACGCCATCGAGGAAATTGTGGGATAGTTAATGTAGTCTGTCATAGATGCGGTGGCACCGGGCACTTTGTTCGTGACTGTCCTTCAGCACCACCACCTGATGACTTTGCTTCTAGTTCAGGCTACAGTGGTTATCAGACTGTCCAAAATTATGGTGGTAGGCAGAGTTACGATGGCGGTGCCGGTAGCAGTCAAAGCTATGACAGCAGCACTAACCAGAATTTCAGGGGTAATCGGGGTTAACAATTTCGTAGTGGCGGTCAGAGTTTTAGAAGAAGTGGCAGTCAGAGTGCTCCATTTCCTACCCAGCAGCAGCCTGAAACTTCGTCAAGTAGTCGTAATCCAGGGAGCAGAGCGGGTAGTGGTTTCTGAGGTCGTGGTTGTCGGAACAGTAACGCAGGGCGACAGGCTCATGAACGCATTAATGCCATGACTCAGCAGGAGGCGAAGCAGGATCCTCGAGCGATCACTGGTACGTTACTTATTTGTAATAACTGGGCTAGAGTTTTGATTGATCCGGGTGCCAAACGGTCATTTGTTTCTTCATCTTTTGCTCGGGTCATACCTTCCCAACCTCAGCCATTAGGCTTTGACATGCTGATAAAAATGCCGCGTGGTGAGCTGTTCTGCACTCAGTGGCGATATCAATTGTCCAGTTATAATTGAAGAGGAAAACCTAGAGACTGACTTAATTCATTTCCAATTGGCGGACCTCGACGTTATTCTGGGAATGGATTGGCTATCAAAGCACCGTGCGAATGTCGGATGTTTTGAGAAGATTGTGACATTCAAGCGACGAGGACTTCCGCCAATCACTTTCACGGGTGAGCGACGTATTCTCCCTACTAGTATTATTTCTGCTATCCAAGCAACTAGATTGTTAAAAAGAGGTTGCGAGGGGTTTGTAGCCCATATACTTACGAAAGAAGAATCTTCCTTACGTCCCGAAGAAGTACCAGTTGTGAGGGAATTTGTCGATGTGTTTCCCGATGACTTGCCAGGCTTACCACTTACGAGGGAAATTGAATTCACTATCGACTTACTCCCAGGTACAAATCCTATTTCTTTAGCACCTTATCGGATGGCACCAGCTGAGCTGAGGGAATTGAAGACCCAGCTTCAGGAATTAGTGGATAAAGGTTACATCCAGCCGAGTACATCTCCGTGGGGCGCACCTGTCTTATTTTTTAAGAAGAAGGACGGGACGATGAGGCTCTGTATTGACTACAGACAGTTGAACCAGAGGACGGTGAAGAACCGTTATCCTCTGCCTTGAATTGACGACTTATTTGATCAGTTGAAAGGTGCCCAGTTTTTCTCCAAGATTGACCTTAGGTCGGGTTACCATCAATTGCTGATTCATGAAGATGATGTCCCAAAAACTGCTTTTCGCACGAGGTACGGGCATTATGAATTTCGCGTAATGCCTTTTGGACTCACAAATGCACCTGCAGCATTTATGGACTTGATGAACAGAGTCTTTAGACCATACCTGGATCGGTTTGTAATTGTGTTCATTGATGACATTCTAGTTTATTCTAGAAGTGTTAGTGAGCATAAAAAGCATCTGAGAACAGTGTTGGAGCGGTTGAGGAACGAGCAGCTGTATGCCAAGTTCAGTAAGTGCCAGTTTTGGTTAACCCAAGTTGGTTTTCTTGGACACATAATTTCTGCTGAGGGGATAAGTGTAAATCCCCAGAAGGTGTCAGCAGTGTCTGATTGGGAACAACCGAAGAGTGTCACCGAAATAAGAAGCTTTCTGGGCTTAGCAGGGTACTATCGGCGGTTCATTCAAGGTTTTTCTGCAATTGCATTGCCTCTTACTAAGTTGACTCGAAAAGGTGTCAAGTTCGAGTGGGATGAGGATTGTGAACAGAGTTTTCAAGAACTTAAGCGGCGTCTTACTCAAGCTCCTGTTCTTGCTCTCCTAGATGACGGTGGTGAATTTGAGGTTTACACCGATGTTTCTCTATCTGGTTTGGGTTGCGTGCTGATGCATCATAGGAAAGTTATCGCCTATGCGTCCAGACAACTCAAGAACCATGAGAAAAATTATCCTACCCATGATTTGGAGCTTGGAGCGGTGATTTTTGCCTTAAAGATCTGGAGACATTACCTGTACGGTGAAAAATGTCGTATCTTCACGGATCATAAGAGCCTTAAGTATGTTTTCACAAAGAATGAACTGAATATGAGACAAAGGAGGTGGATGGAACTTCTCAGTGACTATGACTGTTCGATCGAGTACCACCCTGGACATGCTAATGCAGTAGCAGAATCATGAGGAGCTTGCTTCACTTCGAACTATTCACGTCCCACTGTTATTCTCTCTTCGAGAAACTGGTGTTCGTTTAGAACCAGATGGACGTGGAGCTTGGTTAGCGCATTTCCAGGTCAGACCTATGTTTGTGGACATGGTCATAGAAGCTCAAGAGCACGATCCGGAGTGTACCTTCTTGAAGGAGCAGGTATTAAAAGGAGAAAATGAAGAGTACTTCATTCGCAAAGATGGAGCTTTGTTGAAGGGAACTCGGTTGGTCGTACCGAAAGACAATGAAGCAGTGAAGAGGACAATCCTGGATGAGGCTCACACCTCAACTTATGCTATGCATCCAGGAAGTACTAAGTTGTATCGTACTATCTACCCATTTTATTACTGGGAAAGAATGAAACGGAACGTAGCAGAGTATGTGAGCAGGTGCCTTATTTGTCAACAGGTTAAGGCAGAGAGACAAAGACCTGGAGGATTGATGCAGAATCTTCCGATACCCGTGTGGAAGTGGGACGACATCACCATGGACTTTGTGTATGGTTTACCAAGAACATCGTCGAGGTACGATGGTGTTTGGGTGATTGTTGACTGACTCACAAAAACCGCACACTTCTTACCTGTTCGACAGACTTACTCGTTAGAGAAGTTGGCGAAGTTGTTCGTTGACAATATTGTCTGTCTTCATAGGGTACCCATCTCCATTGTTTTAGACAGAGATCCCAGATTTACTTCCAGGTTCTGGAAAGCTTTTAGTACTGCTATGGGTGCTCAGTTGTTATTTAGTACTGCATATCATCCTCAGACGGATGGTCAGTCCGAACGGACCATCCAGACCTTAGAGGATATGTTAAGAGTATCAGTAATGCAGTGGAAAGGAAGTTGGGACAACTATTTACCGTTGGCTGAGTTCGCTTACAATAATAGTTACCACTCTAGCATTGGTATGGCGCCTATTGAGGCACTGTATGGAAAAGCGTGTCGGACTCCACTATGTTAGACAGAAGCAGGAGAACGGACATTAGTGGGACCGAAGATTGTGGATACTACAAATACGAACATTCAACTGATCAAAAGAAATCTAAAAGTGGCTCAGGACAGACAGAAGAGCATTGCAGACCAACATTCTAAAGATCGAGAGTACGATGTCGGCGATTTTGTCTTCCTGAAACTGTCACCCTGGAAGGGTGTGGTACGGTTTGGAAAGCGAGGGAAGTTGAGTCCTCGATATGTAGGTCCTTACCAGGTTTAAGAGAGAATTGGTGTCGTGGCTTACAGATTGGAGTTGCCGTCGGAATTGTCTCACATTCATAATGTGTTCCATGTTTCTATGCTTCGGAAGTACGTATCAGATCCTTCTCACGTCATTCAGCCGGAACCTTTAAGTGTGGATCAGGATACGAGTTATGTAGAGGAACCAGTGACTATCGTCGATCAGCAGAACAGAGTTTTGAGAAATAAAGTGATTCCCTTGGTGAAAGTGTTATGGAGGAATCATGCAGTAGAGGAAGCTACCTGGGAAACCGAAGATTCAATGCGGAGCCAGTATCCTTACCTCTTAGAGTGAAGTGTAATTTCGAGGACGAAATTTTCTTTAAGGGGGGTAGATTGAAACACCCCAACCCAAAGTTTAAGGTAAAATTTTTACTTTTTACCCTAATTTAGTCTACTAGTCTCTCTTTCTCCTCTAAGCTGCCAAGTGGCAGCTCCTTAACCGCCTTACCTTTCCTTTTCCCGAAAACCCTCAATCCCTATCCCTTTCACTTTCAGTTCTCTCTCCCATCTCTCTCTCATTTTCGTAGCTCTCTCTCTTTCACCGTGAACTCGTATACACCTACACATCCTCTCACGCTCGGAGACGTCGTTACGCGAGACCACCCTTACCACTCGCATCTTCCCTCATTTCTTCTTCGACCCAGAGAACTCGACGGTCCTGGAGACGAAACTCCGATGAACCCTCCCCATTTTCAGAGAAGGTAAGTCATGAATATCTTTTTCTCTGTGTTTTGCAACTCTTGTGGGTAATTTCTAAGTCGAATCATTCCCTCGTTGCCCAGATTTTCGTTTGATTTGAGCTTGGGTGAACACACCCATTGTTGCCGGCGAACCCACAAGCATTCAATGTTTTTCCTGTCTCCTCCAAGCGTTTTTCGAAGATCCAAGGGTAACACCTCACTCCCCTCAACTCGTGCTTCAGGTTTGTACCTATATCGGGGTCCAAGACCCGTGTTTGCAGGCCACCAGAGCTGTAGCAGCTCCGGCCTTCTTCTTCGACAAGATCCGAGCTTCTCAAGCCGATCCTAGTGAACACGGGCCTCCAGCCCGTTTAGTTGAAACCCAAAGGCCCTCGGGCCATCCTCCTTGGGCCTCTGCCGAGCCCAACCCAAAACCAAACTTTTTATGTTTGTTTTAATTTTCTTTTCTGTTTCTGTTTTAAGTTAAAGGCCCTTTTGGGCCGTTCCTTTTAAGCCAGCGAAGGCCCTTGGCCTTAGGCCGGGCCGTTTCTCCCTAAGCCCAAACCCCTAAAAATCTAAACCCAAGTCCAAAACCTTAGATCCAAACCCAAACCCAAACCCAAACCGGGTTTGACCTGTTTGACCCTTTGACTGGGTCCGACCCGGACCCGTTGACTTAACCCGTTGACCATTGACTGTCAGTCAACGCTGACCGTTGACTTTGACCGTTGACCGGTCAACAGTCAACGTTGACTTTGACCGTTGACTTATTCTGATTTTCTTCGGAACTTCTCCTAAGCTAATTTCGACGTTCTGAACACATCTGTGAAATCCGTTTTCTGAAATTCTATCGTTTGGGCATAGTTTGAATAATTGCTTATTCTTGTGTTTAGGTGAAATTGATTGTAAGGAATCCGACTTTCCCGTTGAGGATGACCCTGCTGCTGTGAAGTACGGTGAGTGGACCACCTTCAAAAATAGCATGTTTTAAATTAAAGAATTGCATATGTTCTTAGCATGCCTTACGGATTTATTGATTTTGATGAATACTTTACAGGAAGTATGATGATTTGGATATGATTGATTATATACATATTTTGAACTAGTTTCATTATATCGTATTTTCTACGCAACCCTCATTCTGGTAGACTATCCGATGGATGACGATAGGATGCTAAGAATGTGTTTCAAATGCTTTTAGAACACCTCTTCGTAGTATGGGGGATGGATGAACTTATGCTACGAAGTTGTATTTTAGAAACTTATTTTGTGCGTACCTAGTGAACACCACGCCGCAAGGTGCGAGGACTTGTAGTTGGCAGAGGCCTGAAGAAATAATCCCTAGCGGAAGGCTGAGGGACCACGGAGTCTGGCATCGGGCCGGGAGAGAGAGTTATCTCATGGTGAAGGCCATAGAGATTTAGGTGCAGGCAATGGGCCGGAAGTTATTATTATTATTCGGTGATACTCATTAGCAGCACAACTTGTATTATGCTTCCTGATATGATTTCTGAGATTGATTTGCAGACAGATATATGAATGATTTTATAGCATGCTAGAGGGTTTGAAAAACCTATCACTTACTATGCTAGTAGTTTACATTTTAAACTGTGGGGGTTAGTATGTTCATAACTGTTTTCGTACTATGTATATATAACTTGGTCCACTCACCCTTGTTTTGCGCCCCCATTTAGATCCTGTGAACGAGGACTACAGCATATCATACGAGGCATTCCCCTACCAGTAACTGTGCACCTGTTTCTTACATCACATCTTGTAATAGTTCTTTTATTGTAATCTTTAGTTAGAACATGCTCTTTGTACTCTAGCCACATTCTAGAATACTGTTTATTTCTTGTAAACTTCTTATGTATATTTATGCATATTTTCTCCTAATCATTACTTTTGTAATTCATAAATGGCTTACGTCACCCTCGGGTGTCGGCCAGCACGTGTCTATCCTGATATTCTTCGAATAATCAGGGTCGGGGCGTGTCACACTTGACCAAGTTTCATTGATTCCAAATTCATAGCGACAATACAATACAAGACAAGATTTAAATCTTGCTCGTTTGTTTTATGCATTTTGGTTCGCATTTTTATTACAGTTTGAAACGCCATGAATTAATTGAGGTGGTGGTAAATCGTTGAACGCTTAAGTGGAGCTTAGACAGTGTTAGACGAAATTTTTTAGAACAACGATTTTTAGACCAAATGATCATGTGGAACCATAAACCGGATTTTGATCACATAATTTACCCAAATACCATTTCAACCATAACTACTTAGCAAAAAAACTTAAAATCTCTTTTACTATCTAAAAACGCTTATAAACAACAGTGCTTTCTACACGAACGGTTTTAACTTTCAAACCAACTAAGTGTTCTTTTTGAGTGGGAAAGCAGGCGAGAATTCAGACAAAGACAGATGCTTAGTTGCATATCAAATTGACAATAGAATAATAACAATAATAAAACCAAAAGGACAGAAAAAAAATAATGCGGATATAACCAGGTCAACGTGGCCTTATCTCAATCAAACACCACCCTAAAAATCCCTAGTCCACATAATCCTAGCCTGTATTTCTCGAGAAATTTTTCAATGTGCTGAAAATACACAGCAGAATACTAAGTATCATAGGTTAAAAATTTGTTTTTTTTTAAAAGTTTTAAATCAATTATAGTGTTCAGACTGTGTTCTCGACACACTGAAATATTTTCGTACACCTCATTCTTCTTGGGCTTTTTTTAAATATTTTATTTTTTTCATTTTGACCCACATTTTTAATTGACTTGAAAATTCTTGGTCTTCATTCCAACTCACATAGATTCACTAATATAATGATTAAGAATTAAGATTGGGGTTAGTGGATAACTTAAACACGAGTTTTGTCTTATGGTATTCGTAAGACGGTTGCCGTTTCAACCAGCAAACGGAATCTAAGACCAAGACGGCTTTTACACACTGTATCCAACTCATTCATATTCCTCCAAACGTTTGAAACATAACTGCTCACAATGCTCTAGTCACATTCATAAATATTTAATAATTACTGTCGTTTAGTACTACGGTTTAGTTATTCATCACTACTTGTAAGCAGAAAGTCATCCGTATCAAATTATTAGGTCTATTACGCAGTTGAGCTAAAACTTCTCACCGCTTCTATAAATATATTGTTGCATTCATAAGAAAAAAATAACTTATTATTTGTGGCGTTCGACTTTTAATTATGACTTGCACGATTGCGACGATATAGCTTATTATACAATCGAAAAAAGTTTTATTTTCAAATATCTTTCAAATTGTATATGATATGTCGTGTTCTGTTCTGTATATCGAATACACTAAAAGCTCTCTCGTCCATGTGGCTACGTTGTTAGTGAAATATTTTTTATTAAGTGCTTCCCGGGAAAAAAGTCCGGGAAATTATATCAGCCAATGAAGGTATGACACGTGTACCGGACTAGTGGCAACTCGTCTCCCTACTTAAATTGAGCGGGATAGAACGGGCCACAGAGGATCCGGAAACAAGAAGCCAAAAGCAGCTAGTGAAAAAAGCGCTTCGAGCGAAAAACTGCCGAGACGACGTCGTGGAATGTGGTCCGCGAGTGAAATGAAGGGGCACAGAAACGAACACGAAGCATGCAGAAGCAGCACTCGCACTCACACCCGTTTCGCTTCTCTATAAGCGCTTCCCCCGAGCTTTCAAAGCCTCGGTCTTCACCCTCCCTCTCTCTCTCTCTCTCAAAGCTTCGAACTTTCAAGATTTTTTCTGCGGATTGGATTGGATTCGGCTTCCTTCATGTCCGGCGAGGCTGAGCCGTCGTCGTCCGGGTTCGGCACCGACGTGCCTGCCGACGTCGAGGACTACATTTCGGTGAGTGTGAGTTTTTTTTCTGTTAATTTTGTTTGGCCTGTTTGGCTGCTGAGAAAATGAGGAGAATTTGAGTAATTTGTTGCTGGATTATGTTTATTTTTCCGATGGAAACGTGATTTTGTTAGTTATTTGATCGATGGAAGAACATGTGGGAGAAAAAAAATATATATATATATATATATATATTTTTTTTTTTTTTTAAATTGATATTTTTTAATAATTTAAAGCTGTGGGAGTGGAGGAAACAAGAAAATTTTAGCTGCAATGTACTTGGTAGATGTAATTTGGGAACTTAGTTCGGTGGAGAGATTGAAGTTTCTTGTGTTTTCCCGGCATTTTCATTGCCAACGAATTCGAAGAACGGAGTTTTCATCATTCATTGGATTCGAGTTTTGTTTGTAGTGTTTGGCTGCTGCGAAGATTTCATGGAAAAACAAATTGATTATTTTAGTTTGCTTGTTTTCATTCCTTTGTATCCAGTTGAATGAAGTATCATGTCAAATTCACATTCTTTTTTTCATTGGTTTATATAGCTGGTGCAATTGATTGGTTGTTTATTTTTTCGAACTTTTGAGCTAAATTTGAACTGCGGGACAATAGGCATGTTAAAGTTTTTGTATATTGGAGTGCAAGTGCTTAGAGCTAACGGAAGACATGACACAAAATCGAGCGCGGTGGCGTTCTAGGATTCATATAGCCACCCCACTTAGTGGAGATGAGATCTTCTGCACCCATTTTTGCATGTGGCCTCCCTGTGCCTTTGTTAATTGAACTAAACATAATTAATGTTAACTTGACAATAATTAAAATAATAAAAAATAAACCAAATTCTCAGCCAATTAACAAAGGCACAGGGAGGCCACAGGCAAAAATGGGTGCAGAAGATCTCATCTCCACTTAGTGGGATAAGACTTGGTGGTTGTTGCTTCAGGCAGTGCAATATTTGTAACAAAATAAAGAATAAAAGGCAATGTATTTTAAGCTCGAACAACATAATAAGGTTTTCTGATTTAGTTTGGTGGAGTTCCTAATTTTTGTAAGTCAAGTCAAGAGTATATGAATTTGAGTTTCGTTGTCATTGTTTTTGCTAGTTTTTTTACTTCTATAAATTTTCCGAAACCAATGCAAGAGTTAAGTTTTGATAAGTGAGAAATTTTTTTTCCGTTGACACTTTTAGACAGTGCTTGTGAATCTGATGGTATCGCAATGTCTGAAATGCAGGCTAATGAAGGAGAGCCATCATTGCCCTGGGACATATTTGGTCACGTTTTTGATCTTGTGAAGAATGGAAATCAGGCATTTCGAGAGAATCGCTTTGAGGAGGTGATATTTTAGCATCAATCACTTTCATTCTGAGTGTGTACATTATCTTCTTTTGCGAGCTTCTAAATTTTAAAATCCACACGATATGGTTTATTAGTGTTCTTAATTTGTTGCAACTATCCTAGGAAACCTTGTCTTTGGAGTTACCTACTAAGTGTTACCCAACTATTTGAGTTGTGAGGACTGATATGAGGGATGACTATAATCTTCTGCCATTGTATTTGTGGATTTCCTTAGATGACCAAGGCTTTTAGTAACCTTAGTTTTATTGGAAATGGTGATTGTGATCAGGTAGATGTCGTTGATATGAGATTCTTAGAGGAGTATACGGGAAGCAGAGAGTCAGTGTTTATTGATTATATTCCTTAAGAGGTAATTATATGCTGTACTAGTTTTGACAAAAGAAGACATGGTATTGCAACCAATGTCGTTCTTCCATCAACTGAAGGGACATGTAACTTTTGGTTTTTAAACCTTTTTGTTTTGGTGGTTTCCTTCTTGCTCTGTTCAGTGTTAAGGGGCACCAAGGGTTATCAGTTTGGGAAGGATTATTGTAGTACTGTTATTGTGGTTGTCGTTATTATCATCGGAGTATTCCTTGATACTGTGTTGCCACTATTGGCATGCTTATTACTTTAGGAAATAAAAAATGTTACAATCAAATGATACATTTTTCTTGGTGACTGGAATTATCATTAGCTCTTTATCATTCTGCTTAATATTTTGTGTAATTTCATGAGTTTTAAGTTTTAGACTGAAATTTTTTCGGTTAGCTTCTCTGTATTCTTGTTTTTCCATTGCTGATTAATCAAGTTCATATACTCAGGCAATTAATTGTTACTCCAGAGCCAATAACATTAAACCATGTGATCCAATTATTCTTGCCAACCGAAGTGCTGCTTACATCAGGTTAATTTTATATATTATATTCTTTTACCTTAATTTTTATGCCATTCACTGTCTAGGCTATGCTTTTCTCAAGCATCTTCGAGATGAATTTTGCTAATTTGGTACACTGTTTGTAATATGTTTTGTTAACCTTATTTCAAGCAGGATCAGTAAATTCCTTAAACACATACCAGCATCGGCTTCTGAATATAGAGCACGGACTGGATTGGATCCCACAACACATGCTGAAGTATGTCTTATTGGTTCACTGTTTATGTGTTAGGAAACAGTGTCTTTTTCAACCAGATAGCCGTTGGCTACATTCTAAAGAACTTAAAAAATCTTCAGCTTGCGTTAAAGGATGCAGAGAAGTTAGTCAACCTTCAAAGTAATTCAGAAAAAGCGTACATATTAAAGGCCGAAACTCTCATTTTGGTGAGAAAGTGTTGCTATTTATTTTACCTTTATACTTTTCTTAAGAGGAAGAGGCACCCAGGGATTAATTACTTGTAAATTGGTCATGCTGTGTAGCTCCTTTTCATAATTTTTGTCATATTGGATATGAGGTTACAACTATTTATTATTATTTTTCTCTGCAATGATTAGTTTCCCCCTTGCACCTTTTTACTTGTGACTGATTAGTTTGCATTCATTTGAATTGGCAGTTGGAGAAATATGAAATGGCCTGTGATGTTATTCTTTCGGGTCTTCAGGTTGATCCTTTTAGGTAATATACAACACTATTCATTTTCCCGATTACTAAATAAATGGATATAACATATTATATGTTATTCAAACCCACTGGCTGTACGAGATTCTGTTTGTGAATTTCTAATTTGTTTTTATGTGGTATTCTGTAGCAATTATCTTCAGGAATCTTTCCAGAATTTAGAGAAAATACGAGCTAATTTCACAGGGAGGAGAAGCCATAGAAAAGCAGAACGCAGTGATGACTTTGATTGCACACTGTGCTTAAAATTACTATACGAACCTGTCACAACTCCTTGTGGGCATTCCTTTTGTCGTTCATGCCTATTTCAGTCAATGGATCGAGGTGAGTGTTTTGCTGGTATTGTTCTATTTAATTGAGCTTGTATATATCTTCTTTTCTCTTCTTCTTTCTCTGACTTATGTTAATTATCTTAGGTAACAAATGTCCTTTGTGCCGAACAGTTCTTTTCATTAGTCCTAGAACGTGTGCAATCAGGTAAATTGCTGATTTATAATATTTGAATGACTTGTATCATTTGACATCAGAATTATTGCTTTATGGTTTTTTGTACCCATGTTTTTTTTTTTTTTTTAATTGGGGAATGGCTGAACATCCTGGCTACGGTTCAGGATTTCACCTTGTATAGTATTGAGTCTGGCATTGTGTCTAATACAGGGCATAACAATTAGTAAATTTATATTCCAGATTGTCCAACAATTAGTAAATTTATGTTCCAGATTGTCCAATAAACAAAAAAATAATTCAAGTACTATGAAATTAATAATTTGTCAATCTGTATCTAGAAAATCATTTTGTTGGAGCAGTTCAAATTGTTATGTTCATCATGCAATGTTTTATTTTCATTTTTGCCAGTGTTACACTCAATGACATTATACAAAAGAACTTCCCAGAAGAATTTGCCGAAAGGAAGTTAGAGAATGACCAAGTGACAAAGTTTGGTGTTGATTTGATGCCTCTCTTTGTAATGGATGTTGTCCTCCCATTCCAGAAATTTCCACTGCACATTTTTGAACCGCGATATAGACTTATGGTAAGTTGCGTAGCAATTTATAGTTTTCACATATGACATTCATAAAATATTGACATAGAGGTACATTTTATGCAAAAGAACTACGTTGACAAACTTATCTGGCAAAGTTTTTGTTTATCGACTTGGTACATTTGTATGGTCCATGTGTTTGTATAGAATAATTATAGATTTTGTTTTTAACTAACTTGTTACTTAAACAACAGGTAAGGAGGATAATGGAAGGCAATCGTCGGATGGGAATGGTAGATTATTGTCACTGGTCCTTTTCTTTCCTTTTCAACATTTTGTACCTATATGAAGTTTGATACAAAGTATAACTTTCACTGACTCTTGCTTTCTTGTATTTTATAGGTTATCATTGATTCTTCAACAGGTTCAATAGCTGATTTTGCTTGCGAAGTGGAAATTACCGAGTATGTCTTTCGTCATCCTTCTTTCCTTCTTAAGTTTATATCATGCAGAATGTCATTTGTAAACTCCACTATGAATGTTGCCTCTTAATACTTCTATTTCATAGATTTTTTTCCTTATTAACTATTTTACTAATTACTATCTATGTAGGTGTGAGCCACTTCCAGATGGGCGTTTTTATTTAGAGGTTAGATACTAGTGCCGTTTTACTTAAACTGAATGCCTAAAACTGATCTACTTTTCATTTAACGAACGATTATTCTTTATGTTTCATGGCATACTGTATTTTGTGATTTTCTTTTTCATAGAGCCAGTCATATATTTATAACAATAAAATTTCAAGCAGATTGAAAGTCGGCGAAGGTTTCGCATAATTCGATCTTGGGACCAAGATGGGTGAGTTGTCTAGCTATTCATTCAGTCTCCAGTAACTGTTCTTGGCATCTTGCTAAATATATTTGTCATTTTAATGTGCTTCTCAGGTACCGTGTTGCAGAGATTGAATGGGTACAAGACATTCCACCAGAAGGGTCTGAAGCGAGAGAAGAAGTAAGTTTATGATAATTTGGTTTCTCGAAATGGGAAGATGGACGATAATGTCGTTCCTTGTTTTCCTGTCATTTTGGTTGTGCATAGTGGTTTAACTTCTATATCTGTACAGTTGCAGGAATTGGCAAGAAATACAGCAGAATATGCTCGATCATGGATAGCGCGGGGTAAAAGAGCAGCACGTCAAGGTAAAATGCTCAGGGATGACGTATAGTCTTTTTCGAGAGTTACAAGTGATACCAGTGCCCATGAAAATGGTTTCTGCCCCTATTTTTATGTTGGTATCCCATGTTCCACTTTTAATGTATGACCGTCTCCTTGCAGATCGAAGACGACTTGAGAGACTTCTCGGTGTGGAAGCGATGATGCCTTCACTACTAGATCCTGAACGCTTCAGCTTTTGGGTAACCTAACTTTCTGTTCATTTACCGTTAGTAAATTGAGGGCAGGATCATGTTACTAACGCCATTAATGTATGATTGGACGCAGCTTGCTTCCTTATCAAACCGGCGTCCTCATGAAAGGTTGGATCTTCTACGCTTGCGAGATACAAAAGAGGTATTTTACTCTTCTCCCGTCTTTGCATTAGCGATTTCATGGACACGTAAGGCCTACCGATGAATTATACTTCTCAACAAAAGCATGCTATTTGAGATCTCATTTAGAATAAGTTCATACGTCAACGCCATGGCGTATGAACTACAGAGCTGCGAAGCTCTGTTGTTTGTGTCGTTAGGTGGTTTCTTATCATTTTTCGGTCCGCAGAGAATACACCGGGGACTGATATATCTTCGAGCGGAAGAGCAGGGTTGTCAAGTGCAATGAGGGAAAGCTGTAATTGGGTTTAGTTCATATGAATACAGTTTAGAAGTTAAATTGTTATACAAGCAAAACTACATACTCTGAAAATTCAGCATTCTTTGATCCACAAAATGTTGGTGGATCCCTTGTTTTTTGTTGTAACATTGGGTTTAACCCGTTTAATAATTACCATAAATAAAATCAAGTTTCTAAAATTTTGAATTTATAAATTTTTCTTTAATAGTCTGTATTACTTAGCAGTACGGAAATTAACAATCAACATTGAATTGACGACATACCACATTTCTTAATGTGCCAATCTAATGGATAAAAAATCGAGAGAAATGCTAAGGAGACTCAAAAGTGGGACTCTGTATGAACTCTCTACTATCTAACAATTTAATATCAATTCTTGTGCCAACATTATAAAATAAGGAAAACTAATGAAAAAGGCTTGAAAACTTTGAGTTTTAACGACAATGACAAAATAAAGGGTAAAGTGAATAGTACCAAGTTTGACTTTTTAGTGTAAAAATGTGATTTTTCGTTAAAGTGAACAGTATCATGGGCTTTTCGTTAAAACTCCCTATAAAATATTGTACCAAAAACATGAGGTGACAGAGTTTATGAAGATTCTCACTTTTGAGAGTCTCTTTACATTTCTTGAAAAGCCGATCAACCTTTTTCATTGTACAAAGTTGAAGAGTTGACTCTTAATTACATTTCTCGAAAAGCAACGTTGGCCTGCATTTTAAGAGCAACTCCACCGTTGTGGATAGCCAGGTAGACCCGGGAGGTTTTCAATCCAATTGCCTCCCCTCCTTGCTCCAACCCATGCAGACGATTGGGCTGAAGGTGGCCCAAGTGAGAGGGCGGGCTCGAATCGCAGGCCCGAGTGTCTTAGGGCAAGCTAATGCAAGGACGTAAGCCACATTATAAAATTAATAAAAAATGTAAAAAATTAATATAAAAGCAATAAAAAATGTAAACAATTAATAAAAATTTCAAAAAAAAAATTAAAAATTAAAAAAAAAAAGATTTAATTTTTCTATAAGTATCTTATCATTATCTTCCACCTTACACCACAATTTTATATTTTCTCAAATACTTTGGATTGTAATTTCTTATTTAATGAAAAGTGGTACAACGAGACCGATTAAAAATCATATCCGAAATTTGAAATAAAATTATTTTTTTATTATTTTATAAAATAAAAAAATACTAATATTTTATTACATATTGCCATGACTATTTAGTTTAGAGGTGGAGATGCAAAAGATAATTACTGTTCGTTAAAGATAATTTTTGTTCACTGACGGGGATTCAATAGACAATTGCCCTGGGGGCCCTTTCTACACTGGAGCTGCTCTAATATGTTTATTTGCTGACTTCTTCGAAGCCGTCCATCTCTGTCCTCATACTATTGGTTTGTTCCTCTTAAACGTGATTTACTATTCATATAATTATCGACATGGGAAACACTCATGCGTGGTTTGGTTTGCCTGCAATCTCTAGTGTGCATGCACCAATTCTAGAGTAACTAAAATGCTTTTTGAGAGTAAAAATACATTTCAACAAAAGAAAGTTAGAAGTGATTTTTTTGATATTGGAAGCATTTTCTAGATAAGCGTATGTCAAAATGCTTCTTCCCAAGTACTTTCATGTGCTTTCTATGAAGTACTTGGACTTTTAATAAAAATTTCAATGCGTTTCGTAACGAAAGAATTTATAACGTAAGTGTTTGTGAGCAGAAGTGCTTCTTACGTGAACAATTTTAAACGAGTCTTAAGTAGTCATTTTTATTGTATTTATTTCACAATTTGGCATGCATAACTAGTTACTGTTGCATAAAAAGTTGCGCCTTGCATGCAAAGGAGCCGAACAATGTTCGATATGTTTGAAACGACGTCGCAGCGTCATAATTTTGTGTTAAGGATTAGATTTGGATTAGTAAGGTGATTAGTGATAAGATTACAAATGTGTATATATTTATAGGGGTTTGAGGGCTCAACGCATAGCTCGCTGTCCCTCTCCATTTCTTTTACCAAGTCTCTCATGCATCACACAAACTCAAACAAACAAAAACAGCAACAGAAACAAACATCTCTGCACGTTTTCTTCCTCCAACAACTTCATCACTTCTGATCTAATCTTTATCTTCTCTTTTCTGTTTCCTCCAACTGTTTAACCATTTTTATACATTCGAAAACCGCCCGAAAACCACGTATACCTCCTCCCTCACCACCCCCATTGTTCTTGAGTTAACCTTGCTGCATTTTGGTTTTGTGTCCAATCCAATCCGATCCCATTACTATGATCAACACCTCCATTGCCACCACCGCCGCCATTGCCTCGTCGTTGCTGCCTCCTCCTTAATTAAACCCCGCTAGAAAACATCGACGATGGGGAGAAAGATCAATGGGGCATCATCACCAATGCCTCGGCCTTTCTTCTCCCTATCCCTTCCTTTCCTTCTCCTATTCACGTCCACCTTCAACCTCGCCAACTTTGTTTCGGCCAAAGGTCACGAATCTTCTCCTTCTTCTCCTCCTCCTCCTCCTACTGCCACATTCTCTCCCTCCGATAGCTTTCTCATCGATTGTGGCTCGTCCCAACAAACCAAGCTTGACGATGGCAGGACATTCAAATCAGACCGTGACACGGCTAGTCTTTTGTCCACAACCGAAGATGTCCAAACTTCAGTTGATTCAATCACTGCCAATGCCTCTTCCTCTATACCACCTTCCTCTCAACCTTTGTATCGCACTGCGCGAATCTTCTCCGAAAAATCCACCTACTCTTTCTACATTAACAAACCGGGGCAGCATTGGGTCAGGCTTTACTTCTATCCACTTCCACACAACACATATAATCTGACGAGCGCGGTTTTTTCAGTGAACACGGATAAGTATGTTCTCTTGCATGACTTCTCCGTGACAGACAATACGACGTTGGTGTTTAAAGAGTACATTCTCAATGTCACGGAAAACAGATTTTCGCTACATTTCGATCCCAAGAAGAAATCGTGTGCGTTTGTTAATGCTATTGAGGTTGTCTCTGCCCCTGACACTATGTTCAACAATTCAGCTACATCCGTTTCTCCGGTTGGAGACTTCAACAGCTTGTCTAATTACGCTTTTCAAGTTCGTTACCGCGTAAATGTTGGAGGGCAGTTGATATCTCCAGGAAACGACACATTGTCAAGGACTTGGGAGCCTGATAGTGCATACAACGCATTTCCACAAGGAGCTAAAAACGCGTCTGTGGCTACGAAAGCCATCAAGTATCCACAGAGTGGCGCTTCTCCATTGATTGCCCCGAATTGGGTTTACTCAACTGCTCAACACATGCGAGACTCTGCTACGAGCCAGCAGAATTTCAACCTCACTTGGAAGTTGAATGTCGAAGAAGAGTTTTCGTATTTGATTAGGCTGCATTTTGCTGACATTGTGAGTAAAACCCTTAACGATTTGTACTTCAATGTCTACATAAACGGGATGATGGCCGCGTCCAACCTTGACCTTTCCTCACTCACCGGCGCGCTCTCCACTGCGTATTACAAAGATTTCGTGCTCAATGCCACGGCGGTGTCAAGCGAAAATAGTACCATCAGAATTCAGGTTGGTCCCGGAACTTCTGGGTCAGGCTCTCAGGATGCACTTCTTAATGGATTGGAGATACTAAAGATGAACAACGTTGCGGATAGCCTGGATGGTCTTTTCGGGGTTGATGGGTCGTACAAGGGGCCGGGAAGAGTAAGCACGGTGAAGAAGATAGTTGCCGGCATTGGTTTGGCAATGGGAATGACGGCAATGTTGTTAGTTGTTGTAGTTGTTGTCCGGTGGAGGAAAAGACCTCAAGGCTGGGAAAAGCGAAACAGCTTTTCGTCGTGGTTGCTTCCTCTCCATTCGAGCCAATCTAGCTTCTTCTCCAGCAAGAACAGCTCTCGAAAATCAAGCGTCTTTGGGTCGCACAAGAGCAAAAGCGGTTACTCAGGCTACTTCTCATCCTATGGAAGGTCCTTCACCTTCGCTCAGTTACAAAATGCAACACAAAACTTTGATGACAAGGTAGTGATTGGCGTTGGTGGGTTTGGAAAAGTGTACCTTGGGGAGTTGGAAGATGGCACAAAGCTCGCGATCAAACGAGGGAATCCAAATTCGGAGCAAGGCATTAACGAATTCAGAACGGAAATGGACATGCTCTCCAAGCTGCGCCATCGCCATCTTGTTTCCCTGATTGGATTTTGTGATGAGAATAATGAAATGATCCTTGTGTATGAGTACATGGCGAATGGACCGCTTCGCGACCACCTCTATGGCTCGAACCAGCCTCCACTGTCATGGAAACAAAGGCTTGAGGTTTGCATTGGCGCTGCTCGCGGTTTACATTACCTGCACACTGGTGCCGCACAAGGTATCATACATCGTGACGTAAAGACAACAAACATTCTCCTCGATGAGAATTTTGTAGCAAAAGTTTCGGATTTTGGCTTGTCAAAAGCTGCGCCTACGCTGGAACAAACCCATGTCAGCACAGCCGTCAAGGGTAGTTTTGGTTATCTTGATCCGGAGTACTTCAGAAGGCAACAGCTAACTGAGAAATCCGATGTCTATTCTTTTGGTGTGGTGCTTTTCGAGGCGCTATGCGCAAGGCCTGTCATAAACCCGGCGCTGCCAAGAGAGCAGGTGAGCTTGGCTGAGTGGGCAATGCAGTGGCACAGAAAAGGCATGATCGAGAAGATAATCGATCCTCATATCGCTAGCTCAGTTGACTCTGGTTCGCTGAAGAAGTTCGTAGAAGCTGCAGAGAAGTGCCTTGCTGAATACGGCGTAGATAGGCCTAACATGGGAGATGTATTGTGGAACTTGGAGTATGCTTTGCAGCTTCAAGAGGCCGCCTCGCAGATTGATCCGCCGGAAGATAAAACTTCCAGTCTTATTTCTTTGGACAAAGCAAGCGAAAACGGATCAAAGGAAGGCTCTGCTGTTGGAGCGAGTGATGATTCTGAAGTGACAATTGGTTCTCCTGCGTTTGCTAAAAAAGGGAACATTCAGGGGAGGTGAAATTCGCCCTAGTCCCGATTTTCTTCTCGCACTTCTGGTTCCTATGGGTTCGAGTTCCTTGCTCCGCTTTAGCAGTATGACGAGCATCGACACGAATTGAAGTAAAAATGGCGTTGATTGAACTGTTAGTTCACAGTTTGGGAAAAAAGCTTCTTAGATAGGTCTCTCTTTCTTGGTTTTTAACAACTCAGTAAGATGTTAGTGATTGCCTGCTAAGTTGTCCAAGCAGTTTGTTTTGAACTTTATCAATCTATAGAATTATCTATATGTTTTGAGCTTTAATATCATATCTGTGACTGCGAACTGTCGAGGACTCGAACGCAAACACCGTGATCTTTCCGGGAAAATTAAACTGCATCGTAACGAAAAATTAAACGAGGATGAACTCATGAGCTTAAACTTTTAATTAATACTAAAATCTGTTAATACATATGCACATAAAGAGCCCCAAATCAATTATACACGATATTTCAACTGGGTTCATAAACAATGAACTAAAATGCAAGCAAACTAACAAAACTCTCTGACTTTCATACATAAAGAATATTGTGCATCAAAGCTTCTCCGGTATATGTTCGAAACTCCAAAGCTCGGGTGCCAAACTTGTTTTCTCCACTCAAAATTGTTTGCAGAACTCAAACTTGTGCCGGCGGCATTTCCGTTATACGTGCTTCAACTTGAGATGTGTCCTCTCTCCTCAGCGATGACTGGAGCATCGGAGTGCCATTGCAAGTCTACCGCGCAATGTTTCGCAGCTCTGTTATTAGGCTGTCAATCCTAATTTCACGAATTCAGTAACAACCTAGCAGCTAAAGATGTTATATTTCTCTATTCAATTAGCCAGTTTCGAAGCGAGAGCTTTATGCCGAGCTACCAGAACTTCGTTCATCTGCGCGATTTGGTGCAGCAGTTTATTGATTTTCTGCAGATTCATCAACTCAAACAATTCGGTACACAGACAAAGGCTACATTGACGGTAACAAACAAGATATCTGCTTCAAGCAATCACACCAACAAGAAATAAAAGGAAGCTCGAAAATCGCTTCCGGCATAAAGTTTTCAGCACCCACATTGGCATTCCATCGAACACATAAAAGGCAATCAAATTTGGAGCAATGCATCAAACACTTGGTAGGCAACATCTAAATTCAAGCCATTGGATGATAAACTAACCTCGTCTTTCTCTTTGCGGATCAATTTCAAATGATTCCGATACCGCCTTTGCCGAACCCGCAAGAACAGGGACCATAACACGAACACCACAGCCGCCATTCCCGCGCCAGAGGCAAAGCTCCAAACTTTATCGAAACCAGATGAGGAAGCCATAGCAGAAACCTTGGAACGCAGTAACCCAAAGCCAATTCCTACCCAGGTGGTGATTTCGCCGGGTTTTCGGACCAGGGTATCGGACGGAAGCGGCGAAAGCGGGCCCGATTCATCGGAATCGGAAGGTGAGAATGACGACAGCGACAACGACGACGAAGATGACCGCGACGGAGATGACGGCGGCGGCGATAACGGGTCCGGGTGCTTTTGATCGGGTTGTGATGGATGGTGGAGATTTTCGTGATTGATTGGAGGGAAGACGGAGGAGTCAGTATTGGGTGAGGGAGTGTCTCTGATGGCGACCATGGACCATTCTTTGTGTTGGGTTTCGGGGATACGTTTGAATTCGAATCCCGCTGAATCGAAGTGCTCGCCCGCCATTTTAAAGCCGGCTAAAAAGCTCGAAAAAACTCCATGGAAGCCCACTGGATCGCCGCCGTGTCTTCGAATGGTGGTGATATCAGCTAATCAAGGAAAACTAACGATAACGGCCTCAATATCTAAATTTTAACAAAAGTACTCGTAATTTTTTTTGGTATGATATTGTTTATTTTATCGAAAAATTACATTTTAAAATTAAAAAATCAATTCTGATACTATTTATTTTGTCGTTATCGTTAAACTCAAAGTTTTCAAATCATTTTCATTAATTTATTTATTTATTTAATAGTTACGACAAAATTCAAATAAAAATCAGCCTAATAAAACTGGCCCATCGTTGAAAATTTAAAAGTGAAAAAGGAAGGTCTTGAAATGTTAAAAAATTCTTGGGTGTTCCAAAGTATTTCGTTTTTTTTTTTTTTTGTTCATTTCTGGTGAAGGATGAGTAGCAACTTTGTAGAAGGACAGAAATAGTGCCAAATGACATACAAATTATTTATGATTCCGTCAACAGATTTGGCTCTCCCTTCCCAAACCTGGATGCAGCTTTCTGTTCTCCATACATATCATGGCTCAATGCTCATGGATTCATTTGATCGAGGGGCGACAAGGCTGTGTGGCTACTCCGACGATTTGGTCAAGTTCTTCTTGGACGATGGCGGGGAAATCATCCCGCTAGCCGCGATATCTCGTGGAAGCAATGCCGGAGTCAGCATGAGGTCATTAGTTGTCTTAGACCCTAGTAACTCCAAAAAACTCATGTATATTTGTCTGTATATTGTATTTGATCCTGATAAACAGTTAAGACAAACTAAATTACAACTTCCTCCTCCTACTTCTTATATTTTCTTCTATCATATTTGTCTTCTTTTTTCTCTCTTCTTACATGAAATACTTTAGTTGAAAAACCTTCCCAATCTTCAGCGTTACTCTAGTGTCTTGTATCCGCCCTCGACAAGCCTATACAAATAATAGTAGTTGTCTATATATGTTAACATAAACTGCAGCATGTGTTGACAGGAATTGGCAAGTTCCGACTAGGTGCTCGACGAAATGGCCCAATAAAGTTTTTTTTATTGATATTATGATCTTATTATTTGAAAATTCTGGCTACACCACTATGCAGAAGCAGCCGTTTTTGACAAGGACCATCTAACTCTCGCTGTGGTCCACTGAGCTTACCTCTTCGTTGTTTGTCTTTGAATTTTCGTAACAGATTACCTTCAATTTTCTTTGCAGGATGTTAAATGTCTGTATAAAGTTTATGTGGATTATTAATTAGTTTTGAATTATCGAATAATTATGGTTTCTTGAGTGCATGTAAACATATTTACCGGGCGCAACCCGCCTGCGATTGGTACGATTTCGAGTCTGCATGCTTTGTTGTTATTGTCCAACTTTCACTGCCATTCAATTTGAAAACAATTTGTAGTTTTAGAAAATGATGAACGTAACTAAATTACTTAGCACTTATTCGTTGATCATCTGAAAGCTTAAATTTTCTCAAGACCTTAAACATTCAGAAACAAAGTACAAGCAATGCCAGATAATCCATGGTTGATGCTCGGGAGGAAATCTCAGAAACTTCGGAATACTTTCCGAAATACTTTCCAAAATACTTCGGAGCAGAGCATCGCGCCGTAGAGTTGAGGACAACCGAACGCGATGCTCAATGCAACAACTAAACCTTGAAGTGGCACAACATATCACAACAAGGCATCTCTCTTGACAGAAAAACTCCAGAGCTAGTTACCTCAAGAATTCAACAACTGTTGCTTCCAAGTTAACTTCCAAGTCCTCACTACTAACCTAAGTTGACAAACCCTAGACCGAAAATATGCTTATGATGGATGCACTTACAAGGAGAACATATAGCGGAAATTCTATTGTCCTGTACACCGGATCATACTAGAAAATCTCGAACAAATAGTATTCAAAATAACTTGGGACAACAAGAACATGGGAAAGTATACCGCGGTCGATAAGTGAATTTCCTTCTTTAAGGCTTACTAGAACACAGTACAAAATGATATCAAGATTGTAAAAGAATTCTGTTCTATCGTTCTTGAAAGTTGGAAACAAGTAGAAAGACAACTGAACAGACGAAACACAAAGTAAACGTGAACTGTAATCGAGTTTAAAATCTTCTTCTGTAACTGATGTATTACATCATTACCTACCAAATAATCAAACATTCGAGGTGACGAGGTTGACTTACTCACTAGCTGTGTGATCCGCTGCCCCCTTGCACTGGATGCCGCCGAATATCAAACTGATCAACAAACTCTAGAGGGGCTGCCGTCTCGTTCCTGATCCTCTTGATCTTAGGGCTCAATAAACCCCTGTGCCTAAACCCATACAGCTTAAGCACCTGGTTATCTGCAAAATTAAACGCCCTCTCCATGCTGCTCAAGCACCTCTCCACCGGGTAATCCCCGTAACTTCCACAGGGCTTGCAACCCACGAAATGGGTCACAAACGGCCACCTCTCATCACCCAAACCCGGATGATACTTCTCGATCATCTCCTCATACCGATCCACCAATCCAGCCCAGTAACCGTGCAAATAGTACGAATTCTCAACATACACCTTCTCCATCCACTGATCCTTCTGCGAAAGCAACAAGTATATCAACGCAGACTGATCATCCGCCTCAAACGCCGGTCTCCCCTTCAAATTAGCAGTCAAAATCTTCCCGGCCTCCTCCCTTATCGGACCCTTAGGACCCATCGGAGCCCAAACATCGAGCAAATCCAAAGACCACTGGCAATTCCTAAACAGAAAACTCCCGGTATTCAGCGCAATCCACGACTTCTGATCAAACAACAAATCGGGGTACCCATGAATCACAAGATTATGACTATCATACTTGGACAGCGGAATCTCAAACACCATGTCGGTAAACAATGCATCACTATCCATCCACCAAATCCACTCAACCTCCGGATGCGAAAGCATCAGCCTCCGAATCAACGGCAATTTCGCCCAATACCCGGCGAGTTCCTTATCCAAATGAGCTAAATTATACACAATTTCAATCCCATGAAGTCTACAGTAATCGATTTTGTTCTTAATTACCTTCAACAAGTAATGATCCCCAATTGGGTTATCACAAGGCTTAGGGGGAGACCCAGTAACAAGAAGAACACGGGGCTTACCGTTGACCAAGCTCGGAAAATCCGGATTCAACCGGAGCCAATCCTTCCGCTCCTTGTCCCAATTCGCGATCTTGGGTCCGAGCGTGTACGTGACGTTGGGGTTGATCTCGGTCTCGGTCAGCTCGTCCGGATCGTTGGGGTCGGAATCGGACCGGATCTCGGCGAGGATCCGGTTCGTCTCTTCGATCAAATTCTGGTTGACGGCGTCGGCCTCGGAGCTTCCGAGGTTGCCGACGCCGATCGTGCCGCGGAGGACGAGGATGGTGACGAAGCCGCAGAGTATGGTGATTTTGATGTTGTTGAGTGTCTTCTGGATCTGCCGTCCACGTGGCAGGGCTCCGTAAGCGCGGCCCGCACGGCCGTTGGCAGAGGTTCCAGTGGTGGTGGTCGTCGGAAGCCCGCCCGAGCTGGTACGCTTCTGGGCTGCGAAAGGACTGTCTTGCCCCATATCCAATCGCCTTGTGGGTCGAGTGTGATTGGTGTTTTATGGGGGTGTATTTGTAAATTTGATGGGGAGGTTACCGGGGTGTGAGGAGGTGTAAAACCCTGGAGGGAGAGACTGAGGGGGGCATGGCGGAGGAAGGATTTGAGATTATTGGAAAAATGGGGGAAATGTAAGGACATGTGTCCAACATCCACTGTCGTGGGGCTTTATGTCTTTTAAATTTTATTGTCTGATTTGGATTTCGAAGTTTCTTTTAAAGAGTAAATTGTAGCAATGGTCCTTCAACTTTAATCAAATTAGAGCAATAGTCCTTCAACTAAAAATCCATTATCATTGGTCCCTCAACTTATCAAAATGTGTAGCTATAGTCATTTTCATCAATTTAGTCAAAATAAATTATGTTGGAATAACCATTTATATAATTAGGATCAGTCAACTCATCAAAGTGTGTAATTATGATCATTTTCGTCAACTATGTCAAATTTTTTGTCAAAACGAGTTATGTTGGAAGGATCATTGCTACAATTGGGTTAAAGTTAATGAATCATTTCTCCAGTTGAATTAAAGTTGAGGGACCAATGATAATGAATTTTTAGTTGAGGGACCAGCTAGTAATGGATTTTTAGTTGGGGGACTATTGCTCCAATTGAGTTAAAGTTCAGGGACCATAGCTACAATTTACTCTTCTTTTAAATATTTTTTTTTCTTTCAAACAAACGATATTTTTTTACACTATGATTCGTTTTAGTAGTGTACATACAAATTCGGGATCTGTGTCCTTCGAAAACTACAGACCAAGTAATCTTAGCCGTTTAATTTTGATCCTACGGTCTGAAATTTTTCTTTCCCTTCCTTTTCCTCTCGTGCAGATTCCATTCCTTTTCCTCTTGAAAATCGAAGATGGAGAAGAACTTTTGGGTCTCGCACATTGGAAATTCATCGACACCTCCAATGCCGACTTAGAGGAAAAATGCCACCATTGCTCCGATTTCGATTAAACGGATAAAGACGAATTTGTTGGTGGTCAATTCGAGCCACGCTCACCATCAACGCAAGTGATAACGAGAGGAAGACAGGCCTGCTGGTTGCAAGGTCAAGGATTATTAGGTCCGCGCTGATTGCGAGCAAAAAGGATCCTTACTCGAGGGTCCCGAAAATTAAGAGTAAATTCATCGGGAAAGAATCCTTATTCCTTACCCTCCCTAAATTTTTGGAGTAAGATTTTCTCCCCTCCTATTTCCGTATCATTCATTCCCCTTCTCTCGCATTTTACTTTTTGTCTTATTGTGTCTATATAAAAAAAATCAATATAAAATGCTGACGTGATTTAAGCGTAATCGTTCAAGTAGGAATGAAAGAAAGATGAGAGAGATTAGGAGAAGAGAGAAGTAGTGTCGGACGAGATCCCATCTCAGCAGTCATGTCAGTGTCTTCATCCTCATGGACCATGTGCCATGTTTCAACTTACTGATCTTAGCAGGCTTTTGGGACTGCACAAAATTATCCTTCTGTTGAAAAAGATCATAATCACACCCTCGTGGATGTCAGTTTAAAAATCCAACTGTTCATTTGAATTTAATTCACTAGGTTTACATTGAGGGATGGGGATTGTCTGCCCTCCCAAAATCATTCCCTTCCCATCCTTTTATTTTTTGTGTGGTCACGGTTAAATTAAGTCAATATTTTATATTAATTTTTTTTTATAAAGATAATAAAACAAAAATATAAAATGATATAAAATGTTGACGTGACTTAACCGTAACAGCACAAAGAAGAGGGGATGGGAAGGGGATGGTATTAGGAGGGCAGACAATCTGCCTCCTACATTGAGAGAATCTTGTATGCAACTAAATTTTAGTCACGGTAATGTTATTGTTAAATAATGTGTCGCGTGTTAAAAATGAAAACAATCTGTAAAATGGATGCTTGTTCTATAGTAAATTAAGTGCATAAAAGAATCTATTGTTTGTGCAACGATACAAGGTGCAAGGGTAGAGAGGTTACCTTAAGCCATCTAAGGCTCGTTTGACTCTTAAACAAGGTTTGGAATGACCCTTTTGGCACTTAAAGTGATGCACACATTTGGTCGAAGTTGAAGTGAATCGGATGGAAACTTTGATTTGGACTGAGATTGGCGGCGAGCTTAACTACAAGGGTACATAAACAGACACCACATACGACTTTGTGCAATTTAGTCTTTTGATTTAAATATAAGCCAACAAGATTCTTTCCCCATTTTTTTTGTTTATGAGGATCTTGAGAATCTATGAATCGTGTCTATTAATCGTACATCGTGCGATCAATTTTTGACAAGCACTGTTTATGTTTATTTTTAAATAAAAATATTTAAAATGATTTCTGACTGCACGATGTATAATGAACGAACATGGTTCACAAATCCTCATAATCCTCACAAAAAACATAAGTAGAGCAGCCCAAAGAATCTAATAAAAGTGCAATCTTGCAGAAGTGCTCTGAGTTAGGTGGAAAGAAGTGGAATTTGGATTCAACCAACTAAATAAAGGGTTAATATTAATTCAGATAAATCAATCTTACTCAATGCGGTGAGTTATCAGAGTTTACAAACATGACAAAAATTTGAAGATAGTGAAAGAAAGCAAATTTTGATTATATTCCTTAAGAGGTAATTATATGCTGTAATAGTTCTAATGAAAGAAAGCGTAAAGTCGTATGGCTTGCTTTCGTTAATGTAATACAGTATTTGTTAGATCCCACATCGTCCAGGGGAGTGGATCCTCTATGCCTTATATGAACATGTCCACCTCCTTTAGCACGAGGCATTTTGGGAGCTCACTGGCTTCGGGTTCCTTAGGAACTCCGAAATTAAGCGAAAATGGGCCAGATCATTCTCAGGATGGGTGACCCATTGAGAAGTTGCTCGTGAGTTCCCAGAAACAAAACCTTAAGGAAGTAGTCGGGGCCCAAAGCGGACAATATTGTGCTACGACGGAATCGAGCTCGGGTTGAGATGTGACAATTTGGTATCAGAGCCAATCCTTTGCCAAAAGTGTGCCGACGAGGACGTCGGACCCCTAAGGGAGGTGGATTGTTAGATCCCACATCGCGTAAGGGAGTGGATCATCTATGCCTTATATGAACATGCCCACCTCCTTTAGCACGAGGCCTTTTGGGAGCTCACTAGCTTCGGGTTCCGTAGGAACTTCGAAGTTAAGCGAGAATGGGACAGAACATTCTCAGGATGGGTGACCCATTGAGAAGTTACTCGTGAGTTCCCAGAAACAAAACCGTGAGGGCGTGGTCAGGGCCCAAAGTGGACAATATCGTGCTACGACGGAGTTGAGCTCGGGTTGTGGTGGATCCCGGGTCGGGATGTGACAATTTGGTATCAGAGCCAATCCTTGGCAGGAAGTGTGCCGACAAGGACTTCGGGCCCCTAAGGGGGGTGGATTGTTAGATCCCACATCGCCCAGAGGAGTGGATCCTCTATGCCTTATATGAACATGCCCACCTCCTTTAGCACGAGGCCTTTTGAGAGCTCACTGACTTCGGGTTCCGTAGGAACTCCGAAGTTAAGCGAGAATGGACCAGAGCATTCTCAGGATGAGTGACCCATTGGGAAGTTGCTCGTGAGTTCCCAGAAACAAAACCGTGAGGGCGTGGTCGGGGCCTAAAGTAGACAATATCGTGTTACAGTTGGGTCGAGCTCGGATTGTGGTGAAGCCCAGGTCGGGATGTGACAGTATTATGTTGTAATTGATGTAGTACAACATTATTCTGTGTAGAAATTAATAGAACTTCTTAAGATGATGTGCCCCATTGCTGGAGCTGCATCGTACATCACTATGGCTCCCATGGCTATTGTTGCTAGCTAATTTGTTTGTATTTTAGCGTCTCTTTGTTGTGGTATCTGCTACTTCCCAATGAACCAATTTTCAATTATTCCATGATCTAAGGTAAGTGGTAGCAAACAACATGCTCATTTACTTTCTTAAGTGGTAGCAAACCCTTATTTCTTTAGGTTAGCCCTAGATTTTCAACCATGCTAATGGAGTGGATTCGAGGAAACCAAATGGCTTCGCCACCATTTACAACTCATCTTTTCAACTTTCAGCTGGTTGTGAATTGAAACTTAAAAATCCATCTTTTCAACTCAAAAAAAAAAAAAAAAAAAAAAAAATCAAACGAAAAAAATTACATAAATCAATTCATACCTTAGTTTGAGGATTTAAAACTTCAAAAGCACCATCCATTGATATATAAAAAATAAAAAAAAAGCTTTTTTTCTCTATACGGGCTCTTAGAGTTTGAGCCGGAATGAACGTGGATAAATATTGAGTGAAACTAGGGTTTAATTATTGCATGTGGGTTTATTGATAAATTTTAGTTTTATTGTTGATCTTATCGTGTACTTGACGGTAATTATACAATAGGATAAAAAAGACAATTCACATTTAAAATTTAAGTTGGATGTAAAAAGAGGTTATATGACTTGAAATAAATTTTTTGAACAGAATATTATATATCCATGTATGTAACGACACATCAATACCCGTCCTTTGTACGTGATCCAACGCAACAACCAAGGGCATAATGGGAACATTCGCAAACTCCCAGCCATGCAAAGCTCAAATTCCATCAGTTTGTCCGAAATTGAAAACTGGTTCAATTTTCAGAGTTTGATTAACAAAAAGTTGACAAATTTAGGCACTAATCGGATCCAGGAGAATTGGGTAGGCGGTGGAATTGAGATCGAGAAGGATGAGTGAGGTGTTTGAGCGGTACGAGCGCCAATACTGCGAGCTCTCAGCCAATCTCTCAAGCAAGTGCACGGCTGCCACCGCCGTGGATGGAGGAGGTAGTAAAATCTCTGAATAATGAAATGCAATTGTTTATTTTTTTTATTTTTTTTCAATTCTCCTTTTCTTTTGTTTTTAGAGGAGTATTGATAGTTGTGTACAATGCATGATAATTAGATTTTTAAACGTGAATTATGTCAGTTAGTCATAGCAGTAATTTTAAACTTGTTTTACCATGTCAGATACTCGTTCCTGGTAAACAAGAATCGTTGGCTGGAGCAGTATATATCTAAATAAAAGATGCATTTGTTTTTCACTTTTCTTTTGAGTTTGATAAGAATATGATGCATGACACATGCATTCGGGTCCGTCAGCGGTCAACTGCTAATGTCGATCGGGTGCAATAAAAAAAATATTGAATTGTAATTCAAGCATAGAGTATTGGTTGGATTCATCATGCATTTGTTTGTTGTTTTTATTTTTTTGGTTCAATTTGAAAATTCGTAACATGGTGGTGCTTATGAGAGACTTTAGAATGTACATAAAAGGTGGTGCTTATGTGAATTCTTGCTTTGTAGAGAAAAAGAAGCAGATAATTGCAGAGGTAAAAGATGGATTAGAGGATGCAGATACTTTGGTATGGCACTAACTCCAGTTAAAATCCATGGTTTAGATGTTTCATGTTTGTTGTGTTTATGTAGAGAAACTTTAGTAAGGTTGTCTGATTAGGGCAGCTCTCACATCAGATGGGACCAACGTAAACTTTGGTGAAACCAAAACCCACAGGGTCTCGTGCGTTTTGTGAGAGGTGCTCTCAGGATTTCATGGTCTAGCTACCGTACCCAAGTTTTCTTCTGTTTATGATATTAGATTGATGATTTATGCCATGTTGGGGAACTTAATTATCCAGCTGAGGAAAATGGACCTTGAGGCAAGGAGTTTGCAGCCAAGTGTGAAGGCAGCTCTTCTTGCCAAGCTAAGAGAATACAAGGCTGATTTGAACAATTTGAAGAGCCAAATGAAGAGAATCACATCACCTGTCGTGAATTTCGCAGCTCGGGATGTACTGTTGGAGCCCGGAATGGCAGATTCCTTGGCGGTAATGCATCATCTCTATACCTTATCCCTCTCTCTATGCGTGTTAGCTTGTCAAGATTTCTTGTTCATATGACGTTTTGGTTGTGTGACAGACATCGAACGATCAACGAGGAAGATTGTTGGTGACGACTGACAGGTTAAATCAGTCAACGGACAGAATCAAGGAGAGTAGAAGAGCAATGCTGGAAACCGAGGAGCTTGGGGTCTCAATCCTCCAAGATTTGCACCAACAACGCCAGTCACTTCTACATGCTCATAATACAGTATGTCTGTTACGCCCGTACCTCCTTTTGCTTTGTGTCATTTTCCCTGGAAAGCATATGCTTGTTGCTTACGTGACGAGAGATATAGAACGAGGGGGATATATACACGGTTACATTAGATAATCTCCGATGAATTAGGCTAACGAGAAAATGAGATTGTCGAGGTGGTAACCCTAATTTCGTTTCTTCGTGTTGGCAGCTCCACGGGGCGGATGAAAGTATCAGCAAGAGCAAGAAGGTGCTGACAGCCATGACGAGGAGTATGAACAGGAACAAATGGATTGTCGGCTCCATCATCGGAGTCTTTGCCGTTGCAATCTTGGTTATCATTTATC
The DNA here is from genome assembly GCA_036320875.1 of Cotoneaster glaucophyllus. Taxonomy (NCBI): domain Eukaryota; kingdom Viridiplantae; phylum Streptophyta; class Magnoliopsida; order Rosales; family Rosaceae; genus Cotoneaster; species Cotoneaster glaucophyllus. Next base: position 25,563,208 of record CM070065.1, on the reverse strand, counting down.
TTAAGATTACGCGCTAGCTAATATTGGTCTGGAAATTCACTCTGAGATTGGTGTGTATGTTAGTGGATATTGTTTATGGTTGATTCGGGCAAAAGCGCAAACACAGTTGTCTTTTCGTTTTATCTTTGCAAAATTTGGTGTTAGAATGAATGAAAAGCAGCCATGGATTCGTTTGAGACGAACAGCATGGCCGGAGATGGCCGGAGCTGGCCGGAGAGGTAGCACAGAGGCCGCCTTTCGGGAAGTCACAAATGTGTCTTTCTTTTGTTCCGCAAACTATACTTTTTACATCAAAGAAGGAAAGAGGCACAAGAAATGTTCAAAACTTTCACAAAAATTAAGGAAACAGAACAAAAGAAGTATGATTTCTCAATTACCATAAAATTCCATATACTAATAAGAAGAGAAAACACCGTTCTCCTGTTTAAGTCATTGTTTAAATCTAAAACTTCTTGACAGAAAAATTCGGAAGATGAGCCCATTTCCGGTTTGGATTTCGGACATGGATGAATCAAGGATGAAAGGTTCCCGACCTCGAGAGCTCCACACTGTCTGTTGGGCTATTCTGTAACTCAGGAAGATGGACAGCGGGATACCTTACGATGATCTGATCTTTGATTACTGAAATAGAACCAGTAGCTTGAACCCTTGATCAATGTCCAACCGATACGACGATGCACCCAGTATAGGTAACATTTTCAAGAAGCACCATCTTCCTGGGAGGAATCCCTTGACGCAAGCTCCTCGTCATCCTTTTCATCCTCCTCCTCATCATCTTCAACAGAAGCAGGCTCGCCGTTAAGATCCACATTTACACCATTTAACTTCCCCACAAATTGTCCCCGCACACGAGGTCTCCTTTCGGCAAGTTTCTTTCTATTTACATACCTGATCTTTTTATCAAAACACCGCTCCTTTCTTTTTTGCCTAAATTTAATCAATGCTGCCTCCCTTCTGTCAACCTTATTTAGATTCACTTCAGTGGATGCTGAACTTCCAAATGATGGCCATGGCTGAGCATTCGGCATTTGTTGACCAGGTTGCGAGCATACACTATAATAGGGGAACGAAGCCATCCCATTTAGGTGTGGAGGGCAGTGTGGAAAATGATTGTATTGCGGCATCATAGCATGATTTTGCATGTCATGCAGATTCTTTTGATAAACTTCGGGTGACGATGACATCATAACTTGATTGACAGCCCCCGACATATAATATTGATAGGCGGCTTGGGCGGGTAGGCCAGAAAAATCATGTTGAGGTTCATTTCTTGGATGTGCAGGCACCAGAGAGGATCTGTCTTCCTCAAAACTCCTCTGATTTTGAAGTTCCATTGATCCAGACGGGGTACTAGACCTCTCCAAAGAAAGAGAATCTGGGATACTGTTACTGCTTGGCAAGTCATCTCCCTGTGAGTTGCTTTCCCACGCCTCTCCATTTTCATGTACTTGGGGATCATCAACCACTTGGTGAACACATTCTTCATGTTTCTCTTCTATCCTCAAATTTTCAGTGGCAATGTCTTCAATATGTGCAACCACCTGAGGACTGATTTTTAGTTTGCTTGATTTCACATACGTAAAGAAGGCAGATGACTTGCCAACGCCAATCTTTAGTTCGCTCTTCTTTGGGGCAGATAAAAACTTTCCTAAGAATATAATCAGAGAAAATGGAAAAAAAGTTATTTGTGTAAAAGATGAAAATGTCATACTGAAAAACTATTCTTCTTAAAGATAGGTTTTTGCTTTACTCAAATTAGTGAAGATTCGAATGAATGACACAATAGTATTAGCCATACATGATGGTGTTTCAAGTGAACACGTGTTCAAGACATATGATACAACAAAATTTCTCAATGTCACAAAGTGGCTCACCAGTTTGCCGGTCACTTATTCCTGGAACATCGGGCCGAAATTCTGATATATTCTCGACTGGAAGCTCCATAACAGGAGTAGACTAAAAAATAAAATTAATTAGTTAACGATCATGCTTTAACTCTATATATAATAAATATTAAGCTAATATTATATCCCAACCAAAAAAACTCAACTTCAAAAAGTAAATTATAAATAGTAAACAGTCACCTTAACTTCCTCAGGAGCTGAGGTTCCTGTCTCTGGATTGCCCAATTTATCATCTGTATCATCCGAGAATAAAGTAGTACTGTTTGTATTAGATCGGCTAGGGTCTAATATCACCAGATCAACATAATTTATAAGGTTCTTCTCTGCTAGCCCAAGCTGCCAAATACATAAAATAATAATGTTTTAGTTACTAATTTGAGAGGATATAGTAGTATCCTAGTGCACATGCATCAGTTAGGGATGAGAAACTTGAAAAAAAGAGGTATTACATACACGAGAGTACATTCAACTAAAGGAGTACGAACTTTAGCTTTAGAAGTGAGAAGGCTGAGAAGCCAAGTACTTTGATTGCACGCTTTGTTCTGAACTATCCAAGATAGTACATCCACCTAAAAGGGTCATATAAAGATACTAACAGCCCAAATGAAACATCAACTCCTACATGACGGTCACTTCTAACCTGCTAGCTTGCTAGGCATCCCTATTGTGTTTATTTCTATCGAGAAAGATTTTGATAAAGCAAGGGGTAATTCGAAGAACAGCTCAGAAACAAAAGCATTAAAGTCGTGCAAACAAACCATGCGCCTTCTTCTCCACATGTGTGTCCACAAGTTCAGAAGCTCATTAGTGCGTAAAGGCTTTACAAGATAGTCAGCTGCTCCAAGCTTCAAGCACTTAACAACAGTAGAGACCTCATCTTGTGCCGACATCACTGACCCCAAAAATAAAAGGATCAGCAGTGAGGTTAATACTATAATCTTCCTTAATATGAAACATTTATCATTGAAAGAAAATGGAAACAATAGGATAAGACATGCTTACTGATTACAGGAATGCGCCTTAACTCTGCATCCCGTGTGATGTACTTCAACATTTTCATGCCTTTGCGCATTGGAAGGTCAACTTCGGCAAGTATGAGATCGATATCAGGTCCCTCTGCATTCAATGCATCAATCACCTGTCGAGGAGACTTCACGGAAATAACTGTAAAGCAAAGAAATCGAGAGTCAGAATTGAGCACACAAATCATCTTCAATTGCGTTGGCTTTTCATCTTGGCCTTCCTAAACCTTGTTGTCCTGTTCAAAGTTCTTATTTCAACAGGTGGCGTGTTTGCCATTACTCTTCCCAAAAATTTACTTATTTGAATATATTCACACCATATTTCACCTAAACTCTAAAGGATTCATTTGGAAACTCGAGAAAGTTAGAAACGATCAAACATCCGTAACGACAAACAATTCACGTTATCACATACCGTAATTGGATCAATTCAGTGCACTTTATCTTTGTAGATTGAAAACGAAAAACAGCACAAAGCAACAGAAAATGCAACTCCAACTTGTTTTTTCTTTCTCAGACCATCAAAAAGTTAAAAATTTGGCCTTTCTTTCGCAATTCTCACTCCAGTTTCTTAGCAACCAAACAAATGAAAAGCTCTAACAATTTCCAAACTTCAAATAGGATGATACGATCAAAGTAATGAACTTTTACAAAAATAAAATATGTTCATACCCTGGTAAGAGCATTTCACAAGAAGCGTGAAAACCTCTTCCGAACTGTACTCGTTGTTATCGCAGAGTAAAATCCTCACCCTGCTCCTGTCGATGAACCCATCAGCACCACCACCGACGCCACAAACGCCGCCGCCACTGCCACCATCTTCAAACTCTCTGTTCAAATTCAGCTCCTTCGGCTCCATAGCAAAACCCACCAAAAAAACCCCAGGCAAACTCTCCGATCCTACAAAACCTCCATAAATCCAACCAAAATACTCACCGCTCCATCTCCAGGGCTCCAATCAGAATCCCAAATCAGGGTTTTGCTCCGAGCAAGCTTATCGGACAATCGCAGCTCCGAGCAAGCTTATCGGACGGTTGGGAATTCGAGATGACCGCGGGAGAGACGCCGATAGAATTGTTACTTAAAAAGAGTTCCAAGTTCGTATCACCGGCCACCAGCGGCGCACGATAGCACCAGCCGAGGAGTTGGAAAAAATAAATTTTAAATAAATCTCACTAAAATCTATATAATATTACGTGTCAGGTTAACGTGCGCGTAGGGGAGAATTACGCGTCGGATAGAGAGGAGGAGACGTGGAAGGTTGGGGAACAGAAAACAAAAGTGCAAAAGGTCGGGATGTTTCAGCCTTTTCCTTTTTTTTTTTTTTCTTTTTTTTTTTTCAACTAAAGGCAAGGACTCACTTTTTATTTATTTATTTTTATTGAAAATGATAATCTATTTATTTCTTGGATATTATTTTGAGAAATACTCTCTCAAAGTGAGGATCCTATGTCACCTCACTGCTTAACGTTAATTTCCGTGGTAACGTTATAAAACATTGTGCAAAAAAACATAAGATGTCGAAGAGTCTTCTCAGCATTTCTTTATTATTTTTTTAGGTTTTGCTAGAGAAGATTATATGTTAATAAAGAGCGTAAATCTCAATTTTTGACGGTAATAAGTTTTCTCAACTACTGTTATATTATTTTATGAAAGCCATTAATATGTAATATTTTCTTAGTTAGTTATGAATGAAAATAACCGAACCAAACTAAACTAAACTGCTAACTAGGCATATTATACAACTAATTTTATGCATGAATGGAATCAATTCGAACTGTAATTTTACATTGATTTGCGTACATCCCTTTTTTCCCGTGCACTCCTCCTTGTTTTTTTTCTTGGATTGAATAAATTAAAAGAAATTTAAGATTCACGAAAAAATTAGACGTACTACATAAGGAGAAAATTAAAACGTGAAAATCACTACCCACCCATCCTAACCACAAAACAAGAGCAACCCCCATAACTAAAGAAGAAGAACATTTAGGTGAGTCATAAGCAAAGTATGTATTGATCAGAACGCCAAGGGCGGAGCCAAGTACAAGGCTCCCTTAGGTTATAGTAGAGGGAGAGTTTGGTTCTTCAAGCTTAAAAATATTAATTTTTGGGTTAGTTTATGATTTTTAATTGTCGTATTCCACTTAACAAAGAATTTTTTTATTAGTAAAGCTGTTTTTAAGAATACTAAGAGCTAATAAATGTTAAATAAACTCATCACTTTAACCAATATTATATTTAATAGTAATAAATTAAAACTTCCATACCACAAATGATTCCTTATTTTATTCACTTGAAAGCTTTGAAGGCTAAAAACCTAGAAAACATAGAATAAAACTCTTGCTTCAAATTACTACATTCAAGTTTTTACTATTATATAATTTTATGTAGGCAACATAGGATTAAAAATTTGATTTCGTAGTAACAATTTTAGCTTAGCCCACCAGCCGAATAATTTCTGGCTACGCCACGCAATAAACCAAGTTAGCTAGAACAGTGTGCTTTATCCTTATGCACACAAATTTGAATCTCTCTTTCCGTAGTTAGATTAACTTAATGTGGACCGTCGCTCGAATCATAAAAAACATAAGCAGGATGCCTGCATGTGTATTATGGGAGAGGATGTATCTGTTAGCCTATACTCTTCTTCTCCAAGATTTTTGCTCCACATGATTTTTTACAAAATGATATCACAAGCAGGTGGCTGTCACATCCTTTACCAAATCAAATTTCAAGCACATTAAGCACATGGAATTGTTCAAAACAAGACAAAATATGATAAATTCATATATCCAAATAACACGAGGATTTATACTGGTTTGACAAAAGCGTACGTCTAGTTCGGAGACGACTAAGAAATTCCATTGATATCAAACAGAAATTACAAAAGCCAAGTACACCCAACTCCCTCTTCACCAAATGGGTTTGCTGCTCGAACTTTCTCTCTATCTGTCGAACTGCTCTTGGTGCAAATACATGCACTCACCAGCAAGTGCGCTGGAGAAGCCAAAATAAATGCAAGAGGAAGTGTAGTCAATAAGACACACTGACTTAATAGGCAGATGGAAACTCACCCAACAAAGAAAAGCTTTCGCAATTAAGCCAACTTCAAGAAGAATCGACGTGAATCTATCGCACGTTGAGAGTTGGGGGGGACTGGGACCATCTTACAGCACCATGACATGGATGAAGCTGAGCTGCTGTTATTGCCTAACCAAGCACCATTAACTTGTAGTTGTAGATAGCTTTCCTACTTGCCCCTATCGATCAAAATAGCTAAAGCGATATGTAACCGTTGCTTGGATGGAAGCTCAGCAGATGCATGCATGCATTCTCAGTTGCACGATCAGAAATTGATCTCACTAAAACTGGCTCAGTTTCTTCCTATTTCTCGAAGAAAGATAAGGGTCGGGGCATTCACGCTAAATGCAGGAGGTATTTGTTAAAGGCATTGTTGGAGTACCTTTTGTGGTTGCATATCTGATGATTAGTACAACCACGCCATCTTTACTCCCAAAAACACCTTCAACACCGTCTTCGAAGTATCCTAATAGTTGATGAACATTCTGATGATACATGCGTATCATGTTCAACGTACTAATCTGTCGAAAAACAACAGAAGAAGTCTGTATCAAATGTCTTATGGGCTTCTGCGATCCTGAGCAAGAAGAAGATAGAGAGAACCAACAGTGATCCCATAAGGGAGTAGAAACCAACTCTCTCCATTGAAACAGAATTGTTAATTTTGCTATGGATCTCTCCGTGTAACTTCTTTATGCACTTTGATATAAAAATATCGGGATAATTTGATCCAAAGATTGATGTAAATACATGTTTTGTTTTGTTTTTGTTTTTGGGTCGAAGAACCATGTTCTTGGTACAACGATAATTTCTAAATATGGAGTATGAGTTATTGGGTTTGGTTGATTATTCTTTTTTATGGAGTCTTGGTAGTATTAGCATTAATCTTTGGATCAAATTATCGTTGTATTAGCGTTAATAAAAATTTAAAACTTGGAAATGCATTTTGTGCTTTTGATAATTTTGGATTCGAACTAGAGATCTCAAGTACAAAGGTGAATGGTCTTAATCAATCGCAAGCCTTTTTCATTAACCTTTTATGAAAGATCAGTAAATGAGAACAAACACCCCTTTTTAGCTGTGAAACATATAAAAATAAAAAATTATTTTTCTTTATTGCGTCATCTTACTCCCTCCGTGACGCTTGTTAATAGCTTCATGTAATGTGTCATGGGCAGTACTTGGTTGTTGAAAAATCAGCAGTAGCTCCTGCTGCTAGCCAATCATAGATGGACACGTGTTCAATTTGTGATTAAAAAATCAATTACTTGGACACGTGTTCATCTGTGATTGGTTAGCAGCAGGAATTATTGCTGATTTTTTAGCAACCAAGTTTTGTTCGAGTGTCATATGATTAATTTTTTTTTTTTTTCATTTTTTCTTATTAAAAAGAGGGTGTGAATTTGAGGCCGAGACACACCACTTGCCATGTGGTTAATTGTTAGTTAATACTTTCGGATGTCCAGCTTCATTAATAGGATAAACATATAGATAACCGTACAATGTACGATGTACAATAAACAAATTGATCGAAGGATTTTCGGGATTCTCATTCGATGATAAGCAAATTTCAGTGCTGATTACATCTCATGTTTAACCTAAGATTTTGCCTCAACCATCAAATTTAAACAAGAGTGAATAGATTCTAAAAGCACTTTCGAGCCTAAGCCTTTCCTCTATGGAGCATATGCTTATTTTCCGACAACAATTTGGTTCGAAATTCTCACCCGATAACCAAATTTTATTTGCAATATAAATACTCATCATAATTCTGATCCCGCTGTTTATTTTTTGATACACATAGCTGGCTTTGAATCCTCTGCAAACTCTTCTTCTGTGTCATCTAAGACCAAGATGTTGTTCATCCTTGCTTCAGACGAAACCACCAGACCAATGTTCTTCGGCGGCGCCTCCAGCCCCTGAAAAGATCGAAAGATTTTGCCACAATGTTGCCATTTCCATGAGGTTTCAGTTCCAAACAGTGGTTCAAATGTTTATATCTTTGTTCGTGGTCGTTTTTCTTGTTTATTTATCGAAAACTTAAGAGGGATGCCTACCTTAGGTTGCTTCCTCTGCCTCCAAGTGTGCATCCACAAGTTTAGTACTTGATCAATGCACAGTGGCTTCACCAGATAATCAGTGGCCCCAAATTTTAAGAAATTGAAAAGGAAACGGCTTTCATCCTGCTTCGCCAGCACTTCAAAACAAGAAGATTAGCAAGGTGTGATGCACAGTTTACATGGTTTTCCAGTCAAATATTGTCCCCAAGTGAGCAAAACCGAGTGCAATCGTTTCTATTAGATACAAGAATATAGTGCAGAAAACTGTTACATAGAAAGTTGGCGAAACAAAAAGTAAAGCTTACTGATAACTGGAATGTGTTTGAAATGCAGATCCTGCGTTATATACTTCAGCATGCTCATGCTCGCCTCTATAGGAAGGTCAATTGCAGCAAGTATGATATCAATGAATGACCACTCGGCATTCAGCACATCCAACACTTCCACAGCCGAGGCAACTGATATTACTGCCAAAGGTGTTTGGAACGCAAAAAAAAAAAAAAATTGATTCGAAACTTGAATTGAAAATGCAGAAGAAAAAAGGACTGATAATATTGATATATACACGCATACATTAATATTTATGTTTGTGTACGTACCCTGATAACTGCATGTTGTCAGCAATGTGCAAACCTCCTCGCAACTCCCAGCGTCGCGATCACACAGCAAAATTCTTACCCTACTGCGATCCACGGACATGTTCTTGCTCTTAGCTCTACTGCCACCATATTGCCGGCTGCTGTTACCAATATCGATCTGCTTATCTTTCTCCATTGCAATTCAAACCAGCACACACAAAAAAAAACACAAGGGCCCAAGAAGTGCATGTATCCATGCAATGCAGCAATCAGACTCGCTCCCATGCTACAAATACACCAGGTTCCCAACAAAAAGTTTGGTCTACCAAACTTTTTGGTCGGGTTTCACGGCCTCCAGCCAGATATTTTGGAGGATCTCATCGTAAATTCTATAAATACATGTCTATATATATGTCTCAGATTTTACCCAACTGCAACATCTCACCTTTTCAGAGTTCTAAATTAAGCTCCTATTTCCTTCTCCATTTTAAGGATTAACCCCCATTGTCTCGTGCCTTACAACAGCTAAACTAAGTGCAGCAGAACCATTTCAGACTTAACCGCCACATGTTCGGATCTGCAGAGTACCGTATTTCTGTTGCAGAATCCAAAATCGAGATTCATCTGATCGAAACGATCAAAATGGAATTAAGGGTTACCTACAGTAAACCAGAATTACACCATTTTCGCTGAAGCAGAGCATTGAGTTGACCTGTATCTATCTATATATACAATCATCATGTGGACACAGATAGAAATTACCAGAGAAGAAGTGAAGAAGTACATGCATCTTACAGAATCAAACATGAAATACATTGTAGCAGTCACATCCTTTACCAAATGACAAAATATCAAGCACAGCACATGCCACCAACAAAAATTCAATCACATGCTCAGCAAAACATGTTTAATTAGGGCCTGCAGGGACAATCTTAATATAACATCATAACATTGGCTACTCTTGCTCTCTCTTACCTGCCTTCTTGCCCGGTGGACTAGCGACCGGCTCTTATTCCTCTCGCACACGTGCTCTCTCCCGCGATGGCTTGGCTTGTCCTCCCGTCTGTCTGCCGCCACCTTCAATCATGCAGAAACTAATCCCTATTGCAGAATAGGTCAAACTAGTTAATACAAATTTTCTCAACTGCTAATGATTGTTAAAGTTCCTTAAAACAAGTTAGTTGTTGGGATAAGGTTGTCGTTCCAAAATTGGAAGTGAAAATAACCTACACTCCAAAGCTTACAGAGTGTGTCTGCCCCCGTTTCTGTTTTGCTATCATCCATCACATCCTTTACCGAACTGAAAAATCTCAAGGACAAGATTCTGAATCCTCACAAATATAAACCACATGCTTATAACATGGCAGGGCAGGGCCGGGCCGGCATGCAGGAGCCATAATTAACTTGGTGATCAAGGAGGAGCTCAAGTCTTATGAATTTTTAAGGTTTGATTAAAAGGAGATTTTTGGCTTTATTAGTGTACAAGTTTCCTATTTTCTTGGCCACAAGAGACAATGTTGCCAAATTAGTTGCAAACTTATTAAGAGTTTTCTTTTCGAATTGTTTACAGTAGTGATTTTCACTCTCGTTTTCTCTTTCTCGGTATATCAGTTGTTTGATCTACTTTGATTTATTGAATTCAAAGGCTAGAACAAAAGGAAGGAGCATACGAATAGAAAAGGGAAGTGCGAAAACCATTTCTGTAATAATAACTTCATACTAATAAGTTAATTTGATCAGAGTGCATGGTCAAAGAACATATATGGTAGCACAGATTTTCAATAAGAAAGAATTAACATTAACACAGACTGCAATTTCATGTCACAACTATCATCCTGAATTGTCAATCTACTTGTCATATTTACATGTCATATTTACAGAGCAACTTCCCCCATCAAATAAATCAGAGATACAAATTCATCCATCAATTGGAATGAAGAATCAATTTCTTTGCCACCAACCTAATGCCTGCACTCTGCTGATAGTCATACAGATCCAAGGAGAAGAATGCATCCATAAAAGTCTGCGGTTTGAAAAGGGTGCTAAGTGCTGAAGCATCAAACTTGGTGAAGACGAGCCTCTCCTCGGCGCCAGAAGGCTCTTTTTGATATATCTCTGTGGCGTATATTGCAATATCCCCACATACTGCTGTCTGTATGCTGCAAAAACAAATTATACACAAAAAAGTGCATCTAATCAGATGAATATTCTTTCTCAGTAGCCAATAGACTGCAGGAATAATGTGTTACGTGTGTGTGTGTGTGTGAGAAAGAGAGGGAGAGAGAGAGAGGGAGAGAGAGAGAGAGAGAGAGAGAGAGAGAGAGAGAGACTAAAACTTACTGTAATCTCACTGTAGGATAGTTATTGGAACCCTCTTTTCGGATCACAACAGGCCTCCATTCGGAGCTGCTACCGGAATCCATAGACAACTTTTGTGCAATGCCATCACATGCATCAAGAACTTTGCACAAATTTTGTGATGCGTAACAAACAATATTCAATCGTGGCCGGCCAGCATGATCAAAAAACTTTCCATTGATTCCAAACCGCAATTTCATATGCCTACAGCAAAGCTGCAAACTTACATCTTCGTGTAACAACTTTATCCTCTGACTCCCACGATACGACGTAACAAGGGAAGCACAGATAGAAGGAATAGAGATTTCATCAGGCTGCAAAAACTCCATAGTGCCATTGGAACTCCCAGATGCAGCAAAAGGGGAAGAATTCTCGACAGACTCTTTCACAGGTATTTCTACCATGGCGATGTCTGGCTGATTCAGCTCGTTCATCACTTCATCGTTAAGTGGGCCCATGTCAAAGGGATCTGGTCGAGCGCTAGATTCAATCAGATTAGGGACTTCTTCAGTGTCTTTAGTCCTAAGAGACGTTATTGGATGATTCTCCCCTGTTATTTGATTTGTAGAAGATAACATCTGACGATTCTCATGCTCAGTATTCAAGTTTATGCGAGAGCCCTCAGCAGATGATTTCCCGTCACTACGACTTCTTGTGGTAGCATTTGGAGAAACCCAACTATTCTCTGTGAATATGTCTGGGAGGCTCGACTCCTGTGAGTAGATCAGACTATAGTTAGTTCTTACTATTGACATATTTTGTTGAGTCGAGCAGCACAACTTGAGTTTCAAAAGGTCTAACTTTGAGGATGTGAGCCAAGTACTGTTTTAGAAAGACTGGTCTTACGTCTTACGCCTCATACATTTCAAATTTGAAAAGCAAAGGGAAAAAAAGGAAGGAAACACTATTGATTTATATTCTAACATGGTATCACCCCGCCCTTCACATTTGAGCTCCTCACTACCATTAAAAAACCATCATATGAAATTTCATATAAATGCTTTATTATTCAAGAACGTATGGGTTCACCATCCTTTCAAAATCATATCATTACCAAGAGTAACACGGTTGCACAATACTTCAGAACTTCAAGATTCATTCGAACATCATCCAAACTCCTGACAAACCATTACATAAAAGATTAGTTCAAGGAAACAAAATTGAAGGCAAGAGTAATTAGTTTAAACTCGAAGTAGGTTTGCAGAAATACCTGTGTGTCTGCTGTCCAAGCCCGAAATAGGTTGCAAGGGAGGCCATCTGCGCAAAATAATTTGTGTCATGCATGTATCAACGATAACATTCACAAGTAACATTCATCAACACCTAGAAACTGCACAAATGCTCCTCCTCAAAACCACATATTTCATTTTGTCCCTTAATTTAAAGAACTTATTCGGATCAAAATCTAACCGGTAACATTTACCAACTGATGGAGAGAAAATAAATACCTTCATGTTACCAGCTCTCCTTCCGAACCGCTGTGTCAACAATGCCAATGAATCAATGGTACCTTTCGGTTCCGGTGCAGGCCGACCAATGCGTGCAAAAGCCTCCCGAATCCGATAACAATCAAACCTCAGAATGTTGTGACCAGCCCATATACGTTCTATACACAACAACCGCAAAATCAAATTTCACTCATCAAATAAGTTTTCATGCCGTTTCGAAAAATGGATCTCAAATTATTAAGTTTTCAGGCCGTATCGAAAAATGGATCTCAAATTATCCACCAACAACAACCACAGAAATGAAAAATCCAAAGCAACACTCAAAAATTAAAATTGAGCTAGTTTAGTTTCAGCTAATTTTCCTTCGATTTCTCAGCAACCAAACACACAATCAACCATAAAAATCAAACCTTCACGTTAATTATCACTTCATTCATACAAAACTAAAGATAAAGTCCGAATTTTTCCCTCAATTTTCTCGGCAGCCAAACAGAGTTAGAAACTGAGAAAACAAAAATTAACAGGAAAGGAGGTAACCGTGGAGAATGTCGTAGACCCTATCGGCGATGTCTTGAAAAGAAGGGGCGGCAATGACGGCGTCTCGTGTAATGCCGTTGCAGCGGACGGACAGGGAATTGATAGCGGAGAGGTCCGCGGGTCGAATCAGGGTGGAGTAGCTCTCGAGCTCCACCAGCTTCCTAGGGCAAACGAGAATCGACCCGAATTCCAAGATGGTGAAGCCCTGTCCGGGTCGGGTCGGCACCGTCGTCTCCACGTCGAAGAAGGCTATTTCGTACCGATCCTCGCTCCGACTCGCCATTTTTTTTTGTATTCAAGTGTCCAAATCCCCGCTCTTATATAAAGCAGTTGCAATGCGACTTCTGCTTCCTTGGCCAAATGTAAGAAGAGACCACACGAGAAAGTCTTGTGTCCGATTGAAGTAGACCTGGTAAACGGATGATTTGTCGTGTCAGTGTCGTTTTTGTGTAATATAATCCGTTTTTAATAGATGACTCGATAACGACTCGAGTTGTTAAGGGATCGTGTCGATTAACGAGTCATGCAAGAAATTATCACGTTTAAGGTTTTGATTTGGCAAACTGTATCTTATCGGGTTCTTTACAAGTGATTCGATAACGGGCCAACTCGTTAAAAAGTTCTTAATGCACGATAACGATTCGATTTGTTAACGGCTTTACCTGAAACCTGTTATTTTCGCGTCGTCTCGTGTCAGGTTAACAGCTCGTGCAAGAAATTATCAAGCCTAGTTCGAAGGATTGCACACATTCAAGAGATTTTTGTGTGATTTCTCTTTGCAGACAAATAAAAATTTGACACGTCTTTTACGATTATAAATATGCGTCAGATTGCGTATATGCGATTTGTACGTAACAACAAAAAGCTTTGACTTGACTGCATGAATGACAGGTAGTTTGTACGTAACAACAAAAAGCTTTGTGTTGCCTGCACACGAATGACAGGCAAAGAAGCAATATGGGAAGGTATATTTGGTATAATTCCTTGCCATGGCGTGCGACCAAAGATTCAAACAAAACCCTAATAGCAGCAAACCCACACGGAGCCTTGTCCCCATCTCCCACGTCTACTGTGTGATCAAGTCCAACTAAACTTGAAGACGAAGTGTTTTTAATTTTCTCACACGGTGTTCTCGTTTCATGCAAGTTCTTTCGGATTCTATCTGGTTTACCCTTCACATGTCGTCATGTGCAGCGTTTTTGTCTGATTGGCCTCTGATCATCTGGTTCCACACTGTTGTACTTGGGTTTTCGACATTTTCGAAAACTTTCCGCGCATGATTGAGATACCTGGAAGCTACATAGAACGATTAAATCCGAACAAGAATGTAGCATTTTTGCGTGAGTCCGAGAATTGTTATTTGGGTGTGAATCTGGGTGAGTTTTCTTGATCGAGTTGCAGCTCTGTAGTAGAGAGAAGAGGCGTTGTTGCAGATCTCTGTAGGCTGTGGGGTTGGCGGGAACGGCTTCAACTGACATTTAAAAGCCTTTGTTTTGTGAAAGCATAAGCAACTAACTTGACCAGCGCAATTGTTGCATTTCAGTCATTGTAGTTTCAAATGTCAAGAGATTCTTAAGTGTGTCAGAAACATGGCTCGTATATCGAGTGTAATAATACAATTAATCGAATTCAAATGCTAAGACAAAAGGAAGGGAGCGCACGAGGAGACAAAAAAAGTGCAAAAACCATTTCTATAATAATAAATCGGAGATACAAATAAATCAGAGATACTGCAATTACATGTCACAACTATCAGGATCCCCTGATTTCCACTTTTGTTTATAAAATTGAACAACTATTTTACAGATCAACTTCCCCCCTCCCCCCATCAAATAAATCAGAGATACAAATTCATCCATCAATTGGAATGAAGAATCAATTTCTTTGCCACCGATCTGATGCCTGCACTCTGCTGATAGTCATCCGGTTCCAAGGAGAAGAATGCATCGATAAAAGTCCGCGGTTTGAAAAGGGCGCTAAGTTCTGAAGCATCAAACTTGTTGAAGACGAGCCTCTGCTCGGTGCCAGAAGGCTCTTTTTGATATATCTCTGTGGCGTGCTCTATGCTGCAAAAACAAATTATACAAAGAATCAGTACATATCTGATCAGATGAATCTCCTTTCTCAGTAGCCAATAGACTGCAGTAATAATGTGTTTTCTTGTGCGCGCTTGTGCGTGAGAGACTAAAACTTACTGTAATCTCATTGTATAAAAACCCTCATTTCGGATCACAGCAGGCTTCCATTCGGAGCTGCTACCAGAATCCATAAACAACTTTTGTGCAATGCCATCACATGCATCAAGAACTTCACACAAATTTTGTAATGCGTGACAAACAATATCCAATCGTCCAGCTTGATCAACATACTTTCTATTGATTCCATACCGCAACTCCATATGCCTACAGCAAAGCTGCAAAGTTTCATCTTTGTGTAGCAACTTTATCCTCTGACTCCCATTATACAACGGAACAAGGGTATGATGGATAGAAGGAATAGAAACTTCATCCGGCTCTAAAAATTCCCAACTATTCTTCTTGAATGTGTCCGGGAGGCTCGACTCCTGTGAGTAGATCAGACGATAGTTAGTTCTTACTTTTGATATATTTGTTGAGTTGAGCAGCTCAACTTGAGCTTCAAAAGGTCTAACTTTGAGGATGTGAGCCAAGTACTGTTTTAGAAAGACTAGTCTTAAGTCTACGTCGCGCCTCCTCATACATTTCAAAATTGAAAACAAACAAAGGATAAAAAGAGGAGGACAGACTATTGATTTATATTCTAACATGGTAACACCGCACCTGTCACATCTCGATCCGGGGTCCACCACATCCCGGGCCCGCTCCACCACCGTAGCACGATATTATTTGCTTTGGGCCCCGACTAAGCCCTCACGGTTTTGTTTCTGGGAACTCACACGAGAACTTCCCAATAGGTCACCCATCATGGGAGTGCTCTCGCGCGCTACTCGCTTAACTTCGGAGTTCCCATAGAACCTGAAGTCAGTGAGCTCCCAAAAAAGGCCTCGCGCTAGGTAGGGATGAGAATATACATATAAGGATCGCTCTCCTGGGCGATGTGGGATCTCACAGCACCCCTCACGTGTGAGCTCCTCGCTACCATCTAAAATCCAACACATGAAACTCCGTATAAATGTATGGGTTCACCATTCCTTCAAAATCATATCATTACCAAGAATAAAACGGCCGCACAGCATTTCAGAACTTCCAGATTCATTCGAACATCATCCAAACTCCTGACAAACCATTACATAAAGGATTACATAAAGGATTAGTTCAAGGAAACCAAATTGAAAGCAAGAGTAATTAGTTTAAACTCGACGTAGGTTTGCAGAAATACCTGTGTGTCTGCTGTCCAAGCTCAAAATAGTCTGCAAGAGATTGCATCTGCGCGAAATAATTTGTGTCATGTGTGTATCAATCAACGATAACATTCACAAGTAACATACATCAACACGTAGAAACTGCACAACGCTCCTCCTCAAAACTACATGTTTCATTTTGTTCTTTAAATATGGATTTGGAGAATTTAAAGAATTCATTCGGATCAAAATCTAACCGGTGACATTTACTAACAGATGGAGAGAAAATAAATACCTTCATGTCACCAGCCCTCGTTCCGAACCGCTGTGTCAAGAATTCCCATGAATCGATTATATCTTTCGGTTCTGGTGCAGGCCGACCAATCTGCGCGAAAGCCACCCAAATCAGGTCACAATCAAACTTCAGAATGTAGTGACCAGCCCATATACGTCCTATACACAACAACCACAAAACCAAATTTCAAATTATCCACCAGCAACAACCACAGAAATGAAAAATCCAAAGCAACCCTCAAAAATTAAATTTGAACCACTTTAGTTTCAGCTAATTTTCCTTCCATTTCTCAGCAACCAAACACAACCAACCATAAAAATCAAACCTTCATGTTAATTATCACTTCACTCATACAAATGAAAGATAAAAGTTCAAATTTTTTTTCCCTCAATTTTCTCGGCAGCCAAACACAGAGTTAGAAACTGAGAAAACAAAAATCAAAAGGAAAGTAGCTAACCGTGGAGAATGTCGTAGACCCTGTCGGCGATGTCTTGAAAAAAAGGGGCGTCGATGAGGGCGTCGCGGGTAATGCCATTGCGGCGGTCGGGCAGGGAATTGATGACGGAGTCGTCGGCGGGTCGGACCAGGGTGGAGTAGTAGCCGAGCTCCACCAGCTTCCTGGGGCAAACGAGAATCGACCCGAATTCCAAGATGGTGCAGTCCTGGTTGGTTCGGTTCGGCATCGTCGTCTCCAAGTCGAAGAAGACTATTTCGCACCCGTCCTCGCTCCGACTGGCCATTTTTTTTTTTTGTTCTTCAAGTGTACAAATCAAACCCCAAGTCCTCGTTTATAAAGTGTTCAAATCAAAACCCGAGTCGTCTGGTTTATAAAGTGTTCAATCAAAACTAAGTCCTCGTTCGTTTATAAAGTGTTCCAATCAAAACCCTAATCCCCACTCGTTTATAAAGTGTTCAAATTAAAGTAGATGTACAATGCGGGTTGCTTCCTTGGTACGCTACCGAAAAGAAGAACACTACTTTGCTGGTGAAAAAATATTAGCACCAGCTCCAATCACAGATGGACAAAAAAAGAACGCGCCAATTTAGCCGCTGATTCTCTTGCGTCGGTTGCGTCGTCGGAGTGTGTGATGTTGTTTGGGTTGAGAGGCCCCATCTTCGTTAGTTCGTGTTTTACGAAACGATGGCCTTCCTTGTCCTCATTAGCTTCTGTTTGGTGGTGTTTGGGGCGACTCTTTTACTAGGTAAAAGTGTCTGTGTAGTTGATCCCCTTACATTGCTTGTTTTTTAGTTAGTCGGCCTTGTGCTTTGCCTAGTGGTTGGCTTTCTGTTTCCTATTTGGCTCTCTGCCTTGGAATGAGATTTCCTCTCTTTCAAAAAAAAAAGAAAAAAAAAATCGCTTTGGCTTTAATAAAGTGTTCAAATTTTGCCCAAAAGTATTAAGCGTTGGGCAAATGTAATGCGGCTTTTGCTTCCTTGGTAAGCTACCTTTGGTTTTTATTAACTCCAACAAAACTTACCAAGAAAGCTGAATACATGCTTCTGTCGTGAGAAACGGTACATCAAGGTGGCGGTGTCACAAACCTATCACGCGTCGCTATGTGTTTTAATTTTTTCACATGATGTAACCGTTTTATGAAAGTCCTTCGAGCTTCTGTCTGATATACCCTTCAGCAGCTAAGAATGATTCTAGTCTTAGGAAAGCTGAGGACTTGCTCTTTTTCCTATTCTGCGTAGAAAAGCACATCTGATATGTCTGGTTTGGAACTTTGGAGACACCCAGAAGCTACATATAACGATAAAATCTGAACAAGAACGTAGCTTTTTTGTGTGAGTCCGTGAATTGTTATTTGGGTGTGAATCTGGGTGAGGTTTTTTGATCGAGTTGCAGCTCTGTAGCAGAGAGAAGAGGCGTTGTTGCAGAGCTCTGGAGGCCGTGGTGTTGGCGGGAACGGCTTAAACTGACATTTAAAAGCCTTTGTTTTGTGAAAGCAGAAGAAACTAACTTGACCGCGCAACTGTTGCACCAGGAATGGAAATAACATTATAAAGGAGGCCACGGCGTCGTTTTGGCTGTACGGATTAGCAACACCAAGATGCCTAATTTGAGTGAAGTTCCACTTCTGTCATTGTAGTTTCAATTGCCCAAGATTTTTCAGTGTGCTGGGAATACGGTTTGGTATATCAAGCGTAATTATATAATTGATTGGAAACTTAAAAAAAAAAATTCAATAAATTATGATTACATTTGGTGTACAGAGTTGTGTTTTTGACGCACTGAAATTTTTTTCTCAATTGTCACGATTTAAGTTTTGTAGTTTATCTGATTACGTCAACACTCAACATATGATATGTGAAGAAATGTTATTGCAATGATAAATGCTTGTAATCACTTGAGTTACAATCGCATTGCAGTTAAATTTTTTATGTTTATATTGCGAGTCAATAACAAAAATTTAACTTTTACTCAAAACATACGTGAGTTAAGTCATTTGATGAAATAAATTTATCTGAAATCTCTTCAATTTTCCCTCCAGTTAGTAAAAGAATATTAGGTTCCAAAATGTTTAGTAGGAGATTGGCTACTCTCACCACCAGCACTAGGACATTACCCACAACCTCAATCCGGAAGGACTTACGTGTAACACCTAACTGCAAACTCCCATTAATATGGCTTTACGCATGAATTTACAAATCAGCACCAACGAGAACCGTTGGCAGCGGAGATCGAAAAGAATATTGTTTCACACTAAGAAAATAAAAATTGAAACGCTCGAAACTATAGAAAACAAGTCTCCCATCTAACTGCCAGCTGCCATTGGTATAAAATTATAGAAAAAAGGGTTTTTATCATAAATGATCCTTGAAATTGACCCATCTTATCGAGATGGACCCTGAAATTGAAAATCAATCAATGTAGTCTCTGAAATTGAATGCATCAAATCAATGTGGTCCTTCCCTCACAATTCCGTCAAAAGTTCTGTTAAGTGCTGATGTGTCAAGTAATTGGGTCCCACAAGTCTAATTAAATATTATTATATAAATTATAAAAAATAATTTTTATTTCTCAGTGCTCCATCTCAGTGCCTTGTGAAGTGAAGTGTCTTGAATCCAGGCGGTAATGACAGGTTCGTTCTTTGTGATGTTCCTTGTATGCTTTGCTTCTGCTCTATCTCAGTGCCTTGTGAAGTGAAGTGTCTTTAAATAATACAAAATAATTTTTATTTCTATAAAATTATAAACTTAAAAAATAAAAAAACAAAAGAATATTACTGTTTATCTTCTTCCCCACCCCATCCGAGCAACACCCAGCTCCCACCCCACCCCCACCCCACCCCGTCGCGTCGACAACACTTGAGAGGTTTCACTTAGGATTATCGGTTAGACTTATGGTATTTCCAGATTGGGTAGTGGTGGGTGGTGAAGCTCGCCGGATTGGAGGAATCACCGTCGAGCACCTCCGGTGCTCCGGTGAGGTTTTTCACAATTTTGGTCCTTAAACCCTATGGAGGGTTGTGGAATAGATTGCAAGTGGTGGATGGGGTTCATTCAACGGAGAAAATGGCGTAAAACGCCGGAGTGGGTCGGTTTGGGTGTGCGGGTGCACAGGCCGACGGAATGGCTGGGAAGGATTGCTGACGCCCGCCTCTCTAATTGGACCTTAAGCACTAATCTAAATATTGGTCCTTCAAGTTTATAATTATATAGAGATAAAAATTATTTTTTATAATTTATATAATAATATTTAATTAGACTTGTGGGACCCAATTACTTAACATATCAGCACTTAACAGAACTTTTGACGGAATTGTGACGGAATGACCACATTGATTTGCGGCATTCAATTTGAGGGACTACATTGATTGATTTTCAATTTCAGGGTCCATCTCGATAAGATGGGTCAATTTCAAGGATCATTTATGATAAAAACCCTAGAAAAAATTATAGACCGTGCACCAACAAGAACGGCGCAGCCTAGCAGCGGATATCAAAAGAATATTGTTTCATATTAAGAAAATAAAAATTGGAACACTCGAAACTATAGGGACGAAAGTCTCCCAAATAACAGGAACAAAATCACTAATGTTGAAGCAGCTCTTCCGTACAAAACACACACTCGCTGTCACCTCCCACACTTCCACTGTCACCATTTCAAGACCACTTTCTTCTTCGTCTTCTTCGTGTTCGTCTTCTCCAGTATCCGATTCGACGAGCACCATTCTCAACCGGAGCAGTGGAGCTTTTCAACTCCGCCGCTGCAAAACAAGGGTAGCGAATCCATCTCCGCGTTTTCATCTTCCAAAAACCCAACTTCGCACGCACCTCAAACCGCCGAAAGCAAACCAGACCCTTAAGACATACCTTAAATCCAACTCCGCCACCAAAGCTCTCTTGCTCTTTCGAGACATACTGCGAAAAAGCCCGGCCACGACGGATAGCTACACTCTCTTGTTTGTCCTCAAAGCTTGCACCCAAAAGTCCGTCTCGCTCGAGGGAAAGCAGTTGCATGCGCTCGTGCTTAAGTATGGGTTTGAATCCATAGTTTACCTCCAAACATCTCTTATGAACATGTATTCCTCTGCAGGTGATGTTGGGAATGCACACCTAGTGTTTGATGAAATACCCTACAAGAATATAGTTTGCTGGACCACCTTGGTTTCTGCTTATGTCGACAACCAGAAGCCTAACGAAGCTCTTCAGCTGTTCAGGCAGATGCAGATGCACAATGTGGAACCCGATCAAGTTACATTGACTGTTGCTCTCTCAGCGTGCGCTGATCTTGGAGCGTTAGAAATGGGAGAGTGGATTAACGCTTATGTCTGTCATAATTACGGGTTCGATACAGATTTATGCTTGAACAATGCTCTTGTCAACATGTATGCAAAATGCGGGGACATTGGAACGGCGAGGAGATTGTTCGATGGGATACGAGGGAAGGATGTTATGACTTGGACATCGATGATTGTGGGGCATGCACTGCATGGACAAGCAGAAGAAGCGCTTACCCTTTTTGGACTAATGAAAGAAGCAAGTAAAAACACCAGGAAGAACAAGAGGAGTGGTGATTTCGAAAGCGGTTTAGTTGTCCCTAACGATGTTACTTTCATAGGAGTTTTAATGGCTTGCAGCCACGCGGGGATGGTGGAGGAAGGGAAGTGGCATTTCAGAAGCATGAGCCAAGTATACGGTTTGAAACCCCGGGAAGCTCATTTTGGCTGCATGGTGGATCTATTCTGCCGAGCCGGGCTTCTACAAGAAGCGTATGATTTTATTCTGAAGATGACAGGGCCTTCAAACGCAGTGATGTGGAGGACATTGCTCGGAGCGTGCAGCCTCCACGGAGATATTAAACTTGGCTCACGAGTAAGGGTAAAGTTGCTCGAGTTAGAGCCTACTTATGCTGGCGACGATGTTGCTTTGTCCAACATCTATGCGGCCAAAGGCATGTGGGATAGGAAGGTGGTTGTTAGAGATCAAATGAAACAACGGAGGCCGCCCGGTTGCAGTTCGATCGAGGTGGGAAGGAGCATCAGTGAATTCGTTTCGGCCGATGATGATCACCCTTTGAGGACTGAAATGTATGAGATTCTCAGGCAGTTGATTGCAAGTATGCAAGCTTATGGTTACTCTCCTGAGCTTTGACGCCTAAAAGAGTGAAGAAAGAAAACAAAGGTTGTAATGCAACTTTAGTACTATTTTTTATTGGCCGAAGACTAACGAAACACATTAAAAAATTGAGGTGTTATTAGCACTTTAAATATATCGTTATGCTTGTTCTCGAATGAAAATAAATAAATAATAGCAAAGTGCATAAATATTATTTGTTAACCTATGTGCTACTTTGACATAAACATGAATGGTGAAAAAAGAATTTTTTTTTAAATTAGGTCAAATTTTAATTCAGATTGGCCGGTTCCCCTCCCCCCTCCTCATTTTTTTCCCTCCGAACTTGTAAGAAGTCAATTTTTTCTTGGACTTTAATTTTAACCGAGTAATCCCACCCCTAATCTTATATAATTGACCAATTTCTTTCTTGAATTTTAATTTTAACCGATTACCCCCCTCCCCCGAACTTTTATAATTGGCCAATTTCACCATCAACTTTAATCTTCCTCCTAAAATTTAAACAAAAAGTGTACAGAGTGAATAGCGGAAGAGAAGAAGAAAAAAAAACAATATGTTGTTCACATTAGAGGAAAATTTACATTTTCAAGGGAGAAATTGACCAATTATAAAAGTTAAGGGGGGTAATTGACTAAAATTAAAGTTTAAGGAAGAAATTGACCAATTATAAAAGTTTAGGGGATAATCGGTTAAAAATTAAAATTTAGGAGGAAAATTGACAGCTTTTTACAATTTCGAGGGAGAAATCGACAAATACCTCAATTTAATTTGTGCTATTATTATTTTTTATTTTTCTTGATTTGTAGGTAAAATATCTTAAATCAAAATCTAATGTATAATAAGTTCGATAGCAACTTATCATATTAATTTATACCCTAAAAAATACCAAGATTTTACGAGCAACTAAGTAGTGAAGCGGTCACTTAGTACTACGGTCTAGTGGTATTCCTTTTCACTTGTAAGTGAGAGATCTTAGATTCGATTCTTGCCCAAAACGATTTAAATCACATTATTACTAATCTAGTGTAGATAATATCGTTTATTAAAAAAAATAAAACTAAGCGACAAAGCGACCAATACACACAAACTTGGCTCCTGTATTGGGTTTGGACGACCCATATTGAAAACGACCGCACACGACCTTTTACTCAGTGGTCGGTTTACAAAACTTCGGGTTTATAATTGAAACCGTTTATATTATAAATTATTCTGTTAAGATCATCTCAACAAAAAAAATCAACTAAAACTAAAGTTGTTCAGTTAGTAAATCGTAACAAATAAATAGACGATTCGTAAATTTTTATCAAATTCATTTATCTATTTTTATAAAGTTCGATGACCAAATAATCTCATATTTGATTGAGAAGTAACGCATCATCGAGACCCAAGTTAATTCCATAAAGAATTATCTAATAAGGTAACGGCTCCTCCATTTACGTCATTACCATATCCGTGTGCAATAGTTTGGACCCGGCTTCTCTGCGTTCCCAGTTCCTATACATTCTTATCTTTCCTATTTTATGCGGTCACGGTTAAACCACGTCAACATGTTATATTTATTTTTTTTATAAAGATAAAAAGACCAAAAGTAATAGTGATATAAAATGTTGACGTGACTTAACCGGTGAACGTACAAATAGAAGAAGATAAGAATGTATGGATACTGGAAGGGGAGAGAAGCCAGGTCATTAAGTTTTTCTGTCACGATTCATGAGCTAGGGTTTCCAATCCATTAATTAGACAGAAATGGTATCCCAAATATTGAATCTTTATTAATCTCTCTGTTACCTGTACTTGATTCTGTACAAGCGGTTCTCTGCAGCAGCAGCAAAAAGCCCCCAGCTTTCGAGCAATCCGACGCCGTTTTTGGCCGTTATGGAGAGCGGAGAGCTCCAAAGGGTCGGAGTTGTTCAACGTGTTCCGCTCCTCATCGTCAACTTCGTTGCTGGGGTTCTGGTTTTGCTTTTTGCTCTTGGTATTTTTATTTTTATTTTTATTTATTTTTTATTTTTTCTTGCTTTCCTCTTTCGATTTTAATTTTGTTTTGATTATTAAATATGATTTGAGCTTGTGGGTTTTGGTTATTTTTAATGGGTGTGCATTTTAATTTCTTGTTGAATTTTTTATCTGGTAGTCAGTTTATTTTTTTTATTTTTTTGAATTATAGGTGATCTAATGTGGAATTTAATTATTTTAAATATCTGGATAATTGATGTTATTGTTCCCTTAAATTCATCACTGCTCATGATTGATACTCTGTTTTTCTTTCTAAATTAATGGGGTTTGATGTGCATTTTTACATTATTGTCCTGTTTGTTGCAGCTGGATTTTTCACAGGAGGTATTGCTGGTGCTTTAGCTGGGAAGGCTTCCGATAGCGGTGTTGTCCGTGGAGCTGGATTGGGTGCTGTTGCTGGGGCGGTACTGTCTGTTGAGATTTTGGAGGCGTCGCGCGATTTACTGTGTCTAGGCCGGCCTGGTGCTCGGAGATCTTCATTGATGGTGAGCTATTAAGCTTTGAGGTATCTGTTTCTCTTTATTTGTTCACATGTGTAGCTGTTCATGAGAATCTGACCTGCTAAGAACCGGACATGATCTCGGTTTTTAGGTTAAAATTGAATGATCCATGATTTTTAAAATATGGTATATAAGCTGAAGATACAACGATGGACGCATGGTTAAGGATATACATGCGGGGTGTTGTATCATCGTGGGTTTCTATCGGTTTTATGGAAGTAATTGGACCGATTAACTATCTTTGCATTCAGGCAGAAATTACAGAGGAGCTTATCTGTTGGAGATTCGAGGTAAACTTGGCACCGCCGGAAGTGGTACTTGCCAACCAGGTTTCCACTCTTTTTTCCTTACACTTTTGTTTAAAAAGCAATATCATTTGAATGATGAAACATTTTGTGGGTGCATATAGAAATTGTCCAGTTTAGTTCGATGCTAGCAAGTTGTTTGGGTTTCCCTTTCTATCGCGGCTGTTATTTTTGGTTCCAGATTGCATCTCGCCTCCCAAACTTTTTATTGCTACAATTTCATGACTCAGTAGTTGTTGAATTCAGAACCTCAGCCGCTGACCCCGAGTATACCAATTTTACTGTTTTGAAAGTTAAAAAACAAGTTTAGTGATCAAAACTCTGATGTTCCTTTGTGCAATTGGTATTTATCTGATTTTGTTAAGCTGGAATTAGCAGGTTACCCTTGCTAATCTTCGCCATGATGTCTATGGAGGAGCTGAAACCAGAGGGTTGTCAAGGAATGTTATGAACAAACTACCATCTCATGTGGTTTTGAAGGATACCAAGGCAGCTCGGGGTTGCTGCTGTACGATATGTTTGCAGGTCATAACTCTTTCTAAGACGACTTGAACTTTTTGTCTATTATAGTTTGCAAGCATTTTTGTGGCGACGACAGTAGAGATATTCACATATTTGGAAGATTGAACTATGGTAACTGGTTAATCAATACTTAAATCTTAATTTTGTTTGTCTCTGTATTCATCATCAATGTACGAGCCGCTCAGTTTCCTTACGCACGTATTGTCCTTGTAATTCACTTCTTTTTTAAGCACTATCTGAAATCTTAACAACAATGTGGTTTCTGCAGGATGTTGAAGTAGGAGAAATTGCGAGGACGCTGCCCCTGTGTCAGCATACGTTCCACTTGGCGTGCGTGGACAAGTGGCTCAGCAGACATGCTTCGTGCCCTCTATGCCGACGAGATGTGTGAACAAAACCCAGGTTGATTTTTATCACAAAGGAGTTACAAAGTAAAGTTTTTATCCCCTTAGTGATTATGTAAATTCGGGTTTGGATTTGTGAAAACTGTATATAGCTTGGTTTGTGGTGATGTATTGAAGATGTTCCCTTTTGTGTATATGCACCCTATAGAGATGCAGTGGATATTGAACCGTGTCGATAAGAAAATTGACCAATAAAATTTCAGAAATATAGTACAGAAACTGAATCTTTTGGCATGTCTGGTGTATATTCTTTTTCTTTCGTCGAATTGAACAGAGAATGAGGTCCTGTGTTTGATTACCTCGAGGTCCCGTGTTTGTTTCTTGGTTTATCTTTGAATGCAAGTGATATACTCGAGCACTGGACTTCGGGCGAGGATAATCCTCTTAATTACTTGAGCTACAAGCCTCTTGCAGACAATATGGTATTTAAACAACATTTTGTTTCATTTTAGACGGGATAAGGAAAACGATTAAGGCAAGAAGAGAGAAGGAAGACGAGAAAAATGCTTCATTAACATTGGAATGATCTGTTACATACGTACATAGCCAAGGAAATGGTACAGAACCTACGCATCGTAGGCGAACCGCAGACTTAGTTGCTTATTAGTTTATCTCTTTTCTCTAATACAAGAGAGATGATGTGATGAGTATGCTTCCTAGCCTGTACGTAAATGTCTGCAGATATGAAGATAACTTATCTGGGTTAGTCATGAAAATTTTCGGAACGAAACCAAACTCACGCTTCAAATAGCCGTGCATCATGTGCGGAGATTCAACTCCGTCCAACCAGATCAATTTTAAGCAGACAACTTACGCAGTAATCCAACCACAGATTGAAAATTTTCATATTCCGAAAAATTCATTCAGTCAGAAACTCGAATGAGCGAGAAGATGGCTTACATGGCAACGACGAAAATGGATTCACGTTTTGAAAACAACACGATCGTTTGGAGGTCATTTCACACTGCAACTGCTACAGGCCTTTTGCTGGTCTTGATTCCTTTTATAGCTGCAAGATTGCAAATAAAAACCAATGTTAAGATATAAGTCGATTAGCTCATCTGGACTAATAATATAGGTTCTGAGATCTGTGTGATCTGTACCTTCAGCGTAATCTTTTGCTCCAAAGACAGCAGAACCAGCAACAAGAGCATTAGCTCCGGCCTCGATAACCTGCCACGACAGAAAGTATTTGAAACTGGATTCATTACATCCGAAATCGCGCAACAACTTTGACACTTAACAAATATGTTCATGTTCAATTAGTCAACACGACTAATTTGTTCTTTTTGTCGATATGGTTACATCCTATGAAAGCTCTCAGCACGACACACATCACATTATTTATAACAGGTACATTAACTTGGTCCACATACCTTGTATGCATTTGCTGGACCAACTCCGCCATCTACTTCAATCCATGGGTTCACTCCCTGCAGTAATAACAAGCAAACCTGTAAGTACCTTTTGCGTTCACATAAAGTGTATGAATGGAATCCCACAGCGGGAGAGAGAGATTGAATCAATGTGAATCGGGATTATACTTTCTCCGCACATATTCTTCTCAAGTCTGCAATTTTCTTCACTTGGCTTTCTATGAAGCTCTGCCCGCCAAAGCCAGGGTTTACCGACATAATCAAGACCAGATCAACCACTAAATCATGAAAAAGAAAGTCAATATCACCCCATTTCACCAGATGATATATCAGATGAGCTAATAATGAGCAACAATCGTCTTTTCTTATTGTACTCTCGCTTCCCATGCATTCACTCATCATGTAAAATGCAAAATTGACTCAGAACAGGAGGAGTATTCTGGCGGAATTTCGAATATAAGTTTGCCTTTATGCGACATTTACTTATCTACAAATGCTGTACTAGAACAAGTAGTTTCTGCTCAATTTCTGTCGAACTCCTCGCCTGTCAATATCGTTAAGAATCAATACCCTCCCTACAAACTATAAGTTCGAATCCTTTTGCAGTCTTATTATTCAGATTTTTTTCACCTTTTTGATTACTACTACAACTGTTTGGAGCTTAGTCTCTCGGGTAGGCTAGGTACGAAACCATTTGTGATCTCATACAAGCAAAATACACCACATAGGGGAACCAACCTTGACCATGCAATATCATTAAGAATCAATTTTATAAAGCACCGCCACGATTATATCCCCCAAAATAATCAGAACGCGTATTATATCCAAAAGAGAAACTCACCATCGAGGATATACTCAATTGCCGTTAGAGGGGTACCAGGGTTGAGCACAACTCCAGCTTTAGCTCCCAGACTCTTTATCTGAATTACAGCAAAAGTATAGGATTACTAAAATGATTTCGTGGTACAAACCATATTCTTTTCGGGTAATACTTTCATGATTGCAAGGATACACTTAAATGCATTCTCTTAAAAAATGAAATACAACTAAATTGGACCGTGTAGGCTTGTGGCCCTAGCTTCGATTTACCATCTATGTATATCATACTTCTTCACTTCTCACAACCCACTGGAATATTACATCCCATGAACTCGAAGCAGAGACAAGATAACACTAACCAAATTCAGAACAGTAATGCAGCTACATCAGTTCTTTAACAAGTATGCAATCACAAGGATACGAGGGAAACCTTACCTGATTAACTGAACGGTGCAAATGGATGGTGGAAGATTGTTCAGCATGAACACTGACTATGTCTGCTCCAGCTTTGATAAAATCTGGCACTCGCTGCTCAGGCTCCACGATCATCTGCACCGCTTCAATTTCACATTAGCCATTGCTTTTTATTCAAAGCGTATCTAATAGATATCAAAACCAGCAGAACGAAAAATACCAGATGCACGTCCAAAGGAAGGTCTGTCACAGGGCGCAAAGCATCAACCACAAGAGGTCCAATGGTAATATTTGGAACAAAACGGCCATCCATCACATCAACATGAATCCAGTCACAACCTGCCAACTCTACAGCTTTTACCTAGATAAAGTGAGAGTCAAACTCTAATGCTAAGAGTTTCAATCTTATATTTCTACATTGGAAAATCTGATGAACATCTTTCTTAAACGAAGTTTTTGCAGTAAAACATATGATAAACAATTCAAGGTTTACAAAATCCATGTTTTCGCCTATAATCCAGAAACCGAAAAAGAAATATATGCTGACAAAGATAAAAAAACAGAAAAGAACCTGCTCTCCCAACTTGGCAAAGTTAGCAGAAAGAATAGATGGTGAAACAATGATATCACTTTTCGAGAATTTATCAACTCGAGATGAAGCCTTCACCACAGTCCTACATCCCCTCCTGAAATCGGAACGATAACAAAAGCAACATCAGAAATGGAAATGATCATTCTTTTCCTGTTTCCGCTCAATTGTTTGCACTTCAAGTTCAGCCAAGCTTAATTACAAAACATCAGGCACAAATTTCAAATACCAGATCATTAAATTCAATAACCAGAACATGAATTCGAGCAAAGAATTCGGCTTTTTACAAGCACAATCACATGAATACATTCGAAAATATTCCCATCTCAAACTTCTTAATGGCAAATCTAAAAGAACAGCAATTTCTTAACGTTATACTACTTTCCTCAGCTGGGTCTCATCCGAAAGCACAAATCTTTCTATCCTCGACTTAAAAATCCGACAAACAAAATCAAACCCAATTGGAATTCAAACGAAACAACGCTAACCAAATAAAAAAAGCAATACCTTGTGAAGGTAAGAGAACTTGGTTGAGAAACAGATGGTTTTTGAAGCTTAAGACCTCCCCCGAGTCCGGTGATCTGCTGGGACTTGAGAGTTGACGAACAAAGTGAAGCAGCCGACATGTTTTCCTCGCCTGAATCTCTGTCTCTCTGGCTTCAACGGTCAGTTCGACGGCGTAGTGAGGGAGAAAGGTTCGGTCTTTTTATTTCTGTCTTCAATTTACTTCCCACCAATCTTTCTGCAGAGACGATTGGAAAATCTCGGAGAAATTTAGGAAGAAAAAACGTGCGGCCGACACGTGCCCTCGCGGTTTCTTGTTGGGATTTTCTTATCTGAAATGGTTGGCGCTCTTTTATGCTTTGCTTGTGATTGTGTAAACTTGCAAGTGGGGCAAACACAGTTTAGTTCACTCCTTTTCTTAGGTTGTTTTGTAACCGTTTGGTGGTTCGGTTTGGACTTGACTATTTTGATTAAATTGAGTTAATGTGTTGGCTAATGTTTAATGAACTTATGAGTGTTAAGATTGGAAATACGAAATTGAATAACAATAACGTATTGTGTCTTATAAGTTCTTTGTAGAGGGGTTAGATTCTGTAAGACTGACTTAAATTCAATTATTCATGTCTAAACTCTAGTGACGGTATCAAACGGGATAAAGATTTGAAAATGGAAGAAACTCAAAAAAAGGCAACCCTTGAATCAAATGAGGGGAAAACTTTCAAGCTTGGTATATTTGGCAATGGTTAGGTGAATAGGGATGGTTTCGATACGATTACCGTACCAAAACTCTCATACCAAATTTTTGGTTTGCAAAATCGATTACCATTACCTTGCCAAACTTTCGGTATTATCGAAGTTCGGTTATGCCAAATACTTCGGTTGACATGCTATGGTAATGGTAATTATCACTTTATTTTGGGCCTGTTTTTTTGGTCAAAATCTGAAGAAAAAAAATTCATCAACCCAATTCAAGGCCCACTTTTTTCAATTTTTTTCATCAACTCTCTAACTAATTCATACATTTGAGATGATTTAATCATACTTGAAGCCAGCAGGTAGCAAGCACACGCAGTAAAAAACTACAGGCAAGAAGCACAGAGTAAAAAGCACAGGCAGCAACACACCAACACAAATCCCAGTAGATTTCATGTAATTGACACTTATTAAATATAGATTATTTTATATATAAACTTCATGTACTAGGAAAGGGATCCTCTCCGGACTCCTTCCACCTAATCCTACAATTCCACAAATCCGGGCCCTTGAAATTAATCTAACGGCTAAAAACAGGAGGCCCATAAAAAGTTATAATAACTTTAGCCGTTGGATCAAATTTCAAGGGCCCGAATTTGTGGACTTGTAAGATTAGGTGGAAGGGATCTGGAGAGGATCTATTTCCCATGTACTAAACACTAAAATATATATTTATATTTTTCGGTACGGTATGGTAATACTGTGGTAATAGTATCAAATATCAATACCGTACCAAAAAACTTTGGTTCGGTATATTACCGTGCCATTACCGATTGACACAAAAAGTTTGACGCAAAATCGGTATGGATACTGTTGGCAATTCAGTTGACACGGTAATTTGACGAAAAAATCCACTCCTATAGGTGACCGCAACGACTTAAACTTCATTTGCAAATGCAATTTGTAATTAGTTTTGAAATCTTTCTCAATTGGAATTTCGTTAAATTCTTGCCCTTCCTTACTAGCTCAGGAGATTTTTCTGAGTTATATATGAACAAAATCTCTGCATATATCTAATTAAATTTTCTGCCTAATAACTCAATGAGAGGTTTAGAAATGAGATATAAAAAGGGAGTTTTAACCAAACACTCCCGGTACTGTTCATTTTAACGAAAAATCACATTTTTACTCTAAAACGTCAATCCTGATACTATTCACTTAAAACACATTTTTGTCATTTTCGTTAAAACTCAAAGTTTTTAATCTCTTTTTATTAGTTTTCCTATATAAAAAAAGGTGGTCTCTAATCCTTGGTTTAGCCAAGATATTTTAAGTTAACAGTTATTTTATTTAGAGTTCTCGTAAGCGAAATATTAAGAAGTTTTAAAAAAATGAAGAGGTAGAGTGTTCAAGCAAGTTTTTTAATGGTAACGGTAATCTTGATTCTTACTGGACATGCAACTAGAGCAGATGATAGTTGTTACGAAAGATGCCTTAACTTTTGCCCATCGCTACCTGATACATGTGCTACATTCTGCTCGGTGCAGTGCCCTCCTCAGCTTCAAAATGTTGATTTGAATGATCATGCAATTCACTATTGCAAATTTGGTTGCTCACTTGACCGATGTGCCAAAATTTGCCAACGGTACATACCACCTTTTCCTTTCTCTCTATCGTTATTCGATTTTCTCGTTTTTTTTTCTCACTCTTTCGTATATATGAATGTCAAACGTTAACTAGTTAGTAAGTAAATAAGAGACTACGTATACTTGTGTTTTAGATAAGGAGAAAATGCAAAGGTGTATGCAACACTGCACGACCAACTGCCACATCAAGCATCCAAGCCCCCCACTGCCCTGATTGCTGCAACAAATAATGCAGCTTGTACTGAAATAAGTTTATGATTCAATAAAAGTGGGGTTTTAACGTTCAATTATCATAGAATTTATCATCTAATTAAGGGGGAGTAAACCAGCATTTTCTATCAGATATCATTTCTCTTTCTCTAT
The DNA here is from genome assembly GCA_036320875.1 of Cotoneaster glaucophyllus. Taxonomy (NCBI): domain Eukaryota; kingdom Viridiplantae; phylum Streptophyta; class Magnoliopsida; order Rosales; family Rosaceae; genus Cotoneaster; species Cotoneaster glaucophyllus. The sequence goes on along the minus strand of CM070065.1, from coordinate 25,530,872 downwards.
CCACACCTAAAGACTGCCGCAGTTGAAGAAAAATTGCCTGCAACTTGCTAAAAATAATCAATTACATGCAGTAAACTTATAGTTATTAAAAAAATAAATCTATAGAGCTTGAAACTTTTCTGCTCGATTGTTTAAAGGGTCGTGTAGATTTGAAAGCTCTATAGATAGAAACATTCTAGCCATGGCTGCACAATCACAGCTCAGACTGAGTTCGTTCTGTGCACACAATGTACGGCTTAAGCAATGCTGTCAAAATCTATACGTGCACACAATGTACGGTACATGATCCGAGCTGGCGGTGGCCATATCCTTTTTGCAGACTAGAAACGTTTCCATGAACATCGTCCTGGTCTTAGATGACACAGAAGAAGAGTCTGTAGAGGCACCAAAGCGAACTTTGTGCATCCAAAAATAAATAGCAGGATGAAAATTATGATGACTTTTTGTGTTGCAAATAAAATTTGGTCAATTATGCTGTGAGAATTTTCTGGCTTTCGGTGAATAAGTACTCAAAAGTACACAAGATTGAGTACTTAAAAGATCAAAAGGAAAAATATGCTCCATAGAGGAAAATGCTTTAGGTTCCAAAAGGGTTATTTTCACCAAAAGCGCTTTCAACCATTTTAAAGCACATCCAAACGAGCTCTTAGACTTCACTTGTAAGCACAATCTGCAATTAATTTTGAAATCTTCCTCAATTGGAATTTCATTAAAACCATGAACCATTCATCTTCTTCATACTAGTAGTCATTAGATTCTCTGAGTTATGAACAAAAACTGTAACTATCGAATCCGATTTACTTGCCTAATAATTCAATGGTAGGTTTAGAAAATGAGACCTATAAAAGGTGCACTCTAGTTCTTGATTTAGCCAAGATATTAAGAGTTCTCACAAGTGAAATATTAAAAAATTTCGGAAAATGGAGAGGAAGAGTGTTCAAGCAAGCTTTTTGATGGTTATGATAATCCTGCTATTTACTGGATATAAAACAAGTGCAGTTAGTACTTGTTACAAAAATTGCCTAAGCACTTGCCCATTGCTACCTCAACTATGTGTTACACTATGCTTGGGGCAGTGCCCTCCGCAGCTTCAAAATGTTGATGTCAATGATCAAGCAATTCACTACTGCAAACTTGGTTGCTCAGTTCACCGCAATGTGCCGAGTTTGCCGGCGGTATATACCACCATTTCCTTTCTCGATCTCTATCGTTATTTGATCCTCTCCTTTCTCTAATTATCTCACATATATGAACGTTAAGCGCTAATCAATTAGTAAGTGAATACGACGCTAACTACAATTGTGTTTTATCGCCTCAGGTAAAGAGAAAGTGCAAAGGTGTATGCAACACTGCTTGAACAATTGCAACTTCAAGCATCCGAGCCCCCCTCTTCCGTGATTGCTCCAACAAATGATGCAACATCAAAGCTCCTTGCCCCCCCATAAACAATGACATGTTTGTAACTGAAAAAAGTTTATGATTCAATAAAAGTGGAGTTTAAGTCTGGAATATTTCAAGGCATAGGAGAGAGTTAACCAACATTATCTCTCTATCCATGCGTAGACATTGGTAACTGCTTCTCAAAAGTTATATTTGGCCAGCTCGGGTTATGGTGTGTGAGGTTCAAGACCCGAGCTGACGCTAATCACAATCCTTTTTGCAAGCTCGAAACGTTTACATGAACATCATGGGCCGTCAAAATGTGGATATTTTTGTGGAAAAATTATTTACTAAATTGGAGTGTGATGCACTAATCCATGGTATGATATGAGAGGTTTTTTCAAGTTCCGGGCATCAAGCAGTACTTGAACTTCGCATATTATAATACAATTGGAGGAAATAATATATTTTTTTCTGTATACCTCTACTTATTTTTTAACGCATAGAGTAAAATATTCGCTTGAATACTAGACAGTTGAAAAAAGTTTCTCCAAAAACAGAACCAAATTTCTTTTGCCCAAAATAGGTTTCCCTAAGGGAGTTTCGTGCAATCATTTTTTTGTTTTTCTCAAAAAAAAAATTTGATAAAATGTTGGGACTTTAAATATAGGATGGTGCTATTCATACATCTTTTTTTACCTTTCACACATTTTTTTGTTAATTTTTATCATTTAATCATCTTCAATTTATTAGATCCGACAACGAGCGATGTGTTTGATGGATAAAAAGGGTTTGTAAATTTTTAAATCAAATTTTGTAGACCAAACGATATAGTTATTGATGATTGAATTATTACTTAAATATTAACTAACATAATTATTTCTTATTCATTTGATTTAAAATTTGAGAATTGTTATTAGCACTCCACAAATCTCATTCTACACTCCTCGTAAATATTTTTTTTATTTTTAATTATACAAAGTTTAGACTGTAAAATGAAATTTTTAGAATCCTAATAACAACAATTCTCTAAAATTTTAATCTGCGTAGCATTTTCCGTAGATTTAATTTAATATATAAAAGCCAAGGTCAATGGTGCAAGCACCGACAAATTAGTTGTAACGTGGCTGCCACTATTGGCCAGCTGTCCGATTGTACAAAATGTCACACAATACCGGCTACACTGTATCCCATCCCACCGCTGCTTCTTCTTCTTCTTCTTCGCCCCAAAAACCTTAAACTTCAACTTAACAGTCCAAAGTCCGACACTTCTACGACCCGACCCACACATCGATCCAAAAAGACCCAGATCAGAATACCATTTCCTCGAAGCGAACCCTGATCCGGGTCTCCGCAGTACCCAGATGAAATTTTTCAGAAGATGAAGAGGTTCAAGCAAAACCTTGATGCTGATGATTTGTCGAAGCATTTGGATTTGGATACCCGTAGTGCTCTGAGGGAGCCCGATAGGAAATCTGCGTCGGGTTCGATGAAGGTGATGGGGATCTTTGTGGCTGCCTTGATTCTGTTTTCGGTGCTGTTCTCAGTGAATGTGGTTCTCAGAGACCCGCCTTCCGATGCTGTTTTCGAAACTTCAAAAGCTGCAGTTCTTGAAGTGGAACCCAGAAAAGGTAGCAGATTTGAGCTCAAATTTTAATATTATCTAGTGGGTTTTGGTTAACTTTGGCTGTGATTTTTGCACCAAGTTTTTGTCTTTGTTTCGACTGGATTTGAGATTTTGCTTATTGGGTCGTATGCTGAAAGAAGAGCTATCGGATTGACATTTCTGAAGCTTTTTGGTTCAGCTGCATTGCAGTTCTCGTTTGGAAATGCTTCTTTAAAAAGCACTTTTATAATCAATAAGAAACACATCAAAACTTTTCATAACAATGCATGCGCTTCCTGAATCTTGAAAAAGAACTTTTAACTTTTCCTGCCGAACATGGTCAGAAGCGATTTTGGTGATCAGAAAGCGAATTCGGTTATTTTAAAGGAACTTACAAACAGACCCATGTATTCTGGTAGTTTGGGGAGCAAGGTGAACTTGGAACTACTTGTTCTGATATGCTGAACAATTTTACTAGTTCGGGTCGGGCTAAAGTTTAGTCCTTTTTCAACTGCTTGGCATTTTGTTGTCCCAGTGCCTCCAGCTTGGATCAAGTCCTGCACTTCATCAGCTTCATTGGCTGGTTTTCTCTAGTCTCTTCTTTGTGCAGTATCGCGGTGTTTTATTTTTTGTTTTCGGGTCATTGTGTTAGTGTTCTCATGGCTGATTTGCTCTATTCAGATCTTTGAATTATCCAAGTTGGTGGAAGCCAACGTAGCGCGCTTGATTACTTACCAACTGCTGTTTTCCATTTTCATCTAGGTTGTTTAGTTGTCTGTTTGTTTCCATGTCCGACTACTTTGTTTATAACCAAATTTCCTATATATGTGTGTTATCACACTTCTTTGTTTTTGATCTCTTGTGTTTCAATTATTTTCTTTTGCTTTCAAGTATCCTATTCATGTAAAGATCCTGGTCTGACTACTTGTGAGTTATACGATGCAACCATGATGTGATAAAGCTCTCCGTATGTTGTTTGAATATTCATAGGTTCTAAGAATTGTATCGTTCTTTTTTCCTTTTGCCATCCGTAGGTTTAGAAGATCAGTTTTCTCAGTCTGTTGAGGTGCCAGAGGATAAATTGCTTGGAGGCCTTCTCGCTGATGGATTTGACGAAGGATATTGTGTCAGCAGGTACCAGTCGGCTTCATATCGTAAAGAACTGCCTTACAGACCTTCTTCTTACCTTATATCCAAGTTACGAAGCTATGAAGCTCTGCATAAACGTTGTGGACCTTACACCGAAGCCTATAACAAAACCCTGGAACAACTCAAGTCTGGCCATGGCACAAGCTCCTTGGATTGTAACTATGTGGTATGGATTTCCTTTAGTGGATTAGGGAATAGGATACTGACCCTAGCTTCAGCGTTTCTTTACGCTCTCCTGACAAACCGGGTTCTACTGGTGGACCCTGGAGTTGACATGGTTGATCTCTTCTGTGAACCGTTTCCGGAAGTCTCATGGTTTCTTCCCACGGATTTCCCCCTTAAGGATCAGTTCAACAGCTTGGATCAGAAATCTCCTCACTGTTATGGGAAGATGCTGAAGACTAGTAACTTTACAAATTCAGATGATTCGGTGAGGCCATCTTTTGTGTATCTCCATCTAGCTCATGATTACGATGATCAAGATAAGCTTTTCTTCTGCAATCAAGATCAGGCTTTCCTTGAAAGGATACCGTGGTTGATCATGAAAACAGATAACTATTTTGTCCCGTCTCTTTTCTTGATCCCATCTTTCGAGCAGGAACTACATAAACTCTTCCCAAGGAAGGAAACCGCTTTCCATTTTTTGGGTCGATACCTGTTCCACCCCACAAATGTCGTATGGGGATTGATTACTAGATACTATCAAGCTTATTTAGCAAAAGCAGATGAAAGAATAGGCATCCAGATCAGAGTCTTTGATACTGGGATTGGCCCCTTTGAACACGTGTTTGATCAGATCCTATCCTGTGCATTGAAGGAGAAGCTGCTACCTGAACTCAACCACCAGGATTTCATCGTCAGTTCATCGGGAACCCCAAAGTCTAAAGCTGTGCTGATGACATCTTTAAGCTCTGGTTACTCTGAGAAGCTAAGGGACATGTACTGGGAGCATCCTACTGTGACAGGGGAGGTGGTTGGCGTTTTCCAGCCGAGTCATGAGGAGTATCAACAAACTGAGAAGCATACGCACAACCGCAAGGCATGGGCCGAAATGTATCTGCTAAGCTTGACAGATGTGTTGGTCACAAGCTCATGGTCAACATTTGGGTATGTCTCGCAGAGTCTTGGGGGGCTGACACCGTGGATACTCTACAAACCGGAGAACAGAACAGCACCCAATCCTCCTTGTCAACGAGCAATGTCAATGGAGCCTTGCTTCCACGCACCTCCCTTCTACGATTGTAAGGCCAAGACAGGAATCGACACAGGTGCATTGGTTCCTCATGTGAGGCATTGTGAGGATATGAGCTGGGGTCTTAAGTTGGTCGATCGTTACGACGAGTTGTAGGGTTGTAGCTTGTGTTATATGTCTGTTGTTGTAACTGTTTGATCATGAATAACATTGAATTTTTCATATACACGAACGTTATTCCATAAGCAAAAATAAAATATAGTTGAGTTTAATGGAAGAGTGAATGATGTTCGACTCTTATGGATGATGAGTTTAATATCTAAAAAAGCGAACTTTTTTCTCAAAATTAGTTGCGAAATTCAACCACAAGGCTTCCATCTCCAGTTTGAGGATATCTTGGACATGTTCATGCCTTCAACGAATGTGTTCGCACCTGATCTCTGCAACATCAGCAGGTATTTGGTTTCTACTTCAAAACCTTCAGAAAGCTAGCAGCATCTCCACTACTCGGAATCGGAACCTGACTCTGGCATTTCCTAAGAATCTCTTGGTTCCATATCGGTGATGGAAGGGGGTAGGTCTTCATTAAGCACGTTTCTAGCCCGCTCTCTCCTTCGTCTACTTTCGTCCTGTAAGACGGAGATTAGACATGTCATTGGAATGATCAAGACGGGGGAGAAAAGATGAAAAAACATGAGTTGAAGTGTACTAAAGTACTAAGTTGGTCTTTTAGTTTCTTGCTCTTAATGTTCACCGTGGAATTTGGCTGATTTGGTTGACTTGACAATCGAGTTGCTCGACTCCTCCGAAGCCAGATGGTACCGAAAGACATCAATGCTGCTAGAAGCAACGTTGGACCAACCCTTGGATCTCCAATGCGATCATAGATTCCGCGTAAAATTCCACGGATGCTCTGCATGATCGTGTTTGTTGAAGGAATTCTTTGGACACCTGCTGACCACATTGGCTCTGAATCCTCGGGAACCAAACGAGGAGTTCTTGTTCTCTGCAATGGAAACAAAAATGAAATTTAAAGGAAAGCTCTTGACATAAGAGTAGTTCATGAAACTGCTCGTATGAGACGGCCAAGTACATTTACATAATGAGGAAGATCTCTGGAGCCGCCATCGTAGATTGTTTCTGAGATCCATTTGATAATCTGCATAAGAAAGGTGAAAACGAAGCCACCAACTTAGAGAAAATTTGTATTATGTGACGTCTGAGGCATCGATTGTAAGTATTATGCAAAGTCAAGAAATTCTCAAAACATATAGTTAGATACCTCCCGAGTATCATCTGAGCCATTGTACTTTGCCACAAGCTGCGATGCAGGATCTAGTTCCTGGTCTTGCAGTGCATCCCATATGGTTTTCGGCTTTTTATCGGGCTTCTCACTCTCTTCTGTCACATTCCTCTTATAGCGTACAATAAATAACTGAGGAACATCAATCATATCTGTCCTTTCTCCACAAGTTAGCAAAATTTCTGAACAAAAATTAAATCATTAGTCAGACATAAGTTTCAAGACCGCGCTTAATGAACCAACAGTTAAAAACACGAACAACACACAAAGGTTCACCTTTTGGGCTTCTCCGTCAAGCCAAGCAAATGTCAGTCGTTTGCTTTTAAGCGCACCTGCTGCTGGTGCTATAGATTTAGATTGCTCTTCATCTGCTGGCCTTGTCTCGACTTCATTTGACAACTTCTCTTGAACCCTGCGAATGGTCTATCAAACTTATGTCATTCGCACCAATTGCTAAGTTTTGAAAATTATGAATGTTAGATTGCATAGAAAACTCATTAGCTAATTAACATCATCACGCAAGTAACTTCTATGACATAACTTCTTGATCTACATCCGACAACTGAACCAACTCTAAATACTCGACACGAACCAAAAATTAGAGCAATATTGTGGAATAAAAGGATATGAAGGACACCTACTCCACGCATATTACTGAGTTCTGGGCTATGCCTCCCTGCTACAACAGCACAGTACCAAGTAACGGTATCATATCCAGCACGAGAATAGCCTCGAGAGTCACAACCCAATTCCATTGATGTTGTACTCCTCAACTGAGGTAGCTCTGAAAGAACATGTGAGAAATAAATGGGAGTTAATTAGTCTTACTGCAGATTACTACAAAAAGTTCAAAAGTACTATTCACTACCGTACCTTATTGTTTAAGGTCAACTGCCAACCTATCTAAGCTTTGTAATGCACTCTTTCATATTAGATGAAGAACGGCGCGAGAAGACAACAGTACCTTGTTGTCTAGTTTGCTCCATAATATTTAAGAAACGTGAGTAGTTAACAGATCCTGCAAGTCAAAACATACAGCTTTGGTGATCACATGAAGCACACAAGTTTATCAAATCGTTATAGAGGGTTAAGATAGTAACGTGCCGTGGTACACAACAGGTTTGACACCAGGATCTTTCAAAATCACTATAGCAGGTGCAGATTCCACCTCAAACCTGTTGGAAAGCATAAAAGTTCCTATGAAATCAAAGACGCATAATTTTCGGTATCCAATTTATAGTAATAGTTCAAGTTTGAACTCACAATAGTAGTGTTTGTGTTATTTTAGACTCAATTCACATAATATTTTGAAAATCTGGAAAACTGTACTCTTTCAAGAAGATTAATGTTAGGATAGCCACTCACGAATTAAACCAAAAGGACGATTCCTCTTCTTACCATAGCACGAATGCAAAAGAAGCATGATTCCAATAATTTTTAGCAGTTTGGCGTCTGAATGGAGCAGCACGCATCCCTTTTTTTGAGAAGAAGATGACTTTTACCTATGAATTAGCAAAATATTGAATCTGCAAGTGTACCTTATGAAGACTAACTTTGCTAGAAACTTCTGCCCCTGAAAATTGAAGTATGCATTCATATCATTTTCGGGTATGTTAAAAGGTGACAGAAAATAAAGAGCAGAAAAGCGAAAAAAAGAGGAAAGGTGAATTAATAACACGCGTAAATCAGCTAAGCAAAAATAAAATCAGATGAGAAACCAGATTGGAATCATTGGATAGCCTTATACTGCATCAACCTTGAGTTATCTTTTGAACAAAGTTGTATTTAATCTAAAGTTAGAGAGGAGGAAAGAAAGTTTCTCTCCCATGAGTAGTAAAGAATACGAGGCAAACCAAGTACGGTTGTTGCAAACCAATCTGTGACTGAATCTACTGAGAGCTCTCCTTCATACCTGAGACGAAAGATCAGACCGAGATGCCATTCCATAACTAATGAAAGAAACATGACATGTAGGATCTTATCAAGCAAGAAGGAAAAGGCAAAAATAAAACTTCTCCTTATATATTGCTGTAGCAGGGTATCTAAAATCTTCTGCAATGGGAAACAAAAAATCAATCTTTACAGTATTGTGCATGGCTGCATGTAGAAATAATCTTAGAGCTTGCTGAAAACCTCACCTAATAAAACAATTGACACTTTTACACCCCAGAGGAAAAGCAACAAGAAGAAGGAAGACCTGTAAGCGACCGATATGCAGTTAGAAACATGAAACAAAAGAAAATGAACAGACTTCATCAAGAGAGAGTTTCCGCCCAAAGAATTCATAGTCAAATTTACGATTGCTTAGTATTTCTGCAGCCCCATAATCCTGGCACCAGTTGGCACAACAGATACAATGCCCAGGAACAAAACATGCAGTATATATGCAATGAATATCCCTTGAGTTTCAAGATCTTATTTCGAAAACCTACCTCGCCCCTAATTTCATCTATCGCCAACCATTTGTTTATCAAAATATGCATATTTTCGAGCAGTTTCAGTTAAAATTCACAAATTTGACCTGCAATTAAGTAAGAACGGAAACTTTGGCAAATAACAGCATGCAATATTGATCATTTATCAAACCACTTACCATTCCTGAAGAAAGGTTGCCCAGTTGGTTTTCTCTCAGCAAAATGTGTAGCTTGCTGAAGCTCTCCAAGTTCCAACATACCAGTATTTGCCACACCATCCAAATAAGCAGCTAGAGGGTAACAAAACAAAAAGATCATATTCTCAAACAAAAATTATCATACATAAAAATAATATTTGAGTCAAATATTGGAATCTAAAGAGGGAAATAAAGAAAAGAAGGGAAAAAATGGGTTGTAAACTTGTGACTACTATAATGCAGGGAACAATTTTCCCAGTCAAACTGAATGGTTAAAGAACTTAAGTCGACAAAACGAACTAATCAATTGATAAAAGAAGGTCTCCACTCTGTTGAGTGCATGGATTGGCCACTAAACATATATTCACCTTTCAAGAAACCATTTCACATACAGGTAAAGAATCTTAAACCAGGTTCGTACCAATTTTCTGCCACACATCGGAAAATTGATCGCAGCTTTTGCTCCCAAATGAGCACAACTGGTCCAAAATCCAACAAGCACGGAGTCAGTATACTTTTAAAAGGAAAAGCAAGAAGTTTTATTGATGACAAAACATGACAAGAAAATATAAGGCTATCTATGACACAGCATGTATGCACATTCTAGTTATGTGTTGACTAGATCTTTGTATCAAAATACGTTAGTCTGTTGTGTTACGCATATCCCTCGTTAATTTAAAGTGAAAATCTAATGGAAGGGGATGGAAACCAAAGAGAAGATATAAGCATATGCCGGATATAATTGTCATGACATGCAAGGCGTCGTTAATAACATGGCTTTACCTGAATCAGCCATGGTTTGTTGTCCTCGAACATAGTCTGAAAATCCTTGGAGGTCATGACTGTACCATCATGGTCTTCAGTTTCTAATAAAAGGAAAATATTATCCTATATAAATTTTAACATGATTAAGAGAGGTTCAGTTCCAACCAGAAGCAACAGAGCAAAGGAAGGTCTATCTTCGAAAAGTTTTCTCCTTTGTATCGCTCTGTGACCTTCTCAACTATATCCTAAGGTCAGAAAAGGGAAATTAATAAGACATCAGAGCATGTGGCGGAGGTTAGCGAAAACAGAACATGGATGGAACTGCAAGCTAGACACGTAAGACGTTGGTAAGGCTTGGAATGGGAGTAAGAACTCACTATTTGCTCATCTATGCCAAATATGTCATAGTTTCTTTTCCACACAGGATTTGTCAGCAACTCATAAGCATACTCAATCTGCCCTTACATCCCAACGCCATACTTAGATCAATAGTATCAACGAAATACTGACTATGAAAGCTACACATTCTAAAAGCATTTGACACAGAAGCTATCATACTACTTATATTCGAAAATAGTGAACAAAAAACACATACTATGAAAAAAAATGTGCTTTTCCTTGCCATCAGTTCCTTATAATTGTATTCTATATACAAAACGACCATTTTCGCGTAATGTATTCAAAATGTAAGTAATAAAAACTGCCCAATTCAACCTATTTCTCCTCTCATTTCTTTGGTAAAGCCGTATAATTTTATCATCTGATCGCATATTTGATAAATCAGGCTACATGAAGTTTTCCATCTACATGGAACAATAAAACTCCGTCCCGTGGAGAAACCACAGAATTCGCTAACCTTGATAAAATCGGAAGTATCCAAAGCCTGCCCGTCTGAACTCCTGAAAAAGCATGAAAATTTGAAGCATTACAGAGTGTGCTTTTTAAAACTTTGACACACAGAGCCTTCTTCTTCTTCCGGAACCTATCAAAAGATTCAAAAACTAACCAAACTGAGAAGTTCCAATCATTAAAATGACATACCAGACTGAAGAAATATTGTCGTACGCCTCTTTCACTTCTTCAATGGAGCTATAGCTCCTCATACCAAGAACTGCAACAATTCAGTCAACAAAGCAACAGTTCAAAATCCACATTCATACATATATGTATGTATATACAGAGAGAGAGAGAGAGAGAGAGAGAGAGAGAGAAGTACTGTCGTAGTGAGAGGGAGGGAAGGATTTGGGAACAACGAAGAGCTGGAAGAACATGGTGGCGACGAAGAGAACCAGAGGCAAGGAGTAGGCTTTGATCACAGACGCCGTCGGCGATCCTGTCGTGGCGTCCGAAGACGCAGGTTTTGCCATGGTGCTCAACCGCACCGGATAATTTCTCGTCCGCGTTGCAGAGAAGAGAGTGACGACGAGACTGCATTCTGCGAGTATATTTTGGAGACGTCAAAACGCGCGCGCATTGGTGGAGAGCGATCGGGTTAAGGAAACTTGACACTTGCGTTTGGAACGTTTGTAATAGGAATTGGATCCACTCCACAACCTAGGTCATCTCGAACCGAAGGGTCCAGAGGGCCGAAAATAATTCGAAAATTGTCTCTAACCGATGGCTAGGCCAAATAGCTCGTGGGCCCCACGGGACAAAAAAAAGGCCAAAGGATCAACCGGTTGGCCCAACCCAGCCAACCAGCCCCAGGCCGGGCCACAAATTTGAATGCAACTATATTTGATTTTTTTTTTTTGGGTTAATCTCAGTTTACTACCTTGAAGTTTCGTGATTTTCAACATTTGGTACATGAAGTTTTTTTCATCCCAGAGTCATACCTCAAGTCTTAATTTTGAGACAGTTTCATACATCCGTTAAGTTTTCTGTTAGAAAATCTGTTAACTGATGATGTGGCGCCCACGTGGACAATAATTGAGCGCCACGTGTCAATATGGACCCACTTCAATATTAAAAAAAATAAAAAAACCCAACCTTCCCTCACCCCCGTACCCTTTCCCTCTCTATCTCCTTTCCTTAGCCTTCGCCATTGTTGTGTTGCTTGCAGGTTGAGTTGGAGATATGAGATTTGGTGCATATTAAGAGAGCACAACAGCACGGGGACAGACAACAAGATGCAGTGCAGCAGCTGGCAGAAGCACAGCGGCAGAGCACGGTGAAATCTGAGGGCCACGCGGGGAGGGACAACGCATAACATTACTTGAAAAAGGAATCAAATAAAAATGGGACGATGAATGTTAATCTGTGCAGGAGTAGGGCTTAGGAAAATCTGTGCAGTGGCGTTCCACGGCAAGAGATGAGAGATGGCTGTGCAATTAGGGTCTGTGCAATTTATAGACCCAAAATAATCAAATTGAAGGAAGTATGTCAAAGGGAATAAAGGTATTCAAAAGGGAAAGAAAGCAAAATTGAAGGAAATCATAAAGGAAAATCAAAAGGCAAAATTGATGGTGGCGTGATGAAAAGAAAAACAACTTGGGATACCTGCACGTGGTCACTCTAAAGAAGATCAACTCAACTCATTTTTAAGTGTGAGGGAAGAAATCCTCACAAAAGTCTAACCAAATCCCAGCACCTCAGCCAAATACCACCCCACCCAAATCTCAGCACCTCTTAATTTTCCTTCAATTTGACCCATTTGGGACTGGGAGCCAAATTGGACTCGGAGTTAGAATTAGAGGTTTTAGGGGAAATGGGGAAAACCCAGATGGCAATCTGATTCACCATTGGAGATAGAACTGGATCTGGGTATTTTCATGGTGCAGAGCTCAGATCCGTTCACAATCGAGCTATTGCAGAAGAAGGCTTGAGGTTTGGACTTGCAGGCGGAAGCGTTAGCCAACATCCACACGTTTTGGCAGAGGTTGGTGACCTCGGCGAGGATCAGGAGGGAGAGAATGGCGGCCACGTTGTGCGTGGCGACGCAACGGCATGTGAGGAAGATGAAGAGCGTGATGAGGACGACAGCGGGGGTGCTATGGGCGAGGAGAACAGAGGCGTGGAATTGGATAAGAGATAAGGGAGAAGGGAGGGAATGGTGAGGGTTGCAGAAGAGAGAAGAGAGGGAGAGGGTAGGGGGTGAGGGATTGGTGGGAATTTTTATTTTTTATTTTTAAATTTTTAAATATTGAAGTGGGCCCATATTGACACGTGGTGCTCAGTTATTGTCCACGTGGGCACCACGTCATCAGTTAACAGAATTTCTAACCGAAAACTTAACGAATGTATGAAACTGTCCCAAAATTAAGACTTGAGGTATGACTCTGGGATGAAAAAAACTTCATGTACCAATGTTGAAAAACACGAAACTTCAGGGTAGTAAACAGACATTAACCTTTTTTTTTTACAAAATTTTTAAAAATCTATTATTTTTTTTCCTATAACTTTCTAAGCCATTAAACAACATTAAATAATATTAAGTAACATGAAACAACATTAAACAATGTTAAACAACATAAAAAAATATTTAACAACATGAAACTTAAACAACATTTTTAAAAACATTTAACATCATAAAACTTAAAAAAATATTAAAAAGTTCTAATTTTTTCCTATAAATTTAAGTTGTTGTAGTTTTTTAATTTAAATAATTAATTATGTTTGGCCCTATAACCCTTTGGCCCTCGGTTGGAGAAGGTAACAAATATAGTCATGCACTGTTCATTAAAATATTAATTTCTTGGAGGGTCAGAGGGCTAAAACAAGCCCTTTGGCCCTCATTCGGTTGGAGATGGCGTTAGTGTCTGGAGCTTAAGGATCAACTAATCTGGGCCGCACAAATTGAACTAACGGTCTCGATTAACACATTTTTTTGGCACACCACACATAAACCAACAACTCTGATTTCTTTTACATACTAATCAGCAGCCCAGATGGATTGATCCTTATGCTTCGAACACTAAGGTCCGGAGCGAATCTCATTCCTTTGTAATACATTTTGGGCTTGAAACCAAACCATTTGGGCATATGTATGTTCTTTTCTCAGTTGGGCCTTTATCAGTTACGACTCGTTGGAAATTGCTTAAATTTTTGAAGAAGTGTTTTTTTTTAATTTATGAATTATGGGTTCAAAACAGCATAAAGCAGAAAAAACTTCACCCATGCTTCACAAAAGAGCTTTTCTTTTTTCATAGGAGGCGGATGAACAATATCATTTAATGAAAATTTCATATTAACAATCCTACCCCGTCTAATGTTGCGACGTTCATAACTATAATGCAATTCCAACTCTCCTTCTCTCTCATCGTTTGAACTCTCCCTCTGAGCTCGATTTCCCTTGTCATCCAAAACATTAGCAGAGCCACATTATGGGCTACCCTGGGCTATAGCTCAGGTAGCTTTTGGTAGAAAATAAAAAATTTCATGTAATTTTTATTGATTTTCGAATGTAGCCCACCATATATTTAGTCACTGATTCGAATTCTCTCGATTTAATTATATAATACAGTTTACAAACCATCTCTTTTTCTCACATCTTTTTTCTCATCTCTTCTTGTACATGTACAAGTTTGAATTTGTTTGAATAACGAAAGTTCTTAGCTCACCTTGTGAAAAATTTCTTAAGCTAGCTGATATTGTAAAAAATATAGTATCAATTTATAAAAATTTAAATCTTTAAGCTAGCCCACCCGGTGAAAAATTTCTAGCTCCGCCATTGATCCAAAAACAAAAAAGGATCAACCTCTCAAGCTCTTTGTATCCTCAGTAGCTCCCTAGGGACAGCCATCATCTCTATAAATCTCCTTAGTTGTCAAGGTCTGTTCAATACTCTACTCTCTCTCTCTTCTTCATTTCTTCCAAAATCCAAATACGTAGCCAGATCCATAATCGTAAGATATAGAACTATAATCCTAAGGCCATCTCCAACCGAATGGTCCAGAGGGCCGAAAATAGCCCGAAAACCGTCTCCAACCGAGGGTTAGGCCAAAGGGCTCGTGGGCCCCATGGGACAAAAAAAGGCCATATGGCCAACCGACTGGCCATCTTCAACTAGCTTTTTTATTTCCGTTTTTTTTCCATTTGCCCAGCCCACTTTAGGGTTTAGGGTTTAGGATTTTTTTTTGTCCCAGCCCTTTTTTTTTTTTTTTTTAATTTCTAATTTTTTTCCTACACTATTTCTCACATATTTTTCACCATTACACTATCTTACCTCATTTTATTTCAATTCTTCATATTCCATACTGTAGCCCTTTGGCCCTCGGTTGGACATGGTTTTTTGTCACAGGGTTATGTTTGGCCTATGGCCCTTAGGCCCTTCGGTTGGAGATGGTAAGAAATATAGCCTGTACTATTCATTAAAATATTAATTTCTTGGAGAGTCAGATGGCTAAAACGAGCCATCTAGCCCTCCTTCGGTTGGAGATGGTCTAATATCCGAACCTGAAATCTTTCGCCTTTCTCCCTATTTGTGAATGGCCAAAGTATTACTAGGTAACGTGCCTTTCCTTGCTGATTGTGAACAATTATTTTGTTCACTGCTTGGTTAAGTATAAGTTGCATATTTGAAATGGTTTTCCACCTTTAATTATCTTGTGCAAGTTCTGTTTGGATATATGTTATAGTCATAAATTTTTATATCTATCAAGCATGAGGAAAAACTTGATGCATCTCAAAAGATTAAAGAGTCGGACAACAACCTCAAGGAACGCATGAAAAAGTTCAAGCATCGGCGTCGACATTGATGTATCCAATTGAAGGACAATTGAAAGAGAAATGATGACTAACTAATTAATTTTACACATCATAAATGGCAATAGGCCGACACAACTTTTGGATACTGGCCTATTGTATTATATTTTTGGTGAGGATTAACCCTACGTACGGCAATTTATACATGAAGATATATAACGTACGTAACTTATCAATGTGGAGGCTTTAATGTTGAAGCTTGTGAAGGCCACCAAGGCAAAACTTAACTAAACAAATAAAGCAGTTTACCATCTATGTGCATGCATGGGGGACATATATACATAATGTTGAATAAATAATCAACGACGTACTCAGCTCAAATGTATGCATGGAATAAGTCATAGTCCATATGTATCTGGGACGAAAGACAACGTTAATGCTTGAAAATATCCACAAATTAATGTGATTTGATATGTCGTCCGATATCCCACGAGCAATATTCTAAAGATATATGATTTCAGTTCAGCTTTATTACATAGCCTAAATTTGTTTATGAATTCTAAATATAGGCCAATTCATATATAACGGTCTACAAATACATAGATGATATGACCAAGTTTTGTCACATCGCCATATTAATGTGCTGGGTGGGGTGCCTTTGCTTGGCTTCTACGATATACAAATGTATAGCATGTATTTTTGAAATTTTACGGTTGGATATGCTATCTTAAGATTATAATGAAACTTCACAGATGTCCGAACCACTTAAAAGATATTATATTGTAGACAACGGAATTTTGGTGAAATAAATGTTTACCAACAAATTAAATTTTGACTCACTAAGGCTTAAGTTGCGCACACCTTAGGTCTTGCCAAATGGCATGCATTGCATGTGACTCATCAAAGATGAACGAGTCATCAAGAGTGATATATGTTGACATTTGAGACCTCCGTCAAACAAATCAAATCAAATAAAAAAGAGCAAATTAACCCTAATTGATCAAATCCCTCAATTATGGTTTAATTTCTTAAGCTACTAATTTTGATTTTAATGACTAAAGTAAATGAATTAGTCTACATTAAAGATGCTGGTTTAATTAAGAGCTAAATTAAATAATTAGCTTAAAGTAAATCAAATCAGAAAATCAATCCCGCAAATTATGGGATTCAGATTGGGGATTCTAAACTAACACTCAATTGCTTGCCTATAAACATTAGGCTCATTTTCAAGAAAGATGAGATGGGAGAGAAGCAAAGGAAGTTCAAGCCTTTGGAGAAACCAGAAAGCTCTCTAGCTAAACTAAACACTGGTGTTCTTCATCAAGCTAGTGAAGAATCAACAAACACAACAAATACATGTGCGAATTCAATCACACAAAAATCGAAGCTACCAAGTGAAACCCTCATGGTCCCGTTTCGTTCAAAACCAAGCCCTGATGGCCCTTGAAGAAACCTCAAGTCCGATTCAAGATCAAGTGTTCATCACCCTTGAATCAACACAAATACTGGAGATCGAATCAGAAAAATATTCTTGTAAAAGAATACCCATTGAGATTGTAACTCTAATTTCATTATGTTATTCTGCTATTCGTTGCAGAAATTTTCGTCTTACGTATATATTATATGTTGATGTACAATAGAACTCTAGCTTCTAAACGAAGATAAGAAAATAATTATGGAATTCATAAATTTTTTGAAATAATCAAGGGAATGTTTGAAAATGCTTGTAACAAAAGCCAAAAGAACCAACGAAAAGCATAATATTGCAGTGTTTGCCCATAAATAGTCCAAAATTCTTATTTTCAGAGAAGCATCCAAACAAAGTATTTTGTTATATATTTCTTTTCACGTTCCTTTTCCATTCCCTTTTTTCTTGGAGCATTTTTACTCATCACCATTTAGTGTAGTGTATGCTCATCATCCTATTAATCATCGTTAGATGAGTTTGGATTTCAAGATTCATGCAGTGGATAGGCACAAATTTTTTTTTCTTGGAGGCTGGTAATAATAATATTAGTTAAACTAGAGTAGAAGAGACACATCAATTATAAAAGTGGTGATCAATATTATTACATCATTAATGACCTACAAATCCTCCAAAGAGTACTTATAATATTACTTCTTAAACCCTAATAAAACCATCGCCTACTTTAGCAGCTAGTTTTTATTATTTCATGCCGATGGTACTGCGCGTGGAGAATTATTCCATCAGAAGTCCCCGTCAAGTTTGTTAATTAACCCCTCCTCCCATGAGAAAACTACTTCGTAGAATTTGATACTGCGTGACAAGCTGAGTGACAAGTCCCATCAAGTTATAATCTGACTAGTGTTCGTTCACGTCATAAAGTCCACCATTGATTCTTACATTAATTTTTCCAAACTAGTCCAAGCATCTTCGGATTCAAAACCAATATTGTGATGAAGGACCGCCAATAATTCACTGCATTCATTACCACAATATTGATCGAAAAGTTCATTGATATTCATCGATCCAGTGGCTACTGATGGCGCCGTTGCTTCATCAAATCCCATCAGGCTTGATAATTGTTGATCAGATATTGGAACCTGAAAATTAGGACCATAATCTTGGCCGTTCATATTAAGACCATGGTCATGAACATGGTGACGATCCAGGCCGTTTATATCATTGGTTAGGGCGGCGGATCTTGACGATGACTTTGACATGGATATTAGGCTTTCCCATGCGGATGCTTCTAGTATGTCAAGGCACTGTGGAACTAGTGGTGGAGCAAACTGATGATAATCATCGAAAAGCGACACCGCCGGCGCAGATTCATGCATACGTAGTTTGGATTCTTTGACGAACCTGGCTTCGGCTTGAAGCCTGGCACTTTCCCACTGAGCAATGTGGCTGAGATTTGACAACTTTTTGGGGTCGCCACTTGCAGAGGCAAGAATGGCAGCCTTGGACTTGTGGGTTACAGGGTCAAATCCTTTCTTGGCCAACCTTTTCTTCAGATGTGCGTTCCAGTAGTTCTTGATCTCATTGTCTGTTCTCTTTGGTAAGTGTACAGCTATGGCCGACCACCTATAGATTACACACGGATATTTATGTATTTACCATAAGCTCACATGGAAGTATAATAGTATAAGAGTGAAATTATTCGGATATATAAAACTGATATTCTTGCTCACACTCTCTAATAAAATATAGACACCTCACATACAATGAAAAGACTTGCGTCCATTGGAGAATGCGGTTTTGTGTGTTTTAATGATATCACGAAAGTCAAATGACCAAAACAAAAACAAAACTAACAAATTAAGTACTACAACAACATGCATGCATTCCCTAAAAATTAGTAATGTCTTATACCTGTTGCCAAGAAGTGCATGGAGTTGAATGATGGTTTGGTCTTCTTGCAAACTGAAATTTCCCCTCTTAATATCAGGTCTGAGGTAGTTTCTCCACCTTAGCCTACAGCTCTTCCCGCATCTTTTTAGACCTGTATGCATATAAACAGAAGGCCAAGTTAATTAGGGTTAGTTCTAATCAGCATATTAACTACATGAAAGAAGAGGAAGATAGCAAATTAGAATTTAACCCTTTACGGGTACAAACACAATAACCACAATCCCTAAACCCAACCCATAAGTACGTACCAGCTTTCTGGGGCAAGGAACGCCAGCTTCCATGGCCGTGTAGTTGAATGTAAGCTAAAAGCCTTTTGTCCTCTTCAGGAGTCCATGGACCTCTCTTTATGCCTGACGCCGGTGCATAGCCACTAGACTTTCCCATCTCTCTAGCTTGACGGATTCAGTATTTATATCTTGGTGGAAATGGCGATGCTAATTAAAACAGAAGGGCAATGAGTGCCTAGTTAGCTAGCTGAGTTCTAATTACTTAAGTTGTTTGGACTTAAAAAGTGAAAAAAAGTGAAAGCATGCGCCTTAATGCCTCTAATGACAAGATCGATGAGGAGTAGTACTTAGCTAGAGACTAGAGTGGTAGCAGCCAGCAACTAGATTTCCTTTTCTGTAAGATTTTGTGTTGGGATTTTTGCTACGACCTAGAACCCCCACATTGCGTCACTATTTATATCGGGCACAAATGAATTTTTATTATTATTTTTTATTTAACACCAACTTGAAGTTCATGATCTATTTGGATTGCTATATTTACTATGCAGAGTTAGAGCCGTTATGATTGTTTATGAGCATGATACACATGCAGTTCAAGAAGTAAAAATTTGTGTCCCGCTTCCAGCTAGACATCATATCAGACCGTTTATTACCCTTGAAGTTTCTTTTCCCATATTTCAGGGGTTCAAGTTATATGTAAACAAATATGTATATATATGAAAGAGATTTTTACCACCTACAAAAGTAGAGATAAAAACACTTAAAATTACT
Organism: Cotoneaster glaucophyllus; assembly: GCA_036320875.1. NCBI lineage: Eukaryota > Viridiplantae > Streptophyta > Magnoliopsida > Rosales > Rosaceae > Cotoneaster > Cotoneaster glaucophyllus. The sequence goes on along the minus strand of CM070065.1, from coordinate 25,510,849 downwards.
TGCAAGAGCACAATGTTATTGTAGTATAGCAGCTCAAGCAAAGTCGTTTTCCGCAGGGATTAAATGAATAATTTGTATTTAAACTAATTCTTAATTAACTATTTGAAAACAAAACGAAGGGATTGAATGAATAATTTGTATTTAAACTAATTATTAATTAACTATTTGAAAACAAACTTTGGAAAAAGGTGATTTTATGACTTAAATTATTAAAAATGAATTTTAAATTAAAACAATTAAAGAAACCAATTTGAAAGGAAACAATCTAGAAAATAATGATAAAATGACACTAGGGTTCCGCCGTCCCCTTAACAATCTTATGTAATTTTACCAATTACTTATGAATTACACATGCAACTTTGAAGGTTAGTTTTTCCTTATGCATATTCTACTCGTGGCATTCAAGCTAGAACGTATATTAAAAATGCAATCCATATGTGGCATTCAGATCAAATATAAACATGCATGACTCATTACGCTTTGTGAAAACCCTTTGAAAAATCATGCAACCCCTAAGACGTGGCATTCGCCCTAGGTGAAATTACTACTATCAATCACAAGAAGCAATACTCAATCCTCTGGTGGCATTCCGATCAAATTGCATCCGATTACTTATCTAAACATCCTAATGGTAGCTAAGCATTAAGATATAGAGACAGTTTAAACACAGTGATTAATAATTCAAAACATGCATGCATAATATCATAAACAATTAAATAAAGACTACATATTCATGCTAAGGCTCAAGGCATCACCCTAACAAACGAAAATTAGTTACGAACAACAGTAAAACAAAATAATTTTATTGAAATAGAAAAAGGATAGAAAACACCTTAAAATACAAAACGTCAAAGCCTAGCTAAGTTCCCCAAATTAATGCGTCCCCCTTCTCTAATGGCTAAATACAGGTTTCCTATTTAAACTGAAATCCGGACTTCTCAGAAAATTTGACTTTTGACCGACCAAATCAACTCCGATTTGGTCCCAAAATATCTCTTTTGAAAGCTGAAGACGTCCCCTACAAATTCTCAGAAGGAATATTCCTTAAAATATGCCATCTTGACCTCCAAAATACCCAAAACGTCCAGAAAAGTCAATCTGGGAAAGCTGCGCGCTGGGCCTTTATTTCATCGCGACGGTCAAACGGCTTGATAGAAAAATCTGAAACTTTAATACAATTATCTTGAAAGACTCACGAACATCCTCTAATTGGAATCACTCCAAAATTCATCAGTTTGATCATTTTTTGCTCCAGAGGAATTCAAATGTCCTACATTGAAAATACATAACAAAGTATCAAAATTCACATAAAATAACCAATAAACTATAACTAAGAATAAGGAAAAATATATGGTATAATATGAACTTATTAATATATATATATATATATATATATATATATATATATATATATGTAATATACATATCTCTACTAATATGATGACATATAACATATACATTTTCTTTTTAAGATCGATCCTTTTAGAGCAATTCCACCCCTAGGGACTTTGTGCCAGCACCCAGCCCATTTATCCACTCAAGTGAACAGTAATAGACCCTAATAAACAGTAATAGGCCAAAACATCTCCACCCCTAAAACTAAATAGCCTAGTCAATTTTATTAAAATATTATTAATTTTTATTATAAAATAATAATTTAATTTTTAATATCCCTTCTTCCCACTTTTTCTTCTTCTTCGCTCAGTAACTCTTCTTCTTCTTCGCTCCGTACACCCACCAAAACTACTCACCACACCAACGCTCCACCAAAAATGGACCTCCTCCTCCTGGAAAACTGGCTCCAGGTCGGCGATGACCTCAACCACCGTAATCTCACCGACCTCGCCAAGAAATTCGGCGACTGCTTCCTCCTCCGCATGGGGCAGCGCAATCTCGTCGTCGTCTCCTCGCCAGAGCTCGCCATGGAGGTGCTCTGCACCAAGATCTCTCTGCGACGCGTTGATCGTGCGCGAGGTTGATGACCCGGCTGACGTCAGATGGCCAGGCATGTGGGTCTGTCGATTTTAGGCCGGTCTCTTGCCTGGCTTGGGTTGGGTGCCGGTCAAAATGCTCGGCTAGAGTGGATAGCCTGGATGCCGGGCTGGTTTTTTGGCTGGGTGCTGGCCTATCAGTTCCCTGGTGGAACTGCTCTTAGGGTTGGGAATATAGATGTGAATTTGGTCTTTTTAGGGTGCACGAAATGTGATCTTGTTAAAACTTTAATGGAGCTTTCAACTCATACGAAGAAAAAAGAGTATTAGACACAAGCATTACAAAGTATATTATTAATTATCAGCTAAACAAGAGATCACCAATTACATCATGTCAAACCAAAACCCAATTGGTGTTCCGCAAACAAAAATATTATTGCATGGATATATTAATTAGGTTTACAGTAATATTGTAAGAAACTAAGAACAACGTACTAATTGAGAAAAGAAACCCTAAATCCCATAGCCAAGTTATAAAGCAATGGCTTGTCATTTATGATGAGCCAAAGTTTGATGTCAGCCTTTAGCTAATAATATATAGAGAATTGAATGTGCAATGAGTTTAATTAGGTTTACAGTAATATTATTCTTGTTTGGGTTTTTATCACACCTCTGAAATTGATTTAACTTCTTATTATTTTATTTTATTTATTTTCAAAATCGATGAATTTTGTCCTTGAAATTGATTACCACACATTAATTTGGTCATTCTCTTAAAATTAGTGCCCTGATATTGTTAGATCTCACATCGCCCAGGGGAGCAGATCCTCTATGCCTTATATGTACATGCCCACCTCCTTTAGCACGAGGCCTTTTGGGAGCTCACTGGCTTCGTGTTCCGTAGGAACTCCAAAGTTAAGCGTGAATGGGTCACAACATTCCCAGGATGGGTGACCCACTAGGAAGTTCTGCTCACGTGAGTTCCTAGAAACAAAACCATGAGGGCGTGGTCGGGGCCCAAAGAGGACAATATCGTGCTACGGGGGAGTCGCCCAGGGGAGTGGATCCTTTATGCCTTATATGTATATTCTCATCTCTACCTAGCATGAGCCTTTTTAGGAGCTCACTGGCTTCGGGTTCCGTAGGAACTCCGAAGTTAAGCGAGAATGGGCTAGAGCATTCCCAGGATGGGTGACAATTTGGTATCATAGCCAATCCCTGGCCGGAAATGTGTCGATGAGGACGTCGGGCCCCTAAGGGGGGTGGATTGTTAGATCCCACATCGCTCAGGGGAGTGGATCCTCTATGCTTTATATGTATATTCTCATCTCTACCTAGCACGAGGCTTTTTGGGAGCTCACTGGCTTCGGGTTCCGTAGAAACTCTGAAGTTAAGCGAGAATGGGCCAGAGTATTCCCAGGATGGGTGACCCACTGGGAAGTTCTGCTCGCGTGAGTTCCCAGAAACAAAACCGTGAGGGTGTGGTCGGGGCTTAAAGCGGACAATATCGTGTTACGGCGGAGTCGATCCCGGGATGTGGTGGAGCCTGGGTCGGGATGTGACAATTTAGTATCAGAGCCAATCCCTGGTCGGAAGTGTGCCGACGAGGACGTCGGGCCCCTAAGGTGGGTGGATTGTTAGATCCCACATCGTCCAGGGGAGTGGATCCTCTATGCCTTATATGTACATGCCCACCTCCTTTAGCACGAGGCATTTTGGGAGCTCACTGGCTTCGGGTTTCGTAAGAACTCCAAAGTTAAGCGAGAATGGGCCAGAGCATTCCCAGGATGGGTGACCCACTGGGAAGTTCTGCTCGCGTGAATTCTCATAAACAAAATCGGGAAGGCGTGGTCAGGGCCCAAAGCTGACAATATCGTGCTACGGCGGAGTCGAGCCCAGGATGTGGTGAAGCCCGAGCTGGGATGTAACAGATATAGTGGATAATACTAGGTAAACTAAATTTATAGTCTAAATTTGCATTATAAATAATGTGTCACTAATAAGAAATAAGTATGTTAATCAACAATTAAGTAATAATCTAATCATCAACTTCCATGTCATTTAGTTTACAAAGTTTAGTCTCCTTAGCATTACCCCTGAAATGGCATACATGTTGAGTTCGGGCTAGGTCATATTACCTGATAATATTAACGGGTTGAGTTCGGGTTGGGTCATATTACCCGTTTACTTTAACGGATGTTAAACGACACGACCCATTAAGATATCGAATATGTTACGAAAACGACATGAACACAGAAAACATGACACGAATGTCAGGTCTACAACCAAACCTCTAACACGCGCGGCCGTCGTAGAAAAACTTAGTGATCAAGCAGAGGAAGAAGAAGAAGATGATGGTGACGATGAAGATGATGGTTCGGGTTTGGGCAGGGGCTGATTGGCTTCGGTGAGGCTTCACCTGCCACTCTCTTCCCGTTGTTCTTCGACTATGGAGATGAAGAGAGCGAGGAGGTGGTACTACCGGATTTGAACGGGAGTGGAGGTGGTGTTTGTTGCCGGGGAGGTTTCTAGGGCAAGCGATCAAACCCTAATTTTCTGCAGTTCTATTTAATTTGGTGGTCCTAATTACTCCCTTATTTTATATTTCCTCGTGAAATTACTGAAATTAAATTAAATTAAATGTAAAAACACGTGCTGGTAGAACTTCTTTTACAGTAACAATTTTAATGGCACTTACTCACCTGCCACTCAGTTAATGTACACTGATTTTATTAGGTCCGAAACTGACAACCTTTATATATTGATCGTATGTATGGCCTAAATAATATTAAGGGGGAAACCAAATTATTTAAACGGCTAAATTTGCATATTAAATGATGTAATTATAGATGATTGAATTATTAATTAAGTATCGATTAACGTGTTTGTTTTTTATTTATTGCACATCATTTCATTTGCCAATTGGTTTAAAATTTTGATTTTCCATAGCATTATTTTATTTTATTTTTTGTCAAAAGCATTATCTTAATATTATTAAATCCTTTATTTTCTTTACTATTAATTACCACTTACGATCTATACTTTTGGATCTGATATAAGTGGTATTATATATGTTCAAATGTGTAACCCTAATTGTCAACTGACTCGGCTGTCTATTGATATCACTCTTCTCAATATTAGTGGGAATCTCGATTAAGTTCGGAGCGCCCATGTTCTTGTGATTAAATATATGCATCACTTGATGAAGAGTTCTCTCTAGTAATCCTTCTTGTGTAACAAGTGATCAACTGCTAATATCCTCAATAAATGGTGAATCGAGAAATCATATGATTAAGAAGTCTTTTATGTTCTTCATTAATTTTACAATTTGAACATCATATTGGTGACCAGAGGAAACTATAATCTCTACACGAAGGAGTAGTAATGGCTTTAGCTGCAACATAAAGGGCGGATTTGAGACAAATGGATGTGAAACATGATTTCTTTCATAGAGAGCTTTATAATGCTAGAATGGTACACGAGTTTGTTAATGTCATATATCGCATGATTAAAATAGTCTTGCAATCATGTAATTAGCTACATATATATTATCAACTAAGAATACATCATGCACAGTCATCTAGGATTTAACGAGAAAAAACTCACAGATGATAAAATCTTCGAGCACTTTGTCCGGCAAAAATCAATCTATTTTAAGTCAAACAAATACAAAAGGGACTTGACAAAAACTCAACTTATTAGACATGCATACTAGAAGGCAGCTTTTTCCTTCAATGCCTTGGCTAGTTGAGTACTCAACAAATTTGCTTTCTCTGCACGAAAGTGGCACGACACTGACTGCAATCGTCAATCACTCAAACATAAACTTTGCACACGATACTTCTTTATCAAACACATATGAGATATATACCCTCGGTTTAAATAAGAGTGTGGAATGACAAATTTATAGGGTATTCACCCTCTCTTGGTTTAACGGTTTCTCATCTGAACCTAGTCTCTTTGTTAAACAACATGTTGCTGATGTGATTATATTGTTATTATATGTCATGACATTATATTAATAGGATCTTCTAAGTCCTTGGTTCAAAGCGTGATAGATGATTTAGGAATTGTTTTTTATATGAAAGACATGGCAAAACAATATTTTAAGAAATTGAGGTTTCTTATGCATCAAACGTGGACATTTTCCTTAATCAAGGTAATTAAGCATATTAAGGATTTGCTTTCCAAAGCTTGCATGGATATGATATGTAATACACCTCATGTAATTTCTTAAAAACGGAATTCTTTTACCAAATTCTACACTTTGTAGGATCTTCGTGGGAAAACTTAATCACCTTCATCAGATCAGACACACCGTATTCTATAACAACTTATGTGTGTCAATAAATTTTCTGTCAATTTACAGATGTTGCACAACCTTTATGTGTTCTTATCTAAACCATCTTCATACTGATTTTCATTTTGTTCGTGATTCGTGAAATGGTTCAAAATATGGATGTCCTTGCTTAATATGAGCATATTGATCAATATCAGACTTATTTTTCATAAAAAGGTCATCACAGTAGTTATTTTTCTTAAGATTGAAGGGGCTGCTAGTTGTAATGTAATTTTTAAATGTTAACGAGAGTATAAAAATATTCATAAAAGACTTAGTTATGCTTTTGTTAAAAGTAACGTTTAAAAGCAACCAACATGCTTTTAAAAAAATGTTGGAAGCTATTGCTTTAAAAATAGGGAACTTTGACGAAAAACTTCCGGTACTGTTCATTTTAACGAAAAATCACATTTTTACACTAAAAAGTCAATCATGATACTATTCTCTTTACCCTTTATTTTGTCTTTATCGTTAAAACTCAAAGTTTTCAAACCTATTTCATTAGTTTTCCTTTAAAAATAAGCTTGTTATTTTATTTTTACTAAACTTTTTTTTATGGGTAATGTTCGGAAGATCAAATTTTTAAAATCAAATTGTAAACCAAATGATGTGTCACCAATAAGAAACAAGCACGTTAATCGACACTTAATTAATAATCCAATCATCTACAACCACATCATTTGGTTTGCAAATTTAGTTTAAAAAATTTGGCATCTCTAGCATTACTCTTTTTTTTGGGTGAAACAAAAAATATCAAATAGGGCCCCCTAATTCGTTAGGAAACATTTTTGCTCACCACCCTAAACTTTGGTGTATGCTCACCATACTTCTAATAATCTGACACGTACCATTTCACTTAGGGGTGTGATATCCACACACCCCATTTTACTTCTCACACATCTTTTTAATTTTCAGCCGTCGAATCGGATGAATTGAAGAAGATCAACAAACATAAATTATCAAGGGGTGTGTGGAGCACACCCCTTTCACTTAACCTTGGTTTTTTTTTTTTTTTTTTTTCAAAACTGAAAAAAAATAACATTTAATGTAGAAGTTAACTAGAGTTAGGTGAAAAAACACATAACAAATGGTTAGGTATATGATGAGCATACATTATAATTATGGTGTGGTGAACAAAAATGCACCCGTTTGCCAAAAAAAAAAATAAAATAAAATAAAATAAAATAAAATAAAATGCACCCCATTTGTTAGGTATATATTTGTACGGAATTCAGTTCCTCATCAGTGGATTTATGGCAAAGGACCGCAAAAGTAAATGGGGGCGCAATCCAAGATCAATTTAATGGAGAAGTGTCCCACAATGTCCCACAGCACAGATCCTTATTTCCCTTCATAAATTATTTACCAACTCCCGTAAAACTAATTAGAGAAATGCTAAATTAATGAACTTTCTTAAAAGTGGAATTCTTTATAAATTTTCTGTCATTTCATTTTTTTTAGTACAATATTTTATAATATTGACATGAAAATTGACGTTATACAGTAAGATGACAAAGAGTTCATGAAAAATTCCTCTTTTGAGAGAGCCTCCTGAGCATTTCTTAACTAATTAATAAAAGGATTTAGCTTTCGATACAGAACAATTTTTCTTATTCTCGTGCGCTTTTTACATGTTGTGGACTTTTAACCTAATACTTGTTTAATACAAATTAAGTGACATAGAATATGTACAGCGGTTGAACTCAACGTATAAGTTAATATGCTATGATACCATGAATTCAGGAATGTAATGTTTACGTCTAATGAGGTGCAAATGCAACTCGAGTGGATTTGGTTTGGTTCTTAGGGTCGAACCAAACATAATTATTTTGTATTCAATTACTATCCTACCCGAACCAATCTGTAACGACTGTACTCAGGTGAATAAGAACTGTTTGGTACCGTTATACGGCTGGATTCAGCTAATTAACTAGCTATATAGATGGATGAGGACTTCTAACAAGTTTAAAACTATTCAAGTAAAATTTTGGAAACTTACAAAGTAACTTTCAGGTTTTGATTTTTTATTTTTTTTAACAACTGAAAGCACTCACTACACAAAAACTGATAACTAAAAACATAATGGTAAACAAAACAGCCATAAATTGTTGTCCACCACATGATAGTTTTTTGTGTCCCAACAACGAATGAAAGGGTAATCTTAGGAAGACTAAATTTTTAAACTAAAATTTGTAAACTAAATGATGTGGTTTGATGATTGGATAATTACTTAAGTGTTGATTAACATGTTTATTACCTATTGGTGACACATCATTTAGTTTGTAAGTTTGATTTAAAAATTTAATCTCTATAACATTACCCATTAATTAAAAAGCTAGCGAACGTATTTATGAAGAGAAGTTGTCAACTTTAAAGAAGCATGCATTATGAACAATAACTTCTGTATCAGGCTTGGCCTAGTTTGCATGTTTTTGTACGCATCGTCTTTATTTATAGTAAAATTGTGTTGTTACGACGCATCAAACGTACGTGGTCACCACATTTCCACTTTGGTTTAATGGAGGAGAGAATAGTAATAGTACAACAGTAGCAAAAGTGCTACCCGTAATCTGTGACTGTGATGATGAATTCGTCGCGGCGGGGGGGGGGGAGCAGGGTGGGTCGTCGCCGGGGGGGGGGGGGGTGGTGGTTCTGGTTTTTGCAGCTCGGGGTGGGGATGGATCTGGGTTGAGAAAAAAATTAATATTAATATTAATTATTAAAAAAATTAGTAATAAAATATTAATATTTTATGGATTGGGTGAGAAAAAAATATTAATATTTTATTACTAATTGCCTGGGGGAAGGGCTTCATGGGTGGAGATGCAAATGACAATTACTGTTTATTAATGGCAGTTACTATTCATTAAAGGCAGTTACTGTTCAATAGGGTGGATTGCATAGTGAATTGCCTGGGGGAAAGGCTCTATGGGTGGAGTTGCTCTAACAGAGAAATACCAATCATTAATGTTTGAAAATGATGCGAACTAAATAGGGGATGAAGAAATTCTAGTACTGTACCACTTCTTGTACTTGTAATTTTCTCCCAAACTCCAAATTCCTATAGCTAGCTAGCAACCACTATGTGTACACAGTACTAAAGTACTGGCTAAGCTAGCACGCAGACACAGCACCATCTATATCGTGATTCATGAGACGGAAAAGGATCCGGGAATTCTTTTATAGGGATTCCGTGATCGTGATCTTTCATTGTTTATCATACGGTCAGTTTTCGTTAGGTACTATTTATATTTAATTTTAAATTTTAAAATGATTTCTGATCGTACGATGTACGATGAACGGTCAGATCACGGAATTCCTAGGATTCTAAGAAAAATGATCCGACGATGGTCATTTTCCTTTTGCACGCTTCGTCTTTATTTATAGTACAATTATGTTGTTACGACTCATCAAACGTATGTGGTCACCACATTTCCACTTTGGTTTGATGGAGGAGAGACTAGTAACAGTACAACAGTTGCAAAAGTGCTACCGTAATCTGCGACTGTGATGATGAATTCCTCGACCACTTTGGGTGATAACTCGTAACAGAGAAATAGTAATCATTAGGGTTTGCAAATGATGCGAAATAAGTGGGTAAGGGATGAAGAAATTCTAGCACTGTACCATACACTAAAGTACTGGCTAAGCTAGCACGCAGACACAGCACCATCTATTTCGTGATTCATGAGACTACTCAGATCTCCATGTATTCAGTGCCAAAGAAACTCTTCTGTCTAGCTGCTGTGGAGTGCTTTCAATTTTTTAACAGGCCAGTAGAATAGTTATGCACCTGAATAATCCTGAGATCAAAATTATTTGATTACTGTACGAGGGCATTTTGCATGCATTGCAGAGTCTCTCCATCTTATGGTACGTAATGATAAAAACATGAAATCCTTTTTCGTATACTGTAATTCATAACACCTTTCAGTTCGTACGATGATTCCATGTTATCGAGGTAACACACCCATGTTTCTCCATCTCATTATGTGACTTAATGTGAAGAGAGATACATACGGATGAACTTATTTACTTCCGTTGCAAACAAGTTTTCTTCATGAATGCAGTCGCATGTAAACATGTTCTGTAATCCCACAACTTTAGCATTGTGCTGTGCCCCATATGATAGTCTCACACTAATTCAGTGCACAAACTTGATAAGAATAGCTTTTATATTTACACTTCAAAAAAAATATATTATTACTATTAAAGGGAGGGGGTGCAAAATTATTACAATAATTTAGAAAAAGACGAGTTTTGAATGTAGGACGCATGGGTGGAAACTCAACAGCCTATTCAATAAAATATTGAACCACATACAGCTTTTATATTTATATTCATTTTATTGATCTAGTGTTGATTATGGGATTTAATAAAATGATAAGACCGAATTCAAGTCTTAGATCATTTTCGTACTAAGCAAGAAAAATATCTTGCAAAAACTCAACAATTGCATTTTTCATAAACATGTTATACACACTTTTTATTTGTTTGCAAAATTCTACAAAAATCGTACAAAACCGATTTTCGTGCAATTAAAATACACAAAGTGAGTTATTTATTTATTTATACAAATGATAAGACACTAAATTCATCCATACATAAAAATAATAACTTGGACGCAGAAAGTGAAGCAACTATTGCATTATCCAACTTTATCAAACCCAAGTCTCTAACAAAAATTCAACCATTCAGATTACGATTGCTATATATACACAAAACCATACATGCATGCCAGTAGCCAGTTGTCCAAACCCTAAACAAATGTCGTGGGTGTCTGCGTACGTAGGCCACTAGCCAATTGTTAGTTGCCATCGATATACAACAATAGGCCTGTCGGTATGATCTTAGATTTTCTTTACCATACACCATAAACTTTCACTGGATTAATGATGGCCTTTCAGTTCAACCATACACACCCAGATAATTGGAAATAGTTGATAGGGTTGGCCAGAATAAATATATATATATATATATATATATATTTTTTTTTTTTTCAAAAGAATAACTGATGATAAATCACGATTATTCATATTTTTAAAAGATTAAAAAGACTCGTAGAGACATACATGCCTGCAATTGTGCACGCAAGTCATTATTTCCATTCTTCAATGCATTTGTTAGCCTCATAAACACTGCGTAGCGACTGATTAATTAGAGTCCAAATCTTCTGCACCCAAATCTCCTTGTGGCCCCTCTGTGCCTTTGCTTTTTTAACTAAACATAATTAATGTTAACTTGATAATAATTAAAATAATAAAAAATAAACCAAATCCTCAACCAAAAAACAAAGACACAGAGGGGCCACATGGGGATTTGGGTGCAGAAGATCTGGACTCGATTAATTATGGGAATCGATATATATTTAATACGAACTTAATGTCCCCTGCAAATTAGCATTGGTACGGAGTACTAGTACTCTGAATCAGAGCAGCTAGGAAGAAAGGGAAAATGCAGCTAGCTAGCTAAACCGACAACATCATTTTATTATTTAATATCATAGATACAGTGGTTGCGGTTCAGTCAAAAAGTCATAAATGGTAAATCATTTTTTTTTGTCTCAAAAGATAAATTAATTAATTCGATAAAAGATTACAGACCAACACAAGAAAAGCAAAATAATCCAAATACATTGGAGGAATAGATACACAAAAGCTTAGTCCAATTAAATAAACTATAACGAAAACCTAAATCTCTAATTTCCGACCGTAGAAAGTAGTGTCCGCCGCCGTCACCGTCACGAAAGTCTTGCTAGCAGCCACCGAAGCAGCAACACTAAAGAAAACAACCGAGTGGTGAAAACAAACAATACAACGCAACACAAAAGTACCAAACTCGCAACAAGAAGCACACCACATCCATATTTCTTCACCAAAGACGCAGAAACTAAAGATAGTCACCAGATTCAAATCTCATTCACGAATCCTTGCAAATATATACAAACCCAGTAATACATGAGTAGAGGGTAAGGCTAAGAAGGTATGTAAAATTACCCTTGTTGGATTTGGCATTAAATCAACATGCCTAAACTAAAAAGGATTAGGATATCTTGGACGCAAGATATTTGGATTCGGTTTCCTAGTTGGTTTGAGATTTGGTTTTAGTATAGGATTCGGTTTCCTATATTCTAGGGACTTTGTGTAAACCTAGGACATCTATTAGTATAAATAGATGGATGTTGTGGAGCCAAAAATAATCACAAGGCGACACGTGGACATTTTAGCAGAAAATGATCAAAATACCCCTGGGGTACACCGAGATTTCTACACGCGAGCAGCAGACAATCATCCTTCAACAAAATAAAAAATGCTCCAAAAAGAGGTAACCAAATCAAATCCATCTCATCAAATCCTTTTCTTGCAAAGTAACCTCCAAAATAATATTAATGGGTAAATTAATGGATTAATTACCCATTTAATCCATTAATTACCTATTAAAATTATACAATTTAAACCAAAAAATGGTTAAAGGGCCGGCCATCCCTTTCCACCATTCCCATCCACACATTTCCCATTTTCCCTATGTTATTACCCAAATTAAAATAATCATTTATTTTTATAACCACCCATTTATTATTTTCATATTTAATTAGCCAATAAATTGGCTAATTAAACCAAAAGTTGAACCCAAAAAACCCTAAAAGTGGCCGGTCACCTTTATTCAAAATTGGGCAAGGCCTAACCCTATAAATAGGCACCCATTCTCACCAAAAAGTCATTCCAAGTCTCTTGGAAAAAATCCCAAATTCACTAAACACTTTTTTCTCTAAAATTCTAACTTTGGCATCGGAGGTTCTTCGGCCAAAGCCCCCCCATTCATCGTGGGCGCGTGAGGCTCTTGGCCTTAACCTAAGGTGCTACTTGTTTTGTAGGTGCAAATTCGTCCAAGATCGAAGAGGAGAAAATTTGCATCCACAAATTGGTGCTTTCATTGAGAGCTAGAAATCTACGCTAAAAAAAGACTCTCGCTCAAAAACGGTTTTTCTCTAATTTCTAGTCCATTTGTATTTTTCATACGTTTTTATTATTAGAATTTTTTATTTGCAAAAGTTCTTTGGTAAAACGTATAAAAAAAATAAAATAAAAAAGAAAAATATACAATGGCTAGAAATCTGGAAAATTCCACAAGTGACAATTCAAACAATCAAGAAATGGGACCGCGGCGATCCACAAGATTGGATGTGGTTCTAGGGGGGACGGCACCACCACCATGAGGCTCCACCATGGCAACCACCGCGGTGACCACCCGCGGCGAGGTCCATGGTACCACTATTATGGCCTAAATCGTGCCACCAAGGCAAGTCCAAGCCGTACCGCACAAGGCCCATGCCGCCAAAGCCACGGCCCAAGCCTCACATTCGCGTGCATCACGCACTGAGCAGCCTGCTCCCGCGGCCCAGCCTGCTTCAATGGTTTCCCAAGCAGCCCAAGACGGCTCGAGGCCATTTCAACTATCCGGACCAATCGTCGAGCCGGGAGTAATTTCACAACCTTTCTTCACGGATTTGACATTTACCAATTCAAATCTCGTGCCCGGAGTCAACCACCCATCCATTGCTCAAGGAGGAATATTCTTTCCAAGCTCTTCCAATTTGAGTGGTGAGCAACACTTGTCCCGACAAGTCTTGGAGTTGACGAATGCCCTTGCGCAACAAACAACCTTGGTTGCGTAACAAACAACCTTGCTGAATCAACTTTTGCAACGCACCGAGATCCAACGTGCCCCAGATGAGGTGTCCCAAAGTAGGACAAGGGTAAACGAGGAACCTTACCGGCAACGTCCTGGCAAGCAGCCAATCAATCAAACCGAGCAGTCGAGTGGTGTACAATCTCGATTGGGTCCCCGAGATAGCGTAAACTCCCGTCTTAGCGCGAGGAGGAGCGTGCACTCTCGATTAGGCCCACGAGCGAGTATACAATCAAGGTTGGGGCCACGCTTTGATGAACCACATGAGCAGCCTTCTCGGCAAAGCATTCATTCGCGATTAGGCCTGCAAGGAGTATCTTCCATGTCACTTCGGAGGATGCAACGTGACGCACGAAGAGAAGCGGTCACTCGATCCGCTTCAAGTTCAACAGGCAGCCTGCGAAGAGATCCTTCGCCAGCTAGGCAGCAACAAGTAAAGCATCCGGAAGAGAAGCCTAGACCGGTAGGCCAAGACCTGGGGCAGCCGAGGGCTCCGCTACCCCAACAAAAGCAGATCCAAGAAGAGGTAGAAAGGCTTTTCAATGAACGATTACGTGAGTTCCAACGTGATAAAGTGGTCGATGAAACATTACGGCAGGATATAACCAACATAAGCCGGTCACCTTTCACGGATGAGATCGAGCAGACGGAGCTTCCACGAAAGTTTAGCATGCCGCACTTCACATCCTTCAAAGGAGATGAAGATCCAGAGAGGCATTTGAAGCATTACCGAAGTGCAATGGTCCTTTACCGGAATAATGACGCTCTCATGTGCAAAATATTCGCCACCACTTTACAAGGTGAAGCGCAAGATTGGTTCCACACCTTGCCGCCACGATCCATCCAAAATTTCGATGATCTTTCCCTGGTTTTCACCAAAGAATACTCATCTTACTGCTCAATTAAGAAAAAATCTGATCATTTGTTCAACGTGAAGAAACACCCGAAGGAGTCGCTTCGCGACTACGTAAAGAGGTTTAAAGCAGAGAAGGCGAAGATCGTGGGATGTGATGAGTCAATAGCTAGTGCAGCCTTTCAAAAAGGTCTCCCAGCAAATCATCCTCTATTTGGAGAGATGATCATGAAAGAAGACTTGACTCTAGCAGATTCCTTCGCCCTAGCGGAGAAGCATGCACTTAGGGACGAGGCTCGGCAGGCAGAAAAGGCACCCGAGCAGCCTAAAAAAGAATTAGTAGTGGCTCAAAGAAAGGAAGATGGAAAACGGCCCAGCAAGAGTAGACAAGAGGCCAAGCAGAGGGATAGGCCTACAACTAAAGAAGGCCCCATGACCAAGAATTACTCAAAGTTCTCAATTCCGATCCATCAAATCCTTCGCGACGTAAAAAACGAGCCATGGTTCAAGCTACCGAAACAGTCAAAAAGAGATACTTCCAAAATGGACCACACCAAATATTGTGCATTCCACCGAGGTCCAGGTCACACCACTGACAGCTGCTATACTTGGAAGAATTATCTAGAAAAGCTGGTGAAAGAAGGCAAGGTTGATAAATATTTAGACAAGCCAGCTGCACAGCCAAGAAGGAATGCTGATGATGATGAGGAGCCACCAACCAAGACAATTCGGATTAATGGTATCTTTGCTGAATCTGAGCACTTGGGGGCCACTAACAACTCCAAGAAGAGGAAGATCCAGCAGGCCTTACTGATCTCACAAGTTCAAGCAGCCGACACACAACCTGGACCCATTATTGGCTTCACTAAGCAGGACGCGGAAGGCGTTGACTTCCCACATGATGACGCATTAGTAATATCTATCCAAATAGCCCATGCCATAGTCGACCGAATGATGGTTGATAATGGAAGTGCAGTCAATCTACTTCAACTCTCAGTCATCCAGAAAATGGGCCTGGAAAGCACAATAAAGCGCCGAGCAGAGGTGCTCACTGGATTCAATGGACACACATTAACTGCTATTGGCCAAATCACACTTGACGTGAAAACATCGCCAGTAGTCTCGAAGCAAACATTCACAATCATAAGTGATCCATCTCTTTACAACGAAATCCTTGGAAGGCCTTGGTTGATCAAGCTAGATGCCGTTACTTCCGTCAAGTACCAAAAAATCCGCTTTCCGTGTCCCGGGTGGAGGAATTGGAGAAATTAAGTCCGACCAGGCCGCATCCCGATGATGCACTGTGCAAATGTTGAAAGAAACAAAGAAGAAGACCTTTACTCCCGTGGAGGTTACTGAAATCCAAAAGGATGAAGAAGCTACCAAATAGCAATTACAGCAAGTGGATCGAGAAGAATGAGCTCAAGCAGACGAGATAGGATGGAAACCCGAAGAAGACGCTGAAGAAATCATTCTCGATCCACAGCAGCCGGAAAAGACTGCTAGAATTGGCTCCCGTTTAAGCAAAGCTGAGAAGGAAGAACTCACCATTTTCCTTATAAAGAACCGAGACATCTTTGCATGGTCACCATCCGACATACCCGGCATAGACCCAAAAGTGGCTTGCCACAAGTTACATGTTGATCCCGCTGCTAAGCCAGTGATCCAGAAAAGAAGGCATTTTGCGCCCGAACGAGTAGCGATCATCGAGGCCGAAATAGACAAGCTATTAGAAGCCGGATTCATAGAAGAGGTAGCACACTCGGCATGGCTCGCCAACGTTGTGCTAGTTATGAAGAAAGAGAAGGGCAAGTGGAGGGTTTGCGTAGATTATACCGACCTCAACAAGGCATGCCCAAATGATCCTTATCCAGTCCCCCGAATCGATCTTTTGGTAGATTCAACTTCTGGAAACCAGCTGCTCAGTTTTTTGGACGCATACTCTGGCTACAACCAAATAGCCATGTATGAACCGGACAAGGAAAAAACTGCGTTTGTGATCGAACGAACCACTTATTGCTACAAGGTCATGCCTTTTGGCCTTAAGAATGCAGGAGCAACTTACCAAAGGTTAGTGAATATGATGTTCAAGAAGCAAATTAGGGTTACTATGGAAGTCTATGTCGATGACATCATGGTAAAAGGCAAGTAGCGGTCAGACCACATTCGCAACTTGGCGGAAGCATTCGACATCCTTAGAAAGTACAAAATGAAGCTCAATCCTACCAAATGCACATTTGGAGTATCTTCAGGCCGATTCCTAGGGTACTTAGTCACCCAACGAGGGATTGAGGCACATCCCAAGCAGATCCGAGCGATTCTGGAAATGAAGTCTCCCACAACCTTGAAAGAGATCCAAAGCCTGACTGGACGAGCAGCCGCCCTCAACCGTTTCCTCTCGCGGTCTACTGATAGATGCAAACCTTTCTTCAAAGCCATCAAGAGAGCGCAACGTGATAAATGCGATGAAGAATGTGAAAAAGCTTTCCAAGACTTGAAGAGGTATCTCACATCGCCTCCATTACTATCTAAGCCGGAAGCTGCGGAGGATTTATACATCTACTTGGCAGTCTCCGAAGTAGCAGTGAGCTCTGCCCTCATACGAGAAGAGCTGGGGGGCCAACTACCGGTATTCTACACTTCTAAAGCTCTTCTCGATGCGGAAACAAGATATCCGAAGATCGAAAAATTAATTTTGGCTCTAGCTGTGGCGGCTCGAAAACTTAGACCGTACTTTCAAGCTCATACAATCATTGTCATGACTCAATATCCTCTGCGATCCATCTTGCATGGTCCGGATGCTTCTCAACGAGTGATGAAGTGGGCACTTGAACTAGGCCAATATTGTTTAGTCTTTCGACCCCGTACGGCGATAAAAGCCCAAACTCTAGCAGATTTTATAGCAGAATTTGCACCCGGCCTAGGCAATGCAGCAGAGAAGCCCCACAGTGTCCTAAAAGCAGCTGAGACCTTAGCTTCGCATGCTTCCCTCAATGGAGATATTTGGCATTTGCATGTTGATGGCGTGTCCAATTATAAAGGTTCGGGAGCAGGCGTGGTTCTCATTACCCCAGATGGCTCGATGCTTGAGCAGGCGTTCACTTTAGGCTTCAAGGCATCCAACAATGAAGCAGAGTATGAAGCCTTATTGGCAGGCCTCCGAATGGCAAAAGACTTAGCAGTGAAGAAGCTTGCGATTTATTCTGATTCTCAGCTAATTACTAGCCAAGCCACTGGGGAATACACGGAAAAACATCCGAGGATGGTGCAATATCTAGAGAAGGTACGCAATCAGCTTGAGGCATTTCAGACTTACACTCTCACTCAAGTTCCACGGACGAAAAATGCCCACGCAGATGCGCTAGCCGGCCTAGGCTCTGCCCTCGATCACCAGTTCAAACGTTCAATTCCGGTGGAATACCTAGATAAGCCAAGCATAGAGGCAGAGCCAGTAGTCGAAGTGTCACAGGTTAGTGTAACTCCAAATTGGCAAAGTTCTATTATAGATTACTTGGTCAACGACACACTCCCCACAGAAAGATTGGAGTCTGGAAAACTCTAAACCAAAGCAACACGCTACTATATGTGGAAGGGCATTTTAGTTCGAAGATCTTACACCAGACCACACCTCCGTTGTTTGGCACCTCCTGATGATTTGAAGGTTCTAAGTTCAATCCATGAAGGCGTTTGTGGGAATCATTCTGGAGGACGATCTTTAGCACAAAAGGCTCTTAATGCAGGTTACTATTGGCCTACTATGCATCAAGATGCTAAAGAGTTAGTGCAAAAATGCGACCGCTGCCAACGTTACAAGCCTGTACCAGCATTGCCTGCCAGCGAGTTACACCCACATACAAGTCCTTGGCCGTTCATGCAATGGGCAATTGACTTGGTTGGGCCTATGCTGCCCGCTACTGGGGGCAGAGGCATGATGATCGTGGCAACCGATTACTTCACCAAATGGGTAGAAGCGGAGCCCATGACAACAACAACTCAAACGGACATAGAGCGCTTCATATGGAGGAACATCATTTGCCGCTTTGGTATCCCTCAATCCATCATCACCGACAACAGCCCGCAATTTGTGGGCAAAGATTTGGCAAGATTCTTCCAAAAATATGGCATAAAGCAGCATATGTCCACACCAAGGTATCCACAAGGTAATGGGCAGGCCGAAGCTTCTAACAAGACGATCCTCGACTGCCTCAAAAATCCCTCACTGGCAAAAAGGGAAAGTGGCCAGATGAACTCCCTGGATGTCTATGGGCGTATCGCACCACCAAAAAGCGAGCAACCGGAGAAACCCCTTTCTCCTTGGCGTTTGGTTCGGAAGCAATCATTCCTCCTAACATCATCGTGCCAAGCATCATCACCCTGCTGCCAAATGTCGAGCAGAACGACAAAGAGATGGCCACAAACTTAGATCTAGCAGAGGAGAGACGCGAGCAGACTATAACCCACATCGCAGCCTACCAGCAGCAGCTCCTCTCAAGTTACAACAAAAGGGCCAAAATCCGGCAATTTCAACCCGGGGATCTAGTCTTAAGAAAGGCCTTCATCACTGCCCGCAGAGAAGGTTCAAAGAAGATGGACCCTATTTGGGAAGGGCCTTACAAGATCAGCAGAGTAGGAGGCAAGGGAAGCTACACCCTCGCTACTGTGAACGACAAGGAGATCGAAAAGCAATAGAACGCCTACAACTTGAGAAAGTACCATGTGTGATCTCCAACTATATCAAGACCCGAAGACTCAAGCAGTTCAACAGGCATCACCTCGCGAACCGAGGACTATCCAGTTGTTATGCAATCTTTTACAATTAAGTTATATGTTCACTTGTTTTTCAATAAGGAGCTTTTTTACAATTTGATTCGATTGTAACAACTTGTCATCTCCTGCACTTCAAAGGAAGACCGCGCCCTTCTTAGGGACTCTTCGCAGGAATTGCATCCCCAATGGATCAACCATGCTTTCCAAAGCGGGAGGATAAAATCTATACTCCGAATATCCAGACGTGGATGAGCCTGGCTGCCCTAGTATAACTAGAAGCGCAATGGCTTGTGCCTGGATTCCTAAAAGTAGCCACAATGGTCTTTTTCAGGGCTTAGCTAATTGAAGGATTTTTGGTCTCTTGGCCAAATCCGCAGGGAACCGGGCTCTAGAAACGGAGGGGGCATATTGTGCAGTACATCTGATGGACGACTGCCCTGGAAATCTAAAGTTGCTACCGAGTGCACTAAGGTAGCCTACGATTTCTAGAAGACTGCCTACGGCTTGCCCTTCAAGCAGTAAAACCACGCTAAACTTATGCAACCACACATTTTTGTGAAAGGTTAAACAAGTTAGCGTGTGTATACGAAGTTTTATCCACTGCTGACATACTACGTAGTCGATAAACTTCACATCTGCCAAGAGCAGAATGACTTACACCAAGTCCTAAAGTGTTGTGAAACTTTCTGCGCAACCTAAGGAATTGGAGAAAGCCAAGGTTAACAGCCTAGTGGTCACGCAGACTCGTCTGCTTCTATAAGTAAGGCGTCCGGCTGCCGACCCTATGGCTAGCAACATTGCAAAGTTCTACCCCAACACCTATGGCTGCATAGACTACGCGGCTTGTCTGTTTATAAAAAAGTAGCACGCCTGCCACTGGTCTATAAAGTCTGAAGGTTAGAGCATGAACAAAAGAAGCGAAGATGGAAAAAAGCGAAGGAAGAAAGTTTATTGAATTTTCTAACAAAATTGATAAAACAATTAGCAATGACTGAAGGAGTTCAAGCAAAGCAAAAGCAACAAGGAAAAAAAAATCCTAAAGGCTACTTAGAAGACTACTCTTCAGCAGCTTGGCCACTCGACGGCTGCTCAGCCGTCACACCTTCGACAGCCACGTCATTCCCAGCAGTGGTACCATCCGGCGCTTCACTCCCGGCTGCCCCGCCGTGGGCACCCCCATCTCCAACTACTTCACCGATAGAAGACTCGAAAGTAAAGGCGAACGAATCTTCTGGACAAATAGAGAAAGTCTCGAAGTCTTTTTCAGAAAATTCAAAGTCAGACAGCCGTCCAAAGAGATGATCTACATAACCAAGTTTGTAGAAGTCAGATTGATTTTGAGTCAGCGAAGCCTCAAACCCAGCTTTCTCACCCTTCAACTGCTCAACTTCCTCAAGCAGGCGAGCACGAACCCGCTGCATTTCCTCCATTTCTTTCTTCAAATTATCATTGATCTTCAAAGCACCTTGAAGTTCCAACACTTGAGGCTCGAGCCTGTCAACAACTTTCTTGAAGTGTATCACTTGGTTGTAAACAGCAATCAGTTCTTCATCTTTAGCATAAGCAGCGGAATGGAATTCAGAAATGGAGCGTTCAAGATCCTGAATCTGAGGTATGTAACGTTCAATCTCCTTCTCTGCACTTTCATATTTTACTTGAGTCAAGTCAAGCCTAGCCTTCAAGTTCGTGATCTCTTGGCGAGCGGTCTCAAGTTGCAGAGAAGTGGAAGCAGAGATATTAGACCCCTTCAAAGCAGCAAATTCAGACTCTAATTTTTTAACTTTCTCGGCCGAGGAGTAAGCTTCAGCAGCCATAGACCTTGCCACCTTCTTGGCAGCCTTGGTATCCTCTTGATCAAAGACCATGGACTCGGCTGCCAAAATCGCCGTTTTCTGCATTATGGTTAGCAGAGCAGCCCTCCTGTACTCAGGCGTGTGCTTTACAAAAGAGCCTGGACCAATAATCCCTTTGACGCCGTCAACAAATTTAGCACACGCGTCCATGTCTTCAAGGAGGTCTGGTTTCAAAAGCGCACAAATCTCAGCAGCTTCCTCAGAATTAGACTTGGTGGATTTATCACGACCACTGGCGCAAGCAGTCTCTCTCTTCTCAGAAGGTAACTTGGTCTCAGCAGCGGAATGGATAGGTTTTGGCGCCACTCTAGCAGGCAAATGTGTCTTGCCACTCTTCATAGTAGCAAGCCTTTCCGAATGAGAACCGGTTTTAACCCCAAGCGGACGTTTTAGCACAAACTTCGGCACTGGAGGCACTGATGAACTTCTGCGTTGAGCAATCCTATCAGCAATCGAACTAGCAGTCTTCAGAACAGCAGGCGTTACTGGCACAGATCTGGAAGTTTCTTTTTTCTTGTTCTTAGATGAAGTCAAGTCAATCACGAGCTTGGGAGCAGCGGGAGAACCCTCGCTAGCAGCAGAATAAGTCTTCGATTTCTTCTCGTCAAACACCTCTTGGGCAGTTGATGAACTCCCACGAACGATCCTTGGTTTCTTTTCAGCAGGCATCTCTTGAGCAGGCGGGGAATGTTTCTTTCTTCCGCTATCATTGGCAGCAGGCTCTACCACAGTGATAGGACGAGCCAATGCAGTTATTTTCATTCGTTTTATCTCTTCCTTTGGGGGCAGCCCATCTTTCTCCCTATGAAGAGGACTTAGCAGCCAGCGCCACTCACGATACTTAGAAGGGATACCCAGGGCAACATGTACTTTCTTCATGTCCGGGGAGACCTTGCGAGTTGAGCCAAATTCTGAATCTACAAAAGCAGCAGAAAACAATCAGAAAATTGAAAAGCAGTTTAGCATTAAAATCAAGCAGCCAGGAAAAAATAAAGCAGTCTGCTTACCGGATATAAAAACTATTGGCACACGTTGATAGCTTACAAGTTGATAGCTCAGGAGAGTGATCAGACTCCCACTCACCACTTATCTCCAAAGTCTCATTTACCCAGTCATGATCTCCCTTACTCGAGTTGTCAAAAAGTCTATGACGAGACCGCAGCTGCCCAACTCCATCAATACGACCTATGTCAAAGAAATACCAAAATTCATTGGAGGTTAGTCCCAAGTCAAAGAATTGGCTCAAATTGTGGAACCCCACCATCACTCGAATCGCATTCGGGGAACATTGGGCAGGCGCACATTTTATGGAGCAGAGCACTTCTTGGAAAAAGCGTGGCATAGGAAAAGTAAACCCTAACACAAAATAGTAGGGGTGGAATTTGATGGCTCTCCGAGCTCCATCGCACGGCTCACGGCTGCTACCATCCTTAGCCCGCCTTACACGCACTCCCGATGGAATGGCATGCCAGTATGTCTCAAGGAAGTCTTTAAAGGAATCATCAGAGTTGATCTTGAAGTGAGCAGCCTTGAAGTACCTAACCTTGCTCAAAGACCCGCCTTGACGATACAAAGGCGGCACACCATCATCATTCTTGTGGCTTGAGAAAGACATGGTAGAGAAAATTCTACAAAAGAAATACAAGAAAGGTTCATTAGAGGGTTGCAACAAAAAAAAAAAAAAAAAAAAAAAAAAAAAAGGGTTCGGCACAAAGGCCTCACGGCCCAAGCCCCCAGGGCATCATTTTTCTTTCAAGAAGGCCAATTGGCCCAATCAAGCTAGGGAACCCAGCCCATGCTGGTTCCCACTGTCTTTCTCTCGGCCCAAGGGCTTAACAGCCCAGTCAATCAACAAAAAAAAAAAAACAAAAAAAAAAATTTGCCGCAAGCCCCACGGCCTGGTTCCCTTCAACACCAAAGCAGGCGCCCAGCGCCTAGCAAAAAAAAAAAAAAAATTCCATGCCACTGCCATGCCATGGTTCCACAAATCAACCAATCACAAGTTTCCGATCCTCATCAAGCCAAGATTCAAGAAAATTAATGTTTTCTTACCTAGAAGCAACGAAAAGCGATCCTTTGCACGGGTGAGACGAGGAAGATTGCTAGAGGAGGGGGAACAAATATCCTCTAAGCTCTCTTTCTTTCTTGCAAGGATGAATAATCTCCTATTAAATAATCCACTTAAGGTGGACTTAAATAAGCTTTGGGAAATTTATTTCCTTTTCCTAGAAGGAATTTAATCTCCTATTAAAAGAGAGAATCAACAACAAAATAGGAAGCAATTCAAAAGTTTCCTAAAGCTAGAAAATCTCTACACCTGTTGCCCTTTTTTGCAAGCAGCCCAACAGGTGTGGGGGCATTTGTGGAGCCAAAAATAATCACAAGGCGACACGTGGACATTTTAGAAGAAAAGGACCAAAATACCCCTGGGGCAAACCGGGATTTCTACACGCGAGCAGCAGACAATCATCCTTCAACAAAATAAAAAATGCTCCAAAAAGAGGTAACCAAATCAAATCCATCTCTTCAAATTCTTTTCTTGCAAAGTAACCTCCAAAATAATATTAATGGGTAAATTAATGGATTAATTACCCATTTAATCCATTAATTACCTATTAAAATTATACAATTTAAACCAAAAAATGGTTAAAGGGCCGGCCATCCCTTTCCACCATTCCCATCCACACCTTTCCCATTTTCCCTATGTTATTACCCAAATTAAAATAATCATTTATTTTTATAACCACCCATTTATTCTTTTCATATTTAATTAGCCAATAAATTGGCTAATTAAACCAAAAGTTGAACCCAAAATACCCTAAAAGTGGCCGGTCACCTTTATTCAAAATTGGGCAAGGCCTAACCCTATAAATAGGCACCCATTCTCACCAAAAAGTCATTCCAAGTCTCTTGGAAAAAATCCCAAATTCACTAAACACTTTTTTCTCTAAAATTCTAACTTTGGCATCAGAGGTTCTTCGGCCAAAGCCCCCCCATTCATCGTGGGCGCGTGAGGCTCTTGGCCTTAACCTAAGGTGCTACTTGTTTTGTAGGTGCAAACTCGTCCAAGATCGAAGAGGAGAAAATTTGCATCCACATATGTGGTATAGAGTTTTGTGTGTGAAAGTTGTGAGAGGCATAAGTTTGTATACTTGAGAACACTTTGTGTTTGTGAGTTCTCTTATATTTGTTGGTAATTAATAAAGCTTCCGTTGTTAGAGAGGTACTCATATATTGGAGGAACTCTGAAATCGTCTTTTTTTGTTTATTGCTTGATTGGTTTTTGGTTTAGTTTATAACAAGTAGTATCAAGAGCTTAGGTTCTTACGTGGGTTATGACTATCAAGCAATGACGAAGACTGGTGATTCCACTAGTAGTGATGATGTTGAAGAAAAGTCTGGCACTAGTGGAACCAAGAGGACGGTTCAGAGTGCTAGGTTTGAAATTGAGAAATTTGATGGAACGAACAACTTTGCTATGTGGTAGTGTGAGGTTCGAGATGTCTTGATACAACAAAGTTTGGTTGTTGTGTTAGGAGACATGTTGTTTTCGATGAAAAAAGAATAATGGAAAAGATTGAATGCTCATGCATGTTCTACGATTCGGCTATACTTAGGAAAGCAACAGAAGTATGTTGTGATGAACATAACTTCTGCGAAAGAATTGTGGGCTGCATTGGAGATAATATATATAAAGAAAAGTGCAGAGAATCAACTGCATCTCAAGAGCAAGTTCTATAGGTTCCAATACAAAGAGGGCACGAAGATGATTGGCCATCTAGAAGAGTTTAACAAGCTTCTAGCTGAATTGGCAAATCTTGAAGAGATAATCATAGATGAAGACAAGGTCTCGATCCTGATGAACTCATTGCCTAAATCCTATGAGTCTTTCGTGACTACTTGGATTTATGGCAGGGAGAAGTATGATGAAATCTCAAGTGCTCTTATGAATCATAAGGTAAGACACCTTGACAAGCAAGAAAGAAATAACTCTAAAGCTTTGATGGTGAGAGGAAGATTGAAAGAAAAGAAAGGTTCGTACATGAAAAATAGTAGGTCTCATACTAGAGGAGTCTCAAAGAATATGAAGTTCTTGGACAAAGATGAGTTTGCTTTTTGTCATGAAAAAGGACACTAGAAAAATAACTGCCTTAAAATCAAAGAAAATACTTGAAAAGAAGAAGGATGACTCAGAAGCAAATATGGTTGAAGTCGAGGATGAGGAATTTGTCTATGCCCTCACTGCATCGAGCACTAAGGATTATATGAAAGAGTGGGTGCTCGATACAGGTTGTACTCATCACATGACTTCTCAAAGGCATTGGTTTTCAAGCTTCAAAGTTATGAATGGAATTGTGTATATAGGAGATGATAACCTATATACAACTCAAGGAATTTGAAGCATCATGATGGTGTGATTCGAGAATTGCATGGTGTAAGGTACGTCCCAAATTTGAAGAAAAAATTGATCTCACTGGGCACTCTCGAGTCACAAGGCTACAAGTTTTACTCCGATAATAACGTGCCCAAAGTTGCTAAAGGAGCACTTGTCATAATGAAAGGGCCTCAGAATGGCTTACTTTATATGCTACAAGGAAAGACTTTGGAAAATGGAGTGGTTATGGTAGTTGATGAAGTGCAAAGTGATAAAAGTGACTTGTTAGCACTATGACACAAGAGGTTGGGACATGTAGGAGAAAAAGCATTGCAAGGATTGATCAAGTAAGGGTGTTTAAAAGGAGCAAAAACTGGAAAGATAGAGTTATGTGAGCACTGCGTTATTGGCAAACAAACAAAGGTGAAATTTGGCTCAGCTGTTAATCAAATGAAATGGATTTTGGGCTATGTTCACTCTGATGTTTGGGGGCTTGCAAAAAATATTTCTTTATGTGGAAAAAGATGGTTTGTATCTTTTATTGATGACTACTCTCGTAAATCATGGATATATATGATGAAACGATATATATGATGAAACGAAAGGACGAGGTTCTTGCCATCTTCTTGGAATGGAAGAATATGGTGTAGAACAAGACTGGAAAAAAGATTAAGATACTGAGAAGCATCGATGGAGGGGAATATACCTCTGATCCTTTCTTCAAATTGTGTAAAAAAAGGGATTACTCGGTATTTCAGTGTTAGACATACTCCACAGCAGAATGGGATTGCAGAAAGACTAAATAGGACCTTGCTCGAGAAAGTTCGTTCCATGCTCTCTCAAGCTAAGCTACCAATGAGATTTTGGGCAGAAGCTTTGAGCTATACATGTCATGTGTTTAATCGACTACCATCAACAACATTGAAGGGTAGAACACCCATTGAAGTGTGGTCTGGAAAACCAGCTTAGGACTACGATAAGCTTCAAGTGTTTGGATGCAATGCCTACTTTCATGTGAAAGTAAACAAACTGGATCCACGAGCCAAGAAAGCTATCTTTATAGGATTTAATAATGGTGTGAAAAGCTTCAGACTTTGGTGTCCCGATTTAAACAACATTATAGTAAGTAGAGATGTGACATTCGATGAAAGTCACATGAAATTGAAGGAAGATGTTCAGATGGTAGAGCTTGGGGAACAAGTAGTTGTGAATTCACAGCCCAGTAAAGAAGTTGTGGAAGAAGAAAAACAAGGTGATCAACTTGAACATGAAAATAGTGATCACAAAGAAAAAATTCCATTAGAAGAACTAAAGATACAACATGATTGCATAGCCAAAAGGAAGGAAAAAAGAGACATATCTTTACCTGTGAGATATAAAGATTGCATGGCCTGCATGGTATATGCATTGCCAGTAATTAAGGTTGAAATTCTCATTAATTTTGAAGAAGCAATAAATAGTGAAGAAGAGAGTAAATGGCATGATGCAATGGACGATGAAGTGTTATCCATTCACAAGAATAAGACTTGGAAATTGGTGAAGCTGCCTAGAGGAAGGAAAGCAATTGGCTGCAAATGGGTTTATGCAAAGAAAGATGGAGGGGATGACAAGATCTTGGTAAGATTTAAAGCTAGGCTAGTGGCTAAAGGATATGCTCAGAAGGATGGAATAGATTACAATGAGATTTTTTTTTTCTACTGTGGTTAAGCACTCCTCCATTCGAATATTGCTTGCCCTAGTTGCACAATTCAACCTTGAATTGGTACAACTAGACGTGAAGATTGCATTCCTTCATGGCAATTTGGATGAAGAGATTTATATGAGACAGCCTGAGGGGTATCACATGAAGGGCAAAGAAGAATTGGTTTGTAAGCTTAGAAAATCTCTTTATGGTTTGAAGCAGTCGCCCAGGTAGTGGTATTTAAGATTTGACAAGTTTATGAAGGGTCAATACTATACAATAAGTCATTATGATCACTGTATTTATCACAAGAAGTTGAAAGATGGTTTGTTCGTGTACTTGATAATCTATGTGGATGACATGCTCATAGCCTCAAACAATATTTCAGAGATAGAAAAGTTGAAGGAGCAAATGAAAAGGGAGTTTGAAATGAAAGATCTTGGTGAAGCCCAGAAAATATTGGGAATTGAGATCACAATGGATAGACAAAAATATTTGGTGTGTTTGTCTCAGAAACAATATCTTGAGAAATTTTTACAAAAGTTTGGAGTAACAAAAGATACTAAGCATGTAGGAATTCCATTAAGTGCTCACTTCAAGTTGAGCAATCAACAATGTCCCAGAACTGATGAAGAAAAGATGAAGATGGATGGTATTCCATATGGTAATTTGGTTGGAGAATTAATGTATGCTATGGTGTGTACTCGTCCTGATATAGCACACGTAGCTGGAATTGTTAGTAGGTTCATGCATAATCTTGGAAGAAAACATTGGAATGCTGCTAAGTGGATACTAAGGTATTTACATGGAACAAGGGACAAAGATATTTGTTTTGAAAGATGTGATGAATGAATTGATAAGTTCTCGGTTGGATATGTGGACTCAGACTTTGCTGGAGACTTAGACAAGAAAAGTTCGACGACTGGGTATGTGTTTACTATGGCAAAGGGTCATATATGTTGGAGATCAATATTACAACCAACGGTGGCACTATCAACCACAGAAGGAGAATACATGGCGATCGCTAAAGCTATCAAATAAGCAATGTGGACTCTAGGGTTGTTAGGAGATTTAGGTGTAAAACAACACAAGTTGTATGTATTGTGACAGCCAAAGTGCCATTTATTTGGCCAGATATCAGGTACATCCTGCTAGGACTAAGCACATTGATGTACAACATCATTTTGTGAAAGAAGTGGTAGCGAAATGTGAGATTCGTCTAGAAAAGGTTACTATAGAAGATAATTCAGCTGATATGTTGACAAAAGTGGTTAATGCAGCTAAGTTCGAGCACTGCTTGGATTTGGTGCAGTTGAAGCAAGTTTAATTTTGTGATATGGTGGAGCAACATAAGTTATTGGATGCCTCGTTTTGGATTTTATGACAAAGTGGAGATTGTTGGATTTGGCATTAGATCAACATGCCTAAACTAAAAAGGATTAGGATATCTTGGATGCAAGATATTTGGATTTGTGTTTCCTAGTTGGTTTGGGATTTTGTTTTAGTATAGGATTTAGTTTCCTATGTTCTAGGGACTTTGTGTAAACCCAGGACATCTATTAGTATAAATAGATGGATGTGCGATAGAGTTTTGTGCGTGAAAGTTATGAGAGGCATAAGTTTGTGTATAAACTTTGTGTTTGTGAGTTCTCTTGTATTTGTTGGTAATCAATAAAGCTTATGTTGTTAGAGAGGTACTCCTATATTGGAGGAACTCTGAAATCATTGTGTTTTGTTTATTGCTTGATTGGTTTTTGGTTTAGTTTATAATAACCTTCATTTTGGCCGAAGCCGCAGTACTTTAAGCCTCTATGGAAATCCGGCAAGCCATTTGAGGAGGGACGATGAGGGAGGGAAATAAATCTAGCAACCATATTCTGCTCGAAGTTTGCAGATCAGAGCAAAGAATGGGGTGGGGACGATTTATGAGGAATGGAGGCAGAGGGGAAAAGTGAGGGGATATGGCGTTTTGGATGTGGAAAAGAACTGCCAAAGGAAATGGAGGGGTGGAGAGGAGGGACATGAAGCCCAAAAGTAAGACAAACTCACGGAAAAATTTGAGACAAAGCTCAAGGAAACTAAGAAAAATCTCAGGGGAAAATTGAAAAAGAGAGAAGAGGATCATGAGAAAGAGGGAAAGAGGAGAACAAGGAACTTGGACAAGGATAACCACCGACACCCAAACCAAAGGTTTGGGCTGGTGGTAAAGGAGTTTGCAAGGTTGGAAAACCAAAGTCTCACACGTTTTCTTTGCTTTTTTATAAATGGTAAATCTTATTAACTAAAAGAATCAAGCTTAATATTGAATCAAGAATATGAGAAGATGAAGAAATGGAATGAAAAACAAAGAGAAAATCTCAAAGAAAGAAATGTAATACTAAAGAGCAAAATATATATAAAGGGATATAATCACGGTTTGATATTTCATTAAGTGAAGAGTCATTATTAAAGAGCAAAATATATATAAAGGGATATAATCACTTTCTTAATGACGAAGAAACCTCTCAACATATTTAACCAAATCTTATCCAACTAACCAAATCTTACAACCAAATCCAACTGTCCCTACAACCAAATCTAACTAATTTTGCTGACATGGCAAATATATATGTAATACTGCCATATAGCCATACTCATCTACCACCAGAGCCTTTAGGTCTGAGTCGAAGATGTGTGGATGATATGTTACAAGCTGAATTAGGGATGAAATCTGTTTTGCTATGTGATAACGTGCGACTGGTCGGCCATAGATGACGACCGATACCGGTCTGCTGTCATTTTTGAAGCTCTATCTGTTGTTAGATGCACCCAACGACCAATTGCCTATGTGTGATACCACAGGTCTAGAGCCTTTCACTACAAGAAAAATGGGCTAAGAGCACAATTGATATGTGCCCTTTGCATTTTCATTGAGCACAAATATATATTGGTGCTCTTAGATGTCAATGAGCACAAAACTATCACAAATGTGCTTTCTGAACAAAAAGGCACATTAGTTAGTGTCTAAACAAAAATGTATTTGTGCCTATTAAAATTTGAACACAAAAGTTTGTGTCACTATATATGGATATCCGTAACACTAATTTTTTATTAATTTACAAAAACACAAAAAACATTTTCGTGCCTGAACAATTTAATATATTTAAATCATTTGATTTTATAGGCACAATGTTCGTGTCTTCCTTCACCAGCAATCATATTTGAGTATTAGTTTTTATTGATCAAGGTGCCCCACACACACACGTTTCATCACCATCACTTGGCAGATCCACTGTTTGGATCAAGCGGATGTTTTCTAAATTTATTTTCTTATTCAATACTTTCTGCTGTCAAATTACAGGGCTTTATCAACTGGATCAGTTCTTGAAAAAATTACGGAGTCGAATTTATTCGAATAAGAATCTACAAACCAACAAAAATTTGTTTGTCAGAACCACTTTATGTTTTTTTTTTTTTTTGTCTTTACATTTAGCACACACAAAAAATTAGATTATAAAATTATGGTAAATAATGGTATGGGTCTTCAGATAGACAAATGACACAATTTGAAAATAAATGCCCATTGAATATTAATAATTATAAATTTCTTTTTTGTGACACAAATTTTAAAAATTATGTCTAGTAAATAATAATAAATAATAAATTATTTCACTTACTATATTGGCACAATTATGGATTTGTGCATTTGAATTATTTTAATATTGTTTATGTTTGAGTGGTGTGCCGTGGGACCCACCCATGTGTGAGTCCCTTCTCTCCGTGCAAACTCTGCATCTCTCATGTTGGCACAATTATGGATTTGTGCAACTTTAATTCGACAGTATACGTAGAATTACCCTTCCATCTCTGCTTCCTCCAACTGGCCGCAAACTCCATCAAACCCTAGAAATCGTTTTGCTTTTTTGGGTATCCTCCTTTTTCTTCCTGTTCCTTGCATTCCCCAACCTAGAATCCTCCTCCTTTCCCCGAACGAGAAATCTGAAATCCACAACCCAAAACTCACTCATAGTAGCCCCTGGCTTGCCGCATTCCTCATATCCTGATGGTTCATTCTCTCCATTCGATTCGATTTCGGTGAGTTCTTCGTTGATCCTTTCCCAATTTGGTTTTTTTGGGCGTCTTCAAACGTCGTTTTGATTTCGGTGAGTTCTGGGTTATTCCTTTTATCTTCTGGGTTTTTATTTTTCGGCGGTTTGATGAATATCTGTACGAGTTTTTGGGGGTTTTTTAGTTACTTTGTATTTGGGGTTTTGGGTAAGCTCAGAAACTAAAAGAATTCAGTTGTAATGATCAAATCAGTTTCTTTTAGGAGTTCTGTTTAGTAGTTTGGATGGCGAAAATTTACAGTACAAATTGGCAGCGTGGCGAAATTTTACACATTTGTCATCTGTTTCTTCTTTTCATTGATCTTTTATCTGATTGCATTTTAATCCGTTTCCTTTGATTAATTGGGTTAGCTCGAAAGCATAGGAGCTCTGGAACAGTTATGTTGAAACATCGAAAGGATTATGTAGATCTACATCGCACCACTGAACAAGAGATGGATAGCATTGAGCATGAAGTAAGTTATCAGTTGACAAATCTTTGCTTATTGTTTTTTTTTTTTAACTTTCAGGCTTCCACAGCTTTATTGGGTTGTCTTTGGATGAGGGAACTCTAAAATTCTCATCTTACAATTCTTCCTGTTGTTTGTGCTGACAAAATGATTTATTGGACAACTCTTCAGAATTGTCCCTTTTTCAGACGTAAAAGTGTTAAATTATGCATTCCTGCTTTACAGAGTTACTGAGAAGTTGATGTTACCAAACTTTGATTTCAGATATGCTATTCAATTTGATTTGAACGTGCTGACTCCTTCCTCTCTACTTGCAGTAGTTATTATTGATTTGGTTCTGTCTCAGGAGTTTGTCAAGGAGAAAATTAGTGAACAAAAAAAATCTAATCGAGAGGTATTTTCTTTTTGGCTGATATCACGAATTATATTTGGGTGTTTGAACAATATTTTCTAAAAGTATACTATATTATCTGAAACTGAATTTTATTTTTGTATGTTCAATCTGAATATTTTATCAATATTATTACGTTGTCCTCTTTGTTTATAATCTGTAATTTATCTTTCTTTCTCCAATTCATGAATTTCCTTTTCTTTGGCATTTAAAAAGAAATGCGAGGAATCTAATTATCCGGTTGTTCGAGGGTTTTGATATGATTGCTGTATTTTCTGTTATCTGTATGTTTGTGAAGGTCTGTGAATCACAGCTGATGAAAAACTTGCAGTTTCAGAAATGACTGTCAGCAAACAAGACTTGAAAAAGAAGGTTCCTTTTCTTATTTTTGTTTCCAAATTCTTCTACTTTTCTATTGTGTAGATAATTTTTTTTTTTTTTTTGGATTTTAATCAGATTTTGTTAATTAATTGGATTTTGTGTTTAATCCTTTTGTTTCAGTCTTTCATTCATAAAATTTTCACCACAAAGGAGAGAGAAGGAAGCGGCTCATCGGATTTCTTGGGTGAGACTCTAATGAATTTCTTTCTGGTTTCAATCCAATCACTTATCACCATTGTTTTCTATTGGAGAAAATCTAGAGAGAGAGAGAGAGAGAGATAGAGAGGATACTCCTTGCAGTTGGGGACTTATTGTAGTTGATGTTATCTTTCTTTTTGGATAGACAGATAGCAGAATAGAATCCCATCTGTTTTTTGAAGAATGTGAGTATACTTTTCTTTTTTTTTCGAAAGGTTTTGTTCTTCTTTTAACTTTTTCTGGTAAGATAGGGACGATTAATTGGTCCGACTTCAACCATATAAGACAATCGGAGTCTGAAAATGGCGTTTTTGGTAAGAAAGATATCGATGATTAAGAGAGAGGGAGAGCATGATGGAAGTTTGAATGTAGAATATATTCATGTTTGAAATCTACGGTTTGAAAAAAGGAACTGTGCAGTTTAGGGATGCCCGTGGAACCCATCAATAGGGAAATCATTGCGGTCATATGTAGGCAAATTATGATAATATTGAGCTTATACTTGGTTTTGGTCAATTCAGAATTGTTTTGGTAGTTTGAAATTAGAACTTATAACCAAAAGATTGTTATGTTGTCATTGTACATAGTTATTAAGACCAAATGATATAACTGATCAACGTGGTTGAAGACAACTATTGTAGAGACCCAAAGAGGAAAAAGTGTGTGCAGGTGCAAGTGCATATAAACAAATGAGAAAGAACTGTTGGAAATATATCCTTGCACCATGAAAAAAAAAAAAAACTGTTCAAGTTGTGGATAACTTCTGTTACTTTTGGATAATTAACCGTGTTGAGCTTATGAATTCATCTTTATGAAATGAATTTACTCACGTCTTTATCATATTGGTTTACTTTTTTGTAGACTTCTATTCGAATTGAAAACCTTCTGGAGCTCTCTTCCCCAAATTTCACCAGCAACATTGCTCCAGATCTTTCCAATTAAAACAACCCGCATCATCATCATCTATTCCTCATCACCACAGGTACTTCTACACAGTGTTATTTGGACAATGAATACTATTATTTTTACTACTTTTCAAACAATTCAGAGGTATTTATTTAGACATATTTTATATGTTATAGTCTGTCATCCCAAAAACCTTCCCTCGCTTCTCACAAGGCTAGAGTGAAAAATATAGAACAAGAACAATTTTCCGTTTTGATTTTTTCGTTCCCAATAATATGATTTTTCATTTTATTGCTGGATAATGACCTGAATAATCTGCTTTGTTGTCTTAGAGGGTAAGCAAGGGAAGCAACCTTTCATCATTGATCTCACACGCTATCACGATTAGAAGAATTGAAGCTACTCTATTAGCAAGATTGCTGGTATAACACATTTAAGTATTTGTCTGTTTTTCTTTTGTTACCCTTTACTGTGCATCAGTGGTGTGTAAAAACCCATCCTAGAGTAAAAAGGAGAGCACATCCACCTTCAGTTAGTGTCACTTTTCTATTGTTTCTGTACTATCATCTCCTATCATAGCAATTAGGTGATGTCTGTGTATTTTGTATTACATTATGTGTGTTGCAACTTGCCACTATTATGTAGCTTTCATATTGCCAGTAATACAATAGCAGAGGCATACCAAGATCTATTATTTGGTGTCTTTCCCATATTGTATTTACTTTACATCCTACCAAAGCAATTAGGTCATGTTCTGCTATTTGTTTGCGTGGTCAATGCATACGTACATATGTCTTGAGGTTTTACATAATCTGAATGCATACATTGATCTCTGTTATTTTGTTTTTGAGGGTGTCTGATGGTTTGAAAACCCGCAGCAGAGCGCGGGCAATTTTTCTAGTAAAGACTAAAAGATGCTCCATTTCTGAGTGTGCTTTTAGAATCCCTAAGCCCTTCTCCCTCTTTTGCTCTCAGACCCCATTTCTCTCCAAAATGAAAAATAGCTCTCCTTCTCTCACATTTTTTTTCTCATTTCCTCACACCTTTTCACCCTTAGCTGCGCAACCACACACTCTCATCTGCAAGCACCCCAAAACCAGCGCCTCATCCATGGAAATGGTAGCATATGTGAAGCTCAAATCGTCCCACCAAGGTAATCTTCGTCCTAGCATGCTCGATTTACATGTCTAGCTACGGAGTTTATACAGAAAGGCAGAACACTAACGCATGCTTATCTGATTCCTTGCGAGGATGCTCGGGTTCACAACGGAAAGGGTCACACGAGCACCAAAAACGAGCAGATCCAAGGTCGACCGTCCAAAAATTGGCCAGCTGCAGGTAAAACTCAGTCATCTCGATCCTTGGAATTTTTTTTTGTTTTTTGTTTTTTTTGTTTTTTTTCTGAGTAACTGGTTGAGCACCATGGTTTTGTGACTGCTGCATGTTGGTCTGTGTATAGGATGAGTGGGCAAATGTCCATGACCTGGACGTTCTCTGCATGTAGGTATAATGGTGTGCGATGTGTGCAGGGCGTATAGATGGGCTCCTGTGGAAGTGGGATGAAGTAAAAGCTTTATGGGAAAGAAAGCGTTCAGAATGCTTGTTTTCATTATTCGTATGAATTGGTTGTTTGTAGAACTAAATTGTAAAAGTATTTTTGTAATATTTGAATTTATTTTTTTTAAATATTTTACCTATTGGGCACAAAAACAAAATTGTGCTAACATGGAATGGAAAAAGTCAGTGTTTGTCAGAACTGTCAGAACTGAGACACAAAAGAACCCCTATTTGTGCTGAGCTTTTTGGGCATCAAAGACCATATTGTGCCCAATGGTCAAAGGTAACGCCCATAAAGGGCACAGACACAAAGATTGTAGCTGCATTGTTGCTATTGGTCTATGGGCACAATTGTTGGTGCTTTTTGGCCTCAAAGGGCACAGATAATTTATTGTGTGCAGTGCTCATTTTTGTTGTAGTGTTTGTCTGTTAATGACCGGTCGCTTGTTGCTGGATTGTCTGATGAGTTACTTGCTGATGGTTCATCTAGTGATGACTCTTTTATTGGTTTGGTAAAAGATGGTGACACACATGAGGTAAATTCTGATGGTTTGTCTTCATCTCAGTTGCCTCCACGAGCTAACATATAATGGAAAACCTAAAGAATAATATGAGCATGATATGCATGCCAAAGCAAAGTATTCTATCAATAATTATGTGTCTAGTCATCGTTTTTTTCAAACTATATGCATCCTATATATGCCAGCTATATAGTGTATCTGTTCCAACAAATTGCAAGATGTTTTCTTTGATCCTAAATGAGGTTAATGCCTTGAATGTTGAGATGATAGCTCTAGAAAAGAATTTCATTTGGGATTTGGCTCCTAGTAGATGTTTGGTTTTCTACACGAATGGTCATTTGAATGTAGAAAGGGTATATATATGCAAATTGGATGCGTTCTATCACTGGCCGGCAGTCTACATCTGGAAACTTTACTTTTGTGGATGGTAATTTGGTTAATTTGAGAAGCAAGAAACATAAAGTGGTTGCTAGGTCAAGTGCAGAAGCTGAGTTTCGTGGTATGTCTCATGGCATATGTGAGTTGTTGTGGTTGAAGAAATTGATGAGGGATCTTGAGTTTGAACCCAAGGGTGTTATGAAACTCAATTGTGATAAATTAAAAGGGTGTTATTGAGATTGCTCATAATCCAGTGATCCAGTGCAACATGAGCGTACAAAACATATGAGATTGATCGACCGACCTTTTACCAATGAAAAACTAGATGATGGAACTATTGCTTTTCCGTTTGTGGGATCTAAAGATCAACTCACTGACATGCTTACTAGGGTTGTGTCTATTAGTGTGTTTCTCAACTCGCTTGACAAGTTAGGCGTGCACGACATCTTTGCTCCAATTTGAGGTAGAGTGTTGTGAGTTATATGTGTAAATATTAGTTAAGTGTAAATAGTAGTCTTTTGTCTACGAAGTGCATATGTAATACCAATTGTAACTCTTATTATACTCCACTTTGGAGATTAATGAATACACAAGAAATTAAAAATAAATGCATGCCTTTGTGGAACGAGGCCATCGATAGTCATACAAATGGTGAGCGACTTGAGCCTGCAAGTTTGTTTTAGTCTATATTATAATATATGGTTTAGGCATTCTGACCATCTCCAACCCCTAGGTTAAAATCTAAAATTTTAACTCCAAAATTTAAGCTTTAACCTAGAAACAAACATTCTTCTCCAACCCCTTTGGGTTAAGTTTTATTCTCGATGTCATCTGATCAAAATGGAGCCATTGGGATTACACATAAACGCCCGACAGCCCCATCAAGTTGGGCCTCATTTCTACACAACAGTGTCCCATTTGTTTTGCTTTAGGCGCGGTGCTTTTTATTTGCTCCTTTTTTCTGGCGCGTTCACGCACAATGGGCCAGCCAACCTTGGCAGGTTCTTCGGCTTAAAATTCCCCAAAAATTAATTCTAACCCAAAACTGATTTTAGTCTAAGGGTTAGAACAAGTTGGGGGAGATTTAGAACCTAAATTTTTGGTTTTAGCCCAAGAGTTTGAGTAGTCTTAAGAGAGGGCATAAAATTTGACGCTTAATTTGAAAGCTCCCTTTTAGTGGATTCCATCACGTTTGCCTGCCAGAGGGGATAACAAATTTTACGATCCTACGCATTAAGAATACCTTTAGGTTCATGGACTATATGGATTACGGACAACCGGTTATACAGACGATTCACTTTGTTTCCTGTATTAATATGTTCACCAACTACCACCAAGTAGTCAGTACACTACGGGCAGATCTGATTGTTTAAGTTTTCAAGTTGGTTGATTAAAATTTAAAGATAATGCTAGGGAGATTAAATTTGCAAACTAAATGATGTGTTATCAATAGGAATGAGCACGTTTATCAACGTGTAAGTAATAAACCAATCATCAACTTTCATATTCTTTAGTTTTCAAAATTTTATCATAAACTAATCATCAACTTTCATGTCCTTTCTTTTTCACGAAACCCTTGTCCTTTCTTTTTTATGAAACCCTTGTCCTTACTCATTGCTATTATGTTCCTGAAAAAAAAATCATGTTTTGTTGTGGCCTATTTTATCTGACAAAAGGAGAGGGGTGCGGCAAAGAGAAAAGAGAGAGAGATTGTAGAATAGGCTTGAGGAATTGTATGTGTCATCCCCAGTCCTTGTGCCTTTATTTATAGTAATAAGGAGGAGAGAAGATATTACTTCTTCCCCAGGTAATACAAGTTGTAAAAGGAAAGGATAACTAGAATCAAATCTAATCTAGGATTTGCACAATCACACTTAAACTAGGAATGTTCACAACACTCCCCCTTGAGTGTGTAAATACTCAAGGTAGATTTAGCATCATGCAGAAGTTGATGAAGTCGACTCGTCAGTGCTGATCCCAAGGAACAACGATTATTCTCAATAAGGTAGGAACTTGCATAAGTAGTAAGTCTCACTAAAAACCCTAAGGCTATGGCAAAAACCCGAGTAGGGACAAAATCCATAGTCTAAGGAAAAATGTGTGAGAGATGCAAAGTCAAAAGAAACGTCTAGATGACGTCATCAGGGATATGACCAGCCCAAGGTGGGTGCCTTGTTAAAACCTAGTTAGGTAGCAAAAACCCAGTGGGAAAAATGCTCCTAATCGTAGGGAAAAAAGAGTACATTAAGATCAAGCAAGTATCTACAGGATACTCCCCCTGAGTTTGACATAATTCCAAAGAGAAATAGCAAAGTTACAACTCAGAAAGTCTACGCATACCAATTCCATGAACAAGTTTCTGAAACGTCGTCTTCGGCAGTGATTCGGTGAAGAGGTCGGCCAGATTATCTTGTGAACGGATTTGCGTGACTTCAATCTTCTGATGCTCTTGTTGTTGATGTGAAAAGAAAAACTTCGACGCAATGTATTTGGTGTTGTCTCCTTTGATGTAACCCTTCTTGAGTTGTTCGATGCATGCTGCGTTATCTTCAAAGATCGTCCTTGGGACATCAACGACGGGATAAAGATCGTAGGAGCTTCGAATATGGCCCACTATTGCTCTCAACCAAAAGCATTCTCGAGTTGCTTCATGTAAGCCGAGAATTTTAACATGGTTAGACAAAGTGGCAACTAAGGTTTGTTTAGTTGACTTCCAAGAGATTGTGGTGCCTCCAACGATAAAGACATAACTCGTTTGAGAACGCGCCTTGTGCGGATCAGATAAGTATCCTGTGTCGGCATAACCAACAAGGCGAGAATCGACTCGAGGAGCATAGGGTACGGCACCATTCGAGGATTCGTAAGGATAGAACAAGCCCAAATCCGTAGTACCCTTAAGGTAACGGAAGATGTCTTTCACGCCAGTCCAGTGTCTGTGTGTAGGTGCATTATTGTATCTTGCCAAAAGATTAACAGTGAAGAAGATGTCGGGTCTAATGCATTGAGCTAAGTACAATAAAGCGCCTATCGCACTTAGATAAGGAACTTCTGGCTCCAAAATCTTTTCTTCATCATCCTTCGGACGGAAGGGATCTCGTTTTGCATCTAGCGTACGAACGACCATAGGAGTACGCGAAGGCTTCGCTTTATCCTCATTAAAGCGGCGCAACACATTCTGGGTGTAGTTCGATTGATGTACTAGGATTTCATCCGAACAATGCTCTATCTCGAGACCGAGACAGTATCGAGTCTTACCTAGATCTTTCATCTCAAATTCCGACTTCAGGTGCGCGGCAGTTCTCGCGAGCTCTTCAGGAGTTTCGATGAGATTCATGTCATCGACATATACTGCAACAATCAAAAATCCGGAATGTGACTTCTTAATGAACACACAAGGGCATAATTCGTTGTTCACATATCCCTGACTAGTCAAATACTCACTCAGACAGTTATACCATATTCTTCCAGATTGTTTCAAACCGTAGAGTGAACACCTCAGCCGAATTGAGAGCGTGTTCCGGGGTTTGGAAATATTTGGACCAGTTAATGTAAGTCCTTCGGAAACTTTCATATAAATTTCCATATCAAGATCCTCATAGAGATACCCGATTACTACGTCCATCAGCTGCATATCCAGTTTTTCGGAAACTACCAAACTGATAAGGTAGCGAAAAGTAATCACATCCATAACGGGTGAATAAGTTTCGTCATAGTCAATCCCAGGGCGTTGTGAGAAGCCTTGTGCCACAAGACGAGCTTTGTAACGCACAATTTTGTTCTTCTCATTACGCTTCCGAACGAAAACCCACTTGTAGCCAACAGGCTTCACATGTGGAGGAGTATGAGCTACATGTCCAAACACCTTACGTTTCGCAAGCAAATCGAGTTCGACTTGGATTGCTTGTTTCCAGTTTGACCAATCAGTTCTACGTCGACATTCATCAATGGAACGCTGTTCAATGTCATCGCTCAACATGATCTCAGTAGCTACTGCAAATGTTAATGCATCGTCGACAATCATCTCATTTCTACGCCACACATCATCTAAGCTAGCATAATAGACCGAAATCTCATGATTCTCGGGAGGAGGATTCGTCTCTTCAAGGACGCTTCCATAATCTAGAATTTCCTCATGAGTTGGGTACAATGAGTAAGCGATAGTCGAATTCACGGGGGATTCTTCAGGACCTTGTGTCGTGGATGTCCTCTTCCGGGGTGTGAATCATTTGAACCAAGAGGTCTGCCACGCTTTTGTGTAGGGACAGATGATTGGCTAGCCACTAATGTACGTGGATCACCAGAATTGGCGTCCCAGGCTTCCAAGAGGGCAGTCTGTCGTACATTTGGTACATCCATCTTTGCAGGCGTATTTACAGCTGGAATATGTGATCTTGTCTCGCGCGCTAGATCGGTGAAAGCATCTGGCATGCTCTAAGCTATGCTCTGGAGATCTAATATGCGCTGCATTTCAATTTCAGACCGAGTGGTGTGGGGATCTAAATGAGACAAAGTGGGAGTAGTCCACGATAATTTGCGTCGTTCTTCAAGAACGTTAACGTTCTTATCTCCCCCTAACGACGGAAGACTGTCTCATAGAAGTGACAATCCGCGAAACGAGCGGTAAACAAATTGCCTGTCAAAGGTTCTAAGTAACAAATAATCGAAGAAGAATCATATCCGACATAGATTCTCATCCTTCGCTGAGGCCCTATTTTTGTACGTAAGGGCGGCGAGATCGGAACATATACCGCATAAGCAAAAACGCGCAAATGCGATATGTCGGGTTCGTATCTGGTAACCAACTGAAGGGCACTAAATGGTTGTGTCGCAACAGGCCTCAGGCGAACCAACTTTGCTGCGTGCAATATTGCATTGCCCCAAGCAGCGATCGGGAGCTTGGTACGTATGACCAACGATCTAGCAATCATTTGTAAGCGCTTAATGAAAGCCTCTGCCAGGCCGTTCTGGGTGTGAACATGGGGTACGGGATGTTCAACTTCAACCCCAACCGATATGCAATAGTCATCAAAAGTTTTAGATGTGAATTCTCCAGCATTATCCAATTGAATAGATTTGATCGGATAATCAGGGTGGTGAGCCCTGAGCTTGATAACCTAAGCCAACCGTTTGGAGAATGCAGCGTTTCTTGTGGACAACAAACACACGTGTGACCAACGTGTGGAAGCGTCAACCAAAACCATAAAGTATCTAAATGGTCCGCAAGGAGGTTGAATCGGTCCACAACTGTCCCCCTGAATCCGTTGTAGAAAAATAGGAGGATTCAAACGAATCTTGTTATAAGAATGCTTAGTAATAAGCTTTCTCATCGAACATGTTTGACATGCGATTCCTTGGATCGAACCTAAACTTCGGGTTAGTGGATGCCCGTGCGATGATTTGAGGATATGGCGCATCGCTATTCGTCCAGGATGTCCCAACCGGTCATGCCAAAGTATAATTTCGTGCGCGGTCCCAGTAGTAGGGCCGGCCACATAGTGGCATTCTATGGGGCGTATGGTCATAGTATACAGACCACTCGGGGTACGCTCCATCTTCTCCAGAATACGCTTCTGGCCATATTCGTCTACAACCTTATTGGGAGCTCGGCAAACACGGGACCAACGGTCCTTTGAACCACAGCGATAGCACATATCCGCATCCATGGTTTCAGGTGCTTTGCCTTTATTCTTGAAGTTCGGGGCCTTGGGAGCGAGGTTTAAGCGCTTCGGGCTTTGTTTCCTCCCTTGGACGGGCCTTGACTCTGTTGACCTTGGTGGGATGGCTTCTGGCTGCCCCTACCACGCCTCTTTTGGTGTTTGGGGCGTTGGTTTGTGCTATAATGTGCTTCAGGCACAACAGTGGCCCCAGTAGGTCGAGCTTGGTGATTTTTCATCAACAGCTGGTTCTGCTTTTCAGCAAGAAGTAGAACAGAGATCAAATCCGAGAACTTAGTGAACTTCTGAGCTCTATATTGTTGCTGCAGGACAATATTAGAAACAGAGAAGGTCGAATACGTCTTCTCCAGGAGATCCTCTTCAGTCAAAGTTCCATTGCAAAACTTGAGAAATGATCGGATTTGACAAACTTCATAATTATATTCATTCACAGACTTAAAGTCTTGGAAGCGCAAATGCTGCCAGTCGTGTCTTGCTTCAGGCAAGAATATGTCCTTTTGGTGATCAAAACGATCAGCCAAAGCGACCCATAATGCATGTGGATCCTCCTCAGCAAGATACTCAGTTTGCAGGGTGTCATGAATATGTCTTCGGATGAAGATCATAGCGGTGGCTTTTTCAGCTTCGCCAACAGGCTCGTCAGTTGCTTCTTCAATAGCAGGACGCAAGCTCTTGGCAGTGAGGTGGAGCTTCACATTTGGAACCCACTTCAGGTAGTTCCTTCCAGAGACCTCCAAAGCGGTGAAGTCGAGTTTGTTCAAATTCGACATGTTCCTATCACAAAATAGATGGACAAGATGTGGTTAGTGTAATGGAGAATAATCAATCCATTCACGTATGAGTAGAACAGACAGGTTCTAATAGACATGTATTGGTTGAATTTAGCATGAAAAACTTCGGGTTTTCATAGGTGATGTTTTAAATGAAAAACTTTAGGTTTTCAGACAAGGCATGTTTATAAGAAACTTCAGGTTTCAAAATAATTATGAACTTCAGGTTCATATATTCCTGCAGGCAAACACAAATATATATATATATACACACACACATATATGCAAGCAAATATGTAACGAGAATATGCAAAAATATAAATTTAGGTTGATAATTATAATTGAATTAATATATTTGGGCTTCGGGCCAAATTAAAGTGGGGATAAAAAAACCCATTGGGCCTAAAATAATTAGGTGAAATAAATTTCGGGGCCAAACAAAAAAACTAAGCCACGGGGTGGCTTGAAAAAAAAATTGTGTCGTGTATCCCAGGCCCAGGAATTTGGGCTGAGGGTCTCGGGTGGGGCTACAGGCCCAAGGGGAGAATTGGGGCAGGGATTGGGGAGTCCAGATCTTCTGCACCCAAAACTCCCTGTGGCCTCTCTGTGCCTTTGCTTTTTGGCTGAGTATTTGGTTTATTTTTTATTATTTTAATTATTTTCAAGTTAACATTAATTATGTTTAGTTCAAAAAACAAAGGCACAGAGGGGCCACATGAAGTTTTGGGTGCAGAAGATCTCTATGGGCTGCTGCAAGTTTTTTTTTTTTTTTTTTTTTTTTTTGTAGTTCTCTCTATGCGGGTCAAAAAAATGGGCCAAAACAGGGAAAGCCCAAGGCAGAAAAGAGAGAAAAAAATGGGCTGAAAGACAGAGCCCTATAGCGCTGGGTGCATGTCGCCGGAATTGGGTGACGGCGATGCGGCAAACGACGTTTCCAACGTCAGGGCAAGCCATGGTTTGTGAGAAACCTAAATAGGAACGAGGATTTGTTTTCCAATTCAATCGTTCTAAAAAAAAACCTAGAATTCGAATCGGGATTTCATAGAAATTTGAATCGGGATTTCATGGAAATTCCGATGAGATTCGAGAGAATCTTTGGCCATAGGGCACCGCGGACGAATTGCAGGTCGTCAAAGGGGATAGGCACGGCTGCAGGCCGTGCAACATGGTGATGGAGCGGTGGCGACACCTTCTGGGTGTCGGGGTTTTCTGGGTTTCAGTCCAGGAGCTCTCGGCTCCGACTAGGAAATTGGGTACAGGCTGTAGGCCTGGCTAAAGGACAGGCTGGGCCATTGCAGGCTGCGGGCCTGGTGGCTTGCGGTCTTGCATGGTGCAAAGACACGGGTTCGAAAAGAACCCTAGGTTCCCAAATCTCAATTTTTTTTTTATTATTCAATTTGATAGGTATATATATTTCAATGAAGCACATATGTAATTTGATGCTTATGCAAAATAATATTTTCAATACATGTACATATGTATGATTCAATTCATGGCAAATATCAAATTCACATAATTGAACAATTATGATTATGAGGCATACACAATTTATATAGAATCTAAAATTCGTAAAACGTAAAGTTGGGTCATGCATCATGGTGAATGTTCATGCTATCAGGGCTGC
Organism: Cotoneaster glaucophyllus; assembly: GCA_036320875.1. Taxonomy (NCBI): domain Eukaryota; kingdom Viridiplantae; phylum Streptophyta; class Magnoliopsida; order Rosales; family Rosaceae; genus Cotoneaster; species Cotoneaster glaucophyllus. Next base: position 25,466,405 of record CM070065.1, on the reverse strand, counting down.
AAAAATATCGAGTTAAAAGCCGTTGTTTTGAAAGAACCTGATTGCGTGATGATATGGATGAACTGGTTTGATTTAGAAAAATTCTTTGAACATCAGATTCCTAAGCGCAGCGGCAGGAGCGTGCTGGTAACGTGTTGTGGCTTATTTTATCTGACACAGGGAGAGGGGTGCGGCAAAGAGAAGAGAGAGAGATTGTAGAATAGGCTTGAGGAATTGTATGTGTCATCCCAGTCCCCTTGTGCCTTTATTTATAATAATAAGGAGGAGATAAGATATTACTTCTTCCCCAAGTAATACAAATTGTAAAAGGAAAGGATAACTAGAATCAAATCTAATCTAGGATTTACACAATCACACTTAAACTATGAATGTTCACAACATGTTTATCTTTGTTATTTTTCAATGAATATTTTAAATTTATTTATTTGAATTTGTTTTGCCAGTCCAAGATATGCAATGGACATGCATGGACCAATAAGTGGATGGGCCTTGTTAGTTATACGTCGTATGGTTTGGTCTTTTCTCTAGCTTTAGTGAATAGACGAAAATATCAACCTTTTTGTTTTTCAACGCTAACAATATTTTACACCAAATTAATAAATTATGAAAAGGAAAATTTAAACTTGGTGCGCTAAAATAATACAATACTTTAACTAATTTGACTAAACCTAAGTTTAGATAACAATGTCAACTTAAAAACTCGAGTTAGTATCTCAACTATCCATCGTAAACGTAGATAGCATCTAACATATCCAATAAAGATTGGATCAATCAGTATTGTGTCCCTTTAAAAAGAGGTAAACGAATGAAGTATTTTTTTTAACAAGTAGAGGAGAAGAATTTTATTAATCTTAGTTGAATAAGAGAATTGTTTCGATTGACCTCTATATGCTCATTGACCTAAACTAAATTTTCTAACTTTGTATTGTGAAAAAATTTGAAAAGAAACTCAACCTTTGTTCTTGAGGGGATTAGTGGTCAGTGATTAGGCTTAACTACTAATTAATGCTCGATCCATATTGTTGAAGTATGTAATATGTATGTGGCTACCTGCCCATGCACTCCCAGTTGAAGAATTCATTAACGCAATATTTTGAGGTCGTTTGCTGCATTCTTTGATCGTGACATGCACGTAACATTCCCTTAATGGTTGATTTATCTTAATCCTCTAGAGGAAAATGAAACAGAAAATGAAACGGGTTAGTTCCTTTAAATGGCCTTCTGTCAATACTAAACTATCATCCTGAAATTCGATACGAATTTACCTAGAATATGTATTTTTATTTAAAATAATCACTATATAAAAGATCAGGTGGTGATTGTATGTAACGACCCGTCCCCAAAAATTATGGTCTTTATAATTTTTAAATGTGAATTTACGAAAATGCTCTTCGAGACAAATGCATGGACTTTTGTTGGCCACCTTGTTGTGTCATGTAAGATCTATTTTCTTAGTGTATTCTTGTAGTACTCATCGCTACGAACGCGTGGGCACAAACGGAACTCAATTTGGAGTTATAACGAAGGAGATATTAACGTTTAAAGTCGAGGGCATTTTAGTAAATTAATTAATTTCAAGAAAACTCTAGATTTTTTGGAGCAAAATCTGGAAAGCCACGTGTGTGGTCCAAATTTAAAGAAAGAAAAGATGGGCGGTGAGGATGGAAGAAAAATGAGAGAAAAGAGGGTGACCAATGGGAGGAGAGAACCGGGAGGAAAGGGAGAGACAAAGGGGAACACCAGATCACTCATGACCCGGCAACCCGACCAGTTTTACTCATCTTCTCCGGTGGTTTTCGTTGGTTTTTCCGGCGAACCACATCAATCAAACCTTGGGAAATCATTTCACGACCTCCCATTTACCCACCCCACTCAAAAATCGAGAAGAAATGGGCATGGAAACCGTGGAATTCGCACGATGGGTGCGGGGTGCGCCAGAGCTTCTTGGCAGCTATTCGCCGTTTTCTGAAGCCAAACTCAACCAATACCACTATCAATGGACTCCTTGTGAACCCAGGAACATGTTCCAAGCCTTGGACGGGGCGGCAGAGCACCAGAAGTAACGGATTGAGGACACCCAAATTCTAGGGTTCCGGCGGGTTTGAGGGAAATTGGGGAATTTCCCAGCCAAATTGGCCTTGGTCACAGGTATAAAACTTGCTCTACTCATTGAGATCTACATTTCTGTGAAACTTGGTAATTTTTGGAGTTGGTCGGAAAATTGGGTTTCCGTTCGCCGGAAACCGCCACCCGCAATAGCGCGTGGCCAGCGAACTGACGATGTCTTTCTAAGTCCTATTAGATGCCCTGAGTTCATATTTGATATCCATATGATGTGATTTGTTTATTGTGAACCTAGTTTGATTAAGGTACATCACTTGATTATTATATGAATCGATGATTCGACCGTTGGATCGTTACCAAAATTTAATGTGTTATAGTACGTAATATTTAAGGAAATTAGGAACTGACGGATCAGGAATCTGACTTACGGATCTTCATGACTTAGATTTGTAAGTTTGTAAAATAAAACATCGGGCGCCACTTAGTTTTAGCAATTGGCGAAGATCCGACTGTCTAATTGTTCTGAAACTTTAGGATGTTGTTCTAAAAGTATAATGTGTATTCTTAGAAGTTACGGATCGGAAATCTGAGTTGCGGATCTTTCAGATCGAGTTACGTAGGGTTGTGGACCCTACCGTCGATCTTTGACCGACGGTTGACTTTTGGTCAATGGGTCTCAAATCATTTTAGAGCGTCCTTGGGGATGTGTCTTATGTAAGTTACATGTTCTATCGATAAGAATTCTGAAACCTGATTTGATAATTGTTTTAGGCGACGATCGTTCATGACACCTTGATATTCGTGCTTAGAATTGTAGCGCGGACTCCAGGTGAATGGGTTTTTTTCCTTTTATAGTGTATATATATATATATATATATATATATATATATATATATATATTTATATATACCGTACGGTTTTCCAGAAATGTTTTAAATTGATTATGCATAGCATGCCATGATTTAAATGTGTTATATTTAAATATTGTATTATGATAAGATTTATAGAATTATGTTTGCTTGCCATGTCGTAAATAAGTTACATTTTAAATATTACATTGTTACACTTGTGAATTGTATTGTGTGATGTTGAGGAGACTCAGGTAAGTTTCAGGTGAGTATTATGTGATTGAATGGGTTGTAATTGCATTGGTATGCATACATTTATTTAGAGCTCATCATGGCTGCACTCCCGCCTGGGACTAGGGCCAGCCTTCACGTGATCATTCACCTCTCGCACCACATGCTCACCTTGGATCCAAGTCTGGTGCCAGCCCGTCGTACAGACCACAATAGGTGGTTCTGACTCGAAGGTGACCCGCGATTTATCGCACAGCCTTCACATGATCGTAGTACTTGAGCGTACATATTTATACCCAGCTTGTCGTATAGGTCACATTAGGTGACTCCGACTTGTGTGCTAGCCTAGATTGATGAGCTATAGATCCAGTCGTACATGTCACGTTAGTTGACTTCGACTGACATGTCGGTTCAAACTGATTTCACACCTGGCTTACACTTAATATTGCTGAGATATTATGACATGACATGCTTCTGTTTTTACTGCACTTGTGCATTCATTTTCGTACTTACGTATTATTATTATTTTTTGGAAACTATACAGGTTTTACGGCGAGGGGTTATAGCGTTTTCAAAAGGTTTTTATTAAAATATTATTTTCAGACCCACTCACCTTTATTTTTTGCCCCTCCAGGTTCTAGTTGCTGAACGTTTGTATCGACGAGGATTCTTGGCGAATCTCAGTATAGGTGGCTACCTCTGAGGGTATAATCCTTATCCACTCTACTGTACTTTACTTATGCTCTGACATCACGGGTGAAATGGGTTCATTCCCGCTCACCAGCGCACTCTTATACTTAGGCACTTTTAGGTTTAAATTTATTCACATTTTCCACATCACTCCACTTTATGGCTTCGTCATCTTCCAGGTGTTGACCAGCACAGCTCGATTCAGAGTCCTAATGAACATACCGGGTCGGGGTGTGTCATTGTAATAAATATATATATATATATATATATATATATAGGAATCCTTTCACAAGAGGGATCTCCATTTTTCTAAAAAGATGGGGACACCCTCTTGACCGTTGGATTTGACTTTAATGAAATTGTGTGGTTGAGATTGTGTGGCCTGTGTTTTAATCTCAACCACACAATTTCATTAAAGCCAATCCAACGGTCAAGAGTGTGTCCCCATTTTTTTAGAAAAATGGGGATCCCTCTTGGTAAGGGGCATGTATATATATATATATATATATTGAACAAATGATATTATCTACTCTAAGGGCTGGGGGAGTGGACTAAGTCTCACAATGAGTTAGCAAAAATGTGGTTAAAATTCGCTTTTGGCGAGAAACTAACCTAAGACCTTTCACTTACAAATGAAGAGGAATACCACTAGACCGATTACTAAATAGGAATAAATACATATATCTAAATGATCTCATCTATACTTATTTAAATGATCACGAAAATAAGAATTATGAAAAAAATAAATCAAATAATGGGGTTGCGTTATATTGTAATTATTTTTTGTTTTTTGGTTGATGTTTTTGTCTACTACGAAGATTGTTACTTCTTTTGTGGAATTACGCAATAAAATAAAATAATATTGAACCAAACGCCTCCAAAATTATGTTGACTTTTTAACCAATATAAAGCAACACTATCAAACATGCCAAACCCAACAAATATGTTCCACGTCTCTGTTAGGGTTTTGGGTTGGCTCATGCAATTAAATTACCAAAATGTGGACTATAATTTTGCAAGTAAATGTTAGAAAGATTAAATTTGTAAAAAATATGATGTGTCATCAATGAGAAATAAGTACGTTAATCACACTTAAGAAATAATTCAATTATCAACAACAACATCATACGATTTACAAAATTTAATCTCTCTCTAACATTACCCTAATTTTGCATTTCAACTTAGGCCTTCTATTATGAGCGTAAGAACAATTGTCAATCGCAATTTTAACTAAAACTGCAAATATTAAGGAAGTGAATTTCAAACAAAATAGAAAAGAATAATACTCTAAACCCATTCTTAAAAAGGAAACCAAATCATAAATAGTACGAAATTCTCCATCTTATCTCTATTTCTTTATCTAGCTTTGGAGCAAAACAATGGACTTTACATAAGAGGTTGATAAGGATAAGATTGACTCACATGATACCTATCCGAACCAACCTAAAATCGTCTCCAAATTCATTTCCCCATTAACCACATCACAAACTGGTGGAGTTACTATTTTGAGAACTCATTAGGGCATAATCTATGGGGTGCCCAATCTTTGTCCAACTAACAAAGCAATTGGTTACACGAGAATGTTGACAATGTAACTGTGTGTGGACTAATTCAACTTTTTTTTTTTTTTAACAAGCGATAATATTTACATAAGGAGCGGGGAAGTGAACTAAGCCTCACAATGGGCTAGCAATAATGTGATTCAAATTCACCTTTGGCAAAAATCAAACCTAAGACCTCTCACTTACAAGTGGATAAGAATACAACTAGACCGTAATACTAAGTGGCAATTCAACTGTGATTATATCAAGAAAAATGCTAAGAAGACTCTCTCAAAAGTAAACTCTCTACCACCTCATGTTTTTGGCACAATATTTTATAACATTAACAAGAGAATTGATATTAATTCGTGAGGTGACAGAGAGTTTATAGAGAATCTCATTTTGAGATAGTCTCCTTATCATTTCTTTTACATCAATGCACTACATAATTAATAGTAGAATTGTTTTGGCATTGTAAAATTCTCATTTTTCACTCCAAATTTTCTATATTAAAAAAGAAAAATACATTTGTGAGAAGTGCAAAATGAAAATTTTAAAATGTTAATAACAATTCTCCTTAATAATTTGATCAGTACTAATTAAATAATTTAAGTCAAGTTTACATAGTCGTGAGTCAACCATTTGGTTCAAGGAACCCCTGTCGTCATTAGAGATGTCCATCAGAGCAATTCTACCCCTAAGACTGGGTGCCAGCACCCAGCGCATTTATCCACTCAAATGAACAGTAATAGACTCCAGTGAACAGTAATAGGCCAAAGCATCTCCACCCCTAAAAAAAATGTGCTGGCACCCAGTCTAAAAATGCGCTGGCCCAAACGATCTCCACCCCTACAAAATGTGCTGGCACCCAGCCCATTTCAAAATATTATTAATTTTTTTTATAAAATAAAAAAATTGTTTTAATTTCGGATAGGATTTTTAACCAATCTTGTCACGCCACATGTCATTATCCGAACGTACTATTTTGTGCATAGATTTTCGCTAAGATTTTCAACCAATCCCGACACGCCACGTGTCACTTCCTGTTTACAATAATTAAGAAATCCAAATAAAATTAAAAACCAAAATCTGAAAGAATTATCAGCAAAACAAAGAATACTTCTCTATTTTCACCCCTAAACCCACTCCCACTCTTACATCTTATCCCTATCCGTATGTATATATAAATATATACACATAAATTATAGTTCTACATCAATAAAACTCCAGATACTGATAGAAATCCAGACACGCTTGAATTGCTAATCAAATCAACACACAAAAAAAAACAATTAACAGTGCGAGAAACAACACCAAGCATACCAGCAGCAGCAGGCACATCCTTCTGCGCGGAAGCCATAGGAGCACCTGAATCGACGACGAAGAAACAGAGCGATCAATCTCCAATCACCAAACAACGATTCAAACCCAAAACTGCGTAATTTATCAGAAAATTCACACAATCGATTCGAAAAGTGCGAAAATGATCGAACCTGATCTTCGGGTGGCGATGCGGTGGGGATTGAAGTGGGGAAGGAGAGTGAAGCAGGAGGTCCTTCGCAGCACGCAAAGAAGCGAATGCTTCAGAGACTTGACGAAGGGGGAGGGCGGAGAGAGAGAGAGAGTGAGAGAGAGAGAGAGAGAGAGAGAGAAAGAGACAAAGAAGCTTGGCCCGGTCACAGGGTCTGTCAAAATTGGACTGGGCTCTTGCCTGGCTTGGGCTGGGTGCCAGGCAAGTGGGCGGGCTGAAGACAAAAAACTGGGGACTGGGCTGTTTATCCACTAGGTGCCGAGCAAAACCTACTCCGGTGGAAGTGCTCTCATGACTCTTGACGAGTTTGTTATCAATAAAGCTATTGTTTTCATTCAAAATAAAATTTACAATATTATACAATTTCGTTTTGGGTGTTTGATAACATACTTTACTTTTTCTTTTTCCATCTTTCTTTTAAACAAACTTTCGAACAAAGAAAAAAAAATTAATGAAAAATATTTGGAAACTTTAAGTTTTAACATAAAAACATAATAAAAAGGTAAAATCAATAGTATCATGATTGATTTTTTAATGTAAAAATATGATTTTTTTGTTAAAATAAACAGTACCGAGAATATTTCGTTAAAACATCTAAAAAAAAAAAAAAATCCGTGTGAGAAAATAGTCAAGGAATGATGGGGCTCGTCGCGAATTCACGATAGCACAGTTAGGGGGGCGCACAGTACCTGTGCCACGTGACGCGCTTCCATTGCTGGAAACCGTTGTATTGGTGGGCTACCCGGTGACGGCAGCAAAACTGGAAGCTCGTGACGAATTAGCGCGGGGCACGTGTCGACCGTTAAAAAGGCCTAAGTCTGAATCTGACCTCGCAACGTTCAACGTTCATTCGGGTGGAAACTCCATCACGTACCTTTTCTTAGGTTTTATATTGACACAAATACCCCTCGTGTTCTTCAAGCTTTTACGAAGAGAAAACCACCATCCCATACATGATGCACAAAATTGGAAAATAGTATCTAGGTGGCATGACACAATGCCCTAGAAATATGGGTTCACTATGGAAAGGGATCCTCTCCGGATTCCTTTCATCAAATTTACTAATCCGAACTCTTAAAATTTAATCCAACGGCTAAAAACAGGAGCCTCATTTAAAAGTTATAATAACTTTAGCCGTTTGATCAAATTTCAAGGACCCGGATTAGTGGATTTGATAGAAGGGATCCAGAGAGGATCCCCTTCCGTTCACTATCACAAGGTTCAATTATCAAAAATATATCTATACTCATACGGTTCAGGTTTCAACTCTTCTCCCTTAAATTATTATAATAGTTTCAAACTTGCTCTGTCTTTTAATAATAATAGCTTAAATATATATGTATATATAAGAAGCCTTTAAGGAAAGAGATTCCCATTTTTTTCTTTTATAAAAATGTGATTAGTTGTAGAGCCCACTAAACATCTAATTTAACGATTCAAACTGTCTTCAAGTTGCACCTCATAGATCATCCTTGCAAAATATTATCTAAATCGAAAATATTTGAGGCATCTAATTGAGTTCAAAGAAATTGACGAACACTTTGTTCTCTAAAAAACATTGAAATTTCATCGTGAAAATTAAATAGGCAAATGGTTTTGTATTGAAATAATTTTTGCAAAGATGATCTTTGAATCGAGACTGACAAAATAGATGATTCGTATCATTGAAGTTCGATGTGGAGTGAGTCCCATAACTAATCCTCGTTTTTTGATGAAAATGAGGATCTCTTCTCTTTAAGGATACACACACATAGTTGATCTAAAAAAATGAATTAACTATCATAAATATTTGACAAAAAAAAAACTAACAAGAAAATATAGAAATCTTTCCCTTGCTAAACATTAAGGATAAGAAGAGACGCTAAGGTTCCATTTTTTCATTTAATATCATTCGAATTGGGTATAAGACTATTCTCTCTATATGCTTCTTGCAACTCAATTTTACAAAAATTTAAAAGATAATTATAATAATTAGGGGTTGGCTGGAATAAGCTACATCTGACTCTATATTTAAAAGAGAAATGCAAAGGAGACTCGCGCAAAAGTGGGACTCTCTACCACCTCATATTTTTTGCACAATATTTTATAATGTTGGCACGAGAATTAACGTTAAATAATGAGGTGACAAACATTTCATAGAGAGTCCCACCTTGAGATAGACTCCTTGGCATTTCTCTATTATCTCCCATAGATTTATTAATCCTTAGCTACGCTTAATACACCTCAATTTTTTAGGCTAGATGTATGTCTTTAAAGAATTATATTTCTTTTTCTTTAATAATTGTAATTTAATTTTTTTTGTTCTTTAATGAATTATATTTCTTACAGCTCAAATACTTATGATATGTATATATAAAATGGTTAGCCATATGAATGAAAATAATCCAAGCCAATATTCCTACATTTGGATAATGAGTAATATATAAATGGGTGCTTTAGATTTTGGCCCTTACAACTAATTATTTCTAGATAAAAACCCATCTATCTTTAAAGATCCAGTTTAAGCCCAAATTTAAAATTTGCAAACATATGGGAACACTATTGACCTATTAATACAATTTATTTACACCCATGCCACTCATACTTTATGGTCCCTTTTCCAAATTCCTAAATTTATGCCACATTAAAAGTAGTAGAAAAAGTGAAATAAAATGTAAAAAGTGTTTGCATTAATCGTATCCATGTCAAACTAGAAAAGTAGTTTTTTTTGGTGATATATTTTGTAGCAATTTTATCCATATTAATTGGTAGGTAAATTATTTTGTTCCAATTATTTAAAAAAAAAAAACTACACCTATATTATATATTTTGAATCAAATAATATTCCTCTAACTTGTAGGTAAATTATTTTCTATGTATTGTTATATATGTTAGACACGTTTTGTTGTTGTATAAACATTAGTGGAACATAATATTGTTGATTTTATACATCAAACTGCATTTCTTTTGTTTTAGGTAAATTATTTTCCATGTACAAGTACTTATGTTAGGCACGTTTTGTTGTTGGTACATACAATATTTTGTATCATTGTAAAGAAAAATATTACATTACACCCATGGTATAATTGTTGTAGGTAAATTATTTTTGCATCATTGTAAAAAAGAGATATTATATTACACCCATGGTATAATTGTTGTAGGTAAATTAATGTGCATGTAGTTAATGAAATACAATGTTCTAATATATTAATAAAAAAAGGATAAATTCAAAAGTATTCAAGAGTAGGGTGAAAAAATTGAATCGAATAGTTTTATGAAGATTCAAAGCCTTTCTAAAAAATTAATATGCAATAAATTTTTAACATTAATGTCTTTTTTTTTCTTGTTGCAAAATCATTTACTCTCTCCTTACAATTAATTGTCTACATCAAATATGTAATAGGGGTATTTTAGGCATGTAAAAAGTGTAAAATGTGTGAAGTAATATGAAATTAATGAATGTGCTTATGTGGATCCTAGTCATTGGGTTTTCTTTGAGTAAAAAAGTTATGTAGGGTTTTATATGAAGAAAATTAAATTTGAAGGGCTAAAGTCATATTTTCAGTATATAAATTATGTTATGACACTTAACTCGGAAGTACAAGTTAATATAACATTTTGATAATGAAGGGGTGCCTGAGAACATATTGATGAGTATATGGGGTCACGTTTGACTCTTTTGGAATAGAAATATTTGTGTGCACCGTTCTCAAATGATAATGATATTTACCGTCATATTTATCATCGTTAGATGAGTTTAAATTTTAAATTTTAAAATTTAAACTCATCCAACAATGATAAATAAAGTGGTACATAGGCACAAATACACCTTTTTGAAATTGGAGGTTTGTGAATTTGTTGTCAAGAAAAATTATTCTGCAGAAAACAAAAATGGCAATAGCTTTCTTATATAAAATCTAATATTACTGATGCGAATTAAACTTGTCGTGAAGGACTCAAACACATTCGTGGTTGGAGATTGACCATGCATGTGTCAAAAAATAAAACCCCACATGTTATAAAAATATTACTTAATAAATGAATAAGGTAAATATTCTTACATCAATTCATCACGCTTTACAGCTTGATAACGGACTGCATGCATCATAATTCTTATGGAAAAAGGTCAGAAGACACAGTTGGATTTACAAATTTATCCAATACCAACGAATCTCTGTAGTTGAAAGACTCTATGAAAATGAAAGACAATAAATAAATATATATATATATTAGACCTCTTTTTCCTTCAAATTTGTATAATGAGATTTTGTTGCTAAAGAATATATTTGTGACAAGACTTTTCTGGATTTTTTAGAAGTCTTATCCTTAGATGTGAACTTGGTGAATTTAGACAGCTGTTTTATTTTCCAACTGGCTACAGTAAATAGTTTTGTCAATGTCCATTTTCCAGGATTTGAATTCCATCCGGATCTAAATGATGAGGATCTTATAGATCGTCACATCTTAACTATTAATCGTGCATTGTACGATAAGAAATTATTTGATTTTTTTAATTAAAATTAAACATAAATAGCATCTGACGAAAACTGATCGTACGATGTATGATGAACAGTTAGGATGTGAGGATCCTAGGATCCCCACAAAGTAAATCCGGAGGGGGATCCTCTTCCCATTTTCCACTAGACTTCCATGATTCTCCACAGCGAATACATTGGTCATCACCTCTAATGTGGGAGTGAGATACCATTACATTACTTGCATTCGATGAATTTATATTTCAAGGCGTGGTCAATTGAATCTGATTCATCCAACAATACATGTATAGGGTTCGTCTGAAAGTACTTTTAAAATAAATGAGTGCGCTTTTAGAGAAATATTTGTGGATTCCAAAAACACTTGAAGAACTTCCTACAAGACCGCTCATGTGCTTATTGCGGGAAACACTTTAAGTGTTCTTCCAAGATTCACTTGCATTGTTATTTAAGAATTGATTTCAAAAACATTTTCATCAAAAATGATTTCAGTCATTTTAAAAACACTTCCAAATGAGCTCATAGTTGGTGAGTTGGTGGTAACCCGCAACACTCACCATCAATTAGGGGCAGTGAGCAAGTTTGTTCTCTTGCAATATATGTCAACTCAATATTTCCATATTTCCTGCGGTTTGGTGCAATCTCTTGAGCAAGGAAGTAAGAAATTTCATTAGTCAAATAGTAATGGAAATAATAATTATGCTAAACCATAGTTGCTTATCAACGATCATTCGGTTGAGCGAGTAATTATTATTTTTGCTTGTTGAGGAAATCTTAAGTTTGATTTACATAAACGCTTTGAAGATACTTGCGAGGAATTAGACTCTCAGTTATTGCGTTTTGAGGCTATCAACTATTTAGCAAAAACCGACTAATTAAGAGGACAATAGTTTCTCTATCAAACAATTTGACATAACTACCTAATCTTAAGTACTGAAATCTACTTAATCTTAAGGGGTATTTTTAAAGTGGCCCAACTTTTTAAAATATTTCAAATAACTACTTAACATTTTGAAAATTATACATCCATTAGATCACCAACATTAAGTGATGGCATGTACAAGTATTAAAGCGATTTTCATTCTCACGTAATCTATAGAGCTCTAAATTTCTAAACCGATTCCTTTTAACTAGACAAATTTGGCGTTTTTCTTCGCTAAGAGGGGTCTATTTGGGGATTAAAAACTCCAAAAACGATGAGTTAGTGAAAATCAACTTCAATATTTTTCCAAGTCATCACTTAACATTAAGGACATTATCAATTACCGTTGGTGGCCTATTGAGTGTTCAATTTTCTAAACGTTAGGTAGTCTCTAAAAATTGGGTAGTTATTTATACAGTTCTTAACCCTTCATCCTTTGATGTCACATTATTAACCAGTCAATCGTTAGGTGGAAAGTTAAGAAATCTCATGTTCTTGTGAGTTAGGACTTAAGATCAGGACGAAAGGCGTAGTCAATAAACAAGAGGTAAATATTCCTGATCCCGAAAATTAGAGGATTAGGATTTCTTTTGGTATTGTCAGCATCACAAAATATATGAATACAAATTTCATAGCATGCAAGTCAAAGTTAATTAATGAAAAAAGGTTACAATTTATAAAACGAATAACTACATTTTCATTTTACTAATGCCACGGTTGAGTTTGAGTGTGACATGCACGTGTGTGTGATAGAGGGAAGGAGATAGGTTGAAAGAAAGTGAGAAGTCAACAGCATGCCGACCTGAGTTCCCACCAATAAACTGATAAAGTAACATAGAAAACTAAAACTTATTAGGAATAACTCGACCCAGCAAAGTTAATTAAAACAGGACGCTTATTTATCTGCATTCAAGTTCAAATCTTTTTTTTCGTTGTTTAAATTAGATTTATAAAACCACTCGCTCGTTTGAATGATGCAAGCATTCGTCAAGATCCAGAAAACTCCAAGAAAGAGTACAAACTTTTTTATTTTTTGGGAAAGAAAAAGAGTACAAACTTTTGATGAGTAAAATATGCAAATAAAATCACTACCACCAACTGATTCTCGTTCTCATATGTCGCCAATATTGGAAGAATTAAATAGAAAAACACCAATACATCATATAATTTCTTACATTACAACATATGCTTCACTTTCATTCAATTTTCAATTTAGGTTCAGAATATCTATAAATTATCTACTCACACCAGGAATATCAGCTGAAGCTGTTTTTTTCCCTTTTTTTTATATAATAAAACTATATATTAATCTTATTTTGCTGCTTTGAAATTATTAATAATTCCAAAAATTATCCAGGCCTGCTGCTGCAGCTGGAGGATCTTGATCACCACATGGCCTTCTTAGCATTTCAAGACTGGACATGACTGAAGAGATTTCAGCGTTCATATCACTTGTGAGGCCGGTTTCTTGGGACACACTCACCATTTCCCTCTCTGTTTTGTAGCTCTGCTGCCTCATGTTTGCAGCATTGTTTTCTAACAAGGCCCTCAGGATGGACTGATCTTGCAGTATATTCGAACCGGGGAACTTGAAACTTGTCGAAATGGGAGCATTATGAGCAGAGTAGAATGAATTGGGAAATGAGATTCTTGGGAAAAAGTTGGAAGAGTTTGAAGAAACACCAAAGAGAGGATTGTTGTTCATGTAATCAACAATATTCCCTTGGTTTCTTTGAACATCAGTGGGATCAGGGTTGGAGAAGCAGGGCACGTAATGGGACTCAGAAGCAGGTTTGGCCTTGGCAGCGCTGTAGGGCGAAGAATCCATCAATGGTGGTAGGCCAGAAGGACCAATTTCATTTCCGAGAGAAGCCAAAGTCACAAATCCAGAAATATGGGTTTTCTTGCCACCAGAATTCTTTTCAAAAACTCTGCAAATCACCCATTCATTCTGCAAAGTGCAACACAAAAAAGGCACAAATAAAACTAGCATCAAAATACATGAACAAATAAACATAGTAAAAACACGAGAAACTTGCCTGCAACGGAGATGTTACTGTGGAGGTATCTCAATCCAATCACGAACCGCCATGTGCTTCACTTTCTTGTATAGCAGTGTATGTTCAGCCTGGGATACCGCCACAGTAACATCTCCGTTGCAAGAAATTCCATATCCAAAAACAAGAAAACAGGGGAACAGCCATACCTTTGCAGTTTTGGGGAGGTTGTGAACAGAGAATTTACCATCCAATCTATATTCATGCATAACCCAGTTACTTTTTTCTCCTTTCGGGGCTCTTCCTTTGTAGAAAACCAAGGTTTTCTTCATCCCAACCAGAGATTTTGCACTGTAGATCTCCTTATCTTTCCCTGTGGCCTTCCAGTATCCGGCTTCGGTCGCCCTGTTAGTCCTCAGACCAGTTGGGTACTTTCTGTCTCTCACACAGAAAAAGTACCACTCCTTTTCTCCCATTTTCGCTTTCCCTTTTTCCGAAAAACCGAAAACAAAAAAGTAAATCAAATCGAAAAAAACAAAACCCAAAACAATTTGATCAAAACAGATTGTGTTATAGAAAGAAGACAATTGGGAAGTTTTGTTTTAGGAAGCTTACAAGGCAATTGCCAAGGCTCTGACTTGTTCAAGTCCACCTCCCCCATAGCTTTACAAGAGAAGCTGGTATCAATAACCTTCTTGTGCAAGTAGTGGGAAATAAGCTCTTCATCGGTTGGATGGAAGCGAAACCCAGGCGGCAAATCGATCTGATCATCCTCCTCAACAATCCCAGCTGGAACGTTTTCCATTTCTTCCTTGTATGATACCCCCAATGATTCTTGTCTAAAACCCTTGATTCGAAATCTTGGTTCCGATCGGAAAGTAAAGTATTTTCGCAATCCACCCTCAGTAGGCTCCTCACAAACTCTCAAACTTCAATGGGTTCTCCTAACCAACAGCTTCAACGCCCCAAATCTTAAAACACCTTATAAAGAAAGCAGAACCAGAAAAGACAGATGCAAAAAGTGTTTTTCCAAGGAACAAAAGAGAAATAAAGCTTAAGGAAAAGGAACAGGTAATTGGAAAAAGAGGAATGAAAGAAAAGAACCCATAGAACAAATTGCATAAGCTGAAAGATGGATTCAGATTTTAAGAGAAACAAAAGCACTACGGGAAACAGAAGCACCTAAATACTGGTGTTTTTGGAGAGAAAGAAACGTGGAATGGAAGGCAACTTAGGTTGGTCGTTTTAGCTTCTCGTCAACTTTTTCTGTAATAATTCTACCCCATCTTAAAAAGTTGACCATTTAGACAAACAACCCATCCAAATACCATGCATGTAGCTTTGATTTAATTACCACTAATATACACCCTATCCTCTCTTCGATCGGGTTAAAATTTCAAACAAAGTTATAAGATCATTAGTACGCGCCCTATCCTCTTTTTTGTACTTATTCATTTTCATATCAATGAATATCGTACTGTTTTTATAAAAATAAATGTTTTTTCAATACCATATGCTATGAAAATACTACCATACATGCTCTGGTGTATAGCCTGCACCGTATAATAAAGGGTCAAGATTTTCTTTTTTTATTTTGTCAAAAGTTCAAAAATCTAACAATTTAAAATTCTTGTGCATACCATATTCCGTTCACCAATTTAGTATGTTTCAATTTTGTGAATATATTATTTTGATTCTATTCACCAATTTAGTATGTTTCAATTTTGTGAATATATTATTTTGATTCTATTATAAAAGTATACTTGATAAATTAAAAAGTTGATGACATTTTTTTTTACTACATCGATATTTTTACACTAAGGGGAGAAAGAGTTCAGCTAAGCCACACAATGAGCAGCCTAATTTGGTATTCAATTCGCCCACGAAATTCGAACTTTAGACCTCTCACTTTTCAAGTGGAAGAACTTCAAATCCGGGTGAGGAGGGCCACAAAGGTGCTTGATTTCCACTGTGACATAAGCCCTCTTCAAATTGGATTATATATTATAAGTTCAGCCAATTATATTTATTGTGAGAGAGTGGATAGGATAGGACTCTGATGTTACTGGATGTTTGTTTGTATTTGCATACCTGAATCATCAGCACGCGTCACAAAGAGAGTGACAAAAAATAAATAAAAATAGTTTGAAGCATTTAGAAGAAGATTGGAATATAATCTGTTTTTTTTTTTAAATAAAATTAGGGCATTCACGAAAATAAATATATATTTTGTGCAAATATAGTGATACCAGCTGTGGAAGATTACATAAGTTATGCTGTGTCCAGCTCTCAAAATTAGTTAAAGCACGCTTTATTCACTTGAAAATGACCTTTATGACCCTCTTATTTCTAAAGCATATACTAAAAAAAACAGATGAAAATGGTGTTGAAGCAGACACTGCATGGACTTTCATGCAACTCTCACTGAAAAATGACAACAATTAGGTCGAATAAAAAATATCATAATTAAAATTTGAAGGGATTCTCTCTAGATTTCTTATTCCTAATACACAAAATTAGGAGATCTGTATCGTTAAAATTTGATCTAACAGCTGAAGTTATTATAACTTTTAAAGTAGGCCCCTGTTTGTAGCTGTTGGATCAAATTTCAACGGCACGGATCCCCTGATTTAGTGGATTAGGAGGAAGGGATTCGGAGAAGAACCCTTTCCGCATTATTTGTGCTCGAAATCCTAATTTGTTTACATGTCTCGCGGTAGTAGTGTTCTTAGAGTTAGACGACATTCTAAATTCATTTCGTCCTAACTTACGAGATTGTGTAAAGGGTGATGCTATCAACATACTTATTTTTACTTCTCACAAATTATTTTTAGTTTTTAGTTGTTGGATAGAATGAACTGAAAAAGATTAATGGACAAAATTAACAAAGGTGTATGAGAGGTAAAAATGAGTGTGTTAATAGCACTATCCTTGTATAAAATATGATCAACGTTAATTCACAAACTTCGTAATGAGCTAAAATTATGTTCTCTCTAAGCACCCTTATATATTGACCACAATAATTAATCAAAGTTTCAACTTGTTGCAATTAAGGGTGATGCATGTAAAAGTTGAAGTGATTAAAGCCATTAAGTGGTTAGTGGTTAGGTGAAAGAAAGTTATGAATGAATTTGTTAATATATCTAAGCTAATTTGTCCTCTCTTTTAAGAAGATTAGTGCAATTTCAACTATATGAACCTATAACGTTTGTTGTTTTTTCCTTTGGTTAAATCAAATGCAAGTTTCAAATACTGCTTTTTGAATTCTGATTTGACTTTATTTCATAAAAATCTTGAATAATGCTTAATTTGTACAAGTGATATGCAATGTATATTAATTTAATACGATCACATATTTCATAGTAATCACTAAATACTTGCTAAAAGTCTACAATTTC
This sequence comes from Cotoneaster glaucophyllus, assembly GCA_036320875.1. NCBI lineage: Eukaryota > Viridiplantae > Streptophyta > Magnoliopsida > Rosales > Rosaceae > Cotoneaster > Cotoneaster glaucophyllus. The sequence goes on along the minus strand of CM070065.1, from coordinate 25,448,711 downwards.
GAACAAATTCTCCATTTTGACATAATTTAGAGGCAATTCAGTATTTAGCATTGACTTATTTATTTCTTAACTATTAATCACCATATTTTAAGTTATGACTGGGTCAAATATTTTGGTCATTCAAAGGGTGAAATCAAATCAGCTAAAATCTCATGATATGTATTTTTTCATGTCTACCCAAAACGAATTGGTTATTAATGGAGTTTGACTCTGGTGCACACGTGTATTTCTATTGTTCTTTGATCACTCATGTTGGGCGACTCTAAATTAACTCGCATTCTTTGTCAATTTAAAACTTAATGAACTTAAAAGGCTTAACTTGTTGCAGTTAGAATTATAAGACATGTATAATTGTGTAAATCCTAGTAGATTGAGTTTAGGAGTTTTATATAATCTAAAAGATCTTAGGCTTTCTTACTTGTAAGGCAAGTAAGTTCGTTATGTTTACTGTAAATAAAGGCATAAAGTAAGAAAAAATAAGAGCACAAAACTTTCTTACACTCTCTTTTCTCTTTCTCTCTCTCCCTCTCTCTGTTTTCGCACCTCTCCCTTTCTTTCAGTTAATGGAGCTTGACTCTGGTGCGCACCTGGATCTCTATAATTCTTTGATCACTCATGTTGGGGACTCTAAGTTAACTTGCATTCTTTATCAATTTAAAACTTAATCAACTTAAGCCACTTAATACTACAGTTTAGTGGTATTCTTCTTCACTTGTAAGTGAGAGGTCATAGGTTCGATTATCGCCAAAGGCGAATTTGAACCACATTATTGCTATCCCATTGTGAGGCTTAGCCACTCCCCGACTCCCTTAGTGTAGAGAATATTGTTTGTTCGAAAAAAAATTAATCAACTCAAAAGGCATAAATTGTTGTTTAGTTAGAATTATAATACATGTGTGATTGTGTAAATTCTAGTAGATGATTCCTATGTAATCTAGAAGATCTAGACCTTCTTACTTGCAAGGAAAATAAGCTCGTTATGTTTACTATAAATAAAGGCACAAGGTATGAGAAATATGAGACAACCACTCTTTTCTCTCCCTGCACCCTTCTCTCTCCTTCATTTAAATTTAGGCCTACAACATAAATATTTTTGTTTTACTTTCTAAAGTTGGCTAATGAGACGGATCCAATGGACTTAAGATTATTTAATTTAAAAATTATATATTATTAACACTTCAAAATAGTTATTTTGCGGTTTTCTTTTCTCTAGCGAACAAAATAAGTGAGAAATGACGGAAATATCACTATTATGTTGAGGTTCAAGAACATTTCCCATTATTGGATCATTATTTTTTTAGTTAGTCTCTGAAGTATTAGTTTCCCCATAGATTTTACTATTAATATTTTCTCTTCACAAAAAAAATTAATAAAAATTTCCATCTGCGTATGAATGCGCATGCACGCCCTGACTTTCCCCTTTTGCACAGTTATAGCGAGACTGACCTTTCCTTTTAAGGAAGCAATTCCAAACTTCCAACCACGTCTGGACATGTATGCCCTTAGCTTGTCTGAGGAATTTCAATCATGTAGGTCACCTCAAAAAATGGACCAATCAACGGTGTCCACATCATGCCACGTATGTTCAAAAGTGAAATAGACAGACACTGCCGCACCTGATCACAAAGCCAACCACGAATTAGGTATATTCCCAAATGTCTACCCTCTCTTTCGAAATTATTGCCCTAATTACGATCAAGAAAGAACAGCAATAATGAAACTGGTTCGTCTAAATCAATCAGCTAGGGTTTGACTGTTTACGTGGGTCCTGTTTCCTTTGTTGCAACATGTGGTAGTGATAGAAACATACATGTGGCAAGGACTGGTTGGTCAAGAAGCCAGGACAACCATAAGAAATAATGAGTTAGGCAAATGTCAGATGAAGATGAAGATGAAGGTCTCCATTAATATTATCAGCCGTTTTATTTTGAAGCTATGGATGATCGACATTCATGGTTCGATCTGCCTAACTTGGGATGTGATTGCAGTGATCGACATGTATATATCTATGCTCTCTTTTTCTTTTTCTTTTTAAATAAACTTTGTAGATAAGGATTATGCGATATTAACTCTTTGTCAACCGTCGTGCGCGAGGCACCCATCCTCCCTCGAAAGAGAAAAGACCGTTGCATCTAGAAACCTCCCGCCCGTCCCCCCTCTACTAGGTTTTATTAATAATATGAAGAGAAAAGAAAAGTAAAACAAGCGGAGAACTAGACCAATGCCCACTGAAAACAATTAACAAAAGCTATATGTTCTAGTTCATGAATACTCCAGCTTTATTCACTTTAAGCTCCCGGCTTTCCAACTTCCACCGACTCCCTGGTATCACGTTTTTTTAATTTAAAAAGTATGTTGTTTTATTATTATTAGGGTTTATTTTTGATAAAATGAAAGAAGAGATTCCATCAAGCTTCCTCAACAGCATAGAAGAAGTTTCATGATTTTTTTTATTAGGGTTTAAAGTCTGAATCCAAGTCTTGATTGAAATGGGAATGGGAGAACCAATTTCAGTTAAATTATCCTCCTTTTTTAATTATACTTTTAATTATCCAGATTTTATGTTTTTTTTTTTCAGTTTTATTTTATCTTTAATATTAGTTCAAATTCACACGAGCATCTATGTCATTTAATGAATAAAAATGAAACCTTGAATTTCATGTAATCAAAAAGCTTAAAAAGAGTGTAAAAATATTTGTCTCTTGATCCTATATGTGTGTGTATTCGTAAATATATTGTACGTGGCTCCTTTGGAATCGTAATTAATATACGTATTTTATTGTGGTTCAAAACATCCCATTTTGTTATCACTGGATTCTTCTAATTTTAAAAGCAATAATGGATTCAGATTTAGTAAGCAATCTTTGCTTACAATACAGCAGAAATTAAAGGAGTTATGGGTTGGTGGATAGAAATTTTGTTTTACATAAAATGCACCTAAACGACGTACTTGTTGTGAGGATGTGGAGATTTTTTTCTTTCTTTTTTTTTTAAATTTCAGAAAGTTAAAAAAATGTTGCAGGAGCTTATAATTTTTTGGGTGAAGCACTGATTTTGTCTCAGAACTATTACTTCAGTGCAAAATTAGGTTCCTGAATTATTTTTCTGCAAAATAAGTCTCTAAATTCATTAAAAATTGCTAATTTCATCCTTACAATTATATTCAAAGTTATTTTATCCAATTTTTCGTCAACTTAAGTCACTTGACACACTTTAGAGTGTAATACCGTTTTTTTCTCGCCTATAAGCCCTTAACATTTCATATAGGTTGCGAATCTAACGTCTAATTTACCCTCCAAAATAACTCCATACACTATTTCTTTATGTAAAATTACTAATCTACCCTCCAATACACATGCAAGTAACGTGAATTAAATTGATGGAAAACTAAATATAGTAGCTTCAAATATAATAATAGGGATGTAATTGGTAGATTTTTATAATTCAAGGACTCATTTTTCTGAAGAAAAAAAAATAGTTTAGAGACCTAATTGTCACTTAGGTGATAATTCAGGAACTAAATTGACAGTTCATCCTAATTTTTTTAGTGTCAAGTCATCTTGAGTGCAATCGACCTCATGTATTTTTTATAGTATATGAGTGTGCATGTTCGACCATAAGCTCAACGGCCATACATACTCCATGTCATTTTATATCAAGGCATTGCTACAATCATTGAAGCTTCCTTTACCCATGCTCGCCGACAAGCTAATGGAGTTGCTCGTAGACTTGCTCATTTTGGTCTTACGCTTAATCATACTGTACTTGGGACATCCCCATCCCCCCCCCCCGCGCCCGCGCGGGTTTAATCATGGACGCCCTCATAGAAGATGTTCCTGGCCATGATTAGCCTTGTAATGATTTTGGTTATGAATATATCATCTATCGTTTCATTTAAAAAAAAAAAACTACAATACGACATTTCGCCTTCAATATATATAATCCCATTGTCATTCCCTATGTGAGATAAAAAAAGAGTTGCGAAGAAACAAAAAATTGTAATATTTTGGAAATCATGACTCGGTGTTATGTAGATTTCTAAGATGATTTGGCGTAATCCAATATTTGGCCTAATCCTAACTCCTCTTATTAGGAGGATTTTATGATGATTGACAATTTTCTTTGACTCTCCACTCATTAGTTGTAATGAACACATCTACTTGAAGAAAATTAATTAAGCAGAAATTTAAACAGCCAATTAGTTTAAGCCATCCTTAAATTAAGGGGTTTTGAAAGTTTAATTTACTGAAAGTCAAATAGAAGCAAGGCTAATAAAGTAATCAAGAGATCATTAAGTAAAACAATGTGTTGTTTTCACATTATATTCATCAGATTTTGATGACCAGAAAGCAAGACCCACAAGGATACGATATGAAGTAAGCTATTGCAGACGTGTCTGTAGGCAAAAGTAGAACCAAATAAAGAAGATAAATAAACATTCCACAAACTAAGATATTTTGTTTGAAAACCACAAATTAAATGGTATAATTAGGTTGCTAAACAGATATTGTCTTAAAATATTATCATGTTGTAGTACTGGCAGCTCTTATTTAATTATGTTAAACATATTTAAGTAGCTAGGGGCTGGGAAAGTGGTTGAGAAAAAGAGGGAAAGAGACACAGAAAAAGAAATAAGGAGCTAAAAAACTTGTGCATTTAACAAATGCTAATTGAAAAAACTTTTATATGTACAACTACAACAACAACAACAAAAAATTTTCCACTACGTACGGTCGACTGTATGAATCCTAGAAAGTCATTGCGCTCGGTTATGTGTCACATATTCCGTTAGATCCAAGTACTCTAAGTCTTTTCTTAAAGTTTCTTCCAAAATCTTCATAGGTCTTTCTCTACCCCTTCGGAATTTTTTTTTTTTTTTTATATGTACAACTATTTTTTTTTTTTTAAAGATCAGTTTGCAAATACCAACTACGTTTAACAGGATTTCGTCAACTTAAACGATTCATTCATAATAATTCAAACTTAATATTTTGACCATTTGGTTCAACTAATCGGGCGAATACATGATGATGTTAAAAGTTTACATGGAGACCATGTATATTTCCATTAATCTGGTTAGGGTTTTAAGTAATTATTGTGTGAATAAAATATCTCAAATTGGTACAACCAATTCATGTATTATAGTATATAGATGGACGACGAGTTTACAGTTATGAAGTATATATCAATATAGATTAATGTTAGGTAGATCAATTTTTTAGACGAAATCTGCAAATCATGTGATGTGTGACAAGTTGGAAATAAACACGTTAATCAACATTTATAATTCAATCATTAACAACCATGCACGTCATATGGTTTACAAAATATAGTTTAAATAGATAGTTTGTCAAGCATTACCCGTCAATATATATCCACATATATTATAACTCGTATACTAATCGTGAAGACGTTATATTATCCATAAATATTTAAAAGTCTAAGTACCATAATAATTGCCTCAATTACATTCAAGAGATTGACAACAATCTCTAATAATTGCAATGGATGGGGTAGCATATAAATATATATTTCAAGTGTATATGGAGGTATGGTTGGACAAGGGTGACCAAAGAAATTGCGATTCAGCCAAAAAGAAGTTCCATGAATATAGATTCTTCTTTCTGATGTTCCCATCCTGGTGGTTGCAAATCAAATTCCAAACGAAATCTTGTGACAAATAAAGTAATGAAACAAAGCATATGAAGCCAACAATCACAGAATAATCAATTAGCTAACCTTGACGTCATGAAAAGTTTAATTGCCTAGGGTTTCAAGTCTGTATTATTCGATGAGAGAGGTTTGCATTTTAGAGACTAAGAAAATGTACATCCCTTCAAATGCACCCCCACAATGGAGCAGTACATATATAATTTTATTTTGATTAGAGAATAGAAAATTCAAACTTTGGATGTTTTACAATCAAGCAAAGAGACAGCTAGTTGGTTTTTGTTTTAATTTTCATTTCAATGCGTTAACAAATGAGTCCTAAATTATCATGATATAAACTTTATCGACCAACTAAACCTAGCTTTTTAATCCCAAAGATTAGGCAGGTTGAGCCACGTCGAATTAGACTAAACTAAATGATTTTTTAAATTCCCAGTGAGTCTAAATGTGGTTGGCTTCAAATGCATTTCATGCTTGAAGTAAAAGCTATTGCTTTTAGGCTCTAATTATGATTGATGAAGACATAAAGTGATCAATAATTCATCAAAGCCAAATCAATTATAGACGAATATCAGCTTCAATGAACTCGAATTGTCTTGTACAAAATGCCATAAAAGGAGGCCGATTTAGTCAAGTTACTAATATGTAGATACTAAAGTACTATTATGTAGATCTGGACGTAGCCAAATTAGATAGAATAATGCGCTTCTCCTCTGTATTTATCAAAGTTTGAATCTCTCCCCTGTAATTTAGTTTAGATTGCTCAAATAAAAAAACAGTTCGTTTTCTCTTCTTTTGCCCACTTAGCCACTAAGAAATTAATTACACTCAACTCTAAGCAAGATAATTTCGATTAGTTGGTTTGGTTTTCAAGCATATGGCCCATGTGTAAAACAGCCTAACACTGCCATAACAAGGAATGAGTAAATAGAAAAGCACTTGTGAGCTTCTTCTACACACCACAACAGAGCTAAAAAGCTCTTTTGGGCATGTGAGTAGTAAAGCATTTTCCTTGTGCAATGTAACAACTGAAGCTCATAAATTTTAAGAAAGCCAAAGTAGAAATGTCCATTTGATTTGAGTTGTGGCTTCATTGGGTACACTTTTTTCTTCAAAAGTGCTTCTTGGTTTGTACCAGTCAACATGTTTTTCCAGAGAAACTATCGATTTTGTTTTTCCATGGCCTTCTGGATGGCTTTCAAAGTCCCTAATAGTCTGTGTTTTCAAAAGTGCTTCTTGGATGAATGCATTTATCTTTCCAAGCAGAGTCCCATGTGAATAAATAAATTCAGGACAGGAAAGATAGTTCAGAAATCGCAAAACCGCTCATTGTTTTCATCTATGAAGGCAAACCACATAACAGGTTGAACTTTATTACATGCAAAATTAAACTTTTAAAGTCCAACCCAAAAGCATCCATCCAAACAAGGAAAAAGTAAATCCAAAGTATTCGTCTGAAAAAGGAAAAGGTAAACCACATGAGAGACTTGCACAGTAATCGCATACACATAACTGATGATACTAACGGGTGTTGTGTATTAGTAAGCTATAATCTCTTTACAGTATGATAGTTGGGTGTAACTGAGGATATTCGCCATTAGTATATCTCTCTTCGCATGAAAGAGGTGGTGTTAGGTGTTGCTTAGGAAATTGTGATCTCTTTATGGGGAGATTCTTTGAATGATCTCCTCTTTTTCATAGACAACAGTATCTACTCAAGGGGGAAGGAAGAGGATCCGTTCCGGACTTTAGTGTTTGGAGTCTTCTCATCAAACAATCTGGGTCGTACAAATTAAATCCAACGGTTTCTTTTAATTCATTTTCCTGGCCTACCACACACAACCGACAGTCTTGATTTGACTTGTACCCCAATCAGCAGCCTAGATTGCTTGATGAGGAGGCTCCGGACACAAAGGTCCTGGGCAGATCCTCTTCCAAAGGAGAAGATTAAGGTAAGATAAGTCACAAAATGAATTTGTCATAGTTAGGTGGACTCGAATAGGAGGCCTCACATTTACCAGTACATATTGCTAGAATGTGTTGTTAGTAGCTTGTATGTAATCTCTTCACCTGACATGAGGTGTTGTGTGTTATTTTTTGTAGATTTCATCCTGAAATAATTTCCTTAGAGATCCAAAAGGAGAAAGAGAACAAGGCCCATCAAAAGTTGAAGGCCCAAGAACAGAAAGGCCTCGACCAAACTTTTGTTACCTTTTTAAGTTTTCTGCAAATCTTGCTGTTTGATGGCATCTCCAAGGAATACTCGCAGTCCGTTTATATATGACCGTTAACCACCTTTGGCACCTAAATTCAAAAACTCCGTCGCCAAAGCTAAAGAAAGACATGTAAGAATAATCTGACCTTTAAAAACAATGAAGAAGATGAAGTCATAGTCGACTTCAATAGTAAACTTCTTCTCTCTTGCAAAAATAATATGCTTGACTTACAAAAGGTCTAAGTCCAATAATAAGGCAGTTTTCTGCGAGAGCAGTGACCACTATTTATATATAGAAACAATCCATATAATTGTTGGAACCCTTATAGGAAACTAACATGGTCTCCCAGTTATAATAAGTGAGTAATTTAGTATCAATTCCCAGTTTCAATCGAATATAAACTAGGACATCCAAACCTCTTTCAATAAGACTTTTCTAAACCAATTTGCACTAAAATATCTAGCCAAAATACTCCTACACTTATGCTTATATTTTAACATTCTCTCACTTAAGCATAAGATAAAAGTGTTGCACAGATTTTTAAAATTATTTTAGAAGTGATCACTAAGTTTTAAACCAAAATAGTTTATCATCAAAAAAAAAATTTACCAATGCATTTCAAAATATAGAATCAAAGAATCACTGCTACAATTATAATGCATAACGGATTCCAAGATTATAGATATCCAATTTGCATGAATATTGTGTTCAACTGTAAAGGCAATCTCAATATCATTATTCCCACTTATGTAGCCAAACTTAACAACAATAATGTTAAGCTTTAGTTAACAACAAATGAGTAATAAAGTAATAATTCAACCGATTGATGAATCAAACCACAATTTGATTCATAAGCATCAAAATGAATTATAACTTCATAAGAGACATGAACTAACTAGCAAAACAAAACCAAAATCGTTTTTTCCCACTCATCCATGCCAAACTCAATATTAATAAATGACACTTCGTTTCAATAATCTTATTACTCAAGCGTAATGAATAACCTGATCATCATTCAACTAATTGCTTAAACAATAATCTTAAAAATATCCATAAGCAACATCATAAATGATTATATTTCAATTCCACCAACTACCTTATCAAATCAGAAACGATTTTAAAGCATCAAGTAATTGGATACGCACATCTAACATGAGGTTCTCCAAAACGAGTTTCTATGAAGCACATTTAAACTTTTTATGATAAACGTGATCAAGAATATTTTTGGTTGTTAGAAAGCAATATTAAGTTTTTTAAAAGGTACCCAGTGAGTTTTCTAGGACCAATTAATGATAGTGCGACAGAAAATCTGATTTTTGGCAAAAGCTTTTGTGGCTGGCAAAAGCAATTTAAAGCAGCTTTCCCGGGAAGTCTGTTCCTAGAACCGGTCCTGGACTCTCATTGTAAGGATGTAAAGATAAAAGAATCTCACATAGATAAAATGAGAGGCATTGCAATGGTTTATAAGAGATTGAATTACTCCTCATATTACTTATAGTGAAACCTTAACTTTCTTCAGGGTATCAGAACAGGTCGGCTATGTGTGAAGCTCATTGGCCACACGTGATTCACTTCATCCAATTTGTGTTGTCCACATGTTTAACTTAAAAGTTTGCCACACGTGAGAATGCAAGTAAGGATGTGAAGATAAAAAGTCTCACATCGATGAAAGGAGAATAAAAAATTCGTTAATTGTAAGCAAGTGGACCAAGATGCACTCTTCTCTTGCGATGGACACAAACATTATCCTTCAGTTTATTACAACTATCAGCCACCATTGGCGCCTAAAATGAAAATTTTTCAGCAGCCATAGACAAAGAAAGACAGGACTACGTTCTTCTAGGTACCATTTGGTACGCAGACGGGACGGGACGGAACGATCGGGACGGGATGGGACGAGACAGGAAAGAATAGATGATGTAAATATTGAAAAAGATAAGGGAAAATTTTGTCTTAAAATGTTATAAATTTGTGTTCCACGGATGTGGAACGGGTCGTTCCAGGGGGAAGAGATGGAATGAAAAATCAGCCAAATTTTGTCCCATGGGACAACATGTTCCACGATTTTTAGGCGCACCAAACGTGGGACGGAACGCCTCGTCCCACTGCGTTCCGTACCGTCCCACGTACCACACGGTACCCTAGCTAACATGTATGCAAGTTCGGGCCGGCAGAACAAAGTTATGAGGAGTAAGAAAATCAATGAAGGACAGGGGAGTTGCAAAACCAGAGACCGGTTAAGTACGGATAGAGATTACAGATTAATACATTAATCTCATTCTTTACAGACGGTTAAACAGTACTAGTTTAGAGATTACAGTCTGATATAGCCCATCTAAGCTAAGTGATTTTCTTTTGTTTCTTGTCCCTCCACTCCTTGATCTGAGCTTCTATCTTTTCTTCCACACTTGCATGAAACCCTTGATATGGTTCATAGCCGAATACCGATTGAAGACACTGCATGATGCAAGAATAAAATTGACTCACTCATCACCAACAAGATAAACCATTTCCGGTTCGGAAAGGATTTAGATTCGTTACCTCAAGCAGCACAAAGAAAGGAGCCATTAGAAATGCTTGAACAAGGTTGTCCAAAAGAGCTGGTGCTCGTTTCTGAAAAGAAATGTTATCGTGAGGTATATATACACATTTTGCTGCTTTCGGTCAAGAAAATGATTATCGTGAGATGTATACTGCATTAGGAACATGGGAACAGTGCAAATTACAAAATCGCAGTTACCTCAAACACCCCGTGGCCTATGAACTGTCCAGTCCAACAGAACAACTGAGCAGCCAACACAACCTGGATAAGTGATTCCTCAAAGAATTAGGACTTGAGCCTCCGATATGTAACTCTTAGATTACATTGTTAATTTATCTACATGCTTAAGAAAGAAAGATTAATAATTTTAACAACTGAGCAGCCAACACAACCTGGATAAGTGATTCCTCAAAGAATTAGGACTTGAGTTTTCGATATGTAACTCTTAGATTACATTGTTTATCTACATGCTTAAGAAAGAAAGATTAATAATTTTAACAACTGAGCAGCCAACACAACCTGGATAAGTGATTCCTCAAAGAATTAAGACTTGAGTTTTCGATATGTAACTCTTAGATTACATTGTTAATTTATCTACATGCTTAAGAAAGAAAGATTAATAATTTTAACAACTGAGCAGCCAACACAACCTGGATAAGTGATTCCTCAAAGAATTAGGACTTGAGTTTTCGATATGTAACTCTTAGATTACATTGTTAATTTATCTACATGCTTAAGAAAGAAAGATTAATAATTTTAACAACTGAGCAGCCAACACAACCTGGATAAGTGATTCCTCAAAGAATTAGGACTTGAGTTTTCGATATGTAACTCTTAGATTACATTGTTAATTTATCTACATGCTTAAGAAAGAATGATTAATAATTTTCGTATTTTGGTCGACTTGAGAATTCATTCAAATACACTGCAAAACGTTGGAAACGGAAAAACACGGCAAAGGAGACAAAACGGGAAATCAGGTAAGCTGAAGTCCAAGCAAACCTAAACAAACATGAATGTCCCCAAAATTAATAAGAGAGAGCTATAATTGAAAGTTGATGAGTACAAACGGGAAATCACGCTTCGACTGTACATAAGGAAGATTATATTTCCAACTTTTCTTCGCAAACAACTCAAATGAACTTGAACTTGAATGATGAATTATGTTTTAAGTTGTATATTTTTATTTGTCGTATCCATGGCGTATGGTATCTTAATTTTTAGATATCGTTCGTAAGTGGGACAATTGGGTCCTATGATATCAATGCAAAAAACCCAGAGCGAAGCCAAGAGCTTGCCAAGTTCAACTAGTCAACAAAACTATCAAAACTCCTAACCTAATTTCAGTAAAAAGAAAGCAAATTTAATCAGATTAAAAAGTTAGAAAACCATCATATCAAACCCAAAAACATAATCCGAACCATAAAATCATCACCCAAAAAATCACAAAAAGGAGAAAGGTTACTTCACCTTCCATGACAGAGAAAACCCAAGACGGCTAGAAAGCAGGGTGGATAGAACCCAGCAGAGAACACAGAGCAGAGCAGCAACAGACCCAGCTTTCTTATCCAAGCACACATAAAACCCAGCATAGATCACAGTGAAAGCAAACCCTAAATTCAAACAGAAACCATTCGGGAAATTGTAGAGAGAAGGTGTGAAGTAGAAGAGAACCAGAGAGGTGAACAAAATCGGCCACACAAACAGTGTGTGGATCAAAATGTTAACTGGGTTGCTGTGGTAAGCGCCATAGAAGGCGAAGTGACTTTCCAGATCGAACAATCCAGTCCTCCCCATGAATTTTTCCAGGAAAATCGAATTGGGTTTCCGGGAAAATAGACGGATTTTCCTAGAAAACAGATTGGGAAGGAGAATGAAAATGTAATGAAGTAAAAAAAAAGGATAAATAAACAAAATAATAAAGTAAAAAGGGAAAAAAAGTGCATGGCCCATGCAGGTCTCGAACCTGCGACCTTCGCGTTATTAGCACGACGCTCTAACCAGCTGAGCTAATAGGCCAGTTGATCATTTCTGTTAAAATATTCTATTTATTCTAATTTCTTTTTATTTTTTTATATGGCTTAAACTTTATTAGAAGGGTGGTTGCAAATGGTTCTCTTATCCACTTTCCCTCCAAACCAATGAAAAACAAAAATTTTAACCTAAACCCCTGCAACTGAATTTGGCAGTGCTTCTCAACTCATTGGAGACAATGGCAAAAGCTATCATGGGATTCACCATTACCACTCCACACATTCACAGCACTTCTCTCCAAACAACAAAGTTGGACATCAGCAGCTCATCTACCAGATTGGTAAACATCCAACTTTTTTCCTTATTTCAAATTTTCTTGTTATGTTTGAAGCGGGACATGGGCCGACGTGGATTAGGCTAGTTGGCCAAAATAGTTTCAACGCGTAGATTAGAGTAGTTTAGTGTCTTGTCTTGTAAAAAATATGGTACACGGAAATGCTTTTGAGTACTTTTCTTTTGCAGCTTAGGCAGTCTTCTAGCTCTGAAGTATTCAGCGGCTGCAAGCAGGTAATTAACCATATTGGTAATTTCTTAGTCCCCAAAAAATGAAATTTTTATGAATATGTCAAAACCATTTTCTGCATTAATTTTGGTTTTATAGATTGAATTAGGGAAAAAGAGCAAAAGAGCCTCTTTCTGCAGAACAAATGCTTTCCCAGATTGGCCTTTGATGGCAGTTCTAGTTGAGCACATAGAAGGCCAGAGAGACCTCATAACCCACAAATCCATTGTGCATCTCAGTGATGAAAACATAAAGAATGTCTGTAAGTATTATATTTCCTAATTACCTTTTTTTATTTGTTTTTGTGTAGTTTGTGGTGGATTTCAATTGGGAATGCATGAAAATTGTGACAATTTTTTGTTTTTGTAGATACTTTTTACATCATGTTCACTTGTTGGATGCTTGTTCTTTGGTTCCATGGAGGTAGTTAATTAGCTACTCTCACTTCACTCTTTTTTCTTTGGAAATTTAATTACGTTATATTATTTCATTAGCTTAGAGATTATTTTGAAAGGTGGGTGAATGTTTTCAGGATCCGTACTACGATTCAGAGACGTATAGAGGAGATGGAGGTGATGGCACTGGGTTCTGGATTTATGAGAAGGTACTTAATTATCATTTAAATTACTTTAATTTCCCATTTATGTATCTGTGAACACGAATTTTTCCTGAAACGAAAGAGACAAGAACACGTGTACAAAGTAATATTTGTATTTTTTGATTTGTTTTTGGGTTACAATCTCTTTTACAATTTGCCTCTGATTCTATCTTCGTAAGGTGTTGATTTGGTGGTTTGGTTGTTGATCCGAAGGGCCGTCGGGGCTTGATCTTTGGATGAACAGTTCTTCAAGGGCCTTTGGAGGGCTTGATCTTGATGAACGAGGATGTGTGGATTTGTTGATGGGCTGCTGATCCAAAGGGCCGTCGGGGCTTGATCTTGAAGGTTGAGGATGAACGGATCTTCGAAGGGCTTTTTGGGCTTTTGGGCTTTTGGGCTTTTAGGTTTGATCTTCGAAGAACGATGAACGATGAACGGATCTTCAAAGGGCCGTCGGGGCTTGATCTTGAAAGTTGAGGATGAATGGGTCTTTGAAGGGCTTTTGGGCTTGATCTTCGAAGAAGGATGAGCGATGCTTCAAGGGCTGTTGGGGCTTGATCTTGAAGAAGGATGAACGATGAACGATGAACGATGAACGGATCTTCAAAGGGCTTTTAGGCTTGATCTTCGAAGATGGATGAACGATGAACGGATCTTCAAAGGGCCGTCGGGGCTTGATCTTGAAGAAGGATTCGGCGAAGAACGAAGAGAGTTTCCTTGATTCTTCGGGATTTGCTTGAGAGCGTTTGGAGTTTCAAAGCTTCAAGTCTTTTGTATAATGTAAATTGGTGTATTGAAATGAATGAAATGGCTTCCTATTTATAGAATTCCAAAACTTGATTTTTGGGTTTAAATAATCAGATGAAATAAATCACTTCTGCCAGGCGTCGACATGTGTCCTGTTTGATGACTTTTCTGAATTATTTCGATTTTTCGTTGATTCACACGCTACGTATAAAATTTATGTGATACATAAGCGTTGAAATTTAAATTTTCTGTCAACGTTGATTTTCACGAAATTTCGATGTCTAGAGTATCTTATCTCCAAAAAATATTTCCACACTTTTAAATAATGTTGAGTTAGATTATAGATTAAGCAAAAACCAATTGCTTCTCATAGTTTTATCACCAAATAAAAAAAAGGCTTCTTCCCATTGAAAATGAGAATAAGAAGAGCTCGCTATATTTTAAGGGCTGTTACAAATAAGTTCCTCAAAACTCCATTTCTTATTAAGAAAACAAAAAACACTTGAATGACCGTTTGAAGAAGAAGCCCAACTGTTATTGCACCCAGTATTAGTGGTTGACAAGGGTTTTGTTTTTTGAGTGAATAACGACATTCATTGAATGAATGCAATGTACAGAGGAACAAGTTTTAAGAGTGGTCCGATTAAAACCTTGTCGAGACTTTCAACTAAATAAGTTTTTTTTGTTTGTTTACTATTGTTTAGTGACCACTTTGTAAACTGATTTTTGGCTTGTTTTGGCAACCCTGTCCATGTGTGCTAACCTCCTATATAAAGTGATATGAGCATCATAATTACTTGAAGATTCAACTCTATATTTTGCTTGCCCTACAACTAAAAATTGTGGTATAACTGGTGATATTATTGCAGCAAGAAGACATAGAAGAATCAGCAAGAGCAGAATTGTGGAGGGAGGAGCTGATTGAGGAGATAGAACAGAAGGTTGGAAGTCTAAGAGAGTTGGAAGAGGCTGGAAAGAAGGAGGAGCTTGTCAAGTGAATCATCATGCATTGTTTAATATTCTTCCACAGTTTCACTTCCACCCCTTCAAACATCCAAACGTTATTGTATATATACAACCCTTGAATGTTTTATCTAAGAGATAATAAAACATAATATTATTCAACTAAAACCATGTTGAAGATAGTTAAGTGCTCATGAAAAGAAACACCAACTTTTGGAGAGTATGCAGTTGTAACATTTTCACTGCCATGAACTCAGCAGTCAATCTGAGTGCCATGACCTTTGTCAAATGTCATTCCTTTGCATTGGAATCCGATGATTTTTGTTAGATTGTGAGCATCCAATCTAATACTAATTGAGAATAAGGTAAAAGGCTTAAAATCTTTTAAGCTCTAAGCTATATAAATCTTCAACCTTCGATGTAGGATACGAATTTCGACGACACACGAACAATGGTTGTAGTCTCGCACAGAGCAATCCTTTAGTTAATTAACGGGGTTTTTTTAATTTTAATTCTTCAAGAATATTGAAATTTAAAATAAACCTGTGTTAGATTACATATTGATTATAATCCCTTAATGTGTTCTTTATTTAAAATAATTAATGTACATTTTATTTAATATCACTCATTAAATATTTAAATATATTAATATACAAATTTTAATTTATTTTTTGACCAAAAAAGAGTTTTTAATTTATTAATTTTATTTAACATTCTTCAAACTTGAAAGACTCAAGTAATTTACCTAAATGTTAGTACCGAAATGTATTATATTGAACTAATGTATTTAAATGTTAGTACCGAAATATACGCACCGAAATGTTAGTACCAAAATGTATTATATTAATATACCTAAATTTTTGTATCGAAATGCATGTACCGAAATGTTTGTACCTAAATATATGCACCGAAATCTATTATAATGAATTTAATGTACCTAAATGAAGAAAATAAAGTACATCGAAATATATTGTATAACAAAAATTAGTTTATCTAAATGTTTACAATAAAATATATTACGATAAATGAAATGAAAATTATAATTATAATGAAATAAAATTAATACATTAAAAAATAAGAAGAAAAAAAAGAAGAAATACTTAAAAAATCAAAATATAATTAATAAATGATGTTATTAATGTATCAAGAGACTAGAATTAGATTTTGATCTTACTCATGGTTTTAATCTAAAAGTCATCTTTGTTTAAGGATTAAAATGAAGTTTTCTAGTTAATTAACACTCACAATCCCAATGATTTCGTTACAAGGAACTTACATGCAGTCGAGATGAGAAAAAGACAATATTCTCATATCACACAATGTCATGTATTTTACCTTGTCTATATAACATTTAATAATTGATTATGAGATACCAGTACATTTACGTTTCAATTGCATGCAAGTTGTTCTCATCGGAGAGAACTAAACTCTGTCAATCCTGACAAAAAGGAAAATAAGCATACCATAGCTAAAAGAACAAGGAACCAATTTGCCACTTGGCCTTGGACCGCTCAAGAAATATAAATAAATAAAACAGTAAAGTGGATTGATGGATAATTGGATTGTTAGGGTTACGGAGAACAATACTGCACATTGATATGCCTCTTGTTTCTTTGCTTGGTGTAGAATCGTGTGTCACGAGAAAAAACAGTTCCAAAACTCGATGGACTTATTCAACCTTTTCCCTTGGTTTTCTTGCGAACCAGTGTTCCAAATTCAAAACTTATGGGCTACCCTAACTTTCAGCACACAAAAAATGCTCAAAATCTGTGGGCAAAGAGGTTCATGAACTGAAATAAACAGATCGCATGCACATGCAGATGTAGTGGAACTTTCTCATAATCATCATCATCTCATCGTCTAGAACTAATATATATCTCAGGTGCTCTAATTGTCACGCAATTTTATCCAGAGGAAAAATATCCGAGCCAACTTGGGTTTTTGGTCCTACTCCATTTTTGTATTTGCCTGCACCAGCAGTTATTGCTGCCTGCAGCCATTTGCCATTTAAAATGGAATTATTTTGGGGGATCCTCAGTTTGTAAACTCGGTGGAAGTAAAACGAATATATATAATATATATGCGTGTATGTACAGAAATTCTATGTGCATGGCCATGTAAGGAGATATCACATCGACGCAATTTCTTTATTTTTGATCTTATTTATTGACATGATTAATCACTTAGGTTATGCAATAGAATTTCAACTTCAGAGTTAAGTCCAAAATTAGATACTTAAATAAGCGATTAACCAATCACAAAATAGAAAACATGAATCACGTCAACAAAAGGACAGAAAGTGAAAAAATTAAGTAGCAATAAAGTTTTCGCAATGTCGCATTTTTTAATATTAAAATATTTATTCTTAGGAGGTAGAAGATAAACCTAAGTCAATTATGAATCACCTCCACGTTACATGATGTGATCATGTACTTGATTTAACCGTGTTATCTTTCAACTAATATAAATTTATAAAATCAATTATCTCTTAATCCAACAACTAACTTAATTATTTGAAAAAAAAAAACAAAAAACAAATAATAACTGACTTGCGTTCTAAAGAGACTTCGGTTGAGTAAAGTGCAGAGCTTCAAACTTCTTGGAAATATCAAAATTTAATTAAATACAACTTGGTTTTCTTTCTTTTTCCCTTGATTAGGGATTGGATGACTCCTCTTGTACCATGACTCAGCAGCACACATAATTATTAATGGGAAACTATAATCTGCATCTCAAACCCTAGTGTGTCTTTCGTGTGTTTGCAGTAGATATTTTTGTATTTTTTTTTTTCTTTTTCAAAAGTAGATTAGCTGGTGATTTCGTCACGACATTCCATCATTTTTTGGTCAAAAAAACTCACAGTTGTATTTCAGCCTTCATCTGGTCACTATTGTGTGATTCACAATAATTGAACCCAAATCATGCCGTGTGAAATACGCGTCTGAAATTCGTTCATAACTACTAAGTTATTTCGTGGCAGTTGTATTAATTTATTGTTTTAAGTCATAGTTTATGATCAAGATTTGCCATTATTGATTAAGCACTAAGCAGAAGACTGACCACAAAGTATCTCATTGTAATTTGTTTATTAAGTAAGATTAATAGGAAATTATAAGAAGACAGAAAACATTAGCCCTGGTCATGTGTTATGGCTTGTGAGGATCCCATGTTTTCATATGATCATTGATTGGGTATGAAGTTAATCCACCCTACACATATGAATAAATTTTAAAACTATTAAGGTTTGATGGTAATTAAACAAAACCCTCGTAAGTTGTAATTCTAAAAATCTAAAAATACCTCTAATGAATTTTAAAATTATCTGTGCACAAATTTTCCCAGCTTGAATTTAGTCATTCATGAAAGCTAATTCAAGAGCCTTTTATTTTACCGACGAAAGAGGTGAAAGTTTGAACTGGGAATCTCTTTTAATATACTATTAAACTAACAACTAATGAGAAAGGGACACCAATTACAAAACATTTCACGTGTTAAAATATTTGTTGACTACTAGGTCAAAAAGAAGAATTTGACGATACACATCTCTTGATCAAAAACTGAACTTTTTTTTTATCAGAAAATAGTATGAACTAGAAAGTTATGCCCGCGCGTTGCTGCAGGATTAAAAATTGTAAGAAATATTATACTTGAAAGATGTAAATACTATGAGATAAAAGATTAATAGTATTTACATTGAAAAAGAAAGGAATATTTTTACATATGAAAAATTTTATCTATGCAGCAGACACTCCAAAAGTTGCAGAAGTGCAGCAGACACTCCAAAAGTTGCAGAAGTTGTATTGTTTTATCTAGAATGACAAAATATGAGAAAAGTTGTTTACTGCAATGCTAAAAGGTTTTCTCCAGTACTGTTGATTGTTGAGGAAGCATGCAAGAAAAGAAAAATATTAAAACACATGAAATAAATTTATATGACAATAGAATTATACAATAAAGAAAATAAGGATTTTGTATTGTTACCTTTTTCAGCAATTTAACAGCACCTCATCAAACTGTTGTGTGTTTGCCTTTGTGATTTGTTTTGGCTCAGTATCATAAAGATTGAAAAAGATAAATGTATATTAGATAAAAGATGGTTTAAAAATAGGAGAAAATATTGTTTTGTAGGGTGTAAACAGAAAGTTATATACCTGTCGATCAACTGCGGTAGCAACAGTTGTATAGCTGAAGTTGCAATGTAGACGTTCTATATCACTCTGCATCATTCATTTCTTAGTTTCTTTTAGTTCAAACCTAAACCAATGAAAACAAATAAAATATTAAATACGGTTCATCGATCTATCTTTGCAATTTAAACTATATGGTGTAATACTTAATTGAATGAAAAAAAAAAGGGAAGTGAAAACATTGAACTTATGAATGAAATTCAATTAACAGAGTGAAGCCAGTGACAGTATGAATTTATAAATTAGATGTACTCATAGATATATAATGATTTTGGTAGAAAGTGTGAAATTTTTTGTTTCAAAGGTATAAAAGATTGTATGACAGAAGATTAATGCTATTTACATTCCTGCTTAGAGCTTGGGGCAAAGGGTCATGGTTAATCTAATAAGAAATTTGGACTATTAAATTTGGAGCAATCCTTATTTCTATTTCTTTAGTGGTGAGCTTGTGTTCATCTTTTTTAGTCAAGTATTTCCTATGTAACTTGGGAAGCGAGACATGGCAACTAAGTTTGTATAGCGATTAAAACAAAGAAGGCACTTACAGGCTTCTTAGATATGTTCGGATTCTTTGGAGCCTTGTTGCTTGTGCCAGTTTTTGCTCACCTATCAAAATTTTAAAAATAACAGAAGCAAACCATTACTATTATTCTTCTTACTTTATCGAGGTTCCATGCTTAATACATCAATCACAAATGATATAATAGTTTAAAAAAATCGTGGTCAAATTTATAAATAGAACTATATGTTGTTCAAGTAAGAAGAACATGAAAAAAAAGAGGTATTACTCAAACTCAAATTCTATTAAAACTATCATTGGAAAAGTCAATTTTATTAAAACACATCAACTTATATCACATCTAATGAAATAACCGCAACAATATATTGACGTACTTTACATTCAAATTCATAAACTATTTGACAATGTGAAATTCTAAAGATGAGAAATGGATCCTAGAAAGTAGAAATCCTATCCCATATATATTAAAACAATTGACAAATTCTGAGCGAATGATTAAATTCGCAAATGATCACAAAAAAGGTATAAAAAAAGTAATTCAATTTCTTCAAAAAGGGAAAAGCTAAAAATAAAGGGTTCTAAGTTCTCAGTTCTCACCGTAATGAAAATAACGATATTGTTTTAATATGAACTCAGGTTTATTTGAGTTATCAGCATTAACAAAATCAGTAATTTCAATCTGTGGAAGCAAGCGACTGAATTAGACGTAGGTCAACCAATTTCAAATTTAACCAAATAAAAAAAATTAAAAAAAAAACCACTCACAATCAAATTAACTTTACTTTCCATATGAAGTAAAAGTTGTTCCCTGTTTTGTCTTTGGAACAATGTACTACATTAAAAACGAAAAAAATATCAGTAATTGTTCAAAAAATAACACCATTGAAAAAACTCATTACTCAAAACTGTAATTCTATTAAAACAGAGCACTAAAAACTTCAATTTGATGAAAACATATCAGCTTTTATTACATCCAATTAAAGTAGTGCAACAACACACTGACACGCTTAAACATGGAAACTTATATACTATTTGACAATGTAAAATCAAGCAAACTTTAAACATTAGAAACGGATTCTAGAAAGTACAAATATTTCCTTATATATGTCAAAACAATTAACAAATTTTCAGTGAACGATCACAGATAAGGTATAGAAAGGTAACCTAATTTCTTAATTTCAAAAAGGGAAAAGATTAAAAAAAAAAAAAAAAAGGTTCTAAGTTTTTAGTTCTTACCACAACCAAAATTATCATATTTTTTTAATTTGAACTCGGGTTGATTTCTGTTATCAGCATTAATAGAACCGGTAATTTCAATATGTGTAAGCAAATGATTAAATTAGACTTAATATAACAAATTTTCAATTCAACTAAACTAAAAAAGGAACCACAATCAAACTAACCTTTCCTTCCTATATGGAGTAAAAAACCTTGTCTCCTGTTTTGTCCTTCACAAAGAATGAACTGTTCACTCTGCATATACAAAAAGAAGACAGTGATAATCCTCAGCACCATTTCAAAAACCATACATAGACAGTATTATATAATAAAATCCAAATATAACACAACGAAGGAACCTTAAGGTAAGGTACAACAGCCTCCGAATACTTCTCATTTTTCCTTGCAATGAATATGTCCAAAAGACAAATCACCATTGAAAGAGGAATCCTTCTAGTGCATTAATTCAAATCTAAAAGGTTTACTCTCCAGAAAATTACTCAACATACATACTGTAAAATAATCGCAAAAAATCTTTAAAAGAATACATACTATCAGATTATGTCATCGCAGTTAATGAATTGTTATAGTTGCATTCCCCCATTAATATAACCAACGCAGGTTCTTATAGTTACCTATTTATCTTTTTCATAAAAATTGAACTCTTTTAAAGTTTACACACCAAATATTTTGTCTGCATATGAATCATTTGGCTTCTAACATATTAGTGATTACAAATCTGGAAAACAAACACTTCCAAAATTTCAAACAAAAACATCAATGCTTTAATCATGCATGCACACTCACACACACACGACTATTCTGAATTCATAAAAGAGAACAAAAATTATAGGATTCATGCGAATATAGGGATCTGCTGCATATCATGCTTCAGGATAGCCATAATTTGCATTATAACCTAGAACTTTAGAGGAAATTAAAAGGCAAAATGAAGCCAAACCAACAATTTCCCCATTAACTCGAAGAATGATTATCCATTTTTAACTAAATGTGCAATCCAATGAAACCCAACAACCATCCAAAGCAAATTACTCAAAATTAACAGATGCCCAAGCATTGAAAGAATCACCAAAAAGACATGCACTTTGAAAAAGAACAAAACTTACAGGGGCTTTATGTCTTGTGAGATGTCCAACTGAAGCACTTAATAGTAAAATATTAGTATCATAGTTGATAATTCTCTTCTATTACATGTTATGAGCTTTCGATAATCGGAGTTGAGTTTTCGTACCGATATGAACGTTTTCAGGAATCGTGGAAAGAAAGCTGCGGTATGGGTGAATTGGTGGTTGTTCTTCCTCCCCAACTCCTCCATAACTCCCAGAAGAGCAATTTTCATACAACCTCTTTCCAGCAGCTGCAAAAAAAAATTTAAAATTTAAAAACAAAATCCAAAAACAGAGCAAACATGTTGGGTCACTCTCCAGTTTGGGTGCGAGCTTATTCCTAAGCTTCTCACCAGAAAAGAAGAATATGCAAAAATTATCAGAGATTTCAGAAAATAAACTACCTGATTACCTGCTATTGGAAACAAATAATAAATATACAGGGAATTTTAAAATAATTCAACTGCAGGCAATTTAACTGAAATTTGTAAAGAAAAAAAAAGAACTCAAAATCTTAGTAAAATTAAGAACAAAATTTATTAACCACACAACGAAATTTAATAAAAGTAAATTACTGAAATTAAAACCCAAATTCCAGAAATGAAGAAAAACGGAAACTGAAGGTTTACCTCAAGAATGAAAGAGACAGAGCTGGAGATGCGTGAGAGAACAGGAGAGGAGTGTCTGGCGATCCATAACTTTGTGTAAACCTTGAAGACCCCGTAGAAATACGCCCGGTACTCTTACCTGAACAAAATTAAAAACTTGAAATTAAGAAATAATTGTTTGGAAATTAGGGTTTAGGATGAGAAATGGGGAGAATTTTAAGAACCAGCAGTAGTGGTAATATGGGAGCTCTTTGATTTTAAAGAATCAATGGGGAGCTCTCCCCGACTGCAGAATTAGATTTTCACCCTCAAATATGGTGTAATTTGAGACCAGTAGAATCGCTTCAACCGAGATTTGATAGCGAAAAAGAGCAATAGAAGCAGATTTCGTGACTGAAATCGCAGAGTCGGAGAGCGAGAGAAGGCGGTGTTCGAGAGCAAGAGAAAGCGAGAGGGACAGAAGCAGTGACTTGTTAGGAAGAAAAGCTGAAACGGAAGGAAAAAAGTCGAGAAGAAAAGTCGAAGCAGTCGACGCACAGCGATGATCGACGCGTGGATCCAATGGGCAAAACAGACTTTTCACTGCACCAAAAGAGAAAACAGCTAGGAAACACAGGAAAAATAAAGGGCATTTCCGACTTTTCACTGTTCATTAACAGTGCAAAACAGTGCCAGTGAACTGGGTTTTAGTATATAGATAATTTCATAAAGTAAAGATTTTACTACCCAAAATAGCATTTACCGTAAAGAAAAGGTCAAAAACCAAGAAACAATTTTCCTCCAGCAAGGAAAAAGAGAGATAAAAAGATAACCATCTTATCTAAATTTTGAAACTGGATCTCCTTTGGATTCAAAGGAATTGAGCTTAAGGATCAAATGATCCGGATCATTGAAATTTGATCCAACTGTTACAATTATTGTAACTACAAGAAAGACCCTCTGTTTGTAGTCGTTTGATTAAATTTTAATGACCATATCATTTATCCTTGGACTCAATTCCTTTGAGTCCAGAAAGAATCCGGTTCCCTAAATTTTGATGACGGAGACACAATCTAACTATTCAGCTGCGCAAACCGCGTAAGGGACACCGATTACAAAACATTTCACGTATTAAAATATTTGTTGACACGTGTGATAACTGCTAAGCAAACCGCGTTTTTGTAATAGGTGGAAAACTAAATTATGAAGAATTACATAAGAGAATTGTTATTAACACTTCAAAAATCTCATTTGGCACTTCAAACTTTCTATAATTAGAAAGAAAAATACGAGTGTAGAATGAGATTTTTGGAGTGCTAATAACAATTCTTTTACATAAAAATATGAAAGAATGATAATTTATCTATAAAAAGAAGAATTTGATGATATGCATCCCTTGACTTTTTTATTAGAAAATAGTAAGAATTTCACAAAGAAAAGGATTTTTACTAACATAATAACAACGTACACTATATTGTATGATACATCACACACGATGATTGTCGAAATTCAATACAAAACATTTCACGTGTTAAAATATTTGTTGACCACTTGGTACACCTGTTACGATAGCATGTGATAACGGCTAAGCAAACCGCGTTCTTGCAATATTTAAAAAGAAATTTTATGAGGAATTAAATAAAATTATTCAAGAAATATAATTTATCTATAAAAAGAAGAATTTGACGATATGCATCTCTTGATCAAAAACTGAACTTTTTTAACAGAAAATAGTATGAATTTCACAAAGGTAAAGATTTTACTACCCACAAAATAGCATTTACCATAAAGAAAAAGTCAAAAACCAAGAAACAATTTTACTCGAGCAATTAAAAAGAGAGATAAAAAATAATCATCTTATCTAAATTTTGATGACGCAGACGCAATCTGGCTATCAGCTGCGCAAATTTATCCACTTTCATAATTTTTTGGATAAATATACCAATTAATATTTACACAAAACTAGAAGTTTTGACTGCCAAACATTTTCCTGAAATATAGCAATTGTTTAAAAACTTGCCAACTCAAATCCGAAAACAATATCCAAAAATACAACATATATAATCCCATATATAATCAAGACACAGCTATAATTCTGTGTCATTTATCCAAAAAATAATAAAAATAGAAATAATTTTTTTGGATAAGAATCCCAGATTTTAACCAAAAAAATAGTTTTTGGATAAGAGTAAAAATCCATATCAGAAAGACCCCACCTAACCTTTTTCGATTTTTTTTTCTAAATACCCACTCCCTCCCTCTCCATCTCTCTTTCTCTCACACACACACACGCCCAAGTTTTCAAAGAACCGGCACAACTCTTGTCAATTAGATTTTTAGTTAAAAAGGAGGCAGCTTTTTGTTCAAAGCTTTGAACTTTTTGTTTAAAAGAACAAGTTTTGTTGAACTTTTAATTGCAAGGGGTTAATTTTGATCCATTTTTCGGCCGTTTCGATTCGAAAAAGTGGTTTTTTAGGCAGAGGATCAAGTGGGTTTTCTTGTTTTCGTTGTGAAATCTCGGAAAAAGGGCGTTTGATTCGACATGGCCAAGACATTTGCATCACAGAGTGGTTTCTGCATTTCTTCTGGGTTGGATGAAATTGCAGTTGGCTCCAAATCCCCCAAAGGGGAATTCAGGGTTTCTCCCTCCTTCAGTACCTCACAATTTAAGGATGCAAATTCAAGAGCTTTTCCTTCATTGAGTGTTGATTTCTTGGGAAAACCCATGACTTCCTCAGATCACAAGGGTTTTGAGAATTGGAGGGTCAGAAAACCTAGCAATTTCTCTGTGCATGTATGTAAAGCTCTCTCCTTTCTCCCTTTTGACTTTTGGCTTTCGGCTTTTGTAAATTGTTGTGTTTTCCCATTGCATTTTTTGTGATCCTTTCTTAATTGGGAATTTATGGTTTTTCAGGCACAATCATCTGTCTGTGTAAGCAGAGCTATGAGGTGGTGGGAGAAGACCCTTCACCCCAACATGGTGGATATCCATTCTGCTCAAGAACTTGTTGATTCCTTGAAAAATGCTGGGGACAGATTGGTTGTAGTTGACTTTTACTCACCTGGCTGTGGAGGCTGCAGAGCTCTCCATCCCAAGGTATATATATATATATATATATATATATATATATATTTGATTTTTAGTTATGTTCTGGCAACCAATTCATACATTTCAGAGAGACGGACCAACGGCACACTAATCCGCCTCGGAATTATGGCAATTTGATTGGTTTATTTGTTAGAGCTTTAATCTGAAACTTTGTACTGGATTGTTGTGCTGGTTTGGTACTGAAGTATTTTTTATAAAAAGTGAATATAAAAAAAATTAAGCTAAAAAAGGTGTTTGGTAAACACTTAAAAACAACTTGTTTTCATAATTTTCGGTGAAAAAAAGCTGAAAACGTGAAGCAGCAAAAATGAGCTTATTCTCACACCGCAGCAGAAGCAGTTTTTTTTTAAAAGCACAGCAATACCAAACCAGCATTTTTATGTGACATTTGTTGACCGAGAGTTGTCCATTTTATCAGATCTGTCAGCTGGCTGAATCGAACCCGAATGCGATTTTCCTCAAAGTTAACTATGAAGAGCACAAGACCATGTGTCATGCTCTCAACATTCATGTGCTGCCATTCTTTAGATTCTATAGAGGCGCAGATGGTCGCGTGTGTAGCTTTAGTTGCACCAATGCAACTGTGAGTATTTCCTGCAATCATAATCTTGTTTATCGAGTTTTAATTGCAATGAATTAGTGGATTGTTTGTGGATCAAGAAACTGAGTCAGAATTCTTATTTGACAGATTAAGAAATTCAAAGATGCATTGGCGAAACAAGGGTCCGATCGTTGTAATCTTGGGCCGGCGAAAGGGTTAGATGAATATGAGATACTAAAGTTAACTTCAATGGGTGAAATATCAACGACATCATCGACTTCCACGAAGGAGGAAAGATTGGAGGATCTGCTCACGAAAAGCGTAGATTTTTCAGGTGTTTGGAGCAATGCAGGCCGTAGCATAGAACTAGAGGAAGAAAATTCCATGGTGAAAGTTTAAAAGCAGCTTCTGTAGGGCAGTTTCCTACATGGTGTGGCTGTACATATCTTTTAGCTTTTGGGTTTCCCATAAGCAGGGGGCTCTGGCTTTTTTTACATTGAGCCCTGCCTAGTTTGGTTAAATCTGTTATTTAGATTGGATGTTATGATTTGATTAATGATTTTTAATCAGATCCAAAGCTTGTTGGCTTCAAATTTGCCTCTTCTATTAGAATATGGTGTTATGGATTTGGTACCTAGAACTATTGCTTTTCTTGGAAGTGCTTTTTGTCAAACTTCTTGAATTCTTTCAAGTGTGTATGGCAATCTTAACTGGGTCCTAGCAATGTCTTTCTAGCAGGCCCCAAACTTATTTTGTCAATGATTCCAGCTAGGGGAAATTTAAACAATTCCCTCTTTAATTTTTTAAACGTGTTCATTTGCCTCTGACTGTCAAATTTTCCGTCAAATTCGGAGTTTATTTCCTTCCGTTTTGTAAAACTTTCATAAAATGTGAAGAATTTGACGGTAGAAGACCAAATTGGTGTGTATTTTAAGATTTACGGAGACTCGAAACCAAATTAAAAGTTAAGTCGGAATTCTACAAGACTAAGAAGATTTTTTTTTTTCTTTTTTCTGTTAGTGTTTGTATTACTTGGAGAGTAAGTTCTATATCCCTTACTAGTATAAATAAAATCACAAGGCATGAGGAATATTACACACGTAGAGCTTATTTGGAAGTGTATTAAGATAATTAAAAATGCTTTTTTGGAAAGCAAAAAAAAACGTATTTAGGTTTCAAAACCACTTGAAATGCTTCATGTAAAAAGTATCAATTACCTAAAACGTTTTTAACTATTTTAAAAACACTTCCAAATAAGTTCGTAATTCTTCATGCCACTTTCTCTCTCTCTCTCTCAATTTTCCTTTCTTCCCTCTCTAAATTTATGCCACACAGGTGTAACTTTATGTGGATTTTTTTTTATCAATTTGTGGCCGCCCTTGAATATTGACAATGAAAGTACGAAACAATGGTGTTGGAAACCGGCCAAACTTTGTTGGCTTTGCATCTTGGATTTGGATTATGATTTGGCTTTTGTTAGAGAAGGAGGGAATCATGGGATGTATTTGGACTTTTGGGATTTTGTCTGTCGTTTTGGAATCAAATGTAGGGCAGTTGGAGAGCCAAAGTTTGTATTGTTTTCAACATCCAATTCCCCAAAAAGTTATGTGGGTTTAATAAACGTTTCACATGAAAACATCATCCACTTTTTTAATGGCCCATTTATTTGGTGGCATGTGGTGCGCCAAATGTGGGGTGTAAATAAGTTACGTCATATTGACAGGAGTGATTTTTTAATGTGACGTGAATACGATCTGGTATACCAAATGTTATAATACAAAATGTTAGAATTTTTTTCTTCAAGTATCTAACTACTTGTATTATAATATTTGATGTACCGAGTTATGTTTTCAACACATTAAAAAATTTCTCTATTAATATAATTCGAGAAGAACTTATATGCACTCATAACACCATAATCACAGTGTTCTAAGTCAATTAAGCGATGAAACTTTACATGTACTCATAACACCATAATCACAGTGTTCTAAGTCAATTAAGTGATGAAACTCAACAGTGATAGGCTATAAAATAGGGTAGTGCTATCAAAACACCTATTTTTATCTCTCGTGATCGAATGAATTGAAGAAGATTAAAGATAAAAATTCACAAAAAAATTGTAAAAAGTAAAAATGAGTGTGTGGATAGGACCATCCTTAAAATATCACTACTTTGGCATCTATGACATGAATTTCTCCTAAACCAAATACATTAAGTCCGTTCTCATATGAACATTGCCAAAAATAGATGAAACTCATTAGTCGATGAATTTTAAAACAAATTTATATTTACGTATCTCAAAAACGTAAAGTGAGATGTAAACGTAATTTATGCATCTTAAATTTGCGTTCTTTTATTGGAGATACTCTAATAAGCGGAAAAAAACAATGATTTAATTTGATTACAAGTATTTGGAAACGGATCCTCTTCGGATTCCTTCCATCAAATCCACCAAGTTCACTCTTCCAGACCATTGAAATTTGATCAAACGGCTAAAGTTATTATAACTTTTAAATGGACCCTTTATTTGTAGCCGTTAGATCAAATTTCGATGATCTGAATAAATGAACTTAGTGAACTTAACGGAAGGGATCCTGATTCGGAGAGGATCCCTTTCCCAAGTAGTTCAAAAAAATGTTCATTACACACTTCTTCAAAGTTAACCTAAGCAATGAACATGTGCTGCCCTACACATTCTGGAAAATGATTTTAAACAAAAGAATAAATAAGCAAAAAGGAGGCCAACTAGTTTTGATTGGTCAACTAACGTGGAACTGACGTGGATGGGCCCAGAATCCTACTCAGCATGGGTCCCAGGGAGGAAAATAATGGAAAAAAAGCACGGGCGAGTGGGGATGAACCTGCATCCCTTTGCTGGCTGTATATTTGATAAAAAAAAACGTGCAGAATCCATGCAAATCCAGAACAATCTGCAGTTTTTATTTTCCACTTCCATGTTAATGGATAAAATTTATTATTTTTATTTTTATTTTCTCGAAGATTTGGATAAATTATTGGATAAGGTGTGAGTTGTGAACATTTTGATAATCTAGTAACGGTAAATTTTATTTGAACCTAGTAAATTTATTTCTACATTTGTTAGATTTTGTTCAATCATGTCCTGAAAAAGGGGTCTAGTGAGATATTATCAACTGGCGAATGGTCGGTCGAAATGGCTATGAGAGTCACAATTGGTGTGGGTGGGTTGCCGGAAATAAAAAAAAAGGATTGGCGGAGGGTGGAGAAGAACAGTAAAAAGATAGTGGAGGGGGGTAGTGGTCTTTGACGACATCGGGAGAACGTGTTGCCTGAGCTGGGTTGGGTTCGTCGAAGAAATATAGGTGTTGTTATGGTGATATCGACCACTCTCTCTCTCAAGTTTTGGTGTCTCATCAATTCCCTCTTCACTCAATCTCAAATGACTACAAGAGACTAGGATTCTCTCTCCTCCTCTTTCCATCCCATCATCTCACATTCTCTTATTTTGTCTTTCTCTTGCTATAAAAAATTAATATAAGATGTTAACATGGTTTAACCGTGACTTTTCAATTAGGAGGGGAGGGAAGGGGAGGGAAAAAAAGAGAAGAGAGAATCCTACTCCGACTACAAGCTTTGTCATCCTTGAAAGCATTATAGCTTTTTAACTTGTCCACATTTGGGACTTCATCCTTTCTTAATTTCAAGAATTGCAAGATGCACGTCTTGTTTTTTTAAGAAAAACTAATAAAAAGAGTTTGAAGACTTTAAGTTTTAATCAAAATGACAAAAAAAATGTTGTAAGTGAATAGTATTAGAAGTGACTTTTTAGAGTAAAAATATCATTTTACGTTAAAGTGAACAATACCAGAAATGTTTCATTAAAACTCTCCTTTTTTTTTTTTAAGGAAAACTAATGAAAAGTCTAAAAAAAAACTTTAGTTTTAATGAAAAATGGCAAATAAAGGTGTAGTGAATAGACCATAACAAGATAAAAATGTGATTTTTTATTAAAAATGAACAGTATCAGAAATGTTTCATTAAGGTTTAAGAATTGAACATCGACGAGAATTTCTCCTAAACCAAATACATTAAGTCCGTTCTCATATGAACATTGCCAAAAATAGATGAAACTCATTAGTCGATGAGTTTTAAAACAAATTCATATTTACGTATCTCAAAAACGTAAAGTGAGATGTGAACGTAATTTATGCATCTTAAATTTGCATTCTTTTATTGGAGATGCTCTAATAAGCGGAAAAAAAGGGAGTTTTAACGAAAAGCCCACGGTACTGTTCACTTTAACGAAAAACCATATTTTTACACTAAAAAGTCAAACCTGGTACTATTCACTTTATCCTTTATTTTGTCCTTATTGTTAAAACTCAAAGTTTTGAAGCCATTTTCATTAATTTTCCTAAAAAAAAAACAATGATTTAATTTGATTACAAGTATTTGGAAATGGATCATCTCCGGATCCCTTCCACCAAGTCCACCAAGTCCACTCATCCAGGCCATTGAAATTTGATCAAACGGCTAAAGTTATTATAACTTTTAAATGGACCCTCTATTTATAGCCGTTAGATCAAATTTCGATGGTCTGGATGAGTGAACTTGGTGGACTTGGCAGAAGGAATCCTGATCCGGAGAGGATCACTTTCCCAAGTAGTTCAAAAAAATGTTCATTACTCACTTCTTCAAAGTTAACCTAAGCAATGAACATGTGCCCTACACATTCTGGAAAATGATTTTAAACAAATAAATAAATAAGCAAAAAGGAGGCCAACTAGTTTTGATGGGTCAACTAACGTGGAACTGACGTGGATGGGCCCAGAATCCTACTCAGCATGGGTCCCAGTGAGGAAAATAATGAAAAAAATGTACGGGCAAGTGGGGATGAACTAGCATCCCAATGCTGAGAGAAATTTTTAGTTGTGATGGGAATACAAATAATACACCACGTGTTTTAATAGGAATGGTGAGAAATTTTATTTTTTAAGTTATTAACTTTTTAGCACACATATCCCACCATTTATTTAGTGACACGTGATGTACCACCCCGTGTACTGATCACACTGAAAAATCTCTCCTTGGCTATATATTTGATAAAAAATACGTGCAGAATCCATGCAAATCTAGAACAATCTGCAGTTTTTATTTTCCACTTCCATGTTAATGGATAAATTTTTTTTTTTTTATTTTTATTTTTATTTTCTCGAAGATTTTTATAAATTATTGGATAAGGTGTGAGTTGTGAACATTTTGATAATCTAGTAACGGAAAATTTTATTTGAACTAAGTAAATTTATTTCTACATTTGTTAGATTTTGTTCAATTATATATTTCAATTATGTCCTAAAAAAAGGGGTGTAGAGAGATATTATTAACTGGCGAATTGTTGGTCGAAATGGCTATGAGAGTCACAATTGGAGTGTGGGTAGGTTGCCAGAAATCAAAAAAAGGGATTGGCGGAGGGTGGAGAAGAATGGTAAAAAGATAGTGGAGGGGGGTTGTGGTCTTTGACGACATCGAGAGAATGTGTCGCCTGAGCTGGGTTGGGTTCGTCGGAGAAATATAGGGGTTGTTATGGTGATATCGACCACTCTCTCTCTCAAACTTTGGCGTCTCATCAATTCCCTCTTCACTCAGTCCCAAATGACTACAAGCTTTGTCATCCTTGAAAGCATATATAGCTTTTTAACTTGTCCACATTTGGGACTTCATCCTTACTTAATTTCAAGAATTGCAAGATGCACGTCCTATTTTTTTTAAGAAAAACTAATGAAAATAGCTTGAAAACTTTGAGTTTTAATCAAAATGACAAAAAAATGTTGTAAGTGAATAGTACCAGGAGTAACTTTTTAAAGTAAAAATATATTTTTTCATTAAAGTGAACAATATCAGAAATGTTTCATTAAAACTCTTTTTTTTTAAAGGAAAACTAACGAAAAATCTAAAAAAACTTTAGTTTTAATGAAAAATGACAAATGAAGATGTAGTGAATAGTACCATATAAAAGGTAAAATATGATATTTTGTTAAAAATGAACAGTACCAGAAATGTTTCGTTAATCAGTTCATTAAGGTTTAAGAAAATATTAGTCATACAAAAATCCAGCCCCATGCAATAGCAGGTCAGCGACGACATTTTTGGGAATGACGAATGGAACCAAGTCCGATTGCCGTCACGGCAGGTGGTTTATGTGATTGTGTTCTTGTTTTTGTCAAGTTCATAAATTTTGCATTTGGGGGTAACATGGTAGATTTGTAGAACAAAATTTTTAAGTTGGTTTCTTTTTCTTTTTTTTTCTTTTTCAACGTTTTTAAGTTGGTTTCGGAAAGAGAATTATTGGGTTTGGATAAAATTTTCCTTTGTTAAATTGTGGGCGTTGTAAATTGGGAAGGTTTGCAACCTTCTCGCTCCGCCATTCTCGTTTTACTTTCTCAATTCTCCTTTACAACATTACCTAATGATTCAAACCGTCTTATTTCATATCGATCTTTAAAGATCTACTCTGCAATAAAAGCAACAATATACTAGTTGTTATGACCACCCACTTGTCTTTTTTTTTCCGCCATTCGAAAAAAATAAGATAACCAGACGAGAATAGCATCACTCTGAATCAAATATACGAGGAGTGTACTAAGAAATCGTGTATTACTAGCCCCAACTTTTGATTAAATTCACCTAATTGAGAACTTGTATCGACTTACTTCCCAACAAAAGATTGAGTAAGCAATAATTTGGGAAAAGGATTGACAAAAACTTTCGATTAAGAGATCACAAGAAACAAAATAGCCACGAACAGATTATTGACGAGCAAAGGAGGCAGACAAGATGTAGAATTTGTGAGAAAGCCTTCATATACTATCCAGCGTGAACGATTATTTCATAAGGTGCTTTTGGAGCCCGACACAATGTCGAGCTTCCACAAAAGCAACCCTTCAAATCTCCGTTCTTTTGTTCAATCATCAGGCTTTCGAAAGCAAATTCATACGCTAAAAGATAATGACGTTCAAACTTTGTAAGCATACATTCAAATCATCTTCCTTGTAAAAGGTTGAAGAACAAAATACGGTTATGCAAAGAAACACTTACGAACGACAGAATTCAAGCAAAGAAAGCAGTAAAAGATTTTGCCCCAGAAGTAGTGACAATATTAGCTTATATCATCATATCTATATCTGATAATACGTGCATTTGAAATGCATCATTGGCAAAACATTAACTAAGCGCATCAGAGAGATTCCCATCGACAATTTACCATCCTCCGGAAGGAGTTCTGATGTCCCTGTCTGTTTTATCGTCACTTGCACAACACTCCATCATAAAACACTCCAAGGGCACTTACACAATGATCCAGAAACTATGCGGCTCGTGTTCCCGGTACACAAAAAATTATCAAGATCGAGGAACACAATCATGCTTATAACTCAAATGGAAAACTAATGAAAAAAAATTGAAAACTTTGAGTTTTAATCACAATGACAAAAAGATCTTACAAGTGAATAATATAAGAAATAACTTTGTTTGAGTAAAATTGTCTTTTTTTGTTAAAGTAAACAGAGTAAGAAGTATTTCGTTAAAACTCCTTCAATGCAAATCAATGGCGGTAAGAAAAAAGATTAAAAAAATGCATCAGAGAGATTCCCATTTAGACTAGTCATCAATCTCCAATGGAGTGCAGATGTCCCTGTCTGTTTTATCATCACTTGCAACTCCAAATTCCACAATTTTTTCTTCTAATTACCTTAAAAACTAAACTTTCTTGGAAATTATGAAACATTAAGTGAGAATTAAGCATAAATTTCAAAACTTTCAATCGTAACTAAGTAAAGACTAGTAATTTCAGTAGAAAAAACAGCAGTAAAATTGATAAAGAATTGTAGGACCTCATGCCTCAGATGTAAATTTGTTTCATGGAATTTACTCTGAAAGTATATTTAACGCCATCATAGGCATGGGCATACAAAAAAAAAGAAGAGCAGAATAATATAAGTAAAAAGAAACAGTTCAAAGACCTGGGATTTGACTATGAATTTCAGATTCAAAAACCCAGTTGAGATAGGGCGGAGACCAAGAGGGAGGGCTTAGAGGAAGAGGCTAGAGAGGGTTGGAAGCTAGGGTTTTGACCGAGTGTGTGAATATATATATATATATATAAGTGGGCTAAAATAATACAATAGGGCCCAAAATAATCCAATGGGGCCTCCAAAGTTAGTATCCAAGGTCAAGAGTCGGCCCATACTTTGGTTGGGTAGGAGATGGTTTTTTTTTTTTTGGTAAATTACACAAAACTACCTCAACTATGGATCGAACGACACTTTCATACCTTTTTTTTTAAATGACAATGTCATACCTCATCTTACGAATTTGTGACAATGTCAGACCTCCGTCAGTTTTTCTGTTAAGTGCTGACGTGGCTAGAGATAGGGGCCACTTACTAATCCAACTGGATTAAAATATAATTAAATATTAATTAATTAAAAAATATATATTTTTTATATAAAATCTACCCTACCCGTCACCCCCCAGCACCCACTCTCTCTCCTCTCTCTCTCTATTTCGCCTCTCTCTTCTCTCTCCCTGCAACCTGCATCCTAAAATCCCAAAACCCATAAATCCCACCCGTCCCCCCTCCCCCCCCCCCCAAAAACCTTCCTCCACCACCCACCCTCTTCGATTCCAAGGAGGCCGACGAATTGATTTGGGAGTAGGCTCAGGTGGGGAAAACGACGAACTGTGTTTTTTTTTACATGAAGAGGAGCTGCGGGTGAAGCCATTGTCGGCCTCCTTGGGATCGAAGATGGTGGGTGGTGAAGAGGGTGGGTGGTCGAGGAAGGTTTTGGGGGGGGGGTGGACGGGTGGAATTTCTGGGTTTAGGGATTTTAGGATGCAGGTTGCAAGGAGAGAGAAGAGAGAGAGAGAGAGAGAGAGAGAGAGAGAGAGAGAGAGGAGAGAGAGAGAATGGGTGCTGGGGGGGACGGGTAGGGTAGATTTTATATAATTTTTTTTTAATATTTTAATATTTAATTATATTTTAATCCAGTTGGATTAGTGAGTGGCCCCTATCTCTAACCACGTCAGCACTTAACAGAAAAACTGACGGAGGTCTGACATTGTCACAAATTCGTAAGATGAGGTATGACATTGTCATTTTAAAAAGATGAGGTATGAAAGTGTCGTTCGACCCATAGTTGAGGTTGTTTTGTGTAATTTACCCTTTTTTTTAGGGTTTTAGGGTTTTGGAGTTTAGAGTTCTTATGTTCAGAATGGAACAAGTGGTAGTCTAACCTCTTATGATAAAGGAGAGGTTGTGATTACTAGATGTTAGGCTTTAACTCTTGGGCTTTATCCTTCTCAAATTTCGACCATCAAACTGAATGAATTAAGAGAAACAAATGACAAGAAATTAGCATGGTGTGTGTGTGGAAGGTAAAAAAGAGCATATGAATAACAACACCCTTTAGAGTATTTAAAAAACTTAAATTTGAATCTTGTATTGTCGTTATGAATTTGGAATCAATGAACTTGGTCTACATTACCTCTGTGCCCTGTGGGTTCTTCTTAGTTAACTTCTAAGAATATCAAAATTGTGAAGGGAAATGCAAAAATAAATAGATAAAGATTTAGTCTGGGTGTCAAAAATAGCACATCAATGATCTATATGATTCATGAAATGTTGTAATCTCTCTATACAGTTTCCAGACACTGGTGAATCCAGACAGGAGCTAGTGTATGCAATCGGCCCACTACTATTGCTACACATGAAAAAATTTATGTTTATTTGATATTCTCCTTGAGCATGACTACAAGTCTATAATGGGTGCAAAATTTTTAACAAAATGCCTTGAAAAATATATGAGGAAGAGTGGATAGCCAAAGTAGTGTACTACCTTCATCTTGATTTTTAGGAGAAAAACTTCCTTACCAAGGAAGTGAGGATAAGACATCTTTGATTAGTACATATATTTTTTCTACAAGTTACCGTCCAACGCTACCTAGACCCCCTTATGCATTAGGTGGCTGATTATGGCTACCATTAATTCCTAGGCGTTTAAAAACCAATAAAGGGCGCATAGACCTGCCTACGCACCCGCCTATACCGCCTAGACCCTCCACCTGAATTGTTTGGGTCGCGATCTCACTTAGATAGAAAATAGATAACTTCTATTTTACATTTTATTTTTTCAAAAAATTGTAAGAGACTTGTTAGATAATACTCATTGTATGCTTGTTCTTCATGTTTTAAATATGTTTTTGTACTTTATAATTTATTTATCATTTTATTTTGTAGTTTATGTACCTCAATATAATTATGTATTTTGAAGTACAAGTAAACATTTATTTATATATTATATAATAAATTTAATTAAAATTAAAAAATCGACTAGGCCCTGTCTAGATGCCTAGGCGCTAGACCCTTTTCTGCCGTCCGACTAGCGCCTAGTGCCTTTTAAAACTTTTTATATTGTATTGTTAAGGAATAAAGCATGTTTTTACAACTGAAATGAGTTGTACTAATCTAAATTTAAGAATATATTCCGTGCGATATTGTAATGTAAGTCCCAAAACATGCACCGTGATGCTTACCTATCTGGCTAATTGGTATCTCTTCCCACCAAAGCTGCTTTATCATTAGCAAGATAAAAAAGAGCCGAAAAGATTAAAAAGATGTCTCCACTTTGAAGTTGATTGATTCTCTTTAATCGTGGGTTCACGATTTTGACAAACTTAATCTACTTTTCCATATGTATGCTCTCGAGGAAGAACATTCTTTCACGCCTCTTGCCCGTTTTCTCCATGAATTCCGGCCGTTTGTTTAAACTTTGGATGTTTATCACAAATAGTTACTGATGTAGGCATAAAGTATAGGATAATATATACTTGAATCTCTTCTTTGTGTATTATGTACGAGCTCATTCTCTCACTTGCAAATGACGTATTATCATTGTTAGAATTTCATAATCGAACCGTTCAATCTCTTAATCTTTATTTGAAGATCAACTTTACAAAAAATCATTCAAATCGGAGATCGTTAAGTCATCCAAATGTATCAAAATAAATCAATGGTGTAAGTACCAAACCGATGAACTGTTGATTTATTTGATATATGACTAAACGATTTCCAATTCGAATGATTTTTTGTAAGGATAATCTCCAAATGAAGATAAAAGATTGAATGGTTTCGAGTATAAATTTTTTACGATGAAGATGCGTTATTTGCTAGTGAGGAATGAGCTCGTCTCCCCAAAAGAAGCAATGCAAGCATTATCCGAAAGTATAATGTTAGGGACACTTATCAATTTCCAATAACACAGAAAGAAATTAAACTGAATCACACCATTGACCAACCATAATTAGATATGAAACTTGTTACTTAAGTAAGTCAAATATGGAACATTTCCCCAAGTCACAAGAACATCACTAAATTATAACGAGATGAGTACGATATTAACATTGAAACATCATATTATCCTTCAGATCGCAACTTACAACGTGGGATTCTCAAACTGTATAACAAGGTATCTAAGTTTTTGGACATTAATTTGTTTTCGTATAGTAATGGTCATGAACTTAAAAGCAAAGGAGACAAACACTCGATTTAATTACCACGGCGATCATGGTACTGTCCTCTTGTAATCGTAATCACAAAATAAGCATCGTGCTCCAAACTTCAAAGTTCAAATCAATGTTCAATCATGCATGCCTCTGAAAAGTAATGTCTCCATGGGTTAAAACTCCCTTATAGTATCTTAGCTACTTAGTCAGGTCAACATAGATAATCGTCGACAAATTGGCCTAAAGTCTTCATGTGATCTTGACATCTTGCCTGCGGTATAGGACTGTCCACATTTTTTTTTTGTCTTCTGTATTAAAAGGAGCAAATATTGTATGATCAAATACATTGGATTTGGATAGTTAGCGTCTTTTTCCTTACTTCGTACTTCTTCTATCAAAAGTTAATTCTTATATTATATAAAATATTAATTTCGTATGATTTATTTATTTGCACCAAATACAGTGAATTTGATACATGACACTTTATCGCAGTGGCAAAAAATAATCAAACATATGCACTCTAATGCAGGTCCCTCCATCCTGACAAGTAATAATTTAACTCAGTAATGCCGTAATGGTATCATTTGTAAAATAAAAAAAATAAAAAAATAAAAAAAAACAAACAAACCTTGGATTTGAATATTCTTTCTTTATTTTTATTTATTTAGAATGGTTTACTCTAAACTATGAGAACAGTAATTCAAACTTGAGTGCTAAAAAAAAAGCACATGCCCACTTCACGTCCAAGTTTGCTGAAATTGCTTTTATATATGCAAATTAATAACTATCTTTTCTCTTTTTTTTTTGGGTCTAAATAACCTTCTTATTACTGTTTACTAAAAAATTCCAGTGAGTCGATAGCATTCATAGCATATTGAGAGAGAAGCAGGATTTATTTGCTAGAGGGCTATAATTTATTAGAAAATTTGACAAGCTATAAAATATCTTGCAACTTGCAAACAATAATCTTGTTATCTTGTTAATCCCGTTTCGCCACATATAAATTCAGTTACTTATTTACGATTTTTCTGACATTTCTGGGCAGTATTATTTTGTTATATATTTCCTTCTCCATCTCTGCTGTGCCATTTATATTTTTTTTTTTGTCAAAACTGTGCCATTTATATTGACTTATTGTTCTCGTACTCGGTTTTTCTCCTCTACAATCTGAACGTACGGCAGGATTTCAGATTTTGTTCATTAATTCTAACTTATCCAGGGACCGCACTTCGGCACATCCCTTGAAAAATAGTAGCCGTCTGTGTGACTAAAATATATGTTTTGCTGTTTTATGTATAACAACTCCCGCCAGACTCTAAAATTAAACTACAGGTTAAGATGTGAAACGAATATCCAGTTAAAAATCTAGATTATTAATCTTATATTTGATCACAAAAACTTGAAGGAAAATCAAACAAAAATCAGACGGTGCGGTTGTAATTTACTCAAAAACTTGAAGGAAAGATGCTTGAAAAGTGGCTTTGCATGATTCTTTCACACGTATGCATGGGTCAATTTGCATGATTTGTAAAGCAGTGTTGGTGGCTTCTTGGTTGTTTTCCAGGTTTAGGACTCGACTAGATGGTCAGTAGATTTCAGTTCTGAAGAAAGAATCCGTGAAGGATAATGAAATTACAGAAGAGAAAAAAGACAAACCCTTATTATAAAGCTACGTGTGCAGCTAAAAGCAGTATGATCTAAAAATGGAGCCAAACTAGGGCGGTACGTACGTGTTCGATCCCTTATTATTACACTTCACTTTGCTTTCCCCGAGAGCCAAGCTAGCTGGCTAATCTAACATGCGGCACAATTCCACAACAATATCTCACTTTCAACTCTCTTTCTCTTGTTTTGTTGAAGAATGCAATTCCACATCGAAAATTTCACATAATTTATTACTATTTATAAAAATAAATGGTACCACTACTAATAACATCGAGACATTTTATAATAAGATCTAACACTTGCTAGGCTGTGTATGCTGGTGGGTTGGTTCCACTTTGGTTAGCTTGTTTTCATGGCGTTGATACTCTATTCGATCGATATGGTGTTTTCTATGCTTTACACGCTCAAATCTGGTGGCGGAGCTACCTAGTGTGTTGGTGGCTTCTTGGTTTTTTTTGTAGGTTTTGTGGTAACCATATAGAGGTTTACTTAATTGTGCAAATTCATATCAGATTAATTTTTTGAACACTAAAATTATAAACCCAATTGGTACTGTCTGTATTTATTTATGATGTTAAATGAACTACCACTCTTATCTTCACGGTATGCAAGTTGATGTTCGTTGTAATGAATCACAAGATAAGATAGCAATACATACTAAACGTTCATCACACCAACTGAATCATGCATGTTATCGGAGTTCGTTCATGACTCCTCCATGTCTTAAAAGCAATTATACATGTACATGTTTCCAAGGACGTGGTCAATTGCTCAAATAATTAGAGTTTTTTTTTTAAGAACCCACTACACTTGTATATGAATTCTCCCACCTCCTTAGTATAATTTAATTAGATGAGTAATGTTATGTAAACTAAAATTTTAAAATAAATTTGTAAACTAAAAGATGTGTCATCAATAGAAAATAAGCACGTTTCAACACTTAAGTAATAATTCAATCATTAATAACCACATCTTACAAAATTTAGTCTTCATAGTATTATCCAATTTAAATTAGAATTATCGCTTGTACATATACGACTTTTATGTCAAATCTCTACATATATACAAACACACACACACACATATACACTTTCTATTTATGTATTATGTATAAACCATTTCTTTATATACATGTACAGGCGGATATGCATGCTACATGCATGCATCCTTGTGATTGCAATTTTCAATTTAATCACGAAACTGCACATGCATGCAACTTTGAGACACGGGTGTGTTTGCAGCTTATGCAGAACTGGTTGGCAACAAAATTAATGAAATATAATAAATGGGATTGAGTTGTTGGTGTGCTTTCTCATCAGATGGTCCTACTCTCCTCTCCCTCTCCCTCATCAGCTCCCTCTGTTCTATGATCGATCGTAATGTAACAGCCTGAATGCCTGATGAGCCCTGCTCATCAACATTACGAACATTTCATCATCCACGTTATAAAGAAGAAAAATAGAAAGATAAAGAATCATTTTCTCATCATCCATGTGCTGTCCAAGCGTCTCCAACCAAATTGTCAAACCGATAACATTGAATGAGATTTCTGCATTTGAGATATCCCAAGCACAATAACTGGGTCAAACTTTCTCATTAATTTTATTAAGTTTGTTCACAACATGAAAATGTATATTGGTCATGGAGTCAACACCCAAGAGCCATAACATGTTTTATTTCTCCAATATTTGTCGGTCTGATAATTATCAAATTTTTCCAAATTAAAATTTACCCATTTCCATGCATATTACCAAAAGTTAAATCCCATTGTTAATATCCTAGCTAAATGCTCATGGAATAGATGAAAAAATTTGACTCCTTAATTTGATATGGGCTTGCTTGGAATTGCCCTTTTAAAATGTACTTGTGTCTACTTCGAAGTTTTTTATAAAAATACAAGTGAGTATTGAAAAGTACTCAAAAGTACTTAAAATTTTTTTTTTTAACATTGTTAAAAGCGCTTTTAGTTAGCTACATATGTTTTTTTTTGTTATTTCAAAAGTATTTTCAAACAAATATGTTAAAAAAAAAAAACCTTTTGATTTTTATTTCTAATAAGTCACTTTAGTATATGTCTAATTTTTAAGTTTACAGATTACGAAAAATAATCCATTAACTATAAAGAGTCAAACAATGTTCTAACGGTGGTGTGGGTGGATTCTTCCACATTCAACAGCCATGCATATATATGGATTATAAGTAAAATATACTTTAATGGTAGTTAATTTCCACATGCATTTTCGTTTGGACATGGACAGAAAGATGGTTAGAAATTTGGGAAATCAAACTACTAGTTACTTATCTTAACTTTGTACATTTTTCAAAGTACACTATTTATGATAATCACTTTAGCCGTATTAATCCTTCTTCTGTACCTTTTTAGACCGGACATTAACGGCACGGGACCATCTGAATGCATCTGCGTTTTCCTCTTGGCTAAAGAGGCTGAAGCTGCTGCTTAAAGAAAACAGAGGAAAAGGCAAACTGCAACTAAAAGACTCAGTTTGCTGCAACTCACTAGTCAGGTAGGAGTGATTTTTCTATGCAACTCACTCATTCGCGCAGTGTTCACCAATTCACTCCAGATGTAACACATTTAGTTATTTATTACTTAGTACAAAATTTTAAGTTGGTAACATTTATCTAAATCATGTCGTTTACAAGTCTAGAAGGACTTGTGTACC
Source organism: Cotoneaster glaucophyllus (assembly GCA_036320875.1). Lineage (NCBI taxonomy): Eukaryota > Viridiplantae > Streptophyta > Magnoliopsida > Rosales > Rosaceae > Cotoneaster > Cotoneaster glaucophyllus. The sequence continues at coordinate 25,406,263 of CM070065.1, read as the reverse complement.
TAGCTACACCCGATCAGGATGCCTTTGTGTCATCTCATACCTAGAGTATGATACTGGTTTGGACATTGTCACTTTCTCTATCATATTTCAGGTACATTCATTTCCTTTTACACATGTCATAACACGTAAATTAGTAAGAGTGCTTCATGCGGTCTAGTGGGCATGCAAATTCTGTAACTAGACATCTACCTTCAGTGCAAATTGCAAAAACCACTTTGGGGTCGTGAACCCTAGTTGAGTCTTTTAATCTATATGAATTTTAACGCACCAACACCAGCACAACAGAAATGTGAATGGCTCCAAACCATGTGGTTTGGAGAAAAGTGTGCTTTGGTTCCACACGAACATGCATAAAACCGCTTGCACTTGGCGGTTCAAGGTCCCCACACATCAAAATTTAGTGTCAGTTAGTTGGTATGACGTTGCCCTTTGCAAAAAAAGCCCCTCTCTCCCTCCAACTCCAAGCATCTATTTATCCCCCACCTCACCCCCTCCACTTCTCCTCACAACTCACAAACACAAAGCCTCTTTTGCTCTCTATTTATCTCACTACCAAAAGTTTTGTTTCTGCTTCAAAAACAAGTACAAAGCTTGTTGTGTAGGAAAAAACATGGCAATTCTTGGTTTTCTCTTGGTGGTTCTTCTTTCTTTGAGCTCTTTTGCTTGTGGATATTATGGAGGAGGTGACGGTGGTTGGGTTGATGCACATGCCACTTTCTATGGCGGAGGCGATGCGTCCGGTACAATGGGTAAGTAAACATATATAAATTATCTCTACAGGACGTTAAAAACATACATGCATTGTTATTGTGAAAAATGAATCTATAACATGTCAATACATTTTGTTAGCGCGTATATATATATATATTCAACAGTCCATTTATTAATACCCGCTACGTCTTAATTTTTTTTAATGTATCTAAATTGCAGGTGGGGCTTGTGGCTATGGAAATCTGTATAGCCAAGGCTATGGAACTAACACTGCAGCTCTGAGCACAGCACTGTTCAACAATGGGTTGAACTGTGGGGCTTGTTTTGAGATACGGTGTGTGAGTGACCCCAAATGGTGTCGTCCGGGCTCTATTATGGTCACGGCCACCAATTTCTGCCCGCCAAACAACGCCCTTCCCAACAATGCCGGAGGCTGGTGCAACCCGCCGCAGCACCACTTTGATCTCGCCCAGCCCGTCTTCCAGCAGATTGCTCAGTACCGAGCTGGAATCGTGCCCGTGTCTTACAGAAGGTATGCAATTTCAGGCTTGGCCTACTTTATGTTTCTTGAGAAACTCCACTCTCGCAGGGGCTGTTTGCCAACTTAATAAAAATGAATTTACAAGGGAAAATTGCACAGATACCCCTTAAATTCTAAGGGTGACACCTCACAACAGAAGCCATATAAAGTCATTGCGCTGACAGCTTCCAGAAAACACAGTTCTTCACCCAAGTTGTCGAACGGTCATGACTGTTTAATCTTTGTTAGCATCTCACGCCTTTAATAGTTTAGGGAGTTTTACTGTGTTGGTGAAAAATTTCCAATTGATATTATTATGTACAAGATTCGGCGCATTTATAAGTGTTGAAACATGTGTCCACAAGAAGCCTGCTCTAAAATCGGTTACCTGGAACTGGATCCCCTTCTGAGCATAGGGTGGGGATCCTCCTGACCGGGCCATCTGGACCCTTGAAATTTGATCCAACGGCTACAAACAGAGGGGTCCACTAAAAATTATAATTATTATAACCGTTGGATCAAATTTCAAGGACCCAGATGGCCCGATCAGGAGGATCCCCACCCTATGCTCAGGAGGGGATCCAGTTCCCGGTTACCTTATGTCATCAGCTGTAGCCTTTCTGTTTTGCCGACCAAAGCACTTACAAGAACCAACCAATTTACCTAACGTCATCTTTTCCAGTTTCTGAAATTTCCAAAAGTACCCCTCAACTTTTATCTGACCGTCCTATCGTCACGTGATTATAGCAATTTGTTCATATTATCATCTATTAATTAAGTTGTCAACTTATGTTATAAACGTATTAGTTAAACGTATATGATAATGTGACTGTCACACTCAAAAACTTTGTCGACGGCGAAGACTCATGATTTGTTGTTTATGAATTTTTGCAGGGTACCTTGCTTAAAGAAGGGAGGCATCAGATTCACAGTCAACGGTCATTCATACTTCAATTTAGTGCTGATCACAAACGTTGGAGGTGCTGGTGATGTTCATGCAGTTTCCATCAAAGGGTCAAGAACTGGCTGGCAACCCATGTCAAGGAACTGGGGCCAAAACTGGCAGAGCAACTCTTTCCTCAACGGCCAGAGCCTCTCCTTCAAGGTCACAACCAGCGACGGCCGCACGATTGTCTCCAACAACGTTGTTCCTGCCGGCTGGTCCTTTGGCCAAACATTCAGCGGCCTACAATTCTAAACAGCAAACATTAAATTAAACAAATGAGAAGGGCTTATATAAAGGGGGCTCTTTATCATTTGGAATTAAATTATGAGGTCATTGTGCTTCTTTGCTCTGCTCTCTTTTGGAAAAAGGCAGACAGAGATTTCGGCAGCGGTGGGTGTAAAACCACCCGCCGGGTTTTGTTAGGTTACTTAGTTGTCCGTCTCGTTTGGTTTGGTTTGGTTCAATTACGTTGTAATGCGTTTTATTTTGTAAGGTTTTGGAGAATAAAGTTTCTCTCTTCATGAGGATGAAACTAGTTACTGGAAGTTTGAATTCATTCTATCTATGAGCGTAAAGGTTTTGATCACCATTCCTGCTTGACCTCAAAGTGAAATTCCCGCGTACACTTTCTTAATAGAACGATGTTCTAAACTATTTTAATCAACTGGAAATATGAATTTCCACCGTGTAATGAAACAATGCCTTGATTGCACATCTTGGGCCAAAAATCTATGACCCTTCTCTTCGTTAACCATCAGACTTCGGCCACAGCCCAAGTTCTGCCTAAACGTGGACTTTGAAGTGGGCTACTAATCTCTTTTAATTGTAGACAACTTTTTCCTCTGTATATGGCAGTGATGCTGCATCACCCACGATATGATGTGTCGAGGAGTTGCAGTATCCATGAAGCATGGATCATTGGGAATGTGTCAAGGAGTTTAAGAAGGGTCATGGAGATGCAGTGCCACATATTGTGTTTTCGAAAATGATCACCCGAAGCCGGCTCAGAGGCAAGGGCGGAGAAGGCATGCAACTTGTATACTTCTGTTGACCCTAAAAACTATCAAGCCTACGTGGCGCGCAGGCCGAGTAATTAATAAGCTAACTACGTCCTTCGGTTGAATGCGGGACGTGCCAACTCGACGGCCGAGCTCGGCCGGTGAGTAAAAGTTGATGTTGCGTTGTGTGCGCGGCTGACTTCTCGATCTTGCGACTGCGGCCGAGGAAGGAACACGCCTCGGCCTTTGGGTTCTAGAGCCTGAAGACAAGGCTGCTAGTTCTGCGAAGTTCAATATCAAATTCGGCTTTCAGTGTGCCGAATATAGTAACCTGTAACACCTCACTTCGCTGAGAAGGCTGATGAGATGACCTCTACCAATAAGGATTCGAAAATCCTTCTCGGCCGAGACTTGGATAGATAACCAGTCGGCCCCGACGCAGTGCTGTTTATCCAAACTGAAGGTGCTCCGCGGTCGGCTGATTCTACGACAACAGTGCTGTTTATCCAAACTGAAGATGTTTACCGGTTGCCTCCACAGTGCTGTTTATCCAAACTGAAGATGTGTTGGCGAAAAAAGAAAATAAAAAATCTCAAGGTTGAGAGGGTTTGCGCAGGGCAGATTTGTGTGTTGAGTTGGAGGTCCCTGAATGTTGTGCTCCTCCCTCTATTTATAGCAGTGCAAATACTCCTGATCGAGTTAGAATCGTTCTTGGGTAGGAATCATCTTCCTTGTCAAATTCTACCTCGGTTGATCTTAATTCATCTCTATCTTGGCCGATCCTATTCTAACTGGGATTTTGAATCTGCCCCTAACCGCAGGCCAAATTCATTCATGCACCATGATTTGCCTAGGACTCCTTATCCCAATAGGTTTCGGCCACTTAACTTTTATCACATTCTCATGTTCTAGATAATTCAATATATTATTAAGAGATAATTATTATGATAAAATCACAATATTATTCCCTAACAATAACTAAAATTATCCTGACTCAGTCACCTAACGGCTTAGAACTTCATTCACTCAATGGCCTCGACCATTCGGGCCGATTGTGTAATTTTAGGCCTAAACATTGCCCCCCAGTTTCCTTGAGCTTCGGCTCGTAAGCCGAATAGTTGAGGAAATTAGCGCAGTCGAAGAAATATATGGTCGAGGAATCCACTCCACAGCCTGACACCCTCGACGAGCTGGCCGAGAAAAACCAAATGTGGTCGAAATCTTGAAGACTCTCGCCCACCACTTCTACCGAAAATGTGCAGGGTAGGAGAGCACCAACTCGCCGAGCTCGGCAGGTTGAGAAGAATTGGGTAGGAGGCCGAGAAGAATCTCTCCTGACAGCTCGGCCTGCCTATATATATATATATATATATATATCACCAAAGCCTTTTTTTTTTTTTTTGCCGAGACATTTGGTTGCCCCCCTTATTTTCTTATGCATCGGGTTGCATAGCCGTATGTGCAAGAAAATAATTTCTTTATTGCATATATATATGTATTTTTGTTGTTTTTAGCAAACGAAAAGAAAAGTGGCCGAACCATAGTTGGGAGGAGGCCAACGATGCTTTATTCCAAGCCGAGACCTTTTTATATCAAAATTCTCAATTTGATTTCGCTTTAGGCCGAATGAAGAATTTTTTCATAATATTTTCGACTTGGCGAAATATTTTTCATTTTCGACCACCGAATGTGTTGAACAATTATTATGCCCCCCCAGGCATAATAATTTCACCAATTTCGGCTTTTAATTCAAACAACTTAACCGAACGAGATTTCTCCATATCGGCTGTATCACCAATAATCATATCGATTGGCGTGGTTTGTTCGGCTAAAACAGTGAATTGGTCTTGTTCGTCATTGGAACATTCTTCTGACGAACCATTTTCCAAGTCAATTTCTGACTCAGAAATTCGAACTCTTTTTTCTAGGCCTACCACACTTTTAGTCTCGACCGAGACAACAGGTGGCCTAGGTTCTTCTTTGGCCGTCTCGTCAATCTTCTGAGGCCAAATTTTAATTGGAGCGAAAAATTGCCCCCTGGTCTTTTCAACCAACCATTCATCAAATGGAATTGATTTGTAGTCGAAAACATAAGGAAAATGTTCTCGATCTAGCCACGCATTAAATCGAGCCCTGTCTTCATTTACCCATTGCTCTTAGAGGGTAACAGGAGCTTTTATTCTCAACATGTGAGCGAATGACTTTTGCATCTCTCTTTGGCCAGAAAGAACTTTTTCCTCATACAATCGACTACGTGGAGCCGAATCAGAATCTTGATATATCATATGAACTTCGTAGTTTTAGCACTGTCCCACTGGGCGTGCCAAAATGTTGACCCTAAAAACTACCAAGCCTACGTGGCGCCCAGGCCGAGTAATTAATAAGCTAACTACGTCATTCGGTTGAATGCGGGGCGTGCCAACTCGACTGCCGAGCTCGGCCGGTGAGTAAAATGTTGATGTTGCGTTATGTGCGCGGCTGACTTCTCGATCTTGCGACTGCGGCCGAGGAAGGAACACGCCTCGGCCTTTGGGTTCTAGAGCCTGAAGACAAGGCTGCTAGTTCTGCGAAGTTCAATATCAAATTCGGCTTTCAGTGTGCCGAATATAGTAACCTGTAACACCTCACTTCGCCGAGAAGGCTGATGAGATGACCTTTGCCAATAAGGATTCGAAAATCCTTCTCGGTCGAGACTTGGATAGATAACCAGTCGGCCCCGACGCAGTGCTGTTTATCCAAATTGAAGGTGCTCCGCGATCGGCTGATTCTACGACAACAGTGCTGTTTATCCAAACTGAAGATGTTTACCGGTTGCCTCCACAGTGCTGTTTATCCAAACTGAAGATATGTTGGCGAAAAAAGAAAATAAAAAATCTCAAGGTTGAGAGGGTTTGCGCAGGGCAGATTTGTGTGTTGAGTTGGAGGTCCCTGAATGTTGTGCTCCTCCCTCTATTTATAGCAGTGCAAATACTCCTGATCGAGTTAGAATCGTTCTTGGGTAGGAATCATCTTCCTTGTCAAATTCTACCTCGGCTGATCTTAATTCATCTCTATCTCGGCCGATCCTATTCTAACTGGGATTTTGAATCTGCCCCCAACCGCAGGCCAAATTCATTCATGCACCATGATTTGCCTAGGACTCCTTATCCCAATAGGTTTCGGCCACTTAACTTTTATCACATTCTCATGTTCTAGATAATTCAATATATTATTAAGAGATAATTATTATGATAAAATCACAATATTATTCCCTAACATTAACTAAAATTATCCTGACTCAGTCACCTAACGGCTTAGAACTTCATTCACTCAACGGCCTCGACCGTTCGGGCCGATTGTGTAATTTTAGGCCTAAACAACTTCACTTGGCTCTTTAATGTGAACTTGATCAGTACTATTTTCTCATTCCTCAAAGCTACTTAATTGCAGCAGTGAGTTTGCTTTTGCAGCAAGAAAAGCGCAAGCAAGCATAGCGAATCACGTAGTTATAAGCCCCTATCTGCCAGCACGCGAATAGATAGGGTAAGTGAAAGCATGCCAGTCTCGTTCTTTCTACTATACTAACTTCCTTCATGTCACTAAAGCCGCACAACACACTGTGTTTATTGTTGGATTGAAAAATCAGATGACAAACAACTCAAAATGATCATTAATCTGCTAACGGAATTAGTATGCGTGCTAAACACGGGATTTGATGAATATCTCTGATAGCAGTCATGACTCATGAGGCAACAAGCTGCTACTGCAAGAGCCCAACCGCTCTTTCCCTCGCCACTTGAGCTAATCCTAAGGTTTAAGATAGTCAAACTTTAACGATATGTCATCCTGTCACTTTTTTCAAATGGAAATGGTTTACATACGCGTAACTGGGAAAGCTTACTTACTTGCCTATGAGCCATTGTAATCATCTATGGCTGCATTTGTCTATCTCATGGTTAAGCGTTGTGGAAGAAGTTCTCCTCTCCAAAAGCAAGAGGATGAATATTTGCCTGACCTTTCATCATTCTATATGTTATCACATTCTGACTCAACGTCACGTAGAGTTAAAATCGAGCCATTGTCCATGGCTCTTGAGCTTTGGTTATAATTTGATATTATAATGAAAAAGAAAATATGCACAAATATAATCGGTTGCATAAAGACGTGTATGAGAGGTAAATCAAGTGTGTGAAGAACACTCCTTTTTTTTATTTTCAACCCTAAAAAGTTGAGAGGGCGTACGTGCCCCTGCCCTTCATCAGATTCGCCACTAGGTAAGATGTAGTTTTTTTTTTTTTTTTGGGAGCAAAGGTAACATGCACTACCAACAACAAACAATACAATACAAAGGTCTAAAATTTACAACACAGAGGCCCAACAACAAACAACAGAGTCCCAACCAAAAGTTGAGACCAAAACAAAGAAAACACAGAAACAACCGGAGCCGCTACGTCTTCCGCCATAACCGCCGCTACAACCACCAAAACAGCGGCCGTGCATGTCGATCCAGCCAAATTCACTCCCCAAACAAAGCATTGCCTCACAGATACCAGTGGCCAATTCCAAGCTTCACTCTAAGCCTAGCTACAGAAATCAGAGAACCTGCAGCCAAGTGAAAGAAACTCATGGTAGTCCACGAGCAACATTGCCAACAAGGGCAGATAGCAAAGAGAACGTGGGGGTGCAAGGAACACCCGACCCAGTGCAAGCACCAGATCAAAGCACACCAACTTAAAACACCGCAACAAATCGGTACAAAGGGTAACTAAAGCTTGGAAATTAGATGAATATGGTTGAGAGACAGCATAGGGGAGAGAAGAAGGCAAATCAGCCAATAAGGCAGAAAACAGTGGATGGAAGAGGAGAAAGAGAGGGAGAAAGAAACAAAAGAAAACCCACCGATCCCAGTAGGAGCTAGGATCGGCGGCACCAAAATTGGACTCGATTGGGAACCACTCACACAGATCGGTGAGATTAACCCTCACACAGAGGGAAGGTTCTCACAGAGAGAGAAAGGAAAGTCTTTTTTTGGACAGGTAAGATGTAGTTTGAGCCAGCCATTTGTCATGCAACTATAGGATCCCTCATATTCCACGTGGAAGGAGATCCTAATCATCATATCCATATCCTGCTAAAAAAATCTTCATACATGGCCACAAAGTGGACCCCATAGTCTCATTTCAGCCAACAGCATCACAGGTATAGATTTGTGGATGCAACCCTAAAGATAAAAGGATAAGGTCCAAGACTTCCCATTGGCTAATCTCAAACCATAAGCAAATCTCCATCGTTGGATCACAAAAATCTTGCAAACCAACGGTCAAATTCCATCAAAGAACAACCTCCACAAGACCCGCATTGACAAGTTGGCATCAAATATACAAAGCCATGGACTCACATTGCACAATTTACGTTTTCATTTAGCTCCATACCTTCTATATTCCTCTACACCACTAACCCCCCATCCCTACCTGAAAATCCGACCATAATTCAGGTGGGAAAACAATGGCTACGGTCACAACTCAAGCCTCGGCGGCCGTTTTCCGGCCGTGTGTCAACTCGAAGTCAAGGTTCCTTTCAGGGTCTTCGAGTAAATTAAATAGGGAAGTGGCTTTTAGGCCTATGGCTTCTCCTTCTGCTTCTTCGTTTAAAGTTGAGGCCAAGAAGGGTGAGTGGTTACCCGGCTTGGCTTCACCAGACTACCTCACCGGAAGGTATGTTTAAAATTTCTCGTTTAAACTAATGGATCTATTATTACATTCTAAAGTAACCGTTATATACTTCTCCAATTACAATTTAAATTTTTTTTTTAAATAACAGTGCACGATGACTTTTTTGGATGACCGATAAAAAATGACTATAAATATTTCGATTGAGGAAAAAGCATTGATTGACTAAAATATGTTTTTGTGGGCAGTCTTCCTGGTGACAATGGATTTGATCCTCTGGCACTTGCTGAGGACCCAGAGAACTTGAGGTGGTTTGTCCAAGCTGAGCTTGTCAATGGCAGATGGGCAATGTTGGGTGTTGCTGGGATGCTATTGCCTGAAGTGTTCACCAGCTTGGGGATCCTTAACGTCCCCAAATGGTATGATGCCGGAAAGGCCGAGTACTTCGCCTCTTCGTCCACCCTCTTTGTGATCGAGTTCATCCTGTTCCACTACGTCGAGATCAGACGGTGGCAAGACATCAAGAACCCAGGAAGTGTGAACCAAGACCCCATCTTCAAGCAATACAGCTTGCCCCCAGGCGAGGTGGGTTACCCAGGCGGCATCTTCAACCCCCTCAACTTCGCACCCACTCTCGAGGCCAAGGAGAAGGAGATTGCCAATGGTAAGCGTTTGATCTCATGTCCAACATTGTTCCGACCAACTAACCTAACTCACGTCTGCTTTTAAGCTTGAAATGAGGTGTAATATGTTGTTTTGAAATGTGTTATGCAGGGAGACTGGCAATGTTGGCATTCCTAGGGTTCGTGGTTCAACACAATGTGACCGGAAAAGGACCGTTCGACAACCTGTTGCAGCACCTCTCAGACCCATGGCATAACACCATTGTCCAAACCCTAAGTGGCTCCTAGATCCATTGCAACACAAGAAAAGTGGAAGAAGAAAATATGGAAATTCTGTTCTTATTTATTTTTGTAACAATGAATTAATGGTCTTTGAGTGAGTGTGAGATGGTGAGCATCAATGTAGACAAAATGTTTTACCAGTGTACAGGAACCATGGTGGCAATTATTATTATCATTCTCATTACGTCTACTAACATAATATTGATCATTGAGCGTATGGGCATCGCCAAGTTGGCTAGTGCAGAGTTCCCCATCTACGCCCAAACTCGAATTCCCCTCCCCGTAAATTAGACTAGATTAGAAATCGCTCAGTTACAAAAAACTGTGGGCGAATATAATATAAATCACAAAGTAGCTCGAGAAATCCAGCACATTTGCTTTCATTTTCTACGAGTAATAGTTTACAAAAGTGGCGGATGCTCTGAATTAAGGAACCCAACGATGTTAGTATACAGATGAACTATAATTCTATATGTCTTGTACAATATATATACAGATTCAGTCTAATCCCCCAAGTAGCCTGTTAGCATCAATACATATCTTGGATTACTCTTAAGATTTCCAACTCATATCATTTGCTCGGTATGCCTCCCGTAAATCCTTCCAATATTTTGTCAGCTACAATCTCACGTTTGGTTGCTACAAGAGACGAAAACAAACATAGAGCCGCAAGTCACCAATGGAACGATAAAATATGTAGACCAGTACTGTATCGATGGAAGGACTCACCGGTTGGTAGGTATTCTCCTTGTACACAGCAATGCCGCTAGGCCCAGACGAAGAAAGCCAAGCATGATGATCAGTTTCGTACAAAGATCTTGGCAGTTCAAAGTTGCTACTTAGTTGATAGTCCACCGGATTTGTTGGCACGTTCTTTTCCATTTCATGCTCCAATTTCTGATCGTCTGGCACGTAAGAACTACAATATGATGGATAAGCATAATGCTTACCAGGTTCCGTACTTAAACAAGCATTAATGTCAAACTCATTTAAGCCACTGCCTCCTTCCATGACAGAAATTTGTCCCATAGTATCTGGTTGTACTGGATCACCGGCCTCAGATTGTTTGCTGTTGCTAGGGCTAGTGCTCGTCCCAGTGCCAAAGTAACTAGTATAATGTGGAACAATGACATTTGTAGAGCACTCCACACCTCTAGGGAGAGAGACAGAGAGCATCATAGCATCGGTAATTTATCAGAAAAGAAAGTTCTCAGGCATTAGGCTCTGTACTGGTGGATGCATAACAGCAATAGACTAACCTATGTGGAAGATAGTTCGGCTCATTCGGGAATATCATATGTTGATTGTCGCTATTGAAAAGCCAAGTTATAGGTTGAGCTTCTTGCATACCGCCACCAACTAATAAAGACGAAGGCATTCCATTTTGAAACTTTGATACACAAAAATCAAGCTTCAAATTAGATTACATGAGAGAGAGAGAGAGAGAGAGAGAGAGAGAGAGAGAGAGCATTGTTCATCAGCTTAAGTATTTATTACCTGGTTTGTGCAATCTAGTGATGTTAGTTGATGTTTTCCCAAACTTTCCTAACAAGTTTAGTTATCCAATATGTTAGTATCAATTCGATAGCCACCCACACATAAAGCAGGTAGAAAAAGTAGCAACTCAGGCCGATCAGGGAAGTCATGGCTACTTCAACTCACCATGACACCAAAACCAACCAAAGCCGTTTATCGATGATATATCACTGTTCATACTTCATCTTTTCTTTTCAGTTGTTTGGTAAACAAAACCGTAAACCCTCATTGTTTTTCTTTCACATCACAAGCCTTAGAATTTATTATGCAATACTGTAACATGAACTACAAAATTATACCTTGCGTAGACAGGTTCGGTTGATTGATTCCTTAAGCATGTCTTCCATCTGCCTAAGCTGTTCAAGATTGTCAACCTTATCTGGGTCGCTCCAAAAGCTGAAAAAGTGGCAAGAGCTAGAATTATCACATGGATTCTTTATATATGCATATACCTTACTGATCAATGCATCGTTTAATATGCAATGGATCGCGATCATTTGTAGATTCAATGAACAATTGAATACGAAAACAGGTCAAAATATATGTAATACAATCAAGAACACACAAGACAATTCAAACAGAGAGTTTTTATACAATTTCTTATGGCCTGTACGAAGGTTATCATTCTGGTATATAGAAACTGAAGCACAAACATTTTCGAAACATACGACACAACCCAAATTGACCATCAAGACCAAAAAGACAAGGCAATACTTTAACAACTAAAAGCTCCAAAGGTGCACCTCAGTCTCTTATGGAGTTCTGTAAGTTGGGTTTGCAATACCGTTACTTGATGAGTCAGATCCTGCCAATAGCAATTTATCACAGGACATTAGTTGTCGTAGTTAAATTAAGAAATCGAAAAGCATTTATAATTCTATTGGTGGTAAAGAATATATACCTGAACTGTCTGAGAGCTGCAAGAAACAGAAGAGAAAAAGAACGTTAAGAAACGGGGTGCATCAGATATTCCCATAGATTTCACTCAAAGGAAATGACAAATGTGATAAAAACAATCACACACCTTGAACTCATGAAATCTTGTACGTTAACGTCATGATCCAACTTCTTAAAAGTTTTTTTCAGTACCTATATCCACAAAAAGAACACCAAAACACAAGTATAGAATGAATAAAGTGGCATGAGCTAGTTTTCGTTTAATACAACAAAAGCAAGAGACACAATTGTTTCCGTTTGAAATGCTATTCGCGAAAGTCTTACTTCGAGGCTCTCCAATTTCCTGTTAAAGACAAATGGACAAGTAGTTAGCTGTAATGCCATCCAAACTCAATCAAGCTAGAAAATGAGAAAGTCCAAATCTCGTTGCAAGTATTGCAGTACCTCTTTGCCCTCTCCTGTGGAGTTAACTGCGCAAACTTTGAAACAATCGCTTCAAGATTACTGAGAATGTCATGAGAGCAAAGAAGCTACATTAACATATGATATAGAAAGTTCATTCACTCCCTATTTTAGTCTCATTATGCTAGTTTGTCTGCAAAATTGCGATCAAAGAACGAATGTAAACTTTCCGCTTACAATACCTGCGGTCCCCTTGGAATATCGTAGGCCTTCCAGTGGGGGAAAACATGAGAAGGACAATATCTACATCACATAAGATTGATAACTCCTTAGCTTTCTTCAAGATTCCATTTCTCCGTTTTGAAAACGTAACCTGCCGGTTACCACTGCTCTCTAATTTCTTTATCTTTAACTTAACCCTTCCCATCCTGCAATTCAACAAGCAAACCCCTCGAAAGTCTTACGAAATGCCAACTGCGAAAATTTCTCGACACTCTCTTGTTTATTGTTGAAATGTACATCGACTCACTTTAGTTACACAACAACAATGCACTTCTCCAAATGCAGCTTTCATCCCAGGCACCAGAACTTGATAACCATTTATTCAAAAAGAACAATTCCACCCCAAATCTGATCAAATTAATTGTTTTTGCAGAAAAAACAGAGCTTGCTTATCATATAAGCAGACAATCTCGTGAAATCAGAATGAAGCCTTAAAATCCCAGAAGGAAAACGACCACCTAATGACAAATACAAACAAATTTCTGCAATCACAGACGTTGATAATTCACGAAATCATCAACAAAAAATTGATATAATCCACAAAAAGTATGGACTTGAATGAGAAATATCATCAATCAATGGGAAAAGGTAACATTTTTATGAATATGGTAAAAGGGCAATTCAAAAATTAAAAATACAGGGGAAGCCAGACAAAGCAATAGCAGAGTAACATGGAGGGAAAGCAAGAAATGGGGTATTAAGATTGAAAGCTTACGAATTTGCACACGACGGGTCAAGCTGTGATTTCGGTCGTTAGAATGTGCAGAGCCACCACCAGAAATTTACTGCGGCAGAGAGAGAAACAGAGTGTGGAGAGAGAGAGAGAGAGAGAGAGAGAGAGAGAGAGAGAGAGAGGTGCAATGAACGGTGCGCTTTGTGAGTTTGCAGTGGCACCGAGAACGAAGAGGGAAAAAGAACAAAAATCTTGGGTTGGGAAGGTGAAGAGCTTCTCCACCAAGAAAGCCTACATGGCTGTCTTTGCGGTTAACATGGTAGGCGGGCCGAGTCGATAAATTTCCATCCACCTTTGTTCCAAGCCAATCACGTACTGCTAAACATTTTATATTGAAATATGTGATTGTGTTGAGATAACATATGGCAAAACGTGATTGGTTTGTAATAAAAACAATGAAAAATGCTAAGGAGACTTTTTAAAAGTCGGACTCTCAATAGATTTCATGTCACCTCATATTTTTTGCGTCATGTTTTATAATGTTGGAACAAGAATTAACGTTAAAGTATGAGGTGACAGAAAATCTATAGAAAGTCTCATTTTAAAAGAATCTTATCAGCATTTCTCAACGAGAATACCATTTCAAGTGTATGAAAATCCTTCTCCAATGATCGTGCATTTAATAACCTGCATTGCAAATTTCCAAAAAACTGGACTAACGTATATTTTTGTCCAAGGTGTTTAACATTTGTTTGATGGGGCGGTGAGAAAAACACTTTTAACCATAGAAAGTAAGCTTAGGGTGGTCGAGACGCGTCTGGGCACCTGAGGCGTTAGTTGGGTTTTTTTAACAATTAGAGTTTCACTTACAATGAAGAAATTATTGATTTAATTGTTAATTATTCTTCTATAATGTTTGATTTCAACTCTATTGTTGATTGAAAAATGATATTCACACACTTATTTTTACCTCTCACGCACCCTTGTTAATTTTTTGCCATTGATCTTCATTGCATTCGATCTGACGGCCAAAAAATTAAGAGATGTGTGTGAGAAGTAAAAATGAGTGTGTATTATAGTATTTGTATATAATCATATAATATATATATATATATATATCAATAATTTTAGGTCCCGTGAGGCAAACCTCAAGTTTTGCCTAGACGGAGCTATTCTTGAAACGCCTTAACTTCGTTTTCGCCTTTTAAAACATTAGTTTCAATTGAAAAAAAAAATGAAAAAAAAAAAGGTTACATTTATTGAAAAATTGAAGGGTGGTACTATGTGAATACCGCCCTCACTGAATACTCAATTTCACACTTCCATTACAATGACAATGATTGTGAGAGATTTCTTTCAGCCTGAGAGTCAAAAGCTGATGCTTCCTCTAATTCCTGCCTTGTCAACAGCCTAGTTGAGGGTACAAACTTTGTACTCGAGGTAGCTTCAATGGCGTCCGACTGTTCAGATCTCACCGAGAATTGGGATCCGAGTGCTTCGACTGTTTTCTCAAGAAAAACTGATCTTGGGATGTAGTCTTTCATGCGGCATATGAATTCTAAATGATCTCTTGCCTGCCAAGGAAGTAGATAGGATATCGGCATATTTAAGGTGTGGAATTCACAGGATTTTCTTTGGCTACGTGTGAAATACAGGTTGAACCACAAAATTTAAACGAATCACAAAAAAATAGATGTGACAACTTAAACACATACCAATCGATATTCAGGAACCCGTTTTGGATGCTTCAGGTATGCCATGTTCCTAACATCATAGTCCCATAGAAAGGAAGTGTGGTGGATCCACCGGTTTTTACTAATAGATTGAGCATTCCCACCAAACTTGCGGTTTCCAAATACATAATCTACAATCGGATGGGACCAAATATGTTGTTAGGGAAAAGTCGAATCACATCCAGAAATTTCAAATCAAAATAGCAAGAAACAATAAGATTAACAGAAGAGGTAAGAAAGGGATACTAATCAGTCTAATAAGCATTACAAACACATAATCTTATAAGCATAAAGCACCCTAGCAGACAGTAGCGTTAGAAAGGTTCGTTAAGTTACCATTTTCACGAAGTTGAAAATCAGCAAGTCCTTCAAACACTTTGCCGTAAACTAGGCTACTCCAGGACATTATAGGTCGAGGATATGGTTGCAAGCCAGGAACCGCATCCTTGTTGCATATGAAAGTGACAAATAGTGTATTTTGATCAACAGTAACGGTGCCACCTCCAGTAAACCTTCTAATGACAGGAATCTGATCTCGTAACACCAAATCAATTTCAAGAAGCTCTGCAGGTTTTCTATGCAGAACATACACGGATCCTTTACAATCTCCAATACAAAAAACATACATAAATAAATAATAAAATCACAAACCTAAGAGAATGAACAGAGCCAGAATCATGTAATTCGGAAAATAAGTCTGCGATTGACAAAGCAATGACACTCTTACATTGACCGGTGATAGTATTCGAATACAGAGAACATACCAACTTAATCAATAGTGACAATGAGTAAGAAGCTCATCTTACCCCGAAACACCCATGACAATAGCGGGATCATTAGTTCCATCGTTTACAATGCACCAATTATGGGACGAGGTCCGAAGAAGTTGCTCCTCTAAATGAAGCTGTTGGAGAATGGGAATTCGTTTTAATTTGATAAGGTTCATGAGTGGAAGCCCAATGCTTCTTGCTTGAGGAGTAGTCATTGAAACCATCCTATCCATCAAATACACCCAAAGAAAAGAACAAATCACCACAGAGAAATTGAAACTATACATTTTTCAACTGATTAAATTGTAAAAAAAATCATCAAAAAGCTTCCATCTTGGAATTCTGATGCAAATTGGGTAACAGCATGCAACTGGGTTTTGCTTATTTCTCCTCTGACCAAGTTATAAATATATATATATATATATATATATATATGTATATACACACATTTGCAGTATATTTCCGAAATAATTATCATAGAAACGAAAATCAAAATATGAACTTGTGTTTTCTTCTTTAGCCACACAATCTGCCAATCAAAAGCAGATCAGAACACAATCGGACTACGGAAAATAGGCGCATCAAATTTCAATTGGGAAGGAAAAACTAACATACAATTAATAATATGGAAATCAAAGGTCAAAGATCTTATCTTTACCGGGACGAAAACAGGGCAACGAGACCGGGGAGCTGCCTCCGGTGGCCGAGAGAGAGAGAGAGAGAGTTGTTGACTTCTTGTATCTTCTTGTATCGCTGCTGCTGAAAGTCGCAGAGAGTGGTCAATCGCGGGAATGAAAAAACCTGGGGCCGAAGAACTTCAGCCCAATTCTCAAGCTTAGCAAAAAAGTGGATAGTGGTCTATTTGCTTGTTGGTCCGACTGAAGGTTGGTGGCTCATTATACTGCGGTTCGATAGGTGTCCGTGTGGACACTTTTTCAACTTCATTGTAGTTGTCCATTATGCTCGAACACGATAATTAAGATTCTAAAAGACATTAGACATTAGTTAGGCAGCAGGTTGAAGTCTAGTGCTTAAGTAGGGTTTAGCCGGGAATTTAGGCAGAGTAGGTGGATTTAATTTAATTTATTGTATAACGTATAAATATGTGTCTACTCACTCGCTAAAAGAAACTATACTGGTATTGAGAATTTAGAAAAGTTAAAGTTTAAGCAATCAAGGCCCTGACATCATCACATACTAATGTAGCAAAAATAAGAAAACCCCAAAACTAAATTAAAAAATTAAAAAATTCATACTCAAAAATTGACATCATCTACAGATTAACCAAGATTCAATGAATCAACATATGTAAATGGGATCGTGCATCTAGAATTCAACACCATTCAACTTTAATCAACCCCCAACTTTAATCTCGGATGTAATTTTTGAGGAGAGTGTGATGCCGTGATGGCTTTGTAACAAACTATGTAACGGCTCTTATCAATGAATGAATCTACTACCGTTTCAAAAAAAAAAAAAACACCATTCAATTGCAATATGAAGAAAATTAAAAATTAAAATCTAAAAAGAACAAAATAATGAGCCCAGACGATGGGGCGCGAGAGTCTAGTCGACGACAATTGCAAGATATAGCGCAGGCAAAGTCAAAGTCGATACAAGCGAACGCAAGAGAGAGAAGGTATCTGTGCGAAGAGATAGTGAGAATAGAAATACAAAACGGCAATCAAAATAATGTGGGGTTTTTTTGGGTAGATTACCCAGAAAATCCTTTAACTTAATTTAAAAAATAAAATAAAATAATGGAACCCTAGCCCCTGAACCACCTACCCACTGCCTAGGCCACCTAGTCCACCTAAGCGACCGCCTAGCCACTACTCGATTTTCCTCTACATTTTTGTTTTAAATTCTAAAAACACATAAACATCCTATTAACATACAATTATGAAATATAACATGCACATGTATTAAATATAACGTACCAAATAGATATATTAAATATAACATACCAAATTGGTACGTTATATAAATTTAATCTGGGTACGTATTAGTATTTTGGTACATTATAAAATATTGCTTTTGGTACGTTATGCAATTCTTTATTTAGTACGTACCAAGTTATTAGTACGTTGTATTATCCGTATTTTGGTACGTACAAAACTTATGGTACGTTATGTGTAAGTTGTGTAACCCAAAAAAAGATAACTTTTCACATTAAAACATTGCACTAAAAAATATTTTGTCAACTCTTAATAATTAATTATTGGAATAAGGACTCATTTTAAATAAAAATAAAAATGTGAAAACTCTTAGTTCACGTTTCTGCTATAAGTAGTTGTTAAAAAATTCAAATTTATTTTCATTTGCATGAAATTAGGCAGTCTAGTCTACATCTCAATTTTAATTATAAACGAACTCCTGTTTTTTTTTTTTTTTTTTTATAATCTATATAAAATGTTGAGTTGGAAATTGGAAAAACTATATTTCATCTAATTAATCTTGAACCCCAATAGATATAATTGAGTCCTTAAATTGAGGAAGTGATGAGATTCCATAAAAAATAGCAATAAATTAATGAATATTATTGAGTGCATTTTTTTTACATAGAAATGGATTTAAAAGAATTTATAAAATACTTAAACTAAGAATATACCTGGAATATAAAGTTTAATTAAAAGTGCATTTTTTTTACATAGAAATGGATTTAAAAGAATTTATAAAATACTTAAACTAAGAATATACCTGGAATATAAAGTTTAATTAAAAGTAAAAACACTTTAATCAAAAATTGAAAAGTAACAGATGTTTAATTTAGAAAAATCTAAAATGAGGCATCTAATTCTAATTTATCCTTTTTTAAAATATTTTCATTTTTCAAGCGGTCTTAATAAGACCAAGTTTGCATATAACGTTAACGTCAGCGGCAGAGCCACTAAAAGACCATAGTGGTCCCCCGGCCCATCTTGATTACAGTATAAGAAATTTACCAATGTCCCTAAGCCTTCAATTGCTATGAGACACGAGGAAAATGAATTGTTCCTTGTGAAGAAGTTGAGTTGTGAGTTGAACCACGTTGTCTTCTTCTGATTCTAACAGTTTTGTTGTTTTATCTTTGTAGTTTGATGAATGGTGAGTTTGTAGATGGGAGTTTTAAAAGAGATTTTAATATTAATTCTAAATCGACCTAATCATCTATTATTTGCGGACTTCGTTTTTGCCCTCCTATGTAGCACATAATCTTTTTGTATGTTTTTTTATTATAAAAAAAATTAGTGATTGCTCGGTTGTATTGCCCAATTCTTTTTATTCTCTCTATTAAATTTAATAGGTATTTCAGTTTGTGAAGATTACTTCGATTCCTCATGTAACGAGTTCAAATATTATTTTTTTTCATACATATTTGAAAGACCCTCCCTCACATATAGAATTCTGACTCCGCCATTAGTTCACGTCCTATTTGTGTCCCGTATTTTATTAAAAATAAAACTATTAGTGATCAATACTTTACGTCGAAGGTGGTGAGGTTTAAGCACTAATTATGGCAAAGGCCTTAATTAGTTATGCAAACTATGTACTAACTTGTGGCTTGATTAAACTGAATTCTGTTACTACAACTGTGGAAATCATATATTGACTATGCTCACCACCCTATTTATTATCGTTGAATGAATTTAAATTTCAAGATCTGCGTAGTGGATGGACATAAATTTTAAAATTTAAACTTATCTATAATAATAAGTAGATTGGTGAGAGAATAATGCACTCGTTCTGTAATCTGGCCTTTACCATGAAGACAAGCTCTTGAATCATAGCTTGCTTTCAAAATCATGCCTCCACAAATTTATCATTCAGCAAACTTCACCGACTGCGAAAGTATTCTACCGACATTTGTGTACAGTTTGTACAAAATATTTACCTACTCTTGAATTGAATCATGGAGAAAAAACTTCAAAGGAATGAAAATTGGAGCGTGAAAGTGAGGTTAAGTAGGTTATTCATTCGGGAAATATTTTACCTACCCATGTAATATCATTGTCACTTGTATTTTTTGTAATCATAATATATATGTAACTTTATTCTGAAATTGCTTTTGCTAGAATGTTAAAATCATCAAGTGATGAAGATTGATTAGTTATTAGGATATGTTAGATATTTGATTTCTTTCATTAGATGAAAAGAAAAGAAATAAGCTGATAACGATTGGTAGGAGTATTTTTGAGTCCAAATGTTTTGCGTTGCCTAATCAAGAAAATTATACATAAGCTTTATATGACACTCGGTTAGACCAATGTGCATGTTTTCTCGTACTAAACCAACCAGTGCTAGGATGCCCATGAACCAAGTCCGAATGCATTTGTATTTTAGGTTGGACCAAAGAGGTGATCAAAACCCAAATGCAGTAGGCATTCTGGAAAGAATGATTCATGCATACTTTTAAGAGGGGTAAGGTTTATATTCTATCTGACCTATATAACTAATACTTCTTTTTTCATTACTAATAAAATCTTCCTCGCATAACAAGGTTTCTTAAAAAAAATTGCTTCTTTAAAATTAACACACGAGTAATTAATCAATTAAACAACTCCAATTACTACCAGTTGGAGGGTCATTGTCTACATAGTTTTAGGGTTGGAGGTTTATCTAGACTATAAAGGCAGCTGAAACTACCCATTCAGCTTCAACTGGAAGAGTATAAGATCCAGAAATCGAGTCCTAAACCTCAAAAGGTGAAGAATCGTTTAGGCTATGTTTGGATGAGGCTCGTGGCTCTACGGGCATGGCTAGTTTTGGTGGTATATTTTCTGCTTGCGTCATTGTCTTGGATGCTTTGCAGGATCTTTTGACATTGCTACTACCTTGGAGGCAGAACTTAAAGCTAGTATTCATATTGGCTTTGGAGAGGGGGCATTCTCTTTGGGTATAGTGTGATTCCTGTTTAGCAGTGCATTTTCTTTCTAATGGATCTTCTCAGGTGCCTTGTCGTTTATCGGTTGGTTGGGCAAATTGTTGTATCATTCTCTCTTCCATGCATGTTCGTTTTTCTCACATTTATCGTGAAGGAAATCAGGTGGCAAATTGTTTGGCAAACTATGGTGTTGATCATGTTGGGGTTGATTGGCGAGATTCTTGTCCGCCGTGTGCAGTCGCGACTTTTGTTCATAATCTTTCAGAGCTTCCAAATTTATGTTTCTCATACGAGTTGTCTTAATTGATTTTTGTTTCTAATAATTTTCTACTTCTTGTTAGGGTTTGGCTTCATGTACCCTCTAACTTATTGCATCTTTATTAATTTTTTAATTCTACAATATGTTCACAATAATGTCTTTTTTTCATGATAGCAATATTTGAATGGAAATGACATTACTGTTTTATTTCAAAAAAAAAAAAGGTTTGGGCGAGGTTTTTGCAAGTCATGGGTTTGAAAGCCAAACTATAAAGAAAATGGTCACAATATTTTGGGCATGAGGGTTAGGAAATGCATCATCTAAGTAATATAAAGGCATGTGAGAGGGATTAGCTAAACCAACCTTAAAAGGTGTCATGAGCTAATCCATCCTTAAATGCTTTTAACGCTCTATGGTGTGTTTTCTAATCCCGCCTATAAAACATTTGTGTGATCATTTTATTTATCGTTTATTTATCGTTTGGCTTCCAATCCCATGACTTGCAAAACCGTCCAAACATGGGCTTATGATCTTGTACAAATGCAACAAGTTTTACAAAAGGGAAATGCAAATTAAGGCAGCATATATGCCAGTAACCTTTTGAAAGCGCTTCTAACAATAAACCAAGCCGACAGAGATTTCATTCTTTACAAAATATGAGAGAACACTTTTCCGTCATTTATAATTAACTTGTCTTTCTCTCGAAAATTCTAAGGTGTTGCAGAGTATCGTATTTAGATTTTGATCACTGTATCATTGACCAAAGACTTAGACTTGGACGAAAAAAAGCACAAGTATCAGTTTTACGTTTTTGATTTTTACATTCAGTTTTTTCTGAAAGGATAAAACTGATCACGAACAGTTACACCCATTCTTATCATGAACGGATCTAACTGCTCTTTTTACGCCATTATAAATATGGCACTTAGATCAGAAACAAAGAAAACAATCATTCCAACGTTTTCACAGAGAAAACACAAATCAATTCGCCAAGAATCCAAGTTCGAGTGCAAGAACTTGGATTAGATAGTTGTATCTTGCAAGATAGGCGTCCGTTGAACTACTGCACGAGTGTAGGGGCGAATTTCTGTCTTAGGAGATTGCATCCGCAAGCCTCTATCATTGTTTTCAAGTCAGTGTTTTTATATACAATTTCGTTAATTGTTTTTATTTGATATTTTGTATTTGTAAAACGTTAATTCGAATTAAATTGTATAAGTTATTTTATATATTGTATATTTAACATTTGATTGGTTATAACACATTTGTGTACAGTTTGTACAAAATATTTACCTACTCTTGAATTGAATCATGGAGAAAAAACTTCAAATGAATGAAAATTGGAGCGTGAAAGTGAGGTTAAGTAGGTTATTCATTTGGGAAATATTTTACCTACCCTTGTAATATCATTGTCACTTGTATTTTTTTAATCATAATATATAAGTAACTTTATTCTGAAATTGCTTTTGCTAGAATGTTAAAATCATCAAGTGATGAGGATTGATTAGTTATTAGGATATGTTAGATATTTGATTTCTTTCATTATATGAAAAGAAAAGAAATAAGCTGATAACGATTGGTAAGAGTACTTTCGAGTCTAAAAGTTTCGCGTTGCCTAATCAAGAAAATTATACGTAAGCTTTATATTACACTCGGTTAGACCAATGTGCATGTTTTCTCGTACTAAACCAACCAGTGCTAGCATGCCCATGAACCAAGGCTGAGTGCATTTGTATTTTAGGTTGGACCAAAGAGATGATCAAAACCCAAATTCAATAGGCATTCTGGAAAGAATGATTCATGCATACTTTTAAGAGGGGTAAGGTTTACATCCTATCTGACTAGGTATAACTAATACTTCTTTTTTTTTGTTACTAATAAAATCTCCCTCGTATAACTGAGGTTTCTTAAAAATAAATTGCTTCTTTAAAATTAACACACGAGTAATTAATCAATTAAACAACTCCAGTTACGACCCGTTGGAGGGTCATTGTCTACATAGTTTTAGGGTTGGAGGTTTATCTAGACTAAAGGCAGCTGAAACTACCCATTCAGCTTCAATTGGAAGAGTATAAGATCCATAAATCGAGTCCTAAACCTCAAAAGGCGAAGAATCGTTTAGGCTATGTTTGGATGAGGCTCGTGGCTCTACGGGCATGGCTAGTTTGGATGAGGCTCGTGGCTCTTCGTGCTTGCATCATTGTCTTGGATGCTTTGCAGGATCTTTTGACATTGTTACTGCCTTGGAGAAGGCAGAACTTAAAGCTAGTATTTATGTTGTTTATATGGCTTTGGAGAGGGGGCATTCTCTTTGGGTTGAGTGTGATTCTTGTTTAGCAGTGCATTTTCTTTCTAATGGATCTTCTCAGGTGCCTTGCCGTTTATCGGTTGGTTGGGCAAATTGTTGTATCATTCTCTCTTCCATGCATGTTTGTTTTTATCACATTTATCGTGAAGGAAATCAGGTGGCAAATTGTTTGGCAAACTATGGTGTTGATCATGTTGGGGTTGATTGGCGAGATTCTTGTCCGACGTGTGCAGTCACGACTTTTGTTCATAATCTTTCGGAGCTTCCAAATATATGTTTCTCCTAGTAGTTGTCTTAATTGATTTTTGTTTCTAATGATTTTCTACTTCTTGTTAGGGTTTGGCTTCATGTACCCTCTAACTTATTGCATCTTTATTTATTTTTTAATTCTTCAATATGTTCACAATAATGTCTTTTTTTTCATGATCGCAATATTTGAATGGAAATGACATTACTGTTTTATTTCAAAAAAAAAAAAAAAAAAAAAAGTTTGGGCGAGGTTTTTGCAAGTCATGGGTTTGAAAGCCAAACTATGAAGAAAATGGTCACAATATTTTGGGCATGAGGGTTAGGAAATGCATCATCTAAGTAATATAAAGGCATGTGAGAGGGATTAGCTAAACCAACCTTAAAAGGTGTCATTAGCTAATCCATCCTTAAATGCTTTTAACGCTCTATGTTGTGTTTTCTAATCCCGCCTATCAAACATTTTGTGTGATCATTTTATTTATCGTTTGGCTTCCAATCCCATGACTTGCAAAACCGTCCAAACATGGCCTTATGATCTTGTACAAATGCAACAAGTTTTACAAAAGGGAAATGCAAATTAAGGCAGCATATATGCCATTAACCTTTTGACAGCGCTTCTAACAATAAACCAAGCCGACAGAGATTTCATTCTTTACAAAATATGAGAGAACACTTTTCCGTCATTTATAATTAACTTATCTTTCTCTCGAAAATTCTAAGGTGTTGAAGAGTATCGTCTTTAGATTTTGATCACTGTATCATTGACCAAAGATTTAACAGTCAAAATGCTCAAAGTATATACAAAACCCCCTCTCCTCCGTGTTTATAGTTTCAGCAAGTTTGAATCATTAGCAAATTATCAGTAACACTGGTAAAGCTGCAGACCAACTTACCATCTCAAACTGGTACATAAGAAACTATCATGAATCATACAGTTAAACTAACTAAGCATATTTGCAAGCACATGATGCCAAATATAAGAAAAAGAGAAATATTCATCACTAGTGAAAATATGTAGAAATCAGTTTAATTGGATTGTATTAAGAAAATAAATGACTTTCTTCTAGGAGCCTAGGAGGGACATTGAAGTTCTTGGAAACTATATCATAATTAAAGCTCTAGCCTTCCCCAAAGAATCAGTTAAATTAAACACGGATGATGATGATGATGATGGTTGACGTCGACGAGGAGGATGATGAGGAGGTTCGAATTGAATTGATACCGTATGTGTTGAGTGTTACTCAATTAGTCTACTACAACCAGAGTCTGATAGGGTTGAGGAGAGATGGCGGCTTCCATGACAAGGTCTGGGCAAATTTCCCCGTCATTGTCCAGGAAGGACTTGATTAACTTGTTGGAAAAGTCATTCAACACCGTCACCCCATACTCTTGTTGTGTAGCACAGAATGGCGGCATAAGGTTATGTTTCAGATTCCAAACCACCAAGTGTGGCACCACTTTGACGTACCCTTTCTCTTTGTACTTGCTCCGGATTACCTCGTAATCACTCTCCTAGCGCCAGAAGCCGCCCTTATCAAAGCCAAAGTCGTAGTCTCCGGTGATCACAAACACCCTCTTGATCATCTGCTCCGTCTTCAAATTCTTGTTCACAGCCACTTCCAGAATAAAATCAAACACCTTTCTGAAATCAACACGGCAGTCCTCGCAGTCCATCCTCCTCAAAAAGGCGTACCTGGACTTGAGATCGTCAAGTCCTTGTGTCGAATGCAACTTCGGGTTTGGACTGAAATTGATCACCTTTCCTTTCCAGGCATGCTCTTCGTTCAGTTCAGACAGCAACAGCCCCAAACCCATCGAAACATCCTGATCAAGTCTATACATGCAATTGGAGATGTTACACACAACCAATGAGTTGTTCAGTATCTTCATCTTCTTCTTCTCGCCTTGCACATTCTTCATGCTCTCCACCATTGCCTTCCACTGAAGCTGAGCCACTCGCCCAACCTCCCCGTCATCCACATATTCTATGATCTGGTGCGGAAGCAGAGCACCGGCGTCAATCTTTGACTGGCCGGATTTCACCTCCTCGAAATACTTGCTAGCGAAACAAGGCTCTTCGTCGAACTCCATATCATAACCCCACTTGGAATCATCTGAAACGTCAGAAGCCTTCCTTAACGGCACCAGAACCTCCTTCCTCAGCCGTTCCTTAAGGTTCTGGTATTCGGTGTACAATTCTCGCGAGTAAACCTCCTTTGCGACGCTCTCGCAGAGGAAAGTGGCGCGGTCTTCACAGAAAGTCGCAGCCTGAGTGATCTCCAACCGGTCACCATCACGGCGGGCCATTCCCTCCTTCAGAATTCGAATGTCAAAAGAGCCGAAATCCGGTCGTGTAAAAACCGGTAATCCGGGTCGCTCCGGTACCTCTCAAGAGCTACCTTGTCATCCACTGCGAACATTCTCTCTTCAATGTCCCGGTCATCATCATCATAATTCCTGACGTCCTGGCGGGAAAGTATCCGGTAGAGAACTCGAACAAGGTCTCCCATGCCGCCGAAGGAGCCGGCAATGGGAACCAGGTTGGAGGCAAGGGTCTTGGGGTGGTTGTGGTGGAGCCAATACGCCGCCGCGTCAAACCCCAGTTCGTCGTGTTTGGCCGTGCCATTGGACTTGTCGAGGAGGTTGCACATGAGCTTGAGGGTGGTTAGGGGATTGTGGGACCAAGCCAAGGGTAGCAGTTGCTTCAGATATTCATGGTTGGCGGGGGTACTGTCGTTGTGTTGCACGTTGTAAAAGAGATCGAGGCAGGGGTTTCCGTAAGAAAAAGACGAGGAGAAGGGTGGTTTGAGGTGCTGATCTGGAAGAAGAGGAGCCGCCGGCAGCGGAGGAGGAGGAGCCGCCTGCAGCGGAGGAGGAGCAGCCAGTGCCATTCTTGAGAACTGTGAAGAGATATTGACATGGTTTCGGCATGCCTTAAGAAGAGAGACTACTCGGATTGGAACTGGTTTGATGGCATCAAAACTTAAATTTTTTTTAAAACCCTAAACTTCGAAAAAAAGAGGAGAAGATGGGCTTTTTCTTATATGAACAACAATTTTTGTCTTATATGTATTTATTCTATTAGATGATTAGATCCCCTTGTTTGGTGAGAGAATTTTTGAAGGAAGTTGTAATATTTGTACAAACAAAATATTAGACAATAAACATTTGAGAGGGGGTATATGTTCCAACTTCCATTGGCAATTTGGCATGCAATCTCCGTCCATGCATATGAGTGTCTTACGTACGGTAATGTTCCCGTTATAAAGTAAATTTTTTCGTTGTGCTCACCACTCCTAGCACAATAGAAATAAAGGAAAATTTTTAAAATGTCATATGAATTTGTACCTATTTTTTAATTTGGCATACAAACTAAAATTTTAAGCAATTTGTTATACCAACTTTCCGAAATCATCAATTTGTCATCTCAAATTTTATATGGGTTATGTAATATGAGAAACGAGTTGAGGTTTGGTGCCATAAATGGAGTTGTAGATGCATATACACTGCTTGAACACAACAATCCGCATGAATACTCTCGAACACAAAATTTTAGGGTTTTACTAAAGAAAAGTAAAGAACTTGTAAGGGTTTTAAATGACATAAATAACCTTGAACACATGAAAACTTTACGGAGTTTGGGTAAGATGACAAATTGATGATTTCAGAAAGTTGGTATAACAAATTGCTTAAAATTTTAATTTGTATGACAAATTGAAAAAAAAATGTACAGATTCATATGACATTTCAAAGATTTTCCCTATAAATAAATAAAGAACATTTCAAATCTCACAAAATAAATAAGATAAATAAAATAAAATGTCAAGCACATGCAATAGAGTGGAGCTCAAGTACATAAAAGTTCGATAAAAATAAGGAAAAGGAACAGTCCAATTTGTATGAATTTAGATGAGTTTAGAGATTTTAATCATGTATTGGAGCTTAATGAAGAGTTCCATTTTTGAAAGAGTCTCTTTAACGTTTTTCTTTTTTTGAAAAAAATTTGTAAACCGAATGATGTGGTTGTAGATAATTGAATTATTAATTAAGTGTCGCTTGTTTCTTATTGGTCATCATTGATTTGCAAATTTGGTTCAAAAATTTGATAACTCTAGCATTATTCAAATAATAATAATAACAACAACCATAATAATAAAGAAGACAAAATATCAAACCAAAGACATTGCAGATCCAAGTGCGCATAGAAATACCAGATAAGTAATCAGTATTAATGAAGAAAAAGGTTGCTCTAAACATATTACAAATTTCTAGCAAGGTTTACTAAGTTTAATCTCTAGTGGTGCCGGCCTCTCAATGCAATAGTTTAGGGTCAGTTCTTCAATCTAGTACAACCAGAGTTTGATACTCTTTGGCGGAGAGGGCTGCTTCCATGACATGATCGGGGCCAATATCACCGTTATTCTCCAAGAAGGAGTTGACCAAATTGTTGTTGATGAAGCCGCTCAACATTTTCACCCCTGGCTGTGTGCAAGGCACCGCCAGTGTGGACTTTTCTTGGTCCAGATTCCAAACCACCAAGTCTGGCACCACATACCCCTTCTCTTTGAACTTGCTTTGTATTGCCTCATAAGCAATCTCCCAGTTATTCGCCGAAATCCCGTCAAGGTCATGATAGATGCTGAACACAAATATCTTCTTAATCATTTGCTCAGGCTTTAAATTCGCATTCACAGCCACTTCCAGAATCAAATCAAACACCTTTCGGAAATCAACCTGACGATGCCACTCTTGGCCGTCCATCCTTTTCATAAATGTGCATTTGGACCAAAGATCGTCGCCTTGTACCACAAGCAACTGAGGGTTTCGATTGAAAGTGATCACCTTTCCATTCCATGGCTCCTCGCTCAGTTCAGACACCAAAAGCCCCAACCCCACGGATACATCCATGGGGACCCTCATCATGCTCCCGGAGACGTCACACACAGCCAAACAGCTTTTAAACTTGCCTTGCTTCAAGTAGACATCCTCCACCATTGCCTTCCACTGAAGCTCAGCCGCTTGGCGGAGCTCATCGCTGTCACAAACATGTTCTACGATCTCATGCGGAAGCAGGGCCGCGGCCCTAATCTTGGACTTGCCATCGGCCTTCACCTCCTCCAAATACTTCTGAACCGGAGAAGGATCTCCGCAGGACCAGTACGGATAATGATAACCGTACCGGTTGGTGTTAGATGTATAGCAAGGAATCTCCAAGGGGTCCCTCAAGGGCACCAAAACCTCCTCCATCAGCAGCTCTCGGGCTCTGTCCGCGTGTTCTGCCTCCTCCTCCTCAAAACCCTGGAATGAAATCCGCGGGAAAATCTTCTTTGCAATGCTTTCGGAAAGCATAGTGGTGCAATCAAGCAAGGAGTCCACGGCGGGACACCAGCTCCCCGCCCGAGTTAACTCCACGCAGTACTCATCAACGTTAACATCATCCGGTTTCAACTGAGATTTTCTAACCAATTTTGATTTGAGCTGCTTGAAATTTTGAATGTCGGACTTGAGGCAGTCCGCGAAAAGATCAGATACCCGGTCGTGTAAGAAGCGAAAATTGGGGTCGCGCTCGTACCTCTCGAGAGCCTTTTTGGCCATGGCAATGATCTTCTCTGTATCCTCGATGCGTTCCGTCAGCTTGTATTCATTATATGGATCAATAACCTCCATGACTTGGCCCTCAAGACTCTGGTACAGAATGCCGAGCACTGCTTCAAAAGACGAGAACTCGCCGGCAATGGCGGCAAGGTTGGAGGCTGATAGAATCGAGAGAGATTCAGAGAGAAAGAGAATTGTAGAGAGAGTAAATATAATTGTGATTTCTTATTTTTCTCAACCAATAGCTTACACAGTAAGACTTATATACATTCAAGATAAAAGATACCAAATGACAGCTGTTTACAGTTAAGAAAGCTAGCAGAAAATAAACCAAAGAGATATCAACTAGGTATTACAATACTACCCTTAATATCCCCCCTCAAACGAAACTGAGGTGCTCGAAGGGAGAGTTTGTCTTGGAGAAGATGAAATCGAGCCTTTGATAGAGATTTTGTACAAATATCAACAATCTGGTCTTGTGTGCAAATGAAGTGAACTGAGATGGCTTTGGACAAAACCTTTTCCCGAATGTAGTGGTAATCGATCTCCACATGCTTTGTCCGTGCATGAAAAATGGGATTCTTAGCTAGAGAGATAGCAGATATGTTATCACACCAAAGTTGTGGAGAGCAAGGTAGTTGGAGACCAATATCAACCAGTAACTTGCAGATCCATGTAATTTCAGCTGTAGTATTTGCCAAGGATCGGTATTCAGCTTCAGTGGAAGATCGAGCCACTGTTGGTTGTTTCTTAGCACTCCAACTGATGAGGGAGTTGCCCAGAAAGATGCAAAAACCACCGGTAGATCTCCTATCAATATGGCACCCTGCCCAGTCTGCATCTAAGAATGCACTAAGACTGAGAGAGTTGGCAATTTTGGGAAACCAGAGACCAAGTTCCAAAGTGCCTTTAAGGTACCTGAGAATCCGTTTCACAGCTTGAAGATGGGATTCTCTTGGTTGATGCATGAACTGACATACTAAGTTGACTGCAAAAGAGAGATCCGGTCTTGACCAGGTAAGATACTGGAGCCCTCCAACTAATGATCGATACTCAATAGGATATAATAACAATGGAGATTCATGATCCAGAGAGGAAGTACTAAGTGGAGTAGTACAGGGTTTTGCACCAAGCATGTTTGACTTTTGAAGTAAGTCAAGGATGTATTTGGTTTGGGAAATAAAAATTCCTGAAGCAGAGCGTTTTACTTCAATACCAAGGAAGTAGTGGAGAGGTCCCAAGTCTTTGATAGGAAAGAGAGTCTTCAATTTAGAGATAGTATCTGTGCAAGCCTGAGAATCGGGACCAGTGACAAGTATATCATCAACATAGACTATAATGAAGACTGGTGTTGGATCCATTTTGACAAAGAGAGAATGGTCATTTTGAGAACCAGTGAATCCTAGAGAGGAGAGAGCAGTGTGTAACTTGTCATACCAAGCTCTAGGAGCCTGTTTCAGCCCATACAGATACTTATGCAGTTGACACACATAGTTAGATTGAGTAGAGTCTGCAAATCCTGGAGGTTGAGCCATAAAAACAGATTCTGATAAGTTGCCATGCAAGAAAGCATTACTCACATCTAATTGATGGAAAAACCAGTTGAACTAAGCTGCCAATGTAAGAAGCAATCGAATAATAACAAGTTTAGCTACTGGACTGAATGTCTCAGTGTAGTCTAAGCCTTGTTGCTGGTGAAAACCTTTAGCAACAAGTCGAGCTTTATACCTGTCAACTGTACCATCTGGTTTTCTCTTTATCCGGAAGACCCATTTGCATCCCACCAGATTGTGGGAAGGGTGAGGTGGAACAAGAGACCAAGTACCAGTGTTAAGCAATGCATTAAACTCTTCCTGCATTGCTGTTCTCCAATGAGGGTGTTTAGAGGCTTGAAGATAAGTAGAAGGAACATAATCGGGAATGATGTGAGTAGGGAGTGGATGTTTTGTGGCAGTAAAGGCTCTTGGTTTAACAATTCCAGATTTAGACCTGGTTTGCATAAGATTATTATTAATAGGTAGATGGGAATGTGGATGTGAAGATGTGGTTGCAGGGGATGTGCAGGTAGGGAATGTTGGGAGAGATGGAGAAGATATAGGTACTGAAGTAGTGGTAGGGGAATTGTGTTGTGAGGGTGTGGGGATGTTGGGAAAGGTTAAAGATGTAGGAATTGGGTTGGAATTGAAATTTGGGGACTGGGATAAAACTAGAGAGTCGGGAATATGGTGAAAAGGAAATTGGGTCTCATGGAAGATAACATGTCTGGATATGTAGACTCTCCTAGTGACAATATCCATACACTTGTAGCCTTTGTGTTGTAGACTATATCCCAGAAAAACACATGGTTGACTCTTAGGATCCAGTTTGGAATGAGTATATGGCTTGAGCCAAGGAAAACACTTGCAGCCAAAAATCTGGAGAGAGGTGTAGTCTGGTTGTTTGTGAAAGAGAGACTCCCAAGGGGAACACTTAGAGGCAATAGGAAGCCTGTTAATGAGGTATATGGCAGTGGCAAAAGCATCGACCCAAAACTCATGTGGAACTTTTGAAGATGCAAGGAGAGTCCTTGCTGTTTCAACTAAATGCTTGCTTTCAGCACATCCATTCTGTTCTGGAGTATGGGGGCAACTGAGTTGATGAGAGATACCATGGTCCCTTAGGAAACTAGAGAATGAGTTGCTAAGAAACTCTCCACCAGAATCAGATCTCAATGTAACAATCTTAGTACATAATAAGTTCTCAACCATAGACTTGAAGTGAATGAAAGTAGAGAAAGCCTCAGATTTGTATTTAAGTGGAAAGAACCAACAATACTTGGTGAAATCATCAACAAATATGATATAAAATCTGAAACCGTGGACAGAAACAGTGGGTGAAGGTCCCCATATATCTGTATGTAAGAGCTCTAAGGGCTTAGTTGTAGAACAAGACACTACAGAGAAAGGCAATTTTGAACATTTACCTATAGCACAACTAGAGCATAGATATTTATTTCTATCACCAGAAATTGAGATACAAGAATGAGATGCAACTTTATTAAGTATTTTGAGAGAGGGATGACCAAGTCTTTGATGCCATATATCCTGAGATGCTGTTGAAGCTGCTGCAAAAGCATGTTGTTGACCAGATAGGATATGTGTAGTATGAAACGGATAAAAGCCATCTTGAACAGAGCCTTTAAAAAGCACTTTCTCCGAAGAAAGATCCTTCACAAGAAAGTGAGAAGGATATAGATGTACGGAGCATTGATTATCAAGAATAAATTTGTTTGCAGATAGCAGATCTTGTTTTAATGCAGGACATGTAACATATGTTTAAGATCAAAACAATGAGTAGTAGTAGGTACAGTAGAGGAACCAAGATGAAGAATAGGCAAACCTTTGCCATCTCCAATGTAAACTTGCTCAGGGCCAGTATATGATTCAGGATTTGTCAGCTTGGCATGAGAATTTGTCATGTGTGAGGATGCGCCAGAGTCAAGCAGCCAAGTGTGTTGAGGAGTAGAAGCAGTAGCACAGTAGGCAGATTGAGAGTTGCCAAAGTTAGGATTCAGACGCTGAGGACACTCAATAGCTTCATGATCAAATTGCTTGCAAATTTGACAAGTGGTTCTTCTGCCAGAGTTGTTGAATCAAGATCCACGATTGTTGTGATACCTCTGATTATTGAAGCGATTTGAATTGTTTCTCGGATTGTGATTTCTGAAATTTCCTCGATTTGAAGAGTTTCTAGGGTTGGAGAAATTGCGATCAAAACCACGCCCTTGAAAAAAATTGGAATTGGAGAAGGTTTGAACATTGTAGGCCTGAGGAAGTGGAGGATCAGAAGGTAGAGACAAGATTCCAGTAGAGGTGTGGAATGCCTGAATTTGTGCAGGCGTAGTCTTCTTGCGATTTTCGATCTGGATTTCCTTACTCAGCAAGAGACCATGGAGCTCATCAATGGTAGTAGATCCAATGCGAAACTGAATTGCATCAACAAATGAGTCAAATTCCGGTGGAAGACCGTGAAGTGTCACAGAAATCAGTTTGATTTCATCGATTGGAGCACCGGTACTGGCCAAAGCATCAGCAATTTCTTCAATTCGTTGAAGATATGAAGCAGCAGATGAATCACCTTTAGTGATAGAACGAAGTCTGGATCGGAGTTCATGAATACGAGACTGCGAAGCCGTCGCAAGTCTCGATTCAAGTTTGCACTAGAGTTCGCGAGAAGAATTCACACCGACAGTGTAAGGAATCACTGAATCAGAGAGGGTGGAATTTATCCAGATGAGGATATTCTGATCAGTTTCATACCAGGTGATGAATGCTGGATTTGGAGAAGAATTTCCAGACGAATCAGAGAGAAACTGCGGCGGAGCAACTTGAGAGCCATCGATGATTCCGGTGAGATTGTATCTCCTGAAGATCGAAGCAAAAAGAGCACTCCAGGTGAGGTAATTTGTAATGGTGAGTTTGATCGGCACCATAGAACCAATGTTCTGAATTGTGATCGAGGAAGTTGAAGATTTTGAAGCATTAGGGCATAGAGATGAGTTGGGAGAGGCGACATCAGCAGAAGAAGATAAGTGCACTGCCATTGCTGACGATGAGAGTTAGGGTTTGGAGCTCAGAGGCGGTGCAGAAGCGGTTAGGATCGGGAGTCGTTAGACAGAAGGCGATGAAACCATGATAGAATCTAGAGAGAGATTCAGAGAGAAAGAGAATTGTAGAGAAAGTAAATATAATTGTGATTTCTTATTTTTCTCAACCAATAGCTTACACAGTAAGACTTATATACATTCAAGATAAAAGATACCAAATGACAGCTGTTTACAGTTAAGAAAGCTAGTCGAAAATAAACCAAAGAGATATAAACTAGGTATTACAATACTACCCTTAATAGAGGCTAGGGTTTTGGGGTGGTTCTCGTGGAGCCAAGACATCGCCACGTAGAAGGATTCTCTGTTGCATTTTCCGGTGCCGGTGTACCTGTCTATAAGGTTGCATACGAGCTTGAGCATGGTTAGTGGATTGTGGGACCATGCCATCGGGAGCAGTTGCTTGAGGTAGTTGCGGTTGGCCTCCTGCTGGAGCGCTGTGTCGGGTTCGACGACGCGGAAGAAGATATCGAGGCAGGGGTTCCCGAAGAAGGTGAGAAAGGTGGGGGAGGGGCGGCTGAGCTCTGAAAGCGGAGGAAGAGCAAAAGCAAAGGGATTTTGAATTGTAGGCGCCGGAGGAGTTGGAGGAGGATGAAGAGGAGCCATTCTTCCGGCTGGTGAAGCATTGCGGTGGCCGACATTACGGTGGTTTCCGCATACTTTGAGAGCTGAGATGAGTCGGACTTGCGCCACCGATTTGATCATCGGAACCCAATCGAATTAGTGCGGACTGTGCCTTTTTTCGATGGGCTTATCGGAGAAGGACTTGATATTGACAATTGACACTCTTGCTCCAATATATAAAGCTAAAGTGATGTGATATCCACGTACTTTTTTTTACTTCTCACATATATTTTTAATTTTCGGCCGTCGAAATATTTTTAATTTTCGGCCGTTGAATCAGATGAATTGAAGAATATCAATGAACATAAATTACCAAAAAATGTATGAGAAGTAAAAAGATGTGTAGATAGCACATCCCATAGCTAAAACGTGGGGGTTATAAATTTAAAAGTTATTAAGTTAGATTTGGAGACAAATGCATACTTATATAGGAGTTCTACTACTTCTAACGTATGGTAGCTAGATTGAGTCCAATTTAAAGTCAAATCCAACTTTTTTTATGTGTATTGAATAATATGGTCTTTATCTTTCAATTTCTTTTTAAAATCTTTTGTTTTGTAATTGTTATTTTTATAAAAATCAGAAATTGACAATTTAATATATTTATACCCACTAAAGCTCAACAGAAATGTACTTTTCATTATGTAAGAGAGAGCAATGTTCATCAACAGTGAAATGGCGAAAATACCCTCGGTTATCTGAAAATGGTTTTAGCGATTCTAGAAGTACTTCTAAACATGAGTTTCTTACTATCATTTCCTCGCACATGTATGTGGAAACACGTACTTGTGATAGGAGGGCACATGTATGGATCAGGTAGAAGGTCTGAACCATTATTCGTGCTGGTTGGTTCAGGCTTTGCTTGAGGAGGAGGGTGTGGTGGTATTAACGGCGGCATCATAAATGGCGGCATGAAAGAAGGAAGAGCGGCAGCCACAACCGGCGTAGGATGAATGCGCGTTCCCATTCCGATTCCCATATGAGCCAGGAGGAGTGACATTTGATGAAGATTGAGGGATTGGGCCGGATATTAAATGGATTTGGGCTGGGTCTCGAATTTGGGCCTGGTACGAGCTGGAACAGGTTCTTTTCAACTGCAACTTTCTTGGCCGTGAGTAAATGAAATTTAATATGCTAACAATTTTCCACCCAGGCTATTGCTATTGCAAGCTGTTTCATGCGTGAAGGTTCCATACTTGTTGTTTGCCCTGCCATTCTGCGTTACTCTTGGGCAGAAGAACTAGAGCGGTGGCTTCCGTTTTGCTTGCCAGCTGACATCCACCTAGGTACATACTTTAGCTGTTCTCAATTTACTTTTGTTTAATTTATGTGTATATATTATAGATTTACTTCTAGAACATGAATGGATTCTCACATGGTCTTGTGACTCCAGTATTAGTATTTGGTCATGAAAACAATCCTGCCAATTTAAAGAGATGGCCCAGAGTTGTGGTTATTTTTTACACAATGCTCCACCGGTTGCATAAGAGCATGCTTGAATGAGAATGGGTTCTCTTAGTTGTTGATGAATCCCACCACGTACAATGTACCAAGAAATCATCAAAACCTAGAGAGGTAAAGCCTGTTTCCCATCCCCTCCTATTTGAACCAAGAAGATCCACAAAGTGACCACATCCATACGTTTCACTTAAGTTTATAAATACGTGTATGAACCGTTTGAGAATGGATCTTCTGGACCTTTAATGGATGTGGTCACTTTGTGGTCCAATAATTAAGTGAAACGTATTTATAAACTTAGCCTTTTAAACTTTTTTAACACGTGTCAATTTATAATTGGGAAGACAGAGAGGGCACACTCATTTTAAGTGGAGAAGATCATATCTCTCCAAACAGTTTTCTCTCCCCTCTCTTCCCTCTCCTCGCGAATCTCTCCTCTCTCTCCCAGCTGTTCTCTCTCTCTCTCTCTCTTGCATCCGAACTGTTTTCTCTCCCCTCTCCTCTCTCTCCCCTCTCACGGGCCAGTCACACGCAGAGAGAACGCAATGCGCTACCTCCTCAACTTTCCAGCTTCTATATATATATATATGTGTGTGTGTGTGTGTGTGTGTGTGTGTGTGTGTGTGTGTGTGTGTGTGATAGTGAGAGCGAAGTGAAATATAGGCTACAGAGGAGAGAGAGAGAGAGAGCGCTATAGAGAGAAGGAAGGAGAGAGCTACGTCGAGAAAGCTTCACGTCTGGTAACCTCTCTTTTTACCTTCTCTGTTACTTCTTTTTACTTCTCTGTTGCTTCCTCTGTTCCTTACTCTGTGTATGTAGTCTCTGTTAATTCATTTCTAGAAACGTTCGACGCTCTCTGTAATATATATACTTATAGATCGATGGATCGATGGATGGACTTAGATACTTTCATGTAATTGCATGCATTTTACCTTCTATGTTCCTTCTTTTTCATTCCTCTGTGTATGTAGTCTCTGTTAATTCATTCCTCTGTGTATGTAGTCTCGGATCACATGGGCAAGATCCGAAAGCTCATGCATAGTGTTCTGGCCGAATGGAAACAGATGCAAACTTGGTATCGTGCCTACCAAATCAAGAAAACGCCTAATTCCCCTGTAGCAGTGAAACGCAAAGAGGCCAAGGTGATGGAGGACACTGCTCAAAGTTTCAACCATGAGAATCCCCTCTATGCAGAGACAGAAGAGGATGTCAGGGCTGCAAAAATTCTGAAGGAGGCTGGTCTCTGGAAAGGAAACGCAGTAAGCTTTTGGATTTGGTGTTCCAGCTGAAAAGAACTTGAAGGCTTTCTTGACCGTTTTCTTCTCTGGACCAGCCTCCTTCAGAATTTTTGCAGCCCTGACATCCTCTTCTGTCTCTGCATAGAGGGGATTCTCATGGTTGAAACTTTGAGCAGTGTCCTCCATCACCTTGGCCTCTTTGTGCTTCACTGCTACAGGGGAATTAGGCGTTTTCTTGATTTGGTAGGCACGATACCAAGTTTGCATCTGTTTCCATTCGGCCAGAACACCATGCATGAGCTTTCGGATCTTGCCCATGTGATCCGAGACTACATACACAGAGGAATGAATTAACAGAGACTACATACACAAAGACTACATACACAGAGGAATGAAAAAAAAGGAACAGAGAAGGTAAAATGCATGCAATTACATGAAAGTATCTAAGTCCATCCATCGATCCATCGATCTATAAGTATATATATTACAGAGAGCGTCGAACGTTTCTAGAAATGAATTAACAGAGACTACATACACAGAGTAAGGAACAGAGGAAGCAACAGAGAAGTAAAAAGAAGTAACAGAGAAGGTAAAAAGAGAGGTTACCAGACGTGAAGCTTTCTCGACGTAGCTCTCTCCTTCCTTCTCTCTATAGCGCTCTCTCTCTCTCCTCTGTAGCCTATATTTCACTTCGCTCTCACTATCACACATATATATATATATAGAAGCTGGAAAGTTGAGGAGGTAGCACATTGCGTTCTCCCTGCGTGTGACTGGCCCGTGAGAGGGGAGAGAGAGGAGAGGGGAGAGAAAACAGTTCGGATGCAAGAGAGAGAGAATAGCTGGGAGAGAGAGGAGAGATTCGCGAGGAGAGGGAAGAGTGGGGAGAGAAAACTGTTTGGAGAGATATGATCTTCTCCACTTAAAATGAGTGTGCCCTCATGTTACTATATAGATGAGACTACCCCTAACATATACCAAACTTGTGCATAGGAGTGGGCACGAATGCGGTTCGGCCCGATTCTACCTTCAATTTCATTTAAATTTAACATTAAAATTGTACGTTTCAGTTCACGACGGTTTCGGTTTGATTCATACATGTTTACGGCTCCAAATACTAAATCATTTTAATCTTGCAATTTAGAGTACACAAAAAAGTCAAAGGATTTTTATAATAAAAGATAGTAATTAAATCACACAATGAATAACATGCGTGACCAATCATAAAAGAATGATGAACTACAATAGAAGAAGATTTACAAGTTAAATGGCTACCAAAACTTTACAAAGCTAATAAATGTTATCATGTCAATAACATTAATGTGTTAAGAATAGCATTACTTATAATTAATTCACAAAACACAAACACATAATTAACAAATTTAGCTTACCATACCCATTTTGGTTTACCAATTTAACATTCTAGAAACGAAAGACTAAAAGCAATCTTGTTGAGAAGCATGATCAAACCGTCGAAATTCACAAAAATTTCAAAATCCAATTAATTATTTATATTCACGGTTCGGTTCGATTCTGAGCGGTTCCACTAACATGAAAACCAGAAACAAAACCTGTATGAACGGTTCAGTCCGATTCTTGAACAAAAATTTTCGTGGTTCAATTCAATTTCACGATTTTTATGCCAATCTCTACTTGTGTATATCAGGGCAGCACCCGGCTGGGCATGAGCTACGTCTAAGTTTTTGTTACAAAAAAAGTTCAATATTTTAGAAAAGGTTGAGAGAGAGACCTTTTGCAATTGTTCAGTTTTTAGGATACCCCACATGTCACTTAGAAATTTTTTAGTTTGCCGAAAATCCAACCCGGTACATCAAGTCTCATAGTATAAGTTGTCAAATTTTTTTTTTTTCAAGCATCTAACTACTCCTATTATAACATTTGATGTACCAGACCGTGTTCTCATCAAATCGAAAAGTAAAGAAAATAATATATATGTTAATGTTTGGCACTTTTAGGATCACATTATGAAGGGGTCGGAACCTTCTGTATTGAGGGTCTATATAAAAGGTGAGAAGTTGATCATTGAGGGTCTACGTGAAGGGGGTCGAAACCTCCTGTTTTGGCCGATCGTTAACTTTAGTCTTGTACTGGCCGACTGCTAATTTTAAAGCCAGTAAAAAAAACGGTAGGGTTTTAGAGCAGGATGAGTCTCTCCGAGTCACTGACTCACTGACTCACTGATCGTTTAGTTTCTCCTCTCCGGCACAATTCAATCAAACCAAGGAAAAAATACATAAAAATCAAACCAAAAAGTTTGACTCTTTTATACATGTACAAATATTGCTGTATATTTCCAGTGGAAATGCTTGTATCGTATACAGCCGGCCGACGACAAGTACAAGGCAACTAAAACTACCTAAATCTGCAGCTTCAACTTGAACAGTCTGAAGTCCAGAAATTGAGTCCTTGACATCAAAATGTTCTCAAAAAATCAAAATATTCGCTATTCGAAGAAAAAATACATGAATTCTACTCCTAACAGATGGCTCTCTACCGTTGGAACCTTGTTGCTACTGGAGGGCTTGTCCAAGTCTTCGCCTGTAGTTGTAGCATCCAAGAGATTTTCCAATGAGTAGGCGCTCCCGGGAACCTTGACGAAAAGCTCATCCTCAATTGCATCCTCTTGCATAATCTCTATATGTTCCGGGCCCTAATAAAATCAGTTAACATGACATCAAAATTGCAAATTCAATCTAAATGAACTTTAATGTAGTGCAGGCACAGGGAAATGAACAGTTGCGTCCTTATTACTAGTATGCTTACCGAAGAGCATGTTAGGAAAATAGAAAAAGTACCACTGGTTTCAGAACATACCGCTAGATTAGTCTCCATAGCTTTCTTTTTAATGTCGTTCATGATTGCTTTCCGTTTTTTCTTTGCCTGGATCCTTGTTGACAGCCGTTCAGCACATTGTGCTTTAGTAACGTCGCGATGGCAGGCCACACAAAGTGTTCTCATGTTCTCGAGCCTGCATTCACCTACACAAGTTTTGAATAATATGACTTTGAAAACCAAATTCTAACCACGCACATAAATTGGAAAAGTAGTTTTTAATGTTTAAACCTGAAGTTCAACAATGCGGCCTGAAATTAGTTTTTAATGTTTAAACCTGAAGCATCAACGATGGAGACTGAGGAAGCTCCAAGAACACAACATGCTTTGCTGATGAGAAATCAAGGCCAACAACTCCAGAAGTAATACCAATTATTGCAATCTTGACCTGAAAATTTGACACAATACATAAGTCAAAAGACTCAAAACACACAAATATATGGGGCAAAAGAAAGGATTCTTGGCTGTGACCTCAGCAAAATGTGCAACTCAAAATGTGGAAAGGATATTTGGTGTAGTTAGTTTGTAGGCACATCAAGCAAAATTGCCGAGGAAATAATAGTATAGCATATACGAACCTCGGTAGATAGTTGGAATGATCGTACAGCTTCCTGCCTATCTGCGGCAAGTGTATTTCCATCAATTCGGACAAAAGTAATCCCTTTCTCGCATATGAACTCCTGATAATTCAGAACAAAACAAGAATAAATTGAGGAATTGATTGGACAGAATCATTAATAGCAATGGCCACCAACCATTAACATGATAATCCATAATGTAATACCAACATAAATAAGACACAGAGTTCATGCGAGTACTTAGACAACGGTAATGAAATACTCTTACAATCATATTCCACCACTTTATCCTTTCAACTTCAAATAACTAAACAAACACTACCTTTTGAATAACTGGTCACAATGGCCCTAGATTGGAGCAGTAAACCCAAGTAACCCCGCTTGAGCAACTTTAATCACTAAAATACAACCATTCTCAAAGGACGAACAGCAAGCACAAATTTTGAAGAAAATCTCACCTGTAATCCGTCAAGTACTTTATGGTGATGCGCAAATATTAACATTTTGTGAGAACTGGAATCTGATTCCAAGTTTGCAACACCATCTGATTCTCCAATGAGTGGATGAATGGAGAGCCATTCCCGAAACCCAGCTAGCTTTGCAATACCTAATTCTTGGTAGGAAAGTTGCCCTGATCTGCAACCCTCACTATCTGAAAGCAATAGGGTAAAAGAAAAAGAAAAATAAGTATAGGTAGATAAATAATAACACTAGCTGCACGAATTTTTTCTCGAAATGGCTTCTCCACCAAACCATCAAGGGGCATGAAATAAAAGAAAACACATGACGCTTTGGTTGCATGCACATATTCGAATGCAGAAAATATTCAAATTACCATTTGCTTCATCCAAATTTTCTGAAGATGCATTCTTAGTGGCACTTCTTCCCACCCTGACAGCAGCTATTGCTGAAGCTATATCTGATTTCTTCAGTACTACTTGTATAATCTAGCGGCGTTTGGGTGGTAGCTGAA
Source organism: Cotoneaster glaucophyllus (assembly GCA_036320875.1). NCBI lineage: Eukaryota > Viridiplantae > Streptophyta > Magnoliopsida > Rosales > Rosaceae > Cotoneaster > Cotoneaster glaucophyllus. The sequence continues at coordinate 25,364,601 of CM070065.1, read as the reverse complement.
CCAGGACATGTTCCTTCAAGCGTCTTATCTACAATTAAGTGTGCAATTAAAAAAATGAGATTTGAACAAGAATAACCAAGGGTACAAAAGTATTACAAAGTCCCAACCGTGTTAAAACAGCAGAAACACCTTGGTCGCTAGAACAACATGTAAGTTAACTTTAAACCTACATGGAGTTCAAAGAGAGGACATATACATCTTAAAGATAATATACAGTACAAGAGCACACCATAACCGTTTGCTTCAACCACAAGGCTTTTCAGGACAAAATGGAAAGGCCTTTTAGGCCATTGCCAAGAAGCATGAAATTCTGATCATGTTTAACTATGTGGCAGCACAAAGAGGATAATTTTCAACAAATCAATATAATGATATGATCTTCAATATTACCTGAAAAGTTTTCCCTTGAACAACGTGGATATATTTGACATCACAGTAAGCTTTGGCAAAGTCATACTTGTCTTTTCCCAGCAAACCAGGCCTATGAAAAAGAAAGAAAAAAAAAAAGCAAGATGTAAAGTAACCAATAAACCGAGAGAGAAGCAAGCCGGTTGAAAAATATGCACTTGACCTTTGTTGCAATGTCAAGAACAGCTTTTATCTGTAAATACACAAGATTTAATTAGCATATAGTAAAAGCTCCCTGCAAGTATAGTATACTTAACTAATTAGCATGAATATTCACAAAAAAGCAATCTAGGAGATTAAATTTGAATGAAAGCGGTATTCCTCGTATTACAATTTTTGTTCATACTAGCATCTTTAAGCTCCCAGTCCATAGAATTGATGACAAAAATATGCAGAAACAAGCAAAGAAATTTTTGTTCCCTTACATTAAGTGTATAACACCCAAATTACCATCCAAAACCAAAGACCTCAAATGATAGAAAATTCATAAATTATTAATTTTAATTTCCAGTGTAGAGAGGCTAGCGTTATATGGTACAGGCAACAATAATAAGACACTCTAAATCTTGGAGCACCTTATACGACCAATTTCTCATTAAACCAGGTGTTATAAGAGTCCTCGTAACCATTGATATTTGGCATGATAAGAAACAGGCTTTACCTCTCTAGGTTCTGATGATTTCTTGGTACATTGTACGTGGTGGGATTCATCAACAACTAAGAGAACCCATTCTCATTCAAGCATGCTCTTATGCAACCGGTGGAGCATTGTGTAAAAAATAACCACAACTCTGGGCCATCTCTTTAAATTGGCAGGATTGTTTTCATGACCAAATACTAATACTGGAGTCACAAGACCATGTGAGAATCCATTCATGTTTTACAAGTAAATCTATAATATATACACATAAATTAAACAAAAGTAAATTGAGAACAGCTAAAGTATGTACCTAGGTGGATGTCAGCTGGCAAGCAAAACGGAAGCCACCGCTCTAGTTCTTCTGCCCAAGAGTAACGCAGAATGGCAGGGCAAACAACAAGTATGGAACCTTCATGCATGAAACAGCTTGCAATAGCAATAGCCTGGGTGGAAAATTGTTAGCATATTAAATTTCATTTACTCACGGCAACTTTAGGGGGAAATAGGAGAAGAAAAATATTAAAGTGCAGGAGATACACCTGTTTGTGTATAATACAAAGTTCTGTGTGTGTGTGTGTGTGCAGTCACTGTATGTGCACGGTTGTGAAAAAGCTAAATTATATTGCAGATGTTATCAAAAGCAGCGTTCTAGCACTCACACTCAATAAAACTAAACTGCACTGTCTCACTGCTGACCCAATGCACCCAAAAGGAAGAATGCAGTCAAAACCTAGCACCATGAATAAAAATCAAAAGGCATTTAAGATCACATACTAAAAAACTACCTGGAGTGTCTTTCCAAGGCCCATTTCGTCTGCAATAAGACATCGTCCACCTCTTTGCAAACCAAATATTACACCCTCATGTTGGAAAGGCAAAAGTGCATCTAACAACTTCTTCGGTAGCTTCCCAATGAACGCATCAACCATTTCATCCGACAAGTGTTCTGGCCTGCATTCACAACATAAAATGCTCTATCTCTCTCTCTCTCTCTCTCTCTCTGCTTTCGATGTTTCGAAATCAACTAGACTGTTGTTTTCATGAACTTGTAAATATATGAAAGGAAACATAAATAAGATGGAGGCAGCAAACCAATTGCGGTAGTACAAAAGATTATATGTTCAAAAGTAACTAAAATCTCAAAACATATTTTTCAGTAGCAACTAATAGTTCACAAAACAAACCTAAACTAAGACGAAGAGAATCAAAGCTCGATAATCTGTAATGAAGAAAATGAATAGTCAACAATCTTTACTAATTTTTCGACGTGAGACAACACTTCACATTCCCGTAGTATTACACTAACTTTTCAAAAAATGATAATCTTTGTGTAGTTCACAAAACAAACCTAAACTAAGACGAAGAGAATCAAAGCTCGATAATCTGTAATGAAGAAAATGAATAGTCAACAATCTTTACTAAATTTTCGACGTGAGACAACACTTCACATTCCTGTAGTATTACACTAACTTTGCAAAAAATGATAATCTTTGTGCGTAAAGTGATAGTGTCTAGTCTAACCATTGGTGCTCAAAGTTGTCGTGTCCAATTTAAGGCTCAAGATTCTAGTGTTTTACAACTTCGATGATGTGAAAGGATGGGGATTGTCTGCCCTCCCATTTCTCATCTCCTTCCCATCTTCTTCTATTTGAGCGGTTACGGATAAACCATGTCAATATTTTATATTGATTTTTTTATAGAGATAATAAAACAAAAATGAAAATGAATATAAAATGTTGACGTGGCTTAACCATGACCGCTCAAATAGAAGGGGATGAGAAATGGGAGAGCATACAATTCCCGTTAAGGGCCGTGCTAGTGAGTAATTATCATGTTGGAGAATAATGTACAACTTTTTTTTTTATAAGAATAATGTACAACTTTGACCAAGTGAAAAGGTGTAGTCCAAGTAGTTATCATATTGGAAGGTAATCTATAACACCTACTGTGTGGAAAAGGCGTTGCTAGCATAGTTTGTAAAATACGAAACGAATATGATACATGAAAAGTAATTACATGTGTCGGTATTTTTGCTAAAATAATACTTTAAAAAATTCAGGAATTTGTAGAATTTGATATTTATTTACTTTAATTCATTATTTATTTAAAAAAAAAAATGTTTAAAATACGTCTAAAATATGTGAATTTTATTTGTATTATTAAAAGTGTGTGAAAATAATGTGTATTACAAATGAAACGTATGTATGTAAATGTATTATACTTTGCAGTTTAAAAAAAAATGTAATTTAAATCATTAAAACGCAAGTGTAAGAAAAACATAAATATTTTTGAAAGAAAAACGTAAGTATATGTATAATATTATGGCAAATTTACTAACTATGGTTTCTAGTGATAGTTGACACACCCCGATCCGGAATGCCCAATAGGACCCCGAATCGAGCTGTGCTGGCCGACACTTGGAAGGTGACGAAGCCATAAAGTGTAATGACTTGAAAAAAAATGAATAAATTTAAACCTAAAAGTGTCTATATATCAGAGTGCATTGTGAGCGGGAATGAACCTAGTTCACACGCGATGGCAGAGCATAAGATTAGTACAGTAAGATAGGGTGAGAATTATACCATCGAAGGTAATCATCTACCCCTAGATTTGCCACAGCTCCTCGTCGATATGAAAGCTCGGCTAATGATACCTGGAGGGGCGTAAAACAGAAAATGTGAGTGAGCAAAAACAAAGATTTTGAAAACATTTCTTTTTCTCAAAAGTTATAACCTTTCACCGTAAAACCTGTATAATTTCCCAGAAAATAAGATATATACATATATCTCAAAAATCGTTTCCAAAATTCAAAATCCACACATGCATGCCATACAAAGTATCATAAGAACGAGTAAGCAAATTCGGTAAAGTAAAACGATGAATAATAATATGCTAGCCGGATCCACCTAAAGTGGCCTGTACGGCTGAACCTACACACGAGTCAGAACCACCTAAGGTGGTCTGTACGACAGGGTTAGGTGTAATAAGTACGCTCAAGTGCTACGATCACGTGAAGGCTGTGCGATAAATCGCGGGTCACCTACGAGTCGGTACCACCTATAGTGGTCTATACAACAAGACTATGCACCTAACTTGGATCCAAGGTGAGCGTATGGTGCGGGAGGTGAACATCACGTGAATGACTGTGCCTTGGCCACAGGCGGGAGCACTAACAAGTTTATGAGCTCTAAATGTCTCTAAGTATAACCATAACCATACAACTTACCATTAACCACATATAACCTTACCTGGAACTTACCTGAGCGTCCGTGGCATCAACAATAATTTATATAACTATAAAATGCATGTTCAAAAGTAATAAGCATATGGCATGACATTTCAATGACTTAAACCATTTAAATATGTTTTCTGGGAAAAATGCAATGCATATATATATATATATATATATAAACTAAAATGCCTATTCACCTGGGGTCCACGCTATAACTTCCTAGCACGACTATTGAGACATCGCACACGATCTTTGCCTAAAACAAATATTCAATCATATCTCAGAATCTCTATCGATAAATACGTAACTTACATAAAACGCACCCCAAAGGCGTCTTATAATAATTTAAGACTCATTAACTAAAAATCAACCGTCGGTCAAAGGTCGACGGTAGGGTCCACACTCCTACATACCCAATCTGGAAGATTCGTATGTCAGATCCTCGATCCGTAACTTCCGATGATCCACATTATGCTTCTAAAATATCATACTAAAATTTCATTACGATCCAACGGTTGGATCTCCGCCAATTGCCAAAACCAAGTGGCGGTTAATGTTTTATTTATGAACTTACAAATCCAATTCAGGGAGATCTGTACATTGGATTCCCAATCCGAAAGTTCCTATGATCCTTAAATATTACGTATTATAATGTATCAAAGTTTGGTGACGATCCAACGGTCGGATCGTCAATTCATATTTTTACTAATTGATGTACCTAATCAAACTAGATTCACAATAATCAAATCACACCATATGGATATCAAATCTAATGTCAGTGCATCGATTCGACGTAAAATGGCATCGGCAACTCACTGGCCACGCGCCGCCGCACACGCCGCCTCGGCTCGCTGGAAAATTCAACTATTTTTAAAAATTACTAAAATTTACAAGAATGAAGATCTCAACGAGTAGAGCAATTTTCATACCTGTGACTAGGGCTTATTTGGCCTAGAAAGGTCCCAATTCCATCAAAACCCGTCGGCACCCTAAGTGTGGGTGTGTTCGATTCAACCTTCAAACTTGCTCTGACGCCTCCACCACTGCTTGGGCTTTGTTCTTGGGTTCTAGGGGAGTGTTCTAGTGGTGGTAATTGAAGGGAATGGTTTCATGATTTGAAGAATTTATACACGAACCCGCCGCACACATCGTGCGGGTTCACTTAATTTCAAGGCCAAATCCCTCCATTTTTGGGGTGAAAGAGGAAGAGGGAAGATCATGGAGTGTTTTCCAAGTGATGGTTTGATGTAATTCACTGGAAAAATGGGCAGAAATTGGCAGGGATAACCCCGGCCGAACGGATTCATGTATGTTGGTTCACGGGTGAGGGAAGGTTTTTTGTTCCCTCATTTCCCTTTCGTGCTCCTATTTCTGATTGGTCACTTTCCTCCCTCATTTCCTCCTTTCTCTCCTATCCTTCTCATCCCAGCCGTCCATTTCCTTCTTCCCTTCTATCCCAGCCACACACGTGGCTTCACAGATCTTTGCTCCAAAAATCTGGAGCCTTCCCAACTAAATAAAATTACCAAAACATCCCTAACTTTAAATGTTAATAACTCTTTCGTTATAACCCCAAATCACGAACCGTTTGCGCCCACACGTCTGTATCGTCAAGTACTTGAGAAATACCCTAAAATAATAATGTATACGTGTCACGAAATGACGGTCAACCAAGGTCAACGTACTTGCCTCGAAGGGCATTTTCATCATTTCACACTATAAAAATTTATAAAATTGTAAAATCAGGGACGAGCTGTCACATAGTAGTTATCGTCATTGTTCTAAAAATTGACCCAGGTCCGCCTAGGCACTAGGCTGTGAAGGATCAATTGGTTTTATTTCAAAATTTTGCATTTCCATTTTTTTTAAATAGAACCTACTGGGCACAATTACAAAAATAGTGCAAACATGGATAGAGAAGGTAATCTGACAAGTTTGTCAGAACATAGGCACAAAAAGGCCTTTATTTGTGTCTGCCTCTTTGAGCACCAAACAGTCTATTGTGCCCTTGTAGCTGCATTGTTGCTATTGGTCTATGAGCACAATTGTTGGTGCTTTTTGGTTGAATAAGAAAAATTCATTTTGAACAAATTATGATAAGATAAGATAGGATGTTTGTGGTGATTTTAAGATATTTGTGATATTATTTTATGAGCTAGTTGGTTAATTAAATACAATAAAAATCATAATTTTTAATTAAAAATTAGTAGAAGAATGTTTGATCAAAAGTTTAAAAGTTATAAATGTTTGATTAAAAAAATTCAAATTTGAGACATCTAAATCAAAATGCCCCTTTAAATAAACGCATGCATGCGTGTATATTATTTTTATTATGAATTTCCCTATTTCTAAATAGAATATACTCAATAGAGTCAAAAAATATATTGATTTAGTAATGGATTTTTTTTTCAATTATACGCAAATTTGGTCTATGTTTGCTCTTTATGTCAATGCCTCTTGCAATCAGGTTGAGGAACTGTTTTTTTTTTTTTTTCAAGTTGTATTGCTCGAGCATTGCAATTTTTTTCAATTCAATAATATATGTGCAGATGATACTTTATTGTAATGACTGAAATTAATTATGATTATACACCATGGTGCTAGCTAGTTTGATCTTTACCAACTTTTTTCCTCTAACAACTAACTGTTTAATCTACAAACACCATTGATCTATATATAAAAAAAATATTTCGCTTATTTTATATATATATATATATTATTTAGTACCCTTCATAAGATTATTGGCTATCTCATCAACGTAATTTACCTTGCAAGTTTTCCATCTGATCATGCAACCGCATTTGCATGGCATGATTAGAAATTTCTGAATCATAATAAAGTGACAAAGTAGGTCAATCATTTACTTGCTAGATTAGCTAGGGCACAAGGAATATGTACATGTATCTTACCAGTCCTCTGCGACAGGCCGAATCCTCGTCGGTGCTTTTGGTCTTCAAACTGGGAGCAGACTCAAAAAAAGAAACTAACGTAGAAATAGTTGTATGATTGTCCCTGCACAATCTAACACTATCACCAGTTTTAGCACAACTGCTGGGATCTGCCTGTTCTTCATGAATGCTATTAGTACTAAAATTATTCTAGAAGAAGCCGGAATCTGATCCGACTGCGTTTTCTTATCCACCCCTGTGCCGGCGGCACCTGGACGGATTTGTCGGTCCATGTTCAACCGAAGGATGCAACCATTGAGCTTGTGTTGGCCGGGATCTGGTTATGGCGGATGATATTTGGGTCACGTTTGTGGCATGTAGCTCGATTGACAATTGATTCCAGTGTGTCACAAGCCCTGCTCCTGCTCCATGTGGGCTTTGATTGGGCTGTACGAAGAAGCGCACCAAGGCCATGCATGACCAACTGGCTGTTTTCCAATTTTAGCTCTTTGACGTTATAATTAGATCTTTAAATCCAAGGTATATGTGTGAATGACCAAGAAAATCCTAATATAAGATGAAATATTTTGATAAAAATAAAGAGTATGAATTGTACTGTCTAAAAATAAGTTAATTGACTAAAAACTCAATTTTTGAAACCAAAGTGCACAAGGTACATAACCGTTTGGCCTAATGATATTTATACTTCAATCTATGAGATGAGGTTCGGAATTCAATTTCACGAATGATAATTGTTACGAAAAGAAGGATTAATTATAGCATGTAACTGGGTTTTTTACAACTCAAAGGTTTTGAGTACATCGAAATTCTAGTTAAGAGATAGAGCGAGAGAAGAGAAGCATATAAATTCTACTGGTGTAAATAGCATTGAAAAAGAATAAAAAAAACACCAATTTTTGGTTAATTATCTCATGCACAATTACACATTGATAAAAAAAAAAAAAAAAAAAATAAACTCCATATAAAAAAGCAGAAATTAAGAGAGAAAATTACATAAATAATCAACAAAAAAATTCAAAGTTTTATGAAAGAAAATATGAACAGTGGTGCTTACAAAGGGACAAGACGACTGGCGTTGGGGTGGTTCTGCTGCTGCATGATGCATGCACACGTGAGGAGGAATGGAGGATATCTGTTTTTTCTCTTCTCCTTCGCCTTGTTATTTCTTGGTCGTCTTTCCTTTGAATATAGTAATCGTATTTCGACTCAGAACTCCACAGTACTGTATATAATTCTCTCTCTCTCTCTCGAAAAATGAATGAGTTGGAGATATGAGTTTGGACTCTCTCTTATTATTTCATTGTCTTTCTGGTCCCTTTTTTGTGTCACACTCACATTGCTGTGATGGAGATTTTACACAAAACATGTGGTAGCTAAATAGAAGAATGGAGAAAAATATATATGCTTTGCCTCTCCCTGGACCATTTTAGATAAGGGTCTTAAAGTCATTTGCTGTTTTTTTTTTGTTGACGTTTTATGCTTTCACAAATCATGTAGAATACTCTCAGTCTTACGTACGCATAGTCTTTTACACCTAATACATGAATAGTTCGCTCTAAATTCTCATCAACACAAATTTCATAAGTCAATTGCCCTAGACCAATATAGATCGAGGGTCTTTAAGTCATTTCGTGTAGGATACTCTCAACCTCACCTTACTTGCACAGTCTTTTGCGTTTGACAATTTTACATGAATAGTCTACTCTAATACCAAGTTACCATGCTAGGCTTTTCATCTTTTGTCAACCGATACTCTGAACACAAATTTCCTAACTCGATCATAATTTCTTTAATTCTTAAAAGAGAGAGGGTACTATAATTGGTGAAAATATAGTTTATCCCTTATTCATTTAGCCACTGATAAGTCGACAATCTCACATTATGCAGTGCCTCAAAGTTCAAGACAACCTCTTATTTGGTTGATTTATATCATATATCAACCAACTTATGAACACTTTAAATTTAACAGATAGATCAGTTTTGGTTGGAAATCGACAATTTGAGTCCTCTCATGGCCATCTCTCTCTCTCTCTCTCTCTCTCTCTCTCTCTTGTGCTGCCACTAGAGACCAACATTCTTTTTATTCTTTTGGACATCCTTCTTTATTCATATCTTTTGATTTCTTCAATCCGAATATTAAAAATGAACTTTGGGGCATGGACGACGAATAAAAAAAGTGTGGAAATCACTTGAAGATGCAATAGTGTTCTTGAAGTTTTGCTTATCACCATTCCATGCAGGTAGTTGTCTTATTCCATTGAATGGGAAGGGTAATTTTAGCATACTTCATCAATTATGTACTATCCGATAACACGAATACCGACTTATTAGCCAACTTTTCAAGCAATTAGTAAAATGCACTCTACTAAAACTTTTTTGTTTCATCAACCAAAAAAAAAACTTCTTTGTTTTCATGGATGACTCGAGTTGTGTTATGTTGGACTGTTAAATTTGCAGGTCGCGTTTGTGTTTTGATTTTTACCAATTATCTTAACTGGTCATATTTATGTCAACTGTTAAAGAAGATATCTCAGATTAATTATAGTAAATATTGTAAATCTGTGATTAGTTATTTGCTTCCTGTTATAGTTTGGTTTCCTTGATTGTAGGCATTAGTTTAGGATCAGGAATGTATCTGTTTCCTATATATATTGTAACCCTAGCTTTCGGTGATAATAAGAAAAACTATTCTACCATATTACGTTTCTTAGATGGTATCAGAGCGATCGATCTGGGAAAACCACGACAGAAATTTAAACCCTAGCAACCATAGCCATGGGTGACAAACCAGATAAGTCAACCTCTTCAGGCATGACTTTGTATCAGAAGTGGGAAAACCATAATCATCCACTTTACCTTCATCACTCGGATCAGCCTGGCGCCATCCTTGTGCCGCAGCCACTCGTGGAAAACAACTATGGCACATGGGTGCAATCCATGACTATGGCCTTGATGGTCAAAAACAAGTTAGGGCTGGTTGATGGAACAATCACGAAGCCAACTGATGCACAGGTTGAAGAATTACAACAATGGAACCGGTGCAATAATTTGGTGAAAACATGGCTGCTCGGTTCCATGTCAAAAGAAATCTCAGGAAGTGTCATACACTACAAGGACGCACGGCAGATGTGGCTTGACCTGCAAGAAAGGTTTTCTCATGTGAACATTGTTCAACTGTTTCACATAGAAAACGAAATTCATAATTGTGTGCAAAGCAACATGACGGTGAGTTCTTATTTCACCAAACTCAAAAGTCTTTGGGATGAACGTGATGCCTTATGTTCAATCCCGACATGCCATTGTGAAGCGAGGAATGAGATAGCATCATATGTTGAGACTCAGAAAACAATGAAGTTCCTTATGGGTTTGAGTGACTCATATGCTACGGTTCGTAGCAACACCGTCTTGTTGGATCCATTGCCAACTGTTAACAAAGCTTATGCACTTGTCCTTCGTCATGAGAAACAAGTCGAAGTGTCAAATGGAAAGAGCAGCAACGTGCAACCTGAAGCTGCTGTGTTCGCAGTAAAAGGTGCTGGTCGAGAACCCGAGACAGACTATGGTAGTCAGCGATGCGCCAAATGCAACAAGACCAACCATAGCACCAAGAATTGCCGTGCTCATCTCAAGTGCACATTTTGTGGTTGGAAGGGACACACTCTCGACTTTTGCCGCAAACGAAAAGCAGCGGCTGAAACTAACCAAAGTCGGCCTTCCAAGGGCAATCAAGTCACGGCATGTGACAAGAAGGACACAATGCCCAACTTCCCTTTCTCTCCGGAGGACTGTAAGCAGATTCTTCAGCTTTTGAACAAGAGCAAATCCTCCTTTGCTAATCAAGTGAGTAATTCTTCGCAACATGAAGAACTTTCAGGTAAAGCATTTTCTTTTGTGCGTAATGGAAAGCCAACCATTTGGATTTTGGACAGTGGCGCCACGGACCACATCGTTTGCAGTCCTGAGTTTCTCACGTCCTCAAAACGTGTTGAAAATCATAGTGTTGAACTACCAAATGGTTCCCTTGCTACCGTAACCCATGTCGGCCAAGTGGTCTTCTCTCCCAACCTTATCCTTGACAATGTTTTATGTGTACCATTGTTTAGGTTGAATTTAATATCCATTAGCAAGTTAGCCTATGATTCCCTCTACATCACCATTTTTCTCAAACAATTTTGTGTCATACAGGACCTACGTTCGGGGAAGATGATTGGGACGGGAATTGAACGGGAGGGACGCTACTATCTCGAACCACCAAAGAAGAGATCCTGCAACACCATCACCACCATGAGTTCTCCTTTTTGGCACCAACGCCTTGGGCACCCATCACCTAAAGTGTCCTCGTTACTTCCTTTTGTGCACAATAAATCGTGTGATTCAAATAAATCGTGTCCAACACAATCCGAACACAAAAGAACCAACCCGTTTAGCCCGGTTTTTAAACGGGTAATGTCACGTGCAGACACGTTTTCAATTTTGTTCCAATTCTCTCCTTCTTCATCTATCTCTGTCTGGGTTCTCATTGCCGCCCTTTCAAAAATTGGAATTCTCGCCCAATCTCAAAACCCTAATTCCCAAAAATGGAGATCACAGAAGAACAAAGAAGACGAGCCGAAGCGAATCGATTAACAGCACTAGCGAAACGCAAAGCGCTGATCGAATCCGAATCCTCCGATCTTCAACAACAGCAGCAAAACCCATGGTCACTCTTCAAGTGCCGAAAGATTTCTCCGACCTCACCCCAAGCTCCACGCATTGCATCCCCGATCCGAGTCCCGAAATTTCTCGGGTAAAACCGGTTCCGGATATCCAATTTCCAGAGAGGTTCCGGGTCAGGCTCGAAATCTGCTCCCCGGACTCCTTCTCAGCCACCCCAGTCGCCGTAAAAGGGTTTGCATTTCCGGGGCAGGAGGAGTGCTTAAGGAGACTAAGTGATTACTTGGCTAATGTAAGTAGTTTAAGTGGGTTTTTGTTGTTTTAATTTTGTGCGGTGAGAAAAAAATGGTTGAACAAATAGGAAAGAAAGGAAATTGAATTCTGGGTTTTGTGAATATTGGTGGTTTGGTTTCGAAAATAGCTTATTTCTAGGCTTCGAAAGGTATTTGTTTGGGTGGCGAAAAAATGGCAGAAATGAACATAGAGAAAGGAAATTGAATAAAAGTTTTCTGATTTTCAGTGGTTTCGTTACGAAAAAGGCTAAATTTTTTAGTGCGTTGAGTTTTGTTTCTCTCTTATATAACTATTACTATCGGTATTCGGTACTTGCAAAGCTACTTCAATAAGAAAATCATAATATTCAAGCGTATTGCAATCGTTAGTGAGGATTTTGTGTTTAAATTGTGGTGTTATGGAATTGTCTTAGGTCATGCCATCCCATTACACGCAAAATCATGGTGGTGAAAAGGCCGGTGTTTATAAGCTGAGTGATTACAGTGCGGTCTTGAAATGTCTAAGAAGCAGCAAGAGCATTGACACCGAAGAGATACCTTGGGGCACTCTTAATGTTGTAGAGAGACTTTCACATTCTTTTGTTGCGGGAAAATGGATACCATGCAGGCAGTGGCGGAGCCACAGTGGGGTCGTCGGGGTCGCACGACCTCTTGGAAGACATGGAAATAACCTTGGAGGTCCCTTGGAGCCGCTGGTGCGACCCCTTGGAGCTGCACACCATGTGTTCGACGGAATGGCTGAAAGAAGAAAGAAGAGGAGCTCGGCAGGGAAGAAGAAGAAAGAATGGCTGACTTCAAATTTTGTCGTATTGATTTGTGAGCATACAAAGATGTCTTTGAGCTGTTGTTCGTATAAATCCTACGGAGGACATGTTTGTTTCTGGTTACTCACTATTTTCTGTGCCCCCCATAATAAGGTTCTAAATCTGGTGCTTAAACGTATGGTTTCCTTTGGATGCAGGTCCAGCCCAAGAGCTTGTAGTGAAGCCATTTTTTGAGACAATAGCTAGAGCATTAAGGCCTGGTGGTGTTCTCTGTAATATGACAGAGAGCATGTGGCTCCATACGCATCTTATTCAAGATATGATCTCTGTTTGCCGTCAAATATTCAAGGGGTCTGTCAATTATGCTTGGGCGAGTGTTCCTACGTATCCAAGGTAATACTTTCCTTTTCACGCATTAATCTACTCTCGCTCTCAACCTTTATATATATGTCTTTTTTAATATGGCAAAGAAGTCTCGAGTTTCTCTGTGAACTTGTATTATTTATGCATTGACAATGACTAGACTAAACACCTTGCTTAACTGCTGATTCTTGATCCTTCTTAAGACCGGGTTGATATCATGAAATTATTCTTACTTGTGGGATTACTTGTCATGCAGTGGTGTGATAAGTTTTCTGTTGTGCTCGACAGCGGGGCCTCCCGTTGATTTCAAAAATCCCGTCAATTCCATTGAGAAGTTAGAAGGAGCCCTCAAACATAAGAGAGAACTTAAGTTCTATAACTCCGAGGTAGGATTCATTTTCTGATTCATTTTACATAGTAATATGCTATATTTGCATCCATTTCTTTTGCTTTGGATATACTTGTAAAGCAAAATAACGGCACTGTTTGCCTGGCAGATGCACTCTGCGGCCTTTGCGTTGCCTCCTTTGTAATGTTGAATGTTTGCTTTGTCATTCAGGATTTGAAGCTCCAAAATTGAGGTATGGTGACTTTTCGCTTTCGGATATTGACTCGGGCTCATCAGTTACACTTGCTGGTTAAATTTGATGAGCAATTTAGATTGTTCACTCTATAATCTATATAAGGATAAAACTTCACTTGCCAGTTACAGTTACCAATATCAGGTATTTTCATCAAAGAACAAAAGTGTTGAATCACTCAAATGATCAATCGAGCAAGTAAGACTGATTCCATACTTTTCTTGAATTGTTGGCAATGCGCTGGTAGCTGAGTTTCTGATACCTATTTTTTTCCTTGTGCATTTCTTATTCTTTGTTGTTTTCTATCTGTTTCAACATTTCGGGTGCTTGTTGATGCTGATTTACTAAGTGTGTTATATAATTGTTTTAATGATCCCTGAATTGAGTTGAAGGCCTTGAGATTCTTGGTGGGGGTTTCTTTCTGATTATACAAGTGATCTTTAGTAATTGTTTTATGCAATTAGAGTGGTTCATACTTGATAAAATGGCTGTATTGTTGTGATAGATATCCAATCAATTAATTTCTTGGTAAGCTTTTGACCCTGGCTATTCTCTTCTCTTAGTTTAATTTGTACTGTTTTTGCAGCTGGTGTTCCCAATGAGAACATTCTCTACCTTGGAGGACCCAATATTGCCTCCGAGATTTACAACAATGAATATGCTAATGCTCGGATATGTGGAGCTGACAAGTGGAGAAAGCCCTTGGCCAAGTTTTTAAGGCAGCCCCACTTTATAGTTTGGGACAATGGTGACCTTGTTACTCATGAAGTTATGGGTGGCTTAAAGAACGTCTATGCCATTGGAGCTGGTAAGATTTTGTTCTTCATATAAGCTATAATGCTTCGTTTTCAAAATATGAAACCTCGTTGTGGACAATTATAGCTTGTAATATTGTTTCCGTTATGAATTATGAATGAAAGTACTATGATTTCATTTTCAATATGTCTTTTCATCCTAAATTTTTATTTGGACTTTTACACTAAGACCCCTTGTAGTAAGATTCCTGGCTCCGCCACTGCTCAGCAGAAGCTGTTCTCCATGAGTTTAACAAACTCATCGAAATCTATGCGTCCATCTCCGTCAACATCAAATGCCTTGATCATCCGTTTGCATTCCACTTCCGAAGATTCAACGAAACCCAATACAGAGAGAACCTTCATTATCTCACCTGCATCAATGAATCCGTCCTCGTTCTCATCAAACACGCGAAAAGCTTCTTTTACTTCCTCCAAGCTCGGGTCCTCCTCGAACAAATCAGCAATCTCCTTCGACCCGAGTCTCCCCTCACTTAATGTTCCTAGTTTCTCCATTACTAGTCCTAGTTCTCCTACACACAGATTCTTCTCGCCACCTGCAACAGTTTCGCGAATGTAACTAATCTCCGCGGCCTGAACTGAAGGGACTTGATCAGGACTTGTAGTTGTAGAGTTGGTTTCAACTCCTTCGGATGGTTTGTGATCACATACGTTCTCGTCAGCGCAACTTCTTTGGATCACGGGCTTAATCTGCATAACATCGCAAAGGAAGCATAAAAACAAGTAGCGTAAATTCGAGTTGAAGTGCAGTACAAGGAGCCAGTTAAGAATGATTAGGATCACTAAGAAAAGTGCAAGAAGCGAAGCGGGGCTGCATCCTAACCCATCGCTCATCGCCTTCTCCATGACCGGTAGATAAAATCTAGAGAGTCGAAAGAGAGAGTGCTTAATTAAGCCGCTAGTCGCTTGATTGCGATTCGAAAGTCTTGAGAGACTTGAGAGTTGAGTGTGTAACCCAGAACTGAGTTTGATTTAGAATATATAGAGCTAAAAGAGTTTGTTTAATTAATTTCCAAGAAATTGTGTGAAAAAACAAAAGGAAGTTTCAACCAAATTATCCTTAGTTTACATCAAGGGAGTTGTTGTCTTACTACTACTTGTCTCTTCTTTGTTAATTTATTAAGCATTAGGGTCGTCATCTCGTGGAAATTTCCAGGTATTTGCATGCATGTTATTCACATGCAGGAGCGGCCACAGTTGCACAGAAATTTCAAGTGTGAAAAGGATATAAGTAGTTAAATTATTCTCTCAAAGTCTTCTTCTAGGGAAGACTTTTGAGTATATGATATAAGTCTCGATACCCAGTGATACGTATTTTATATAAGATTTAATCGTTATATATATATGGGATAGAATCAAGGGATAAATATTTTTACAAATGCTTTTACACTCTTTTTAAGCCTTTAAATTATATGACATCCAATGGTCCTTATTTATTCATTAAATGATATGTATGCTTATGTAGATTTTAACTAATATTAAAAATAAAATAAAACTGAAAAAATATAAAATCTATAAGGAAATGAAATATAAAATTTAAAGGGAAGAAACCCTATAAGCGTGAACTCCATTAATTCGTAGCCTCCATATTCCTCTTTGCCGATGAGGTATGCAACTCCATGCCTTGGATTGATACGAAATTCTAATGCCCCTACAAAGAATCAAGCTATTACTTAGTCTCTTAAATCTTCATTAGGTAAGCAAAATAAAACCCTATATTACTGTTCATATCTGTAGGATGATTAAATTTAGTTCTTCAAAATCTTTTTAGTTTTGTCAATTTAGTTTTCGAATCAAACAAACTATTTCAATCCTTGTTTACGATGGGTATTACCTATGCCCGGTATTATATTTTT
Source organism: Cotoneaster glaucophyllus (assembly GCA_036320875.1). NCBI lineage: Eukaryota > Viridiplantae > Streptophyta > Magnoliopsida > Rosales > Rosaceae > Cotoneaster > Cotoneaster glaucophyllus. Next base: position 25,348,087 of record CM070065.1, on the reverse strand, counting down.
TTTTCAATCCTTGTTTGCCATGTGTATTACCTATTTCATCCAATCATTGCAAACCTCATCGGCAAAGAAGAGATTTCATGATTTTGATTTTTTTTTTTTTTTTTATCAAGGTTCAAAGTTTGATAATAATGTTTTCACGACAGCTAGGGTGTGAATTCAAATCTTCATCGAAATGGGAATGGGAGCACCAATTTTAGTTTTAAATTATCTTCCTTTTTAAATTTAAATTTAATTTCCTTATAGATTTTATGTTTTTTCAATTTAGTTAAAATCCACATAAGCATCCATGTCATTTAATGAATAAATTAGGACCCTAGGATGTCATGTAATCTAAAGGCTTAAAAAGAGTGTAAAAATATTTGTAAAAATGTTTGTTCCTTGATCTTATCCCTATATATACTAGCATATGGGCACACGTAAATTTTTTATTTTGTTTTTGAAATAGAAAGAGAGAGGAAGTGAGTGATAGAGAATGTGGGAGTGGAAAGTTATTTATTTATTTATTTATTTTTAATTAGAGATATGTTAGGATTACATGTATGTGAGGCTTTGAAAAAAAAAACAGCAAAATTTGGTTGTGTGAAATTACATTTATGCCTCATATTTCTTATTCATGTTATTTTTTTAATTATAGGGCTAAATTGGTAATTTCATAGGATTTTGGTTGACAATGAGTGTTTTATTAATTAGTAGAGATTTATTAAATTTTTATTTAAAAAATTCAATTGTTAGTTTTTTAAGACCACTCGGTTGTACTATGAAAAAAGAATTACAGAATATATAGGTCATCAGAGATTAATTTAATTACTTTTTTAGTCAATTTATTAAAACAAAGAGAATAAAAAATTACAAAAAAAAGTATATGTCATGTGGTTCACGTGCCTGTCACGTGTTTGTGGGTTTTTTTATTTGGACAACTCTGTCGTGACTTGGTTGTCCATGCTTCTGCTGTTGAGGGTAGGGCTGGGCACGGGCCGGGCCGGGCCCAAATTTGGAGGAACCTGGCCCTACCCGTTTTAAAATTTAACGGGGCGGGCCGGGTATAAGTATTTTGAGTTTGGGAACCGGACCTAACCCAGCCCGTTTGAAACGGGCTGGTTCGGGACGGGTCCACGGGTCTAACTACTTTTTTTTTTTTTTTTTTTTTTTTTTTCCGATTTTGGGCATACTGCCACCAGCCTGCGACCCCAGTTTTCCATCGCAAAGTTCGCTGTGTAAAGGCATCGCCGCCGTCTGCTTTGCCACATCTCAACGATCAACAAACCACGGATTTTCAAAACATGCGATTCATCTTCTACTTCCTCTCTCTATAAATGCAAGTAAATTAATTAATTAACTCCCAGTTAATTAGATTTGCAACTGCAGATTTGGGTTATGCAGGGGATCAAAGACCAGGCTTCCCAGAAAAAAATCCAATATTTTTCAAGCATTTCTCACGCCCAAGGTATTAAATATCGGTAATATCGGAAATATCGGTAGTCCGAAAACACGGAAATATCGATGGAAATATCGATAAAATATCGATATCGATAAAATTTCCATGGAAACCACGGAAATTGTAAGAAAAACTTGGAAATTTTTATTGAAACTTTGCAGGATGTTTATTTAGTCAATTATCTATTAGTTTATCACAAAAAATTGGAAGGAAATGCATTGCATGATGAATTTAACTGATTTAAGTTGATTATATAGCGAGCTGGCAAACATTGTGAGTGTAAAAAACATGTAGTAATTAATTAATGAATTAGGCCATTTTTATAACTTATTAAATCACAAAACTTATACTCTGCAAAGTCTGAATAATATTATGCAATTAAACTAAATGATCTCATTCTTCTACCAAGATAGTAATTAATATGAATTAGGCCATTTTTAAAACTTATTAAATCACAAAACTTATACTCTGCAAAGTCTGAATAATATTATGCAATTAAACTAAATGATCTCATTCTTCTACCAAGATAGTAATTAATATGAATTAGAATCGCTCCCTTAGAGTCTGTCTCCTTCTCTCTCCCTCACAAGAACAGACTCGCTCCCTTCTCTCTCCTTCTCTCCGTCTTCGTCCTCACGACGAGTCACTCACTCACAAACAAATCAGAGAGTCACAACAATCAGAGAGAACAGACTGTCTCCTTCTCTCTCCCTCGCAAGAAATCACAGAGAGAACAGACTCAGTGACTCGGTCTTCGTCTCCGTCCTCAAGAGTCGCAACAAATCAGAGAGAACAAATCAGATCTCCTCTGTATTGCACCATCAGTGACTCGGTCTTCGTTTCCGTTAATGGATTCTTCTCCGCCTCGGTCTCTCCGTCTCGGTCTCTCTCTCGGTCTCTCCGTCCGTCTCCTTCTCTCCCTCCGTTAATGAATCGCTGTAATCGTGCCAGCAGATGAGCATGGTGACGCAGCGCCTCACGATGTAGAACCGAGCTCTCTGCTCCTTCACCAACCTCGCACACTTTCTGGAAAACGAGCACCGTCGATTCGACCGCCGCCACCACCTCATCGTAGTCTCCGTCCGCGGCGATTTTGAAGTTTTCTGCGGAGAAAAGTCCGAGATCTACCTCATCCTTCAGCTTCGAGGCCCCGGGCGAGACCTTCCGGAAGACGATGGCGTCGGAGATCGCGAGATCGGCCGGAGCCGGCGTTCTTCTCCGATTCGCGATCCAAAATATCGATATTTCCAAAATATCTCGATAATTTCGTAAATATCGCGATATTATCGATATTATCGATAATATCGCGATATTTGGACGAAAACCATTTGGATACCTATTAAAATATCGGTTCCCTTAAAAACCGATAATATCGGCGATATATCGCCGATATTATCGGCATTTCGGACCATGCTCACGCCCCAACCTAAATCCCCAAATAGAACAAATTAATAAAAAAAAATCTTCATATAAAATTTCGAATTCATCAAAAAATAAAATAAAACTGAATCCCTAATTAAGCTAAATCTCCAACATTTTTATGAATTTTTCAAGCAAATTAACTGAATCCCTAATTCCTAAATCCCCAAATTCGAATTCAGTAAAAAAATGAAATTGCATGCTGAGAAGAAGAGAAGTAGAAGCCTAGGAACGTCGTCTTCCTCACGGATCCAAGACGGCTCGGACAACGTCTTCTTCCTCACCGACGACAATGATGAGTTCCGGTCCATCGTCTGGTGTCCGCTGCCTCCGCTCAGTTTCTCCACAACCATTGATTTGCGACGACACGACAGTTACGACTCAACGGTTGGGACTAACGGCACGGGTTCTCCATGGAACAAGGTAGTTTACAAGGCGGTTATGGAGTGGTGTCGACGGTTGGGTCCAGGACCCGTTTGCACTTATGCTGCGTTTAGGGCGGGTGAGATAAGAGAGAGTGAGAGAGACTGTGGGAGAGAGAGATCGAGAGGGAGGAGATCAAGAGAGAGGAGATCAAGTCTTCGAGATCGAGAGAGAGGAGAGATCGAGGGAGGACCAGAGGAGGAGACTCGGAGTGGAGTCTGAGAATAAGAAAAAGAAGGAGGGAGGAGGGTTGAGTGAATTAGGTCTGACTTTGAGAATAAGAGAGAGAGGGTAATCAATAGGAATGAACGGTAGAGATTTAATCAGTAGGAATGAACGGTCCGGGTCGGGGACCCGTTTTCTCTCATTTTTAGAACCGGCCCGGCCCGGCCCGTTTTATATTTATAATTTTTGGACCCGTCCCGTACCCGGCCCGAACCGCAAGGATCCACCCCGACCCGCGGGTCCAGGACCCGTTTGCCCACCCCTAGTTGAGGGGACAAAGCTAGAGAGAATGGGCATTTGAGGAAGAAGGCAGGAAAGAAATGGGTCAATTGGTAATAAATTCCACTACAAGACAAACGACAATGGGGTCAATTAACAAATAAGAAGAATTGATAATGTCCTTTCTACCCTCCCAGATTACAAAGAGCCATAGAGGCAAAAGAGGCGGGAGCCGCCCTTCATCTCCACTCAGGGACCAAACCGCGCCACCACCCTCGGCCCCCCGGCAGTTTCGAGCAGCGGGGAATCTCACCGCCGAAACCTCTCGCCTCCGCTCTTATCAATATGGACCTCGTCGTCACCGACGTGACTGTCACTGCCTGCTTCGAAAAAGAGCTCACGGTTCCTTCTTCTTTTAATAATTACAACCCGTGAAGTTTTCTGTACAACGTGAAGCAGCGTTGGGAAAAGGCAGAGAAAATCAAGAGCGGAATTATAAATTTATTAATAGGTAGGTAGCTAAAGTTATTAGCTAAGTATCTTTAAAAACGATGTCAAAAGGTCTATATCAGCAGTTAATAAAAACAACAAAAATATTTGGGTAAATTACACAAAACTACCTCAACTATTGGTCTCACGACACTTTCATACCTCATCTTTTTAAAATGAAAATTTCATACCTCATCTTACGAATTTGTGCCAATGTCATACCTCCGTCAGTTTTTCTGTTAATTTCTCTGTTAAGTGCTGACGTGGCTACATGCGAGGTCGAATCACTAATCCAACTGGATTAAAAAAATATTAAATATATTTTTAATAATTAAAAATTAAAAAATATTTTCTTTATTTTTAATCTCTCTTTCCCTTCTCTCTCTCCACCCCCTTCTCTCTCGCCTCTCTCTTTTCTCTACATCCCCAAAACCCCTTCCCACCCGACCCCCCAACCCCTTCCCACCCGTCCCCCCAACCTTCCTCCACCACCCTATCTCTTTCCTATATCTCTCCCCTGCCGTTTCGACCTCTCTTGCCACTCTCCCTTCGACCTCCCCCCCACTCTCCCTTCGACCCATCCCCAAAATCCCAGAAACCCTTCTCATCCGCTGCATGTTCCAAAATGTGAAATCCGCCGAGAAAATTCCAGAAACAAGAAAGAAAGAAAAATGGGTAAATTACACAAACTACCTCAACTATTGGGGTCACGACAGTTTCATACCTCATCTTTTAAAATTGACAAGTCATACCGCATCTTACGAATTTGTGACAATGTCATACCTCCGTCAATTTTTCTGTTAAGTGCTGACGTGGCTAAAGACGGGGACCACTCACTAATCCAGCTGGATTAAAAAATAATTAAATATATTTTTAATAATTAAATATTAAAAAATTATGAATAAAAAGATAAAAACAAACAAATTTCCTAGGGGTGCGACACCCTTTCCTTCACCCGCACCAATTTCAATTTTTTTTTGTTCTTCTTCTCTCTCCTCCTCCTGCTTCTTCTTTTTCTTCTTCTCCTGGGGCGAAACTGGATTTGTCATTTTTTTTTTTTGTTCTTCTTCTCTCTCCTTCTTCTTCTTATTGGGCCGAAACTGGGTTTGAACTTTTTTTTTTTTTTTTTGGTTTCTGCTTTGTAGGTAGAGGGAAAAGGGGACGAAGATGAAGATGGGGAGGAGAGAGAGAGGGTTCTTCTTCTTCTTGGGCCGAATCTGGGTTCGAATTTTTTTTTTTGTTTCTGGGTTGCAAGTAGAGAGAAAAAGGGAAGAAGATAAAGATGGGGGATGAGATGGGTGCGCGGAGAAGGTGGGTTGGTTTGGGGGGGGGGGGGGGGGGGGGGGCGATGAACTGTGTTGGGTTGGGGTTTTTTTTTTTTTTGTTCTTTTTTTCTCCTTCTTCTTCTTCCGTAGGGTGTTTAATTTTTTTCTTCTTCTTCATTCTTCTGAGTTGCAGTTTGGGTTTTTTTTTCTCCTCCTCTTCTTCTTCCTCTTCTCTTCCTTCTTCTTCTTGTTCTGCGGGCGGGGGGCTCCTTCTCCTTCTTCCAAGGGCAGGTGGGCGGGCGGCTGGGGGGTGAGTTGATCCTCTTCCTCTTTCTTCTTCTTCTTCTTCCTCTTTCTTCTTCTTATTTTTCCTTCTTTTGGGTTTTTTTTTTTCTGGGTTGCAGTTTCCATTTTTTTTTCCTTCTCTTCTTCTTCCTCCTTCTTCTCCTTCTTCTTCTTCTTCGGTTCTTCCTCCTTCTCCGCGGGAGGGGGAGTTGGGTTTTCAAATTTTTTTTTTTTGTGTTAAAGATTAAGCAAGGAAGAAGATGAAGATGGGGAAGAGAGAGAAGGGGGGAAGAGACGACTGAGGGTTTTATGTTTTTTTTTTTTTAACTTTTATTTATTTTAATATTTAAAAAATATTAAATATTTTTTTTTAGTTTTTAATAATTTTTTAATAGAAAGTGGGCTCTGAATCAAGCCACGTAAGCACTTAACAAAAAAACTAACAGAAAAATTGACGGAGGTATGACATTGTCACAAATTCGTAAGATGTGGTATGACATTGTCAATTTTAAAAGATGAGGTATGAAACTGTCGTGACCCCAATAGTTGAGGTAATTTTTTGTAATTTGTAAAAAGAATTAAGACTGATGAAAAACCCATGAATCACAAGTTCACCTAAAATTTCAATCAATCTGTACAAAATAGCTATCGAAAGAATGTCTGAATGAACAAAGTATGAAAGAATTATCATAAACCCCATCATCTCATGACAAATAGCTGGAAAACCCGATCAATGTAAATGCAGAAATCGACGATAAAGATTGAAACTTCGCCGGGTTGCGGTGGTGGATCGGCTTGTAGAGATCGTACGGCACCCAGAGGTGGTCCAGCAGGCACAGGTTCTTGGTTTCAAGTCTGACCCACGGCTTGCCCTTGCAGTACACCTCTTGGGATGGCGATGGGGAACGGCGATGGGGATGGGTGGGAAGGGTTTCTGGGATTTTGGGGATGGGTCGAAGGGAGAGTGGGGGGGAGGTCGAAGGGAGAGTGGCGAGAGAGGTCGAAGCGGCGGGGGAGAGAAAGGAAAGAGAGAGGGTGGTGGAGGAAGGTTGGGGGGATGGGTGGGAAGAGGTTGGGGTTGGGGGGGTTTTGGGGATGCAGAGAAGAGAGAGAGGCGATAGAGAAGGGGGTGAAGAGAGAGAAGAGAGAGAGAGATTTAAAATAAAGAAAATAATTTTTAATTATTAAAAATATATTTAATATTTTTTAATCCAGTTGGATTAGTGATTCGACCTCACATGTAGCCACGTCAGCACTTAACAGAGAAATTAATAGAAAAACTGACGGAGGTATGACATTGGCACAAATTCGTAAGATGAGGTATGACATTGTCATTTTAAAAAGATGAGGTATGAAAGTGTCGTGAGACCAATAGTTGAGGTAGTTTTGTGTAATTTACCCAAAATATTTTCAACCAAAAAACCAAATTTGACGTGGTATGATATAGATTGGCAACCTTCTTCCTTGCTGCCAAAATTGACGGTTTCAAAAAAAGAAATTTAATTATTAAACATTTTATTAATTTTATAATTTTTGTTGTATTAAAACATATATTATGATAGTTTAATGTAACATGGGTGCCACTTAGTACTACGGTCTAGTGGTATTCCTTTTCACTTGTAAGTGAAACTTCTTAGGTTCAATTCTTGTCAAAGGCGAATTTGAAACACATTATTGCTAGCCCATTGTGAGGCTAAGTCCACCCCCTCTCCCTTAGTGTAGATAATATCGATTGTTAAAAAAAAAAGGTAAATTACATAAAACTACCTTAACTATTGGGTCATTAACAGTTTCATACCTCGTCTTTAAAAAGTTTCAATGTAATACCTCATCTATGAATTTGTTACAATTTCATACCTCTCGTCAGTTGTCTGTTAATTCATATGTTAAATGCTAACGTGGCTTGAGACGGGGCCTATTTTCTATTAAAAAATTAATAAAATAGTAATTTACCCTAAAAAAAAAAAGCCCACACCCATCTTCCTCGACCATCCCTTCTCCCTCTGCCTTTCTTTCCCCTCCCTTCTCCCTCCCTCCCTTTCCTTTCTTCCCTTCCCGTCTTCCCCAAACCCCAGTTTGTCTTCCCCCCTTCTCCCCCCACCCGAGCCCAACCTACAACCCAAAAAAAAAAAAAAAAAAAAACCATCTTCATCTTCCCCGGCCTCCTTCCCTGCAACTCACCCCTTTCTTCCCCCTCTTGTCTTCCCCAAACGCACCGCGCACCCATCCTCCACCTCCGCACCCACCCTCTTCCCTCCTCTACACACCCCACTCCTTAAATCCACACTCATTCCCCCCATTCAAAACCCCTAATTCGTCTTCCCCCCACCTGAGCCCAACCTGCAACCCAGAAAAAAAAAAAAAAAAACCCTAGATCCCTTCTTCCCTGACTCCCCATTCCCTGCACCTACCCTTTCGGTGAAGATGAAGATGGGTTTTTTTTTTTTTTTCCTGGGTTGCAGGTTGGCCTCGGGTGGGGGGAAAGGTTAGTGAAGCAAGAGGATGGGGAGAGGGAGGGGGATGAGCACCATGGGAGGGAGGAGGAGATGGAGGAAGAGAGAACGCGAGGGGGTTCTGGGTTTGGAAGGGGGGACGGATGGGGATGAGGGGATGGGATCTGGGTTTGGGTTTCTTTCTTCTTTTTTTTATTAATATTTTTTAATATTTAATTAATTTTTTAATAGAAAATGGGTCATGTCACTTGCCACGTCAGCATTTTAACGAAGGAATTGATAGGCAACTGACGGAAGGTATGAAATTGTAACAAATTCGTAGATGAGGTATGACATTGAAACTTTTTAAAGACGAGGTATGAAACCGTTAATGACCCAATAGTTGAGGTAGTTCTGTGTAATTATATAACATGTGTGTGGATAGCACACCCGTAAAGTTTAGATCTCTTTTGCAAATGATCAACAATTTTGTAGGGAAAGAGGGAAAAGGAAGAGAAAAATACTTGAAAAATAATGAATTTCATTTAAAAAAAGGATTTTATCATAGTAGTCCCTCAAAATTGACTTAACACTTGATTTTCGACCTTAAAATCGAAAATTGATCAATGGCGTCCCTAAAATTTGATGTCATAAATTAATTTGGTCATTCTGTTAGAATTTCGTCAAAAATTTTGAGTCTTTAATTGTCAAAAATTTATCATAATATGCTTATATATATATATAGGAATCATTTCACAAGAGGGATCCCCATTTTTCTAAAAAAATAGGGACACTCTCTTGACCGTTGGATTTGACTTTAATGAAATTGTGTGGTTGAGATTGTGTGACCTGTGTTTTAATCTCAACCACACAATTTCATTAAAGTCAATCCAACGGTCAAGAGGGTGTCCCCATTTTTTTAGAAAAATGGGGATCCCTCTTGGTAAGAGGCTTGTGTGTGTATATATATATATATCAATTAAAAACTCAAATATATAATTAATTTTTTCAATCTCATATTCACAAAGTTAGTAAATAAGATAAAATACCTCGCGATTCAGGTAAGGGGAAATAAAACCCATCATCTATCTACTTGTATGGTGAGGATTGTTTTGTTCCATTCTCTCAATACAAAATAAATTAATTTTTCTATGTTTCTAAATTATTGAGCTTGAAATGCTCTTCTAAGTATAATTTTATAATTTGCTCAAAAAGAAATATAATTTTATCAAAATTTTACGTGCAAAAACAACTTTTCTTAGATGAAGTTAGTGCATATTTTTTGGCATCGCATTCGACAATGGGGTCAATTTGCAAATATGAATAATAATAGATAATGTAGTTTCAATCCTGCTATTTTAAAATACTAAGGGGTAGTATCGTCTTTTCATGTTCATTGATGGCTAGTTTTCCAAATGTGCTTGTTTACTGTACTGTGATAAGTTGATAAAAGATGAGGCCGAGAAAAGAGCCAAAGGGGCGGAGCCGCCCTTCTTCTCCGCTCAGGGACCGAACCACCGCTCCCTCCCCCCTTTTCGAACGACGGAGTAGCTCACCGCCCAAGCTTCGCGCCTCTGCACTTCTCAAGCGGGAACTCGTCTCATCGATGTCACTGCCACTACTCGCTTCGAAGAAGAGCTTGCGACTTCTTCGTCTTTTAATAACAACCCGCGAAGCTTTCCGTACATCGTGAAGCAGCAGTGCTGGGACAAGGCGGAGAAGATCAAAGGTCGGGACCCGGACCGGTGGCGTCGTGACCCTCTCGGAAACACCATTTTCCGGAAGCTCGTGGGTTGCCCCGGTTGCCTCTGTCACGATTACGATCACATTGTGCCATACTCTAAGGTCAGATTCCTCTCTCTCCCTCTCTCTAAATTTCACGTTTTTATGGATTTTTGAGTGTTTCTGTTTGTGGGTGCTGCTTTTTTAGTTTGTGATTGGATTTTTGTGTGGTGGGTTCCTTTTGAATTTGGCAATTGAGGTTCTGTTTTGGGGATGCATTTGATTCTACAAATCCAAAGTTCTTTGTTTTTTTTGTTTGGTGGCTCTTTCCCATGGATGGAACATTATTATTTATTTGGGTCGAATTTTTAAGCATTTTGTGTGAAAGAAGATGCAATTTGGAAATGCTTGTGTTATTGAATTTCATACATTTAGTAATGCTGTAAAAGTTGAGCTCTTTTTTAGCTATGTAGTATGCCGTTGCTTATTATATACGCGATTCGTGAACATGGTTGTATGAAACCGATAGTTGTTTGGGAACATGGTTATATACGCGAACAAGTAATTGTCTTATTGTAATTATACAGCTGCTGAAAGCTAGGGAATTTGTTTAATTAGTTTAGTTACATACTTGCATATATGCATGTACGATACTGGAGGCGATAGATATTAGTACAAGCTTAGGTAGAAAGCTTTTCTCACCTTTGATGGAAAATGCATGTAAGGTAATCTGGAGTTTTGTTATGGCGGTTGATTGAGCAGAATGACTATGAGGTCGCAAATTCCAATGTTCCATATTAGATTGCGACCGTAGACATAGAGAGTGGCAGCTTGGCATGACTGGTGTTGTGGGATTATGTGAATTTGAACTAGACTGTGACTCAGAGATTGTGATAGAATATGGCTAATCATGGTGATACGTATTTAGTTGAAGGACTGTTTAGACCTATGAGGAGTCTTGAGGTGTAATACAGGCTTGATTTACCGGTGAATTTTTTTTACCAACTTGGCTCCAAATGATTAGGATTTAGTCGATTGACAGTGCACTAGAAGATAATTCAGTAATGAATATACACCGGCTGAGGCATTTGTTTTGAAAGAGGAGCGGCTTAGCAAGTTTTAAGAAGAAGCTCGTTCTGCAATCTGTTTCTTGCAGATTGAAAAGTTATGGCGAACTCATAATTCTACTGGTCTTGGCGTGGCAAATTTGTAGCAAAGTCTGGAAACCAAAAGTGAAGATGTTCCGTTGTGTGTCCGTTTGTGCTGATTTTGGTTGGAAAGGAATATTAGAGGAAACAAGGAGTTCAGGAAGTGGGCTGCTTTGTCATCCCGACTTAATATGATAATCTTGATAGCTGAACAAATGTTTCTTTATTTTGTTTCCCCTAGCCCTCTGATCCCTGAAACTAATTTTGGAGGATTTATTTTTTTTATTTTCACATTTCAGGGAGGACAAAGTACGCTCGAAAATTGTCAGATCTTACAGGTATGGACTTCATTCCCCTTTGGAACCTTGAACTTTTACATGATTTTTGTATCTTTATTTTGGGTGGTATCTCCATTCCATAGAAACCCTTCACCAGTAGATGTTAGCACACCGTAGTTTCCTACTATATATTGCTGACCTTCAAAGGGATGCCAAAATACCTACGCTACTTGAGCTATCTTAGGATTCTCAACAATCAGCAGACCGTACAGTTGCGGTATGATAATGGAAGAGATTCTACTGTGGGATGATAATGCGAGGGCAGAGTCCAATGTGTTTTGTGGAATCCTAGTTCAGAGTGATAGTTGATCCAGAGATCTAAAGGCGATGGCTACCCTGTGCTGTGGCTTAAACCATTCAAGAAATCAGAACCATGTGTCTCTTCTCTCTTTCCCTACTTTTAAACCATCGTCTAAAATTTTAGAATCAATTTTAAGATATCCACAAAGTCTCGGCCCAGGTTGCACATTTTCATTTCATTTCTTTCCGCTCTACACTCGTATTCAAATGATTATTGAAACTGATGTTTGCCTTCAATTTAATAACTTACACCTTACGCTTTAATAAAAGCATTTTCTCTTGCATATTGTAGGCAACTGTCAATCGATCAAAAGGAAATCGAACTGAGTTTTCTAGAGCCGAGCTCATCCAGAAGAGTTCTTACTGTCGGGTTTCAGGTAATCTCAAGAAACCCCAAATTCTTGTGGAAGTTCTTCCAGGGATGAATTCAACTAATTTAGGAGAGCAAGTGACAGCGTATTGCTTTGAAATGCAGGTCGTGACATGGATCTTCTCGAACTGTCAGCCTATGGCAATGTCCGTCGGGGACAAGATTCAGGGGGATGTAGAATCCAATGACAATTTACGACGTTGTGTAACTTCTTGTAGAATTCATCCTAGCATAGAAGGGGAAACTGGAAACTAGTATTGCTGCATGTTCTCCCACTTGGATAGGAAATATTTGTATCAAGCTGCACAGAATGTCATCCCTTGCCTTTTAATATATGAGAAATTTGGCTCAGCATTTTCTTCTTTCTTCTTCCCATTGATAAATATGGGTTGCATAAGACAAATGGACGGTCCGTATTTTGTGAAGCAAAATCCATGCTCTTTGCTTTGGAATAATCTTTAATTGCAATTAATTGGGATGATAATATCGCGATTCGTTATGTGAGGAGATAAATTTCTTTCATACTGTCAAAAACGATAATTTTTCTATTTCTCTCATTATGCTACTTAAATTTTAGATTGAGTACATTTTTCTAGCCACTTGATTTAGGGTTGGTTTGGTATTGTTGTGCTTTGAAAAAAAACTGTTTCTGCTGTGCTGTGAGAATATGCAGTTGCGAAATAAAGCAGCAGAGTGTTTGGTAAACTTTTTTGTAAAAGTGCTTTTGAAAAGAAAAAAAGTAGTATTATAGTGTTTGATAAACTTTTATGTAAAACAGATGTGAAAAAGCTGGTTTTTCAAAGCTGGGTTTAGCAGCTTTGTGTTTTTGGCTTTTTTTTCTCCCAAAACTGTGAAAAAAAGCTGAAGCTGAATGTTTACCAAACATAAAAAAGCTTAGCTGTTTTTAATAGCCACTTTTTTTCAGAATCATCTCAGTACCAAACCAGGGCTTATCCTTCAAGAAGAAAAAAAGTTAGAAGTTTGGTTCTTTATCTTGCTTTCTAGTTTTTTATGGGAAGTGAAGCATCACATCTGCACTTTATTCTTTAGCGCTTGAAAAACGCTAACGAAACTCTTCTCAAAGTTAAACTTTTCATCAAGTCTCAATCACTTCACAGTTAGCGTTAATTTTTCACGTTAATATTATAGAATGTTGTGCAAAAAACTTGAGGTGGCAGAGAGTCCTACTTTTAAAAGCATTTTCTTCTTTTTTGCACTAGATCCTTTTGTTTTTACAAACGATGATGTTAATGAGTTAAATTATTGGTTGTTAAGGAAAAGAGAAATTAATGAAAATTGAATCGCATCTAAATGTATAAAGACGAATGCATTTTACTAGTGCGGTAAAATGTCATATGCTTTAAGATGAAAATTGAATTTACTTAAATTAATTTACTCTTTTTGTCTCATGAACTGTTTGAATATTTCATTAAATTGATGACATGGGGAGTATAAAACCCATAATTGCGAGACACGTAAACTATATTGCACCACATTAACTAAAAAAATCCTCAATTTAACGAATATTTAGACGTTCAAATGTCTAAAAGTTGTTAATTTATACAAGTTCAAAATCTTAGAGAGTAATGCGATAAAACTAAAATCTGTACATTTTAAAAATCACCTCAATTCTGAAGTGTGTAAAGTGTTATTAGCATTTATTTTTATCATGGAAAAAGTGGAAATATAGAGGTTAAAATCGCTGACCAAACTCTTTTCTACCGCAAATTTTTAATCCATGTAAACCAAGCCAAATGGGAGATGGTAAAACCACATATAATTTGGTGCTGTAATAATTAAACATGCAGAAGATTAGGTTTGGTTTGTTAAGGATCCACCATGCTTAAAAAATAATGAGCAAATAAAATAAGGGGTTCTCTACCTAGCCTCACATTATATTAAGAACAAAGCTTGACTGTTTAAAAAAAAAAAGCAGGAGTTCCTTTTCTCACCTAATAACTTTGACAAGTGTTCAAAAAATTGAAAAAAAAATAAAACTTTTACTAATAACACACACACGCTTGTCAAGTTGTTATTGGATGAGAGTAGGAGCTCCTTTTTTTCTTAGGAAAACTAATGAAAAGGGCTTGAAAACTTTGAGTTTTAACGATAAGGACAAAATAAAGGGTAAAATGAATAGTACCAGGTTTGACTTTTTAGTGTAAAAATGTGGTTTTTCGTTAAAGTGAACAGTACCGCGGGCTTTTCGTTAAAACTCCCTTTTTTCTTTCAAGCAGCCAAGCTTTGTTCTTATATTAATCAATTACTAAATGATAATTTGTTGCTTAATCTTCCCTGTTAAGTTGATTGAGTACTTAAATGAATTGCTTCGACCAGTGGCATGAGCATTCTAGGTGGGAGAATTAGTGATGGGATTGGACTAGATTTACTTGTTTTTGATAACGAGGGGATTGATGTTTCTTTGTTTTTCTCTTCGCAGGTTTAGTCTTCGTCTTCCGCTTGTATTCTTTTATTTTTGCTTTTCTTTGTTTGATAGATATTTGAGATAAGGAACGAGGGAGTCGTTCTATCACAAAGTTAGCTTTTTTCTAATCGCTCTGAGCGGTGGCTAATCTCACGTTCTTGTTCTTTCTATTGCTTTCTGTTGGTTTAGAGAGTAAGACTTCTACTATTGTAATCCGACAATCAGTCTTATATATAGTTCGACTCGCCTACCCATTATCATCATTTCATTATTATTATCTTATAAGAACATTATAATACTCATACTAGGGGAGATATTTTCGAATCTAGGTGGGTTGGAAGTTGTAGGACGCTCCAGCCAGTCATGCTTCCGTTCCTGCTCGGTGTGTTTAGGTTCGTTATGCCTTTTTGTTGCCTGTTCTTTCTTTTTGTTCTTTCCCTTGTAAATGTAGGTTTTTGAGAAAAATGGGAGAGCTCCATGTTAGTCTGTTGGAGCAGTAAAATGACATGACATGACCTAACCAAACGCTTTCTCCTCCTTTTTCATTTCTCTACAGAGAGACCTTTTAGGGTTGTTAGCTAGAAAGAAGGCTCAATTCTTCATATTTGGAAACACACCATTTAGCAACACCACCAAATTTGCCACTAGAATTTTGAGCACAATATGTCATTTTTACCTTCTTTGGTCTCCCTCACACAAAGCTTTAAATTTTTATTTTATTTGTTTGAAAGGCAGCTTTAAAATTAGGTATATGGATGAGAATCGAGGGGCAATTGCTTTCGTATAGGATGAAGGAAAAGAGCAAAAAAGGAAGAAACAAACAGAAAAAGCGAAAGCGAGAGAGGATAAGAATTTATATAGGACAAGTTCATTGTTGTTATAGCGTTTTGATTCAATAACATAATGTTATGTTTAAATTTTACTTTGCATACTATTAGATTATCGGATCAAGATGGCGCATATCGGACTTTGCATACTGTTATATTATCGGATCAAAATGGCACATATCGGTGAACTTATTTTGTGTAAGTTGATTTTCAGATAAGAGAGAGGGAGAGAGGGAGAGAGAGAGAGAGAGAGAGAGAGAGAGAGAGAGAGGGCCAAATGATTCATGGCATTATGTGTGGAATTAGGGTCCCATTTAACAACTCATCTTTACAAAAAATGTGGCCTGCATTTGCCTGTTGCACCAAAATATCTGTGTTTTAAAATGGTGATTGATTTGAGACACACATACGTCCACTGATGTTGATGCATCAAACTATGTGCTTTGCATAGAAAATTAGGTAAATATGTATTTCACCAAGTAATCCTAATATCCATAGTTTCTTATCAAAGGAGAAACATTCCAAGTTTCTGTCACTGGCTTGTTAGAGGGAGATGAATAAAGGGTCGAATATAGGGTATTAAGGTTACCAAAGAGTCTTGAATCGTAGCATCGCAATCTCTCATTATGTGTTTATAAAATTCGGTTTCTTTAACATCAATTTATACGATTTTTGCTAGAAAAATCATGGATGCGTAGTTGAGTATTGATGCTACGATCTAAGACTCTTTGATATAATATCATACCGTACCATAGTTTCAAAAGTTTCTTCTTATGTAGGTTGGCAATTTATGGCTTCAACCATTGTGGGCTCGTTTTGAAGTGTTTTTTAAAGATTTATTTACATTTATGTTAAACATTGGTACCAAAAACATTTTTACTAAAAACGTTTTTAATCATTTGAAAAGCACTTCCAAACGAGGCATGTATTGGTTGAATCCAAAAAAAAAAAAAAACACCAGTTGTGTTGGTTTATTCTTTCTTAGGCTTGAACTTAATTGTTTTGTAAACGTAATTACTAAAAATGAGAAGAAAATTTTCTTCAAAAAAAAAAAAAAAATGAGAAGAAAACAATGAGAAAAAGGACAGTAGGATAATACCGGACAGTCTGCAACCAAACTTTTGTGCAAGTTGTTCATATCCTTTGGTGGTGAAAGGGAAAGGCAATTTGGCCCTTGTTAGGAATAAAGAACAATTTTGTTGGTTTGTCGCCATCTCCATTTTATCCCCACGAGTGGCTACTAAGATATGAATGTTGCAAACAACTTAACTGTTAACGAAAATGTCATTGTGACGGTATTTCGAACCAATTAAACAGTATTACCTATAAAAGTTAAACGCAACACTACTTGATCAGTTGAAATATTGCTACAATTGGGATCAGTTAAAATATTGCTACAATGGCGTCCCAATTGCAGGTCCTTGGCCCACAAGAAAAGATTCTTGGATTGGATTTCATGAATGTTTTTTCTTGGTTTTATAGAGAAGATACTTGTTTATGCAGTTTAGATGAAGGAGAATGATAGAAAAAAGAGAACAAAAAGATCTTTGAATTTCACATATATAGAGATATAGACATGTACATGAACACAAACTCGGGAAAACTAAGTACATCAGAGCTTTATCCTGTGCATTACAAGGAGGCAAAAATAGTTGCCACTAGAGCTTTATCCTACATTAGTTCCCCTATCATACTGAGGAACCCTAGAGAGTAGAGGCAGCCCCTCCGATTCCGCATCCCGGATTCGACCGGCTCAACTAAAATGGCCTTAGCTGGATGGGGTTCTGTCAAAACTCATGGCCACTTGGCAAGCTAGCTACTTCATGAGCTCTCATGAAAGTTGAGGGATCTAGACAATGCAGCTGGATTTGCTCGCAAAGCGGGAGAGGATTCAGAGACGGTTTTCTTTTTGTCACTCTTTGATTGGAAAGCCTTGAACAAACCTCCGCCACTGATGGAGTCGTTCTTGATTCCGAGCGTCGCCCATATTGAACTCTTTGCAGCTTCACTCGGATCATCAATCCTTAATGTTTTTGGAACCAAAACACATCCATTTTTCTGTCTTGATGGCTCTTCTTTCTCCAAAATTTCTGGTTTTAGAACGTCTTCATCCCTTGAGTGCTTCCCCAATGTTGGAGAATTTGAACCAGAGCAGGGAGACTTTTGGTTTGGAGAAGCGGGTTGTGGACCAAACCAAGGAACGTTCCAAGTGCCAGGCACACCACAGTTCCAATAAGGTGCAGGACAAAATGATAGAGGAAATCCTGGAGGACAAAAAGCTGGTGGGGGAACTGCTGCATTCCATGGATAAGGCCAGGGAACACCGGGAAGACAAGGAATTTGCGAAGAGAAGCCATTGACATTCTGCACATGTGGTTTTGTAACATTTACAGAAGATGCGCTGGAGCTATCATCGCCATTGTCCCTAGCTTTGCAAGGAGATGGAAATACCTGTTCTTCGCTTTTATGTAGACCATTTCGAGTGCCATTCAGAACCTTTTTATCTGCAAGATTTAGAGAGGAAGCCATAGAATCACAAATAGGTGCATCCACTCCGAAGCTGAGGACTCTACCATTGCTTTTTAATGCAGGGTGGTGAACTCCATTTGGAGAATCAATCCGAGCTGCTTCAAGAGCCTCGCTAATGGTCATGTGGCGATAGTGTGAGGCAGAGTTCTTGTTTTTGCGACGTCCAGCTCCCACAGGCACATTCCTCATGGTACCGCCTGCTGTCCAGTATCTTTGACAGGCTTTACAGAAATGGCGTGGTTGATTGACGTTGTAATTGTTGTAGTAACAAAATTTAGTGTCCATGCTATTGCAGCGGGGGCATGGAAGTATCTTGTCAGGCTTCTTCAGGGTTTTCTCTTCCGAGTTTTCAGTACTCTGTTCTTTCTCCGTCTCAGCAGTTTTTGTTTGTGCACTTTCTTCATCTATAGAGGGTGTCTTCGGGTTCACATCAGAACCTGGTATTGTTTCCAGATTTGTAGGGTCTTCAGATTTTGGTTGAGAACCATCATCTTGTTCTATGCTCTCGGTCGATTTTTGTGACGGAGAATCCTGAAAATTTTATAAATACGCTTTAGGACCAAGTATCGCAAAATAAACTTGAAACAAAATGGAATCGATCAATTTGACCTACAAGAAAGGAGTACTCCAAATTTGTGTGTTTACAAGGAGTTTTCTTCTTCTTCTTTTTTTTCAACAGAAAAGTGATCATCTTTTGCCTCTTTATCCTTTTTGTTGCAAGTTTGGTTGTACTATAGTTTCATTCACACAATCAAATCCACTGAAACTTCTAGAAATTGGAGAATCCAAATTACTCTGTTACATAAATCCAAGAAGTCTAGAAAACTAATGAAAACAACAGTTCAGAAAATCAATAGACAACCCTTCCAATATTCCTTTCATATTGATAAAAAAAATTATACGAAGGCAACAAGGCCAGCAATACTTTATACACAGAAGGTTGGACGGTTAAGCATCAACTCGTGTGGAAAAAAATGTGCGGCGATAAAAATGCTTCGTTGAATGTGTGGCACACGAGAAAGGAGAAGACTAAGAACGAGGATATCCGAGATAAAGTAGGAGTAGGCGCGTTGAAGATAAGATGAGAAAAAATCAATTAAGGTGGTTTAAACACGTGAAACGAAGACCTACAGAGGTTTGGTTAAATGATGCGATTATGAGACAGGCTCAGGGCAAAAAAAGACAGAAAAACTTGGGAAAACTTGGATAGGGACTCTAAGAAGACATGAAGTACGAAGACTTAGCACAAAATCGAGCGCGTTTTAGGATTCAGCGGCCTATCTCACTTAGTGAGATAAGTTTTTGTTGTTGTTTTTATTCATAAAAGAAATTTTAAATCTCACAGCTGTAAACCTGGCTGCCTAATTAGGAAAAAAAATACAGAAGCACAAACAGTTTCACAGTTTAAAATCTGCAATCACTTTTAAAAAAAAAATCTAATTAGCTAGTGGCATATGTAAATTGAACTTAACTAACCAAAACAAATAAACATCGAAGTAACAAAATGAATCAACTTTATACTTTTTCCAGAAGCTGGATCGAAATTCATTGATTGAAAATCTTTCATTAATAACAAAACTGAATCAAACAATCAAAAGGCAACAAATTTTCTATCCCAATTCTCAAATGGCCAAAAAAGGATCAGAATTTCCATTGCCTTTCCCTGATTCTTTCATCTTCTAGACTTTAAAAGTTAATTAAACAGGATAAAAACAGAATCAAACAAAACAAGAAGAAAAATGAAAACACGAATCAAAAAAAGGAGCTAGACCCATCAAAGCTCCCAGCAATTTAACATAAGGGTCGAATCCAAACAAACGATTTAAACAAGAACTTTCTCTCTGAGTTACAAACTGTTACCTGCTCAGTCTCTGCATCCTCTTCTTCCTCTTCGCACTCCTCTTCCAATTCTACTTCCACTTCTTTCTCTACAGGGCGAGCAAAACCAAGGTCCTCGATGTCGGCGGGGAGGGAAATCTTCTTCCCGAAGAGCTTGATCGCGGGGTCCTTAGTTTCGAGCATTTTCTCGGCAGCCAAACAGTGGAAAAAGAGGCGCGAGCGTTGGAGGTGTTTTCCTTTTCTTTTCTTGTGGGGGAGAGAGTGGTGGTGGCGGCATTGGGCGTAGTAAAACCTCGTCCGCGATTTTGATCCGTTTAAAATAGTTGGAGGTGGTGCCACGTCAGCATATGGGTTTGATTCTCAGCCACATGTTCTTGTGGCCTCAAGATTTTCCTTGTCAATTTTCTTTTGGATTCTCTGATGCATGAGAGATCTTTTAGTGTTCCCGTCACACATGAGGCGGTACACCATGTGTTTTATGTAAATGTTTGGATATGTGTGTTAAAAGATTAATAACTTAAAAATTAAAATTTTCCACCACTTACATAAAAATACATAGTGTACCCTCCGTATTCCCGTCGTAACTAAAAATTTTCCCTGATGCATGGAATTTATGTGCTACATATATCTAATTCTTGTTTTCTGGATTTTTTTGGTATGTACCAGTATTTTTCATATTTTTAACCGTTGAATTTATTGATGGATTTTCAGTTGTATTCAAATGAGATTTCGAGGGATTTTAATTTTTTTAATGAATTTATGAGTATTCAATTAGGATTTTAAGTGATTTTCTAAAATTCAAAGTGTATTCAATCAGGATTTTAAAACAGTGAATTAAAATCTTTAGAAATCTGAGGGTGAATAATTATGATTTTAAAGCAGTTTATTTGGATGTATTCAATTAGAAATTGATTTTAAAGAATTTGAAAAAGTTGAGGAATTCGAGGGAATTTGAGAGATATATTTTAATTTTTAAGCATCCACAAATCTCACATCTTCCCATAAGATTTCGAGAGAGTTAAATCAAAATTTTATATGAAATCTCTACAAATTAATTATACTCTATAAAATTTTATAGATTTATAAATCCATTAAAACCTCTCAAATTCTCAATTGAATATATCCTCCTAAGAGTTTATTCATGTGCTATACATACATCGAAGTATAGCAGATTCATTATCACCTCAAATTAGATCATATTAAACGCGATTTTCAACCTCGGGTCAGTATCTAAAATGCCTCATGCCCTCAATAAGCGAATAGCAAATGCAAAATCACAAGAAATTTTCAAATTCTTTTTAAAAACATAAAATTTGAAAAAATGAAGTTTGGTTGCACCTACCCACATGTTACATGATTATTGGACATGGTTGTATTTACGAGCATGTATTTGGGATATTTTAGTTTTGGTATTAAATTTATTTTGGTAATGCTAGGGAGATCGGATTTATAGACTAAATTTTGTGAACTACATGGTGTGGTTGTTAATGATTAAATTATTACTTAAGTGTTGATTCGTGCTTATTTCGTATTGTTGACATATCATTTAATTTAAAATTTTGAAGTACCTACTGTTACCATTTTTATTTCGAGTAACCCGACAAACGAATTCACATGTGTACAAGTATATGAGACACTAGTGGCCACATCCTTTAATAAGAGGAGAAGCGTTGTAAAATACAAACTTTCATCCCTAGTACTCAAGGTTCTAAAATAAGGTAGGCGCTAGTCGGGCAGTGGGTTGTGGCATAGCGCTTAGACGGCTAGGCGGCGGGTTGGCTAGGCAGGGCCTAGTCAGACTAGGCGGATTTAAGTAAATCTATTATATTTCATGTAAATAAGTGTATGTTTATACTTAATATATATATATATATATATATATTCACATAAACTACAAAATAGAATGACTATATTATGAAGTATTGAAACATAATGAAAACATGGGGAAGCCTATACTGTGTGTTCATTTAAGTATTCAACAAGTCTCTTACAATTTATTGAAAAAAAAATAAAATTCAAAATGAAAGTTATCTATTTTCTGTTTAAGTGAGTTGCAATCTAGGCGGGTGCCTAGGTGAGTCCTGACAGGCTAGGCGGGTGCCTAGACAGTCTAGACGGGCGCCTCAGCAGATTTAGGCGCAATTTCTAAATTTTCAAACGCCTATGTATTAATTGGAACGGTGACTAGCCACCTAGCGCCTAGGTGGCGTGAGGAGGGGATTTTTAGAACAGTACTAGTACTTCATGTCCGCTACATGTTTAAGCAATTTGAAACCAATTGAAGATTATATGTGGATAAAAAAAATTGAAGATTATATGTGGCATAATATCTTAGTGAATAGTGTTAGTTTTCACTGTGCGTTCTCCTTTCAAAACTCTTTGTCACCTAAATTATTGTATTCGTTTCAAACTATCCCTCTCCCCCTACTAACAATAGTCTTTAAAAAAAATAAAAATTGAAACCAAATGAAGAGGTTAAAGGTGTTCCTTCTTTCTAAGAAATAATTGTATAATGTTTATTTTTATCTTATATTAATCTTTCTCTTCATCAAAACACTTTGTGACATATTCATAAAAAAAAAATTATTTATGAACGAAATCGTTAATAAATATGAGATTTAGTCATCGAACTGTGTAAAAACAGATGATCGGAAATTGATTAACTAAACGACCTAATTTTAATCAATTTTTTTGTAGAAAATAGTATTTATATAATTATTTATAATATAAATTGTTCCAATCCTCCTCATCCTCCTTTGTGGAGCCATGCATTCTCCTTAAGAAAATTGTTACTCATCCAAACTTTATTCTTGCACATTTTATTTCTTCCACTAATAAATGATATATAACATGCACACTACATCACTACATAGAAGAAGAGAAATCATATGAATCATAAAATTCGATGTAATAATGGCACATAAGCAATAATGTTACTTTTCTAAACTTGTATTATTTATTTTTATTTATTTAATTTTTTTTTAAGAATGCTCATGGCGGCGGAGCTAGCATAGTGTCAATGAATGTCATAACTGCAACAACTTTAAAAAATCTATATATATTTGTATGTATTGTATTTCGACACTATAAACAATTATGACAAACTAAATTACAATATTCTCCTCATGCTTCTTCTTTTATTTTTTTTTTCTTCCCGGTCTTCTGTTTCTCTCTTCTTCTTGTGTGCAACTCTATTGTGCACACCAAATATTCGATGAAATGCCTTAGTTGACAAGACTTGATAGTTTTCAACATTACTCCACAATTTCATATAGCCACCATCAACAAGCCTTTACAGACAATAGTAGTTGTTGGCATGATAAGCCTTCAGGAAATGTTGTCAAGAATTGACAAGTTTTTATTAATGCTCGATGAAATGGTCTAATGAAGTTTTCTATTGTAAAAATCATAACTCTATTACTTGAAAATTCTTGACTCCACCACTAAAAATAGTCATTAGTGGAGTTTGAAACAATTACTTATACTGACTCGTATGTAGGTCCACAATGTACGTAATATAGGAGAAATAAAATAAAATTCAATTACATAGCATTGGCCGTATGTTTGAATTTTGGTTGCATGATTCTCATTTACGAAATGTATTGATACAACTCTATTTACCATGGATCACGTGTTACAATACACATATTATAAATAACTGAAAGCGTTTTTTATAAAAAAAATATTTTTAGAACTAATTATTTGTAAAATGTAAGTAAATTCTCGAAAGACATTTATATTGTTTTTTGGAAGAATGACATAACTAATACTTGCATAAAGAACTTTAAATGCTTTTAGAACTCAAAAATATTATTTATAAACACTTGCAGTCATTTTAATAACACTTTCAAAGGAAATCGTAAATATTTATTTCAGATCAGGACAATGTTTGTTGCCACATCAGCTGCAGAAACAATTCAATGGGGTCCACCCCAAAAAGCTCAAAGTTCAAAAGCTTTCATAGTTTATCCGCAAGCTCCGGTAGATAAGCAACACGTGTCCTAGTGCATGACACGCGTAGTCCATCCACCAATTTGTATGTAAGCAGAGCTCTCAAAGGATGACACCAAATCCCTAGTGGGGGAATATTTAAGAAATATAAAAGTAAAAAATATGACTTTAGTACAACCTACACGCAGGGATAAAAAGTTTCCAACATAAGGTTTGGTCTTTCGGTGTAAAATGTCAAATGGTTTTGATTAGTTTAATCACATGCTTATCAGTTGATTGCATTTACATAATTGTCTACAATACTCGCATAAAATTTTCAATATGCTGGAAACACGTTCTGATATATCAAGTGTCATAATAGAATGGTTAAAATTTATTTTTCAAGTTTCCAACCAATTACATTACTACACTTGGTGTACTGAGTTGTATTCCCGACACAATAAAAAATCGCTTGTCGAGATAGTGATTGTATTATATACACGTTGTCAAATCTTAAATGTTAAAACATTCAAGTCTATTTTTTTTAATCAAAATTAAACAAGTCTAATTAGGTAGTTAAAAGTTGATTTGTTTGTCGGATTGGGCCAGTGGGCGGTTAAGGATTTTGCCATCTTGTTTTTCAATTAGGAGGCTGATGCCACACGTTTGATTTGGACAGGATAAACAAATAAACTTGATTAATATGAGATTAGGATGAAAGTTGGGAAGAAATTTCCCTTAATTATGATTAAAGTAAGTTGATTTGTCAGTGTCAATGAGGTTGAAAGTAATTGTAATATGGCCCATATTTTATGGGCCTTGAGTAAAATCCCGAGCCCAGTGAAAACTTTGCTAGTGGGCACAGAGTGAGGACCATTTGAGCTCCCAAATAGTGTAAGGTGTCCCAAAAACCCAAAAGCTCTTATTATGGTGGCCAAAAAAATTGACTTATGGCCCAAAATCAAAATGCAAGTCTCATCGATATCGCTCATCTTCGGAAGAAAAACTTGCCTATCTACGTAAAATGGAGAAGACTCACCAGTCATCAGTCATCGTTTGAAGGAAATCTTACATATCATGAGTTCGTGTAACCTATACTTGAACGATTATGTCAGACTATCTCTCTCAACTCGCTCATCTTCGGAAGAAAACTTGCATATCTACGTAAAATGGAGAAGACTCACTAGTCATCAGTCATCGTTTGAAGGAAATCTTACAAATCATGAGTTAGTGTAACCTATATTTGAACGATTATATCAGACTATCTCTCTCAACTCGCTCATCTTCGAAAGAAAACTTGCCTATCTATGTGAACGTTTTGTTAAGCACATGAGCTAAATGTGAAGTGTGTGACAAATTGATCCGTATGGCATGAAAGGATTGACTAAATTGGGTGAGATCAAGCAAGCATCATCAACGGACAGCATCCCATCTGAAAGGGTTGACTAAAGTTTGAGTAGAAAGTAGCATGATAAATATTGAAGCATGCAAAAGCAGCAGAAAGTAGAGTGTGATTATTCTGAAAGGATCCTTTAGCTTTTTCTTGCTTTATCTTTTTTACTTTCTCAGCCCCATTTCGGATAATTAGGCTTTTAGCTTCACACTGTAATTTGTTGGTTGATTTTGTTAATTAGTTTCTGGAATTGGCTAATTGACGTAACATAAAGCTAAAAGGATTATAAGCATAATTTCTTGAAGAACAAAATTCTGGAATCCATCAATTTTGAGATAAATTCCAAAAGGTTTGTCTGATTAATGATTGGAAGATGATCACAGGAGTCAGCCAATAGCTTAAATAACCTAATTACAACATCCTAGGATGACTCAAGGCCCCTAGGAAATTAAATGAAAACAAAACGACATAAATCGGACGACAATGAAAGGTTCAATTTTTTTATTACAGAATTAAAATGCAGTTTTGGAAGTCTAAACTGCCTTACATAGCCAAAATGTATCATGTGTCACAATGAAGCATAGTGTTTAAACCGCGGCGTTGTTCTCTTTTCATAAAGATATCATGGCCCTAATCGGAACTCGAACGCCAAATGTACAAATTCACTACGTCCTTTAGACTTCCATCAGTCCATCTCCTTTTCAATCTAGTCGGCCATTTATTCTACGTCATTAATACATCAGCCAGCTTGTTTGTTTCATTGTCAATAACTACCTTAACCATGTAAGTGCCGTGACACACCAAACACACTGGAGCAATGTGAAGCTTAATTGGTGATTTATAAAGTCAAACAGTTTAAAGTAAAAGCATGACAACTTGATCCCAATATGTCTACTGAAGTCAAAACAAAGTTGAATGGTTAAATTGATTGTGTTACCAGCCAACAGTAATTATGTTATGCACTTATCATCCAACCAGATCATTGTGTCTTCTTTTTGGAAAGAAAGAATCGTAACAAGAGGAGGTCATGAATAAAGAAAGTATAATATGAGGAAGATAAGGAATGGCAATGAGACCAGCTACTGCCCTAATCAATCTAATTCCAGGTGTTTTTAGTTTTCAGTTATGAATCCTGATGTAAGAGTCATATATTTTTTTGAGTCCGTACATGTCACGATGTTAGTAAACGCATGTGAAATCATCTATCATACTAACTCTAATATTCATGCATTGGTAAATGCAAAAAAATTAGGAATCGAAAATTTAAATACCTGTACTAACTTCTTCCATGTAAACATGTCATTATCTTCTACAATTTTTTTTTTCAAACAAGTGATAATTGTAATGCATAACTACATGCTATCACATTTGGTGGTTGTTGTTTGTTTTCCCTACCCCTTAGTTGACATGCCACTAAAATGGAATCCCAAAAGTCTAAATCCATATGCCTTTGCTTTTTTAGTGAGTTTCTTCTTCCAATTCAATTTGCATTTTTAGTGAGTTTCTTCTTCCAATTCATTGAATATCCTTGTGCTCCAATGATGACGACTCCCACTAAACCTTAACCTACAATTTAGTGCATGAGGCGTTGAGCTCAAAATTTTCCACAAAATCATCCTTTGTGTCACCTCCACTACCATATTTACTTAAATATCATTTCCCCCACTCAACAATTTCCCCGCAATCTCACTGCATTTTTGGGTAAATTCCACCTCTATGGTTTCACACTTCTCTTCTCTTTCACCCTTTGGACTTTTGCCAAATCCCAACAACACAAAAAAAGGTGATCTAGAAAAGCAGCTTTTGTGAGTTGTATAAATTGAGTAGTGATAGCATCAAGACAATTAACATTCAACTTCATAGAGAAAATGGCAAGCAGTCTCCTTCATGTTCTTGTGATCTTGCTAGGGTTTTCTCACCTTGTCTTCTTGAATGCCATCCCAGCTACAAGTAAACTTTTAACAACTTTCTGCTTCTGCATCTTCTTCTTCTTACTCTTTTCCTTATTGTTCTCAGTTGGTTTTTACAACATGCAGGAATTGGAAGCCTAAATCATGGACCTCAACTTCATCAAATTGCAGGAAGTAACAAACTGGTATTACTCCATATTTTCGATATTATAGTTCTTCACAACTCGCGAGGATCCTCTAAGGATCTTAATATACATATGTAGTCATAGTACATGTGTCATGTAACACAACTCGCGAGAAGCACTTCTAGGAAAATATATATGTGTTGAGTTACTAGCCTTCCATTACTTAATTTTCATTTTTCAAAACAGGTAACCACAGAGAAGAGTTATAAAGAGCAAGCTATCACTGAAAGAATGGATGTGGAGCTTCATGACTACCCGGGTTCAGGCGCCAACAACCGCCACACCCCGAGGCCGCAGTCTGAAAGATGCTCCGATTGCTAGTTTTCTGTTGGAACTATTGGTTTTAAGGTTTACATTGAACTGTTATGTATGGAAGTATTGTAAACGATATTTTTGTTGCTAGATCAGTCATTTAAGTTTATTGTTTGGGGTTAGACGGAGTAGGAATGTAGGAACTAAATGCATTACGTGAAATGAAATCATGGATTAATGCAAATTTATATGTACAACGGTTATGATGAGTATTAATTTGATCAAGCAGAATGAATGTATGAGCTTTTGATGCTGTTGATAATCTCATTAACTATGTGCTTGAGCTTTGACTTTCGTTAATTCATATAATTAAGCAGATTATTTCACAATATAGAAGATTATTGGCCTCTTGTTATATGAGTGAAAAAAAATCATATGTAAGTTGGAAATTTCATGGCCATTTGATACTCAATATAAGGCAATACTGCAGAGAGTGAAATTTTTAGGGTAAAACCTCCAAGAGTTAGAAACACATATTTGAATTCGCAAACCATAATTCTAGTTGTATATAAAAATCTTCTTAAATCTTGATCATCACTAAGAAATAGTTGTTAGAGAGCATTTCATTTCTCTAGTGTAGGAGCAATCATTTGTTGTCGCAAAAGAAAATTAAAACACTTAAATAATGCTTAATTGACTTAATGGTGAAGATCTACCTTAAAGTTGCAAACAGCTGATATCAACGAATATTTCTTTAAGAAATCGTTGCTGCCTAAGGAAAAGGCTTTTACCCAAACAAAAAATCAAAGGCCCATCCACAAAACAAAAGAAAGACCAAATGGAGTAAACACAACAATACCAAATTAAATGACCCATTTACCCTTTTCTTCAATTCTAACCAAATATTCTCCAAGAAGTTGTTGCATTTATTTAAGGGGTGTGATATCCACACATCATTTTTTGCTTCTCACATACCCTTCTAATATTGGGCCTTCGGATCGAAGAAATTGAAGAATATCTGTTTGGACCCGATTTTACAAAATCGGCCTAGGTATTCGAGGCCGTTGAAAGATAAAATTTTAAATTGTTGCATTTGTTAAGATAAATTTTAATTATTATTTAAAGGGTAACATTATGATTTTTTTTAATCATATATTTATCTCTTAAATGATATATTAAAAATATATGTACAGTTATCTAGACCACAGCAAGTAGGCATGCAAAATAGGATACTAGAGGATATGTTTTTCTTTTGTGGTATTGCATTGGCCACGTGAGTCATGCATCATTAGGACTCTTGATACAAGGTGGTATTTGGTGGAACATGGTATTCAAGTGATTAACTGATATTGCAATCAAGTTGTGATTTACTTTGCATGTATGGTCGCACCTAGACAGACGCCATGGAAAAAGAAGGCTTTATGGTCACATCGGGAGTCTTAATGGGATAAAGTAAGGTTACTGATGGAGTCCTGATGATGATGTGATAAGGCACGGATAGCATTCTGAATGATAGTCCCCTGATACAGATCAATTCTCTTTCCGCGAGTTTGAGTTACAATTGGACTTTGCAGAACTATCAGGCCGTGCCAAGCGGAAAATATGAATGCTATAAATACAGAGGCAGTGGCAACGAAGAAAAGATCTCCAATTCAACACACAAATCTGCCCTGCGCAAACCCTCTCAACCTTGAGATTTTTTATTTTCTTTTTCGCCAACACATCTTCAGTTTGGATAAACAGCACTGTGAAGGCAACCGGTAAACATCTTCAGTTTGGATAAACAGCACTGTTGTCGTAGAATCAGCCGACCGCGGAGTACCTTCAGTTTGGATAAACAGCACTGCGTCGGGGCCGACTGGTTATCTATCCAAGTCTCGGCCGAGAAGGATTTTCGAATTCTTTTCGACAGAGGTCATCTTACCAGCCTTCTCGGCGAAGTGAGGTGTTACCAGTTACTACATTCGGCACATTGAAAGCCGAAATTTGATATTGAACTTCGCAGAACTAGCAGCCTTGTCTTCAGGCTCTAGGACCCAAAGGCCGAGGCGTGTTCCTTACTCGGCCGCAGTCGCAAGATCAAGAAGTCAGCCGCGCAACACAACACCACATCCATATTTTACTCACCGGCCGAGCTCGGCCGTCGAGTTGGCACGCCCCGCATTCAACCGAAGGACGTAGTTAGCTCATAGATTACTCGGCCTGCGCGCCACGTAGGCTTTGTAGTTTTTAGGGTCAACATTTTGGCACGCCCAGTGGGACGCATTGCTAAAACTACGAAGTTCACATGATATATCAAGATCACAATCAGGATGACATTCGGCGCCTATTCAAGGAAGTTGTCGAGCAACAAAAACGCCTTGGCCGAATTATTGAAGCAAATGAAGAAAGGCAAAAATCTTTCTCTCAAATGATAAAGGTGAAGGTTCATCACAGCTTACAAGATCAATGGTTAAATGAAGATAGAGCTCGATATTATGAGTGGCTCGATAAGAAAATGCCTTTTGGGTTCAAATCAATTCCATTTGAAGAATGGTTGGCTCAAAAGACTGGGGGGCAATTTTTCGCTCCGGTCACAACCAACATTCGGCCTAAGAAGATTGTCGAGATGGCCGAAGAAATACCTAGGCCACTTGTTGTCTCGGTCGAGATTGAAAATGTGGTAGGCCTAGAAGAAAAAGTTCAAGTCTTTGAGCCAGAAATTGACTTGGAAAATGGTTCGTCAGAGGAATGTTCCAATGACGAACAAGACCAATTCACCGTTTTAGACGCCGAAACCACGCCAATCGATATGATTATTGGCGATAAAGCCGATCTAAAGAAATCTCATTCGGCTAAGTTGTTAAAAGTCGAAATTGGTGAAATTATTATGCCAGGGGGGCATAATAATTGTTCAACACATTCGGCGGTCGAAATTGAAAAATTCACCACGTCGAAAATATTTGGAGAAAATGATTTATTCGGCCTAGAGCGAAATCAAGTTGAGAATTTTAATATTAAAATGTCTAGGCTTGGAATAAAGCATCGTTGGCCTCCTCCTGTTTATGGTTCGGCCACTTTTCTTTCCATGTGTTAAATTATTTTCTTAACCATTCGGTCTCCAGACCGATACTTAAAAAATAGGGGGGCAACGAGCATTGAACCCTCGTAAAAAAAAAAAAATAAAAAAAATAAAAAAAATAAAAAAAAGTGGGTTCTTAACCATTCGGTCTCTCAACCGATGCATAAGAAAATAAGGGGGCAACATTCTTGTAGATATGCTCGACGGTTAAAATTAAATTTCGGTCTTGCTGAGAAAAGACGGCCGAATGAAACAGCATGGCCAAGGAGATTTCTCAAATTTAAGGCTTGGTCTCCATAAGCTTTTCCTTAGTGAGATTTAAGTAGTACTAAGGCCTGATGCTTGGTGCAGTGTGCAATTTGTTTGAAATTTCAAGCCTAGCCTTGGTTGTAAAGGAAGCTTACGTCAGGATGCCACTACCACGATGAAAGGATACCGTCCGTGTGTGTGGGTGTGTGTGTCTATATATATATATATATATATATATATATACTAACTGCATAGCCGACCACCACATCAGGCAATCATGCTAGTTTTATATACAATATGTATATATAGTCAAGAGCTATCAAAGTAGGTATAGGCCTGCATGTGGTTCCAATAGTTCCATGGGGTTGCAGGTGGTGAATCATGATTTGCTTTCGGGTTGTCAGCATCCATTAGAAGGACGAAAGGTTTTAAGGGCTGAGCTTTGGCCAGCACGTCAAGGTATATATATATATATATATGTAGAGGCAGGCCGAACTGCCAAGAAATATTTTTCTCGGCCCTCTACCCCCCAATTCTTCTCAATCTATATCCTACATGCCGAGCTCGGCGAGCTGGTACTCGGCATAGGTTCATTATATATATATATATAGGCCGAGGCAATCATGTTATATATATATTTAGGCAGGTCGAGCTCGGCCGAAGTTTGATTGTCATGCCGAGCCGATATAAAACATATCATTTGCTCGACCCCAATTCTTCTCGGCCTCGGCCCAGTTTTACAACAGTGGCAGAACGGAGGTGATTTTAATGCCGAGGAACAAAATTTGTTTCGGCAATATGACGAAATGTTGTTGGCTACGAACAGTTAATTTCCTTAAACATTCGGCTTACGAGCTGAAGTTCAAGGAAATTGGTACTCTCGGCCTCGACCCACTTCACTCTCGGCCCCATTGGCAGGTATTGGGTCTTTCGACCGTACTACATTTATGGTCGAGTAGAGGTGTTACTGCCGAGGAGCAAAGTTCTTTTTCGACGATACGATGGGATTTCGTTGGTTATGAAAAAATAATTTCCTTAACCATTCGGCTTACGAGCCGAAGCTCAAGGAAACTGGGGGGCAATGTTTGGACCCGATTTTACAAAATCGGCCTAGGTATTCGAGGCCGTTGAAAGATAAAATTTTAAATTGTTGCATTTGTTAAGATAAATTTTAATTATTATTTAAAGGGTAACATTATGATTTTTTTTAATCATATATTTATCTCTTAAATGATATATTAAAAATATATGTACAGTTATCTAGACCACAGCAAGTAGGCATGCAAAATAGGATACTAGAGGATATGTTTTTCTTTTGTGGTATTGCATTGGCCACGTGAGTCATGCATCATTAGGACTCTTGATACAAGGTGGTATTTGGTGGAAGATGGTATTCAAGTGATTAACTGATATTGCAATCAAGTTGTGATTTACTTTGCATGTATGGTCGCACCTAGACAGACGCCATGAAAAAAGAAGGCTTTATGGTCACATCGGGAGTCTTAATGGGATAAAGTAAGGTTACTGATGGAGTCCTGATGATGATGTGATAAGGCACGGATAGCATTCTGAATGATAGTCCCCTGATACGGATCAATTCTCTTTCCGCGAGTTTGAGTTACAATTGGACTTTGCAGAACTATCAGGCCGTGCCAAGCGGAAAATATGAATGCTATAAATACAGAGGCAGTGGCAACGAAGAAAAGATCTCCAATTCAACACACAAATCTGCCCTGCGCAAACCCTCTCAACCTTGAGATTTTTTATTTTCTTTTTCGCCAACACATCTTCAGTTTGGATAAACAGCACTGTGAAGGCAACCGGTAAACATCTTCAGTTTGGATAAACAGCACTGTTGCCGTAGAATCAGCCGACCGCGGAGTACCTTCAGTTTGGATAAACAGCACTGCGTCGGGGCCGACTGGTTATCTATCCAAGTCTCGGCCGAGAAGGATTTTCGAATTCTTTTCGACAGAGGTCATCTTACCAGCCTTCTCGGCGAAGTGAGGTGTTACCAGTTACTACATTCGGCACATTGAAAGCCGAAATTTGATATTGAACTTCGCAGAACTAGCAGCCTTGTCTTCAGGCTCTAGGACCCAAAGGCCGAGGCGTGTTCCTTACTCGGCCGCAGTCGCAAGATCAAGAAGTCAGTCGCGCAACACAACACCACATCCATATTTTACTCACCGGCCGAGCTCGGCCGTCGAGTTGGCACGCCCCGCATTCAACCGAAGGACGTAGTTAGCTCATAGATTACTCGGCCTGCGCGCCACGTAGGCTTTGTAGTTTTTAGGGTCAACAATATCAAAGGACAAAAATTAACGAGGAGTGTGTGAAAAGTAAAATAGGGTGTGTGGATAGCACTTATTTAATTATAAGAAACATTGTTGTATAACTTCTAATTCTTTGGTTGCACTGTCCTAGTTTTCTTATAAATCATTTATTTGGTAGATGTATACGTAGTCATATGGCTAGAACAGATGTGCTTGCCCCTATACACTTGAGTTCCAACCCCCCACAATTTAGATTAACTAGTTTAAAGTAGATCATATCATGGTATAAAATCAAAGAATATATAATCATTTCATTTCTGTTAATATTTTCTAACGAAACTCCATGTTTAGTATACTTTCTTGCAACAAAATATGTTTTGGGTGATACAAAATTTCTTCTTGCTATGAACTTTCTTATATATTTATCACTGAATTGGTTAAAAGGAGAATTTCAAATCTGATTAATGAACTAATTCACAGCTAGAAAAATGATGGAAAATTGATATGTATTAAACCAGCGGTGTTTCACTTTGTTATCTATGTATGGTAATTCCCACCAAAGTATAATTTGAGATCAAATGATGGAGTACGGGGCGAAGAAATCGTCCCGAATTGAATGGTGTACTAGGTCCAGAATTTCTATTTAATATTTTAGCGGAAGACGCACATGTAACTATTCGCATCTAATTCAATAAATTTCTATCTGTGGAAAAAAAAAATGGTGTTAATTGCCAAGGAATTGACCCAAATGGACCGCAGAGCATCACTTTACATGGAATAGTTTCAATTGTAATCGAGCTAAAAGGATACTTAAATATGGGTCAATAATCCTATTTTTAATGACACTTTACATAAAAATTTTGCAAATTTTCAAGTAAAAATAGGATTATTTTCACTCAATTGGTTTTTGTTTGTTGACAAAGGCAATAAAACACGTTTACGGCTCTACTTTTCAATGAAATATTTGCCAAAAGTTGGAAATATTGTATTTCACTATTTTAATTTCTAAGAGAGAGAGAGAGAGAGAGAGAGAGAGAGAGAGAGAGAGAGATGGATCGCATGAGGGAACTGGGAGGGACAAAGAGGGAGGTGACCAGTCCTGTGAAAGAAACTCGCAGCACGCCCAACCAAGTTGAAGTGATCAACATAGAGGATGACATCGCTCAAGGTGTAAATATTACTCTAGTTCTACTTTCTAAAGCACACATTTCTTTTGCCCGCATTTCTTTCTTGTCCGGTTCACGTTCAATTTCTTAGGGTTTCGCATATGAGAGTGATACATTTGTTGCCTGCAAGGGGTGGCAATCGGATCGTGTTCAGCCGGTGTCGTGTTTGTGTCGATCCAAGTGTTAGATCAACATCGCAAATAGATATGAAATAAAATATAATAACACAACAAATTATGCTATTCATCGAAACAAGGAGAAAACCTAATGTTTTATTATTATCATATCATGTATTAGGGTTTATGGTCTAGAGTTAATCTGTGATGTTCTTTGTACTTTCTTCTTTCTTCTGTACGTAGTGGTGGGAGTGAAGAATTTCACTTGGGAAAATATTTTCTTTTCGTTTTTCTTTACGTAAACGTTTTGTAAAAGCTTGAGGTAAGCAACTAGGTTTGATTTTTGAGCATTTTATAAAATTTTGCTTTGCTTGCTGAAAAATGACTGAGATTTTTGGCTCGATTTGGATACCAGATAAAAAGAAAAGATACAAGATAGAGAGCTCCAGTGTGGATCAAGCTGATTGCTTTGCTAAAGTGTCAGTTCAAAGTCTACATGAGGTAATTATTGTTGTTTTTTCTCCTAATTAATTCAGGAATAATCAATTTTTAATTACTGAAATGATTAAATTCTAATTGTTGAAATTATCAATTTTCTGAATGTCATTGATATCTAATCATCCTTGATATTTGAATGATATGTCATCGATGCTTGATTTTTACCAATTTAGCAACTGAAATTCAATTACGATCATTTTAGGCAATGTCCCTAATTATAATTTTGATTTGGCTGTTGGTGTGACTTGTTTGATCTGAATATAATGTTGTCAGGAAAACATGAAGCTCATCCAACTTGTTTCTGAAACCAAGAATGCAAAGGTTGTCACTTTATCAATCTAATTTGGCTAAACTATTTTGTTAATTATGATTTTTTTCTATAATTTCTCTTTTGACATATTACATACTGAATGTGTTCACAGAACACCGAGATCTTGCTTAAACTTTTGGAAGACAGGACGTATCCTTTCCCTTTGCTACGTATTTGATCATTGATTTATTGTTTTCGTTTTTTCATTTGTCACTTTAACTTTTGGGATTCTTAATTCAGTTGTAAAGTAAATGTGTGGAAAACCTTATAGAGTTGGAAAGAATACGAGAGGCGAATAAGGTGCTTGTTAAGGAGGATAGGGTAAGTTCAACTCATGAAGTCACAACGCGTAGTGATGATGATTTCACATGGATTAACCAGTTGTGTATGAACTGTAAGATTATTAAACTGGACGTTGTTTTTCCGTGTAAATCTGTTCATTTACACAGGATGTAAAGGTGAAGAAGCCGGAAGTTCAGAAGACCAATGTAGAGAGGAAGAGGCCTGCTGAGAAGAAGCTAGAACTTCAGAACAAGGATGGGAGCGAGAAAGCTTGTTCTTCTAGACCTGGTAATTAACTTGACATCTCATGCGTTTGAGATTTTGGCATCTTTGTACGTCCTGGTGTACCAACATTTTTTTCTTACATTTGTGGTAAATGTATGCCTGCAGCTTTGCGGCCTACTACTGATGAAATAGAACAAGCTAAAGCGGAGGCTCGCAAGAAGATGATTCCCTGCCCTCGCTGTTTCAGCTTGAGAACAAAATTTCACAGCTTCTCCAATTACAATCTTAGTAAAGACAAACGTATATGCAGGGATTGCAAAAGGCTGTGGGTGGTAGGCGCAAGCTTGAGGAATTAGTGTTAGCAACTCTTAAAGCCAGGATTTGCTTGTGGAATTATTTAAACTGATTCCTCACAACGAGTAGGTTTCTTGCAGTAGACGGCATTAGGTTAAATTTGATTAATGCCAATTTATGATGTCCTGAAGACCTTATTAGTGAGAACAGTTTTGTTATTTGGATTATGTAGAATGGTCGACAATTATATTCAAGTTCAAACTTCATGAAAAATAGCAGATGGTGCTTTACCGCTGTGGTGGAAAACAATCATATGTCTATGCATGTTGGTGTGGGTTCGATCTCCACCAAGTCCCACCTCCTCTAACAACTAACTATTTAACCTACTAACGCTATCGTTTGTCAAACAGAAAAAACTTTGTGGAAAATAGACAGCAGTGTAAAACTTTCAATTTGGTTATCAAAATTCAGAAAGGACTAAATATTGATCAAGGGTACATTAACATACATTATTTGTTTGGATTGCTTATCACGTCGTTGAAGACATCGCCGAATCGGTAGCTTCAGTTAGGAAGCTTGCTTCCAGCTTTGTTGGCTGAGAGCTAGTTAGTTTGTTCTATCTTGGCAATTTGTGCTTGATATTAAGAGTCAAGCGGCAAGGTCTAAGGTTTATTAATTTGAAAATTTTATGGCCATTTGATGCTCAACATGTAGAGGCTTTATGGCCAGACTATGTGACATTTTTATAGGCAAAATGTCCAACAACCAGAAACACAATATGTTTGAGTCTTTGAGACCACAAACCACACTGATAGTTGTACAGGAAAAACTACTTAAACCATCGCTAAGGAGTTGTTTTAGGAAGCAACTGTAACCAACAGGCACCCGACTTTAGAGAATATATACTTTATTCCTCTGACTTTGGAGCAATCATGTACTGCTACGTGAGAAAAACGCATACCAGGTGTGTTTGCTTTGCCAACATGTTATCGATAAACTAACATCAAAGTAAAATTCTTAATGAAATCATTGGTACCTAAGGAAAAAGACTTCATTTAGAAACACGAAGCCAGATAGTTTAAGGACAAAAGATGTAATTCTGCAGATCTTACTAGTGAGGACAGCTTTTGATTGTATGCTCAAGACGTGAATCATATATTATGGTTGACAATATGTGATCCGAAACTTCATGGTGAATCGATGCTTAACTTTATAGGAAAAATCAGAAGCATATATATTCGAGTTGACAAATGAAACTATAGTTGTATGTGAATGCCTATTAATGATCACTAGAATTTGTTTGTGGAAGCATGTTGTAAGCAGCCGGCCGGCTTTGGAGCAACCACGTAATGCTATGCGGGAAAATTAAAATACGTACATGCATCGCGTGATTGATTTAAAATATTATTAAAAGTAGAATCCATAAACTAACATCAAAGTAAAATGTTTAAAGAAATCATTGCTTTCTAAGGAAAAATACTTCATTATGATAACAATAACGGGTAGACAAATTACACAATTAGCTTACTGAAAAAGAAATTGAAAGGCTAATCCATATGAGAGAAATTTTTTGTACAAGACGTCTTGTCTTTTTAAGACGGGAAGCATTGAAAAAGCTCCACTTCTACTAAATTTTTTGTGCACAAAACTGGACTAAAAATCTTATTATAAACTTTAAAGTCGGAGCATTGATCTCTGGAATTTGACCCAATTCAGCTTTAATCTCTAAACTAAAAGTTCGTGAATATTAGTTCCTAAACTTGTAACACTATGGAGTACTTATTCTTTTGACAAACATCGTTAGAACTTCCGTTCAATATAAAGGCATTAAAAAAAACCAAAATAAGGGACGAAAATTATAACAAAATTATTCAAAAAGACTATATATTTTTTTTTTCCGATTATGACTTCTTGTAGCAATATTTCCCCATTTTGAGTCGATGACCAACTCCCAATTTTCCTTCAAGTCGCGCACTTTTCCCCTCGTTTTCTAATTTCTAAATTCAGACCAGTAAGAACCAGCTAGAGAGAGAGAGAGAGAGATGGTTCGCCTGCGGTTAACTGGAGGGACAAAGACGGAGACAACCAGTCGTGGGGAAGAAACAGGCGACCAAGTTGATTTAATCGACTTACAAGGTGAAGTGCTCAAGGTCAATTTCTCCCATTTCTTTCTTTTTGGTGGTTTAGGGTTCACATATGGGAGTCATTCGGTCGTTGCTGCAACTATGATTTCTTTGCACTTTTTTCCCGATTTTCAGCTGGGAATAATGTTTTTGTGTTCTTCTTTTCATGCAAAAATTTATAGGAGTTTGAGGTAAAAGTGATTGAGAAAACTGCTTTGGTAGTATAGCTGCTTAAGCTATATAAACAACAAATTTTTATTACCAATTTAAGTGCTTCTCCCAAAAAAAAAAAAAAAAAAAAAAAAAAAAAAAAAAAAAAGCACACATAAGCGTTTTTAAGTTGTTTTTCCAAATGCAGCAAGAAGCGTTTTTTATTGTCAAAAAATACATGTAGCTCTTCCAAGAAGAAATCTTAAAAAACTGACCGTTAGAATTTTTCAGCCTTTTGTAAGATCACGCTTTTGGTTTGCTTTTTTAATTTTTTTTAATTAAACGATAGATTTGTTAGATTATACGTTAGATAAGGGAGAAGCGGAGTTCAACGCCACGCCGTAGTGCAAAGGCAACACTTCCCTCCACCACTGTGGTAGAGGCCACTTACTAAGATTACGCTTTGTTGAAAGCCTTAAAACTGACTGATATTTCTACTGGAAGCACATTACAAGCGTTTTTAAATTTTTATTTCAAATGTAGTTAGTAAGCATTTTTAGTTGTCAGAAAACGCTTTTAGTGCTTCTGGAACCAAATCCCGAACGGGACCTGAGAATTCTTGGAGTTTTTGTAAGATTATGCTTTGCCGAAAAATATTAACTGAGATTTATAGTATGGATACCAGCTGAGAAGAAAAAGTATAAGATTGGGGATCGAACGGATGGCTTTGCTAAAGTCTCAATTCAAAGTTTACATGAGGTACAAGATTGCTTCTTCTTTTTTCCCCTGGTAGTTTAATCTTTGATTTGGCTTTAAAAATTAAGTTGGTGTGACTTGTTTGATCTGAATATGTTGTCAGGAAAACATGAAGCTCGTCCAACTTGTTTCCGAAACCAAAAATGCAAATGTTGTCGCTTTATCAATCTGGTTTGGCTAATCTAATTGGTTTTTGATGATTTTTTTTGGTTTAATTTCTCTTGATGTTGTTATATTCTGAATGTGTTTACAGAACACCGAGATCTTGCTTAAACACTTGGAAGACAGGACGTATCCTTTCGCTTCGTGATCTATTTGGTCATTTATTTTCGTTTGTTGATTTTACCATTTGGGTTTCTTAATTCACGTTTGCAAGTAAATGTGTGGAAAACCTTGTGGAGTTGGAAAAAATCAGAGAGGCGAGCAAGGCGCTTGTTAAGGAGGACGACAGGGTAAGTTCAACTCATGGAGTCACAACACAGATTGATGTTATGGATTAACCGGTTGTGTATGTGTACGTATTGTAAGATTATTAAACTGGACGTTGTTTGATGTGTACATCTGTTCATTCAACAGGATGTGAAGGAGAAGAAGCCGGGACTTCAGAAGCGGGATGTGAAGAGGAAGAGGCCTGCTGAGAAGAAGCAAGAACTTCAGAAGAAGGATGGGAGAGAGGAAGCTTGCTCCTCTAGACCTGGTAATTGACACGACATCTCTCGCGTGTTTGAGATTTTGTCATCTCTGCACTACTGCACCCGCATTCTTTTTGACATTTCGTAAATTCCTGCAGCTTTGCAGCCTTGTGGGGATGAAATAGTCCGAGCCAGAGAGGAGGCACACAAGAAGATACTTCCCTGCCCTCGTTGTGGTAGCAGGAACACAACATTTGACAAGTTCAGTCGTAACAATCCCAGTAAACCAGTACGTGCATGCAAAGATTGCAAAAGAAGCTGGGTTGTACGCGGGAACTTGGGAAGGGGCTAGTGTTTACAACTCCGTAAAGCTAGGGTTAGTGCCTCTGTCAATGGAGTAGGACTCCAAGATATGTATGTACCCACGAGGACGTGTGCAGATCTTACTAAATATGTAGAAGTTATATTTTATGGTTGATAAATATATGGGAGTCGAAAGTTCACGGCGGATTGATGCTAAATATGTATAACTTTATAGGCAAAATCCCGAAGATTCAGAAACAAATATATTTGAATTAACAAAACCAAACAATAGTTGTAAGCGAAAAGCTGTTTAATAATGCTATGTAGTTGCTTTAGGAAAGCAATTGTAATCAGCAGAGACTGCTGGCTTGATTGTACTACAAGTTATCCCTCTGGTGATGGAGCAATGGCAGGTGCAGGGGAAGCGCCACCTGATTCATCAACGCGCGAGAAACCGAATTTCTTTATGAGTTCCGTGGCAATAAGCTCGTTTGCGCTGTCCGATGGATGGTACTCGTCCCAAAACACATATTTGCTTCTGTCTTTGCACAGTACTGATGCAGGGACGCACGTCAAAGCCGGTCGAATTTTTCCAAATGAGCAGCATGGTGAGTCCGCATTGCTGAATCCTGCCATGGTCCGAATTTGAATGAAGAAACGGTCAGTAGAGAAACAAGTAGATATATGATATGTTTTTGGTTCTGTCTTAACATACCGTGTTTGTTTGGATCGCTGATCACATTGTTGACAACATCATACGCGTCACCAAATCGATAGCTCGAGTTAGGAAGCTGGCCGGACAAATCTTCCATAAGCTTGCTGCCAGCTTTGTTGAAGCTGAGAGCTAGTTTGTTTGTTCTACCTTGGCAACCCGAAGATGTACTTAGCACCCTTTGGAGTGGAATACAACCCATCGGTCCTAGCCCGAACACCATCAGCTGCCTCGCCCCTAGGCTGTGCAACAGCTGCTCGAAAGCACGTAAACCCCAAGTCAGGAAAATAACTACTATCAACTGGTAGAAATTAAGATAAACTGTGATAATTCTAACCTTAAGTTGCTTCTCTAGCGTTCCCATTAAGTATTCCATGA
Source organism: Cotoneaster glaucophyllus (assembly GCA_036320875.1). Taxonomy (NCBI): domain Eukaryota; kingdom Viridiplantae; phylum Streptophyta; class Magnoliopsida; order Rosales; family Rosaceae; genus Cotoneaster; species Cotoneaster glaucophyllus. Next base: position 25,307,196 of record CM070065.1, on the reverse strand, counting down.
AAGTTTGATCGTTGTAACTCCACGAATCGCTGTAAACAGGCATCAAGTAGTTGTTAATGAAGTCGTTGCTGCCTAAAGCAACCACATAACGAGCGTCTTGGAAGAACTTCTCCGCTGCTTTTTCACCGATTTTGCTTCTGATAAGTGTTTGTGTTCCTTGAAAAAGCTCGATCTGCCTGTAGAGCGAAAGCCTCTGAATCTGCACACACATTATTTATCAAATCGCGCACAATCTTAATTGAAAGCTCAATTTTTATGTGTTTTTGTTACATTTAAGGCTGCAACTTACAAAGTAGCCACCGGTTTCATTCAAAATCCCACCACCTCCAGAGGCGTAGTTCACTCCGTTTTCGAGTATCATGTCTTCATTTAAAGATGGATCGAGAAAGGCCGGTGGCCGTGGGAGCCCCATGTTATCACCTAAACAAACAAACAAGTTTAGCAGAAAAATAAACGCGACAACAAATTCTATGTTTGAGTAACCGAGGTTTTACCAACATGTCATATCTTTAAGAAAGACAGGACGTCCTGCACAGAATCGAAACTGCCACAACATACGTTACCTATTATATCAGCAACGGTACGGCCATTAGAGAACCTTCCATTAGGCAGTCCATTGCCCATATCAATGCCATAAAAAGGCAGGCTTGCTTGGGCGAGACTCTTGCTCAAGTACATGTTGTTTCCGACGTCGGAGAGGGAGTCCCCGAATATAAACTGCACTATTTTGCAGTCGTGGCCATCGATGAGGAGGCCGAAGACGGCCACGGCCACCATCATTGCTGCCAACGTTGTGAACTTCATGGCTGAAAAAACTTGAGAAATGCAGGTGTTCTTAGACCTTCTGTGAAATCGAAGACTTGGGTTTTGGATTTAAACACAATGTGGGAGAATATATAAGTAGAAGGGTTATTGGGAATTAAGATTTCGTGTGAAATTTGAGTTGGGAAAATTGGGAAGGAGGACTAGAAACTGTGTGGTGCATTTGGGAAAAACAGAGAGGGTAGCTTAGCTAGCTTGTCTGATGAACCAACTGTTACTCAGTCGTACCTAAATGCAACTAATCATGATTTGTCTTTTGTTACAAGTTATATTTATATACAAGTTTACAACAGTATGAGTCCCTAAAGTCTCAATTATTTAGTATTTTGGCGCGTGTCGACGTTCTGAATACTCTTGTACTTTATTGAAAAATAATTTTCGTACTTTATTTTTGTCTTAAGAGAAATTCAAACAATTTAAAAAAATAAATTATGAGTCAAGATGATTTTTCATTTGTTAAAATGTTATAAGGAAGTGTGGGTTCACCTACCAACCAATTTGGCATTCTCTTTCAACATGTTGGCAAACTATATATAGGCTCATTTCCTAATTTTCTTCATAGGAATGAGGTTCAACAATCTTTAATTCCTTATCTTCTCCCCCTAATTCCCTATTTTAACAAGAACTTTTTTAAAGGGGACGAGCGGGTGGTTTCGTCACGACAATCCACCTTTTCGGAGGTCGAGAAGACTCACAGAGGTATTTCAACCTCCCTATGACCACCATCATGTGATTCACCAGCCGCATTAGTCGAACTCAAAACGTACCGTGTGGAACACAAACTTGAAATTCATCCCTAACCACTAAATCATCCTGGTTCTTTAACAAGATTTCTAACTTTGCGCAAGGGAAGCAGCCAGGTGAAAACATTTACCAAATATTTTCCCTTTGATTTTCCTTTGACTCAACAACCACTACAAGAATACTTGGCTTTTACAATATTATTTAGTTGATTAAATATTGAATTATTGAAGTTGATATTTCATATATATTAGTTAACAAAACATAATGGCACATCTAGTAATATTTATCTTTATTTATAAGTGAAAGATTTTAATTCAATTTTTCTCAAATTCGATTTTTTAAACTACATTATTGTTAGCTTATTGTGAGCTTAAACTCATATCCTCTCTCTTAATATAAATAATATCATTTTAAAAAATAAATAATATCGTTTGTTCCAAAACAAAAAAATAAAACATAACGGCACGTCTAATTAATATTATGATCCTTTAGCCTTTAGAGGAACAATTTAAAGAAGATATTTGCCAAGTCACTTTCGAGAAGTTGAAAACATATTTTGCGAAAAAATAATGTTGGGGATACCATTTATTTAAATTATATAATGTGATTATTGATAATTTGAATTAACATGTTAATTTCTTATCGATGACACTATTATTTTTTTCATTTTGAGTCAAGGGTCTATTAAAACTTAATGACAATGGTGATTTGACTTTTTAGTACGTGTCGCTAGTAATCGCCGATCAGTCATACGTCAGTGAATTCATTTCCGGGCCCGTCAAACTATGTAATATTTATTGCACCGAAAAATCAGTGCCACATATAGATGAGAGATTTTTTTAGTGTTTTCGTCACACGAGACAGTACACCACGTGTCTCAATATAAATTGTTGAATATGTGTATTAAAAGATTAATAACTTAAAAATTAAAATTTTTCACCACTTACATAAAAACACATGGTGTACCATCCGTGTTTTCGTCACAACTAAAATTTTTCCTACAGAGGTCCAGTTTACTGACGTGGCAATCCACCATTGGCTGCATGTAAAAGATATCTGACATGTCTACCAGAATCTACACAACCAGACAAATCCTCTACAAAAGTGGACAACGTGGCATTATGTCATCCACTCTATAAATCAGTAAAAATCCAAAAAAATCCAACTCATTATCCACAAAAAATCTCAGCCCTCCATTCTCCCAATCCAACGGCCTTTCCCCACTCATATCCCAAACCATATCCCCCAAATACATAAAAATAAGAAAGTAAATCACACTCTTGCCACTCTCACCCTCCTCTCCACCTCCTCTGCTTCAGCTGCTCCGACCAAGAAAATGGCCTCCATCGCCCTGAAATCCTTCATCGGCCTCCGCCAAACCGCCGCGGAGAAACCCCATTTCACAATCCAAGCAAAACCCATTTCTCCGAACCCCTCAAACCACCGAACCCTCCAAGTCAAATCCGCCAAGACCAGCCCAAAAGTCACTGGTCGAAACCTCCGCGTCGCCGTCATAGGCGGCGGACCAGCCGGCGGCGCAGCCGCAGAAACTCTAGCCAAAGGCGGTGTCGAGACGTTCCTCATCGAGCGGAAGATGGACAACTGCAAGCCCTGCGGCGGGGCCATCCCGCTCTGCATGGTGGGCGAGTTCGACCTCCCGCTGGACATCATTGACCGCCGCGTCACCAAGATGAAGATGATATCGCCGTCGAACGTGGCGGTGGACATCGGGCAGACCCTGAAGCCGCACGAGTATATTGGGATGGTGAGGCGGGAGGTGCTGGACCAGTACCTGAGGAACAGGGCGAGTGAGAACGGCGCGACGGTGATAAATGGGTTGTTTTTGAAGATGGATAAGCCGGGAGATGGGGAGGCGCCGTACGTCCTGCATTACACGGAGTACGACGGGAAGGCCGGCGGCGCCGGCGTGAAGAAGACAATGGAGGTTGATGCGGTGATTGGAGCTGATGGGGCAAATTCCAGAGTGGCCAAGAGCATTGATGCTGGTGATTATGAGTATGCTATTGCCTTCCAGGTGATTTTAATTATGCACTTGCTTTGTTTTTTCTCTTTTTAGGAAATTGCGATATTATAAACTACTCTAATCTCGAATTCGGTTGAAGGGGAACTAAAACTAGTGCAATGGGCCGATAAACTGGTCTAACTCACATCTGCATTGAAAATTGCTACTTAATTATTTGCAGTCAATTGTTGTGCTTTGTGTTTGAAATCGCGATCAATTTGCAGAATTTGGTGTTTTGTCAATGAACTAGGCTCAGTGCATGTGATTTGAAGTTGTTAATTAACATTATGTCAGTAATTTTGATGAAACTGTAAGAGAATTATCAATGAATTATTCGAAATCGAGATATAGTTTTCAGGTATGCATTGGTCATCAGTCATGAAAATGTGGCTACTATAGGAAATTTTGTGCTAATAACAGGCGAACCTCTTTGAAACGTGAAATTTTCTCGAATTTTATGACCCATGCTCGTGTATGTTGTTAAATGATTACCAAATTCAAAGTTTGTGGAGTAACATTAGATGTTGATTTGGTTCGTTCTTATTAAATTCTTGGTTTCGGCCTTTTCAGGAGAGAATCAAAATCCCCGATGACAAGATGGTGTACTATGAAAACCTCGCTGAGATGTATGTCGGCGATGATGTCTCACCAGACTTTTACGGGTGGGTGTTCCCGAAATGTGACCATGTAGCAGTTGGTACCGGCACTGTGACTCACAAAGGAGACATCAAGAAATTCCAACTAGCAACAAGAAACAGAGCCAAGGACAAGATTCTAGGCGGCAAAATTCTCCGGGTGGAGGCACATCCAATTCCAGAACACCCTCGGCCACGAAGGTTGGCAGGCAGAGTAGCACTCGTTGGTGATGCAGCCGGGTATGTAACAAAGTGTTCTGGTGAAGGCATCTACTTTGCAGCAAAAAGTGGCAGGATGTGTGCCGAGGCAATAGTTGAGGGGTCGGAGAATGGGAAGAGGATGGTGAACGAGGCGGACTTGAGGACATACTTGGAGAAGTGGGACAAGACCTATTGGCCTACTTACAAGGTGTTGGATGTGTTGCAGAAGGTGTTCTATAGGTCGAACCCCGCGAGGGAAGCGTTTGTGGAGATGTGTGCGGATGAGTACGTGCAGAAGATGACGTTCGATAGCTACTTGTACAAGAGGGTGGTGCCGGGGAATCCGTGGGAGGATTTGAAGTTGGCTGTGAATACCATTGGGAGCTTGGTTAGGGCTAATGCACTTAGGAGGGAGATGGAGAAAATTAATGTATGAAAGGAGGAAGCCTTGTTGATTGTGTAATTTTTTGTATTTTGTATTTTTTTTTCCCCTTATGTAATGAGGAATAAACTCTTTGAATCCAACAGATTTGAGTGGGAATTCCATGTTTGTGTAATGAGGTGCGATATCAGTGTTAATGATACCATTTAGTACTACAGTTAGTGGTATTTCTCTTCATTTATATGCAAGAGGTCATAGGTTCGATTCTCGCCAGATGCGAGTTTGAACTACATTATTGCTAGTCCATTATGAGGCTAAGTTCACTCATTCTCCTCATTATAAATAATATTGTTTGTTAAAAAAAAAACAATATGTTAATAATTTGAGTTATTGCCAAAGTAACGTTTTCGAGTACAAGTGATCCTTCCTCTTATACCAAAGAGCCCTTTTTTTTTATTTAGTACAATAAGGGGGTGGATCACCCAAAAAACTAGCTCAAAGAGTTATTACATATACTTTATGTCCTAGAGACTCTCATCATATCATCAAATAATCGAGTTCCAATTCAATTATGAGGATTCTCAAAATAATAGTACCCAAGATCCATATTATAGCTCCAATCGGCAATGTCATATGTCACCTTGTTCTTTTCTCGATAAACATGCACTAACTCGCATTCAGCTATGTACGTCATAAGTTATCTACACTGATTAATGATGTTGGCAAGAGGATGAAAGCTGACATGAGTCATATTAATGATTAAATTAACCACAAGAGTAGAATCCATCTCCACACATAATCTTGAAATACTCTTGTCAACTGCAAGATTCAGTCCAAAATATAGCCCCCCCAAAATTCAGCATCAACTACATAAGCATTGCCCAAGTTGATAGAGAACCCTCCAAGCCAAACACCGATGTTGTCTCCAAGAACTCCTCTTGCACATATATTTCCAATAGCATTGATCCGAGAACCATCCACATTAAGCTTCACCTTCTTTCCTATAGGTGGATCTAGACCTGTAAACCGGTCGGGTTTATTGGGTTTGGGTCGGATTCAATCTGACCTGTTAAGTTAACGGGTCACCCGAATCCGACCCGTTAAGCTAACGGGTCACCCGTTTCACCCGTTAACACCCATTAAAAATTATTTATTTTTTTTTTTGCATAGAGTTTATTTTTTGTTGTTAAGACTTTAATGAAATTATTAAAACATCATCAACTAACGGGTCTAACGGGTTGACCCAAAGTGACCCGTTATTTAACGGGTTCACCCGTTAGCAACCCGACCCGTTAAGTATCCATCCAAATACTAATATTAACGGGTCAGGTCGGATTAACGGGTCATGTCCAAAATGCCAGGTCTAGGTGGATCCCAAGCCAGAGACACTTACATCTTAGGAACATTAGAACATATACACTTTGAGGCATCACACCATCATCTGCAGCCTTAAACATAATAGTTCTAGAGATTACGGCATTGTGAAGTTGTCTTCTAAGAGTTGTTTATTCCTCCATTTCCATATATACTTGGTTGAGTATTTCCTATTTTATTTTTATTCTAATAATCGCATCCGTCGGAAGGAATCAGAGATTAACGGCAGGATGAAGCGAACAAAATAGGTGAGATTCGCTGTGCACTGGCCCACTGTATAGTCAAACACACATAAAAATTTTAAAAAAAGGATGTGGAACGTGGATTCATCCGAGGCCCATTGGCGGAGCTTCTCACGAACTCAATAGCCAAAACCCCCAAAAGGTCCAAAAACCCTCTCTCTCTCTCTCTCTCTCTCTCTCTCTCTCTCTAAATCCATCCTTTTGGCATTTCGCGTCTCCGTAGCTCTTTGGTTGTTGGCGTTCATCTTCCTTAAGGTATGAACTTTTCTATTTCTGAAGGTTTAATTTGCTTTGTTTCGATCCGTACGTTCACGGATCTATGAGCAATAGTTTCAGATCTATTGGGCTTTTTTCGAGTTTTCCCAGCTGTTTTGTTCTTCGTTTCTCTTGCTTCTGAATCTGAAAAATGGATTGAAATCTTTTCTTTTTTAGGGTTGTAGACATAACCCAGAATTTACTTTTTGATTTGGTGAATTGGGTTGCAGTTCAATTGAATTTAGATGTAAAAAATATATGCTTTTTAGTGTTTTTGAATTCGGGTTTTTTAGTTCGATTTTGATTCTGTGTGCTACAGAGCGTAAGAGATGGCAGCAACATCAGCAGCTACCTTTTCCGTCGGAACCAATTGTTCCCTCGGCCACAAAGCGGCGGCGTTTCAGCACTCAAAGCCTTGTGCTTTGAGGTTCAACTCCCAAAACCCTCTCAAGAGCTCTTTCAATGGGCTCAAGGCAACCGCATCTTTCAATTGTGAAACCGAGACCTCGTTCTCCGGCAAAGAAACCGCCTTGGCTCTTCGAGCTTCTTTCGCTCGAAAAGCCCACAAGGAAGCGCAGGTGGTTCAGTCTCAGTTCCAGCCCCAGGCCTCATATAAAGTAGCTGTTCTTGGAGCTGCCGGTGGGATCGGTCAGTCACTGGCTCTTCTGATCAAGATGTCGCCTTTGGTCTCCTCCCTGCATCTTTACGATATTGCTAATGTCAAGGGTGTTGCTGCTGACTTGAGTCACTGCAACACTCCTTCTGAAGTTCTTGATTTCACCGGAGCTGCCGAGTTGCCCAATTCCTTGAAAGGTGTGGATGTGGTGGTCATTCCTGCCGGAGTTCCAAGAAAGCCTGGTATGACCCGCGATGACCTCTTCAACATCAATGCCGGCATTGTGAAGAACTTGATCGAGGCTGTGGCTGATAACTGCCCTGATGCATTCATTCATATTATCAGTAATCCGGTGAACTCCACGGTGCCAATTGCTGCCGAAGTTCTGAAGCAGAAGGGTGTTTATAACCCAAAGAAGCTCTTTGGTGTTTCTACCTTGGATGTTGTGAGGGCGAACACATTTGTTGCTCAGAAGAAGAATCTGAAACTGATTGATGTTGATGTCCCAGTCATCGGAGGACACGCTGGGATAACTATTCTGCCCCTGCTATCCAAGACAAAACCCTCTGTTAGCCTCACTGACGAAGAAGTTGAGCAGCTAACTGTTAGGATCCAAAATGCTGGAACCGAGGTTGTAGAGGCAAAGGCAGGTGCTGGGTCCGCGACATTGTCAATGGCTTATGCAGCAGCCAGATTTGTTGAGTCATCTCTGCGTGCACTGGATGGAGATGGGGATGTCTATGAGTGCTCTTATGTAGCGTCTGATCTGACCGAGCTTCCATTCTTTGCATCAAGGGTTAAGCTTGGAAGGAACGGAATTGAAGCTTTCATACCGTCTGACCTCCAAGGTTTGACAGAATATGAGCAAAAAGCTTTGGAAGCACTCAAGCCGGAACTGAAAGCCAGCATTGAGAAGGGTATTGCTTTTGCCAACAAGCAGACCGTGACTGCTTAGGTCGCTATTATCGGAAGCTTCTATTACCTCATTCTAATGAATGCTTTACAGATATTTTTGAGCAGATTTAGCAATGCATCAGTACTTTCAGTTTTGTAGAATGAAGTCGGTATCCTATCAGTGTTCTATGTTGAAGCTATTTTCGGAAGAAATATGGAGTTGCTTCTATTGTTGTAGATTGAAGAATATAAGCCTTCTCTTGCGGGCGGAAACTTGTAGTGACAGTTTTGAAATAACTTGGCTGGTCGATCATGAGTTTTTAGGAATATCATGTATTTCTATCTTGCGTGTATGCAAGGGCTAGCTTCTGATGCGAAAATAAATTCGGAGAATGTGAATTCATACTTTTCAATTGCAATGCTTGTTTTCCTCTTCTACATGCTTTCTTATGTTCGATGTTTGAATCAGTAGAAAATTCTTACCAATAGCCATTGCAGGAGCAGCCCCGAGTAAGGTCCTCCATATCGTCGGATCTGGTTTCATATTCATCGATGTTATGACAGGCCTGATCATTGCTCATACGATCGAAAATCCTCATCCCTTCATCAGCCAAACCGCAATGGCTGGGGTACCGTTTGGTACGTGGGACGGGACGGAACGGCTCCGTTTGGTACGTGGGACGGGACAGAACGGGACGAGCCGTTCCGTCCCACATTTGGTGCGCTTAAAAACTGTGGAACGGGTTGTCCCATGGGACGAAATTTGGCTGATTTTTTGTTCCACCTCTCCCCCTTGGAACGACCCGTTCCACATCCGTGGAACACAAATTTATAACATTTTAAGACAAAATTTCTCCTTATCTTTTTCAATATTTACATCGTCCGTTCCGTCCTATCCCGTCCCGTCCCGTCTGCGTACCAAACGGCTCACTAAAAGTCTGACCATCAGGTAAAACACCCATTTTCTGCATCTCTGCAAACGCTTCAATAGCTTCTCTACCATAACCATTCACCGCCAACCCAGAAATCATCGCACTCCACGAAACCACATTCTTATATCGCATTCCCTTAAACACCCCATGCGCCTTGTCCAAACTCCCACACCGCGAATACATCGATACAAGAGACTAAGAGAGTTACACAAATTTGAAGCACCACCATAACCATGTTCTTCGATGTACTTATGACCCCGTTCACCATACTCCAACGCCAACGCGTTCAAGCTGGCACAAGCTTGGAGCACAAGTAAACACGTAACGTCATCAGGCTCACACCTATGAACCTCGCTCTGCATATTATCAACCAAACCCAAAGCATCCCTCGTGCGGTTATTATGCTAACAACAGGAAACCAACACATTCCAAGCCACAGTATCTCTGGTCGGCATTTCATCAAACACTTTACAAGCTTCATCATACATGCCCACGTTGTGATTACCCTTCTGAGAGAGCAACACTATGCAAATTTTTTTCTCTTGAATCGGAAACACATCGGTAGAAAATTGGAAGTAACTTGCATCACTGATTTCTAATCGTTGATGCGTGTGGACTCTATCGTGAGACCCACACATGCATTTACATTTTACAGTAAAAATGCCATTAGAATTTTCGTATAGCATGATGTAAAAATGCCATTATCTCAGTCAATTTATTGAGGAAGAAGTTCAAAATTAAATAACTTGTGCTAAAGTCAATTTTCCTTTTTTTTTTTTGGTACAAATTAAGTATTAAAACAGAATATAACATAAATTTGGATTTGGATTTGGACCAACTGTATCAATTCAGAGCCCCATTGCTCATGAAGTTAAACACTCATAATATATCACTAAAATTAAAATTGAAAAACATGAAGTCTAATGAGGGAGGAAAAAAAAAGCATGAAAAATAAATTAAAATTAAACAAGAAAATCCAACCGATTAAAAATTAAAATAGAGGGATGCATGCATTGTTATTCGAGGAAAAAGAGTCGGACAATAGAGACTTGATTTCTTCGTCTTCCTCGTTAGCATCCATCGAACTTGTTGGATACTGAATGTTGCTGCAACTAAAAGATGATTGTGATTTTTCCATAACATTCGTCGCCATGATCTTCCTCTTCTTGTAATTTGCTTTGAAGCATGCCTGCCTTAGACGCTTCGTATTGTCCTCAAGCTGCATATCAGGCGCTTCCTCCAGCAGCTTCCTCTCCATCTCCAGCAACGCGATTGCGTTTCGAAGCTTCTCTTCGCCCTCCTCTCCTTCCTTTCCCAGCTCCTGCATGCATAAAAAACGTTATAATCGCGGTATCACGTTAATTTTTTCGAATCAGACACAAACACGTACAAATATGTAACGCCCATTAACCTGAATGTTTCGGATTAGGGTTTGAAGGCTGGTCAACTTCCGGTGAGGCCAACGACGAATGCCCAACTCTCGACACCTTTTCTTCAGAAGAGTTAGCCCTACGTTGAGTTCCTTGGCAGCCTGAGTGATTGGCATGTAGAAGTACTGCGAAATGGTCTGCCTTGACAACATTTTGGAGGAAGAGAGGGAAGAGCTTGATGATCTATGTCTTTTAGAAGAGTGTGGCCTCTCGCTAATCGCCTTATCCCTCTCTTCCCCCGAATCGTTCATGTCCGTAATGCCGTTTTCATCGTTCTTGCAAGTCAGAAGCAATGGAGGTTGCTGCTGTTGTTGAAATTGCCGATGATGATTGTGATTAATCTCAGTTAACCCACCACATAAATCATTAGAATTAACTCCAAACAACGCGTCTCCATTTCCGAAGAAAATTTCATCATCTGCTTAATTTTTTATTCATTAGATTAACTTCAACTGTACATCAAAGACGTCAAAAGTACTAACCGTAATACTGAAACACACCTTGCAATACAGTTCGGATTGGTGGAATGTCAAGTGAGGAGTAAATAGGGTCGATATTCACACAGCTCTCGAGTGAAGGAAGAGGATCAGGAAATCTATGATCTTGTACTATTGGCAAATCAAATTGCCAATCGCATGCACACCCCCTAAAATAATTTAACATCCCCAAGAAATTAAAAAAAAAAACACTTTAAAAGTAAAACACGATTAAATATATATATATATATATATATATATGTGTGTGTGTGTGTGTGTGTATGTGTATGCAAAAGTCCATAATATTCACACACCGGAAATCATGTACAGAGGGAGGGAAGAAAAATGGGTCTTCACCAAGATCCTTGACGACGTCGTACTTGGCCAGCCAACCCATTGGTGAATGATGACTAGCCATTTGATGAGAGAGAGAGAGAGAGAGAGAGAGAGAGAGAGAGAGAGAGAGAGAGTACAGGAGGAGGAGGAAGGAGAAGAGACGAGTAGTGGGTATATATATCGCATGGATAAAAATCCCATGCATGAATATGGAGTGTTTAGGAGTGTTATTCATTCATTGTTCACTGTGCGTGCCTAATTATTACCTAGTGAGAGTTACAAGATGTATTAATGGAGGATATTATCTCCTCCTAAACACATAATTATTTGTTTTAATTGATTATTAGGAGGGCTTCGTGATGATCATTAGCCTACATGAACGTGCGCCGCCACACCTCCCACTACCAAAACCAGTTAATTAATTTGATTATTCTTCTTCTTTCTCTTAATTTCTTTCTTGATTTTGCTAATTAACCATACTCTACTCAACTGAAATCATTCTTTTCTTTGTAATTTGTTTGGCTGCAATATAATTACTTAAGGACTTAGGAGTGTGCTGCATGATTACCACGTGTCATCGATTTTTCTTCTGCAGAAGCTACCCACATATTTGCTTGGAGTATTAGTAATCTTGGAACCATAATCTGGGCAGTAGTAGCCGTAGCTATATGTTTATGATTATCATTTCCAGTCACGTTTGTTCACCTTTTGGAATTATTACGTCTCTCCTTCGTCATTTGGATCAAATTATTTTTCAAAATCCTAATGATTTTCAGGATCATCACCCTTTCATCTGTACAAGTTGAAGGATATATAAGAAGGATATATAAGCACAATAAAATATAAAAAAAATATTGTGGATATACAGGTTGAAATTTCCAACAATTTTTTTATAAAAGTCTCATATTATTTTCCTTCGTGAATGAATATTATATGGCATTAAATTGATTCACCCCATCCATTTTAATTTTGAAAAATAAGATTATGCTCTATAATTTTTTGTTCATTTTCCAAATTGTGAAAAATAACTTTGCTCAGATTAATTACACTACATTGTGGATTGGGTTTTAATATGGATGCATGTAACGTATCAATAATCATTTACAAATTAATGGCTTATTCATTTAAATATGAAGTTATGATTAGTGGGAAGAGAAGGGAGATACTATATCATGTAGAATTTATTTTCTGTCATCGTTAGGAATAGTTTGATTAATTAAGCAGTAATTTTCATTTTTTTAAACAAACAATATTATCTATCTTAAGGGGAAGGGAGTGAGCTTAACCTCACAATGGGCTAGCAATAATAAAGTTCAAACTCGCCTTTGGCAAGAACCGAACCTGAGACATCTCAGGTACAAGTAAAGAGGAATACCACTAAACTGTAGTACTAAGTGACATTTTCATTTTTTCTGATAATAGCATATGAGTGGTGGCCAAATAGAACTTAGAAGAGTTAGGCCATCTCCAATCAAGGGTCATAGGCTATATATAGCTTTAAATTTGACAAAACCAGTCTCAAACCAAAAGGTTAAAAAAATTAGGCTAAGTTTTTTTTTTTTTTGAACAAACGATATTATCTACACTAAAGGGGAGGGGAGTGGGTTTAGTCTCACAATGGCAAGCAATAATGTGGTTCAAATTCGCCTTTGGTGAGAATCAAACCTAAGACCTCTCACTTACAAGTGAAAAGAAATATCACTCGGTCATAGTATTAAGTAGCAAGAATCAAGCTAAGTTTGGCTTCAAGATAGGCAACATGTAGTCCCAAGATAAGCTAAATTTGACCAAAAAGGTAATAAAATTTGAAAGGGAATAAATATAGCCATAGATGAATAGAGATGGAAAAATTTAACCCTGAAGACTGAATTCTGACCGGTCGATCAATGACTTGACCAATTCCCAATATGAAAGCTGGTTTCACTTATGACACTATGTGTGGTCACTCGTGAATGAGCGTATAGAAGAATAATTTCTCACATCGCCATATGTCAAAATACTACCCAACTTATATATAGGATATTCCAACCAGTGTTTTAAAAGACGCGCCTCAAGGCGCGCTTAGGCGGCCTTGGAGGCAGGGTTGGAGTGATAACGCCTATGCCCAGTGGGAGTGAACGAAAACTCGCCGATGCCTGGTCGAGGCGAGCCTAGGCGGCCGAGGCGCGCCTAAAGGCCTAAAGGCGGTTGGCGGGGGTTCCCAGATTCATCCGCAACCCAAAATTGAAGTCAAATGCTCTGTTGCCTGGGTAAATCGAAGTCGAAGGCTCTGTCATCTGGGTTTAGGGTTGCAGGGTGCGCAGCGTCTTCACGAGGAAGACAACTGTGAATAAGAAGAGGAGGGATTTTTTTTTTCTTTCTAAAGACAAGGTCCAAAACGACGTTGTTTTGGACAAGTCTTTAATTTTTTTTTAAATGACTTGGCCCAAAACGATGTCGTTTTGGCCAAGTCTGTTTTTCTTTTATTTTTAAAGCCCCAAGAGTCCCCTGTTTCCCCTGTTTTTCTTAGCAATCCCCTATTATTTAAGGTCCCGTAAGGCTTCGCCTCACGCCTAGGCGGGGCTATCCATGGAACACCTCGCCCACGCCTCCGCCTTTTAATACATTGATTCCAACGCTATTGTCACATCCCGACCCGGGGTCGACCACTTCCCGGGCCCGCTCCACTACCGTAGCACGATATTGTCCGCTTTGGGCCCCGACTACGCCCTCACGGTTTTGTTTCTGGGAACTCACACGAGAACTTCCCAGTGGGTCACCCATCATGGGAGTGCTCTCGCGCGCTACTCGCTTAACTTCGGAGTTCCCATGGAACCCGAAGCCAGTGAGCTCCCAAAAGGCCTCGCGCTAGGTAGGGATGGGAATATACATATGAGGATCACTCCCCTGGGCGATGTGGGATCTCACAATCCACCCCCCTTAGGGGCCCGACATCCTCGTCGGCACACCACGGCCAGGGTTAGGCTCTGATACCAAATTGTCACATCCCGACCCGGGGTCGACCACTTCCCGGGCCCGCTCCACTACCGTAGCACGATATTGTCCGCTTTGGGCCCCGACTACGCCCTCACGGTTTTGTTTCTGGGAACTCACACGAGAACTTCCCAGTGGGTCACCCATCATGGGAGTGCTCTCGCGCGCTACTCGCTTAACTTCGGAGTTCCCATGGAACCCGAAGCCAGTGAGCTCCCAAAAGGCCTCGCGCTAGGTAGGGATGGGAATATACATATGAGGATCACTCCCCTGGGCGATGTGGGATCTCACAGCTATTATCATGGAGGTTTTTTATAATAAAACCCCACACCTAACGATAGGTGGTTAAATGGAGACAATAACACTGATATTGATTGTGTACCTTCATGAGCCTACAAAGTTTATCAAGATGCCGCTTGGGTAGAGATTACATATGTTGTTCAATTTTGGCTAATATTTGGCCCGATTTACTGGACTTGAACATGCTTCTGGAAGTTGGGCTTTCGAAAGATGTGCTAGCTCCAACTTAAGGCTACTGAAGCTACTAAACGATTGAGCCTTCGAAAACTAGCAGCAAAGGCTAAAAAATGACAGACTGAAGACTGAATTCCGACCGGTCGATCAATGACTTGACCAGTTCCTAATATGAGAGTTGGTTTTACTTATGACACTATGTGTGGTCACTCGTGAAGGAGCGTGTTGAAGAATAGATTCTCACATCCCCATATGACAAAAATACAACCCAACTTATATATAGGATATTCCAACGCTATTATCATGGAGGCTTTTTATAATAAAACCCCACACCTAGCGATATGTGATTAGATGGAGACAATAACACTGATGTTGATGATGGACCATCATGAGCCTACAAAGCTTATCAAGATGCCCTTTGGAGATTACACATGTTGTTCAATATAGGCTAATATTGGCCAAATGCCATTGATTGGTGATGGCCTAATGTGACTTTCATATATCTCGATTGAAATGCTCTAATGGAAAGAATTGTTTAGGGGTAATAGTCCTTGAACTCAACCAAGCATTATAAAGAAATGTGGTATCACCATCTAAACCATAACAAAAACACCATTTTTCGAAAGTGTGTATTTTTACAGTAAGGCTGATGATTTCAACTAAGATCCTAATTTTTTTGCATTAGCGTGCAAACATAGTACATTAATCGCAATAGAAACTGCGAAAGAAGCCATTAAGAATCAAAATTTGAATAATACAACTGTTTAGTGCAATAAAAAGGAGGTAATTTAACCGGTCCAAAAATTTTCTACTTTGAACCTCTGCTAAACGCAAAACGCCCGCCAGCAAGGAGAAAACTTGATATTTCAGTTTAGTTTCTCGGCTTACCCCTTCCACGACCACGCCAGCCTCCTCTTCCACCGCTGCCACCACCCCTGCCGCCCTTGCCACCTAAGGCTTTATTCGCATCAGCGTTTGCTTTCATGTTCTCAGGCAAGGGAAGTATCTGATCCACACACTTCCTGAAGCTAAAATCATCAACAACTTCATCTTCCCTAATGAGGAAGAAGCACCTGCTTTTATACAACGGATGGATCCGAACTTGGAATGCCTTGACCCCTCCACCAATCTTCGTATCGGGCTCAGCATGACCCTTCTTAAGCAAGTCGAGCAAAACCAGATTCTCATACTGCAATATAACAAGAATTTCAATCAAAACCTTCATCCACTAAACCGAGATATAATGTAAGGCAACGAAGCAATCTCAAAATCAAAGCACTATATGCCACAATCACAACCATTTTACACAGATCTTACAAAATTCATCACTTTTTAGTTGAAAATCCTAAAGCCGATCTCATTGTGTAACCATAATTCAACTCTGTGAACTAAAATCCAGAATGATGTGAACAGATTCTAGCTTCATGTAGCAAAAGACCAAGGCAGTGAATTTGAAATTTTGAATAAAGAACTACCATCATCGAGCTTCCTACCAAATTCTAAGAGAATTCACATTCACACAAACTATATCGTCAAACACATGAATGAATAATACTCACTCAAATTCAAAACATAACATTCAACTCGAAACCAAAATTTTCTGTAGCAAAGTGACTTTTGCACTCTTATTTTCTTCCCCTCCCATCGATCTTTCTAGCAATCAGATTGAATAAATCAAACGTAACAACTCCGAATTCACTGATTATAACAAAAACCTATTTGTAATACCGCATTAGCATATGTAGCTGAATCCTAACTAAAACTTATTTCATAAAACTATGTAATACCCAAATCCGCAGTAGTTGATGATCCAAACGAAGGAAAGCAAACAACCCAAAACTTAAATTCCCAAATCCTAACTAATCTCGATTACTGTTAAAATTGTTAGGATTCTGCTAACCACTAGGGTTGAGCTTCCTAGTTTCTAGGTCAACTTTGTAGCTGTTAATAATTCCTATTATTAAGGAACAAGTATTGTTGCACGTTTTATCTTCTACCCTAGTCAGATACCACGATTCTAGGTGCTGTAAAGTCGTGGGTTGTTGCTTTCATTCAGTTACCTTGTAAGGCTATAAGTAGTCTATGTTATCTTTGAACTTAATAAGAATATTCTCCCAGAAATCAAGTGTGTGTTGAACTCCCTTCTCTCTCAATCTCTCGAAGCTCTTTTCTGGTTTTTAACATCTGGTATCAGAGCCCCACCACGGGGCCTGATTTCACGTCTGACAGCAAACACGAGTGTAGTGAGAAGGAGCAACGCTATGGCCGGTGAAAGCAGTTTTGTGCAGCCAGCCATTCCTAAGCTTGATGGGCACTATGACCATTGGAGCATGCTGATGGAGAATTTTCTACGATCCAAAGAGTACTGGGGTTTGATAGAAACTGGGGTCCCTGCAGTAGCAGAAGGGTTGGATCCTACGGAGGTACAGAAGAAAACAGTTGAAGAACTAAGGCTAAAGGATCTCAAGGCAAAGAATTATCTGTTTCAAGCCATCGATCGATCGATCTTGGAGACAATCTTGAAAAAGGATACAGCAAAAGACATTTGGGACTCTTTGAAGCAAAAATATCAAGGCACGGCTCGAGTCAAACGTGCACAGCTGCAAGCTCTTCGCAAAGAGTTTGAGGTACTTCACATGAGGGTGGATGAGTCTGTTAATGAGTACTTTGCACGAACTCTCACTATTGCCAACAAGATGAGAGTTCATGGTGAACAGATGGGTGATGTGGTGGTTATCGAGAAGATCTTAAGGTCCATGACTCCAAAGTTTGATTATGTTGTGTGCTCCATTGAGGAATCAAATGATATTGATAGTTTGTCCATTGACGAACTTCAAAGCAGTCTGTTGGTTCATGAACAAAGAATGTGTAGGCATGCTGTGGATGAACAAGCACTACAAGTCACGAATGATGGAGGACGAAGAGGTGGACGTAGCTCTTACCGCGGGAGAGGAAGAGGACGTGGTCGATCGGGATTTGACAAATCGACAGTGGAATGCTATCACTGTCATGGGCTTGGCCATTTTCAATGGGAGTGCCCCAAAAAGGAGAAACAAGCAAACCTGGCCGAGACAAGTGAAGAGATGCTACTTATGGCATACGTGGATGATAACAAAACTAGCAGTGACTGTGTGTGGTTTCTGGATTCAGGGTGCAGCAATCATATGAGTGGCAAGAAGGAGCTTTTCTGCCATCTTGATGAAGGCTTTAAAGATTCTGTTAAACTGGGAAATGATGCTAGCCTGATAGTGCAGGGAAAGGGCAGCGTTCGAATGGAGATAGATGGACTCATGCATGTGATCACTGAGGTGTTTTATGTGCCAGACTTGAAGAATAACCTATTGAGCATTGGTCAACTACAAGAGAAGGGTCTTGCAGTTCTCATGCGACACGGAGTTTGCAAGATCTTTCATCCTGAGCGAGGCTTAATCCTTGAAACTGCTATGTCACATAACAGGATGTTCATTCTCATTGCACGTTGTCAGATGAGGGAGCAAAAGTGTCTCGTATCGCTCGTCTCAGAACAATCCCAACTTTGGCATTGTCGATATGGTCATCTAAGCTGGAGTGGTCTCAAAGTTCTTCAACAGAAGAAGATGGTGGAGGGTATGCCACAGTTCAAAGTCCCTTCGAAGGTTTGTGAAGATTGCTTGGTAGGGAAACAACGAAGGGACTCATTTCCAAAGGAAAGCACGTGGAGGGCATCAGGTATTCTTCAGTTAATTCATGCTGATATTTGTGGGCCAATCAATCCAATATCAAATAGGAGAAAACGGTATCTCATCACTTTCATAGATGATTTTAGTCGTAAAACTTGGGTGTATTTTTTGGTAGAAAAGTCTGAAGCTTTTGTTGTTTTTAAGAACTACAAAGCTATGGTTGAAAAAGAAACAGGAGCATACATCAGGGTTCTTCGTACTGATAGAGGAGGAGAATTTACATCACAAGAGTTCACTAACTTTTGTGAAGTGAATGGCATTCGAAGACAACTCACAGCTGCATACTCTCCACAGCAAAACGGCGTTGCCGAGAGGAAGAACCGGACAATTATGAACATGGTCCGGAGCATGCTCTCTGGAAAGAACATCCCAAAAACATTTTGGCCTGAAGCTGTCAATTGGACTGTGCATATCCTCAATCGAAGCCCCACACTTGCAGTAAGAAGCAAGACTCCAGAAGAGGCATGGAGTGGAAAGAAACCTTCAGTGAGTCATTTCAGAGTCTTTGGATGTATTGCTCACGCCCACGTACCAGATAACAGAAGAATCAAGCTTGACAACAAGAGTTTGAAATGCATATTCCTTGGGGTGAGTGATGAGTCAAAAGCCTATAGACTATATGATCCGATTTCTAAAAAAATAGTGGTGAGCCGGGATGTTGTTTTTGATGAGGATCAAAGTTGGAAGTGGGAGGCCAGCTACACAGGAGATATTGCAGCTGACCTTGAGTGGGAGACAGATGATGAAGAGGGTACAGAAAATGACGATAGTCTAGAGGAACTAGAAACTAGCAGCACTGAGGAAGGTGAGAGCAGTGAAGACTCACCTCATGAAGAGATGGTGGAGAATTCACCTCATGGGGCGCGGATACGAAGACCACCAGTATGGATGCGAGACTATGTCAGTGGGGAAGGTTGCTCCGAGGCAGAAGGCTCCAACGTTGCATGCATGGCTGCGATTCCTGATAGTGACCCTATCTTCTATGAAGATGCAGTTAAAAGTGAGAAATGGAGGCAGGCCATGAACGCAGAGATTGAGGCAATCGAAAAGAATGAAACGTGGGAACTTACTACGTTACCACCTGGAGGCAAAGTGATCGGTGTTAAGTGGGTTTACAAGACGAAACTCAATGAGGATGGAGAGGTAGATAAGTATAAGGCGCGACTTGTTGCAAAAGGGTACAGTCAAGAGTATGGGGTAGATTATGCTGAGGTTTTTGCACCGGTGGCTAGACTCGACACCATTCGAGTCGTGATTTCACTTGCTGCTCAGAAGGGATGGATGCTCTATCAACTAGACGTCAAGTCTGCGTTCTTGCATGGAGAGATAAATGAAGAAGTTTTTGTTGCTCAGCCTCTTGGATATGAGAAAGTAGGACATGAACACAAAGTGTACAAGCTTAAGAAAGCCTTGTATGGTCTCAAGCAAGCTCCCCGAGCTTGGTACAGCCGGATAGAGACTTACTTTGTCAATGCAGGGTTCCAGAAGTGTCCATATGAACACACTTTGTTCATCAAAGCCGCGGATGGAGGTAAAGTTTTGATAGTTTGTCTGTATGTAGACGATTTAATCTTTACTGGAAATAATGAAGTTATGTTTGAAGACTTTAAACGATCCATGATGATAGAATTTGATATGACTGATCTTGGAAAAATGAAGTTTTTCTTGGGAATTGAGGTGTTGCAACGATCAGATGGTGTGTTCATTGGTCAACGTAAATATGCACAGGAGGTGCTTCACAGGTTCAACATGGACCATTGCAATCCAGTGGATAATCCAGCAGTTCCAGGGTTTAAGTTAAGGAAGGATGAAGATGGAGTAAGGGTGGACAGCACGTTCTACAAACAAATCGTAGGAAGTCTCATGTATTTAACTGCTACGCGTCCTGACATGGCATTTATAGTAGGCTTGATCAGCAGGTACATGGAGCATCCTACTGAAATGCATTTACAGGCGGCAAAAAGAGCGTTGAGGTATGTGAAGGGAACCATTGGCCTTGGGGTGTTTTACAGGAAGGGAGGAAATCAGGAGCTTCTGGGATACACGGACAGTGATTATGCAGGGGATCAAGATGACAGAAAAAGTACTTCAGGTTATGTGTTTTTAATGAGTTCAGGAGCTGTGTCTTGGTCTTCGAAGAAACAACCGGTGGTCACTCTCTCCACCACTGAGGCTGAATTCATAGCTGCTGCATCTAGTGCTTGTCAAGCTGTCTGGTTAAGGAGAATCTTAAAAGAACTGTGTCATGATCAGTGCAAGGCCACGGTGCTGTTTTGTGACAATGTATCGGCCATCAAACTCTCAAAAAATCCAGTCCTGCATGGTCGAAGCAAACACATTGATGTCCGCTTTCACTTCCTGCGTGATCTTACAAAGGAAGAAGTTGTAGAATTGGTTCAGTGCACAACCCAGGAGCAAGTCGCAGATATTTTCACAAAGCCATTGAAGCTTGAAGATTTCTTGAAGTTGCGAGAGTTGCTGGGCATCTGCTCTTATCCTGGAATAAACTGAAAGGTGATAACTTTCAGTTTAACCTTTCAGTTTAAGGGAGGATGTTAAAATTGTTAGGATTCTGCTAACCACTAGGGTTGAGCTTCCTAGTTTCTAGGTCAACTTTGTAGCTGTTAATAATTCCTATTATTAAGGAACAAGTATTGTTGCACGTTTTATCTTCTACCCTAGTCAGATACCACGATTCTAGGTGCTGTAAAGTCGTGGGTTGTTGCTTTCATTCAGTTACCTTGTAAGGCTATAAGTAGTCTATGTTATCTTTGAACTTAATAAGAATATTCTCCCAGAAATCAAGTGTGTGTTGAACTCCCTTCTCTCTCAATCTCTCGAAGCTCTTTTCTGGTTTTTAACAATTACAAAACACCAAATTGAATAAATAATACATTATATTGCTATACACTAACAAAAAGTTCCAATTTCAGCAAAACAAAAGTAGGGCTGAAAAGATTAGGAATAATCAAATAGCTTTGATTTGGGCACCTTATTGACATTGAGATCAGTAGGCCAGTAATGGAGGAATTTGTAGAAGCAGTCGAACATCTCCACCGACGACCCAAAACTCTTCGGACCCAAGCTGACCCGACCCGGCTTCTCCCCTTCCCCTACCTTCTCCTCCAACCGTTCTTCCTCCGGCGTCTTCTTAGCATCGTTTCCTTCACTCCCCTCCTCGTCCCTGACCCGCTTCGAGTTTGCCTCCACCTCCCCATTAATGGCCTCAGCCTCGTCGCAATTTTGAGCCGCAGCAGGCTCTGAAGTTTCTACGTCCATATGTTTAGCGCCATCAGCCGTAGCAGCGGCGGTGGCTTCCGAGGTTTCGGCGAGTTTCTCTGCCATCTTTGCAAATGTGATTGTGTGAAGCCAAAACCCTAGGATTTTGTGTTTCTTATATATAAGAAACAGAAAGCCTATTTAAAAAGATAATAATTTTAGCTGTTAGATCAAATTTTAAAAGTTCAGATTAATTGATTGGAAATATTTGGTGGAAGATATTCGGAAATGATTGCTCAATAATTCCATCTTCCGTCAAGTAACCCGGTTATTATTTTCCTTTTTTTTTCTTTTGTGAAAAATCATGATCCACACACGAAATTTGACACATATAGATGTAACTCCGTATAAAAACATAAGTATAGCTAAAAAGTTCTTCTAGGTCATAGAATTAAGACTCATTTGAAAATACTTTTAAACAAAATGTTTTTGCGTTTCAAAATGCACTTGAACTGCTTGTGCAAAAATCACCAATTATACGCTTCTTACATGAAGCATTTCAAGTGTTTTTTCAAGACTTGCATTGTTGCTAAGGATTGATATAAAAATATTTTGACTAAAAGCGCTTTCAGTCATTTCAAAAGCACTTTCAAATGAGATTTTACTGGCACATGTCATTTTGGAGAAGCACATGTGAGGTGTTTCACGAAGAAACACTTCCAAGTGATGAACTTGAACTTGTACCAAAAATTTCGACTTGTTTGTAATAATAGCATTTCTAATTCTAAAGAGAAATAAAAACTTATGAGCAAAAATATTTCTTTTAAAAGCAGTTTGAAATAAGTCCAAACTATTATCATCGTTATCATCAATATTGTCATTATCATCAACAAAAAAAGCCTGAGGCTTGTTTTATTATTATTATTTTTTTTTATGTTTGTTTAGTGTGACTCCATTTTATTTAAAATTTCGAACCAGCTATTTTTGTGCATAACTCTCTAAATAATATCTTCTCAAAATTCTCTAACTAATATTCCCGTATATCTTTCATTGGAATTCTTGGTTTTGACCAAAGAAAAATCTTATTGGCACATAGATTGGAAATGACAAGAAAGAGTTTTTTTTTTTAGCTAAAGACAAGAAAGAGTTAAGGGTTCACAAAATTTGCACACTTTTTTCAACAATGGTAAAAAGTCAAGTTATGACGTCATATGGGATGAGTTAAATGTATTCGTTTGTATTTAAAATTCAATAAAATTTCTACCTTTTGACCTAAAAAAAAAAAACTCATATGTTCATAAATCACCACGAGATGGCCCAGTTGTTGAGAACATATTTCAGATCCGGATTCCACATAGCATGTTCTGAGTTCGACTTCTGGTACTGGTGAATCGCACAATAGTGGCAAAAAAAAGATGAAATGCATCTGTGATTTTTTTGGGATCTAAAAAATGAAATTTTAACGAAACACTTCCGGTACTCATCACTTTTAACAAAAAGCCACATTTTTACCTTTACCTGACACTATTCACTATACCTTTAAAAATGGCTTTTCGTTAAAAGGGAAGTTTTTTTAGATTTTTCATTAGTTTTCCTTCTAAAAAAGTGGACTGTCTTAATGAAACCACTAGCTGATATCTTAAATAAAAAAAATAAAAAAAACTCATATGATCATGAAGGTTCCACTTGTATTTCAAATATTCAATTTCACAGGTCATCATGAAAAATTCAAAATAACTTTATCATTTTTAATAAAAAGACGAAGAAATCCTAATTCGAGACTTCAGGAATAATGATAAATGTTTGTTTGTTTTTTTTTTTTTTGGGTAACAACAAGTTTACGAGAAGATTGGTTATTCTCACAACCATCGTCAAAGCACATCACAACCTTTAGCCGGAATAACTTATGCATGCTAGTATGCTACCTAATGCTATCATTATGAATTTATGTAAAAATTTACAAATCTCGCACCAGGAACAATGATGAAAGTTTAACTCAACCACAAGTCTCTAACTTTATAATTGTTATTGTATAAAAAAATTGCAAAAAATAATTCCCCAACAAATGTAAGATTACAATTATTTATGGGTGAATTACATAGTAGCCCCTCAGGTTTGAGGTCTATTACAACCCCATACAACGTCTTTAAAACATTTCACTTTCATACATCAACTACCATTTTATTTCAAAATAATACATCTGTTAGATTTTCCATCCATTGGTCTGTTAAATGCTGACATGGCTGCTACATTTGTGCTGATGTGGCTGCCACGTGGTAAATAATTTTTTTTTATACATTAAAATATTATAATATTAACCCAATTAAATAAATTAAAAAAAAAAAAAAAAACAGAAAAACCGCATATCCCGTTTCTTCCCCCTCTCCTCTCCCATTTACAAAATCTATTCCCACTATCCCTCACCCACCCATCCCCCAGCGACCCACATCCCCTATCCCTAATTTAGAACCCAAAAACCTGCAACAAGAGGAAGAAGGAGGGAGGAGGAAAAAAAAAAAAAAAAATCCCAGTTCGTCCCCTGGAAAATCTGCAACAAGAAGAAGAAGAAGAAGAAGAGGGAGGGAAAAAAAAGACCCCATTTCGCCGGAAGGTCGCCGGGGGGGGGGGGGGGGGGGGTGGGTCGCGACGGCGCGAGCGCGGGTGGGGGAGGTGGGTCGCGACGGGGCGGGGGGGGGGTCGCGACGGGGCGAACGGGGGGGGGGGGGAGGGAGGTGGGTCACGACGGGGGGGAGGGGAAGGGTTATGAGCTTCTTCTTCTTGTTTTTTGCTGGTACTGGGTTTGGAATTTTTCTGGTCGCTTGGGAGGTTGCAGAGAGGAGAGGGGAAGAAACGGGATCTGGGTTTGAGTTTTTCTGTTTTTTTTTTTTTTTTTTTTTTTAATTGGGTTAATATTATAATATTTTAATGTATAAAAAAAAAATTTTTACCACGTGGCAGCCACATCAGCACAAATGTGGCTGCCACGTCAGCATTTAACAGACCAATGGATGAAAAATCTAACGGATGTATTATTTTGAAATAAAATGGTAGTTGATGTATGAAAGTGAAATGTTTTAAAGACGTTGTATGAGATTGTAATAGACCTCAAACCTGAGGAGCTACTATGTAATTTACCCATTATTTATTTTTGGTTGGGAATGATTACTTGCTATATGGTTTTGAAAATAATCTGCCTAACAAAATTGTATTTATGAAAAGAAAAAAAAAAGTTTGACAAAAAAATTAAAAAAAGAAAATTATCCAACAAAAAAAAGAAAACAAAACTCGTTTATATTTCCTTTCATGACATGGCATTGTCCTATTCGTTTACGGTTAAAACAAGCGTTAAAATCCGCTAGCAGGGGAAGGAGAGATTTTTCAATGTGACCGCGTGTCATTATACAAATTGTGGAATATGTGTGTTAAAAAGTTAATAACTTAAAAAATAAAATTCTCCACTATTTCTATTAAAACACTTGATGTACCACTTGTATTTCCGTCACAACTAAAAATTTATTCAGGGGGAAGGAACGAAGTACAGCTGGACCGTCCAAGTCACAATCTTGTCTAACTCAACGGTACCGATTTACCTAAAACCCTCCATTTGTACAGAACACACAGAGGATTGTACCCTTGCTTTGGATGGACATTACCGTCCCCAGGCTCCTCGAACCCAAACCCGATGCCTTAGAAATTTAATTTAATTTAATTTAATTTTTTGTCTTTCGTGGAAAAGGAAAAGGTTAAAAGCCAGAGACTTTTCCACAAGAGAAGAATTTCTCAGCGTTTCCACAGCTCAAATTCCTGGTCTTGTCAGAGGTGCTTTCGAATTTCGATTCTCCTTTTTCCCCCATTTTGTTTAAATTTCTTATAAGTTCCGTTTTCTGAATTTTCACAATGTATTTTTTCTGTAGATTTTGTATTTTTCGGTGTTGGGAATCATAAAGTTGTTGCATTTCGATCTGGGTTGTGATTTTTTGGGTTTTTTTGAATCGGCGATTGGATCGAATCGGTGAGTTTTGGGATATTCGAGTGGCGATTTAGTGTTTTGGGTTGGGGAAGTTTGGGGATTTTGGTGGGTTAGGGATTCGGCTAGTGGGGGGCTTTTTGTTTGGTAGCTGAGAAAGGAGGTGATTCTTTTTTCTTGGCTTTCTTATTGCCTAGGTTATAGTTGGAAGATTAGATGGGGCCAATGGAGCACTGATCGTGCTGTATCGGTTTATTAGTATACAATGTTAGATTCTTTGATTTCCTTTGCTTTTTGTTTGGCCTTTTATGTTATGTTCTTAGCATCCAACGGCTGAAACCATTCGAATGCAGGGTAGTTTGGGTAAGTTTTGAGCTTTAATGTTTGGTTTTCTGCCTTTTTGTTGTAAAGGTTGTTTAAGAAAAGGGATGTGAGATTTCGAAATTCAAACCTTTTGAGTGGAACTTCAAGTTCGAGCTGTTGTAGAAGAGAAGTTCAATTAGAATGTTATAATCTGGGTCAATGCCTCACCGTTCATTCTTCTAGGTCTAGATTCTGAAAGATTTAGGATTTAAGATCCAATTCCTTATTTTTCTTCACATGCAGGATTTTTTTTTCTGTGATCAATCGAACCCGTAATCGTGATTTTCTACGTTCCTAACTTTCAATGTGGTGCATCTTATTGTATTCTTAAGGAGATTGTGTTGAAATGATTGAAGTTTCTCTCTGTGTTGTGGATGCAGGAGGTTTAATTTGACTGCGAATGGGTGATCACCTGGTGTTGTGTGTTGACCGTTTTACAAAAACTGAAAGCTTGCAAGGGAGTGAGACCCCGGGATCTTCTGTAGAGGGTTCAAGCTCCCAATCTGCTGAGCTACCCACCTGTGCCATTGATGTTAAGGGGGTCGGGGAGAAGGCTATAGCTGAAGAAGAAGAGCCTCTAATTCAGACGGTTGAATGTCGCATTTGCCAGGAAGAAGATAGCGTTAAGAATTTGGAGGTCCCCTGTTCTTGCAGTGGTAGCTTAAAAGTATGTTGATTTATTCATACATATCCTTTTTTTAAACTAGAATTTTGGATTTTTTTGGGGGGGGCTATGGGTGAGGGGATTCACTCTCTTGATTCCATTGACCCCAAATCTTGAGTGTTTAAATTGGATAGTCGTTAGTGATGTTCAGAAATTCTTTTCTACCGCAGTTAGTGTCAGCTATATGCCCAAATCAGTTTGTGCACTTAAAAGTCCTACCATTAAATGTTTTGCTGATCCCTTTTATTTATGGTTTGATTATATGGAGAGATCTTAGCTCTATATGAAGTTTTTATCGCAAACTAGTTGTTTTAACGTCCGAATCATGATCATTATCTTATGTTTGTTAACCAACTTCAGTGACTTCTTAGACTAATATTATATGTTGATAACCAATGCCAATGATTTCTTTCTTCCGTTTCTTCGTTCAGTTCGCTCATAGGAAATGTGTCCAGCGATGGTGCAATGAGAAGGGAGATATAATTTGTGAAATTTGTCATCAGGTAAATTTCTAGAATCCTTACCATCTGCAATTGTCATTTTTTATGATTTTAAGTAGAGAATCTGTTCCGTTCAGTTCTATATTCGAGATTAATATTTTTCAGGGATGTTGCTTATGTTCATATAAGCAAGCAACTTCACTTAGTTTGAAGCTATCTTAGTCAATAGTCATACCTTTTCTTTTCTGGAAAGGATGAAATATAATGTTGTATTATGAGAAGATAGTTGGTTTTTATCAATAAACCGGTATGAAGCATCCGTGTAATATATTAAAGTCATGTGGGCATTTTCTGGTAACCTCTTGGTTATTATGAATTTTTTCCATTCATGAGTTGCAAGTCATTGAGTGGGTTTTTACGAAAAGTTTCTCTGATGTAGTCATACCAACCTGATTATACTGCCCCACCACCTCCTCCTCAGTCTGAAGATACCACAATTGACATCAGGCAAGTTTAGAATTTACATATGCATTGCAACCTTGTTCATGTTGTTAGTAAGGATTTTTTATTCTGTTTTATCTTTCGTTTTTGCAAATTAGCATTTGGCTAGATGTGATGAGGACTTTGCTTGTTTTTATATCTTGGGCACTTTAGCTTTGCCCATCTCTCTGCATTACCATTTTCTTGAGGTCAATACAACATACAGCTTTATCTAAGACTCGTATCTGTTTTGATTTGTTGTTTTGCTTCTTGGATCTGCCTGACAGTGATGGTTGGACAATCTCTGGTACCCCTTTGGATTTGCGTGATCCTCGACTATTAGCAATGGCAGCGGCTGAACGTCACCTTCTAGAGGCCGAATATGATGAGTATTCTGACACAAATGCTAGTGGAGCAGCCTTTTGCCGCTCTGTTGCTCTAATTGTAAGCCATAGTTGTCACCATTAATGATGTGTGGTTCTTTTTATTGTAGCCCATGTTGGAATGAAATATTGTCATTGCATTTTCTTTCTGATTTTATTTTGTGGATCTTATCAGACGATGAGGATAACGTAGCTGATGCTTTTGTCAGCTATAAAAAATATCCCTAATCTTTAACTTTGATATTTTCTTAGTGCACCTTTTCTCTATGATCATTCTGAACTAGTGTAACTAGTTGCAGGTTCTGTTTTGGGCCCTGCAACTTGTTGCTATGCACATTCACAGTTTAAACCTCAGCACGTGCTCTACTCTCAGTTGAATAAGAGAATTTATTTTAATTTTTATTGGTCTCCTCTCTTGTTTCTCGGCAGTTAATGGCTCTTCTCCTCTTGAGGCATGCATTGACCCTCCCCAATGGTGACGGGGATGATGATGATGCATCCACTTTTTTTTCTGTAAGTGGCATAAGTATGTTGAATGTGTCTTATGTCGTTCCAGATCGTTGCACTATCTAACTAAATGATCAAATGTTAACAGCTTTTCTTGCTCCGGGCTGCTGGTTTTCTTCTCCCGTGCTACATTATGGCTTGGGCCATCAGCATATTACAACGTCGAAGGCAAAGACAGGTAAGTTCTGGCCTCTGCTGTCTTTGAGAAACCCAAGAATGATCACCTTTTTATATATCCTTGGTGAGATGAGATATCATTTCTTAGATTGGTTACATAACGAAGCTTGAACGGGCTTTGGCATGCTTCCCACTGCACTAAAAGAAAGCAGGAATCATGTCTCCGGACAAAGAAGCTTTCTGGTCGTGAATGCAAATTTTAACATGTTCTTTTAATAACATGCTAATTTGTTTATATGTTACTGTTGATCCAGGAAGCAGCAGCACTTGCGGCAACTGAGGTTGCATTTATGCTGCAGGCAGGGCAACGCAGGGGCTTGCAGTTCACAATAGCTCCAGGACCTGCAGTGACTCCCCTTCAGGAGCCAATTCAGTGATTTGGTGTTCTTCTTCAACCATGGCAATGTTCTACTTCGGTGAAGAGGATTATACTGGAACTGGAAATATGAGCGTGTTGTTTCTGTAGCATAAACAAGCGTTAAAGACGAAAATCAGAAGGCTTCAGCTTTCTGACTGTCGTGTATCTGTAATCGAATTATTTTACGTACTCTGTACAAGCTCACTACTTTCCTTATCTATTTCCCGTGTTTTGCATCACACACCGTTGCTTTCTTGAAGTGTGATTGTTCAAGAAAACCCTGTCATCTTCTGTTGTAGTTGTTAAAGTAAAATGTGATGGTGAAGGATGATTGTGGAAAGCAAACGTTCCATTCAAATTCTTTTACTTTAATACAGCTCTCAAAGCTCATGTCCAGCTTGGACCATGACCAGTCCACCTCCTCATCGATTTTGTACTCGAGCGGAGACTCTTTTTCAAAATTGTTCTTTCCATTTCCAGTTCGAACTGATATTCTTAACTATTCAAATCTCCGAAAGAAAAAAAGAAATTCAAACTGGGTTTCAAAGGATTCAGAACACTGTTCTGATTAGCTGACTTAACACACGCCTGCAACGGGAAATGAAGATGGTTTTCATAGATAAGCGATTTAAAGAGAGGGTAAAGAAAAAGCATAAAGGACTTCCATTCTGCACAAGACACCAAGACTGGGATTTCTTGGTGCATGGAGGGAAGAGCTTGGAATTCTAAAGCAAGTTGTTAACTTAAAGCAAGTGTTTGGTGCATCAAGCTTTGCTATTGGTTGGTTTATTTGGTTATTTGTTTTTGGAATTTTGGTGGATGGATTTCTAGTCCCTACCATTACTCCAACATCTCTACTTTTGATGATTTTTTTGCTGCATTAGTTATATCTAAATATGGAACTGGCTGCTGCATTGGTGAGGTGTGTTAGATATTTTTAGGCAGGGTGGGATCTGGGACCGGATGAGATCAAAATACGATAGAAATTTCGATGTGATTGTTTTATTAAAGCATTTAGACACGGGTGGATCAATGTGGATCATGTGGAACCATTCTATACTTTTGTGAGAGATGTCTTACAGATGACGTGATCAGGTGTCTCTACCCAAATTTTTCTCCTAAAATACAGATAATTTCGTTCTTTTGTGATGTTGGTGACCATCCACGTGATTAGGCGGCTCGACTGAAGATTTTGAAGTGATGAGGAGCCCATAAGAACTCTACACATAAGCATTGGGTAGATGAGGTGGCATGTTGGAAAAGCATTCAAGAGGCACAAAACTGGTCTTTGGTTTGGTAAAAAAGAGCAAGGCAAATGATAGAGAGAAAGATACTTGGCTTCCCAAGGATAGTGTTCCAACTTAACTTTTGATTCAAGCCTGTCAGAGTCTTCTAAAACAGCCCTATATATTGCTTCTGTGGCAGGCTGCTTATGATTGTGGTGAATCTAAATATTCTCTAAATGTTCTGCCTGCCCAATATTCCCTAAATGTTCTGCCTGCCCTCTTAGTCCTCCAAATCCCATAAAAGACATTCCCTTGGCTTCTTCTCACAGGAATTGAAACCATAACAAACACCACTCCTCATTCTCTTATCAAACACAGATAGCTTCAGAAGCATGGGGGTTTTGGCTTACAGAAGGGCTCTTCTTCTTCTTGTTTGCATTGGGTTTCTAGCTCTTCAACCCGAAAAGGTTTCCGCCTTAAGAAGCAGGGACTTGGCTCTCAGATGGGACAAAGGGCACTTGCCGTTTCTTAAAAGCTTGCATCTTTTTAAGGCTGTTGCTGTAGAGGACATGGAAGCTAAGATGAGTTTGGCACCTGCACCCGCGATGACATTCGATGCGAATCAATCGAACAAAAGAAAAGTTGGAAGAGGATCTGACCCCATTCACAACAGATGTTGATAACATGCTGATGCAGTTTGCTATGGGGAGAAGATGCCGAAAACAGAGCATTGCAGGCAGAAGAAGAAGCTGGTGTGGCTGTAACTAATACAAAAATGTTCAACGGGGTGGCGGGCATCCTCTTTTGTTTGAATTATATGTTTTCGTATGTTTTTTAGTCGAAAGTTTTTTTGTTGAGCTGAAGAACTGCAGCTGAAACCCCGATCATCGAGCTAGCATCATCTGTATTGTATAAACATAGGTCCTAACCAATAGATGAATACTTTGAGAGAATGATGATGCTAGCTCTCACAGATTACATGCATTTCTGATATTTCCCTACAAAAGAAAAGGACTCTTACAATTCTGTGTTGTGAATAGTTTTCCCTTTTCCAGTGTTGCTTTTTGGTTTTAGTTTCATCAAAACAGTCAAAATTTCGCAAACAGTAGCTGTAACGATAGAACTAATTCTTTGTTGAAAGATATTCACAAATGAATAATTGGATTCAAAATTATTACGTAACTACAACTAAAACAGTATCGATGTGTGCGAATATATACTGTCAAAAACAAAATTCCTTACATATCTGAAGTTCTCAACTTAGCCTGTACCTCCATTGTACTCCGCCTTCGGCAAATTTTTGATGTTTCCCCGACGGTGCAAGGTCAAGAGATCTTAGCGATTTTGAACATTTGAAACGCTTTCAGATGGGTGAGTGTCATTTCGTTCTTGTACCAGAAGTTGACCTGTCATATCTCTTCTTCCTGTGAAATTTAAACTGTCTGGAGTGAAATTTAAACTGTGCGGAGGATTTCTTATGAGAAACTGCCTGCCAAATCATATCAACTGCATCACCTGCCTGGGATGGATACTGATATCCGAAATGATGTATGACTTCCTTCAACCTTTCCCACATCTTGGTCCATGTTTCTTGCTTGATTCCTCGGAGAAGATTCAGTAGGTAACCCTTCTTACTAGCGTAAGATGAGCGAACAAATATGCAAAACTGCGAGTAGTCTAAGACATCTTCAAATGGTAGCTCAATCTCATCGCTAATTATTACAGGAACACAATGGCTAGCAATGGCATCAAATAGGCGATTTGAGGAAGGGGTATCACCAGCAAGATTCAGGCAAAACTTTGATGAGGCCATTCCTTGGCTTGCCTTGTTAATACCATGTCCTTGAACACTACCAAAAGTGAAGTGGACATCTTTCTCATCTTTAAGAAGATAATACAATTTCTTCCGTACTATTCCTCCCTGGTTTAGTTTAAAGTAACAATACCGTACGTAAGATATTAGCAATTATAAAACTGATTAGTGCTAAAACAACGTAGTAAATGATGTAAAGGAAGAATGAAAGCAACCAGCTTTTGGGTAACATAAACAAAGAGCCAGAAGTAATGACAAAAGTGCATCAGAAATCAGAATAGATGTAGGGTCATGAAATAGATCACGTCAATCATGATACAAACACTTTGTATGCTTCAGTGGAATCAAGATGTATTGCCATACTATATAAAGTTAGAAATCCGTTGTGGAGACTGCCCTACGCTGGGGAGTAGTTTATGCATTAAACTGCCATCATAATGACAGTAAACTTATCTGCTCCTCTATTTCAAATCGTCACTGAGCTTTGAAAATATAAAGCTAATGAGACATCCCTATTAAGAATTTCCTAATTGCCAGATAATTCATTCTGAGATCAAACTCAGAGTAATATGAGCTCATCGAAACAAATTTCGTCATGTATTTAGCACCCTTATCATCCTATTTAAACCAAATACAATGTAATTAAAATGCTGTTTATGTCATGACAAGAGGTAAGTGAAGTAAAAACATACATCTTTCCTGTATATTGCTCCTCGGAAATATAATAGTATAGGACGTTCGTTGAATGAGGGTGATTTGCTGCTCTGAACAGTCATTACCAAATGTCTGTAAGGAGCAATTATGTCCTTCTCAAGATTTGCTATTTCAGCCGGGTATCTTCCAAAATCCGCAAGCACAAACATG
The DNA here is from genome assembly GCA_036320875.1 of Cotoneaster glaucophyllus. Classification (NCBI taxonomy): domain Eukaryota; kingdom Viridiplantae; phylum Streptophyta; class Magnoliopsida; order Rosales; family Rosaceae; genus Cotoneaster; species Cotoneaster glaucophyllus. Next base: position 25,274,207 of record CM070065.1, on the reverse strand, counting down.
GCAGAGCCCAACTTCTTTCTTGCATCTAACATGCTATTTGGATGGTGAGCAACTAGTAAATGATCCTTCCCACCCTTTCTTTTCCATTCATCCCGACCCATCAAATACTGCACCAACTTGCCCTGCAACTTCTTGTTCACACTTCCTTTCTCATTTCCACGAAGCTTAGAATGCCTGTTGTAACTCAGAGATGCAAAGAATGGGACAAAAATAACATCTGCTTGACTTGAATTGTGCACCCTGACTACCGTGCACGGTCTAACCACAGTTGGGATACTTGATGATAGAAGATCAAGGGTGAGCCAGTATTCGATACTGTGCTGTAAATTCAGGCCACCTGGGTAAGCCGGAATGAGACTCAGGTTTTTGACATTTGGCCATGTTTGATTCTCCTTACCCTTCCAACCCAATAACCCAAAGTGAAACTCAGGAGGCAACTCATAGATAAACACCCTCAAGAGAGCCTGCGTCGAGTCACAAGCAAACATTTTCTTTTTTTCTAAAGATCCCAACTTCTTGCTTGATTTGGAAACTTGACATCCCAATTCACATCTTTTTGTGGATCTTTTAGCATCAACTAGGGTAACCTCGGAAGAGAAGGAAGGAAGGTTTTTGTCCCTACTTTTTACAAGGGGCTCAAAGTATGTGCCATTAAGAACAATAAGCTTAAACACTGTGGGTGCAAAAGAAGTATTGCTAAACTGAAGTAGGAAGACAGAAGAAGAGATTAAAAGGAACACCGAAATCGTTATCAAGTAGAAAACAAACTTCGATGGAATCCTACTCTTTTCCAACATTTATGAAATTTCAGGCAACCAAACTCTACTGAGTTTTGCAAATTGAACAAGATAACAACTGCAATTGCAAAAAAATAAGGAATGCAATCAATGCTACTCTCCTAAAAACTCAATGTCTTTCGGTTCGGATTCTTAACAAAGCAGCTCAATTGCCACAAAAATCGCTAAAACCTCTAAGAACAACAACCATCAAGATTCAATTCATGGAAAATAAATCTCTATATTCTGTGAACTTACTACACATAAAACCTTGAATTTCTGAAAAAAATACCATAATCTCTCTCTCTCTTAAAATCATAGCCAGAGCAACTGAGAAAGTGATAAATCTTCACACACAGTGAATAAATACTTAAGCATACTGCATTATTTGGATTCTTAAGCAGTTCAGCTAAAATTGCAGCAAAAAAAAAAAAAAAAAGAACAGAAAAGCATGAAAGGATTAAAATTTATAAAATTTCTCAACTGGGTTTTTACAGAAATATGATTGGATGAAAAGGGTCGATTAGAAGTAGAAAAAAGATTGCACCTGATGAAGTGGGATTCTGAAACCCCATGGCATGCGGACATATATTTTCAGACTTTTGCAAAAGGGACCAAGCTTGGAGGAGGAAGCTATTGTAAGACACAGAAAGGGACCTTTGAACAAAATCCATGAATATTTTATTATTATTTCTAAACCTTTCTGGTGAGCTATGGCATTTGAAAAATCATGAAAATAACATTTTTATACTAATCTTTTTGTTTGTTCACGAGGAGAACAGAAAGCTCATGACTTTATGAAACCTTTCTCGTGGGAATTTTGAATCTTGAGTTCTGCTATGGTGTGCTCGTCCTCATGTTATCAGTGCCGTAGACGAACAACTTACATAAAATAAATTTATTTTTATTGTGTGCAATGCTTAAAATAACATTATATTATTTGACGGGAATATTATTGTAAATGTGAACTTGTTACATGTAAAACTTTCAAGTGTCCAAACAAATAAAATTGCGAGAATATGGCGTTTGTTTTTGCTTAGAAAACATTGCGAGAAATAGGGTTCAAATTTCTTGAGACGGCGTGTGAAATTGTTGACCGACAGAGAAGAGAGGGCTTCACCGTCGTTGCACACTGCCGAAAACTACAAACGAGTCATTTTAGTCGTTCTGATGCAAACTGAAGTCTACGACGAAAACAAGATAGGGTATGAAAAAAATGTGAGGCATGGCTTCAAGCGAGGCTCAAAGAATGTGACTTGTTCACCTTTTTTCTTTTGGGCCAATTTTGTAACTTAAAGCGTATAAAAAATATGAGCTCGTTTGGTTGTGTTTTTAAAATGACTGAAAGTGCTTTTGGTGAAAATATTTTTGGAAACAATCCTTAGTAAAAATACTAGTAAATCCTGGAAAAGCACTTAAAGTGCTTCGTGGAATAAGCACATAACTGGTGCTTCTTGTGCTTTTAGAACCCAAAAATATTTTCCCTAAAAGTGTTTTCAGTCATTTAAAAAGCACAACCAAACGATTAGTGGAAAATGGTCTTACTATTGATTGAGTTCATAAATATTTTTTAAAAATGCATTGTTGAGTTTCTTAAGTTTTTTGTGCGCGCAGTAAGAAAAATATTGAAAAATTTTAGAACCATAAAAGAAAATTCCGTTTATCAAGTAATTTAAATCTTTTTTTTCAATATTAAAATTATCCAAGATTCAAAGGGCAATGTTGTTTGGGTTAATATTTAAATATTGGGTTTGAATGAAGGAAAGCCCAAGGATGCCAATTAAAGGAGACTTGCCCGAAGCCCAGCATCAAGCCCATGACCAAATTAAAGCCTTCTTAGTCAATATACAAGCCACGTGTCTACAATTGAAGTGACAAGTGATGGAGACTAACATACTATCAGCCAAAGAACACTTTCCAATGGCATTACAAGTAAAAAGCTGACGACTCATTACCCTCCAAGTACTTTCGGGCAAGAATAGAGCCAAAAGCAGTCGGGCCAAACTGCCTATAAAAGGAAGAATAGGCAACAGAGACAAGGACACTCAACCAATCAAACAAACAAACATACAAACTATGCTCTCCAGCCAAATTTGCATCCAAAAACTGAAATCAACCCAGATTCAGTCATTTTAGCAATAGTTTCCTTAGAAAAGTTATCTTTTCTCTAGTATAAAAGCCCTACTACCATTCCCAGTACTGTAGTATCGATTCTCTCGTGTAAACTTGTTTATCATTCATCTATTTTTAGCATATAACCTCTGTAAATTCAAAGAGAATTGACTGCAAGAAGTTCAACTTTGCCAGTCAAGGTGAAATCTTGCCCGAAACTCTTTGTTTGTTTTCTAAATTAGTAGATCTATTGCTTAATGCATTCTCCAGCATGTATTCAAGTTATTTCCACCTGTTTTTCTATTTTAAGAGTCCTATTTGCATCTGGATCTGGTTAGTTTAATGAATATATTTTCGTTAAGAGTAGTTTAGAACCAAACAAATGACTTACGGGGGCTCTGAACTCCCTCCATTTGAACATACAAGATTATGAACTAAAAGTCTGTGTTTACAAGGCAAGAAAAAGAACTTAATACATACTTAACCCATATATGACAATCCTTTGATAACAAGAAGTTGAAGTAACTTGGGGTGCAAGTAATCGACTTAAAACACACTTGTTCTACATCTGCTATACTGAGATAGCAGTGGCATGCCTATCACTTAGTTAGTTTTGATTGCGAGCCTCAAGGCCTACACCTAAGGCCCCACAAAGGCACCTTTCAGAACTAACTTTGTTCTCTTCTTGTAGCACATCAACAAGTAAGAGCCCGACTACACATCCAAAGTGCCAATCCCTTGGGGAGCTGTGCTGAGGTCCAGAGACCTTCTCTAGAGAAATCTTTGCCCGAACAAATATCATTTTGAATTAAAGGAGGAAAGTGTTGGGATTAACCAAACTTCAACTCTTGAACAACCCACTTCATGACTTAAGAGTCACAATAAGAGAGCCAATTTCTTATTTAGTAGGTAGTCTTCCGTTAAAAAATTCCTAAGTAAGGATTTAGAATTTTGTGCAATTATATCATACTAGCTTTTCCGCACACGTGAGCCTATGCAAGACATCCTTCTCAATCACACTCATTATGTGCAACTTACGTACAAACTTTTAATCACGTACCCTTAGTGCGACTTACAAAATTTTATTTTATTTTGAGAACTACTAGACTTACCTCAATATCCTATTTCTCTACCCACATAAAAAGTTAAAAATTGAAATGTTTTTTCTCCACTCACTATTATTTCTGAAGTACCCTCTAACATGCTATTTCCCCACCTAATATTATTACTAAAAAATTGAAATTTCAAAAGCAAAGTCTCCTCGACAATAATTTATTAGCAAATAAATGACCCTCAAAATGCTTTGTTGTGTGTGATTATGCACTCTAATAACTACCATCAATATCTAATCATCATCAGTTGCTAGCGCTTACCTTTAATAATTGAAAAAGAGAGCATCCATATCTTTTCGTTCCAAAATTCCTTCTATCTTCATCCTTGTCTTTTTTGCGAATTCGGCTTACATAATTTGCATTCCTTTCACAACCCAATGTAAGTCTAGGTTCCTATTACCTTTCGCACTCAACTTATCATTATTATATATCTTTTAAAGTCCTTATTGGTTATTTTACAAATGAGAAAGCTTGTAATTAAAAATTTCATTAAAAAGTGAATAGGAAAATAAGACCCGAGAATAACAACACTCCTTTATTTTTTATATTTTTATTTCTCAACCGACTTTTTGGCCATGGACAGTGCAAATCGGCAGTTTTGGCAGGGAAAGTAGATGAAATAATCTCATTTGATTAACATAATAAACCATAAATTTATCTGTCAACGCTCACATTTGGAGAGGGTGTTTAACAACCAATATCCCAATTCCCAAAGGAGCAATGGACTAATGCAGTTAACTAACATTCCCAGGTCACCGAACCTATGACCTTTACAGAGAGGAAGATCACCATTTCGAAATTAATACTTATGAAATTGGGTACTTAAATCTTTGATTATTTTGGTAAAAATGGATTAAGCAGAAGGGTTGATCAAGGGCATTTTGGTCCTCCTTGCTGGGTCTTCCAGTTGTTGTAGCAAGGGCACACAGCTTTGTTGCCGTAGAAGCCTGGAGGAACACAGAGGCACTTGGCACAGCATTTCTGGCAGAAGAACATGCATGGCTTGTGGTATTGTGTCTGGCTACATCTCCTTGTGCATTGTGATGGGCATTCTGGTAATTCCACGCAAAAAAATTGTTATTATTTCGATAAAATATTACTAAACTAACCTATTTTACGAAGAAAAATATTCAAAATAAAACGATAGATGTTACTTACGGTAGCTCTTGAGACTCCCAGGACCATATCCTCCCTGGAAAAGAACATAAAAATTACATTTTATTAGAAAATGCCAGTTTTAGCCATAATATTCAAATAATATTGCATTTATTTATAAATTTCTTACACTGTCCAACTGATTCCGGGCTTCTTCTTTTGCCATAACCTACAAACATGGAAAAAAAAAATAGAAAATGATTAAGAAATAGTGTACCATTTTTTTTGGTAAACAAGAAATAGTGTACTTAAGCAAGGGTAAAATGGAAAAAAAAGTGTTGGTTTAGTGGGAGGAGAGGGACTACTCACCTGGGTTGCAGCCATGGAAATCCCAAGGAGTGCTAGCAGCAGAAAGCAGACAAGCTTAGCCATTGCCATTACCTCTTAGGAAGGAAGGAAGAAAGATGCAGAAGAGGACTGGTTTCTGTGTGGGGCTTGATTTAGAATGCAAGAGTGAGTGTTAGGTTATTTATATATATAGATATCTTTGGAGGGGGAAGGGCAGATGCCATGATTGAATACTACTGCCCTATTGTGTAAATTATATTCCGAAATTGTCCACGTTAGCGAAGAGAACGGTTTTTCGTTTTCTAGATATAGAGATAAAGCGTAATACGTGTTCGGTAGTCGGAGATATTCAACTGTTACCTTACTTTTTTTAGTCAGGCTTGTGCATTGCTTAACATTCTCGTTTTCTCTTTAGAAATGATTTCCCGCTCATCTTCGTTTCATTTTTCTGCATATAAATGTACATTTTTTGCTTAGGGTCGAATATATTGAAGGAGATCAAGAAACGGAGATAGTACGTAAGTAACACAGGTGCATGCGATATTATGGATGGTATTTGGAAGGGCTTAACTGTAATTCCACAGATGTGGAACCTTTTTCAGTTGATTTGTAGTAACATGGGAAGGTCGTTACTCGCACGTCCACAAAAACAGAGCAAGTCGGGCAATTAGATCTTAAAGATTCATCATTTATAAGCATATCAATAAATTTTACAAACAAATAAATTATAAAATACCTAAAAAAATGTGGATCCTACGTGAACCCACACACTACACTATCATACACCGCAGTCCTATCAAAACAAACGGCTTCCATCACATTTATCAAATTATTATTACAACTTTTTTTTTTTTAAAGAAATTATTTATAAAAAATCATTTACCTTGTAGGCCTCATCATCCATCTTTAAAGTTAACAGAAAGTTAACAAAATATACCTAAAAATATTTCTTTTAGATTCTAAAGCGGGTCGGGTCGAACAGGTCGAATTAGAATTAGAATTTGGTTTTCCAAATTCATCGGACCCGACCCGCTTCAAAATCTAAAAGAAATATTCTCAGGTATATTCTGTTAACTTTTTAATAACTTTAACTGAATATTTTGTCGCTGAATCAAATATGATTCATCATGAGTATGTTACTGGATACCAGGATTCTAAATTCGTTAGACACAAATCATGATTAACAAGTTTTCAAATCGAATAAACTATTTTACAAAAGATCTTTTGTTGATAAAAAAATGAACACTTCTGATTAGTCATACTGTACAGTAAAAATACTTTCACGTTAGTGGGAAATGAGCTCTCCCCACCTAGAGGACAGATTTTTCAGTATGACCGGTACATGAGGTGGTACACCAAGTGTTATTATACAAATGGTGGGATATATATGTTAAAAAGTTATTAACTTAAAAAATAAAATTTCTCACCACTTACATAAAAACACGTGGTGTACCACTCGTGTTTCCGTTACAATACAAAATTTCTCCACCCAGAGAATGAAGAATTGATTCAACATAGATGACGTGGCGAGATCTTAGGGTTGGGTGTCAAGAAACTATGGTGTGCCAAAGTGTAGGATGCAAAAATAATGGGACCCCAATAATTGAAACAGTGGGACCTGCCCACGGGAGGAGTTTGATATCGAAAGCCACGTGAGAATGTGACCTTGTCTGGACCGAGCACATGACTAGAAAACCAAAACGACAGGACTACATGTCGTGTGCCGTAAATAATGGACATCCGGAATCCCATCCCTTCCTGTCTATTTGTGTCTTTTCCCATGAGAGGGCTGAAGTGAATGAAAGGCTCTATTTTTTTCACTGGGCTCCAAAAATGGTGGTGGGCCTATGAGAGCATGGGATTGGGCCTAAAATATGAAGTAACTCTTTTGCAGGGGCCCATCATAAGTTGAGCCCAAGTATGGCCCCACTGGATTTGTGGACATATCATCCCTACCATGAGACCCCCCCTATCATTTGCCCTTTCTCTTGCTAAATCCAAAATCTAGCTACCTATAGGTATCACCTAACCTATAGCTTCATGTCTTTTGTTTTTTTATCACCCACTCCCAAAATGGCATGAATGTAGTTTATGGATTTGGTCAGATGTCACTTTTTAGGTACAACTTTGGTTTCCCTCTATCTCTCATCCATGTGTTTTAGGTCATCTCCAGATGAAGAGCTAAACATAGCTTTGTTCAGAATTATAGTTATACAAGAAGTTACTTTAAATGAACAGTATCTGACCATATTCATATATCATTTTCAACCAAAAGGACTAAGCATAGCTTTCTTAGTAATTTATTAGTTTTAAGTTTACTTTTTAAACTTATTGGTTAATTTAGTTAAAAATACCATATTAAAATAAGGTTGTTCAGACATGATTGTTGAGTGTCACGTGTCGCTAAATGGGTAAGTCTTCAAATTTCTTATCTTTATGTAATCTCAATAATTTTTTCGAAGGTGGCCATTTAAAAAAATTGAAAAATTTAAATTTAAATAATTGGATGAGGTAAGAGAGGTGTGTTTATGAAAATAATGTTTGAGACTTTTAGGTGAATAGAATATGAAAAATTGGATTAAAAGGTAAGATGATACGTAAGGGTGAAGAAAATGTGAGAAATGGGATAGGTACTTAGGCCATCTCCAACCGATGGCTGGCCAGAGGGCTCGTTTGAGCCCTCTGGCCCTCCAAGATTCTCAAAGATATTAATATTTTAATGAGCAGTACAGGGCCATATTTGCCTCCGTCTCCAACCGAGGGCCAGAGGGCTCGTTTTAGCCCTGTCACAAAAAACGGTCTCCAACCGAGGGCCAAAAGGCCATAGGGCCAAACATAATTTATTATTTTAAAACTACAACTTAAATTCAAATCCAACGGCTAAGTTATAGAAAAAAATAGAATTTAAAAAAAATTGAAGTTATAGGAAAAAAATACAACTTAAACATAATTTATTATTTTAAAACATAATTTGTAAAATAGAAGTTATAGGAAAAAAATAGAATTTAAAAAAAAATTGAAACAAATTTTGTGAAATAGAAGTTATAGGAAACAAATGGAAGTTAAAAAAAATATGAAACAAATTTTGTAAAATAGAAGTTATAGGAAAAAAAAATAGAATTGAAAAAAAATATGAAACAAATTTTGTAAAATAGAATTGAAAAAAAATATGAAACAAAATTTGATTCATATGAAAAGGAAAAAAAAGGGAAAAAAAAAGTTTAAATTCATATAAAAAAAAAATTAATACAACGGCTAGAAGCCGTTATATTAAAAAAATTTCAAACTATTAGTGTCGGTTATAACCGACACTAATAGTAAATAAAAAAAAATTTGGCTATGAATACCTATTACTGTCGGTTATAACCGACAATATTAAGAAAACCTTCATTAATGCTGTCGGTTATAACCGACAGTAATAGAAAAATTATAAAAAAAAAAAAAGCCAGCCAGCAGCCAGCCCTTTGGCCCTTTGAAATTCCGTGGGGCCCTCCAAGATTCTCGAAACCTCAGGCCTAGCCCTCGGTTGGAGACGGTTTTAGGGCCATTTTCGACCCTCTGGCCCTCTGGACCATTCGGTTGGAGATGGCCTTATAGAAAAAAATTAGAATTTTTTTTTTTTTTTTGAATTCCACCTAAAAAAAATTTAGTAGGTAGCTAACATCAACTAGCAGTTGCCGTTCCCTGTTGTTGGATTTGAATGTGTATATGCAGCTCTACTACAGGGCCACAGAAAACGGGCTGGGAGGAGGGCCAAGCTTGGCCAGCCCGATGTTTTTTTGGCCAAAACATGGATTAGTGAGCTCCATTAAATTATAGTCTAATCATTCATTAGAGATGAATTATGAGACTATTATGGCCATTTTTTAACTTTTGGACCTTTAACTCTCTTTACTGGAGATGGCCTTATAAATTTGACCAAGGCACAGGACAAGTATTAAAATGTAATGGGCGTCTCCATGGTTACATGTGGGAACTTCTCATGAAATGACTTTCAATTTTTAATAAGTTTGAACTTAGATCTTAGGGTGGCAATCTACTTGTGTTCAGGTTACTATTTTTTTTATCCATGTGTTCATCTCAACTCATCATTTTATCAACACATAAATCGATATAAACATAATAATATAACACAATAACTCAAAGTCATGTGATATGTGTTGAAAAAATGAGTCAATGACTCAAAGGTAGGGGTGGAAATTTTTACCAACATACCGTACCTACCGGCCTACCATACCGTACCATACCAAATTTGTACCATAAATTTGTACCAATTGGTAATGGTACGGTATTTGTACCATACCATACTGTTTCGGTACGGTATTGGTATTCAAAATCAATACCGGTGGTATACCGTACCTACCGATAATTTATTAATATTACATTATGTATGTATAATATATATATATATATATATATATATAATTATGTATTATGTAATTTTTATTAATATTTTAATATCCTAATCATTAGAAACCAATCCAATTCCCAATTCCCAATTCGAAACTACTCTCTCAGACTTCTCTCACTCTCTTCTGCTCTACAAGTCGACAGAAACCTAGGGTTTTTTTTCGGCCATCGCAGCTCTCTCAGACTTCTCTCATCTTCATCTCTCTTTCCGGCGACTTTGTCTTTCTCTGCATTCCATCTCATCATCTCCTTCATCAACTTGGGTCGTGCTCTGTCAAGGTAATTTACATACAATTTTGAAGAATATAGAGATGAAGTTTAGGAATTTCTTTCATCAGTTTTTCCATTGTACTCTTTTATCAGTGTTTCCATCGTACTCTGTCATCAATTTTGAAGAATGGGTTGTCTTTCTCTGTCATTAGATAAAAAAATTCAGAAACCCTAAATTGATAAAATTGGGGATTTATTAATTGGTTTGGTTAAATTTCACTCCTAAACGAAGAGGTGTTTCCCAGATTAACTCATCCACTCCTTCGGGATAGAATGCTAACTTCTCTGTGCAACATCGTATTTTTAGCATCGGATTTGTTTGTTCAATATATATTTTCAATAGTATTTGATTATACATTTGTTGATATGTTCTCGATATGATCATGCTCCAGCATAGTTGAGTGAGACCCTCCTTAAGGAGCGGATCTATGCTAAAAGATGTACTTATGTTAAGGCAACTTGATTAGCATCACATATGTTTACTAATCCAGTTAGTAGAAAGAAAAAAATATCATCATCTGAAAGTCCCTATGGAAGATGTTTAATTTATATACCTTGAAAGTATTCTATCTAAAAGCTCTCCACCTTCACACAACCTGAAATGTCAGGAAAAAAAAAAATGAATGCCATAGAGACGTCAAACATCTTTAAGAGGGAAGTAAACAATCTTCCTGTAAATTACATAAGAGAAAAAACAACTGAAGATGTTTAATTTATAACTCTAAGCTTGTGCTCGAAAGAGGCACAAGCTTAGCTTTATAAATTTTTATCCAGTCAATCACTGTTACTTAAGAAAAAACATAACCAGATGTAGTCTTAAACAGGAATTCAAATTTTTAACTTACTCCATTACTATGTAGACATTATCACTGTCTTCAAATGCATCATAGAACTTAACTAGATTGCTATGTCCAGTCAAGGCTCGCACTATCTTGACCTCCCTTCTCACATCCTCGATTGCAATAGCAGTTGTCATCTAACAACAAACAATATACATTGTCATTAGAAGAAACCATAACAAAATAAAATACAGAAAATGCATGTATTAAAAGTAAAATCAACTACCAAAGCCACCTCACGTAAAACAACATCTCATAACAATCATATCTTATGTTTCCCCTCCAAACTTACTCGGGAGACAGGAAAGTCGATTGTGTACCAGTATTCCATCACTACTCATGATTTAATTTATTTAGTAAATTTGTTATTAAATATTCAACTTTAACTCTTATTCTAAATCTTATTAATATATATATATATATATATGTACTTTGTAATGTAGGCTTGACACAAGCTCAACCTCAATCTTCTACAAGTTCAATGCCTCCTCCAAATGCATCTATATCTCAAAGCTTGAAGAATTGATCAATGCATTTTTACTTTTTAAAGTTTTAAGTTGATTTAGTTTGAAATGTTAACTTCTATTCGAATTTCCAATTTTCATTTAGTTTGTACACTTAACTTCTATTTGTTTTGTCTTGTAACTTCTAAGGATTGGGAACACGTGTTATAGTTATAACTTATATTGTGGATCTCACATGTCATGGTAAGAAAAAATATTAGATTTTGGGCAAAGTAAGTGGCCTAAAACAAAGTGGCAATTACCATTGGCATACCATACCAACCAAACTATTCGGTATACCAATATTCGGTATACCAAAAGTTTGGTACGGTAATGGTAATAGATTTTGCTGTACCAAATATTTGGTATGGTAATCGGTACAGAGGTTTTGGTACGGTAATCGTACCAAAACCACCCCTACTCAAAGGCAGTGACTTGGTTAAGGAAAAACCCACTAGAGCCCTAGCGGAAGCGAGTCTTCATACAACAATTGTCGCGACTTATGGACTTGAACCTGGGTGACCGATAGTCGGCAATTTATAGGTGTGATGAGATTGTATCCACAGTTGCATATGAGAAGTTCTCCTAAAATGTCTTCCCAATTTCAATTAGTTGGAACTTGGAACTTAGGGTGGCAATTGAGTTGTGTTTTGGTGACCTATTTATATGGGAAACGATTTATATATTCTTCTTTTTCTCACTCAGCACTCGTATAAATCATTTTTCATTGCTATGTAAAATATATTCTTCGTTTTCTCAAAATTGTTCGTTGTCAATTTATAGAACTTCATGTTTATAATAAGAATCGTTCATATTATAAATCACCCTATAAAGATCACCTCTACAAAAAATCAATTAAAACTATGGTCGTTTAGTTATCAAACTGTTTAAAAACAAATGAACGGTATTGGTAAGAGCATTACGGACCGTCTATGTATTTGCTACAATAGATTGACTAAATGACCTTAGTTTTAATTTATTTTTTGCAAAGATGATCTTGATAGTGTGATTCGTAATATGAACGGTTCTGATCATAAGCACAAAGCTCTATGATTAAAACACTAAGTGTTATGAGTAGGAGTTCCTACTCATCTTTGAGTAGCCAATTATTGTTCTATATTAAGTGTGGAGCCATGCCACCAGCCAGTATTGGACAAAAATATTGGTATAGCTTTTGATTCTTTTGTTGCCATTGGGAAACGACAGCATGCTTGTATTGCCTAGCCATATGCATTGGCTTGAAGCACCAAAATCCCAAATCAAGTAATGCATATGTTGAGAATACTGCTTAATTATTGATTTTATACTAATCTTGTGTAGCTGTACGTATTCATATGAGACCCGTACACAAGAGCTGTACGTATTCATATGAGATCCGTACATATACGATGCTGTTTACAATTTGAGAGTTGTTATTGGGTACTTTAAAATGTTCATATGGCACGAACTCCTCTTTTATAAACATATAACAGAAATTGTGTTTGGAGAAGAATGAAGAATGACTATCTAATTTGGAGCGCCAAATAACAATCTCTATGATTTGGACATTTATACACATGTCAATCGTCTCGATTATAATCAACCATATACAAGCATTAGGCTTAGAAAACAGATTAGAGAGTGCAATATACTACACTATTGGCACTTGTCTTATAATTTACTTTACTGTGGGAGAGCTTGGTCTGAGGTGCCCTGCAGTGTTCTTTGATATGATATATATGTATATGTACAGGTTGCTTAAGGGGAGGGATCCCCATTTTTTCAAAAAAATGGGGACACGCTCCCCACCTTTAGATTGGCTTTAATGAAATTGTGTGGTTAAGATTAAAACACAAGCCACACAATCTCAACCACATAATTTCATTAAAGTTAAATCCAACGGTGGGGAGCGTGTCCCCATTTTTTTGAAAAAATGGGGATCCCTCCCCTTAAGCAATTCCTGTATATGTATATATATAGAGGATGTCTTTAAGGGAATGGATTCCCATTTTTTTTTTAAATGGACACTAGTTAGGCTTAAAAAAATAAACGGTTCGAATCGTTGAAGTTCAATGTAAAGTGGATCATACAACTAATCCCTATTTTTTGAAAAATTAGAAATCCCTTTACATAAAGAGCCTGATAAATATATTGGTTCGGGCTAAGCTGTGTATTGCTTAATACCTACTGATCACACTGGAATATTACACCAGACATGACTCAACCCACATCTAATCAGCACTATTGCAGTCATGATTCTGCTGCTGGCCTGAGTGAAAATATATAATGCTATATTCATTCGTGTGACGCGGCATGAGATTTAATGTCTATAACACTAGCACTACAAGTACTCGATAATATATTCTAGCCAAAGTAATCTAATCAAGGAGAGTTCTTTACAACCATGCATGAGCTATAATCTAACTTGCTCTTTTGTTTGTTGATGATACACATGTTTAATATCGATTCCTTATTATAATAGTAATTACAATAACACAAAAATGGTGATCTCAAACCAATAAGGCTTTCCGCTTTTCAAAGATCAAGGGTGAACGTCTATCGTGCTCAACCTTACCCTTACTTTGCAAAAAGATTATTTCCATGACTCGAACCCGTGACTTTTCAGTCACAAATGAGTAACCTTTTTGTTGTTTGCACACAACCCCTTATAAAACCAATTAATTAGAGAAAAAAACTCCTTACCTAACCACTTGTCATGTGTGTGTTTGTTTTATTTTCTTTTGAAGTAGTATAGTTGAAGGTGAAGTTGTTACACATACTTATTTGTGAGAAGCCCTTAAAATAATAACCTAAATTCTTCATGTGTTCGATATATAGTGGCATTGAGAGCATCCATGCTTGCCCTAAATTCTTTATATTAATTGCCTAAGAGTGCTTCTCACATATCCGCACGAGTAATATTCTAACCAAAGAAATCTCATCAAGGAGAGTTCTTTACAACCATGCATGAGATATAATCTAACTTGCATATTATAAAGCCCTAAATATAAGTCTTCATATGATCGATAGCTTACAGAACTTTCTTACATGCCCTAAAGTCTCCCTACTAATTATCTAAGAGATCTCACAAATCCATGCTAAATTCGGACACAATATTGGAGGGTGGAGAGAATCATATAATATTTGTTATTACAAACGAAACACGGTGAGTTGAAGAAGAATTTATCCATCAAGAATATCCAGATAACCTTATAAATTAAATATGCAATATTACTGCTCACGAGCTAGCAAGCTACTAATTAGCTAATTAGTTGTAAAATAGTGGTTGTCAAGCTTGTGCTCAGCAAGTTATCCAACGGTACAAACATGAATAGAAAAATAAAGAAGGGGCCAAATGTCTCCAAGGATAACGAAGTGTAGTTTCCACTAGCTAATTTAATAAAGCTGTTGCTTTTAATTTACATTATTATCTCTTTTATTTGGTTCCAACGAATTCCAGCGGATGGCCGCCAAAAAGTAGAGAGGAGGGACACTCCACAGTACCATAGCATTATAATTTCTGTTAATTTAAGCTTAGCTTTGTTGAACCAATATTAAATAGGTTTTAGGATGTGCTGCTAACATGATTGGATGTGTGGGCCTTTAAGAAGTTATAACATATTCACGCTAAAAAGAAAATGGTCAGTGTCCTGGAGCTAAAAATTATTAAAACTATTGATGATGTAGGAGATTGATTATTATGATACACCTATCCTTAGAAGAAGAAGAAGAAAAATCATCCTTGTTTCACTCATCAATATATTGGTAGGAAACTGGTGAAGTTCCCCCATCTTTCCCCTCTGGTTTTGATGTATATTTTATCCTAATGTTGCTGTATTATGCCAACAAATTCAATATAGTTCAACTATGGTAGTTTCATTTCGATAAATTCTCAAAGAAATTCAAAGGCAAACAAAGAATAAAACCCGAACCATGAATAATCTTATAGGAAATAAAAGATTCAAACTTAATCAAAGCATGATGTATTAGTTTCTGAAGCCATAACCATATCACAAGAACATGTAAACAACATCAATCGAAACTAATTTCTTTTGAACAATCAAATTAAAAGTTTTATTACCTCTTAATAGAGTCAATTATCTGTTGACAATGTTATCGAAACACAATTCGAGAACAATTCACAATCAGTTAAGTTCAAAAATCAAAAGACCCTTTTTCTCCCTATATACACGATTCATTTGATTATTGAGTACACAATTAGCGATAAGAATTGGGTGGAGAATACTCACAAACAACCTCAGTTTCCACTTCCCTTCTGTGAAAATTTCTGTGGCAACCGCAAGCAGCGCATGTAAGAGCCTCAGTCGTCCCCTCCTCACCACTTGCCATGAATTCTCTACACCCGTCAACAGCATATCCTCCTAAATTTGCAGCATGATTCTTCTGGCACTCGCAATACCTCACAGTTCTCACCATTGAAGATGAAGTACTTGAGCTCCTCCCCGATCCATCTCGTTTCACCACCACTTGGCGCTTCTTCATGCTTCAGAAAACCCTAATCCGCCTTTGTATTGATGTAATTGGATGTTTGAGAGCAACAAGTACGGTACTCTGCACTCTCTATTTATTCGGTACTTTAATCATCCAAACAAGGATTACTGAGGAGCTCACAAAACGAGGGGGGTTGGGGGCGCGTTGTATTAGTCGCTTGGTGACTTAACCCTAACCCTAGCAGGTATATTATATAGGTTAGTGCGTGGTATATACCCAGCTAGCCACTAGCGTAGAAGAAAGAAATATAAGGAGGGAGAAGGATTTGGTTAAATTAATTGATATCGAATTTGTTATTGACTTTTTAGCTAAAATGGTCCTTGATTTTTAACGGAATACCAAAATAATGGATGGTGGACAATCTCAAACACCACTTCTATTGATTTTAAATCTCAAGGACCAAAGTTATGTGTTATGCAAATCTCAGAGATCATTTTAACTAAAAAACCTTCGTTATTTATAAGAGTCGAATTTAAAACTTTTAGTCATCTATAAAAGTTGAATTTAAAATCTATTATTTATAAATAAATAAAAATACTAATAAACTGCATCAAGCAACCCTTGTTTTTACCCTAGGGGAATTTTCTATGTGCCTATTGGGTTTAACAAAGAGAGCAAGGACTTATCCCTCGACATAGAATTCATGTTGTCGGTTAGGGACTGTGCAACAAGTCACAAAAAAATTGATCGCAACTTTAATTATAATGCCAAAATAAAAAGGTATAGGTTTGGTGAAGTTTGATTAAAAGATTGCGACCATCTCTTTTGGACGTTTAAATAAAAGTTTCCTCCATACTGTAAACGTGGCTCACTCTCATATCAATAGTGGAATTCAAAGTAGAAAATTTTGTCCTTACATATAAACAATGTAAAGTGAGAACCCTAGCTAGCAAGGTTGGTGTTTGAAATGATATCTCAACTGTCTTGCCAGACATTTAAATGAACAAAAAAATCAGTTCTTAATTTGAAGTTAATTAATACTAATGTGCGAGAAAAATGAAATTTTCATTTACATTTTATTGATAGAAAATTATTTATGCACATTATTTTTTTTAATTAAAGTCAAGTATGTAGGTGAGAAAAATAAGGTTTGAAGTGAACAAATCAAACAAATTAAGAAAAAATTTGCAGAAGATTAAAAAAATAATATAATCATTTCCCTTGTCAACATTTAATTATAAGATATGTGACAATAATGTGGCTATTAGATAATGTACACGAATTAGTGAGGATTGTTTAGCACAGAATGACCAATCAATTATCCAGATTCTAGTTCTTTTTTTGGTTTTCATGGGTCCAAATTGATAGGTTACAGACAGGTTGCCAGGGCCCTTGAAACTGTGACAACAGCACTTGTCTATGTACCTAAGATCTAATTATTAAGGAATGAGGATCCTCTCTGGATCTTCTTTATGAGGATCCAGGAGATTCTCAAATCGTGTTGGTTCATCATACATCATGCGATCAAAAATTATTTTAAATTAAATATAAATAGTATTTAATAAAAATTAACTGCACGATATATGATTAACGAACACAATTTAAAAATTCACAGAATTCTCACAAAAAAAATTCGAAGAGTATTCTCATTAATTATTAAGACTAAGAGCATTGCCCACGCTCTTGAAAATGACCACAATTCTTTTCTCTTTGCATCAAATCGTGGACAATCATAACTTTATAACATTTCAACATCAATAAGATGCTCTTCAAATCGAATCTCCTTTCAAACTGAAAATTTGATTAAAGGTTTAAAGATATCAATTTTTATACAATAAGTAGAAAAAGAAAGGTATGTATTATAATGACTTTGTTTTCTAGATTAATTAATTATCAATATTTATGTTATAGTAAATCAATAGTCAATATATCATAGTTAGGCCTATGAATAAAGAACTAATGTCTATGAATAATAGAATAGAAAACTTGATATCAACTCAAAGGCATCAAATGCATTTTAGGGAAAACCCAAAAATTTTAAAATTTTAAATTAAATCCTTTTACCAAAACTATTTCACGCAAACAAGCTGCAAACTTTCATGATTTGAGGTGATGAGTCATTTACTATTTATTTTCATACCCATTTTACCCTGCATGGCTATTAGGCACACATTTTCAATTAGAATTTGTTTAGAAGTACTTTTAAAATGGCTGTAAGCGATTTTGGTAAAAATGCTTTTGGAATCAATTTTTATAAAAACGTAAATGAATCCTGCAAAAGCACTTAAAGTGCTTTTAGAACCCAAAACATTTTTTTTCTAAAAATATTTCTAGTTATTTTAAATGCACTTACAAATGAGCTCTTAGTTTATGTGTTTAATTTCATATGTTTTGTTGTTTATTATTGGCTGAAGTCGAGGCTTTTCTTGGCATATGCTGAATTTCCCACTGGCATGTTTATACATATATAACACTAGCCTTCATGCAAGAGCTCAGGGGCGTGCAGAAATCATTTTTTGAATCACGGCGTGTTACGCATAACTTACACATTTTAAATATATTTATATGAGTAAATTGACAAAGAAAAGTCAAATATTTGAAATAAATGATTAATCTTAGATCATGCTAGAAGAAACCACTCATAAACCAATTAAAACAGCTGAATCCACATAATAAAATCGGTCTTTATAAAATTTACAATAAGAATAGAGAAAATAATATTTAATAAACAACTGATTGAATCACATTATTGCTAGCCCATTGTAAGGCTAAACTCATCCACTTCCCCTTAGTATAGATAATATTGTTTGTTAAAAAAAAAAATCATTTGACAACTAATTTAATCACATTATTATCTGCATGCGAAAGACATTTTTTATAACCGACATTACACGCCTCTTAAGATGTTTTGAACGTGTTTAAAAATAGAGAAAATAATATTGAATGAACAGCTGATTGAATCACATTATTGCTAGCTTATTGTGAGGTACTAATTAAAAAAAAGTACAAAAAAATAATTATTAAAAAAACACTGTTAAAATGACGAAAATACCCTTGCCACGTTTGATGCATTATTTTGGGTTGCTTTTGAAGTTTTTTTGTTTGAGGGGCACTTTTGTCCATTTATTTTTGTTGAAGCTTATGACACCAAAAAACACTATCCACTTTAGTGTTGGCTTTATATATAGAAGATATCTACCAAAGAAACCATTCATTTCTTTTCTATTTTCATCCCAAACCATATATAACATACCTATCACAGAGATCTAAACTGGAAAAACACTTACGTCCTTGCAACCTACACTACAGAACAAGAGTTTCATTTCATTCATGAGAAAGGAACTCAGAAAACCCCATTGCAACTAACGAAGCTAAAAACCCCACTGAAACTTATATATATACCAACGTTCAAAGCTTACACAAATCACAACCCCAAATCAATGAGATAACATACATCATAAACACAACCTCAATTTCAGGTAATAATAAAAACTAAGAGTCAAATTAGAAGAATGTTTGGAAAGTTTATCTGATAACGAGACACCAGGCAATCAAAAGAAAATAAAAAAGGGGACCTGATATGGAATAACATAAAATTACCTCCTTATAAACCTTCACTACGGGACCTGGATTTTATATAAGAAATTCCTGCCATTGAGACCTTTGATTTTTGGAATTCAACAATGGTGTAACCGGCTTGCCGTGTAAGTATTCCCACCATGAAAGTTCTTGAAACGACGCAGCAAGGTTTTTGGGATTCTGTAACTGATTTCAGATTGTCTAGAAGGCATGTTTTGTAATATCAACACATAATTACCTAGGGCTATATCTTACTTACCTGGATTATCTTTGCTAACTTATTTTGATTATATTTAATAGTGTAGATAGTGAGTTTTTCCCATAACTATACCATTGACAGAGCATAAACCAAAAGTTCGCGTAATAAAATTGGAAATATTTTTTCTTACTACTCTCAAGTGATGGTGATGCTCATCACCCTATTTATTATTATTGGATGAGTTTACATTTCGAGATTTATGTAATGGATAGACAGAAATCTCAAATTTTAAACTTATCTAACTATAATAAGTAAGGCAATGAGAGAATGGTGAGCAAAACTAAAAACATGAAAACCACCATATTTGTGGAGGTGGTCAATAAAAGCAATAAGAGTAATGGATGCAGTGCACAAGCTAGTAGGCACGACGAGCTTCCACCATATCAAATTATCAATGTGAGGAACAAGGGTGAGACAAATACAGTGGGACGATAACATATGCTTATATTTTGCCACCTTCTAAAATATTAAAGTGATCGATCATCGAGGGACAAAGACAGATGTGGTTGTCAATCAACAAGTTTCCACAAAATGGTCAGAGTCTCAATTATATATGCGATTATTATAAATAATCCTATCTTTTTAATTTCAGTTGGTGAAAAAAAACAAATTTAGAGCAGGGAGTTGATTTGTGTACATCGGAGTAAGCCAACCACAAACTTCTATTTTCTGTGATAAATCATTGTTTGCCTGTCAAGAAGTAGGGTAATCTTAACTCTCAACGTACAACGTGAAACTTCTACCTGGCATTCAGCTATTGGTTTGGATTCGGCTTTCACATCACATGTTGCAGAGTCATTGCTTGGTCGGTTATTGAATCTTATGAACGTGAACCACATGTACAATTTATAATTATTTACTTGAAATTAGCGATGCAATAAGCCGTTAATTATTTAATTATCTACCAACTGCAAAGTGATATGAGATTATTGTAAGACAATAAGATCAAGTAATGGAATCAATTTGGTACAGTTTTATTTCCAAGGTCCGGGGAACGGAGTCTCGGGTCTCTAGTTTGGGTGTAAGATCTGGAGGTCTCGATTTGGTAGAGTCGGCATTTCCAAGGTTCGGGGAATGAGGGTGTCAGCTCGATAGACATTGTTAATTCATATTGATCTTTCAAGACTTAGTGCTTGATATACATTGTATATCCATTAAAAATGTGATCTTTAACGTTACTATCTTTGTATATCTAGCTAGAGGATAACTAATAACCGACACTTTTAAATATCACGTATTGCCATGTGAAAAAAATACAACACATAATACATAACAATAATTGATTTGCTTAAAATATTATAGTAATGGTACCTGATCAAATGCAAATAAGCTTCTCTCTTGTCTCATCCTAGAACCCTTACCTCTCTCTTGCTTTTTTGGGGCATGGTTTTTCAATTTTGATGTGACTTTAGTTGGAAATGATTTATTCGGTTTTACGCGTTACAAATTTTTTTACGTAACTTTACTAAATATGAGCAAACATGTAATTACTACTTTGGGCAAGAAACCCCAAGGCAAATCTGTATTTGAAACTTGATTTGCTTTCATTATAGTAGAAGTTCAAGATTGTATGTCTTATTGCCAAGAAAAGCAAAATTCCACGTCAAGCAACAGGTGTAGAAAAGCCCTTCTGCTTCACCTATTATATAGTTCTGGAGTCCAGATCTTCTGCACCCAAATCCCCCTGTGGTCCCTCTGTGTCTTTGTTTTTTGGTTGAGGATTTGGTTTATTTTTTATTATTTTAATTATTATCAAGTTAACATTAATTATGTTTAGTTCAAAAAGCAAAGACACAGAGAGGCCACAGGGAGATTTGGGTGCAGAAGATTTGGACTCATAGTTCTGCACTAACTAATCACACACACCATGAATTAAGTGAATTATGAATTAATTATCAAAGTCATGATCAAGTCCCCCTCTTTAATATTATATTCTAATTATTCTATTTTTTCCTACGATAATGAGATGCTCTTGAACAAATTAGGGCCCACAAATCAACTTTCTCTTGAAAATTGAACAAACTAACTCACATTATTTGATATGAAAAAGTTGTTTATGGAGCCATGGAATTTGTTGTAGACAAATAGCATCTTCTCCTCCAAAAAAAAATAAAATAAATAAATAAATTAGAAGGTGGAAGGTCCAATTGCCCCCATCAATCAATCCAAACACCATCAACAAAGATCATCTATTAGCAATTAGCACGATACACACGCAATATATATATATAAGATCAGGAGAGACGCATAATTTTTTAATAATAATTTTACACATATTTTTTGTAGTTTTCATTATGTAATTTCACTCAAGAATTAAAACCGTTTATATTTCAATTCATTATTTATAGATCATTTTGCAAAAAATTAGACAAATCAAAACCATTAAAACATTCATTTGTAATAAAGAAAATGGGCGTTTATGGATTTATAAAGAAACACTAAAACGACTACTATTTAATTCAACGGTATTCGTTTTCGAATTTAGATGATTTTTTATAGAAATAATCTTTAAAGAAAGACCTAAAAGATAAACGATTAGATCGTTAAAATATATTACAATGTGTGCCCTAAAAATGTGTGACAGAAAATATAAATATATTATATGTAACTGCCAATTAAAATTCTTATATAAGCACTGCCTTTAATATCAAGTTTGGACAATTAAGGGGCATAGGCCCCCCACTACTAGATTTTAACTAAAGTTTTCTTCGTATTGAGAGGACCATGTACCCACCCCCACTAGCTACTTAATAACCCTTTCAAATTTTTATAGGCTTTTTAGCCAAAATGATCTCTGAGATTTGCATAACACATCACTTTGACCCCTGAAATTGAAAATCGATAGAAATTGTCACTGAGATTGTCCACCATCTATTATTTTGGTCATTCCATTAAAAACTCTGTTAAGTGTCCCGGAGCTCTTGGCTGGAAGTTTGGGTAATTTTCAAAGCTTCGTAACTCAATTGTTTCTTAACCAAATTCGACCCATAATGTATCAAAATGAAGATAGAAAAGTGTAGAACAAGATTATACCTATTTGGAAGCCCAATGGTTGCCGAAAATGGCCGAAAAATAGCCTGAAAGGTGACTGGTCCGCGGCAAAACTGGAAAACTCTCCGGAAACTGGGTAAACTCTAAACGTTCATAACTTCTTTAATACTCAACAAAATCGAGTGATTCAAAAATGAAAATCATACTTCTCGACGAGACGAAGAGAATGGTACCTTTCTAGAAGGCTAATTAACCATGGTTTTGCCGGAAAACGGCTCGAAAGTGGCTGTCTTGTCTCGAGTTAGCCACTTTCGAGCCCTTTTTCGGCCAAAACACGTCAAATTAGCCATCAAGAAAGGTACCATTCTCTTCGTCTCGTCGAGAGGTATGCTTTATCGTTTTTGAATCACTCGATTTCGTTGAGTATTGAAGAAGTTATGAATGTTTAAACTTTACCTAGTTCTCGGCGAGTTTTCCAGTTTTCCCGCCAGTCACCTTTCAGGCTATTTTTCGGCCATCTTTGGCAACCATTGGGCTTCCAAATGGTATGATCTTGTTCTACACTTTCCTATCTTCATTTTGATATATTATGGGTCGAATTTGGTTAAGAAACAATTGAGTTACAAAGTTTTAAAAATTGCCCAAACTTCCGACTAAGAGCTCCGGGACACTTTAACGGAGTCTTTAACAAAAGGACCAAAATAATGGATGGTGGACAATCTCAGGGACCATTTCTATTGATTTTCAATCTCAGGGACCAAAGTGATGTGTTATGCAAATCTTAGAGACCATTTTAGCTAAAAAGCATATGCTCAACCATCATGAATGGGATTAGGCCTATGCCCATGTTTGACACACATAACATACACTCACATAGTCACATTACATTTCAAGTGCTAATTTTTTTATTTTCCCCTATAAATCTCCATCCCCAATTTCATTTTATTTGGGAGATTTGTAGGAACTAGATGGGGGGTTCCATTCGTGTATTTGGTTGGTAACTTGGGTTGGGATTCTGAGGAACATGTGGATTTAGGATTATGAACCACAAAGAAAAACTTTGCAAGTCGAGAGGCTCCAGGCCCAGAAAGGATTAAAATCTAAAGAAAAACTATTTCAAACGAGGGAAAGCAATTCTTATTTAATAGTTTGAGATTATTATGTGGTCTAGAAAATGAACGGTGAAGATTAACTAAAATCATCACATTGAGAATAGAATGCAAAAGTGATGGTATATATAATATGATGAAAACAACTAGATCTTCAGCACGTTATCTGTTTCAGAGTTGATGCACGGAGTTGAAACAACTTTGGTGCACTTTCGTTTCCCCTGGAATAGGGGCAACCTTGCAGCAAGGAGCACAAAAATGTGTCAGCTTTATGGAAAATTGGACTAGGTAGAATTGTCATTCGTTATTTAAAAGAACAATTTGTTTTATCCTTTGGTTAATGAACAAATTTTTATTTTATGAATTATAACATATATTTTACTAGCAATACCTATAACATATTACAATTGCAATTTATATGTTTCCTGCCTCGAGCAAAAGGCAAAAATAACACAAAATTAAGGTATTTTAACGTCTTGGCTGGCAGACTTTTCTTTCAAATCACTAGTACTACGTACCATGCATGAAAGACATCAAGATGAATAGAAGGTACGTACCTTGTCATATGATTTTCTGAATTCTGATGCCAGCAACAAATGCAAGAGATTCACCCGATATATAGTACTTTACACCAACCTTGTGTCACCGTTTTTAGGAACCAAATCACACTGAAGGAACAAATTAACATAATATCTGTATAATCATATGAGTAATCTAATAAAAGTAAATAAGTACACAAAATACTGATGAAGTGATCAAGAAATAGAACGCATTGGTTAGCGCCATTGGGTTCTCATGGCCCAAGCTCTGTTCAAGTTCCAACCTATTACAACCCCCCACCACAGTCGAAAGGGAGATGTCATCTCCATCCAATCCCTAAATACAGACTGCCGAACGGTTACTGAGAAAGCTATGCATATAAGTATACCCATGTTGTTCTTTCTCCCTTACATCAAGAAACAGAATGCATTTGTTAGAGCCATAGTCAAAAGTGAAATTTTCGTTCATCTTTTTTTATTTCTTGAAGAGTAAGACATGCAAATCTAAAAAAACTACAACCCAAAAATCCTCTGGAAAAAAAATTCAAAATCGTGGCTATACGACCACATAATGTTACAACCATTCATATAACAATTCTGATGAACAAGTCAGAGGGACTTAGTAGACAACATTATATCAACATGTTAACATACACACAAGAATAAATGTAAATGATAAACGAAAATTATTGAAGCTTTGGTGAATGCCCCTAAAAAAGTCACCAAGGGAATTGGAGAAGCCATTTGTTTACTACATGATATCGACACATTATCGCATATTAGTAGTATTATATATGTGTACATTTTAATTGGATCGATTATATCTATACATATAGAAGTACCGTACCAGCGTACCTCAGGTTGGATTCGAGTGTGAGGCACTGGAACTAGTGTTTCAAGACCTTTTACTTGGGTCACTCTTGGGCCTCGTGTTATACACCTTTAGTCGGCAAACCGTGGCTGCGCCTTGCTCTTCCCATTCCTACTGTTCACATCCAAACAATGATTCGGCTTTCCCGGAAATGTTTACTCCTCTCTGGTTTCTTCGCCATCTTTGTGGTCTGTTGTTTAGTCGCCGGTAAATTGCCGGAAGTAACGGGTCAAGTTTTCTTTGGTGTAAAATATGAGAAATTTTTTATTGTGACACGAACACGGGTGTGGTACATCACGTGTTTTTATGTAAGTGGTGAGAAATTTTATTTTTTAAGTTATTAACTTTTTAATGCACATATCTTACCATTTGTATAATGACACGTGATGTACCACCTCGTGTGCCGATAATATTGAAAATCTCTCGTAAAATAGAAATAAGAAACCTCGATTTAGGGTTTTGAAGCAACATGGATGGATAAGTTAGGTTTAAATGTGGACCAAGATATCTACCAATATTTGGGCTTAGTGAAATGCCTGGATTTGTTTGAAGCGGCCCAATACTGTAGGCCGAATTACATTTGTCTACAAACCCACAAAATTGTACGGTTGTACTTACTTTTAATTTCGACAAAATTAAAAAGTTCGCTTTTGTTCTAAGGAGAATTTTTTTTTAAAAAAAAAAAAAATGCAAGAAACATAGCCCGGTACATTGTCATTACATAATTGGTTGAATTTTTTTGTCAAGTTTCCTGCTAATTGTATTATTACATTTGATGCATCAGATCGCGTTCTCGGCATAATGAACAATTTCTGGTTTCTTACTTCAACGTACATTAAGTTTGGTGAGCTGTCCAATCCAGTGTAATCCTAGTCACTAAAGATGGAGCAAAACTTCTTTTTTTCCTCCACCACCCTACTATATGCTTTTCCCATTTTCTGCCTCTCATCTCATATCTTACAACTCTTAGTTTTTCTCCCAATCCCACACACCTAACTGGCAGGCAATAAATAATTCAAAAAACAATGAAAACATGTTTTTTTTATAAGCATACACTGCACAAGTACTGCAAATTAATGCATCTAACATGGTATGGATCAATTCAAAGATATAAAATGGGTAAAAGAATAGCAAATAATATGTAAGTGTGATTTTTTTTCTTTCTTTTAATTACTGATGGAATTAATTGTGCCCACTTTTGGTGCTATAGAGCATGAGTTGAATATGATTTATAATTTGCTGGCCATTTTTATGGTGATGAAACAGAACAATCGAAAGCTCAGCAGATACCCGAGGCAAAGGGCATTGATCCCCATTTCCCACGGGACCAAGCCACCTTAGTTGTGTCTTGTGGAGATCGATCTACTTGCGAAACACTTGTATGTACCACATGATTTACTTATCCAGGTGTTAGGTTGGGATAGCAAAACTCCTCTGTCTAGAGATGCACAAGGTTTTGTCCAATCAATCTGTGTACTTGATAGAGAAAAATCAAAAGAATTGTTGAATTTCTGTGCCCCACTTCTTTTCTTAATCATGGGATAGGGAAATGTTGTCTTTGTTGTCTTTCCAACTGATAGGGAAATCTTTAGCGAGATAATTGTCATGGGAAGAAATGCAAGACTCTGACGAACAAGCGCGCATGAATGGTATTTGAGTTAGCACTCCAATTGTGATGGGCCTAGTTATAATAACTAATAAATGAGTACTTAAGTGAGTAATCAATATATTCAAGACAATTAAAATGAAAAAGGTGAGAAAGGTTGTCGCTCTGGCGAGGAAACATGGGTTCTCATGACTTTGGCTTAAACACCCATTACTTCACCAGTTACCACGGTCCACGCATATGCACTACTTTAATGTCTGTCTCAAACGAAGCTTCCGCTTACCCTTGAATTGGAGCTTGGAGTTCTGTAAAAAATTAGGCCTAGCAGTAAGTAACTATTTAATTTGTAGCTTTGAAGTTGAAAACTACTGAAGATCGCAGAGTCAGCAGCTAGCCTGTGAATCTCTGTGCAAGCTGCATGCACATGTGCAGTGTTTCAATAAATTTTGGCTGCAAATGCGTTGCCAATTCGAAGGGAGAGGAGGATAAAGCACTGTTCATGAGAGACTTGTGCACATATACTGCATTTGCAGCATCGATCCTTCCTCCAAATCCAATGCTT
The DNA here is from genome assembly GCA_036320875.1 of Cotoneaster glaucophyllus. Taxonomy (NCBI): domain Eukaryota; kingdom Viridiplantae; phylum Streptophyta; class Magnoliopsida; order Rosales; family Rosaceae; genus Cotoneaster; species Cotoneaster glaucophyllus. Next base: position 25,246,795 of record CM070065.1, on the reverse strand, counting down.
TTACTGCTATTATATGGTTATATTTATCTTCATTTGTAAGTGAGAGGTTTCATACTCGACTCACTTGAATAACGATGACGTGTTCTATATGTGTTGAGTTCGATATTTAGTTGGCCTTAATTCAGCCTCGAGTAGATTATCTTTTTTTTCTTTCTTTAATAGCACTTTTGGTGAAAATGTTTTAGAAACCAATTCTTAATAAAAATTCAAGTGAATTCTGGAAAAACACTTTAAGTGCTTCCTACAAGAAGCACTGAAAACGTTTTCTGTCATTTTAGAAACACTTCTAAACGAACATTATATCGTTGTATTGAAGATAATAATTTAATTTAAAAAGTCAAACACTTTACATGTTTTGCACGTCAGACTTCAATTTGCATATTTCCAAGGTAATTCTTGGCTTTATATTTTCCTATGTCGTCTCACTCATCAGAACCCACTCTTAGTTATGAGAATGGGAATTTCGACAATGAAAGATAAAACCAATAAGACACCAATAGCCGATAACCGATATATTAGGTTTGAGTAGAAAACCATCTAACAGATTAGGGTTTGCCCCAAAAGGGCTTGTAATTATGAAGAAAATAATTCAAAAGTAATACCGTATTTGAGAAAATCACTCATGAACTAGAAGTCTCGCTTGTCGGCCCTTCATTACTAGTTGCTTAATAATTACTTTTTTTGGTCGAGCTTAATCTTGATTACTGATTAGCACTTCTTTGAGGAATATAAGAATCCGGGGTATGAAATGAAACGATTTTTCTTTCTAGAAAAGGAAAACTAATGAAAAGGGCTTAAAATTTTTGAGTTTTAACGATAATGACAAAATAAAGAGTAAAATGAATAGTACCAAGATTGACTTTTTAGTGTAAAAATGTGGTTTTTCAATAAAGTGAACAGTACCATGAACTTTTGGTTAAAGTTCCTTCTAGAAATGATAGCAATGCAGCTTGCGTGCTTTGGACTATAATATTGACTTCTTGCCGCTTGGATTATATCTCAAACCTGAGTTTAAATAATTATGGAGACTAAATTCACCACGCACACATATGGACAATGTAGAGAATGTTAGAATAGTGGTGATAATTATGGACTCGTTTGAAGGTATTTTAAAATAAATATAAGAGTTTTTGAAAATATATATCAAATCTAGGTATTAATACGAACCACTTCGGTTAAACAACTAACCCCGTTGGCCCCTATATATCAAATCTAGGTATTAATCTCTCTCACACCAAAACCTTTGTTGTCTCCTTGTAACTTGTGCAGGAGTTCGATAAACTCGAGAGATTTTTTTAGTATTAGGTATTCAAGGGTATTCCACATGTTAAAATACAAGTGGAAGAAATGATAAGTTTTTTGTTTTTTTTTTCACTTGTATTATGACACGTTGAGTATCCGCTTAAATACCCAGCAGTTGGAGAAATTTATCAATAAACTCAAGAAGTTCTCCCAATTTAATTAATTCTATATGTTCAAATCTCATCTCCCACGACCCTTAAATGTCCCAGTTATAATACATAGACTTTAACAAATTACAATAGGAATAAAAAAAAAGGCCATGAAACCGAAAGAAACCCAGTTTACCAAAATTGGTGCCACACTTGGAACAAATTAAAATCTAATACCCACTCAAGCGGGTTGGAGTGCTCTAGGGTGAGATTTACAATGGGTTTTTACTATTTGTTGTTGCTTGAGCGAGACTTGGAACCCACCTCCGATATCTATAACGAGTCAATTTCTCAACACAAGCTTAACATACCGAATAATAACATAACTTAGGATTATAAATTTGTTGTGACTTTTGTATCATGATATATAAAGACAATATAAGTTTATAGTGTAATGGTTTAGAGCATTTACACACTCAACGACCGAAGAATCCCTCTTTCCCTCTTACCTTCATTGTAACAAAAAGGTAAAAACAGAATAATAAGAAATTAATGAGATTCCAATGATGATTAAATCTAGGGAGTTTTAACGAAAAGCCCGTGGTACTGTTCACTTTAACGAAAAACCATATTTTTACACTAAAAAGTCAAACCTGGTACTATTCACTTTACCTTTTATTTTATCCTTATCGTTAAAACTCAAAGTTTTTAAGCTCTTTTCATTAGTTTTCCTTTAAATCTACTCAAGGATAGAGTTTAATCTATCTTTAATATATAATAATACAAGTTTTGTTTTGTTAATGGAGGAAATATATTATAAATTAGTACAAGGTTAATTATATACAGGGTTTATATCACAAATGGTCCCTGAAATTGACCCCATCAATCATGATGGTTCCTGAAATTGAAAATCGATCAATGTAGTCCCTGAATTTTAACTCGCGAATCAATGTGGTCCTTCTGTTAGTGTTCCGTCCAAATTAACTTTAAAAAAAGGTTAGAGAACCAATTTTTTATGGTAAAATGATAAAAAATAACCATGTTACTTATAATTTTACTTACTACCTCTCTTTTCTTTTTTCCATCTTCACTTTTCTCTCCATTTTTTCACGGATTTGGTGCTAAAACTAAAATAAAAACAAAAAAAAGTGGTTCTCTAACCTTTTTTTGGTCATTTTACCATGAAAAATTGGTTCTCTAACATTTTTTTAGTGTTAATTTGGACGGAACACTACCAGAAGGACCACATTGATTCGCGAGTTAAAATTCAGGGACTACATTGATCGATTTTCAATTTCAGGGACCATCATGATTGATAAGGTCAATTTCAGGAACCATTTGTGATATAAACCCTTATATATATATATATGATGTTTTGCAGATATTTATTCCAAGCATACAGGCACAAGATCTAGTGCAATGGATATGGTATAAATGTTGACTAAGTACTGTATAGCTACACAGGCTATAACATTTTTATAGAACTGGACAAACTATAAATGTTTAAACAAAATTAATGCGATTAGTAATATTGAACCTACCAATCGCAGCAAACTTTATTTCTCCTGCCGACACCAATGTAATAGTGAAACCCTAGTACTAAACCGTATATCAGTCATGGTATATTAATGAGTCGATGTTATATTATGTATTTTGCCCTAATCTTACTATTAATTAGTTATTTTGTGAGAATTTGATATTTTGAATTATATTTCCAATGTAGGGAATTCGACTTCTTCTTAAGCAAAAAGTGATCAAACAGATGAATTTTGGAGTGATTCCAATTGAAGGATGTTTGTGTGACTCTCAACTTGTTTGTATCAAAGTTTCAGATTTTTCTACAATGCGATTTATTTATGGAAACGAAATAAAGGTGCAGCGCGCGGTGCTGGAAAGTAACGTTTTTGGGCTTAATTGCGAGTTTTGGAGCCCAATGTGGCCTTCTGGAGAAGTTTTAGAATATTCCAAGCTTTAAATCTAGCTATTTTTGGGCCGGTTTTGGAACAGTTATAGGTCCAAAACGTGACTGATTTGTGGCTGGACAGATTTGCCATATTTGATTAGAATTATGTTTTCTAGTTTCTCTAAAGTTATTATTATGTTTCCTAGTTTTTAGAAGACCTTTTCTAGTAAGGATTTTATTATGGAGTAGTATAAATAAGGCTTTTTAGCCATTAGGGTTTTAGAAAGAGGGGGAGAAGAACGCATCAATACTTTGCTAGGCTTTGACAATTTGTGCTTTTCTTTCAAGGTGTTTTCTATCCTTTTTCTATTTTAATAAAATTCCTTTTGTTTTATGATTGTTTGTAACTAATCTCTTTTGCTAGGGCTAGGGTGAGGCCACAAGCCTTAGCAAGAATATGTAGTTTCTTTTCAATTTGCTTATGATATTGCATGCATGTTTGAATTATTAATCACCGTGTTTAAACTATCTCATTCTCTTGATGCTTGATCACCATTAGGATATTTAGAAAAGTAATTTGATGCAATTTTGGTCAGAGATCGGTCCCTGAAATTGACAGAGGCTTCTTGTGGTTAATATATACAACTTCACTTAGGATGAATACCACGTCTTAAGGGTTGCATGGTTTTTCAGAGGGTTTTCACAAAACTTAATGAGTCATGCATGTTTATATTTGATCTAAATACCACAGGTTGCATGTTTGATATATGCTCTATGTTGCGGGTCCAAGTAGGCATACTTTAGGAAAACCTAACCTTCAAAATATGCATGCGTAAGTCATAAGTAATTGGAAGAACTACGTAGGATTGTTAAGGTGACGGCATAACCCTAGTGCTTAACTTTATTTACAAAACTATTTTCTTTTGTTTTCTCTACTTTGCAATTTATTTATGTTTTTAATTTAAAATTCGTTTTTATTATTTTGAATCACAAAATCAATTTTTTCTCAAACTTTGTTTTAAAGAATTAATTAAGATTGGGAACTTTCATGAAAAAGGCTTGGACAAAGTTTATTTTAATAAAAAACCATGCTATAACTTTATTTAATTAAAAAGACTTAAATTTTAATGAAAAACCCTTAAATTTTAATAAAAAGGACAAAAGAACTTAAATTTTAATGAAAATGACATAATTTTAATATTAAAAAAAAATTCTGACGTGCAGACCCACGCGTCCTCACACTGTTTATGAAACTTACTGAACTGTTTATGAAAACTTACAACATAGTTTATAAAACTTAACGGTACTACATTCTTCTCTCCTCTCTCGAACTCAATCTCTCTAGTACCGAGAGAAGAAAGCTCTCACTCTCCCACTTACCTTCACAAATCAACCCCAAACTTAGCATATTCGAAGTCTGTGAGATGCAAAGATCATAATGGTGGTCTTACATATGGGATCGGTGCAGTGTGGACCTCGGCATCATTAATGCTCGAGAGCTTGAAGCTCTCAAACTCAAACCCAGGTGAGGTCTCTACTTACTTATGAATTTTTGGGCATTTGATCTCTTTTTAGAGAGTTTCGAGATCGGAAGTAACACAAAATGGTTGCTTAAGCTTTTGGTAGTCATATGCTTGGACGGAAAGCATACGCTTGTTGCTTGGCATCACACCCTCATTGCTATCAACTCTACACTCAAGGTGCCAACTTCACCAGCGAGGCTGCTTTTATGTAAAAAACGAGAAGAATTAAATAGATATACACAGTTTTTAACCTACCAATAAGGTCCACAAAAAATGAAATTAAACAGCTTGATTCATTATTCTCCAGAACAAAAGCAGATATGTAAACATGGATATACTTTTATTAAATTTACACTTTTCTGTTTCTTGCCTAAGGTGGTGATATCTTTCTGCTTAGGCTAGTTGACAAAATAAAAAGAGTACTACAAGGCTGCTGGCTAGCTACAGCTCGAAAGCCTAACTTCCAGAGAAATTAAACAAAAGAAACCCTAATCAAAGCACTTGATCTTGTGTTCTAAACAAAAGAGACCCTAATATAGTACTTGATCTTTTTTTTTTTTTTCCTTTTCAAAACAAGCCTACACCATTCTCTAATGACATGCTAATTAGGTCTTCGTGGGCATGAGGTGCAGCATCATCAAAGAGCCACTTCTCCAGCAATGTGAGAGGGACTTGTCCCTCCAAGTTGGGCTTGCTCTCATCCTGAAACAGACAGCTTTTCGGATCTGCTGTGAAATTTGCATTGTTCTCATCCACTGACATGGACTGAGACACATCAGATGCGGATGAGTTGAAGCTGAACAACGAATTCTCGAAAGCCTGATCCGGCGTAGTGGTTGCGCTGTGCGCCCCTTCAATAGACGTACTCATTGAACAACCTCTATTAGTTGTAGTGCCACCTTTGTTGTTGTGATTGAAGGAATTGATCTGAGCAGCATAGGTCTGATCCGAGTTTGTTTGATAAGTGGAAACCTTCGGCGAATTTTTTATCCAGTTTTCGAGCAATTTTGCAATGTTACCGGTATTGGATGCGTACGTGGAGGCTTGGTGAGGCCTTGTGCTAGTGCTAGGGTTATCATTAATATTGTAATTACCAATATTAATGGAGGGCTTCAAGTCTTGCAAGTGAAGATCACGAGAAGTAGTAGCACTAGTAGTAATAATACTTGGTTTGTCAATGGAGAGAGCCTCAGAAAGAGCTTGCTTGGCCATGTTGATATCTGTCTGAAGCCTTCTCTCCCACTGACCCTTTGAGATTGGCTGATCATGTGAATTACCTGAAAAACCATCCTGGTTGTTGTGATGGTCATGACCATCAAGCCCTGTCTGGAGCGTTTTCTGATTCTTTTTCAAGTGGGTGTTCCAGTAATTTTTGATGTCATTGTCTGTTCTCTGAGGAACGTATGAAGCTATGGCTGCCCATCTGCACCCATTAAAACAATTTCATTACCGAATTTAGGGAATTACAAAACAAGATCCATGATTCTATTTTTAATTTCTCCTGACTTAAAAAAAAAATTAAAAAAATCACTTCCATATATTCTACTATCCTAATTTACCTACTTATTAACATTATACTAATTTACCTACATTTAAATTAATTTACATGTTCCAAAAAAAAAAATAGTGATATTAGATAATGTTCGAATGTTGTGGGTTTGTGCTTGTAGGCAATTAAATAAACTTTTAATCTAATGCACATAAATCATGTAGGTAATTAAGACCATTTTGGAAGTAAATTAAACCCTTTAAATTTTGGTTTGATGGAATAGGTAAATTAGACTATTTTGTAGGTAAAAATTGTGTGGAACATATAGCTTTTGTTTTGTGCATTAGGCACCTTATAACAATTTGAAAGTTAATCCATTAAATATACAATGAATGGCATGAATTATTATGTAAAATATATAAAAGACTTATTATATTAACACCCCACAAATTGTTGAATAAACCCCATATACTTAATACACCCCACATTTATTTTTTCAATTAAAAATTATCTTAATACACCCCACAAACTTCCCTATAATACCCTCACACCCCACATTCTTAATATACATCTTACATTTTCTATATGCACCCCATATTTTCTATACACCCCACATTTCTCAAATCTTATAAAGCTTTTAATTTGGATAAATAATGCTGACTAAAATTTTGACAAAAGATGTTGCCAGGGATTTAAAGCATATGTGGGTTATTTTCAATTCCACCATTAAAACCCATGTCGTCTGTTTTTAATATTTGGTGGTAATTTTAGATGTTGAATTCTTCAAGTAATCCCTGTGATTCCTAAAAGATGAATACGAACATAGAAGCTTGAATAACACATCAAAAGCAAGATTAAATAATTATTGATCTCATCAAAATCAGTAAAACAATAAATAATATGAAGTCTAACCTCATGTGAAGCTTCCGAAATATCGATTTCGTGTTTCATTTGTCTTCTCAATCAACATGTTTGTAGTTTCATTGGTTAGGGTTTTGTTCAACAATGGAGGGTCGGGTTTTGATAGTTGAAGAAGATAAATAATACGTTAAAAGTGATTTGGGCTGTATATAGATTTTTTTTTATTTTTTTAACCTAATAAGGTCAAAATTGCCATTGCATAGTAGGATAAATAAGTTATTTAATATTAAATTTTAATGTGGGGTGCATTCAACATTTTGTGGGGTGCTAATATAAAAAGCCTATATAAAATTAATTAAATGGGTATAACAAGTAATTGATCCAAAAACCCTATCCAAGTATTAATAGGGGTAGTTTAGACATTCGAAAAATACACAATTTGAAAAGTCAAACTTAATTAAAGAATTTGCTTAGTTGGAGGCTAGTAAATGGGTTTTATTCAAGAAAACAAAAGGACATGAGTTTTAGTTGAGGAAAATATTGTTTCAAGGGGTAATGTCAAATTTTCAGAAAAAAAAATCACTTCCCTATATATTATGTCATCAAACAACAATATAGAACTTCACTACTGGGATTTAAGAGTATCTAACCCCAATATCCAAAAACAAAAGATATAATAAATTAACAATACTTTAATCAAGTCAAAATCCATAAAATTCATGCCCCAAACATATAAAAATATAAATTCAAATTTGGAGTAAAAAAATATAGGCAACAAGTAGATATGGGGTGCAAGCCATTTGGTTTAGTAATTTTCCGGATGTACTAATTCTAGATTAAGATTTGACTTGTCAAGTAATAAAATTCGATGAGGATCTCTATGTAATGTTTTATTTCAAGTTTTTAATTAAAAAACAAAAAAACAAAAAGTAGAGATGAGGGGAAGTGTTATACCTATTGCCCAAAAGAGCTTGGAGATGGATTATCATCTTCTCCTCATGATCGGTGAAGTTACCGCGTTTGATACCCGGGCGGAGATAATTAGTCCATCTAAGTCTGCAGCTCTTACTGCATCTCAGCAAACCTTTAAAAAAAAGTTATTAATTAAAATTACTGCCAATATTCGGACCAAATTAATAAAATTACTGTAAAAAATAAATATAATCAGACCATGCATCTGTAAATTGTACTTATTCCGAGAAGGAAAAACAAGTACCAGGTCATACGTACATGAATTTAATGATTAAACCAACCCCAATCTGAAACCAATTATTACCAAAACAAGAGAGGTAAAAAAGAGTACCAATAAAAAAAAGTACCAATATACTTACACAAGATGCATGATAGTACTGGTCTAAAATGTAAACGAAGAAGTTTTCAAAAAAAAAAAAAAAAAAAAATGTAAACGAAGAAAGAATTTAATATGGGAAGTGATTTCTCCCGACTGTTTTTCCGCATGCACACTGTTTATTTCCACCTTATAGCTCGAATAAAACAAAGAATAATCAATGAACAAAAATAAACACGAGTGAACACAAATAATTTAATTACCAAGAATAATACTAAATTACTAATTGGATATTCAAAGTAGCTCAGCTAAAATTCATTTAAAAAGTTTAAGCTAAATATAATTATATAGAAAATTAATTACCAGTGTTAGTAGGAACTGATCTCCAATTCCCAGCACCATGTTCTTGAATGTAAGAAACCAATATGATGTCTTCCTCTGGAGTCCATGGCCCCTTCTTCACACCAAGTTTGTCACAGCAAGGTGGCCTTCCCATAATTTCCAATAATCTAATTCCCACCAGCTAGCTTCAAGAGATGAAGAAATTGGATTATCTCATTCTCTGATATCTTTCAAGATTATTGATTTCACAAGAAGATTGGAGGCAGCTGAAAAACAAAAAAAAAAGGTTTGTTTTTATCTTGACAAATCTCTAAAGATGAAATAAAAAGAGAAGTTCTTGTTGCCTCTTCCTTTCTTTTTCTTTTTCTTCTCTGAACTGATGAAGGATTGCAAAAACAAGTGTCCAAGGCAGGTGAGTTGGGCTTGTCTTGTATATATATATATATATATAGAGAGAGAGAGAGAGAGAGAGAGAGAGAGAGAGAGAGAAGGCTGTGCTGAGTGCTGACCAAAGCAAGTAAAAGGAGTCGAAACGGACAGCAAAACAGCATTTACTCACTGCCTTCCCTTGCAAAACGTCAGCTATGGTTAGACTCCCTCCCTCACTCATTAACATTTTTTCCCCTCTCTCGCACTCTATGCGCCTCTCACAAAACCGTGTGTGGCATTCAATGGGGGTATTGTGGTGGCACCGAAAAAAAAAAACCCCTAATTTACTCCTCTCTTTCTATGCTGTGTATTGTATTGTAGAGATACAGTTCGGTGTACTTGGAACCATGGTCTAAAATATTCATAATATCCCGATATTTCCATCGAAATTTCCGTGTTTTTGGACTACCGATATTTTTTTGGACTACCAATATTTCCGATATCATCGATATTTTAGACATTGCTAAGTCACTCATGTATCTTACCATGCAATGTATAAAGTGTAAAATATTGTACTAATTCATTCTATATAAATGATTATGGTGTGTTTAAACTTCTTTCATTAATTACTACATATTTTCTACACTCACAATGTTTGCCAGCTCGCTATATAATCAACTTAAATCAGTTAAATCTATCATGCAATGCATTTCCTTCCAATTTTTTGTGATAAACTAATAGATAATTGACTAAATAAACATCCTGCAAAGTTTCAATAAAAATTTCCAAGTTTTTCTTACAATTTCCGTTGTTTTTATTCAATTTTTATCGATATCGATAATATCCCGATATTTCCATCGAAATTTCCGTGTTTTTGGACTACCGATATTTCTGATATCATCGATATTTTAGACATTGCTTGGAACACATTTACATAGTCTTATTATTGGCCTAATTGGATAAATGGTCCTCATGGTGATAAAATATTCGGAAGATAGCCCATGTGGTAGAAAAATTCGGATTTAAACCCTTATGGTAAAATCAGTTAGGAATTAAGCCCAAAATTAAAAATTCCGTTAGTTTCTCCATTAAGTTCTTTTTTCTTTTTCAATTAGAGGGAATTCGCTTGAGGGGTTTGTCGATTCCAGAATGCCAGAAAGTATTACTAGCTGCAAAGCCAGGTGGAGAACCTTTGCCTGAGGGTCTTCTGTGGCTACTTTAACCAGAAAGGTACTGGTGTTGGTACTGGTGAAAACTTCGGTGTTGGTGGGGACAACAGCTTCGGCACCCCTGATGCTCCATTTGGAGAGAACAAGCCTGGCTTGGGGCTGGATAATCCATTGGAAGGAAACGATAGGGACGATGATGGCGCGGGTGACTTCGCCAAGAGGGCCTGATTATAATTATTAGATTTCAGGGATGGAAAAGTAAAAGCCATTTCTTTGGATTATGGTGCAAATTTTAGTTTCTTTGGTTTTAGTTGAGAAATTGTTACAGAAAACCTCAACACACACACTCTTGAGCATTTTCAAGTACTTGGAAGAAATTTTGAAGTGAAATGGGGCAGGTGTTTTGCTGCTTTGTTAATGAACAGATTGGAGCCATTCGATTAAAAAAAAAAGTGCAAACACATGGAGGCAACAGTCAAGTTGATTTCAAACTTTGGTTGGGTGCTTCGTAACTGGCAGTGGCAGTGGCAGTGGCAGTGGAGGAAATTTGGTTGTTGAGTGTGGAGCGATGGCTAATGAAGTTAACTGAGAATTAACGAAAATTTTGTTTTTGGGCTTAAATCCTAACGAACTTCATTACAGGGGTTTAAGTCCGAATTTATTTACCACGAGAGCTCCCTTCCAAATACTCGATCACTACGAATATCATTTATCCAATTAGGCCTTTATTATTTTACGAAGATTTTAATTCGTGTATTTATGTTTTATCAATAAACTACATATCAAAATTGTCTCTCGTCTTATAATTGCTTGTTTATATTATAACATGTGAAATGCTGTACATAACATACGTATTTTCTTTCCTCAAAAAAAAAAAAAAAAAAACATAAGTATGCTCTACACAATTTTTTTTCGAGTGTGTATTTTATATGTTGAGTATGTTTTATTATTATTTTAAGAAGTCCTCCAAGTAATTAGTATTCATTACTAGAGTACTGTTATTGATTACTTATCTTGGATTCATTACTAGAGCCAGGAGAATCCTCATCGGATCCTTTTTGTGAGGATCTTGGAGATTCTCCAATTACATCCGTTCATCGTACATCATGCGGTCAGAAATCATTGTAAATTTTTTTTATTTAAAATTGAATATAAACATTACCTGACAAAAACTGACCATACGATATACGATGAACGAATGTGATTGAAAGATCCCTGGGATCTTCCTTCCTCTTACTAGAGTACTGTGTTATTGATTACTTATCTGTTATTGATTTCCACGTAAATTGTGCGTTGCAAAACCGGAGGGTGGTATGGGGTTCCGGAATCTTTATGCTTTTAACTTGGCGGTTTTAGCTAAACAAGGCTGGCGACTTGCCCAATTTCCTGATTCCTTAACGGCAAGAGTGTTGAAAGCCAAGTATTTTCCCAATACTTCCTTTTGGGATGCGTCGATGTCGCCGTCCTCATCCTATTGTTGGTCTAGTATACTTAAAGCTAGAGTTGTTTTGGAGAAAGGCTCTCGATGGCTGATTAGGGATAGAGCATCGGTGAAGGTTTAGAAGGATAGATGGGTGCCTCGATCGTCCACCTTTCATCCCATAACATTGCCGCATCTCTCTCAGGAGGAGATGCGGGTTTGTGATCTCATTGATGTAGAGAAAAAGACGTGGAATGATACAGTGCTGAATGAGATTTTTGTGGAAGAAGACAGGGACCTCATCCGTGCTTTACCTCTCAGTGTTCGGCTTCTGCCTGATAAGCTAATCTGGCACTTTAGTGATCGTGGTGTTTTCACTGTTAAAAGTGCGTATTGGGTTGCTTGGGATTCCATTAAGCCACCGGCACTAATTGCATCTTCTTCGGCTGCTGGAGGTAGTCCGTTTACTCCTTTATGGAAGGCTATTTGGAAAGTCAAAGTCCCGCCAAAAGTGTGGAATATGGTGTGGAGAGTTTGTCAGGTCTTCTCCCGACCAAAGAGAATTTATCGAAGAAAGGAGTTTCATCGGACTTGACATGTGTTTTCTGTAATGGAGGTCCGGAATCGGAGGTACATGTGCTTAAAGAGTGTCATTTTGCTAGAGCAACGTGGTTTGCCACCCCATGTAGCTTTCTTGCTGATTCTGTTCCGAGTAGCTCGGCTAAGGAGTGGCTCTTATGGGTACTTCAAACTAAGCAATCTGCTTTTGACTTTACATGCATGATGGTTTGGCATATTTGGCAAGCAAGGAATGATCGCATTTGGAACGGTAAAATTGAGCCTCCTGGTGTGGCGGCTCAAAGAGTTGTTGCATGGATGCAGAAATTCTAGGTGGCGGAGCAAGGCCGTACGGTGCAGCAGCAGGTGATGGGTCCTGGACAGCAGGTTGGTGGCGGTGGGATGGGCGGGGTGATGCCGGATGATTGGGTGCGAGTGACAGTGGATGGCGCTACAAAGTTGCAGGCACGGGTTGGTGGAACTAGAGCTGTGATTTGTGATGAGCATGGCAATTTCGTGGCTGCAATGGCATGTTTTCTGCCCAATGTTTCCTCGGGTCTTCAGGCAGAATTGGTCGCTATAAAACATAGGGTGGATTTGGCTCAACAGCTTGGCTTTCAAAACGTACAAGTCGAAAGTGATTCGTCTCAAGCCGTATCCATAGTCAACTCTTGTGTGGATAGTGTTGACCCTAAAACTTCCTTATGTTTCCATCCTTCACGTAGTGATAGAGTTTTTTTTTTTTTGTTTGTTGTAGATGTCAGAGCTTGGAAGTCCTAGTGGTGAGAGTTCCCCTTGTTCTAGCTATAGTTCTAGGTTTGAGCCTGCAATGTCAGAGTCTTCAGGGTCTTTGTTAGAGTCTTGTGCCAAAGAAACATTGGATGATCTTCACAATTGTCAAACCTTAGCCCATAATGGTTCTTCCTCCTTCATGTCAGTGGATGAGGGAGTTATTTGTGATGCCATACCCATATTTCGCTCTGAATTCGCAGCGGACCATTTAGAGGAAAACTTATTGAATAGTGAAGACCAGCTTGAGGCCCTTAGGCAGTCATGTAGTATACCCTGTAGTGTAGGAATACGTTTGGCGAGTTGTAAAGAATTACCCACTGAGCCGCCCAAAGGTCATGTTATGTTCTATACCCAGATATTACTGACCTTAGGGGTGAAGTTACCTTTGCATCCGTGGTTGCAACAAATGCTTTCTTTCATTGGATACGCGCCTGGGCAGCTTAACCCTGGTTTCTGGGATACCTTGATCGGGTTTTATATTATTTGGATGGAGTGTAGGTTAGGTGAACCTTCCTTCCATCAATGGCGCTACTGCTATAAGATGCGCCCTGTGAAGTCATGCACTGGTTATGTCGAGTGTGCATGTCGGAGTGAGAGAGAGCGTGTTGTCTTTGGTAAGAAAAAGGCATACTGCACTTGGAAAAATCGTTGGTGCTTTGTTTATAATGATTGGGAGCATGCTAGGGATATTACACCTAAAACGCGTGTTCTTACTCACTTCCAGGCTGTAGGTTGTAATGTATCCTTTATTCACATTATTTGCTCTTTGTTGTGATTTCTTCTAGTTTCTGACATTTTTCTTCATGCAGTGACACGAGGCACCATTAATCTGTCTGGAAGGGAGCTAGCTGATGTGGAGAAGGTGCTGAGAGTGCCTAAAGAGAATAGACATTTGAGCAAGCTGCGACCTTTATTTCAAAAGTACGGTTTCCAGTCCCTGACTTCTAAGTGCCAAAGACGAACGAGTAAGTCATATCCGTCGCTTGACTTTTGTTTTCTCCTCTCCCTTTTTTTTTATAGAATTGTATTCCTTACTTTGACTTCCCTTGTTCAGTGGAGAGAGTGAGTAAGGGAGGTGAGACCAGCACTAAGAAGAGGAAAACACCCATGTTAGTTCCCTCGGAAGACATTTTGTTTCACAAGGAAGCTTGTAAGCATCGGGTGAAACCAGTCGTTAGACCTAAGTCTCAAGAAGAGGTCCTTAAGATCGCTGCCTCGAAGAAAACTGAAGTTGGGGCCATCGGATGTGCTGTTACTGTAGTTGCAGGGGATGAGAGGCGATTGTTGCCTCCTCTTCCTGCTGTTGATCCTATCCTTCCTCCAGTTATGGAATACCCCGGTCAAGGAAACAAACCCTAGTTGCAGCCGTAAGAGGAAAGATAAGGAAAAGGCTAGCAGTGTCTCTGAGAAACAGTTGAATGTTGTTGTGCGGTCAAAAAATGTTGGGTATACCGACAACTGTCTGGTTGGGCGTCGATTCACTCTCGATGAGCTCAGAGAGTCATTAGTAGAGGATGAATCAGATCGCGATCGAATGCAGAAACTATCTTCCTTAAGTGCCGCTTTGTCAGTTCCTTACTTTCTCCTCTGTTTTTTTTTTTGTAATAGCGATCCTCTTGTTATGCAGGTCATGACTGAGTATGATGACAGGCTGCGAGATGCTGAACGATGTAAGGCACAATTAATGGAAAGTAAAAAACTTGTGGATGATGCCAGGAGGTATAAAGGACTTTTGACTAAGGCCCTCCGAGTCAAGGATGAGACCAATGCGAGTTTAACGAGGCGAAATGGCGAAAATATAAGGCTCAAGAAACAGTTGGAGACAACTACTCTTGAGGCATCCAAGGTTAAGGAGGAGGTTTCTGAGTTGAAAGGGAGTATTCCCGTCGAGAGGGAGGCTGCTGTGCAGGAATACTTAGGTTCCCCTGCCTTTCACCTTGCCATTAAGCCTCATTGCACTCGTGAGGTTCACTTTGAGAAAAGGAAATGGATGGCCGTCCTTGATCGTTATGATAATGAAAGTGTTCTTCGAAAATACCGTAAGGAGATAAACGAGTATCGCCAAAGGGGTGAAACCTTCGTCCTTGAAGTTGACTCCAGCAGTGAAGAGGAATCCGATGATGAGGCTAGTGTTGATGAGCAGACTCAGCGGGGTGAGGATGATCTTGAAGATGCGGAGGATGGTGGTGGGACGTAGAGTGATATCGTCAGGGGTTCGGCCTCGGATGAGGATGATCAGTGATGCCCTCCCTTGTGTGCTTCGGATGTACTAATTTGTTGCTTGCATGGCATGTGCTCTGTTATAAACTTGAGAGCTTTTTTGTTTATGAATGTTTGTCCGTGTTTTGATAGGTCCATTGTTTGGATATAACCCATGGTTTGGTTGTTCATTTGTTTGTATGGTCTTGTTGACACATACTTAGATTTTATTTCATGTTAGAAACATTCGTGTTGAAGTTTCGACACTTGAGTGTTCATTTGTTAGGAATGTAAATGAGTGAGGGGCCGAGTTGGCTAAATCACCTCTTTATTGAATTCATTGCCAAATGGTCTTTATTACATAGGATGCCGAACGGCTATAAACCAACACTTGTACACTGTGAGTTTACTTGTAATAGTATTTCAGGTGATCAGCGTTCCATGGGTGGCCAAGGGTCTTGCCATTGGAGCTTCTGAGTTTGTAGGAGCCCGGGCGACTGATGCCGATGACTTCAAACGGTCCATCCCAGTTTGGACTGAGTGTGCCTTCGCTCGGGACTCTGTCGCATAGTAGTTGTTTCTTTAGTACCCAGTCCCCTATTTTGAAAGAGCGAGGCTTGACCCTAGAGTCATAGTAATTGGAGATGTGCTGCTTGTAAGCGACATTTCTCAAGTGGGCCTGATCTCTGTGTTCCTCAACTGAATCTAAGTTGAGGGTGAGCTGTTCGTCATTCTCACTTTGAAGGTAGTTCTGGACTCTGTACGTTGCTTGCTCAAGTTCAACTGGGACAACTGCCTCTGTACCAAAGGCAAGTGAGAATGGAGTTTCTCCCGTTGAAGTTCGGTATGAAGTGCGGTATGACCAAAGAACCTGGGGTACAAATTCTGGCCAACAGCCTTTAGCCTTATCCAAGCTGGTTTTCAAAGTGCGCTTGATTATTTTGTTAATGGCCTCAACCTGACCGTTAGACTGGGGATGAGCTGGGGAGGCAAAGCACAAGTTGATGTTGAACTTAGAACAGAACATCCTGAACTTCTTATTGTCGAACTATCGCCCATTGTCAGTGACTATAGCATTGAGAATGCCTAATCTGCAAATGATGCTTTTCCATACAAAGTCCTCTATTTTCGCCTCGGTAATGGTTGCCAAGGGTTCTACCTCGGCCCATTTTGTGAAATAGTCAACTACAACAACTGCATAACAGACTTTACCCTTCCCTGCCGGCATTGGGCCGATCAAATCCAGTCCCCACTGGGCGAAGGGCCAAGGGCTGACCATAGGAGTGAGAGGTTCAGGAGGGGAATGAGGAATGGTCGCATAGCGTTGGCATTTGTCGCATGAACGGGATACTTTGATGGCGTCTTGGTGGAGTGTTGGCCAGTAATATCCTTGACGAAAAGCCTTGTGTGCTAGAGATCGGGATCCAGCATGATCTCCACAGACTCCCTCATGTATTTCTCGAAGGGCAATCTCTGCCTCTGCAGGCGTAAGACATCTTAAGTATGGCAAGCTAAACCCTTGCTTGTATAGTCGATCATTGATGATCAAGTAGCGGGCAGACTTGTAACGAATTTGTTTAGCCTGGTCACTTGGGAGGGTGCCATGAGCAAGGAAGTTATAAATCGGGGTGATCCAACTATCCCCTTGTTGTAAGTTGCACACCTCCGCGGCCATGGTGCTTGGTGTTGCCAATAGCTCGACATGAATCTTTCTTCCGATCTTATCCTCTATTGCTGAGGCGAGTCGAGCCAAGGCGTCTGCATGACTGTTTGCCGCTTGAGGGATTTGAGTGATTTGGTAGTGGAAGTTCTTGAGCAAAAGTTGTGTTTGCGCAAGATATGCTGCCATGGAACTATCCTTGGCATCAAAGTTATTGCTGACCTGGTTAACTACCAATTGGGAGTCACTGAAGATATCAATTTGCTTGGCTCCAAGGTGTTTTGCCAAACGTAATCCTGCTAGAAGGGCATCATATTCGGCCTCGTTGTTCGACGCCTTGAATTTGAAACGAAGAGCATACTCCATCACCACTTTGTCAGGGGTAGTAAGGACTAGACCTGCTCCACAGCCCTGTTGGTTGGATGAATCGTCAACGTACAAGCTCCATGTTGGGGCTGTTGGTTCTATCTTCTGAGTCTCCGAGGGTGGCAAAGTCATTGCTTTAGGTGCAGGAGTAGTGTCAACATGATATGTGAATTCGGCAATGAAGTCTGCCACTGCTTGGCCTTTCTCAGCTGGTTTTGGTTGGTAGGAGATGTCAAACTCGCCCAACGCTATCGCCCACTTGATCATTCATCCCGAAGTGTCTGGACTCTAGAGTATTTGTCGTAAAGGATGGTTGGTAAGCACGATAATAGAGTGTGCTTGAAAGTAAGGGCGAAGTTTTCGAGCAGTCATGACTAATGCCAGAGCCAATTTCTCAATATCGGAATAACGTGTCTCCGCGTCTTGTAAGGCTTTGCTAGCATAGTAGACGGGCCGTTCTACATTACCATCCTTTCGAATGAGAACAGAACTTACTGCTGAAGCCGATACTGATAGATAGACGATGAGAGTGTCACCGACTTCGGGTTTGGAGAGTAGTGGGGCTTTGCTCATGTACTCCTTGAGGTTCTTGAATGCCTCGGCACATTCATCAGTCCACGTAATGTACTTCTTTTTTCCCTTTAGTGCTTTGAAGAAAGGAGTACATCTGTCTGTGGCCTTAGAGATGAACCTGGTCAAAGCTGCTACCTTACCAGTAAGGCTTTGGATGTCTTTTGAAGTTACTGGTTCTTTCATGTCGAGAATTGCTTTGATCTTCTCGGGGTTGGCTTCAATGCCTCGTTGGCTAATCATGAAGCCCAAGAATTTGCCGGAGCCTACACCGAAGGCACATTTGTTGGGATTCAACCTCATTCGATACCTCTTTAAAATAGCGAAAGTCTCAGACAGATTGGTGATGTGTTGGTCAGCCTGTTTGCTCTTGACTAGCATGTCATCAACATAAACTTCCATGCTCTTCCTAATTTGTTCGGCGAACATTGAATTTACTAGTCTTTGATAAGTCGCCCCTGCATTCTTTAGGCCGAAGGGCATGACTTTATAACAATACAGTCCCCTGTCAGTAGTGAAGGCTGTGTGTTCTTGGTCCGGAGGGTTCATGAGGATCTGGTTGTATCCTGAGTAAGCATCCATGAAACTTAGGAGTTCACACCCTGCCGTAGAGTCTATAAGCCTGTCAATAAGAGAAAGGGGGAAGCTATCTTTCGGGCATGCTTTATTTAGGTCGGTGTAGTCGACACACATTCTCCATAAGATCTTTTGGAGCAAGAGACTTTCTTTGGTCGGATTCTTCTTAACTAGGACAACATTTGCTACCCATGTTGGGTAATTGACTTCTCGGACGAAGCCTATATCCTTGAGTTTTTCGACTTCTGCTCTCATTGCCTCGTATCGTTCGGCGTCATAAGATCTTCGCTTCTGTCTTACTGGCTTGGTCTTGGGATCAATACTCAAGCGATGACAGATGATATCGGGGAAGATGCCCGGCATGTCTTTGTAAGACCAGGCGAAGACCTCAGCGTTCTCTTGTAAAAAAGAGATTAGTGCTAAACGAAGAGGTGGTGATAAGGTAGTGCCAATTTTCACTATGCGATCTGGATGGTCTTTGGAGATAGAGACCTTCTCCAACTCTTCAGCGGGTTGTGCTTGCTGGGTGAAGGAGTCGTCTCGAGGGTCGTCAGGTTGACTGTTGTCATCATGAAGATCCGAGTTGGCTTCGTTTGGGCTAGTCTTTATGACATGACCATGTATAGAGAGAGTCTCCTTGGGCATAGTTAAGCGTTGTTGCTTAACTAAAGTGTTATAACATGATCGTGCACTAAGTTGATCTCCTCTAATGTAACCATTGCCCGAGGGGGTTGGAAACTTCATCAGCAGCATATGTGTGGATATCATGGCCTTGAGATCATTAATGCCTGTGCGCCCAAAGATGACGTTGTATGCCGTTGGGCAGTCGACCACCAAGAAGTTAGTGGTGATAGTAGCTGTGTAAGGGCCTGTACCAATGGTGAGTGGCAGGTGTATGCTCCCTAAAGGCTGCACGATATCACCGGAGAAGCTTATCAGAGGAGAAATTGAGCGATCAAGCAAGTGTTCGGCTACATTAAGTGCCTTGAAGGCTCCAGCGAACATGATATTGACTGAAGCGCCTGTGTCTACCAAGATTCGTCGCACATCAAAATTGGCTATGTGAGCTTCTACAATCAGAGGGTCGTTGTGAGGGTAAATGATACCTCTTTCTTCTTCAGGGTAGAAGCATATTAGATCTCAGTCAGGTTTTTGATGCTTACCTATTCTGATGTCTTCCACGTGAAACACTTGATGGCCAGGCTTTAAGGTTCGTTCATTGTTTTTCATGGCCCTGTTCGAACATCCAGATAGGGGTGTGCCACCGCTTATAGAATATATCACATTCACCTGGCGCTGGTTGCGGTTATCCCTTTGGGGGTGAAGGAGGAATTGATCAATTTTCCCTTCACGTGCCAAAGCTTCGGTATGGTCCTTATGGATGATACACTTCTCACTATCATGGCCGTTATACTCGTGGTAGCAACAAAATACACCCGTGTTCTTTGTTGACTTATAATCTGGCTGCCTTGGCTTCGGCTTTGGTATCAAGTGAGCTATGCTTGGGTAAATGGCTGCGTATGTGGTATTCAAAGGTGTGTACGTCTCATACCTTGGGGTAGGGCCTGTCTTGACCCGTGTTTGTCCCACTGCATTCACCGTCTGAGAGTGGGGATTATTGTAGCGATATCCCTGGTTATCGCGATAGTGTCCCTTACTCTTCTTGTTGAAATGAGATTGTTGAGGATGGAAATTCTTCCTTTTGCCCTGAGATTGGTAGGCATGTTGCCCTGGCGAAGCGTTAGGTAAGGCGTGGGGAAGTGCTGCAACTGTTCGGAAAGTTGAGGTCTGGCCACTTAGTTGGATCTGGCTTCCACTCCCTACTTGTTGATAAGGAATGGTCGTAGGAGGTTTCCCCTGATATGTCCTTGCTTCGGCGGAGGCATGGTTGTAGGCTTGCGCCATCACCTCAGAGTAGGTTTTCCAAGTGTTGGCATTGATCATGTACTTGAAGAAACAGTCACGCAGGCCTGTCGTGAAGGCTTTGAGGGCGGTCTTGTCATCCCCGCGCATCGAGAATATTCATGGCTGAAACGGCCGGCATACTCTCGTAGTGACTCGTCCGGCTTCTGACAAATAGTGTACAAGTCATCTGCCGAATGCAAACGGTCGGTCTGGAAGATGTGTTGAGAGACAAACAGTTTCCTTAATTCCTCAAACGAGTCTACCGTCTCAGGTTGAAGAAGGCAATACCAGTTTAGAGCTCTACCAGAGAGGGTGGAGGGGAAGAGAAGGCATCGCTCTTCGTCGGTGTGCATCCGGTATGCCATGGTGGATTCAAAGAGGTTAAGGTGTTCAATTGGATCCTCTCTTCCGGTATATAGTTGTAAGCCGAGCTTCTGCTTGGTCTTTGCCTAGAGAGGGGTGTTGAGGATCCTCCTTGTAAGAGGGCCAGGCCTGGGTTGGTTCCAATCAGGTATCTCGGCCTGACGTTCAGCCTTCAACTTGTTCACTTCCTCAAGGAGTTGCAGGACAAGGAGGTCATGAGTGGAGTCATGGACTGCTGGGATCTTTTTTCGTAAGTGTCCATCGCCTCTTGGAAGTAGGGAAGTTTGATCGAGGGCATGTGATTTTTTCTTGGACTCACCGTATTGGCTTCCAGGGTGTGTCTGTCGGAACACTTCCGAGTCCCCAATACCTTCATGTTCCTCTGGGACTCGTCGTTCATTCCCTGGTCTGGCAGTTGGCCTAGGCCGTGGCAGGGGACCGAGTCTTTCAGAAACCCTTGGGTCATTGATCTTTGATCCTATATGGATGGGGTTCTCTCGACGTTGCCTAAGGAAGTCTCGGCAGTCGCGATAAACAGCTTTCGATCATTCCACTCCTTCTGTAAGGAGATGTCTGCCTCCACTTCTCTTGCTTCGGGTTGAAGCGGCTGGGTTGAGAGAAGTCTCGTGTTGATCGACATATTGATGAGCAACATGCTCTTGGCCAAGCATATCCATGTTGGAGGCTGGTGACCCTCCGGGTTGGGGGGGTACCCAGATGATGGTTGACTTCCACAGGGGCAATGGGCTCATGTGTTTGAGCATGCCTAGCTTCGTGGAGCATTTTGAAGAGCTTCTCATACTGCTCTTGGAGGACTTCATTCTTCATTGCTGTCTTGTTGTTCTGAGCCTCCAGCTCTTCGATTTTAGCTTGAAGAGCAAGTCGTTTTCGTTCCTTCTTTTGTTGCTTCGCACTAGGTGCGAGAGGGGTGTCGTTCTGGGTGCTGTGGCTTCCTTCGCTTCCCATGTTGGAGATGGATGCCTGATCAAAAGAAAGTGTATGAATGGTGGAAACCAGCTTTCCTTAATTCCTTCGCTTCCTATGATATCAGGGGAAAAAAAGGAAAGGGAAAGAAATGGGTGAGACTCTCACAACACAAAAATCAAACAAATCTGCAATAAGAAACAAAACAACAACCCATAAATTTACACCAAAATTTCAGATTCCTCCATGGAATTTACTGTAAAAAAAACCCATAAATCGACAAAATAAATAAGAGTGATTGGAGATCTTACCCTGGAGTGAGAAGATCAAGAAACAGAGAGAAAATAATGGAGAAGAATGGAGAAATTAGAGGCATGGATGAGGAGGAGTCTGGAGGCGCAGGGACGTGAGAGAGAGAAAAGGGGAAAGAAAAATAGAAAAGGTATGGCTGCTGCTAGGGTTTTGTTGATTTTTATTTCCACAAAAGACTATACATTTAAATCTTTATAAATAGTTTAGTTATACAATCACAACAAAACAAAACTTGTTGACACGTTGGTTTCAATCAAGCTTTTCAACCTGTGCGCATGGGTTAGAACCCTCATGCCTCCAGGATTTCAGATATTTTTTAATTTTCATTATTTTTATAATTAAAATATTATAAAAAATAATTAAATATATATATCAGTTCGGTTCGGTTTCTGAACCTCAAAAATCGAAACCGAACCAGCCATATTCGGTTCGGTTCGATTTGATAGTTTTCGGTTTGGTTTTTTCGGCCTCGGTTTCAGTTCGGTTATCATTTTTTTTCGTTTTTCGTTTTTTCGATTTTTTGAACCCACCCTTATCCACAAGCACAACAAACACACGTGCCAATTCATTCATCACCAAAGCCGAAGATCACCCACCACGTGACACTACTCGTGCTCTCAATTTGTTCAAAATCAAGTCTCGACGACCCTTGACCAAATCACATCCTGGTTCAAGATCAAGTACTTGCCATGCTTGGGTCAAACTCAATATTGGAGATCGAATCAAAGGAATATTCTTGTAAAAGTAGATACACAAAGATTGTGACCCAAATACTTATTAATACAAAAATTATTTTGTGCACGTGTTTTTGTAAAACACCAATTCTTGTGATTTATGCATGATTTTGATGTGGATTGGGTGTCACCTGGCATTCCTGTCATGTTTTCCGTGTTCGTGTCGTTTTTGTGACATAACCGATATTTTAAGGGGTCGTGTCGTGTAACACCCATTAAAGTAAACGGGTAATATGACCTGGCCCAAAATCGACCCGTTAATATTATTAGGTAATATGATCCGACCCGTTACCCGTTAAATAAAATATATTTTAAATCAATCAATAATGAAAATCTAAAAATTGAAATTCAGTGAGTAAAATAAAATGTAAACGACAATCAATGGTTAAATTTAAATCTAAGATTTATGGTTTATGGTGTCGGACTTCGGAGTTGACCCCTTCACAAAAGTCATAAAGTTCTTCATTACTGGTGATTGTATATTTATTTTTACATTTTTCACTCCTACAATAATAATATTATTATTATTTTGCACTCCACTGGACAAGAAAATTCGGCAAGCTGAGGTGACCATGGGCGAGGTGAGATGGCTGGAGTTGAAGGCTTTCCTTGGATCCGTTCTTCCGTCTTCGCCTTAGGGTTTTTAATTGTAAACTCTTGTACTCCTTTTTGCAAATATGAATGAAAATTTATTAAATCTTGCACTTGCTGGATCTCGGATATTATTGTCTTTGATACGATTTGCCTTTTTGCCGAGAACTTATTTATCATTCTTGCATTTCCCAAGTAACCGGGTAATATTTCTTGAAGAACTTCCCATTAATCGGTAACTTATGAATTAAACCCGTTCGGTCCTTGAGACGATATGCCCCCTTGCCGAGGATCTTGTGAACAATGAATGGTCCTTCCCAATTCGGCGACCATTTGCCGAACCTAGGATCTTTAATTCCAACCGGTAACACAGTCTGCCAAACTAATTCTCCCTCGCCAAACGTTTTATGTCGAACCCGTTGATTATAAGCTCGTTCGGCAATCTTCTTTTGCGCTGCTAATAGGTTGCAAGCGTCAAGTCGTGCTTATTCTAAATCTTATAACTCTTGCCTCATGGCCTGGCTGTACTCGGCACTGAACAAACTACTCTGTTCGATTATTCGCAGCGAGTTTACACTTAGCTCGACTGGCAGCATTGCGTCATGCCCATAAGTCAAGGCATACGGCGTCGTTCCGGTCGCCGATCGTGGTGAGGTTTGATAAGCCCACAAAGCTTCATTTAGCTTTAGATGCCACATACTAGGCTTTTCCTTTACCATTTTCTCGAGGATACCGATCAAAACTTTGTTACTCGCTTCGGCTTGTCCGTTCGCCTGTGGGTAATACGGCGTAGACTGTTCGAGCCGAATATTCAATCCACTCTCATATTCCTTAAACCTGTCGGATACGAAAATTGTGCCATGGTCTGTTATGATCATTTCTGGTACACCGAATCTTGTCACGATGTTCTCTTCCACGAAATTACAAACTTCTCTAGACGTTAACTCGACATATGACTTTGCCTCGACCTATTTAGTGAAGTAGTCTGTCGCCACTAGTATCCATGCATGTTTTGCTGCTCCGGAGGATAGTGTGATTTTGCCAATTACATCCATGGCCCAGCCTCTAAACGGCCAAGGTTTAGTCACTGTATGTAGTGCCTCAGCCGGTACTCTTTGTATGGGGCCATGGATTTGGCACTATACGCATCCTCGGCCGAACTCGATACAATCCCTTAGCATGCTCGGCCAAAAATAACCGTGTCGGCGTAGTAGCCATCGAATCTTTCGACCTGATTGATGGGCTCCGCATATCCCTTCGTGCACTTCTGCAATTGCTTGGACGGCCTCCCGTGGTCCAAGGCATAATAGCAAAATGCCGTCTTCACCTTTTCGGTATAGCCCATTCTGATAGATGACGTAGTTCGTGGCATGCACCCTTGTCTTTCGATCATGCTTGCCGTTTGGATTGTCAAGGTATTGCATAAGTGGTCTTCTCCAATCGTCTGGTAATGCCTCAACCGCACAAACAACCAACGATTCTTCTCGTTCCAATAACGATGGCAAAGACATCACGCGAGTTCGAATTACTTGGTTGCGATGAAGGACTTGTTGATTGACCAAGGCCGGATATGACTGGTGCACTGTGGGTGTCATCCGGCCTACCTCGCCCCCCAAGAGTTGTGCTTCGGAGGCCAGCTGGGCGAGTTCATCTGCGATGGTGTTTTGGTCTCGAGAAACGTGGCAAATGTAATACCGTCGAATGACTTGGCTAGGTAGCTGGCAACCATGTGATATGGTGCCAGAGTGCAACTCATGCAACGGAAAGTGCCATTGAGCTGGTTGATGACTAGTTCAGAATCGCCGAGAATAAATACGCGAGGGGCTCGTAATTCGTGGAGAACGCCGAGCCCGATGACGAGAGCCTCATATTCGGCCTGATTGTTGGTGCACGCAAAGTTGAGTTTGAGGGAGAAATACCAACGATGTCGTTGTGGTGATTGGATGACGATGCCGATGCCGGCCGATGTTGAGGTGCTAGAACCATCGAAGTAAAGCGTCCAGAAATTGTCGCGTGCTTCTATCATGCCGATAGCGATATCGTCATTCTTGAAGTTGTATGGGGAGGGATGTTGAGCAAGAAAATCGGTGAGAGCTTGCCCTTTGACTGCTTTCTCAGGTACATATTGTAAGCTAAATTCGGATAATGCCATCGTCCATTTCCCAATTCGGCCTTTGACTATTGGTCGAGTGAGCATGTATCGGATGACGTCTGTTTGAGCGATGACGTGAGTGACCGTCGGTAGCATGTAGTGCCGGAGTTTGGATGCGGCAAAAAATAGAGTCAAGCAAAGTTTCTCGACGGGGGAGTAATTGATCTCTGGTGAGTTGAGCCTCCGGCTGAGATAGAAAACGGCCTGCTCACGACCTGCGTCATTGTCTTGAGCGAGGAGGCAGCCAATGGATTCCTCAGCCGCAGATATGTAAAGTTTTAGGGGTTTATCGCGTCGAGGGGGAACGAGAACGGGTGGTTTTGTAAGAGAGACTTTGATGTGCGTGAAAGCTGCTTGGTGTTCTTCACGCCACTCGAACTTGTCTGAATCCTTGAGTTTCAGAAGTGTGGATAACGCCTTCATTTTGCCTGCCGAATTTGGTATGAAACGGCGGAGAAAATTTATTTGGCCGAGCAACGACTGGAGTTGCTTTTTGGTGGTTGGTGGTGGAGCGCTTAATATAGCTCTAGCCTTGTTCTCATCTATCTCAATACCCCGATGATGGATAAGAAAGCCCAAAAAGTTACCGGCCGACACACCGAAGGCGCATTTAGCAGAGTTCATCTTGAGATGATGTCGGCGCATACGAAGGAAAGCCTGTCGAAGATCATCAAGATGCGTTCGGTGGCTCTTCGATTTTACCACCACATCATCGATATATACTTCAACGGTTGTGCCAATCAGATCGTGAAAGATGGCGTTCATGGCGCGTTGATATGTGGCACCAGTGTTTTTAAGGCCGAAAGGCATGACTACCCATTTGTAAGTGCCGAGTGCCCCCGGGCAACGAAAGGCAGTTTTATGGACGTCATCTTCGGCAATGAAGATCTGGTTGTAACCAGCGTGGCCGTCCATGAAGGATAATATGGCATGATTGGCCGCGGCGTCAATGAGTAGGTCTGAGATTGGCATTGGATACTCGTTCTTGGGTGTTGCCAAATTCAGATTGTGAAAATCGATACATATGCAGAGGGCACCGTTTTTCTTAGACCTGGCAGTTTCTGACACGACACGATGACACGACACGAAAACGACTCGAAAATAACGGGTTTCGGGTCAACACGATAACTTATCGGGTCATTATCGGGTGACCCGTTAAGAACCCGTTAATAACGGGTTCTTAACAGGTATACACGTGGGTAACACGTGGGTGACCCGTTTCGACACGTTAAGAAAAAAATTATTTTGATAATTTTAAAGTTTAATTACTAAAAAATTTATTATAAAATATTAATATATACAATATATTCTATATTAAATATATAGTTTTGTATTATTATTCTATATAAGTTAAAAAAAAAAAGTTTTAGTCATTATTTATTTTTATTATGAGAGTTCTTTATTATCATTACTAAGATAATAAATTTTACTTAACATGTTCTTGTCCAAAATTAAAATAAACTAATATAGTATTTGTATAGACAATAACTAATAAGACATACTTTATACATACAAGTATGAAAAATGTGAAAGAATATATAAACACTTGTGATTCATCATTATTCATGATTCATCATTATTCATATAAACACTTGCAATTTTTGGCGTATGCGATCTCAAAGCATATACAAACAAGTTTGACAGTTGGATCGTTGAAATTAGTTTCGTAGAATGCGTATCCCATCAAAACGATAGATTCACTAACACTTAGAGTTTATTTATACTTTCATTAAGTATAACATAATATTTTGTGGTATCCACTAGTGTAAATATTTTAAATTGAAGATCGAATGCATTCATTGTATTCATATAGGGTCAAGGAGTGTAAATGTAAAAACTCATCAAAATCGGAGTTAAAATAACCGTTAAATCGTGATTTTTCGTTTATAACTGTCAAAAAGTTTTGTCCCATTACTTAATCTCTGAATGTTTGTTTTTTGCGATTTTTGGCGTATGCGATCTTGAAGCATATACAAACAAGTTTGATGGTTGGATCGTTGAAATTAGTTTCGTAGAATGTGTATCCCATCAAAACAATATATTCACTAACACTTAAAAGTTTATTCATAATTTTATTAAGTATAACATAAGATTTTGTGATATCCACTAGTGTAAATATTTTAAATTGAAGATCGAATTCATTCTTTGTATTCATATAGGGTCAAGGAGTGTAGCTGTAAAAAATCATCAAAATCGGAGTTAAAATAACCGTTAAATCGTGATTTTCTTTTTATAACCGTCGAAAAGTTTTGTCCCGTTACTTGATCTCTGAATGTTTGTTTTTTGCAATTTTTGGCGTATGCAATCTCGAAGTATATATAAACATGTTTGACGGTTGGATCATTGAAACTAGTTTCGTAGAATGCGTATCTCATCAAAACAATAGATTCACTAACACTTAAGAGTTTATTCATACTTTCATTAAGTATAACATAAGATTTGTGGTATCCACTAGTGTAAATATTTTAAATTGAAGATCGAATTCAATCATTGTATTCATACAGGGTCAAGGAGTGTAGTTGTAAAAAATCATCAAAATCGGAGTTAAAATAACCGTTAAATCGTGATTTTCTTTTTATAACCGTCGAAAAGTTTTGTCCCGTTACTTGATCTCTGAATGTTTGTTTTTTGCAATTTTTGGCGTATGCGATCTCGAAGTATATACAAACATGTTTGACGGTTGGATCATTGAAACTAGTTTCGTAGAATGCGTATCTCATCAAAACAATAGATTCACTAACACTTAAAAGTTTATTCATACTTTCATTAAGTATAACATAAGATTTTGTGGTATCCACTAGTGTAAATATTTTAAATTGAAGATCTAATTCATTCATTGTATTCATATAAGGTCAAGGAGTGTAGCTGTAAAAAATCATCAAAATCAGAGTTAAAATAATCGTTAAATCGTGATTTTTCGTTTACAACCGTCGAAATGTTTTGTCCCGTTACTTGATATGTGAATGTTTGTTTTTTGCAATTTTTGGCGTATGCGATCTCGAAGCATATACAAACAAGTTTGACGGTTGGATCGTTAAAATTAGTTTCGTATGATGCGTATCCCATCAAAACGGTAGATTCACTAACACTTAGAGTTTATTTATACTTTCATTAAGTATAACATAAGATTTTGTGGTATCCACTATTGTAAATATTTTAAATTGAAGATCGAATTCATTCATTGTATTCATATAGGATTAAGGAGTGTGGCTATAAAAAATAATCAAAATCGAAGTTAAAATAACCGTTAAATCGTGATTTTTTGTTTTATAACCATCGAAAAGTTTTGTTCGGTTACTTGATCTCTGAATGTTTGTTTTTTGCTGATACGATCTCGAAGCATATAAAAACAAGTTTGACGGTTGGATCGTTGAAATTAGTTTCGTATAATTCGTATCCCATCAAGTTCAATGGTGTATATATATTTATTTATTTATTAAGTACATTTAAATCTATTTATTTTGTACGTATAATTGACCGGTACACGGAGTAGTATATCACATTATCACGTGTCATTATAAAAATAGTGGTATATGTGTGATAAAAAATTAATAACTTAAAAAAAACAAAATTTCTCACCACTTCTATTAATTTTCATTTTTCCCTCTCTTTTTTGTTTGCTTTTCAGCTTTTCTTATAATTTTCATTTTTACCTCCCTTCTTTTTCTTCAAAGGGCGGCAGCCTACCCATCTTTTCCTCTCTTTTTTGTTTCCTTTTCAGCTTTTCTTATAATTTTCATTTTCCCTCCCTTTTTCTTCAAAGGGCGCGGTAGGAATGGAAAGGAATTATGGAATCAATGGATGCATATTAATTAATAATTATTATAGTTTTTATAAAATTTAATATATATATATATATATAATTATTATAGTTAATATTTTGGGGGTATAATTATTAATTTATTATAGTATATATAATTATTATAATTATTATAGTTAATTTAATATATATATATTTAATATAGTTTTTACTATGTGACAATATGATATGTATTCTCTCAAAAAAAGTATTATGTTTTTTATTTAATTATTTATTGGTTTAAAATATATTTTCCTTAACGGGTAACGGGTCGGGTCAAATTACCCGTTAATATTATCGGGTCGATTTCGGGTCGGGTCATTTTACCCGTTTATTGTAACGGGTGTTACACGACACGACCTGTTAAGATATCGGGTATGACACGAAAACGACACGAACACGGGAAACACGACACGAATGCCAGGTCTAGTTTTTCTTGAGTACTGGGATGATATTCGCGAGCCATTCGACGTATCGAGCTGTCCGAATGAACCCGGCGTTTAAAAGACGAACGAGTTCATCTTTAATGCCGAGTTGGACCTCGATCGAGAATCGTCGGGGTGGTTGACGAAAGGGCTTGCAACTAGGTTTGATACGTAATTCGTGCTCGACGAGTGTGCGATCAAGACCAGGCATCTCATGATAACTCCAAGCGAAACAATCTTTAAATTCATGAAGTAGTGTGCAGAGCTCTGTTTTCATAGATTGGGGGAGCATAGCACTAATAAATAATGGTCGAGGATTCTCGGCCGTTCCAACATTTACCTCCTTCAATAGATCCTTAACTTGAGGCCGAGTATCTTCAAGGTCGGCCGGAGCGGCTGGAATATTGTCAAAAGAGAGCATGGGACTGCTATCGTCTTTGGCAAGGAACTCCACAAGATTGACGCCCGAATGAGATTGTTTGGATATGATATGCCAATGAGCCAGCAGTCGTTCCATAATCGATGAAACCGTGGCTCGACGTCGGGGTTGACTGGTGTCAGACATTAGGGTCGGTGATAAAGTTAGCCAGTCCGAGTCTCGCCGAATCCTGATAGACAGTTT
Organism: Cotoneaster glaucophyllus; assembly: GCA_036320875.1. NCBI lineage: Eukaryota > Viridiplantae > Streptophyta > Magnoliopsida > Rosales > Rosaceae > Cotoneaster > Cotoneaster glaucophyllus. The sequence goes on along the minus strand of CM070065.1, from coordinate 25,216,492 downwards.
CGGCGCCAACCTCGACGGCTTTCTGAACTGAAATGCGAGTCGGTCGTCCCTCTTCACTGAGTCCTTGTAGAGTAATGTAACCAACGTGATCGTCGTAGTACCGTGCTTGGACCATGTTGGCCTCAAAGGGCTGATGGTCGGCCGGATGTACGACGATCGATTTACCATCCCAAAAGACGAGGACTTGATATAACGAAGAAGGAATACAACTTGTTTGATGAATCCAGTCTCGACCGAGCAGTCAACTATGAAGAAAGCTGTCATGTGGTTGCGACCAGCGATGCTTACTTCCAACGGTAGCACTTCTTTTGTTTGAGACTTATCCCCGACGAAACTGCTCATGGTGATTCCTGATGGGATAAGTTCGTCGTTGGAGCGGTGTAAGGCCTTCATGATGGTTACGGGCATGATATTGACAGTAGCCCCACAGTCGACGAAGATTTTTGAGACCGGATATCCTTCGATGTGGGCTGTGACATACAATGGCTTGAGGTGACGAAGGTTGGTTGTCGCATACCGAGGAAATAATTCGGTCAAAGCTGCCTTGAGGTTATCGTCCTTAGACGTTGGCTCGACCTCGGTGGGAGAGACGAAATCAACTTGGGTAGCCTCTTCGACCACTACGTCGCCATCTAAGAAGCTTGGTTGGGACGTGGTCGATTGAAAATTGGCAGGTAAGACATGGACCATGCTGATTTCCATGTTGTCGAGGATTGAAGGGCCCATCGAATTGAAATCTTCCTCCTTCGTCAGTTCCTCTTCCTCTGGAGTCTCGTCCTCCGGAATTTTTCCCTCGTCCCCTGGGTTCTCCTCCTCGTCCCCAAGGTTCTCCTCCTGACTCTCTTCCTTGCCCTCTGGGTTCTTTGATACTGGCGTCGGGTCTGGGACTCGTGCCGTGACCCGAGTTCGTTCTTGGTATGCTATTCGGGCGTCTCTGATGTCCAGATAGGCGTCCAAACGCTCGACCCGACGTATTTCATCGGCCGTAAGGCCGAAGAGAGAAACGGATGAAAATACCTCAAAATGATATCGTAAGTATTAGAGATCTTCAAGGGAAAAAGGAAGTTCATCCGGGTTGATGTCCGTGTATGGATCGACACTGAAGCCGAGAACTCGGGCCTCGCGTATGTGTTGAAACCTAGCTTTCAACCCGAGATCGGAATTCTTTTGGATGATTCGTTCGGCATCTGGGCAGGTTAGAACAAGGTCGATCGTGTCTTGACATGCTTTCGGCAAACCATATAAATCATTGGCCGAATGAGTTTTGTGGAACTCTCGCATGTACTGTAAGGCTTTTCTGAGGAATGGTGGATGTAGATTTCGCCGGACTTTGATTAACGGTTCTTCTACAGGCAATGGAAGAAGTTTATCTTCGGCCTCCTTCTTAAAATGCTCAAGTCGTGCCTTCATTTCTTCAGGTCGAATAAGAAGTTTGATTCGCTTCTCAGCCTTCTCAAATGTGGTTTCCAGGGCATGATCAACCGATTGTTTACCTTGTACCAACTCTCTCATAATTGCTGGGGTGTGCCGGTTATCGTTATCATCAACTTTCTCTTTCGGCTGCCATTTGTGGCCTGAATTAGCCGAAGTCTCTTGTGCCGCTTGCCGGCGGGCCAAGCAATCGATTCTTTGGCGTCGGCACTTCTGTGATTTGGATAACGCGGTGTACACACCCTTAGGCGAGTGATAAGTATACCATCATTGATCTTGAGGTTCATGAGGTTTAAATGTTCTTCGACTTGCGGAAGAACTCGAGCTGCTAGAATTACGGGAGTAATACTCTTCATTGTAGAATGGAGTATCAAAGTCGAGTCGTTTTCGGGCCGAAGATGACTTAACCTCCTGTGGGCCGAGCCTGCTGAAAACGGTATTGCGCGGACTCGAGCCGGGAGTTTTCTGAAGTGTCGTCGAGACTGAGCGCACACGTGGCACTGCTGTTTGTTGTGGCCGTGCTCTTGGTTTAATCGGGACATCTGCTTTGCACTGTGTGCACAGGGTTGCAGATTCAATGGTTTCTTCAGCACCCGAACTTGACATGGATTCGACGATGGCCGGCCCGACCGAATCTCGAGGTGGAGAATTCGAGAACAGATCGATTTTGAGTCGTGGTTGGAAACCTTTTGTTAGGACGTGCCGAGCTAGGACGATCTCGACCTTTGAACTTGACATGGGTTCAACGATGGCTGGTCCGACCGAATCCCGAGGTGGGGAATTCGAGAACAAATCGATCTGAAGTCGCGGTTGGGTACCCTTTCTTGGGATATGTCGCGCCGAGACGAACTCGATCTTTCCTTTTCCTTTGTTTCGAGGTAAATGAGCATCGACCATACCCACCGTCGTTGTAGGGAAAAGGTCAGTATCAACTCCCATTCTTTTCTCTGGAAACTTAAGTTTTCCATCGTCGATCCATCTCTGAATGGTATCTCAAAACACGACACAATTGTTTGTCCTATGTTTGCTCGAATCGTGATACTTGCAATATACCCGCCCCTTCAGCTCTTCGGCCTTGGGAATGTTGTGTCCCGGCTGAAGTTTTATGATCTTGGCGAGTAACAATTGATCGAAGATGGCGTCGGCCTTAGTAATATCAAACGTATATGCTTTCGTCGTTTTTATGGCGTTTTCTTCAGATGTAGGCCGAATTTTGACATCCTTAGGATTGATGTGAGTCAACGCTTTGCATATGTATGGTTTATCAATCACTATTTCGACCGCATCTATGCTGGCGTATTCTTCGGATTCCGTCGATGCATAGCTAACCGTGGGGTTTTTTTATAGATGGTTCCTCGGGATGGTGACTTCGAAATTTTCTCTTCACGGAGCAAATAATCATATTACTCGACATGCTGAGCTAATTCGTACATGTCGCAGAAGTTTGCCCTCATGAATTTCTTCTTATATTCCACGTCTAAACCGTTCAACGCAAGTCGAACAAACTCGACTTCTGGTAGGGGTACTCGGCACCAGTTCCTGGGCGATTTAAATCTTGTAAGATAATCCATCGGCGATTCGTCAGAGTCTTGTGCCATTCTGGCTAACGAAGAGACTGACATTTCCATCCCCGACCGATAGAACTGTTCGTGAAACTTCTCGACCAGTTCTTCCCAACTTTGAATGGAATTAAGTGGGAGGTTAATGTACCACGCGAATGCCGAACCTGTGAGTGAGAAGTTAAACAGTCGTAACTTATAGAGGTCATTACTAACGTCTCCACACTGTGCAGTGAAACGGGCGACATGCTCTAAGGAGGACATAGACGATTCTCCAGCAAAAAGGCTGAAATCTGGGATTTTAAAGCCTTTAGGGTACTCGAACTTCTCCACGTAAGCTGGATATGGGTGGATAAATTTTGGGAACTTCGGTCATTTCTTCAGAGCCGAATCAATCATTCTCTGAACTTCGACCACATCTACAGATGTTTCCGTTCTTGAATCAAGATCATCTGTCCGACTGGTTGATCCACCCCTCTTGTCTAGCTCGACCATTTTGAGCCGAGCAGGTCCTGCCTCGGCCGGTGATACTGATGTGAAATTACCTTTTGGCATAGGCTGTTTGAAACGATCAGAATAGCCAATATGCTGGGTATTGCTAACCACGGTTTCGAGCAATCTTGTGTGCATGGCGTTTTGACTATGTATTTATTCAAGTATCCTTCTTATTCCTTGACTGAACGTGTGTTCGAATTGCCGAGACTGTTCTTCGAGCTTTCGTCGAAAGAATGATCTGGTTGGTGGGTCGGACCCCTCACCACCGTCTTCATCACAATCCTCCACTATGCCTTCAATCACGGCTTCTTTTGTTATCTTTGCGAGGGTCCTTGTGTCCCGAGGCAACTCGCCAATACTCGCTTCTCTTTCTGGTCGTGTCCCTTTCGATGCCTCAGGTGTTCCGGCAGTAGTGGGCTGTATCCGTAATGAACCTTCGGCTCCGGGGTTCTGACTTGAGTGGGTAGCGACCGATTTTCCCATGGTTGATTTCTTTGTTACTGACCGTGTTTCAATGGTCATGAACTTCGAAGGTTTAGCACTTGGTCCCACTGGGCGTGCCAAAATGTTGACCCTAAAAACTACCAAGCCTAAGTGGCTCGCAGGCCGAATAATCTATGAGCTAACTACGTCATTCGGTCGAATGCGGGGCGTGCCAACTCGTCGGCCGAACTCGGGCGGTGAGTAAAATGTTGATGTTGCGTTGTGTGCGCGGCTGACTTCTGAATCTTGCGAAGTTCACGACTCGTCGGTCACAGTGATTATATTCGTAAAGGTATAAGCACGCCGAATCGACACCAAAGTATAGGGGCACATATACTCGAAACAGATGTAGGTCTTGATTGTGAAAGTGGTCCGGCCGTCTGAATGCCGAACTCTGAAACCAACCTGTGAGTGTCCAATCATAAAACAACTCGGCGTTCGATGTGCCGAGCTCGGTAATTCGTAATACCTCACTTCGTCGAGAAGCCTGGTGAGATAACCTCTGCCAATAGGGATTCGAAAATCCTTCTCGACCGAGACTTGGATAGGTAACCAATCGGCCCTGGCGCAGTTCTGGTTATCCAAACTGAAGGTGCTCCGCGATCGACTGGTTCTACGGCGATAGTGCTGTTTATCCAAACTGAAGATACCACTGGTTGCCTTCACAGTGCTGTTTATCCAAACTGAAGATGTGTTGGCGGACAAGAAAATAAAAAAATCTCAAAGGTTGAGAGGGTTTGCGCAGGGCAGTTTTTGTGTGTTGAATTGGAGAGGGCTGAATGTTATGCTCTCCCCTCTATTTATAGTAATGCGAATACTCCAATCTGTCCTTGGATAGGAATCCTCTTCCTAGCCCAACTCTATTTCGGCCAATCCCATCCCAACCAGGATTCTGCACCTTCCACTAATTACGAGCTCGATTCACTTTTACTTCAGCTTCCTCGGGATTCCTTCTCCTAATAGGTCTCGGTCTCTATCACATTCTTATACTTATCTGTTCTTCCTTCCCTTTACAGATAGGATTCCTCCTAATCCGTGGCCCATAGCGCCGACTCACCGCCTTCGCGCAGGTCTTGGGCCGAGGATAGTCCGAGCTCGGCCCAATGTCATTTTGGGCCCAAACAGTGTTATATTAAGGATGTTGATATTTTTAGTAGTAATAAAAAATAAACTCATGTTGATATTTTGAGTATAGTAATAAATCGCTTGTAGAAATAGTCGATGAGATACAAAATCCATAACTACTTCTTGTATTGTCAACTAGTGTATTCTTTTTTCAAAATCGATAGAGTTTTTAAGTTCGAACCTAAATGATCATGTTAAGCAAAACTTATGTCCCACACACTTGTGAATTCTTATATACATGTATATACACACATATAAAGTTTGACTGGTTCCTCTAGAAAGCTCATATAGATCCATATATCGCTTATGTAAGTGAGTCAGTTACCACTTCTTGGCAAATGAAACAAGTGAACTTATTATCAATAAAAAAAATGAAAACAAGAAAATGTTGACCCCCATTTCCGCAATTGATTTACACATACATGCAAATACAAACAAATTGGCAATTACTGAATTTTAATCACAGAAACTGGAGGGTGGAAAGTCTTCAAGTCCAGTACTTATCCACATACGTGTAGGATGTGTTCACATTGCTGCATGATGCTGCACAGTCGGTACTATTATATCACATTTTCTGTACCATTACTGACTGAATGGCGGAGTGACCGTACATCCCATATACATGGCCGAATCGGACGGAAAAGGCAATTCCTAGCCAACAAGCTTCTCTGTTTTGTAAGGCCGGTGGGTGGGGAAAGGAGGGAAAGAACGTCTATCTTACGCACTCTTACCTTTACTTACAAATAGGCTGTTTACACAACTCAAACCCATGATCTTTCGGTCATAAAGGAACAACATTTTGGTTGCGCTAAGACTTGCCTATGGTAGAAACAGAGGAAGATAGAACTTAATTGAAAATGACCTAGAATTATATATATTACATCACTTTGACCATGTCTGACTTAAAAAGAATGTGATAACATATATATATATATTTATTGGCCGGGAAGGTCGATGTGGAGTTGTGGACACGAACAATGCGAAAAGACATGCATCACAAAAGAATGCTGCCTCCATCCCTCTATGTTAATGAGTGGCACACAAGGAAACAAAAGAGTTATTTTTCTTGGCGTTGTGTGGCAATTTCTTGTTCAAACTCAAACATTCAAGTGTGGCGAGGTGCAAGGTCGGTTCCATTATTTGTTTTTTGGCCTTGACAAAATTGTAGGCAGTAGTCGTATTTGTTCTTTATTGTGATATTTTCGGGTTCTTCCTGCATTTCACATTGTGATGACTACAAATAGAAGGTTCAAGGGAGGTCTGTATTTGTTGAGGATTGCGTTGTATTTGTCGAGGGACACGAGACCATAGACCTCTCATTTGTTTTTGCCCCTATTCAAATGTTCAGACTACGTTTTTTGTCTATATATTTTGAGGAAGGAGAAAGGAAGGGGTGAGAACAAGAATTGAACTTTTATTTTATAGGAAGGAAGTCCTTACGAGAAGAGACAAAGAATTGAAGTATTTTTATTCAACAAGAAATAATGTGAATGAAATTGAGCATTTCACACCACATATTTTATCCCATATCACATGCTTTATTACTTCGTAACGCAACCTAGCTATGGTGATGAGCGTAGCCATATATTGGCTACTAGATCGGATGTGATATTTCCTATGCATTCGAAATTGAATCTCACTTTATGTATTTTAGATTAGTTTAAGATAAAGTTTTGCTAGTATAAAAAAAATGAAGTAAAACATTGCTTAAAAAAGTGTTTTCTTCAATTATGATGACACACACAAACAAACTTAGTTATCAGTAAGTTTCAAAATTATGTCAAAACAAACTCTAAGCGTAATTAGTTTGATTAAAAAGAAAGCTAGCTTTCTTCTTCTACTCATTAATTGTGGGGATACTATTGGATAATTCTTGATCCGAACATATTAAACTTGTTATGCAGTTATTGGCTGGCTTCAGTTGTTCCTTAATCACTTCGTTGGCACTATTTATGACACAGTACACATATAATGTCACATAGTTATCATCCTATTTATGGCATACACATATATATAATGTCACATAGTTATCATGATGTTAATTCAAAGATAATGACTTATTATTAATTCATCTCTTTGGAGTATTCAACCACCACGAGATGGTTTAGTGGTCGATATTCCACATGGAACGTCTTGAGTTCGATTTCTTGCGCTTGTGAATCACAAGATGGTGACCAGTGAGAGGCTGACATGCCTCTGTGAGTCTTTCCAACCCCCGGAATGGTGAACTGCTGTGACGAAACCACTAGTTGGTCCCTTTATTTAAGAAAACAAAATCATTAGAGTGTTAGCTTGTCTCAATATTTTACGCTATCTAGCTATGTATCTAATAAATGCCGCATCATTAGTTTGACAAATAGTGCTAATAATACTCACGTCCTTTTCATGTTTTCATGCATTCTAGTTTCATTGGGCCATTCGATATACCCATGCATGTTGGTACGCACCTTTCAATTAGCTAGCCTAGTTTAAGATTTTAATTAATCAACACTTGTTGCCCATCTCTGTGGAATATGATGGAACATAGCTAGCACAAAAATGGTCCTCCTTGTCATCAATACAAGCGGTGAGTTTTCTCGTGTGTGAAGTTGTGAACCCAACAAAGCTATTTAGGAGCTTGTTCTTCATTCTCACACGTAGACCTGGCATGCACTAGAGACACAGATATGAGGTATGGGTTATTTGGGTGTGGCGCTCAATGTTCAAGTTCATTTAAAAGATAAAAAAAAAACCACCCAAGCATGTATATATTGTGGATAAGGTTTCCCACATCCCTAGTAAAGGAGGAAAATCTAGTTTAATCTAGTAAAGGGATAATAAATATTATAATCAGAACAGTTTTATTATTATTATTATTATTATCTATATATATAAAAATATTATTAAATTTACTCAATTTGAATACCTTTTAGTCACTTATAAGTACTTTATATAAACAATTTGTAGATGATATTTAAAAAAAAAAATTGTTTTCCTTAGGAAGGATGTCCTTCCCTTATCTTACCCAAAAGATAATAGGAAGAAGAAGAAAAGAACACGTGTCCATTGTGATTGGCTTGTTGGGTATAAATTGGAGCCCACAAGCCAAGAAGTAGTAATTTAATGGGGTACTTCAATTTAAGTCTAAAACTTTAAGTTGTTATTGAATTTATGGAACTTTAACAAAAAAATTTCGGTACTGTTTACTCTAACGAAAAATCACATTTTTACATTAAAAAGTCAATCTTGGTATTATTCACTTTACCCTTTATTTTGTCCTTATCGTAAAAACTCAAAGTTTTCAAGCCATTTTCATTAGTTTTCCTTTGAATTTAGTCTAGTTTTCTTATTTTTTTAATTTTAATTAAACTTTTTAATATATGTATCTTTAAGTATTTAAATATGAAAATTTAATTACTTTTAATAAAAAATAGTTAAAAGAAATTTTATATATCATTATATATGATAATTATACTAGAGGTTGATAAAACACATTTAACTTGTGACAAAGGTGTATACAAAAATAAATAAAACTTAATTTATCCATCATCCAAGAAAATAGTTCAAAGAAGTTTCATATTCCACACTTATAAATTCATATAATGTTGATATATATAGTACCTACAACATAGATTAATTAACACAATTAGCCTGTGATGAGGTATAAAAAAAAAGAGATATAGATTAGGAGCAAGAATAGAGAAGCAAGATTTAGTTCTTATATTTAATTCCAAAATTGAGTAAAAATAATCCAATAAATAAATAGGTATTTATCACAATTTAGATAAAATATTATAAAAATAAGCTGATGTGGATAATTTGTGAGATCCCACATCACCCAGGGGAGTGATCCTTATATGTATATTCCCATCCCTACCTAGCGCGAGGTCTTTTGGGAGCTCACTGGCTTCGGGTTCCGTAGGAACTCCGAAGTTAAGCGAGTTCGAGCGAGAGCAATCCCATGATGGGTGACCCACTGGGAAGTTCTCGTGTAAGTTCCCAGAAACAAAACCGCGAGGGCGTAGTCGGGGCCCAAAGCGGACAATATCGTGCTACGATGATGGAGCGGGCCCGGGATGTAGTGGACCTAGGGCCGGGATGTGGCAATTTGGTATCAGAGCCGATCCCTGGCCGGAAGTGTGCCGACGAGAACGTCGGGCCCCAAGGGGGGTGGATTGTGAGATCCCACATCGCCCAGGAGAGTGATCCTTATATGTATATTCCCATCCCTACCTAGAACGAGGCCTTTTGGGAGCTCACTGGCTTCGGGTTCCATGGGAACTCCGAAGTTAAGCGAGTAGCGCGCGAGAGCACTCCCATGATGGGTGACCCACTGGGAAGTTCTCGTGTGAATTCCTAGAAACAAAACCGTGACAATTTGGTATCAGAGCCAATCCCTGGCCGGAAGTGTGCCGACGAGGACGTCGGGCCCCTAAGGGGGGTGGATTGTAAGATCCCACATCGCCCAGGGAAGTGGATCCTCTATGCCTTATATGTACATTCCCACCTCCAAATAGCACGAGGCCTTTTGGGAGTTCACTGGCTTCGGGTTCCATAGGAACTCCGAAGTTAAGCGAGTAGCGCACGAGAGCCATCCCATGATGGGTGACCCACTGGGAAGTTGCTCGTGAGTTCCCAAAAACAAAACCGTGAGGGAATGGTAAGCCCAAATCGGACAATATCGTGCTACAGTGGTGGAGCGGGCCCGGGATGTGGTGGACCCCAGGCCGGGATGTGACAATTTGGTATCAGAGCCAATCTCTGGCCGGAAGTGTGCCGATGAGGACGTCGGGCCCCAAGGGGGTGGATTGTGAGATCCCACATCGCTCAGGGGAGTGATCCTTATATGTATATTCTCATCCCTACCTAGCACAAGGCCTTTTGGGAGCTCACTAGCTTCGGGTTCCGTAGGAACTCCGTAGTTAAGCGAGTTCGCGCGAGAGCAATCCCATGATGGGTGACCCACTGGGAAGTTCTCGTGTGAGTTCCCAGAAACAAAACCGTGAGGGCGTGGTCGAGGCCCAAAGCGGACAATATCGTGCTACGGCGGAGTCGAGCCCGGAATGTGGTGAGGGCCCGAGGTGGGATGTGACATAATTAGTGAGTGGATCTAATCCATCAAAGTATACTAAATCCAATAATGACTCACTACATCACTCGTCATTGTGGAAGAATTTTTCAGTGTGATCAGAGCACTAATTGTACACCATGTGCCATTATATAAGTGGAGGGTAGTTTTATCTTTCAAGTTATTAATTTTTTAACAGCCCCTGAGATTTATCGAGTTTTCACAAAATCCCCTCACGTTTGAAACATTACACTAACACCCCCTCATGTTTTAATTTATTTTCACATAATCCCTTTAATGAAAATTCGGTTAATAAATTGACAACTTTACCCTTATACTAATTACTTAAAACAATTAAAAAACATCTTTACAATTATATAAAAACAATATATAGAAATTTAAATCTAAGATTTCAAAACGCAAAGGGTATAATCTGGCAGTTCGATCATCATCTCTCTCCGTTCAAAAGATAGCAATTTCAGTTCAGAGGAATAGTTACAGAGAGGGTTCTCATTTGCAGTCAGAGCATGCCGAAAGGTGATATGTTGGAGACAGTTCACACTTCTTGTACTCGGCTCCAAGAGATGAAGCACTCTCAAAAAGAATTTTCTATTCGCTTACTTTGTCCAACTGCAAATATCGGTGGTGTGATTGGGAAGGGTGGTATACCATAATTGACCAAATTAGACAGGTTCCGGGGTTGTCATTAAAGTCGATGGTTGAGCTACTGAAGGAGATGATTGCTTAATACTGTATCAGCAAAGGAGTTATTTGAAGACACATTCTCAGCATCTGTAGAAGCAGCAGTGGGTTTGCAACCCAGATGCAGCGAAAAAGTAGAAAGAAATTCAGGAATTGTCTCATCACAACCTGCCTGCTTATTCCAACCTCACGATTGGCTGCCTAATTGCGAATGGTGGAGCTATTGAAACTGAGATGAGCAAACCAATTTTTCTTAACACATTTTTTGTTTAAATAATTAGCCCTTTTTTAACATAAGTGTATCACTACTTGTATAATAACATGGGATGTACAACTAAAATTAATTCTAACTCCCACATGATGAAAAAAAGTAAAAGGTCTCGAGAAGAAAATGATCCTATTTGACAGCTATACATTGCTAACATCAGAAAATGGAATAATCGGGAATCTCGAGTAATCGGCTGAGCCGCTAAAGTAGCTAAAGTTGTGATAAATCTTGTCAGTAAAATGGATCCTATAGAAATTCCATCTATTTCCTATCTCCAGTAAAAATAAAAAAACATATTGAAAAATCTATCGTTATAATCATGTGTCACAATCTGATGCTACAGGAAATAAAGGTAGACTGGGTAGGCTTTTGTTTCAATTGAACGTGGAGTAGGGGAATGTTTCAATTGAACGTGGAGGAAGGGAACGAAAGCTTGGAGATCAGATCATCACCATCGTGAAGTGTCTACCCACGTGAAGGGTCAAATCGTAGCTGCTTTGATTGCCCGACAATTGATTCCACATTGAACCATTGATTATCTTTGATTCCAACAACTTTAAAAATCTAAGGTTTGTTTGTATATCGTATTTGACATTTATAAATAATTAAGGTAAACTAAATTACAACCTTTTTATCCTACTTTTTCTATTTTTTTTTATCGTATTTGTCTTCATTTTCTTTCTTTTTATAGGAAATACTTTAGTTGAAAAGCCTTGACAATCTTCAACATTACTGCACTGTATCCTACATTCACTCACGACAAGTCTCTACAAATATTAATAGTTGTCGACATATGTTGGGATAAACTTTCAGCATATGTTGACAGGAATTGATAAGTAAGTGCTCGACAAAATACCCCAATGTGTTGATATTATAACCCTATTATTCAAAAATCTTGACTACACTGGTGGTGCGATCTCAAAGAGCTACTAGGTTTTCACCCCAGCATTTTTGCGATTATTTATGATATATGAATTATGAAATATATGATCGCCCCTCACCGTCAAATTGTACATGTTTGTTTTTGGACTTGGATCTTTCAAACTACAAGGGCATTTTCTATGAATTCCCACTTTATTGTATAACACGATCCGATAGTTTGAGATTAATCTCTTACTAGAATGAATTCTACTATGTTTTTGGAAGTGCAATTTTTTCTTTGGCTCGTTTGAAAGTATTTTTAAAATGATTGAAAACACTTTTAAAGAAAATATTTTTTTGTTCCAAAAGTATTTGAAGTGCTTTCTAGAAGAAACATATAACTATTGCTTATTTCGGATTTACTTTTGTTTTTATTAAGGATTGGTTTTGAAAACTTTTTTGCTAAAAGCGCTTTCGGTAAATTTAAAAGCACTTCCAAACGAGTTTTTATACTAATTTGAAATCTTGTTTACTGATTACTTTTTAGTTTTTCCGAGGGTTGACAGATACCCAACTCATGATTCTCTCTCCGCGTCAATATTTTGCATTAAAGCCCCACTTGTTGTCTCATACTAGCATAAAGCCCCACTGGTTGAATACACTTTGCTTAATGGATTTATAATTATATATTTTTGTAGTCCAGGGCTTATGCAATTGCAAAGGCTATAAAAGTGAACAAAGTTTCTTCAAGCAAAATTTTGACCTATTTTAAGCAAGATCTAGTCTAATTTCTTGATTTTTCAAAATTTGGCCTTCACTTTTTTTTTTTAATTGAAAGTAGTATACCAAATAAAATTTCATGTTTTCAGTTTTCAAAAAAGTTAAAATTAAAACCGAAAAATGAAAATGAAATGATTATCAAATGACCTTTAAATCAAAAAAACATTGCGCTACCTTGATTATACATTCACGACTAGAATTTGATTCTTATTTTCGGCCTCACTTGACATTAAGAAGAAAATGATAAAATTAGCTAAAACCCTAATATATTCTTAACTACATACGGACTAACCAAACCTATACGGCTATATATTAAATGAGTGTCGTAGCTAGGTAGGCTAATTCATTAGGATCGACCAAGTAGTTGCAACTTATGGACATTATTTATCCATGTCCTCTCGACAGAGACAAATCGTAGCTACGCTAATGTTGATTGATTGTTGCATGTTTGGGATCCAATATAGGCATGTCCTCTCGACAGAGACAAATCGTAGCTACGCTAATGTTGATTGATTGTTGCATGTTTGGGATCCAATATAGTAGCTACGCTAATGTTGATTGATTGTTGCATGTTTGGGATCCAATATAGGTTTTAATTTTATTTTTCAGCACCGGCGTCGAAGAGGATGTAAAAATCAAAAGAAAAAAAAAAAATCATGTACTAGGAATGACGGAAATCTAAGTAGATATTACCAATGCTTGGTGGTTCAAGTGGTAAGGAGCTTGTTCCCCTCAAGCAAGATCTCAAGTTCGAGCCTTGTGAATGGAGAAGCTAGCATTGGAAGATCTTGCCCCCCCCCCCCCCCCCAAAAAAGGGGTCCGACCCGACTCGAGGGATTAGTCATCGCCTACGTGTGGGGGATACCCTAGATTCATCCAAAAAAAAAAAATTAAATCTTAGTAGATATTATTATTTGTGTCTGTTGTGTAAAACAACACACCCACAAGGGGTGAGACGTATTTAAAAGCAGTCTCATTGCCTTGTGAGTGTGTTTCGACAGTCGTAGATAAAAATTCCTCGAGATCTTAGGATTCAAGTTGTTCGCTAAACATGCGATCTTAGAGAACCCTAACCGTCCCTTTTTTTTCTCTCTCGTAGAGATCCCCCAAATTCCTCAGCCCTTCGTTGTCGACTCCTTCCTTTGGTTGGGGTCTGCAGGCAGTTCCCTTTTCTATTCTTCCTTTTCAATCTCCTGTATTTTTATGTCTGTGACCTGCCCTTCCGCTGCCTATGGTTGTCGGATTGTGAGGTCAAGACCTTTTTTTTTGGGCATCCTTCGCCGTTTACCGGCTTATTGCACTGGTTTTTAATCTCCTGTTTTGCTGTTTGTTTTTTCTTCTCCACAAACATCTTGCCCTCTTTTTAAACCCTAATTTTAGTTCTTCAGTCCTTTTCACTCACATCCATTTTTATGATTTCTCCTTGCATCTCTTGACACCTCCATCTTCAACCTCTCCATAACTTCCCCTTTATTCCTACCAAAAATCATATTTTCGAGTTTTGGACTCGATTTGGGATGTAGATCTCTATCTTACTACCCTTTGTTTTACTGGCATGCCGAAAAATTTTGGCGAAGTGTTATGCGACCTCCGTCATAGTAAGGGTGTTTTACACATCCTCTTGGCCCTCCCCACCCTCGTGTTGTGCAGGGCCGGCCCAGGCCCAGTGCGAGCAGGGCGACCGTCCAGGGCCCAAAATAATTGGGGGCACCAAAATTATTAGGACGGTATATTTATATATGTTTTCATAAGAGTATAAATTTATAAAATTTGGTTCAATGACAAAGAAATTCAACTAGAACTGGTGGTTTTGTTGTTTGAAATTAATGGGGTGGTCTTGGGTTCAAAACACCATGTGTGCTTATTTACTTTTCAATTTTTACAAATTTCTTTTCATAAGACTATAAATATATAAAATTTGGCTAAATGATCAAGAAGTTTAATTAGAATCAATGGTTTTTGTTGTTTAAAATTATTAACGAGAGATCTTAAGTTCGAAATACTAAGTGTTTATTCTTTTCAATTTTTACGAATTTTTGTTTGGTTGTTAATTTATTTTTAATAGTAACTAGTAGCTATGTGGGTTGTTATTTTTAAACATTTGTTCCAATTCAAGTCTAATCTTCAACAAAGAGTAATGCGTTGACCAAATTTTTATACTAAATTTGCAAATCATATGACGTGTCATCCAAAAGTTTAATTTAGTACCCATTTGTTACTTATACATATCAATTAAAGACTCAAAACATCATTATTTTTTTTAGTCTCATATTGACAAGATTAGTAAATAAGAAAAAACACCTCACGATTTATACAAAAACACTTTAAAAATTCAGATGGAAAACAAAACTCATATCTTTCTACTTGTAAACCCGAGTTTTTTTTGTTTCCTTCTCACGATACAACATAAATTAGTTTTTTCATGTTTCTAAATTTTTAAGTTTGAAGTGTTTTTATAAGTATAATTTTATCGATGTCTTACGTGTGAACACAAATAATTTTCTTATATAAAGTGAGGGCACATTTTTTAGCGTCGTCCTGAGCCTCAAAAATCTCTAGACCGGCCCTGGTGTTGTGTCAACTTGGTTCTCTTCTTGCAGGTGTGGTGGTTAGTGGTATAGATCTACATGGCCGGTCAGTTGCAGCACTTTGAGATTTGATTTTTGCTGTGGAATTTCTTTTCATTTTTGGGTTATTTTAGGTGTGCTTGACTCTTTGTAGATCCACCTTCTATTTGGTTCCTACATGGCTGTCACTCCGGTGGTTGCTGGTAAGAGTTTGGCAGCGGCGGGCTCCTCCTCCTCGATGGAGATTAGGGTTTCTTTTATGTCCTTTGTCTTTATTTCTAGGCCTTTGTTGGTGTCGAGATGGGCCTCCTACTGTTTATCTTGGACCATTGATTGGCTTTGTAATATGTTTTATCTTTAATGAATTCCGACCTTCTCGATTAGTTATCCTCAATTTACTGTCTTTATCTATTACCCCTCAAGTCTCAAGAACAAGAATCATTCCACACACACATATACACGAGGGTTTCAGATAGAATACCTAGCTTCCATGCTAGAATCTCTACCAAACACGATAGGAAGGGGACCAGCTCACGTGGGTGCAATAGCGGCAATGGCTTTAGGTTTCACAGCACCACGTTTTACAGCACGAATAGTTAAAGTAGCTGCATGCCCTCCTCCAAGTACCACAAAGTCATTTTCTGGTTGATATCAAGAGACCGTTAGACGAGGTTGGTAAGCATGGTCACAGTTTCAAATTATATCTTTTTAACAAGGTTGACTACGTAACATACGCATGATGGAACAACAGGGTTAGCATACATCTTGCTAAAAAGATTTAAACAAACGTGGTACCATCATAACTGACGATTAATTTAAACTGAATTTGATTCTTATTTTCTGCCTCACTTGACACTAAAAAGAAAATGATAAAATTAGCTAAAACCCTAATATATTCTTAACTAACCAAACCATACGGCTATATATACTAGTGTCGTAGGTAAGCTAATTTCATTAGGATCGACCAAGTAGTTGCAACTTATGGACATTATTTATCCATGCCCTCTCAATAGAGACAAATCATAACTACGCTAATGCTGATTGATTGATGCATGTTGGGTTGTGGGGGTGTGGGGGAGGTCCCTCTCAATAGAGACAAATCATGTTGGGGGTGGTGGTGGTGGTCCAATAATCATGTATTAGGTTTGCATTTTATTTTTCGACACCGGCGTCGAAAAGGATGCAAAAACCAAAAGAAAAAAAAACATGTACTAGGAGTGATGGAAATCTTAGTAGATCACATCCACAAGGGGTGAGACATGTGGATGCAAATTTTTTCCTCCTTGATCTTGGACAATTTTGCACCTACAAAACAATTAACACCTTAGATCAAGGCCAAGAGCCTCACGCGCCCACGATGAATGGGGGGGCTTTGGCCGAAGAACCTCCGATGCCAAAGTTAGAATTTAGAGAGAAAGAGTGTTTAGAGAATTTTGGAGTTTTGCAAGAGTGTGGAATCCCTCTTTTGGTGAGAATGGGATCCCATTTATAGGGATCAAAGGTGGCCGGCCATGGTTAGGGTTTTTGGCTTCAATTTGGTTTAATTAGCCCATTTATTGGCTAATTAAACCAAAGGGGAATGTTTTTTGTGGTTATGAAAAGGTTATAATGAATAATTAAATAATTGGCTTAAAAAAGGAAAAAAATGGGGTAAGGAAAAGATGGAAAAAATCAAGGAAGTGGCCGGCCCTTTTTTGGAGAAGGGTAACCGGCCATTAGGGTGGTTTTTGGTTTAATTGCTAATTTAATTGACAAATTAATGAGTAATAATCCCATTAATTTGTTAATTATCTCAATTTATGTGGAATAATTGGTAGGTTATGAAGTAACTACCTAAAATGTGGATGGATGAAATAATTTGGAATTGTTTACCTTTACTGGGCACCTTTGACTTGGCTGAAAATGATTACCCGCTACTTGCGCGTAGGAATCCTGATACACCTCAAGGATATTTTTGTCTTCTTAATCCGAAAATTCACGTGTCGCCATATTTTTTGGCTCCACAAATGCCCCCACACCTGTTGGGCTGCTCGCAGGAGAGGGCAGCAGGTGTAGAGATTTCCTTGCTTTTAGGAAACTTAGGATTGCTTCCTACTTTGATGTAGATTCCCTCTTCAATAGGAAATTAGATCCTTCTAGGAAAGGGAAATAAATTTCTCTCAAAGCCTATTTAAGTCCACCTTAAGTGGGTTATTAAATCAACTTTGGAGAGCGATTTATTCTACCCTACAAGAGAGAGAGAGAGAG
This sequence comes from Cotoneaster glaucophyllus, assembly GCA_036320875.1. NCBI lineage: Eukaryota > Viridiplantae > Streptophyta > Magnoliopsida > Rosales > Rosaceae > Cotoneaster > Cotoneaster glaucophyllus. Next base: position 25,198,927 of record CM070065.1, on the reverse strand, counting down.
AGAGAGAGAGCTTAGAGGATATTTTTCCCCCCTCCTCTAGCAATCTTCTACATCTTGCCCGTGCAAATGACCATCTTTCGTTGATTTCTTCGTCTTCTCTGTGCCGCACCGATGTAAGAAAATTTTAATTTTTCTTGTTTTATTTTTGGATAGTGCTGTCGCGGGGCAGCTGTCGGGGTGGTGCAACACGTCAGCTGGCAGGGGCCAGGAGTCGGTTCGGCATGGGCCCAGGAGGTGTTGTGGCAAGGGCCACTGCTTGAGCTGCTTGGCTTGGCTAGAGCTAAGGGCAGCTTGAGCGGCTAGGGCCATGAACTGAGGCGCTGGGGCGCAGTGCTAGGGTAGTCGCATGGCTCATATCCTTTAGGCCCTTGGACCTGACGCGGGCCAAGCTGGCGATTGAGAGAAATGAGAAGGTCGCGGGCTTCATGGGCTGCTGGAATGCTGGGCATGCAGACCTCCTGCCTGCTAGAATGCTGGGTTGAGCTCCTCTGTTGAGTACCGCGAATAGCGTTAGCTGCTTAGTCCTCTTTGTCGTGAGAAAAGTAGGTTGTTCCTGAGAGATGAGGTAAAGAAGATCAAGGCGGATGCATTGGCTTGTCTGAACGCTGTTGTGTAGCCTATTATGAATGAAGGTGGAAAGAAGAGATCTTCTCACTTGCTAAAGAGATGCTGGTTGGGAAAAACTGAAGACTTTATCCGCTGCTTCTGAGGGTCCGCCTGCTACCGAGAAGTCTGTGATTGACATGACTTCTTCCAATGGGAAGAGAAATGAGGCTGCTAGATATCCCCCCAGTGCCGAAGTCTGTACCAAGATGTCTGTTGAGAGCCAAGTCTGGTTCACATTTGGAGAAGCTTGCTATTATAAAGAGCAATGAGATGGACTTTGTTGCTAAGGTGGCGCCAAGGCCCACTTCCTCTACTACCGAGACTGATTCACCTGCTGGGAAGGAAGAGACTGCTTGCGTGGGCAGCTGTGAGAAATCCACTAAGCCTGCTTCTGGGGAGGCTGATGAGATCTGTGTGCTCTTGAGACCAGACCTGCTTGAAGACATTGACGCTTGTGCCAAGTTTGTTGATGGCGTTAGAAAAGTTTGCTTGCCCAAGTTCATTTGCGAAGCATACAACACAATATAGAATGACTGATTTGCTTGCTATGATGCAGATATAGCAAGGTTGCCAAGGAGGTGGCGAAGACTGTGGCAGCTGAAGCTTATTCCTCGACTGAGGAGATTAAGACATTGGATTCTGAGCTCGTTGCTTTGAAGGGGTCTAATATCTCTGCCCCATGTTTCTCTGCGGCTTGAGACGCTCACCTCAGATTCAAGATTTTGATGGTGTCATTTCTGAGCTTCGTTCCGCTGCTTATGCAAAGGATGAAGAGTTGATTGCTGCTTATAATTAAGTGATCCACTTCAAGAGAATCGTCGATAGGCTTGATCCCCAAGTGTTGAAACTTCAAGGTGTACTGAAGATCAACGAAAGTCTGAAGAAGGAAGTGGATGAGCTGCAACGCGTTCGTGTTGGTCTGCTCGAGGAGAGTAAGCAGCTAAAGGGAAAGTATGATGGGCTCGAGGTTTCGAGACCTTCTCTATTTTTCCGGAATACTCGTTCACCTTTACTTTTGAGGCCTCCATTAGTGAAGTAGTCAGAGATGTTAGTGCCCAGGCTGGTGCAGCCGGGGTGAAGCGCCAGATGGTGCCGCTGCTGAGAATGTCTCGGCTGCCGAAGGTGTGGCGACCAAGTAGTCGTGGAGTGTCCAAACTGTTGAAGAGTAGTCTTCTAGGTAGTCTTTCGGATTTTCTTTGTTTCCCTCATCACTTTTTGCTTTGCTTGAACTTCTTCGGTCTTTGCTAGTTGTTTATCAATTTTGCTAGAAAATTTAATAAACTTGCTTCCTTCGCTTTTCTCCATCTTCGCTTCTTTTGTTCATGCCCTAACCTTTAGACTTTATAGACCAGTAGCAGACGTGCTACTTTTTTATAAGCAGACAGGCCGCGTAGCCTATGCGGTGGTAGGTGTTGGTGTAGAACTTTGCAAAGTTGTTAGCCATAGGGTCGGCAGCCAGACGCCTTACTTACAGAAGTAGACAAGTCGCGTGACCACTAGGCTGTTAACCTTGGCTTTCTCCAATTCCGTAGGTTGCGTAGCAAGTATCACAACACTTTAGGACTTGGTGCAAGTCGTTCCGCGCTTGGCAAAGGTGAAGCTTATCGACTACGTAGCATGTTGGCAGTGGATAAAACTTCGTATATGCTCACTAGCTTGTTTAACCTTTCACAAGAATGTGCGGTTGTATAAGTCTAGCGCGGCTTTACTGCTTGAAGGGCAAGCCGTAGGCAGTCTTCCAGAAACCGTAGGCTACCTTAGTGCACTCGGTAGCAGCTTTAAGGTTCCAGGGTAGCCGTCCATCTGATGTACTGCTTAATGTTCCCCCTCCGTCTCTAGGGCTCGGTTCCCCGCGGATCAGGCCAAGAGACCCAAAATCCTTCAATTAGCTAAGCCTTGAAAAAGACTATTGTGGCTACTTCTGGGAATCCCGGCGCAAGCCATCGTGCATCTAGTTATACTAGGGCAACCAGGCTCATCCACGTCTGGATATTCGGAGTGTAGAGTTTATCCTCCCGCTTTGGAGAGTAGACCCATGTGGGTGTCGGGGAATTAGTTTACCCTCTCGTATTGGAGAACATGGTTAGTCCCTCGGGGGGTACAATTCCTGCGGTGAGTCCCTAAGAAGGGCGCGGTCTTCTTTTGAAGTGCAGGAGTGATCAGTTGTTGTAAACATGCAACCAAGCTAAGTTGTGATTACTTCTGAATTCTTCGTTGAAAAATGAGTGAAACGAACGATAACTTAGCTGTAAGTTAGGAATTGCATAACAACTGGATAGTCATCGGCTTGTGAGGTGGTGCCCATCGAGCTGCTTGTGTCTTTAGGCTTCTGATGTAGCGGGAGGTCACACATGGTACTTCCTCAGATTGTAGGTGTTCCACTGGTTTTTGATCTTTTTGTCGTTTCATGGTAGCGAGGGTGTAATTACTCTTGCCGCCTACTTTGCTGATCTTGTACGGACCTTCCCAGATATGATCCATCTTTTGGGAGCCTTCTCTACGGGCAGTGATGAAGGCTTTTTTTAGGACTAGATCTTCGGGCTAGAATTGCCGAACCTTGGCCCTTTTGTTTTAGCTAGAGATGAGCTGCTGCTGGTAGGCTGCGATGCGTGTGATGGTCTGCTCGCGCTTCTCCTCTGCCAGATCTAAGCTTGTGGCCATCTCCTTTCTGTTATACTCAATCCTTGGTAGTAGAGCGATGATACTTGGCTTGATGACATTGGGATGAATGATTGCTTTTGAGCCAAATGCCAAAGAGAAAGGAGTTTCACCAGTTGCTCATCTTTTGGTGGTGCGATATGCTCATAGACATCCGGGGAGTTTATCTGGTCATTTTCCCTTCTTGTTGGTGAAGGATTTCTTGAGGCAGTCGAGGATCGTCTTGTTCGATGCTTCGACCTGCCCGTTGCCTTGAGGATATCTTGGCATAGAAATGTGCTACTTGATGTTATACTTTTGGAAGAACTTCATCAAATCTTCGTCCGCGAATTGCGGGCCGTTGTTGGTGACGATGAACTGAGGGATGCCAAATCGGCAAATGATGTTCCTCCATATGAAGCGCTCTATGTCCGTCTGAGTCGTGGTCGTCATGGGCTCTATATCTACCCATTTGGTGAAGTAGTCGGTTGCCATGATCATCAAGCATCTGCCCCCAGTAGTAGGCGGCATAGGTCCTACTAGGTCGATTGTCCACTGCATGAACGGTCAAGGACTCGTCTGCGGGTGTAGCTCGCTAGTAGACAGTGCTAGTATCGGCTTGTAACGTTGGCAGCGGTCGCACTTTTGTATTAACTCCTTAGTATCATGGTGCATGGTAGGCCAGTAATAGCCTGCGTTAAGAGCCTTATGTGCTAAGGATCGACCTCCGGAGTGGTTTCCACAAATGCCTTCGTGGATTGAGCTCAAAACCTTCAAGTCATCGAGATACGTTAGGCAGCGGAGATGTGGTCCGGTGTAGGATCTTCGGGTGAGAATGCCATTCCACATGTAGTAGCGTGCTGCCCTTATTTGGAGCTTTCTAGACCCTAATCTTTCCATGGGGAATGTGCCATTGACCAGGTAGTCTATAGTGGAATTTTACCAATTTGGAGTTGTGCTAACTTGTGACACTTCGACTACTGGCTCCGCTTCTATGCTCGGCTTGTCTAGATACTCTACCGAAATAGAGCGTTTGAGTTGATGGTTGAAAGCGGAGCCTAAGCTAGCTAGCGCATTTGCACGGAAGTTGTCTGCCTGCGGAACATGAGTGAGAGATGCCTCCAGTTGCTTGCGTACCTTCTCTAGGTATTGTGATATCCTTGGATGTTTTGCCGCGTACTCCCCAGTAGTTTGGTTGATGATTAGCTGGGAATCGGAATGAATTGCAAGCTTTTTCACCACCAAGTCTTTTGTTATATAGAGGCTTGCTAGTAGGGCCTTGTACTTTGCTTCGATGTTGGATGCTTTGAAGCCTAAGGCGATCGCTTGCTCAAGCATTGAATCTTCTGGGGTGACAAGGAACACCCCTGCTCTCGAGCCTTTGTAGTTGGTTGCGCTGTCTACATGCAAATGCCAGAAATCTCGATTGAGGGAGAAAGTGAAGCTAAGGTGTGCTCAGCTGCCTCCGGGGCATCGTTGGGCCTCTCTGTTGCGTTGCCTAGGCTAGGCGTGAAGGCGCGGTAGGGAGCGTGGAGCTGGTGCCATGTTACACGTAGCAGGAAATGCTCAACTGCCGGTATTAGACCACTCTAGAGTTGAATTATGGAGCAAGGGTCAACTAGGGCCGTGTGTCGAGCAGCAGGAAGTGGTGCTCAACTGCTGGTACATGTTGCTCTTATGTAGAATCTTTTGGAGCGACGAGGACAAAAATTACTTTTGATTGTGTCCTTCTAGTGTTTGTCTGCCCTTGGCGTGCCTTTTAAGTTGAGTTGTTGTGTTCGTCAAAAAGCTTTGCACCTCCAGTGTCTGCGCCTTTATCGTCGCACGTCTAGATTGGGCGAAATAGCGGGTCATGAAGATGACTGCGTACGTCTGAAGGTATAACTTGAGCTTCCGGGTTGCAACAACTATCGCCAAAGTTAGCTTTTGAATTTCTGGTAGCATCGAGGAGAGCTTTTGAACTGTGGAATACAGGTAGTCGGGCCCCCAGCTCTTCTCGTATGATGGTAGAGCTTATTACTGCTTCAGATATTGTCAAACATGCAAATAGGTCCTCCGTTACTTCCGGTTTGGATAATTGGGAGGTGATGTCAGGTACTCCTTCCGGTCCTTGAATCTGGATCAGCGAGCCTCGTCCCAAAGTGCATGCTTTTCTGCTAGAGCAAAAGAGTCTGCCAGAGTCAGATATTCTTTCATGATCAATTTTTCGAACAGCGGGTGGTCTGCAGGAAGTCCTTTTTGGAAGGCTGCTCTAGCTATCGAGTCGTTGCATCCGACTACTTTGAACCGCTTCACATAGTCGCGAATCGACTCTTTTGGGTTCTTCTTGACGTTGAACGAGTGGTTGGACTTTTTCTTGATCGAGCGGTAGGATGAATATTCTTTGGTGAAAACCAAAGAAAGTTCGTCGAAACTCCGGATAGATTGTGGTGGCAGGGTGTAGAACCAATCTTCCGCCTCGCCTTGTAGAGTAGTGGCGAATATCTTGCACATGAGATCATCATTGTTTCGATAGAGGATCATTGCGCTTCGGTAGTGCTTTAAGTGTCTCTCCGGGTCTCCATCTCCTTTGAAGGATGTGAAATGTGGCATGCTAAATTCATGTGGAGGCTCTGCCTGCTCGATCTCGTCCGTGAATGGTGACCTGCTTATGTTGGTCACATCCCGTCGTAGTGCCTCGTCGGTGACCTCGTTGCGTTGGAAATCGCGCAATCGCTTGGTCAAGATTCTCTTTACTTCTTCCTGAATTTGCCTTTGTTGGGGTACTGGAGCCCTCGGTTGCCCCCAGTTTTGACCTATTGGTCTAGGCTGCTCTTCTACGTGCTCGGCTCGTCTATGCCGCGGTAGCGGTGCATGTGGTGGATTACTAGCAGGCGAAGGATTTCGCAAGCTGCTGGTTGAACTTGAGCCGGATTGAGTGACTGATTCTCTCCGCCGGTCCTACTCCGATGTGATGTGGATGATGCTCCTTGCGGACCTAGCCGCGAATGAACACTTCGCTTGGAAAGCTGCTCATGTTGATTATCGGAGTGTGGCCCCAACCGTGAGTGTATGTTCGTCCGTGGGCCTAGCCCGACTGGGAGTGTATTCTGTCCAAAAGCTCGGTTCGGGGCTGGTCAAGTGGATGTTTGCCGGGACGCTGCTGGAGAGATTCTTCGTCTGCCCTTGTTCTTTTTCGGGACACCTCGTTTGGGACACGTTGCATCTTGGTGCGCTGCAAGAGCTGGTTTACCAAGGTCGTCTGTTGTGCTAAGGCGCTCGTCAACTCTATGACTTGTCAAGACAAGTATTGTTCGCCATTTGGATTGGAAGAGCTTGGAAGGAATGTGCCTCCTTGAGCAGTGGAAGAGTGGTAGACTCCGGGCGCGGGATTTGAGTTGGGAAATGCCAAATCCGCGGAGAAATATGGTGAAAATTGTCACACCCCAAAAACTAGGGATGTGAGGTTAAGAAAAATTTAGAACAAGGTGGTTGTTCAAGGATGCAAAACAAAAATCATCTTAAGATAATGTCGACGAAAGTTTCCATTTCACAACTCCATTTAAATCAAACTACAAAAAAAAAATTAATTTAAAAGAATAAGGTTAAAGACCCCACAGTAATTCAAACTTCAAGAAAACGACCTGTACCGTAAAATTCACCGAAAATAACTCGTTCAACCAAAAAATGTGAAAATTTCCAGATCCAAAGTAGACTCATGGAACTAAGTTGTGTCAAAATTTCATTGATTTTCAAGTTCGGGAAGTATAGGAAAATTTAAAACTAAAACAGGCATGCTGCTGGTTTTCTGTAACAGCAGTTTCAGCAGCACCAAACACTTTATAAAGTAAGGCTCATATATTGCAAGAACAAAAATCTGAAAGTTTACAAAGATACCGCTGTTTTTCTAAAATAAAACAGCTCCAGTAGCAGCAAATCACATTGGAATTAAAACTGATTAGATCCCAAAGGGGTACTAATCTGAAATTTTCATAGTATAACCTAAGTAGTCGATAATCACTCACAGTTTTAAACATATCCAGTTCAAGTGATTCACCAAAAGCAAGTCATTAATCCCTACAAACTAAAATAAATTCACAAAAGACCTTTCCAGATTTCATACAATAAAAACATGTACAGGTCACTTGATTAAGATAAACATGAGCATAAATTTATACAAGCAAAAATGACAGGTAAATATATATATATACACACGCTTTTCATTGCCCAAGTAAGTAGCGAAACCAACCCATTTTGGCCTACCCCCTTCTTAGTCTACAACCAACCCAAAAAGATCATTTATAGTTTAAGACCAACTAACAACACCTTGGCAGCTCACCCAAAAGAATATGTACGTCTGGACTCTCTTCTACTAGTCCACACTAGAGCTGCAACTTGAAATTTAGCTAATCAACTCTACACACCTGAAATTTACATGTTAGGAAAACGGGGTGAGCATATAATGCCCAGTAGGGGGTTTTCAACAAGTCTATAACCCTTTAAAATTTCCAGTGCATGCCGAAAAAGAAAATGATAGAGTGATTGGAAACAATTTATGTCCACTACCACGTAGTCCAACAACAGAATTTTTGCTCTAAAACTGCTTGAAAAAATATGTGGTAGGAAAAACAAAGCTGCAGAGTATTCACAGATTTAGTAACAACATGATACCATTGTACAGTTTCAAAAACACTTCCTTTGTCAAAAGAACAACAGAGCCAATCTCATTAAAGGAAACAATAGCACAACTAATCACAACAATTCTCTTTTATTCCAAACAAGTGACAGCAAAATGGAAAGAACCGTAATATACCTGGCCAATATACCCATCACACATATTTATCACTTTCGTAACTCATTATCACAGCCCTCGCACATGGAGCTTTCCCCGGGGAACCTTGGGTCATTGTGCCCATCATCAACAACTTCATGGGTCATGATACCCATTCACAAATTTCTCTACATTCTCAAAGCACAGGTATTATACTACTTTCCATTTACTTCCAAAAACAAACATTCGAATCAATATGCTTCAAAATCTCATAATGAGTAACACATAAGGCATGCACATTAAAAAACGAAATCTCAACAGCCTTTGAAATTATTTTAAACTTCTCCAAAGTTGTAAGAATAAGGCTAAAATCATTAGAAATCCAACCATAGGGAAACATTTGTTTCACATCTTTCACAAAATCTAAAATGGAAAACATGTAAAGTACGGTTGAAATGATGTTCGAATGTCAAATTCTCAATCAAATAAGAATGGAGAAATCTGAATATCTTTAGGGTTGAAAAATTCCCCTACCTCAACACAATTCTTGATATTCAACTCCCATGATTTTCATCAACTTGATCAGCAGTCACCTTCTTCTTATCTTCCTTATCTATAGGTAAGAAAGTCATCACTCACTGCTCAATAACAAAAATTTCGAACAACACCCTAATCTTAGGCTAATTGAGGACTTTAAACAACACTTGGTGCTCAACTCTACAAACATAACATGCAAATAAATACTTTCATGTTTCCTGCTCCCATCCAAACTAATTCATGGTTTACAGACCAACTATCAATTAGATCTCAAAATAAGAATAATTACCTCAAATTGGGACAAAGAAAAGAACCTCACTTGTCCTAATCTTCACAAGCAAAATAGCTGCACAATTACTTCTTCTTCCTTGAGAAAATTTGGTATCCCAAAAGAACTAAGAAATTCTCTCACTCTCGGCTGGAGAGGAGAGCACCCAGAAAGAGTCTCACTTGCATGTTTCCAGAAGGAGGTTTTCTAAAAATCTGGGTATACCAAGCCTATCTAACCGACAACAAAAGCACAAGCCTAAAAAAATAAGTTTTTTTTTTTTTTTTTTTCTTGGATTTCTGCGGCTTCCCTTTGTTTGCCGCTGGAAGGAAAACAATCCCCCTTTTGAGGGGTTTTCTAGAACTCCCTTTTTTTTTTTAAACGTCAACTTTCTTTCTTTCTTTTTTTTTTAACTTGGTCTCCAAAAATAAGTGAACTTTTAATGGTTACAAGTAAACTACATCTTAATCACCACTTAAAATTTTTGGGGATATTACAAGAATGTTCCCGGCTCGATGGTAGGTCCGGATGGCTGAGATAGTCTTGGGCCGACTTTGGCTGCTTGAAAAACCACGGGGGTAGGACGGGCCACGAGAGTGGGCTGGGCCACGAGAGTAGGCTGCTCGGCGGGAGCATGATGAACCACGGGAGTGAGCTGCTCGGTGAGAGCAGGCTGGGCCACGAGAGTGGGCTGCTCAGCGGGAGCAGGCTGGACCACAAGGGTGGGCTGCTCGGCGGGAGCATGATAGACCATGGGAGTGAGCTGCTCGGTGAGAGCAGGCTGGGCCACGAGAGTGGGCTGCTCGGCGGGAGCAGGCTGGACCACGAGGGTGGGCTGCTCGGCAGGAGCAGGCTGGGCCACGAGAGTGGGCTGCTTAGCGTGTGGCACATGTGAGTGTGAGGCTTGGGCTCGGCTAGGCAACGCATTGGGCTGGCGTTGGGCTTGGAATAACATGGCTTGGGCCGTGACCATGGATGGCACGGCTCGGGCTGTGGTGATGGCGCCATGGACCTCGCCGTGGTGGAAACTCGTGGTGGTGGTGCCGCTCCACTTATTGTCACATTCAACCTCGTGGATCGCCGCGGTCCCATTTCTTGAATATTGGAATTTTCTAAATTTCTAGCCATTGTTTATTTTTCTTTTTTTTTATACGTTTTATCAAAGAACTTTTGCAAATAAAATTCTAATAACAAAAACGTATGAAAAATACAAATGGACTAGAAATTAGAGAAAAAACCTTTTTGTGCGAGAGTCTTTTACTAGTGTAGATTTCTTACTCTCAATGAAAGCACCAATTTGTGGATGCAAATTTTCTCCTCCCTGATCTTGGACAATTTTGCACCTACAAAATAATTAACACCTTAGGTCAAGGCCAAGAGCCTCACGCGCCCACGATGAATGTGGGGGGCTTTGGCCGAAGAACCTTCGATGCCAAAGTTAGAATTTAGAGAGAAAGAGTGTTTAGAGAATTTTGGAGTTTTGCAAGAGAGTGGAATCCCTCTTTTGGTGAGAATGGGATCCCATTTATAGGGATCAAAGGTGGCCAGCCATGGCTAGGGTTTTTGACTTCAATTTGGTTTAATTAGCCCATTTATTGGCTAATTAAACCAAAGGGGAATGTTTTTTGTGGTTATGAAAAGGTTATAATGAATAATTAAATAATTGGCTTAAAAAAGGAAAAAAAAAGGGGTAAGGAAAAGATGGAAAAAATCAAGGAAGTGGCCGGCCCCTTTTTGGAGAAGGGTAACCGGCCATTAGGGTAGGTTTTTGGTTTAATTGCTAATTTAATTGACAAATTAATGAGTAATAATCCCATTAATTTGTTAATTATCTCAATTTATGTGGAATAATTGGTAGGTTATGAAGTAACTACCTAAAATGTGGATGGATGAAATAATTTGGAATTGTTTACTTTTTTTGGGCACCTTTGACTTGGCTGAAAATGATTACCCGCTACTTGCGCGTAGGAATCCTGATACACCTCAAGGATATTTTTGTCTTCTTAATCCTAAAATCCACGTGTTGCCTTGTGATTATTTTTGGCTCCACAAGACACATTTAAAAGTAGTCACATTGCCTTGTGATTGTGTTTCGACAATCGCAGATAAAAATTCCTCAAGATCTTAGGTTTCAAGTTGTTTGCTAAACATGCGATTTCAGAGAACCCTAGTCGTCCCTTTTTTTCTCTCTCTCTCTCGTAGAGATCCCCCAAATTCCTCAGCCTTTCACTGCTGACTCCTTCCTTTGGTTGGGGTCGGCAGGTAGTCCCTCTTTCTCTTCTTCCTTTTTAATCTCCTATCATTTCATTATGTCTGCGACCTGCCCTTCCGCTGCTTATGGCTGTCGGATTGTAAGGTCAAGACCTCTTTTTCCGGCATCCTTCATCGTTTACTGACTTATTTCACTGGTTTTTAATCTCCTGTTTTACTGCCTGCTTTTTCTTCTCCTCCTACATCTTGCCCTCTTTTTAAACCCTAATTTCAGTTCTTCAATCATTTTCTCTCACATCCATTTTTACGATTTCTCCTTATTTTCAACCTCTCCATCATTTCCCCATTATTCCTACCAAAAATAAGATTTTCGAGTTTTGGACTCGATTTGGTATGCAGATCTTTATCCTACTACCCCTTGTTTTACCAGCATGCCGAAAAATTTTGGCGAAGTGTTATGCGACCTTTGTCGTAGTAAGGGTGTTTTACACATCCTCTTGGCCCTCCCCACCCTCGTGTTGTGTCAACTTGGTTCTCTTCTTGCAGGTGTGGTGGTTGGTCGTACGGATCTACATGGCTCAGTCGACTGCGGCACTTTGAGATTTGATTTTTGCTGAGGAATTTCTTTTCATTTTTGGGTTATTTTGGGTGTGCTTGACTTTTTGCAGATCCACCTTCTATTTGGTTCCTACATGGTTGTCACTTTGGTGGTTGCTGGCGATTTGGCGACAGCGGGCTCCTCCTCCTCGATGGAGATTAGGTTTTCTTTTATGTCATTTGTTTTCAGTTCTAGGCCTTTGTCGGTGTCGAGTTGGACCTCCCATTGTTTATCTTGGGTCATTGGTTGGCTTTGTAATATGTTTTATCTTTAATGAATTCCGACTTTCTCGACAAAAAAAAAAAAGAAGGGTAAATTACAAAAAACTACCTCAATTATTGGGGTCACGACAGTTTCATACCTCATCTTTTAAAATTGACAATGTCATACCGCATCTTACGAATTTGTGACAATGTCATACCTCCGTCAATTTTTCTATTAGTTTTTCTGTCAAGTGCTGACGTGGCTTGATTCGGACCCCACTTTTTATTAAAAAAATTATTAAAAATTAAAAAAAAAATTAAAATTTTTTAAAATATTAAAATAATAAATAAAAGTTAAAGTTAAAAAAAAAAAAAAAAAAACCTCAGTCGTCCCTTTCCCCCCCCTCTCCCTCCACCACATCCAGGGCCCGCTCCACCACCGTAGCACGATATTGTCCGCTTTGGACCCCGACTACGCCCTCACGGTTTTGTTTATGGGAACTCACAAGAGAACTTCCCAGTGGGTCACATGGAACTCGAAGCCAGTGAGCTCCCAAAAGGCCTTGCGCTAGGTAGGGATGAGAACATACATATAAGGATCACTCCCCTGGGCAATGTGGGATCTCACAATCCACCTCCCTTAGGGGCCCGACGTCCTCGTCGGCACACTTTCGGCCAGAGATTGGCTCTGATACCAAATTGTCACATCCCGACCCGGGGTCCACCACATCCCAGGCCCGCTCCACCACCGTAGCACGATATTGTCCGCTTTGGGCCCCGACTACGCCCTTACGGTTTTGTTTCTGGGAACTCACACGAGAACTTCCTAGTGGGTCACCCATCATGGGAGTGCTCTCGCGCGCTACTCGCTTAACTTCGGAGTTCTCATGGAACCCGAAGCCAGTGAGCTCCCAAAAGGCCTCGCGCTAGGTAGGGATGGGAATATACATATAAGGATCACTCCCCTGGGCAATGTGGGATCTCACAACCTGTACCTGCAACCCAGAAACCAAAAAAAATAATAAATAAAGGAACCCAATTTCGGCCCAAGAATGAGGAGGAGGAGGAGAGGAAGAATGAGAGAGAAAAAGAAAAAGAAAAATAAAATAAAATTTTGAACCCAGTTTCGGTCCAACAAGAAGAAGAATGAGGAGGATGAGGAGAGAGAAGAAGGAGAGAGGAGAAGAACAAAAAATAATAATAATAATCGAACACCCAGTTTCGACCCAAGAAGAAGAAGAAGAAGAAGGAGAGAGAAGGGGAGAGAAGAAAGAGAGAGAAGAAGAACAAAAAAAAAAAAGTTTTCAAACATCCGGCCCAAGAGAAGAAGGAGGAGGAGAAAGAATAAGAGAGAAGAAAAGAGAACAAAAAAAAAATTCAAACACCCAGTTTCTGCCCAAGAGAAGAAGGAGGAGGAGAGAGAAGAAGAACAACAAATTTTTTTTTTTTTGTTTTTTTATTCTTAATTTTTTAATATTTAATTATTAAAAATATATTTAATTATTTTTTAATCCAGCTGGATTATTGAGTGGTTCTCGTTTCTAGCCACGTCAGCACTTAACAGAAAAACTAACGGAAAAATTGACGGAAGTATGACATTGTCACAAATTCGTAAGATGCGGTATGACATTGTCAATTTTAAAAGATCAGGTATGAAACTGTCGTGACCCTAATAGTTGAGGTAGTTTTGTGTAATTTACCCAAAAAAAATATGTTGTTTGTTAAGAGAACTCTTTTGGGTCATCTGGATGGGGCTGTTGATTTACCAGGCCTATTTGGGTCATAGCCAGACTTTACTCTGGGCTAGCATTTTCAGGCCTCAGCCTAGGGCTATTTGCTCGTTTTTTCATCTGCTTGTTGGGCTGTGGTTCGCCAATTACCAGCCGTCACAGTCACTCTAAAAAATCTCATTCTGCATTTTTCTTCCTTGAAAATACTAGATAGAATGAAACATGGTGCGGAATGACATTTTCGAAGTGTCAATAGCTGGTGAAAAATAAAAGCTGTAAAACTGGAATCTGAAGTATTTTACAGCGGATAAACTGTGTATGATTTTGGTGACGAAAAGTACATGCAAGTTTGAGGAAGTTTGTAAAGTTAGGAAACCAAAAACAAACTAATTGTTGACTTCAAAACTTTCTTGCAGGAATTGGTAAAGCTCCTCTGCAACCATAGCTGGATACTCCTCTTGCGGAAGAAGAGCACCTGGCACCTCGACAAACTTACTTACTCCCTCAGCTTCCCGGAGAGCTTCCATTTCTGCTTTTGACCTCTTTGGAGATCCTTCGGTTGAGAGGACAATAACTGGTATCTTCCTTCTGCCCATCACCGCAAAGAGTTCAAGAAATTCCTCTCGGGTTTGTACAGGATCAAGGAGGCCAGTCAAGAAAGCAGCAGGCGCGTAGCGAGCTCCCTTCCTCTTTGTCAGCGCATATCTACTTCCGACAATTCCAGGAGTCACATTGTCAGGATTTGAATAGACATGTGATCGGTACTGAGATTCAATTGACTTCTCATTGCTGACAAGCATGTTATACATCATCCAGCCCACAGCAGGGGCTCGCAAGGTGCCTCGAAGCAGTCCATACCTGCAAAAAAATATTAACGAAAGGACTGATCAATCAGGTTCATGGATCATAATAAAACTGGTGGTTCAATATAGTTTCGAGGAAAAGGAACACTTTCCATTGAAGACATCTACATCAAAATCTTAACAATGGACAAACTATGTGCAACATATAGAAGCAAGGGAAGCATTACCAGCACTTTTCCACCAGATTAGTCATCCTCAATTTACTGTCTTTATCTATTACCCCTCTAGTCTCAAGAACAAGAAACATTCCACACACACATATACATGAGGGTTTCAGATAGAATACCTAGTTTCCATGCTAGAATCTCTACCAAACACAATAGGAAGGGGACCAGCCCACGTGGGTGCAATAGCGGCAATGGCTTTAGGTTTCAAAGCACCACGTTTTACAGCACGAATAATTAAAGTAGCTGCATGCCCTCCTCCAAATACCACAAAGTCATTTTCTGGTTGATATCAAGAGACTGTTAGACGAGGTTGGGAAGCATGGTCACAGTTTCAAATAAACTAGATCTTTTTAACAAGGTTGACTACGTAACATATGCATGATAGAACAACAAGGCTAGCATACATCTTGCTTAAAAGATTTAAACAAACGTGGTACCATCATAACTGACGATTAATTTAAAGAAGAGAAGTAGTTACTCATCAACCTGAGCCACTTATAGGACCATCAGGTGCATTGATGAAGTCAACCAGAAATTTCTCCATGACATCAGCGGTGTAGTCCATCTTTGGTCTATCAGAGTACCCCAGACCAGGCCAATCAACAATGGTTGCTCGCCAATTAACATTACCGTCTTGCTGAACAAGATTACTTGCTACTGATCTCCATTCTTCAACAGTGCTTACATCGGAAATGGTTGGTATCAAAAGAATGTTTTTAGAAGGACCCTCCCTCTCCTTTTCATGCTCCTCATAGTAGATGTTGATAGAATTTTCCTTGAATTTCCATTGCCAACTATTGCTCTGAAACAAAGTACAATCATTTGTGAGGTAAGGTGACAAAACGTTTAATGCTGAATTCCGCAAATTATGAACACGACAACATGGCTGACCAGATTATAGTTTCCAAATGCTGTTTCTTACCATATGATTCATACGATATTGCATGGAATCCAACATAATCCAACACATCATTAGCTCGCGTTTGAGGTTGATGATATATTGAGTCTCTTTGGTGTCAAAAATACAAACTTTCAACACAATACATGCAGAAAGTAAACTAATTTAAATCTTTTTCAACATCCAATTTCTCATTTCAATATGAAACTACGCAAGATCATTTTTTTTGTTCTTCAAATTTCCTAACAAAAAAGCATCAAATTACATGTTTTAATGCTTAAATATACCAAAATTCCGAGTTCATATTGCTTAGTTTGAGAATTCCCATAACTCACATTAGCAAATTCATTCAATTTTCTCAAGTTTCCAATTCATTCATGATTCAAGAGCGTGGTAAAAAAAAACTTTGTATTGATTCCAAACCCATGTGAAAACTGACAATGTAAGAACAAAGAAAAAATTACAATTTCAAATTTTCGATCACTGACCTTTGATGGGGCTATAGATTTCTCACCCACAGGGAGCTTGGAGTAGTTTTCCAGGGTGGTTGAAACCCTAACTGTTAGGGTTTTCTGGAAGCAAGCAGTCTGAGAGAAATTCGGTTTTCGGGTTCGGAACAAAAGAGCACGGGACGCCTGTGAAGGTGCGTAGAATGCTGCAGAGAGCGCCATGGATTTGTTGCAGGAATTGAGAGGAAGATGCTGACCGCTGGTTTCTCTTCTGTAGAAAAATATCAAAGAATCTCAGTTTTGCAGTTAGCACACGGAATGAGAGATGTGAATATATCACTAGTGTCCACACAAGTTTTGGAAATATCACTCCGCACCAAATGAGATACAAGTTTGTTCACTTCTTCATATGGTAATGCCGTTGGCCTCCCTCCCACCAAACGTTAAATTTTCCCACCTAACTCCTTTGGATAATTTTTTTTCTTTCAGTATTGTATCATAACCACAAAATTTTGAGAAAACCCCATGAAAATTGTAAATGCCATGAACTTTTCACGAATTAACAAGTGCTTCCAACGAAAGCAATTCCAAACAGAAGTTCAATTGACGTAGATACCTTCAAAAATCTTGAAAAGTTTCAACTTTGAAGAATGTTTCCAGCACATAAAATCTGTACAATTTTTGGGGGGTCAAAAGCTATACATTTCAAAGAATTACACATAATTGTCGACAGAAAGTTAAAACCCAATTGAGTGAACTTAATTGGTAATCTAGAATTACACATTTCAAATGCTTCCATTGAACCATTTGTCGAAATTTGCAATCAATGATACAACTCAAAGCCAAATTCTTGGCATTCCGTCTTGTCTTTGTGTATCGGGGCAGTATATTCCTTCCATGGCTTTGATCTCTCTTCACTCACAGGAGCTACACTTCTTCAAGCGCTTCGTCAGTCTCCACTCACCAGTAATCTTTGCATGAACAAGAGCCATCCTTGAAGGAGTGAAAACGGCTTCTATCTCTCACCACTATCTCCACTCCATAAACCTTAGAAATCAGCTTCATCACCGTATGACAGTCCCTACAGACCCGTAAATTCTTCACAATCCTTATAATCTGCCCTTCACGCTGTCGTGCCAACCCAAAAGCTACCGCAAGTTTCTCACTGTGCCTCAAAACTGAATCTTCTTTATCCTCTTCTTCTATGTCATGCAAAACACTCCTAACCTCTGGAACATAGCCTCCTTCAACCCTAAGTTTTAACATTATCCCCCGTAGCTTCTCATAAGCCTCTTCTGTAATTTTATTTGATTGTTTACCAGCCATAAAACTATACATGACCCGGTCAACTTCAATCACACTCCATCCTGGAGCTTTCTTAATCCTCTGGTCAGCCATTGATCTTCTTAGAGCAGCAACATCCTTCCACTTCCCTGCAACAGCATATACATTTGACAAGAGAACGTGATCACCAGAATTGTCGGGGTCAAGTTTGGAAAGAGCTTCCTTCACTTGTTCTGCCAACTCAACATTTCCTTGAATGCTGCAAGCCCCAAGAAGAGTTCGCCAAATAACAGCATTAGGAGATAGTGGCAGTTCATGTACAAAATCATAGGCCTTCTGCAGTTTACCAGCTCGACCATATAGATCTACCATACAACCGTAATGTTCAATAGCTGGTTCTATACCATACAAATCTCTCATCTTAGAGAAATACTCACATCCTTCGTCAACCAAACCAGCATGACTACAAGCATACAAGATTGAAATGAAGGTGATACCATCAGGCTTAGTTCCAGACATTTCCATCTTACGGAAAATTTGTATTGCTTCTTTGCCATAACCATGCATTGCAAGCGCTGCTATCATTGAAGTCCAAGAAATAATACTCTTCTTCTCTGGCATTCTTTCAAAGACCAACCTAGCCATGTCCATATTTCCAGATTTAGAGTAGGTATCCAGGAGCGCATTATTGACTGATATCATCCAGTGTAATCCAGCCTTCTCTACTAAACTATGTAAAATTTTACCATACTCAAATGCGCCAGCTTGTGCACATGCAGAGAGTACCCCGGTCAAGCTCGCCTCATTTGGTCTAATTCCCTCCCGCTGTAGTTCCCTGAAAAACCCAAAAGCCTCATCAAACCAACCACTCTGAGCAAACCCAACAATCATAGTACTCCAAGACACATCATCTTTCATCGGCATCCTCAAAAATGCCTTCTTGGCAAGCTCAAGTTCATCCGTTTTCACATACCCTGAAAGCAAAATGTTCCAAGAAGTCAAATTCCTCAAAGGCATCCAGCCAAACATTGCCTCCGCACCCTTCGCATCCCCACACCGAAAACACGCGGTAAGAATCGCATTCCACGCGACCACATTTGGTTCACGCATTTCCTCAAACACTTGTCGAGCAAACTTAACACTCCCACATTCAGCATACACACTAATCAGAGTTGTCCCAACAAAAAGATGGGTATCAAGCCCACAAACCAAAGCTTGACAATGCAGCCGCATCCCATCTCTCAAATCCCCGCAATTCGCCGCCGCCTTGAGTACGAACGCGAAAGAGAAGCTATCAATCGGGTCAGTCAATTTCCGACGCATTTCAGCAAACACAACAAGCGCATTATGCGGAGTATCCGATTCGGCGAGCCCGCGAATGAGAGTATTGTACATGAAGGCATCTGGGTTTCGGAAATGAAGGAATAGGCGGCGAGCGTAGTGGAGAGCGTCGGAGATTGTGACGGCGCAGTGGAGGAGGAGCTTGCCGAAGACAAAGGGATGGGCGTCGAGGCCCGTCTTGGATGCAAAGGCGTGAACTTGCTTCACGGTCTTGAGGGTCTTGCACTTGCTCAGAAGAGACGCGCAGAGCTGCTCCGCCGTGTTCATTGTCAGCTCTCGTACTCCATAACTCAAAGGCGCAGGCTTTTTCGCGGGAAAAACTTCCCAACATCAATCTCAATCGATAAATTACAAGTTTCAGTGGAAAAATTGGGATTTTCACCAAACCATAAGGGTATATAAGCAAATAAGCCAATAAAAAAGGAAACGAGTAGAAATCATGACCGTTGAAAGAGAACACATGACAGCCGTTGGATCCTAGGGCAACTGAATATCCTCTCTCTCTACCTCTAGGGCTTTAACTTTCTCGCTCTACCCCCAAAACAGAGTTGTTCCGAGTTAACCTAGAGAGAGAGAGAGAGGTTGAAGATGGTTCAGAGGCTCACATACCGTACGCGCCACAGCTACGCGACGAAGTCGAACCAGCATCGGATCGTCAAAACCCCTGGTATATTTACTATCCTTAATACATAGTTAATTATATGTTCATATGAGATTAAATGATGGTGCTGTTCTAATCAAAGTGCAAACTTTGAGAGTTCTTTATGTACTTTGGCTAATTAAATTTAATTTCTGGGGTTTTTTATATGTTATTTTGTAAAGAAATGATATGATGCAGCTGTAAGATTTTGCTTGATCCAATTTCACAAAATAGTCTAGTAGTATGAAAATTTGTGTTCTTTTTATGAAATTTCCTTGATTTGAGATAATGAGCAAAAATTGAAATGGGACTTCAAAATTGATGAAAATAAGAATCTGCATTGTTTACAGTTATGAAGTCTTAATTTCTATGGAAAACTAATTATTAGGGTTTGAAAATTTTGAGTTTTAACGATAAAGACAAAATAAAAGGGTAAAGTGAATAGTACCAGAATTGATTTTTTTAATGTAAAAATGTGGTTTTTCGTTAAAGTGAACAGCACCGGGAGCTTTTCGTTAAAGTTCTCTAATTTCTAAGAGTGAGATGGTTACCCTATAATTGGTTTTAAAGGTTACATTTCCGTACTGGTTTCAACGAGCTAAATGCCCGTTTGATTTTAGGTTTCTGAGTTGTAGTAATGTTGAAATGTTTGAAACAATGCTCAACTTTAGTTTATTTGCTCCATTTGTATGTCATAGATCATAGTTTTATTTGGGATCATAATCTATTCATTCCTGCAGTTGCGTTTTAATTGTATTATAAAGTTTTATATTCCGTTGGTTTTGTGTGGGTTTCGCTTATACCTGCACTTTGATATTTAGGTGGAAAGCTCGTGTATCAGACCAGTAAGAAGAGAGCAAGTGGACCAAAATGTCCTGTTACCGGAAAGAGAATCCAAGGGGTGAGTTGATTGTTTGGGGCTACGACTTGTTTTGGTTTTAAGTTCTAACTTTTGTTTTCCGTCTTTTGATCACTGATTTCTATTTTTTTCAGCAAGAAATGTGTACCGTATATGGTACTTGGTGTTGTAATTACTAATTAGGAAAACAAGGACTCACATTAAGCATTTTTGTTTATCGCATATTGTTGCTAATACTGCAAATCAAAATTTTTGTGCCATTTCTTCTTTTAAATGGTTGCGGTCATATGTATTGTTAGGAGTTAGATTATTGCATGTTGAGCTCAACTTTGTCACAATTAGTGTTTTACGGAATGTTAGGGATGCCATGTTGATATGTATTGATGATACAAAGTACGTTGTATTTCCTTTTTCCCACCAATTATAGTTTGCTTTCTGTTTCCTTTCTTGAGAAACTGTGTTGTGGCACAGCCTACCCTTTGCTAAGTTGTCACTCACCGCCATATGCAGATTCCACACTTGAGACCTGCTGAATATAAGAGGTCTAGACTATCAAGGAACAGGAGGACTGTGAATCGTGCCTATGGGGGTGTGCTGTCCGGTGGAGCTGTTAGAGAGAGGTTTGTATTTCTAGAAGTTTTACTTATCGAGTTGTGTGGTTTGTTTGGGCTCACCCGACCATACTTCTTGTAATTGTTGGCATTGCAGGATCATACGAGCCTTTTTGGTGGAGGAGCAGAAGATCGTGAAGAAGGTTTTGAAGATTCAGAAGGCAAAAGAAAAGCAGGCGTCCAAAAGCAAATAGAAAGTGAACTATTTCCGCGATATGCAGGCGAGAAATTTTGACTAGTATTATGAGATGAGGAAAAATTGTTGGAACCATATAATTTGTTGTCATCTTTCCGTTAAATTTGAATGAGCTTCTTAGCTAACAGTATCATCTCAAATATTCTTATTACGTTTTCAGCTCATTTGTTCTTGTGCACACAACGTATTAGATTCGGAAGGATACAGATCGAAAATATGCTGTTAAGGCATTATTACGTAGCCAATGGGCACATAATATGGCTAAGTACTGCGATCGAGCATGGCTCGTCTGCTTGATAAACTGAAAGAGCTTAACAAGCTTGTTCATGAGCTTTGTAGGGGCCAAACGTTGCAACCGGCAGCATGTCCAGGAGGCCCAGATCTCGCCATTGCTGAAAGAATCTCCACCGTGAAGATACTCCATTCCTTCTTCAAACGCTCCCAGCCGTGCAAACACTTCCTCGAGCGCTTTCTCGTGTGCTTGCATCAACGGAATTAAGCATGCTGGTGATCGGAAAGACGGACAAACATAAAAACAAAGACACAGACTCACCTGTTGCTGGATATAAGAGGCCTAGAATCGAACTTTGGCTCGTCCATAAGGATCTTCGGGCAGGATTTTAGGAGCACTGTTCCAAGTTTCATCAATGTATTCTAGCAGCTCGCTCATGCTCAAATCTTCTGCTGCGTACTCGTAACGTACGCCTTTAAGCCGGAGAGCCAGTTCCACTCTCTTAGAGTAAGTACCAGCCCTCATCCCGTGTAGTTTTACTCCGTTTTCGCCTTCCCTCTCTCCCACTACAAGCAACGGCTAGTTTTCTGGGTTCAAGTCTATGAGACTGTAGTCAAACAAATGATTGGCATTTTAGACCCGACCTGTTAATATTAGTATTTGGATGGATGTTTAACGGGTCGGATCGCTAACGGTGAATCCGTTAAATAACGGGTCACTTTGGGTCAACCCGTTAGTTGAGGATGTTTTGGTAATTTCATTAAAGTCTTAACAACAAAAAATAAATTTTATGAAAAAAAAAATAAAATTTAATGGGTGTTAACGGGTGAAACATGTGACCCGTTAGCTTAACGGGTCGGGTTTGGGTAATCCATTAACTTAACGGGTTGAATTGAATCCGACCCAAACTCAATAAATCCGACCCGTTTACAGGTAAATGACCTCAGATATGCTTTTGGAGCAAGGAAGGCATGATCTTTGAAATTTGAGCATCAACTAACAAGATATTAGTAACTGCACTTTTCAAAATTATTTGCACTCGAGACCCCGAATTTGATTTCTTCTTCTCTAAATATCGACTGTAAAAATACTCAAAATTATTTGCAGTCGAGACTCCGAATTCAGTTTGATTGTACAAAAAAGTAGCAGCAAAAATGGAAAATTAAAAAAAATAAGAAAAACAAATGTCAAGAATGGGATTCGAACCCATGCCCTTTCGGACCAGTACCTGAAACTGGCGCCTTAGACCAACTCGGCCATCTTGACATGTTGCCATGTGTAGACGCTAGCATTACATTAAAAATGTTGTTAGTTTTGACACATTGCCGCGTTTCTTCAAAAGGTCTGTGACTCTGCTCTCCCTTTCCTCTTCACGAACCGAAATGAATTCTCTCCTCAATCAAAAACTCCCCTCCAGAATCTCACTCTCCACACTCAAGTTTCTATCTTCGGTTGCCGTAGCGAAAAACCCATCTTTTTTCCCCATCGAAAACGACCGAATTCCCAGTCGATTTGACCCCTTTCAGTTCTTCAATGGTTATGCAAAATCAAGGCAATGTAATGCTAAAATCACTAAAATCTTCCACACCCATTTGATCACAACCGGTTTACTTCAATCCGATATCTCGCTCGTGAATTCATTGCTCGATTTGTATTGTAAGTCTGCTGCCATGGTAGATGCACTCAAGCTGTTTGATTTAATTGCTGACCGAAATGTTTTTTCATGGAATATCATGATTTCCGGTTATAACCACATTTCGTTATTCGAGAAGGCATGGGAAATGTTTTGTAGGATGCATGCTTCGGGTTTTGGGCCCGATGAGTTTGCCTTTGGGAGTGTTCTTTCGGCTTGCATTGCCTTGCAAGCTCCTATTTTTGGGAAGCAGGTCTATTCGCTTGCAATGAAAAATGGGTTCTTTTCGAATGGTTATGTTCAGTCTGGAATGATAGACTTGTTTGCGAAAAATTGCAGCTTTGAAGATGCTTTGAGGTTTTTTCAGGATGTTTCATGTCAGAATGTTGTGACTTGGAATGCTATTATCTCTGGGGCTGTGAGAAAGGGAGAGAACAGGGTTGCGTTGCATCTTTTTCGGAAAATGTGTCGTGGATTCCTCTTGCCAAATAGTTTTACATTTTCTAGTGTTTTTACTGCTTGTGCTGCACTTGAAGAAATAGAAGTTGGGAAGGAAGTTCAAGGGTTGGTGATTAAATGCGGTGCAGAAGATGTCTTTGTTGGGACTTCTATTGTAGATTTATATGCCAAATGTGGAGAAATGAATGAAGCTGTCAAGGAATTCTCACGTATGCCAACCCGTAATGTGGTTTCTTGGACCGCCATCATTTCCGGTTTTGTTCACAAGGACGATTCTATTTCTGCCATCAAATTTTTCAGAGAAATGAGAAAAATCGGAGAGCAAATGGATAAGTACACTGTTACGAGTGTACTTACTGCATGTGCTAAACCATCCATGACTGAAGAGGGAACCCAAATTCACTCTCTGATTTTGAAATCTGGATTGTATTCAGCTTCAGTTGTGCGGTCAGCGTTAATTAACACATATTCAAAAATAGGAGCAGTCGATCTATCGGAGATGGTGTTCGGAGAGATGGAAAATATAAAGGATCTCGGCACGTGGGCAGCAATAATATCTTCTTTTGCCCAGAATCAAAATTCTGGAAGGGCAATTGAATTGTTCCGGCGAATGTTACAGGAAAGCTTGAGACCCGATAAGTTTTGTACTTCCAGCGTCTTGAGCATTGTAGACTGTTTAAATCTAGGGAGACAGATCCACAGCTACACTCTTAAGACTGGGTTGGTATTTAATGTTTCTGTTGGTAGTTCTCTTTTCACAATGTACTCGAAGTGTGATAGTCTAGAGGAATCTTACAAAGTTTTTCGGCAAATTTCCAACAAAGACAATGTTTCATGGGCCTCGATGATTGCCGGTTTTGTCGAACATGGCTGTGCAGATCAAGCCCTTCAGCTGTATAGAGAGATACCAATAGAAGAAATTGTACCCGACCAGATGACTTTAACAGCAATTCTAACTGCATGTTCTGCTTTGTGTTCCCTACGGACTGGTATGGAAATTCATTGTCATGCTCTTCGCAGAGGAGTTGAACAAGATGTACTTGGTGGGGCAATTGTGACCATGTACTCAAAATGCGGTGCTCTAGAATTGGCGAGGAGGGTGTTTGATATGCTTCCCCAAAAGGATGATTTTGCATGCTCCTCCTTGGTTTCAGGGTATGCCCAAAATGGGTATGTCGAAGAGGCGCTTCTGCTATTCCATGATATTTTGATGTCGGGTTTGAATATTGACTCCTACACAATCTCATCCATTCTTGGGGCCATTGCACTTTTGAATGGACTAAGTATCGGGACTCAACTGCATGCTCACATCACGAAAGTTGGCTTCAATTCACATGTTTCTGTCGGCAGTTCACTAGTGACAATGTACTCAAAGTGCGGAAGCATTGAAGATTGCCTCAAAGCATTTGATCAAATTGAGAAGCCAGATTTAGTTTGTTGGACAGCTATGATTGTGAGCTATGCTCAACACGGGAAAGGCGCAGAGGCTTTAAGAGCGTACGAGCTTTTAAGGGAACAAGGAATCAGGCCTGATTCAGTGACATTTGTCGCACTTTTATCTGCCTGTAGCCATAACGGATTGGTTGAAGAAGCTTATTTCTACTTTAATTCAATGGTTAAAGACTTTGGACTAAAGCCTGGTAACCGTCACTATGCCTGTCTGGTTGATCTTCTTAGTCGATCGGGCAGACTGAAAGAGGCTGCAACATTCATTGACAACATGCCTATTAAACCCGATGCTTTAATATGGGGAACACTGCAAGCTGCTTGTATAGTTCATGGCGATACAGAGCTTGGAAAGCTAGTTGCTAAAAAGATGATTACGGAGTTGGAGCCATCAATGAATCCCGGCGCATATATCTCCATTTCAAACATGTATGCAGATGTAGGCCAGTGGGATGAAGTCCTGAAGATTAGAAGTCCTGATATGAGGAAGGAGCCTGGTTTGAGCTTTGTGTGAACTTGTAATTACACTATGATTCAGTGACAGACAGGTTTAAAACTTCGAACTCTTTTCGTTTCACACTTCGTTTCTCATTCCAAGTTTTCGATGGTTCTGTATAGCGAAATACAGTCCCACATTGGAATGAAACATGGGACACTTGTTCTTGCTGCACATAGATTTGAAGAAACATGCCGAGGCGCATTTAAATTTCGGATTAAGCAGATCAGAGGCTGGTTCGAAAAGCCAACTAATTGGAGACCAAGCATTACAAATGCAGAGAGTTGAACGCAGGGGATGCATTGTAATGGTTTCTGTAGCTAAAATTTCCCTAAATTGGGGAAATTAGGGTTCCAATTGCAGAGAGTTGGAGACGTGAAGAAGAAGTAACTGGGGTTTAATCCCCTGCAGCGGGTGTTTTAAGTTCCGTTTGGTCGAGAAGCAACTATGATCCCGCCACGTCATCTTATATAGTGGGACCCAAGAGGGAAAATGCTCGTGCCAAATGAATGAGCGCACTACACCATCGCTAAAATCCCATTCGCTGCCAGGCCCAAAAACCAGTGTCGTCGTCTCCGATCGTCGAAGCAGAGAGAAAGCTTGAAATTTTTAGAGAGAGAGAGAGAGAGAGAGAGAGAGAGAGAGAGAAATGGGGGCGGCGGGAGAATGGCTGGAGAAGGCGTTGGTGGATCTATGCCGGAAGATGGAAACGGGGGGTTTGGATAAGGATATGATATCGGGTTTGGTCTCCTACTGTGAGCTCGCCGATCCTCAAGACGCCAAGGAGTACCTCGACGTAAGCCCAATTTCTTACCTTTTCTCCAATAAATCTGTGTTTTTGGGTTCCAATTTGTGCAAATTCTTAGAATTTGTGTGTAAAATTCGGTGATGATGCTTATATTGCTATTGGATTTGTTGGTTTTTTTTTTTTAACCCAGTTTTTGATTGCAATTTGGGATTGTGATTCACCAATTGGGTTCGGATGAGAAAGCTTCCGTTGTTGTTTTGGGAAATTCAAATTAGCAGTTTCTGGTGTTTTGTTGGAGTACATTTAAAATCTGGCAAACAACTTGGACCGGAACTGGCACAATTGAGTATTTCCTTTTGTCTTATGGGGTTCTTGTTTTGGACTGGACTCGAGACGAATGCTAGTGTATGTCTTTCATCTATGAAATCTTGCACTGTCACTGAACCGAAGAATGAGATGATTGTTTGTGTTCGTTTACCTGTAGAACCGCGTCCGACAGGGACAGAGCTAGAAATTTCTTCTAGTGGGGGCAACCTGAAAAACACTAAGAAGACCTTGTTACAGGATGGTTTATAACCAAATGATAATAGGGATGATTTCAATTGACGATGTTCACAATTGCAATGTTACAAAACTTTCAATAGTAGTGGAAAGTGACAAATTGATGAGAAAAATATTAACACATGAGAGGCGAAGGAGGGGTTTTTCAGTTTGAATGACAGAACAAGACCACTTTTGCTTATATTATATTTGATATAGAGTAGAAGTAGTATGAAGGTATGCTTGATATTAGACACATCTTGTCTTCAAGGATAACACGTGTATATCTATAATTGCACTATGCAGCTTAACCAACAAATTACTTGAGTGGGACATCTGCCCCCAGTGGGCCTTCATTGGCTCCGTCCATGGCGTCTGATGTACATGTTTGTATGTTGGTATTTGAGATTGGATGTTTTTCCATGCAGAACATCATTGGGCAGGAGGTGGGCAAATCTGTGATCGAGGAATATCTACAGAAACGAGGTCGCGCAGATCTTTGCAGCAGCACCCGGGTTGTTCCAACCTCAGGTTTGCACGCCTATGTTAAACCACCCTCAAATGAAGGTTCTGCAAGTGGGTCAAAGAAGCCGTTGAAAACTCCGAAGGTGGCTAGAGACCCCAGTGATCAAACAACTTCCGGCCATCAAGTAAAGCAGGTTCCGGCTAAGACCAGCGAGTCAAAAACCACAAGTAACACGAACCAAGGCAACTCTAAGAAGAAGAAAGCTGGGAAAGTTGTTTCACTTGCAGAGGTTTCCAAAGGATCAGTTGTATTCAACCAGGGGAAGCCATGCTCATGCCAAGCCCGTCGCCACAGACTTGTGAGCAATTGTTTATCGTGTGGGAAGATAGTCTGTGAGCAAGAGGGCGAGGGGCCTTGCAATTTTTGTGGAGCTCTTGTGCTGAAGGAAGGCAGCACGTATGCTGGTTTGGAGGAAAGTTTCGCTCCCTCATCAGATGCTGAAGCAGTAGCAGAAGCTTATGCAAAGAGACTCGTTGAGTATGACCGAGACTCTGCAGCACGAACTACAGTTATTGATGACCAAAGTGACTACTATGAAATTGAGGGGAATAGTTGGTTGTCAAGGGAGGTTCGTAATTTCTGTATCTCTTTTTGCAAAAATTAAATAAACAAAATTTGTGTATGTTTGTATGTTAAATTCACTCGTTGCATCCCTAAACCTCTTTTTATTACTTCCAGGAAAAGGAACTTCTGACAAAGAAGCAGGAGGAGATTGCAGAAGCTGAGCGGATCAAACGAAGTAAAGTAGTTGTATCTTTTGACTTGGTTGGTCGCAAGGTAATTATAACTTCGCTGATTGTGTGCTTGTACAAGTACGATTTGTTGTTGTAAAACTTTTTTTACGAGTATTGCTGCTGGAAACTTTTCGCAACGACTTGTTCATGCTGATTTTTCTTAACTCCTTCCTAGCTCCAGCGGTTAAATTCGTCATGAGAATATCTATTCTTCCATGTTGCTTTTGCAGCTTTAACCCCGCATATTCCTAAACGTGCATTGTTCCCGTCTGATAGTTTGTGTTCTGCAGGTCCTTGTAAATGAAGACGAAGCTTCTGAAGTAGAATCAGAAAGCAGAATATTGAGGCCCCGAGATGAAAAGGAAGTGAACCGCATCAGACCAAACCCTTCTCTTAAAGTACAACCAGTATTTGTGGATCCAGGCCCTAGTAAGAAGCCTGTTCAAGGCAGAAAGGCAAGCAAGACCCTAACAAAAGGCTTGTGCTTGGAGATTACCGGGAGGGTGCAGCACGTCAGCGATGAATTAAAACATCTTATGGTGGATAATCAATTGGAAACAGCTTCAAATGGGAAGTTTTCGCAAGGGACGCCTGTAAGTGGGGGTACGCTTGATGATGATGGAGAATGCTTTCTGGATTTCCATTGAGGGAAATTTTTGGAAGGAGCAAAAGAACAAAAGATGAATGAAATATACAAGTTACATTTTGATTGCTTGTAATATTTGAACATGCCTTAGAGCAAAAAAGGAAGAAGATTCAGTGTATCATTTTCAGAATTTAATGGTATAAAGATCGTTTTAACTAAATTTTGTCATTCGCACCTTGTTTTAACGGATCCAGAATCGTTTATGCGCTCATTCAACTGAAACTGAAAGGTGGAGACATGAGCTGTGTTGAATTCCCTTATGCTCAAACAGGTGAAGTAATCGCCCCGGAATAACCGGCATATCAGTATAGTTGCGGCTCAAATGGTCCCAAAACTTGGATTTTCATGTGATCCGTTGAAGGTACCGATATGAGAGGAGGAATCCAAGTCTACCCTGCTGCAAACTGTAGCTGCTCAATAACTGTTCACTCTGTTAAATCTGATATGGAGCTTTTACCTGAGACTTTCGTCACTTTCCTCGTTGCCATCAAGCTTCTTTCATTTAGAACATCATCCCACCTTCCTGCATCAGCAAGGATGTTGGAAGAAGTTACATGATCTTCGGCACCACGATGCAGTGTTTTTAGTTCTGTGAATCCACTAACCAAACATAATCCCCTATCAAAATCGCCATGAACTCTACAAGCATTAATCAACATCCTCCAAACAACTGCATTTGGCTCTACAGGCATACTCTTCACAAACTTGTAGGCCTCCTCTAGCCTTCCTGCTCGCGCGTACATATCAATCACGCATCCGCAGTGCTCAATTGTGGGCTTGATATGGTAAGACTTGCACATTGCGTTATACAAGTTCAGACCTTCATCAACCAAACCAGTATGATCGCACGCTGATAGAACACTGATGAATGTAACAGAGTTTGGTTCAACTTTCTCAGCACACATTCTCTGGAAAGCAAGAATCGCTTCCTTTCCTTCACTGTTGATGGCATGACCGACTATAATTGAAGTCCACGAAACTACATCTTTCCGTGGCATCTTATCAAACACAACTTTAGCTCGGGTCATGCTCCCGCACTTTGCATACATGTCTATAAGAGCATTGTGCAGAACAATACTCCCTTGATGACGATTACTACTCTCTACGTAAGAATGAATGTCGATTCCATTAGACAAATCCCCTGAGTTTCGGCAAGCTAAGATTAACCCTACCATTGTTGTTTCATCTGGCTCTAGCTTTTTCGACTGCATCTGACTGAAGAGCCCCAATGCCTCTTGATTATGACCGCATTCGACATATCCATGGATCATAGAGTTCCACAATGCAATGTTGTCATCCGGTGCTTCATCCAAAACTTTTTTAGCATACGCTATTAGTCCACATTTGGAGTACAAGTTAATCAGTGCCGTCCGAGTAGCTACAGTTATTTTTGTTCCATTAGCTGTCATATACCCATGAATCATCTTCCCCATACCAAGATCTCTACTATTACAAGCAGCCAAAACCAAACTTATCAGCGATACTCTATCAAATCCAACGTCCCCAGCTCTCATTTCTGTAAACAAAAAGAAAGCTCTTCTACAATCACCAACTCCAGCATATCCTGCAATAATGGTATTCCATGAAACCAAATCCCTCTCAGGCATCTCATCGAACATCCTTCCAGCTTCATCTATATGCACAAACTTCGAATACAAATCAATAAGCACATTACAAACCTCGTTTACCAAATCCAAACCCGCCTTATAACAGTATGAATGAAGTGCCTTTCCCACATTAAACCCATCAAAATCCACACACCCTGAAATCAAAACAACCAAAGTAACATGATTCGGCTTCAATCCCAAACCAAAATCGCAACTCAAAACTCGGTTAAACAAATCCAACGCCGCACCAAACAAGCTGTTCTTCACAAAACCAGAAAGCATACAATTTACTGTCACAACAGTCTTCTGAGGAATTCTATCGAACACAATGCAAGCACATCCCACCAAACTCTTCGAACACGAATAAAAACTAACTAAACTGTTCAACAAATTCACATTACAATCCAAACCGATCCTCACAGCTTGGCAATGCACAGACTTCCCTTCCCGAAAAGCGGATAATTTGCTACAACTCTTGATCAAAGAAGCAAACACATAAGGATCACAAACTGGGTCATTACGTTTTAGCCTCTGCATTTCTTTGAATAAAGCGAAAACCCGAGAAGGGTCGGCGTCTAAGCTGAGCCGGCGGACCATGACGGGCCATGCGGCGGCATTGGGTGTTTGTGCGTGGGTGAATAAGGCGGTGGCGTGGTGGAGAGTTGAAGGGGTTGAGAGAGAGAGGTTGAGGAGTGAGAGAAGGCATGAGGGGTCCGAGTGGAAGAGGCCGGTGGTGGTGAGCTGGGCCTGGATTTGAAGGAGGTTCTGGGAGGAGAAGACGGCGGTGCTTTGGTGGAGAAGATGGAAAAGTCGCTGTCTTTGGCGGGGGAATGAAGCGCTCATCAATCGAATCAGAGTGCCGGTTTCTTTGTTTGTTCAAAGGTTTTTGTCTTGAAAACATGGCAAAGGATAAATTTTGGAAACTACACAGGTGTTTAGACTAGTTAATGTGTTGGTAAAAAGTAGACATGTAAAAGGGTCGGGTTTATTGGGTTTGGTTCGGATTTAATCCGACCCGTTAAGTTAACAGATCATTCAAACCCGACCCGTTAAGCTAACGGGTCATCCGAACCCAATAAAGTTTATTTTTTTGTTATTAAGACTTTACTGAAATTACTAAAACATCATCAACTAAATGGTGCTAACGGGTCTAACGGATTAACCCAAAGTGACCCGTTATTTAACGGGTGCACCCGTTAGCGACCCGACCTGTTAAGCATCTACCCAAATACTAAAATTAACAGATCAGATCGGGTTAATGAGTCGGATCCAAAATGTCAGGTCTAGGTAAAACTGGTACTCTCTATAGGCTTAGACTTGTTTTACCTTTTATTCATATGAGTTTTAATTAAAATTTAAGAGAAAATTTTGTGTTTTCTAAAAAGATAATTTCATTCGTACAGACGCACACATTACTAAACTAAACACATTTATACTAAGATCACAACGCGAGCTTTCTTTCCTCTCAATACAAAAATCGTGTCCTATAGATGATGTGGTTCTCTTGCTAGACCCAATATTTTCACCAAATTTACCTACTCATACTGTACCTTTTCAAGTTTGCCATGGCAAAGCAGAGCTATCATGTCCAATTCAATGTGCTATATTTAACCAAGATGACCTCGTTGCCCCAAGACAAGGAGAGATTTTTCAATGAACTAAACACATTTATACTAAGATCACAACGCGAGCTTTCTTTCCTCTCAATACAAAAAATCGTGTCCTACATATGATATGACGTGGTTCTCTTGCTAGACCCAATATTTTCACCAAATTTACCTACTCATACTGTACCTTTTCAAGTTTGCCATGGCAAAGCAGAGCTATCATGTCCAATTCTATGTGCTATATTTAACCAAGATGACCTCGTTGCCCCAAGACAACGAGAGATTTTTCAGTGTTCACGGCACACGAAGCGGTACATCACGTGTTTTTATGTAAATGGTTAAATATATGTGTTAAAAGATTAATAACTTAAAAATTAAAATTTTCCACCACTTACATAAAAACACATGATGTACCATCCGTGTTCCCGTCAAAACTAAAAAATTTCCCTAGACAACCCCTCATGTTTTCTTGTTGCCGCGGGTCCCACCCTATTGGGAACTAAAATGGCGGGATCTGATTGGGTGAAAAGCATCATCAATCCTCTGATGCCTTAAAAACATGCGATCTTAAAGTAAACAGTGTCCGTCGATACACACACAAAAAACAAAAAACAAAAAAAAAAAAAACCAGAATTGGAACAGTGTGTGCAAACACACAGAAGAACAAAAGCATCATCGGCCTCATCGTACTTGTCTTATTAGTTAAACAACGTGAGAAGAACAACGGCAGAGCCGCTCGTGCCGCCTCCGAGATCAAATTCGTGTCAGAATTTTAGCCGCTACCCACGATTTCTGCCGCAGTTTGTCGCGTAAAGTAGTCGTCTTTTTTTCTCGATGTCTCCGTCTGTGTCGTGGGTTACGGGTTGCGGGAGGTGAAAGCTGCGTTCGATTTGATTGAACCCGAAAAAGATTCGTGCTTTTCGCTCCCTGAGATCCGTAAGAGCTCTCGATTCTTTTGATTTGGATATGAATTTTGGGTTTATTTATGCATGCTGCATTTTTCTCTGATTATTTTACTTTATGGGATTTAATTGATGATTTTATTAGTTTGTTTGAATCTCGTTTTGTTGTGGTGTGCTTTGTTCTTGATTTTTGGAGTTTCTGTAATTGATAAATTGTTGGTTAATTTCGAGTTTATGAGACTGAGTCTGTGACCAAGAAGAAAACGGAAATGGGGAACAACTGAAAATTGGAATTGCAATTCGATGCGATATATGATTCAATGATTTGTGTTTCGACCAATGTGTAATTTGGTTTGCGTCGAGTTGAGCTTCGGAGTTGTGTTAGTCCTTGCCGAGAGGTTGGTTTCGAGGTTCCAAATAATGAAATTTTCGAAAACAACAACCAAGCCTTATCACACTAAGTGAGGTCCGCTCTGTGAATCATAGAACGCCACTGCTCGGTTTTGAGAATAAAATTTTCGAAAAATTTGAACTAATTTGATTTGTTTTTCGCAGTATGCTCTTGAAATTCGTAATGCATGCTATTTTAGTGGCCATTGTTCATCATTGACCGGGTTTTGTATAGATAGGTTTCCTTGTCATTGTTTCGGTTATTTTTTTATGAGTAATTCAAATTGTATGGGAAAAGGACTAGGTGGGGATCACAGTCTACAACATAAGTGTACATCAACTCATCAAGGTAGTCGAGTAGTTGTGGAGTTTGGATAGAATATGGAACATACTTTCTCCATTTTTTTATACATGTAAGGATCTGCCCTATATTTCTTTTCATTTATTTGGAAAATGTCCTAATTGGTTTGGGGAATCGCAAAAAACATTCAGGCACATCATGGCGACAAAAGGGAACTCAGGAGACAACAGAAGTCGAAGCTCCATGTCAATTGTCGTTGTAGCTGGCCTGTGTTGTTTCTTTTACATATTGGGTGTGTGGCAGCGAAGTGGTTTTGGGAAGGGAGATAGCATAGCCATGGATATTACCAGTCATACAGACTGCAGTATTCTATCCAGTCTTGTAACCCATCATTCTGGGACTGACGGTTCTGAAGGAGTTGTCAAAGAGTTCAAATCATGCGGCAATCGCTATATTGATTACACTCCCTGTCAAGATCAAATGCGAGCAATGACTTTCCCCCGAGAAAATATGAATTACAGGGAAAGACATTGCCCGCCTGAAGAAGAGAAGCTACATTGCCTTATTCCGGCACCCAAAGGATATGTGACTCCATTTCGATGGCCCCAAAGCCGTGACTATGTACCCTATGCCAATGCTCCCTATAAGAGCCTGACAGTTGAGAAGGCTGTTCAGAACTGGATTCAGTATGAGGGCAATGTGTTTAGGTTTCCAGGTGGTGGAACACAGTTTCCTCACGGAGCAGATGCATATATCAATGAACTTGCAGGTGTCATCCCAATGGACAATGGGATGGTTAGAACTGCATTGGACACTGGATGCGGGGTAATTTCAATTTCGTTTTTCGTTTTTCCACTCCTTTAAATGTCTTGGCTGTTAATACTGCTATTCTCAAATACATCCGTACTCGTCCTTCGTTGGAACTTACAACCCAATTCTCAAACATGGAGCTTTCGTTGCAGATTGTCTTAGTATTTATATCTAGCCTGTGCAACTTACTTTTTCTTGTATTTGATTTGTCCCCCTTGTTGGTTCATACTTCATAGGTTGCCAGCTGGGGTGCCTACCTGTTTAAAAAGAATGTTATAGCAATGTCATTCGCACCAAGAGACTCTCATGAAGCACAAGTTCAATTTGCTCTGGAAAGAGGTGTTCCAGCAGTTATTGGCGTTCTCGGAACTATAAAGCTGCCTTACCCTTCTAGGGCCTTTGACATGGCTCACTGCTCTCGTTGCCTGATTCTGTGGGGTGAAAATGGTGATGCTCATAAATTAGTCACTGATATTGTTTTTTATGAAATTTTAGTGATTTTCATTCCCCGTTTTCTTTGTGGGAAAAGGT
Source organism: Cotoneaster glaucophyllus (assembly GCA_036320875.1). NCBI lineage: Eukaryota > Viridiplantae > Streptophyta > Magnoliopsida > Rosales > Rosaceae > Cotoneaster > Cotoneaster glaucophyllus. Next base: position 25,164,471 of record CM070065.1, on the reverse strand, counting down.
GAGCTTTTATTATAATTTTGGGTAAGGATATCATTTAGAACGTGGAATCTTACTTGGACTTCTACTGCAGATGGAATGTACATGATGGAAGTTGATCGGGTTCTAAGACCTGGTGGTTACTGGGTGCTTTCAGGTCCTCCTATTAACTGGAGGAATAATTATGTAGCGTGGCAGCGCCCTAAAGAAGAACTTGAAGAAGAACAGAGGAAGATTGAAGAGGTTGCGAAACTTCTTAATTGGGAAAAGAAGCATGAGAAGGGTGAAATTGCCATCTGGAGGAAACAAACAACTTCCGAGTATCGTCATGACCAAGATCCCCAACCAAATATGTGTGAATCCAATAATGCCGATGATGTTTGGTATATCACTTCATTTGATCTACTGACTCATATACAATCTTGATTGAACATTTATTGGTTATCAGTTCAATTTTTTGCCATTTCCAAAGCAGCATTTAACCTTTTTCTGTTTCGTAGGTACAAGAAGATGGAGTTGTGTGTAACTCCTTTGCCCGAGACTTCTGATTTTAATGAGGATGCTGGTGGGCCATGGAAGCCATTCCCGGAGAGGCTTAATGCTTTACCTTCCAGAATATCTGGTGGTTTTGTCCCGGATGTATCAGCTGAGACATTCCAGGAGGACAATAAGGCATGGAAGAAACATGTAAATGCTTATAAGAGGACCAACAAGTTAATGGATACAGGAAGGTACCGCAACATTATGGACATGAATGCCGGTCTGGGAAGTTTTGCTGCTGCTCTCGACTCTCCTAAATTGTGGGTTATGAATGTCATGCCTACAATAGCTGAGAAGGACACATTGGGAGTTATATTTGAACGTGGATTGATTGGCATTTATCATGATTGGTAATTCTCGAACATTTCTTTTCTGTTTGTTCTCTGCGACAATGATGTTCGCAAACTGGACACTAAATATCCCGAGGATTAGTACTTAAAATAACATCTGTCTTCCTACTTAAAACTGATCATTCATCCAGAGTCTTGCTTTGGCTTTCGTAGATTATGTTTTCTTGACATGCTATTAATCTTTTTATCTTCCTCCAGGTGTGAAGCCTTCTCCACGTATCCAAGGACATATGACCTTATTCACGCAAATGGTGTTTTCAGCTTGTACAAGGATAAGTACGCCCTTTTTTTCTATCCTTCGTGTTAATATCGATTGCAAATGGTGTTTTTCCAATCAATCAAAGGCACTCGATTCTTTTTGTGCTAATGAAAGACCAATGCAGGTGCGAAGCTGAGGACATTCTTTTGGAGATGGATCGCATTCTACGGCCTGAAGGAGCAGTGATATTTCGTGATCACATGGATGTGCTAGTTAAGGTGAGCAAACTTGCGAGAGGAATGAGATGGAACACGAAAATGGTGGACCATGAAGACGGGCCTCTAGTTCCCGAAAAGGTATTGTTTGCAGTTAAACGGTACTGGGTTGCAGGTGAAGACAACTCTACAACCTCAGAGTGAACAAGAAACAAAAGGGGCGCGTCTCGTACAGCATTTTTGTCCATTGCCTTGTTCTCACCCCTCTTCTTTTTCTTGGTCCTTTTTTTTTTCTTTCTTTTGTTGGTTCTTCAGTATTGCTGTTCTACAGCATTTTCTTTGAGTTACTGTTTAGTTTGTTTTTTTACATTTATTTGTAGTTGTAGACCGTGGATTAAATTAAAGGAAAACTAATGAAAAATGCTTGAAAATTTGAGTTTTAATCAAAAGAACAAAAATGTTCTGTAAGTGAATTGCAGCAGGAGTGATTTTTTAGAGTAAAAATGTCATTTTCGTTAAAAGTGAACAATACCGGAAGTGTTTTGTTAAAACACTCTTAAATTAATGATTCAACAGTGTGGCTAATACCAAATTGGCATGTTATGCTTATTCCAATTTTGGCATAATCTGAACTAGAAAGAAATGCTGCTTAATGTGATGGTACCTTTTGGTTTGGAAAGTTGAGGCTTTGCAAGCAAAACAACTCTACTTTGGTTTTTTTTTTTTTTTTTTTTTTGGTCATAAAAAACAACGCTACGTTTATAATGTTAAAATTTATCGGGACATCGCTGTAATAGCATTTCAAGTTAGTCGCGAACATACATGCGTTTAAATTTTTTTATATGGTCAGTCGACTTGGGATCCTAACACTAGTGTTCCAAAAATCGGTCTCGACGCCGGCCACTGGCGCCTAGGCGCTCGGCGGTGACCAGCCATTTCGATTAACGCATAATCGTGAAGAAAAGTAGACAGTGCATTCAGTGGCACCTAAGTGGCCGCCTGGGAAGGCTTGGAGCGCAAGGCGGATGGACGGTTTGGCAGGTGCAGGCCTTTTCCTTCACCGGATCTGCAATTGCCACTTATAATTTAGGCAAGATAGGGGCGGCGAGGGGTGAAGTAAAGTTGCAGAAGGCAGATAGGGTTCTTACGCGAGAAAGAAGAAGCAGTTTTTTCAATTGGGGGAAACGACATTGCTTTATCTGAGGGTGAAATTGTAGCAATACTCCTTCAACTTTAACACAATTGGAGCAATGGTCTCTCAACTTTATTTCCGTGATCATTGATCTCTCAACTCGTCAAAATATGTAGCTATGACCATTTTCGTTAACACCATTAATAGTTCCGTTAAATTCAATCACGTGAGACTGTTTGTAGAGTAAATTGTAGCAATGGTCCCTCAACTTTAATCAAATTGGAGCAATGGTCCCTCAATTAAAAATCAATTATCATTGGTCCCTCAACTTATAAAAATGTGTAACTATAGTCATTTTCATCAATTTTGTCAAAATAAGTTATGTTGGAATAACCATTTATATAATTAGGGTCCCTCAACTTATCAAAGTGTAATTATGATCTTGTTCGTCAACTACGTCAAAAATTTTGTCAAAACGAGATATGTTGGAATGACCATTGCTACAATTGGGTTAAAATTAAGGGACCATTTCTCCAGTTGAATTAAAGTTGAGGGACCATAGCTGCATATTTTGATGAGTTGAGGGACCAATGGTAATTGATTTTTAGTTGAGGGACCATTGTTTCAATTAAGTTAAAGTTCAGAGACCATAACTACAATTTACTCCAGTTTGTAAGTATAAATAAGGAAACAGATTGTTTCCCAATGGTTGAAATCGTTTATTATTTAGTGACAAAATGAAGAGTACAAGGCACTTAGAGCAACTCCAGCCGTGGGACTTGCTCGGGGGACGGGGGAGATCAAAGGGCCCGAGGGCCGGTGGGGAGAGCTCCAGCCGTGTGGAGGCCGAGCGACGGTGGGAGCCCGAGCGAAGGGGGGTGGGGAGTCGACGGGCCTGTTGCCCGAGGGCTTTGCAATTTTTTATTTTTTTTTGTGTCAGAGAGAGAGAGAGAGAGAGGGGACCGGAGCTGGGTTTGTGTCAGAGAGAGAGAGAGAGAGAGAGAGAGAGAGGTTAAAGAAAAAGAAAAATATTAATATTTAAAGAAAAATATTAATATTTTATGGATTGAGTGAAAAAAAATATTAATATTTTATTACCAATTGCCTGGGGGAAGGGCTCCATGGGTGGAGATGCAAATGGCAATTACTGTTCATTAATGGTAGTTACTATTCATTTAAGGTAGTTACTGTTCATTAGGGTGGATTGCCTGTGGGAAAGGCTCTATGGGTGGAGTTGCTCTTAATGTGACGAGGGAAAGAGGTTGTGGAATGGTTGCAATTAAGCCCCAAGAATGTAGGACCCTCCCACAAGCCTACTTAATGGAAACTGGTTCTCAGGAAGCCTAGTCAAACAATCTCCCTGTCTTTCCAAAGCAGCAAAGCTCCTTTTTTCTAGTTTTGTGCTTTCTCCCTTGTTAAATTTTAACATAGTCTGAGAATCAAGCCTTAGAAGAAGCCATGGAAGGGGACGCCAAGACCGGGACTCATATCCGGGACGCTTCGTTTTCTTCTTACCTCAACAGAGCAGAAGGTAACTTTGTACTCAAGCTTGCAGGATCAGTTCAGACTCCGAATCCCCCTCCTGCCACGAAGACTGAGGAGGGTGAAATCAGTGTCTTTGGCGCGGAGAAATATTTCAACATGATGCTGGAAGATGACGGTCCACGAATTGCGGACTATGACACAAGCAAACTTGGGCAGAAGAAGGAAGAAAATAGAGGTGGTCAGAAGCACAAGCAACCAAAGAGCAGGCCAGGAACTCCGAGTGCTTGTTCTGAAGCGAGTTGGAACAGCCAAAGCGGCTTGTTACCTTGGCTGAGAACCCCGTCTCGGAGCAAGAAGAAGAAGGGAAATCGAAAGATCAATATCTTTTCGAGTTTTAGCTGCAAAGGATCTTGTTCAGATAAGAAATCCATTTATATTCATGAGATGAATGCCGGGCATGTAGGTCGCGGAAATAAAGATTTGAGGAAGCAAAATGTTGGGAATATTGATCGCAATCCCGTTAAGCAGCCGCAACCAAGATTTAAGGCAAGGGACGAAGTTTACTACTCTAGCTTTGAAGGATCAAACAAGGAAGAGCATTTTGCATTCGCAAATTTGAATTCCGGTGCGAAGAAATTGGCAGCTAAATCACAGTTGGAAGAGAAGAAAATGAAAGACGAAGATCCACGAAAATCACTGGAGGTGTTTGGATCCCAGAGTATGAAGGGAGACAATGTAGCAACAAATTTAGAGAGGAGATTGTCCATGCTAAATTGGGATGCCATTCCGAAAGCTCCAATGATGAATGAAGATGCGGAGAGTGATGCGAGTTCGGATTTGTTCGAGATAGAGAACCTATCGGGGAATGGGATACTTATGGCATCCGCCACCGGGGATGACTCAAGTGAGACCGGCATGGAGAAAATGGCGGTAAAAGGTCGAACACCGGCTCCAACAACGACTGGTAAGGCAGTAGGAGTTGCTCAAAGGTTGGAACCTTCAATGTAAGTAGGGAACGTTACCATCTGAAACTGTTAAAAATGCAACTTTAAATTGTTCAAAGTTCGAGATGATCGCTTTCTGATTTTATCTTGTTCATGTATTTCATTTCTAGTAGTTGATTACATGAACTCAATTTAGACCATAAAAATGATAACGTTCGAATGAAGAATCAAACCTTACCAATAGGTCAAATTTACAGTCTCGTTGTTGCCTTTGAAGAATGTGAAGTCTCACGTTGGAAACTTGACAAACTAAAATACAACATATAATTTCACGCCGAGTGAACTGCGGATGCGATTAAGTTGGAAACGACATCAGTGTTGATTGGTCGGGTAATCTCATGAGATAACAACATTTTCTTAAAATATCCTTAGGTCATTCAAAGCCAAAACACCCCAAAAACATTGAGAGCAGAGATTCCACACTGCCGGGGCCATTTTCCAACCAATTTCCCCACTTTTTTAGTTGTGATTTATCTTGTTTTCTTGATTTGCAAGTGGCTGGCCATTCATGTTTTGGAGCTTTTTAATGACTATTAACAGAAGCTGCTTTTTAAAAGACTTTAACAGCAGCTGCTTTGGCAAGTAGTCGGCAAATCTATATCTCAAATAAGAAACGAAATGGCCCTACAAATGGAGGTCATGCTTCAGAAAGTGCTAGCACTCATTCGTCGGGGTTGCCCCTAAAACTTTCTTTGCAGCCCGACATGGGCACATGATTGAGAGAAAAATCACAACTTACCACAGTAGGATGAAAAGCTTCTGTCTTGTCAACGAGTCAGCCTTAACCGAAGCTACTTACAGCTAAAATAACTTGTTAGATTCATCTTGTCTTGTGAATTATTATGAGAACGAATTACTTGAAAGTCAAGTAACTTGGTCTCCGAGTTACAAAGTTACTCGACTCTCATTGTGATTTATATTTGATTAACAAGAATCATGGAACCAAGATACTATAGCAAATTATTTGGAACCCCAGTTAAGAAAGACATATTGTACATGTATTAGAGGGACAACATTTAAGTTCAATAGTGCTTCGGTGTATCTCTTTATTAATTATAAGGGTATACGATTTTAGACGAATCATAATCACTATATTAAGGGTGTACCTGTTCTCATAATACATGCGTTCCATTATGAACAAACCCTATTTTTTGCTTGAACACTTTCAATTGTTGAGAGTAAAAAACTTATTTGTCATCTGCAAAAGTCATGTCTTTCGTATTCTACAATTAAATCTATTTCATGTTTGTTGGTTTATTGGATTCGTGATCCTAACATCTTGTTATTGTTGTACTTTTTAGAATATATCTAAAATAACTCCTTACATGTAACGAGCTGAGTATCTTCAATTGATCATCGCACATTTTTATTTTCTCGTGATTTAGATATGATTGATGAGAAGGATGAACCGTTTAAGGAATATCAACATAATGACCCGCTTAACACATGATATATGATATTAGCAAGTTGGGTGGAAACATTCAATTCTGTAACTGTCTTACAACTAAAGGTGGATCCCATGCTCTCTTATTTCCCTTTCATGTAATAGAAACTAGGGTTGACAAGTAAAAGTAAAACACTTCATCAACAAGATTTTTGTCTGATAACGAAAGTAAGAATTTCGCATCGGGGAGTTAAAGCCTTACAAAATAGTTATATGATCTTAAGTCTCTCTACATATATAAGGCGTGTAGTTTAAGTAGTTAAGAACATTTATCTGTCTATCCACGCATTTTCAATATTAAAAAAAAAAATCCTATTAATTGCATTTCAGAAAGCTCGAATGGTAAAATCCATGTGTGACTCCATAATGAAAGGGGCAATCTCATGTTCTTGGTATGTGAATCTATGTCAAGTGCGCGTTTTATTTTTTCATTGAGACCGAACCTAAACTTGTGCTTGAGAGATAGTTGTCCATACAATAATCTTAAGGATTATCAAGATTCGAGAACTTTGATTTCAAACCCCATTTCAAACATGATAAGTTTTGGATTTGAATGCTCACATTCTGACATGATATCAAACGCGATATTGACACATCCCACACATTCTAACAATCTTATCTTAAAGGAAGGAATAAATATTTATTAGATGATACACCAGCAAAATGACATTAGGGATTGAGAGGGAAATATGGACCCAAATTTAAGAATTTGGCTGTTCATTCATTCAATGGTGCAGCTTCCTAGTAGTAGTAGAAAGAATTAATGTCAAAAATTGCAGCTTCTGAAAACTTGGTTCATATGCTTGATGTGGAAGTTCTTGCATATTATTATGTCATGATTTAATCTGTAAAACTCCCACAAAAAACATATGTTATGTGCTATAAACTTTACTTAAAAAGCTAATAATTCTCACAACGTTGCACAATGTTACTAATTCACGTCTTATATTATGATTTACGAGGTGAAACGATGGTATCTACTAATTGTTATGGAAGGAGGCACAGCCACAAAAACAGAGTCTCTCAAGCTAATTAAACAATATATGTTCAGTGTTTTGAGACCATCAAGAAGCGTAGGAAACTTCCATCTCTACATATTTTCTGGGACGAAACAGATCTGATTGAACAACGGACAACCTGTGGCGAAAGAGATGCATATTTGATATTCCTCATCAAAAAATTGGTAGCCTTGATCAAGTTTGTTTTCCTGAAATCTTCAGCAGCTTGACGAGAGATTTTTTTAGTCATCGGATATTCAAGCGGTACTCCAAACTATCATAGTACAAGTGAAGAAAATGATTATTTTTACGTGTCCGTCAACTTATTTGAAGTATCCGCTTGAATACCGGGCACTGAAAACAATATTCTCCAGCTTGACATCCTATGTCCATTGCTGAGTCCCTTGTCACCCTTGAGTGCATTGAAGTTCGCATCTGGGCTGGCGTTATGCATGCAACAGGGTTATACTTGAAAAACAAAAAAATTATCATCTTTTAGAGCCCATTTGATTACAATTTTGTTTTTAGTTTTTATCGGTAGAAATAGAGTAAAAGGACACGACAGGAAAAGAGGGTGAAGACATGATGGAGAGAGAGTGGTGACATCCAAGTATTTAATTAGTCTCTTACAATTTATGAAAAAATAAAAATACAAAATGAAATTTATCTATTTTATGTCTAATTGAGGGTCGTGACCTAGGCCGGGGGTCTAAGCAGGCGTCTAGTCAGGTCTATGCATCCTTTCTCAATTTTCAAACGTTTGTCGATTAATCAGGATAGTGACAGACCACCTAGGCAAATACTTTTAAAACAGTATTAAATATTTGCTTTTCTGTCAGATTTCAAATCCCCATCTTCTATTGATGAAATAACCAACTTGTTCACATGGAAATTTGTAAGTATCAATACAGTTTCTTTATGTATTTCAAAACACATTTGATTTTGTTTAAGATAAGCAATTCTTGAGCGGAATTTTACCATCGTTATTAATTTACTCATGTTCTAATATATGTATATTTTTTTAAAATAATATGGTACATGTCATTCACACATATCATAAGATGTTAGTAACACTCCATATAACCAAAATAAAATGGGATATTTATAGAAGTGGAAAATGATTTTTATAGAATGTCAATGACTTTTTTTTTTTTTTTTGTCAATGACATTTTCTTTCGATAGTTGAGTAATATTTACAATGTGCTTGACCCAAACCAAAAAATTAAAAAAAATAGAATGGGCCTGCGATTGTTTTAAAGGATCCAGCCCAATATGGTTTTATGGGCCGGTCACACGTTGACCCATCTTTTATTACTACATGTCAATAGCTGAGTGGCTCATTGTCCGTACATTAACCGTCGGTTTCCCGCAGCGGATTATAAACCCCCCCAAAACCCTACCCCTTTTGTACTCTCTCACACAAACTCGCATTGTCACTCGAGGAGAGGAGGGAGAGAGAGAGAGAGAGAGAGAGCGGTAGGGTTTTAGAGAGAGAGCGTCAGAATTCAGAGCTCGAAGAAAGATGGTGGCTGACAAGGGCAAGAAGCTGAAGCTCTCAGAGAAACCCGAGGACGAGAACGCTGACCACATCGATGAGAAGCTCGTCCTCTCCATCGAGAAGTTGCAGGAGGTCCAAGACGAGCTCGAAAAGGTTGTACCTTCATACCTATCTCTGCATATTCTTGTTGTGCCTGCATAATTGAACCAAACGGAAAACGGTTTCGGTTTCAATTTTCAATGATGTTCTGTTTGGGAAATTTCTGCCAATTCAGGGGTTTTTGTGTTCTTGTTTTTGAAATTCAATTGATTTCGGGGGCGTGCATGAGTCGAAAAGGGATTCGATTTTTGGGTTTTGGTTTTCTGGATATAGGGAAATTAACCCAGAAAAGGATCTGTTGGTGGCTTACTTGGTTTGGTAGAAAATTGGATTTTTTGTTTGTTTTAAGAATTTAAAGTCGCTTTGTTATATAGACGGCCATAAGCGGGAACTCCGCGCTTCCCCCTTTCATATATGTTGTAGAACACTGGATGCTCTTAACCAATTGTTGCAATTGTTAACTGTGGAATGTGTTTCGTTTTTGTGAAGTTTGGATTGCTGCTTTTGGTTATAAGATTTTCTCCTTGCTTGTTTATATTCCTTACCATAGGTTGGGTTACATTTGACTAGAGAGTAAAAGGGAAGGAAAATAACTTAAGGTTTGACATTTTGTGAAGTTTGAATGCATGAAAATATAGAGAAGAATATACGATTTTGGTAGCTTTTGATCGTCAAATCTTGCCTATTTTGAAAAGAATTTGTGAGAGGTAAAATCAGCATTAGACGGCGTTTCCTCTCTTCTGTCTTGGACCCCAAACAAAAAAGTTGATCTTGGTGAAAGAATGTATAATAGCTCACTGATCAAGCGCGCTCGCGCCAAAGACCAATGGAGATTTGGGAGTAACCGATCTTCTTTTAGACGAAGACAAAATCTGGTAGCCAATCGTTGGCTTTGAATAACCAGCTCAGCAATAAATTCAATTATTCTATTTGTGCATGTGACGAGTGACGTAAGTGCATAAACTGTCAGCTCCATTAAGGAAAATATAGAGTTATTTTCTTTTGTATTCTGTTCCCATTTTTCATGTTTATTATAACCAAACAACCAATAGCGGCTAAATTTAATTGTAGTTTGTAAGGCTAGGGCTAAATTTGATTGAGGTGGGGTTGAACCCATGCTATATTTTGTACTTTGTGGCTTTGTTTGTAAGGCCAAGCATTTCATAAATATGAATGTGTGGTGCTTTGTTCTCTTTCAAATGAATTATGTTTCTTATAAAAATGCATATTGCTTCGAAATTTTATAATCGCACGGGGTCAGTTTTAAGTTCTGAGACATACTTGTTTTAGTGGCTACAATTCACTTGTATCAATTTGGACTTATGGATTATCACAGGGGACCAACCTTATTCATTTGATTTTAATGTTTTCTTATGAATGCTTTATAGATCAATGAGGAAGCCAGTGATAAAGTCCTGGAAGTGGAGCAGAAGTATAATGAGGTACGCAGGCCGGTCTATGATAAGCGAAATGATATCATCAAGTCCATCCCTGACTTTTGGTTAACTGCTGTAAGTTATCTATCCTTATTTATATGCATATGGGAAGAATTTATTATGTTTAAGAGGTATTTAAATAATTTATTTTCTCCTTACTCTGCAGTTCTTGAGCCATCCCGCGCTCAGTGAACTTTTGACTGAAGAGGATCAAAAGGTTAGCATTTGTTCCCATGTGACTCCAAAATTAATTAGTGCATCTTTCTGTTTATAACTTTAATTAATCCGTCATTAATAAATATCTGTTGGTGGTCATTGATTATGCAATTCAATTACTCGCGGCCCCTTCTTGCTCTTCCTTAATCAACGAAATCATGGAGATTCTTTATTTTTAAGCTTTCAGATTTGATTCTTGTTTGCCATCATTTCTAGTAGTCTGGGTTCATCACTCCCTTTGTTTTCATAGATTTTCAAGCATCTAACTTCTCTGGAAGTTGAGGACTTCAAGGACGTGAAATCTGGTTACGCCATCACGTTTGTGAGTTTTCTCTTTTACTTTGTCTTTTTATCTTTGAATTGTATTAAGGCGTGTTTTATGTTTTATTTCAGTTACAGAGTATATTGAGATTGTAACCATTGTTTATTATTTAAATTGTACAGGTGTTCAGCCCCAATCCTTATTTTGAAGACACAAAGCTTACGAAGACCTTTACTTTTCTTGATGAAGCAACAAAAGTTACTGCTACATCCATAAAATGGAAAGAGGGAATGGTATAAGATTTCTCTTGCATTCAATTTATATATTTTGGTTAATTATGATAGGGTATTACAACTTACTGCATACCTAATTTGTGAAGGGCATTCCTAATGGAGTTAATCATGATAAGAAAGGGAACAAGCGGCCTCAGGTTGAGGAAAGGTTTGTGATTGGAACCTGTTAGGATGAACCTCGTGAAAACACTTTAAGTAGTTTTTCGAATTACCTCATATTGACTGAAACTCCTCCAACCCTTTTTGTTTTCTTTACAGCTTCTTTAGCTGGTTCAGTGATAGTCAGCACAAAGATATTTTGGAGGATGATATTCATGACGAGGTTAGTTTCTAGTTGTATTTCAATATGGTATCAAGGGCTATGCATCAATCTCAAATTTTTTTTACTCTTGTATTCTCAACTTTCACTTCATGCTGCAGATTGCGGAGGTTATTAAGGAGGATTTGTGGCCCAATCCTCTTACTTATTTCAACCATGTAACTTCTGCTTTACCTTACTTCCGTATTACTCAAGCATAACTTAAGTATCTCGCAGAAGCTTTTACTGCTTGCTTAATTTTCTAATGGTGGCTCATGTCCGCTTTGACATAGGAGGCTGATGACGATGAGGAATTTGATGATGAGGAAGCTGATGAAGAGGTACATGTAGATTCTTTTGGGTTTATATGTCAAGTGAAGTGAAAATACTCCAAATACAGACTACCTTTATGCTAGAGTTAACTGCTAATGGAATATGTACTTTCAAAAGCTGAAATGTTTGTGGCATACGCGAAGATTTTGAGGCTCACATGAGGAATTTTTGTACTTTCTAAAGCCTAGATATTTTAAGCTTTGCCACGTGATTCAAAAATGAAGATAAATTTCAGATGTTATTTTCTGACTTAATCATTATTATGTGACTCTTGCTATGAACCACATAAATGTGTAAGAAATGTTGATAAATTGAACCTCGCAAGCAGAATTCTGTTAGGCCCTTTGCATGTTAAAGTCATAGGTGGTCTAGGATATGCTTGTGGAACCCATACTTGTAGCTTTTGGCGTCTTTGAAAAAGTGAACTGCCTACTTTTGGTGAACTGATGTTAGTGATATCATACTGTGCAACTCCTGCATTGCTACATTCATGTGTGTAAATGTATTCTCGTAGAGTTCTCGTTCATCTAGGTTCTGTATAAATTGGAGGCCTATATCAAGTTCCCTTTCAAATAGTTTTAGTAGTTGTGTGTATGCGGTTGTTTACTGTGCTTCCATTTGAACTGTCCCGCAACATATGTAGCTCCTTGATGATATAACTAAAATGAAAATTATTGCAGGAAATGCCATATCTTAATCTTTGAGGTTCGACTATTTTGCAGGGAAAGAATGAAGACGACGAGTCTGACGATGATGAGGATGACCAAGATGATGATGAAGATGGTGATGAGGATGACGGAAAATAAACATTCATCTGGGTCTTCAAATCTATTAGCATTTGCTGTTTTGTTAACAGCTTGTGTAAAGTGAGTCTACAGTAGTCGATAAGTTAAGTCTAAAGGTTACAGGGGGTGACCATCATGACTTTCTTGACAGCGTTCTGTCATGCAGGTGCCCGACTGCTCTCATAGGCCAGTCTGGTTTTCCGGCTCTGCTGTTACTCTCTCCGTGGCGTTTCTCTGTTACGATGGCTTGTGGCTTCTCCCTGATATGCAGGTCTCTAGATGACAATATTAGAATGGTATTTTCCTTTTGTTTTTTAATACTTCAGTGAGGATATAGTATGGAGTTGGAAGTTCTTTGGCATCATTTTATTATTTAATTCTAGTAGTATTAATTCATCGAGAAATAATTTCCGCATACCCCTTCTGTACACTCGGGGGCGGGTGTACAGAAATCACTTCCTAATTCATGTACAAGTGTGCTGGCAGTCTCTCTTTAGGTACCGCCTGTAAAGGGATCAGCATGTAGCTCACCAAACCTGTGCCCTCGGACATGTCGATGTCCTTGGGCTGGACCCCTTCAGGCAATGTCCAACAAAAGCCATGCAAAAGGTGACCCAGCATTGATGTAACAAGGGTAGTGCCTACCTGTGCTGCTGGGCACACTCGCCTTCCTGCACCAAACGGAAGAAGCCGAAAATCGTGACCCTTTGCCCCGATGTCTTCTTGTTCGATGAACCTTTCAGGTCGGAAATTGAATGGGTCGGACCACTGTGTCGGATCGCGCCCTATTGCCCAAACGTTTACATGAACAATTGTTCCCTTAGGAACATCATAGCCACCAATCTTGACATTGGCATTTGCCTTGTGAGGTAGCATCAGTGGGGTTGGAGGGTGCAGCCTCAGTGCCTCCTTGACAACACATTTTAGGTAAGGAAGGATTGAGATATCGGACTCGGTCATCATCCGATCGAGCCCGATTATCCGATCGAGCTCCTCTTGGGCCTTCTGCTGCACCCTCGGGTTCTTGATCAACTCGGCCATGGCCCATTCAACTGAGACAGCAACTGTGTCCATACCTGCAATGACCATATCCCAAACTAATCCTCCAACATTATCCTTACCAAGTTCATACTTTTCTTGAAGATCAAGCAATGCTCCCATGAAATGTTGCTTGGCACCGGCAACACTTCTAATCTCACCCTTAACCACATGCTCCTCCTTAATCGCTTGTACGAATTTGTCTTTGCGCGCCACGTGTCTCGAAATCTCCGTGTTCCGAAACCGAAAAACCCAGTTAAGCCACCAAATATCTACCAAAATTGGAAGGTACGCACCAAGCTTCTTTTCGCTATCCAAAATCTCCGCAATCTCCAAACCTTGCTGGTCAAGCAACCCCTCTTCGTTCTCAAACCGCTTCCCGAACACCATCCTTGTAACATGGTTGAAAGCTACAGATCTCAAGTATTTTCTGACCTCCAAACATTTTCCATCGGACTTGTTACGATCTGCGAAAATGGACCGCACCATTTCTCTAACTTCATCTTCTCTAATGTGTCTGAAAATTTCGAGACTAGTAGGAGAAAAAATCTCAAGCATACAAATTTTTCTGAGCTTTATGTAGTGAGGACCATAATCTGCCCACACAAGGTCCTCACCATTTTTTGTGATCCTAGCCATGAACGGATCCCTGTGCCTATGTGCTAGTTTCTCATCATGTTCTTTGAGCACTTGCTTTGCCAATTCATGGTTCGAGACCACAATGTGGATATTCGGACCAAACCAGACCGACATGATTGGACCGAAAACTCGTGACAGATCAAAGAAACACCGACATGGAACCGCCCCCACGTTGTGGAGGTTTCCGATGATCGGCCATGGATATGGTCCCGGAGGCAGCATAAATCTTTGCTGGTTGTAGAGTTTGTAAGCTAGGAAGATGAAAATTATTGAGACAGGAAGCAAAACAAGAGCCATTGTACAAAAGGGTTAATTGAGGTTGGCTTATGAGTTTTGTAATTCTAATTAACTAATTAGATGCCTCTCAATATATTAGGCTTTTTTTTTTTTTTTTGGTGAGAGACCATCATGCATGCATGTTAAGTACGTGGAGCATTCTTTTCGTGACAAAACCGTCATGCATGTAAACATGTTACAACACGGGGAATGCGTAATGTATTGCTTATTCTTTACACGCATTTATCCTTAATACGGAAACGCGTAATATTATTATTACATATCAATAATATCGTCAATTCATATTATAACACGTTAACATTGCACGACAGTATGACGTCACATTGGAAATTTTTGGTCTTTGCACCCAACAAAACCCTAAAAGGAAGTAGATTCATTCACTTTCGTAAAATTTTTATTATTTAATTGTGCTTTTATCAAGGTTATTTTAAAAAATTGAACCTTTCAATCAAAATATTTCCTGAATTTGGTATTATATATTGCTACTTTGGCTTTTTGACAGCATGTATTTATAAGAGAAAAATAATAGTTTTCATGTTGCTTTCATTTAAGCTTAATTGGAAATAAAAAATGTGTCGTGTGATTTTTGTAATTGATTGTTCTTAAAAAATTATTTCATCGTACATACATTTTGCATGATCGCGTTAGTGTTCTGCAAAATTTGAGGAGAAGATGATTGACGGTCACATTAGTGTCGTGCCACTTTCACTCGAAGGCTGAAGAGAGATCGAGTAGCAAAGCGTGAATACAAAGCTGCCAGCTAGTATGAGTGTCTAGTTGATGAGTTGTGTAAGTCTTTTTGTATTCATTTTTCTCTTAATGTTTTCTAGCTTAGTAGCACGAGAATTTTCTCAATAGTCAGTTTTGCCTCGTTAAATCCTACATTTGTGCGTGCACTCTTTATATTCCTGCTAAATATCAATGAGTAAGGTTAAATTTGCATTATTGGTTAATTTAGACTTAGATTTTGAATTAGACTTTAAGTTGGAACCCTTTAGTTTTTTTATTTCTAAACTACAAATACAATGATTAATGTATACTGGCGCAAGCATGTGGATTTCACTTCACAGCCAACAAAGTTGATAAATGCCTTTAAACAAGCACGTGCATTTGTTTTTATTTTTCTAACCACCGGAGGAAAAAAAATGCAATCATCTTATATGTCGCATAACAGCTTATATGGTCCGGATATATTGTTACATACCGTTTTATACCAATAAAATAAGAACATGTGGACTGATATTTACACATCTTATTTCATTAGCGCAGAATATCACCGTGACGATGCACCCGTGCTATATATGTCCTCTATTTATGACCATAAAAACCTTTTATTTTTAATTTCTTTGCCTTTTCATTACATGCAGAAAGAGAATGAAATTAAATATATACCTCAAATGGCTAAAGACATTCTTGTTAATTTGAAATTTTCATTCTTTTTTATATTAACTTTAAAAAAAAATTCTACATTAAATTTATCTAAACTAAGAAATAAGCTGGTATTCGAACATGAGGGAATAGCACACAATTAACTTGGACAAACCCAAATTTGCTTTTCTATGGTAATCTTTATGGAGCTAAAAAGTTTAAGTTGAGTTCTTCTTTCTTTCTTTTTTGCTTTTTTTATTATATATTAATTCAAATTTGGATGCAATTAGTACTCTTTTGGATCCGATGCCTATGGTTTTTGCTTTTTCTTTTTTTTTTCTTTTTTTTTTATTACTGAAAAAGAACAAAGATATGAGGTGTAAAAGTAAGATTGTTTTCATATCAAATCTTAGGCCAAGCACTATAAAAGTAAATGTAAAAGGATAAGAGATTTTGTTATATTCTTTAAGGAAATGCTTTTTCTTTCTTATCATTCTTTTACTACATTTTTTTTATGAAACATTTGATTATTCGGGATACAACAACGACTGTATTTTTAATCAACTACACAGTGTCATAATTTATGTGTTCTAACTTTTTTAAATATGTGATTAGTTTGAAATACCTTTATTATGACATTCAAAATGACCGAACAATTTTTCGTTATCTAAGACCAAGAAGTTTATTTATTAAAATGGGGGAAACGGAAGCTTCTTAAGCTTACCTAAGCCATCTTGCTTGTGTGGGCCGCATACTTCGATGATCTGAAGGTTATTGCTAGTTAATTAATTCAACCTGCGAACACAAGTGAATTTGGAAAGGGAAAAAAATTGTACTTATGCTTAGTCACTGTCTACAGTGGACCTGTGATGGTGGCAGTGATGAAATTTATCAAATTTTGGAATTTTCTGTATTTTAGAGACTATATGTAAAATAAAAGGGAAAACAAATTTGATTAC
The DNA here is from genome assembly GCA_036320875.1 of Cotoneaster glaucophyllus. Classification (NCBI taxonomy): domain Eukaryota; kingdom Viridiplantae; phylum Streptophyta; class Magnoliopsida; order Rosales; family Rosaceae; genus Cotoneaster; species Cotoneaster glaucophyllus. The sequence goes on along the minus strand of CM070065.1, from coordinate 25,147,607 downwards.
TGGAAGCCAAAATTACACCGTATTGAGAATGTATTGTAAAGTAATTTATATGATACAATTATACAAGTACGTAGTAACTACTAATATAGCTATATTATATCATTAGCACGAGACGTTATAGAATCGTGATAGCGGTTATCCCCATGTGTTGTCCATTGTCCATTGTCCATTGTCCAAGGCAGATATTTTGATAGTGTGATTGGTTCATTGTCTTTTCATGCTTAGCTGCTATGCTCTGATTGGACTTCCCTAAGTTTGGTTGGGATAAGATTTTCAGTGAAGCCATGGATTTTAGCAACTTGGCACGACAGCAAAATGTCATCCAAACTGACTTTTTTCATTGGTGCAACAAAAGCAACAATCCATCTCAAAAAACTCATTGGTGCTACAAATTATCATCTTTTGCTCGATCAAAATTATCATCTTTCCTTCTTGCTGAGGCAAGGCACCACTATTGCTTGGGAATATATACTTAATTATTCACACATTTGAGAAAAGTGATATATCTTTTAGTGGAGTAGCCCTCTTGACTTTCAAATAATGTTTCCTTTTGTTGAGCGGAAACAACTATATATGAACACAAAGCAACATGCTTGCCTAGAGCCTAGTCTCAAAAATAACCTGCACCTGGAAGTGGAAAATGGAAAATAGAATTTTCTCAAACCCTAATCCGTTGCATGTGAATGCAGTTGCAATTTTTAGATTGATCGATTGATAAGTTCATTGATCATTCTCTAGGGTATAGATCAATATCAAGTCATTTAATTGTATACGTACGTATTCATGCAATCAAATTCATACTGTAGAACCCTTATAACTCATTAATCATCATAGACCTGATAATATTTCATTTTGGTGCACTCCATTAAGAAATTAGCATATGAAAAGTCATAATCACAAATTAATATACATAAATCACATAAATAAGTGACAAACTCTCTTGGGCATTAGTTAACACATAAAAATCTTGCAACAAAACCAGATTTAGGATATACTCATCATGATTCACACTTATCAAAAGGAAGTGAATAGTGATGAGTGGTGATGAGGGATATACATAAATCACATAAATATTGCATGCAGATGCAGTGCAGACGAAGAAAGGGGAAGGTGTGGATCACAGAAGGGATCCCGAGAGGGGGCTTTCCCTTTCTTTTTCTTTTCTTTTATTGAGGATGATGGAGTCACTGAAGAGTCCGGAATAGAGGCAGACAAAAAGTAGAGAAAGTGATGTGACTCAACTCCCTCCGTTTTCAAAATATTCCAGTGCAACTTCCAGCCCTATATGAAGGCCAAGATTCCAACTGTCTCTACTACTCTCAATCTAAAGACCATAACCAAAAACCTTCTCTATATTTATGTTGGAAAATTTAATAATATTATTATTATATTAAATTTATTAATTGAATGAAAATTAGAAGTTGAGCCTTTTGGTAGAAAGATGTGTCTACTCAAATGAAGAGTTGCAACTTTTGACTCTTCATGAATAATTACATGCTTTCCAAATAGGTATCTCACCAGCCCCCTATAATCACAAAATAATTTTTCATTGTTTTACATAATCATACATAGAGTGTACTAAATATTAGAGAGTCTCATTGAGACCATATGAGAGAGTGTGATTTGGAGTGCTACTATTACGACGAGGTCGTTATATCTTGGGGGACATGCGCCGATCAACTATGAGCACCGTAGTGGGGCGTAAACTTATCTTAAGGACAATGTCCAACACTTGCCTCGACCATATTTTCTAGGTTTTTCTAATCCATTATATCATATTCATTTAACATTGGTTACTCATGTGCATGCATTAATTTTGATATATAATTGCATGAATTTTTTCTTAAATTTTTATGTGATTTAATATAGCAATTAGACCCAAGTTTTCCAACCATTTACATGCTTCTAAATTAAAAAGTTTTAGGGTTTCTTTTCAGTTCCAACAAGTTCCACAATCTTCGATTAGTGTTTTGGTTAAGCAAAACAAGCCCCGAGTCAAGTGGGAAAACTTCTTTTCTTGGCTAAGCTGTTTCCCAATAAACCAACCAGTGTTTGATTGATTAACAACTTAAGTTCCTTGTTTATGCGAACTCCAATAGCGAAATTGTAAGGACCCAACCAATTGTAAGCAACCTAAGAATATATATATATATATATATATATATATATATATATATATATATATATATATATATTCTTATGTTTAGCAGTGCTTCCAACCAATAAACCAACCAGTGTTTGATTGATTAACAACTTAAGTTCCTTGTTTATGCGAACTCCAATAGCGAAATTGTATGGATCCAACCAATTGTAAGCAACCTAAGAATATATATATATATTCTTCTTATGTTTAGCAGTGCTTCCAACCAATAAACCAACCAGTGTTTGATTGATTAACAACTTAAGTTCCTTGTTTATGCGAACTCCAATAGCGAAATTGTATGGACCCAACCAATTGTAAGCAACCTAAGAAGAATATATATATATATATATATATATATATATATATATATATATATATAACCCTAACAATAGACCAATAAAAACTAGCTTAGCAGGTTTTGTAGGACATTTTCTTGGGTTTTTGTTGTTATTCTACACTAAATTAATCTAAATTTCAAAGAAAGAGAGAGAGATCTAAACGTGAGTGCAGAGAAAGAAGCACACTTTTATAGCCAACTTACTTAGTGTGATAAGACTTTCAGGTTGAGTTTTAAGCTTTTAGCAGAGGCTATATAGATTAATATGTTGAGTGGAACTTTATTTGATTTGAATTTAGGTTTAGGTTTCAACTTTTACATCCAGAAAGTTGCCAATGTGAAGAGGACTCTAGTTTTCCATAAGATAATAACAATTGCACAGCTGAAGAAGATGGTAAGCTGTCTCGTTCAATGGCATTACATAAGTGGCAAGGCATGTGGTCTCAAAGAAAGGCAACATTTTGTTAATTCCTGGTTCACATTTCTCGACAGTAACCCCACAGTGCTGTCATGTACAGTAAACTCTGCCATCTCAAATCAGATGTTGCCACATGCTACAATGGACTTGTTCAAATGGAGCCCCATTAGATTTCGCTCAAGTTATTAGAAAGAAAAAAAAGTCATTAAACTAGTGGGGTGGAAGTTATTAAATGTATTAGGAATTGATCAGGATATATATTTACTTGCAGTGAATACCTTTTATTTTCACTCAAAGACCTCTTATAATAAAGTGAAACCCTAACTGTCGTAGAACAAATGATGATGTGCAAAGTTTTAACTAGAAACTGATTTTTGCACATTTTTTTCCTCTCGCATTTCTCTTTGGTTTTAGCCGTTTGATTGAATAAATTAATTAAAATAAAAGAGAACAAATGAACAAAAAAACAGAGTCAGAAGAAGAAAACAGGAGTGCTAAAAATCATTTTCCTTTTAACTGTAGTATAGTTGATAGTTAATCATAAACCAAGAGTTGATAGTTAATATGTTTCTGCAAATATCATAAACCAAGTGACCCTACAAAGTTTTAAATATACGTAAAGATTGAAGGCATTGCAAATCATTCATACAAAAGAAAAAGAAAAAACATAAAGGGCATTAAAAATCAACAGTGGTTGTGACAATCAGGTCAAGAAACTGTCAAAAATGTTAGTCATTATCTCTCTGTTGTAAATTGGTACTTGACAAAAAACCTGAGAAATTCAAAACCAGCTATATAAAGATTAAAACTTGCTTTCTTTGATATAGCAATATTGGTAACTATTTATCTAGAATAGTTCATCATCGACATCTTTATTCATCCAGTTTCTTTATTTAAGGGATTGTGTTATCCACACAATCCCTTTTATCTTTCACACATCTTCTCAATTTTCAGTTTGATCGAATGAATTTAAGAGGATCAAATGATTAGAAGGGGGTGTATGAAATTAAAACAGAGTGCGTGAATAGCATCACTCTATTTAAACTACCAAATCAGATTATGCCACATGTTCATTTGATTTGCAAAAGACAACAATACCATCAGATTAAGTATATCACATCAAATGTTGTGTGGAGCAGATCACATTAGCTGTGATACTCAATAAAAACATCCAATCAATTTCAAGTTGGCAATTTTCACATATTATAGCAAGTAATCTGCAAATATATATACAACTTTTTCCCAGCTGCATAAAGCTCAATATCCAGATCAATTCAGCTCAACATAGACAGAATATTCTTTCATATTATATATTGTGGTCTAATTAATGATGCAAATGGATTAAAAGAGAAAACCAATGGGGTTTGTAATTTGATTAACTAATTAATTTAATTAAGTAGATTGGTCAAATGAGTGGATTTATGGACCAGCATGAATGTAAACAAACCTTAACACAGATTCTTTAGAGAAAACCAAAATGATTTAGATGGGCCTGCAGCCTGCACATAAAACCAGTAGCTCGGTTCGATCATGATTGCATATTCTGCATGTTTTGTAATTTAAAATTTGGAAGGGGTACTGCTGATCATCCAGGGCCATCTGCTTGTCCCGAAGGTTAACCCACATTAGCATCTATTAAGGAACACCAAAACCAAAAACTTTTAATACCACCTAACCGTCATCATATAGTACAAAATGTAGGGTTGCGAGAGGTAGCAGAACTCGTGGTCAAAACTCTTATCATGAATGCGTGAGTAAATGATTTGTTTATCGTTGGAGTAACAGATCCTCGCAACATGCATAATAAGGTAGAACCCTAGTTACATAAAAGGAATCAAAATATACAAAAGAATTGAAGATGCTTCCGAAACTCGACCGGAACCTATCGGCCAACCACATTATAATAAGGAATACCAAAACCATAAACTCAATACCATTTATCCATATGCCAAAATAAAAAATATAAGTACAACTTCATAATATATAACTCTTGTCATGTATGCGAGACTAGAACTCTTGCCGTTAATTCATAGATAAACATTGCGTTGATCACTTAGGTACCGTTTGGGACGCAAACGGGACGGGACGGGATGAAACGGAGGTTCCGTGTATGTTTGGTATGCGCAGGACGGAACAAATAAGAAATCTTTCAAACCGATTTCGAACAAATCGTTGGGAAAAACCAAGTGGGTACCTCTCGAATCGGCGAGTGATAGTAATTTGACAAGATAGGTTCATCATCAATATCCGAGCTTCATCCTGCATTCTAAGCCATAGATCTTCATCTGGGTCGAGATCCTCCACGATTTTGTACGTCTGAGTGGTTTTTGTGCGGTTTTGGCAAATGGGTGTGTAGGAAACTTGATTGGAGAAGCTGCGGCGGCAGAAGTTCATGAATTGGTAACGGTCTTCGTCAGAATTGGACCTGTTGGGATCCCGAGAAAGTTGGTTGGTCTGAGTATCGTTGCAGACAGCCATGGGAGATGAGGGGTTTTGAAGATTTCAGTGGATATAGAATCAGCGATTTGTGTTCCACGGATGTGGAATGGGTCGTTCCAGGTGGGTGAGGCGGAACGAAAATTCACCCAAAACTCGTCCCGTGGAACAACGCGTTCCACCCATTTTAGGCGCACCAAACGTGGGACGGAACGCCTCGTCCCACTCCGTTCCGCCCCATCCCACATACCAAACGGTACCTTAAGTCACAAGTCTTCACAACATGCACTAATAAGTAATCCAGGTAACCAAGAAAAACTTGCATAAGCAAACCCTAATTAGGGTTTTGGATCAAAGAGAAGAATGAAACACGTCTGAAACCTAGAGACTAAACCCTAATGCCAACAAAGATTATAGGCCCAATAGGCAACAGTCAGCAAGAAGGATCGAGATCAGGAGGAGGAGGGTAAGTTTAAAGATATTTTACTGGTTGGAGGACTTAAGGATCCCAAAGTTCCCTTGCCAGCAACTAACAAATAGCAAAGGTGCAGAGCAAAAGGCAAAGGGCCAAAGGCAAAACGAAATGATTACTTGAATGAGACCGGGACCCATTTTATGTAATCTTTCTTTTTTTCAAAGTCTCTAAAAAAAATTTTGACTTGGGGTTGGGTCCCACCTCGGCCACCATTGTCTTTATGGATTGAATGATAAAAGGAGCACCTCACGTGGAGAGTCTGAGCCAAAGGGGATGTCCTACCACAGTAAAAAGGGGAACCCCTTCACCCTCCTCCTCTCCCCATCCTGAAAATTCCCCCAAAAAATTGAAATTGAAAATCTAAATTTTATTTGATATTTGGGTATTTGGCAATAGATGTTTTGATATTTTCCTCCACAGAATGAAAATTTTGGAAAAGAGTTTTAGACTTGTAGTGCAAGCAGCTCAGAGCACTTATTTTTTGTATCTAAAGTCTTCTGTTTGATCCCCGTTTTCCTCTTCTTCCTCTTAAAAACTTTCAAAATTAAATAAAAATCTAGATATTAATTTTTTTTTATAGGATCTAGATTTTAATTGATTTGGTGTTTGATAGATATCATGGATATCTTGATATTTTCCTCTAAGGAATAGAAAAAAGAAAAAAAAAAAACTAAAGATGGTTGTAACTGATAAGTGTTTAAGAATATTTATATTGTCATTTGCACCCTAAAACTTTCTATAATTAGAAATAAAAATATACTTGTGAGGAGTGTATAATGAGATTTTTGAAATTCTAATAAACATTCTTTATTTATCCATGCATGTATCTGAAGTTCTGTTTAATAATTAAATAAAAAGCTAGATATTAATTGATTTGATATTAGGTGTTTGATCATATGGATGTTTGGATATTTTCCTCTAAGGAAAAGGAAAAAAAAAATGAAAGATGCTTGTAATTGATCTTAAGAGTTTAAGAATATTTATTTATGCATATGAAATACTGAGTTTGATTTTTGCCTCCTTTACCATCACTTGTGTATTTTATATTTTTATATATATTAAAAAACAATTACAATATAAAAGAAAGAAAGTTAGAAAAAGCTCAGCACAACAACAAAGCAATTTCTTTCCTAAAAAAATTGCTTTTTAAAGCTCACCCATATAATTCCCACTCATTATCTTTGTTGCTTAAAGCTTGCCTGCCCAGCCCTCTCTTCCTCTCTCCCTCCCTCCCTCCCTTATCTTCTCTCTCTCTCTCTCTCCAAAGGACCATTTTAGTCCATACTTCTCTCTCTAGCTACTCTCTAACAAGACATATCATCTAAATCAAAATTTCAGTTTTTTTGAATACACAAATTCCAGCCAACAAGCAACCAGAGAATTTTTGTTTATTTATATTTAGAAGGAAAAAAACAGATTTGTCCTGTAAAAATACTGTCACTAAGTGACTGAAGAGAGCTGAGAACTGAGTTGAGCTGCTGCTGAGTGAGAGACCCACCAAAACCCAATTATACTAAACTAAGCCCTCTCTCTCTATCTCTTCACTCTCTCACTCTTCCACACTCTCTCTACTCTTCTCACACAAAATCCTCCACCAACTGATCATAATTCTCTTTCCCATGCGATCATGGAAGGAGGTGATGATCATCAACTCCACCACCACCACCACCACTATCAACAACACCAGCAGCAACATCACCACCGTCCGAACTTCCCCTTCCAGTTGCTAGAGAAAAAAGAATTAGATCACCAAGAAGCCGCGTCCTGCTCCAACTCCACCTCCCCCTACCCTTCTCTAGCCATCACCACCGTCGACCCCACCACCACCAACAACACCGCCTCTACTGCCACAGCCACAACCACCTCAGCTCTCCAAGCTTCTTCCCCCGAGCCCTCCAAAAAGCCACCCCCCAAGCGGACCTCCACCAAGGACCGCCACACGAAAGTCGACGGCCGAGGCCGCCGCATTCGAATGCCGGCTCTATGCGCCGCCAGAGTCTTCCAGCTCACGCGCGAGCTAGGTCACAAGTCCGACGGAGAAACCATTGAGTGGCTTCTCCAGCAGGCCGAGCCCGCCGTGATCGCCGCCACCGGTACAGGCACAATCCCCGCCAACTTCACGTCACTTAACATCTCACTCCGCAGCTCCGGCTCCAGCATGTCGGTCCCCTCGCAGCTAAGATCCTCTTATTACAGCCCGAATTTCTCTCTCCAACAGAACCAGCGGCGGAGCCTCTTTCAGGGCATCGGCCTCTCATCTTCTGACAGCTCTTCGACTCTCCTAAACTTCCAAACAAACACCATGCACGCTTCCATGTTGCAAGCCAAGCAGGAGCTCCGGGATACTGTGTCTTTAGATCTCTCGGAGGCGGCGTCGGCAGGGGAGGGGAGCTTGGGAGGGAGGAAGCGTCGGCCGCCGGAGCAGGACTTGAATCAAATGGGAAGTGGCGGCGGTGGTGGTGGAGGAGGGTACTTATTGCAGTCGAGCACTGGTGCGGTCCCGGCCAGCCACCCACACAGTCAGATTCCGGCTAATATTTGGATGCTGGCTAACTCTAACAACCAAGTTATGAGCGGCGACCCTATTTGGACTTTCCCAGCTTCGGTCAACAACAGTGGACTGTATAGAGGAACGATGCCCGGTGGCTTACATTTTATGAATTTCCCCGCCCCAGTCACTGTGTTGCCTAATCAACAACAATTGAGTGGCTCGGGCGGTGGCGGTGGTGGTAATGATGGCGATAACATGAGCGACGGGCAATTGAATATGCTCGCTGGACTCAATCCGTACCGGCACATGTCCGGTACAGGTGTTTCAGACTCGCAGCAGGCGAGTGGCTCACACTCACACCACGGCGGAGGTGACGATCGGCGCGATAGTACTAGTCACCACTCATAAAGCGGGCGAATGGCGGTCGGATTTTATCTTCATGGTCATCGTTGGTGGTCGTCATTTCTTCCCACATGTGTAGTAGTTTGCTGTGTAACAACACACGTGAGGTTTGATTGATTGCTCTTAAAATTCTGAGGTTTACTTTTATCTATTTATTCCCAATTTTTTTGTGTGATTAATATGATATGGCCGGGAGAAGAGAGGTTTTGTTAGGGTTTGAAGAAAAAAAAAAAAAACAGACACTTATTTTTAACATGGATTAATTATTTTGGCTGCTCTCTTATTTCTCTAACTTTTGGCGATTAATCTCAGTATACTATCATCATTGTTTGTGTGATCAATTCTCCTTTCTCTTTTCTTTTAATCTTTCATGAAAAGTAACTCATCGAAATTCTAGAATAAACCGACTCATACCATGAATCATGTAAATGAACGGCTGGACAAAGCAGTATAAACTGCTTCGTAATTTATGCATTTTGACTGTGTTGGTGAAAATGACTAAACTTGCATGGTGTATGGTAAGTCTCCTACCTAACTAACAATTGGATTCCCTCTCTTTTATCCTCTCACTTTCTCTCTCTAGATTCTCTCTCTAGGCCACCACCATGTTTGTGTTCATGTAAATGGGTAGCTTGTGAAAGGGATGAAACAGTAGCAGTAGTAGTTTTACTGCAAAATGCAGGATTAAAAAAAATTCACAGCCTTTTGATCATTCTGATTCTTCATCTCCCCTGCCATGAATCTCTAGGGTTTACTGCATCAATGATATAAAATTTTCAGCCAAGGGGGGGAAGGGTAATAGGACGGTAGGGTCCGCACCTTATCAGTTCCAGGTGTTGGCTCAGGTGGCGGGACCCGGATGCTGGGCATTGCCCAAACCGATATACAACGTCACTGACAAACAGGTGCATCATTCCTCATCTTTTTTTTTCTTCTTTCCTTTCTTTCTTTCTTCCTTTTAATGGTGCAGTTGCTGACACCATAGAGGGTATCGGTGGTGAGTTTTAAAATTATTTAATAACTCTACTGTGTCGTGGCCCACCATCTCATCAATCCGGACCCTTTATTTCTATGAAACCACCTTTTGATTGGGTACCGTTGAATGATTGGGTCTCCGACTCTCTCATTAATGGAGCGGAGATTTTATCAATCTACAATACGCTACGTGTCATTATATAAATGTAAAATGTAAAAAAATGTTTTTTTCTTTAATTGTCTCATCACTTGTATAAAGACATGTGACCCACATATTGAAAAATCTTTTCAATGGAGGGTAGGGTTTTTTTTCAAGAATTTTATAGTTAGCAAACCATGCATAAATTTATAAATTGCTACTGCTATTCAAACACATCTTTTTATTTTCTAATTACTTTTGTTAATTCTTATTTATCGATCATCTTGAATTCATTCGATCTGACGGTTGAAAATTACGTGTGTGGATAACACTACTCTGTTTGCTTTCTTTTTATAGGAGTAGATAAATTATTTGTGCTTTAAAAAACTTCAAGAACAAAATAACACAAGGATTGTACACTTTGCACCAATTGGATTCCACACATTTAATTGATACCCATATATATATATATATACCTAAAGATTATATTCTTAATCACACAAGGGACGATTGCCAATTACATTTGTCAGAGGGCACATGACATAATCAATCTTAGTAATGTCCTATCCTACATGACTTAATGGTGGTTTGGTTGTGGTTGGCGGGGTTTATTTAATTGGTAAAATGAATTCATGAAAATTTTATTACGATACGTAGGACATGCATAAGAGTACTTGATAGTTGGATGTGCAGTTAAGAATAAAATAAACAAAAATTCAATAGTCATAGACTTCGGTGTATAGACCAGTGCATACAAGAAAGTCCTTCCTTTTCTTTGATAGAAGTCAAAATGCGATTGAGTGAAAGAAAGAATGACTCGTTCTTGAGACAAACAGTTTAACTGGATGAAACTTGAAAGCAAGATAAAGGTTCTAGCTAGGATTTATGAAAATTGAGAACTAATAAACACTTGATTAAGTTTTTATGGGTTCCCTGATGGTCTGCATAATTTTGGAGTCTTGGGTTAATTGGGATCAATGCAACTCTTGGTAGTGCTCTAGTTAATTGCTGGCCATCGATCGTTGTTCTTATATATTCTTAGGGATCCTTTGATGAATAAAGTACACAAAAAAACAAGTGTAAAGTGATTACTTGTTGTTATCGTGTATTAAATATGCAGATTTATCAAATATTAAAGTTTAATCTCACTAGGTGTACACACGTACCAGATTAGACGTTTTTATAATATTCCATATCGAATAAAGATCATGTTCATAAGATTTAGCCAAATTATAATTGAGATTGTATTTGGTTTGGAACAAAAGGATATTGTAGTAGATCATCGTTGGAAGATGTAATGTACACATCAAAACTAACAAAATCACCTTTAATCAAGTGAATATATATTAAACAGAAAAAAAAGAGAAGGTGTTAGCGAAAAAGATCAACGGTGCAATACATTGTTAAGTTCGATGACTAAAGAAACTAAAATGAGAGTTCATGGACAAAAATTAAACTAAGGATAAAGTTCAGGGATCATTGCTATGGTTTATATGAAAAATGATATATAATCATACAATTTTTTTGCTTATACACCTAATGAACATGGACTTCAAATTAAATAAATAAAACAAAAACAACAGACAAGAATGTGTAAGGCCTATGCCGGGAAAGATAAAGAGAGTGTGATTACCATTTCCAATAAGCACATACATGGCTACATACATATGCGTCTACATTCACTTATTCATGACATTCAAACCCTTGTGCATAAGTTGCAAGCTAACATATTTATGGAGGATCGAATTTCAGTCATGACTAGTTCTTATTACACGTTATTGGTTTGTTAATATTCTTTAGCAATTTCTTCGAAACTTTTGTATGAGTAAAGGAAGTTAAAGATCCTGAGAGGATCATCGTTGTAATATAATTTCAGTTAAAAAGTACGTTTAATTTACAGCAAACACACATTCAAGAGATATCCTGATATATATTAGTTGGACGTTGTTCGTTGTCATGACTGATGATCATGACAAGTACTGTGATTTGGCATGTACTATCCTTAATGTTGTTGTGTGAGAAATCTGTGTCAAACCCATCATCGCAAAATATAACTTGGTCTGGGTCGTACACATATTGTGCACATGGTTTTGAAACCCCATCGACGACACAGCCGATGGTCCCATGCATGCAACCAGCAAATGAAAATCTCGTTAGATCGTGTGCCAGAGGCCCAGAAGTAGCATGATTAGACCATCTAAACTTATTTATCCATGCATGAAATCTTCCGGAGTGAACCAACAAACCTGCCTCCATTTGGGAATTAAATCAAAACCTTTATTAATATTCTACTAATTTGGCCCATAAAATCACTTCTAATCCCGTTTCCTTTGGTTGATTATTAGGGCCCAGAAAATCTTATAACCCCACCTTCCACGTAGGGAGTTAGCTTTTTTATTCCTTTTTTTTTTTTCGAATGGAAATAGATGGAGTGGTATGTCACATGTGCCTGCCTAGCTAACTACTGGCTTTTAGCTTAAGGATTGTTTGTTGGGCAGCAAGAAAATTTGATCAAATGACCCACCACCACATCCACATCCACCCTTAAATGTCATGCTTTTTTGCGATAATACGACCTAGAACTCTCCACTTCGGTAGAGCAACATCTTGAGTGTAATTGTTTTACTATTTCTCTCGTTATGTGATTATTATTTAACAAGTCACATGATAATGAAGATATATTAGATGACTAGTTCATGACTAGTTTAGATACATTAACGAATTAATGTTATTACGAAAATGTTTAAAAAAACACAAACATCTAATTTGATCAACCTCTCCAACTACATTATTCTTCTATAAGTATCATTGGTTAATTCATCTAACTACTATATAGGTAGTGCAGTCTAGCACACAGTTGAATTAGACCCAATTTTGGGGAGAAATGATTTTAACTCCTCTTTTTCCCTCATACACTCCTCTCACATATGTTAGTTAATAATTGCTTTTTATTTTTTCAATCCAAAGGTTAACCACCTTTGAATTATAGACTATGGATTTAGGGGTCCAACATTAAGGGAAATCTAGCATACAACAGGATACTCTCACTATCTCTCACATTACGTGTCCAAATGTGGTGTGAGAGAAAAAAAGAGAGATATCATCGACACGAACAAGAATCTCCTCCAAGATTGGGCAAAACAAATTGGTGACAACGGTAGTTGTCAAAAGTTGTTTCATGTATACTCAATCACAATGAGTTTTTTTGTATCAGAAGTGAGTTTTCTGCACAAACTATTTTCCTCTTCTACACTTTTATTTATTTTTATCATTCGATTCTCTTATTATAATTTAATCCAAATATTATAATAATAAAAAAATAAAAAAAAAAGACGTGGAGAAGGAGATGGCCATGGTAGTTGTTTGGGTTTATATTTGACATTGAGCTTTGTAATAATGAAGGCCCAAAGATGCGAAAACAAATAGAAGACTGGGCTCAGGTAAGTCGACGGGCCCGAGATGAATTGGAAGCTATTTCAACGAAGGCATAGGCCACATGTCTATGATTGAAGTGATGGGCAACAGAGAACACCTCACCACCAGCCAAAAAGCACTTTTCAAGGGCACGGATGAGTAAATAGGTGATGACTCACTGCCCTCCGAAAGTTATCAGCTAAAGGCAAAGTTTAGACAGTTAGGCCAAATTGTCTATAATAGCAGAGAGGGACACCAGAGACAATGACACTCAACCAATCAATCAAAAGACATCTCACTTTGCTCTCAAGCAAGCAAGAAACCAGAAAGCTGAACTTTGTCAAGATCCTGTCCTTTTTAGCTATAGTTCCCGTATAGAAAGCCATCTCTTGTCTAGATTAGAAGCTCTGCTACCTTCCCCTAATGTTGTAGTATCGATTCCCTCTTATAGAACCCTTCTACTTTTCATCTTCCAGGGTATACAAACCCCATGTAAACACAAAGAGAAGTGGCTGCAAGAAGTTGAATCTTGCCCGACTCTCTTTTGTTTGTATTTACATATAGTAGATCTGTTATTTATTGCATTTTCCTTCATGTTTTTAAATCATTTTCGGCTGTTTTACACTTAAAAGTTCCATCCGCAATCAAATCTGGATAAGTCAATGAACTTGTTTTCATTAAAACGAACTTTGCTCGAGAAAATGGTTAGAAAGGTCCTGAACTCTCTTCATTTTGGACATACAAATGTTATGGATTAAAAGTCCTTGTTTACAAGGCAAAAAAGAACCTTATACAGACTTAACCTATATGTGACAATCCTTTGATAAACAAGAAGTCTAAATAACTTATGGCGCAATTAACCAACCTATTTCACCTCCATTCAATAATCTGTTATACAAAGATAACAATGGCACACTCAGATCCTTGTTAGTTTTGATTGTGAGCCTCAATGCCTAAACCGAAGGCCCCACAAAGGCACATTTCAAACTAACAATGAACTTGTATTACAGCACACCAAGCAGCAAGATCTTGCCCGACAGGCAAGAAAGAGCCAAAGTCCCGAAGAACTGTGCGAGGGACCAGATCCAGAAATCCAGCCCAAACAGTAGTTAATCATTTTTTGTCCTTTTTGCATTATGGTGTAATATTCTTACAGACTAAAGTGTAAACTGTCCTCATGAACTAACAACCCTTTCGAAATTGTCTCCCAAAACTTATATTTCAGAAAATCAAGGATCTAAACTTGAAGAAAGAAATAGTTCGTGAAGAAACTGGCCAATTTGTTCTTGTTTTGGCCTTTTCATGCTAGTCACATTCTCTTTTTCTTCTTCGGCTCAAAATCCACGCACTTACCTAGTCACACGAAACGTGAGAAAACTTAAGGCACGAAGCAGAAGTTAACAAAGACAAAACCAAGGTCCTATTGGTTTCCACTACATAAACAGTTGAATGTAAGGTATTGATCATAGGGCTTCCTTCTCAGCAACAATTTGAAACGCCAGTCTGGCCAAATGAACCAAATACACTTCCATCATCTTACAAAATGGAAATGGCAGACACGCAATCTCCAAAACCCCCAATTCTAATGACATGCTAGTCAATACGCAATGCGACCATCATCAACTTCCTTCATCGTGAAGAAGAATGCATTGTTCCAAATTGTAAGCTATATATAATTACATACGAAATTCAACTCACAGTAACAGAGATCATCATAGTTACAAAAACATTCCCTTGATTTGTTCCGTACTGTTATTCAAGTGACAGATGATAGATACAGTAGCTATTAAAAGAGAAGGGAGAAACAGAAAAAAAAATGCAGAAAATAAACAAGGCAACAACTCCATATACAACATAAACACAATCTGTAATAAAACACTAAACAGATGAAATGTAGCGTTTCTTATTGAATGTAAGATGTGGAGATTATTTAGTCATGACTGACTAAATTTGATATCCAACTTGTCATTCACGATTTTATGGAAATTAAACCTAAAATTTACAATTATAAAGAGAAATATCATTAAATTGTAAAAGTGAGTAAATAAATTTTCATTTTTCACTCTTAATGATTATTTTTCTTTGCGTGAAATGTAACACTTTAATTCAGCAGTTAGGGAGGTTATTGGTTTGGAATGTGACTCTTAACCCATTGATCGTATCACTTGATTGCTGAATGCAGGGAATTTTATGGCTCAAAATTAGAGTTATTCGGTGGAACACATATAATAAAAAGAGATGAACTATGCTGCAAGCAAACATGGGTCATCAGCTATCTCTACTCTATATACTTTTGATTTATAAGACAACTTACATAAAACAGACTTCGTTAATTAAACCTGTGTGAACACTTAAAAAGGTGACTTATTTAGGTCTTCCACAATAGTTTGAGTGCGTGTGATATTTATATAAGGATCACGTAACTTAAGTTTGATACCTATATACACCACTACTGTTATACTAGTGTGAGTTCAATATATTAATATCACACTTAAATTTTTCAACCCATTATTAGAGTGTGAATCTTATATAAATACAATATATTAATATCACATTCACTTTTTCCGACATAGACAGTCGTACACCCCTTGTGACGATTTTGTTCCGGACTAATAACATGACACCAAATGTTAACTTGAGGAAAACGACACTTTATCTGGCCGTTTCGTGTAAGTAATTCTTTGAGAGTTTTAACGAAACACTCCATGTTCACTTTTAACGAAAAACCACATTTTTACCTTTACCTGGTTCGCTCTACTTTTAAAAATGACCTTTGTTAAAACATAATTTTTTTTAAACTTTTCGTTAGTCTCCTTAATTCTTTTCTAATATTTACCGCCACTAACTTTCTCTTGTACTTCTTGTTAAAAAACCGTTACCACCAGTCTCGCAGCCACTGGTGAGCGATGGCGACGGCTATACGGCGGTGATGGGCAGGCTGGTGCTGACGACGTGGCGGAATGAATCGTTCCAAGACCGTAGCTTTCATCTGGCTCCTCTACGCCTTGCTCTTCTACTCTCTCTTCCGAATGGTCCTCTGGAACTCCGACTCCTCACGCAATTACTCCTCCGCCCCCGGTAAATTCCAATTCGTTTTCCCTTCACTCTCCCACTATCTTCTGTTTGGTTCCCGAGAAAATTACTTAAATCACAATTTCCCGCTGCAGATTCTGTAATTTCGAACAAAGAGCGGAGGTCCGTGTTATACGATCGGATGGGTCGGGATTTGGAAGACCATGGACCAGTTTTTCTCAACCGCGGCGGCCGGACCTCTCAGTCTCTGTCACTTTCTGATATTTTTACGATAAGGGATGGGTCTGTAGCACCTGTACTTAAGGTAATCCTAATTCGTTGATTAAAGAGTTAAACTTTGGAGATTTGGCTAATTGGATTAAACTTTGGAGATTTGGCTAATTGGATATTTTATCATGTGTGTGTTCTATGTAGGCAGCAAATCCTCCTGTTCGTGCTAATGTGTTGTACCTGAGCACGCAGTACTCGCTTCCGATTTCGTAAGTATTTTAGCTTTGTTCTTTCACTGTGTTTTCGAATTCGAATGGTCAATGATGGTATGGGAAAGAAACAATTTTTAGGGCTGATATTAGCAATGTATGTATTGTTTTGGTTATTAATTATATGTGTGATTCGGGATGGAGCGTAGAATTGACATCGTGCACATTAAAGTGAAGAAATTTTGTTCGGGGAGGCGTTTTGCTGCAAGATTATAAGATTAGGTACAATTTTCATAGCTTTAGCTTAATGCTCTTTCGTTAATGTCGTGTATCCGTGCTTGGCTTGTTGCAGGAAGGCGCTCAAACCTATACTCGATCCTTACTTCGATAAAGGTAAGCTACTGTTTGCCAATTTATAATGTCTTTGACAGATTATATGATCATAGCTTACGAATTTGTTGGTATGCTTATGTGTCTATCTTGGCTAGCAATCTGGTTTCAGAACTCGAGCTTGTATCATTTTAGTATGTTTCATGCCTCGCATCATATTTCACCTGTTCCTGCTACTCGAGACGAGGTAGACTGCACTTCTGGAGCCATTCATGTGTTTCTGAACATCTTGTAATTTGCACTTAAATGTCTGTTTAGGTTTTGAACCCCGTTTTTTATTTTTCCTCAGATTGAAACCGAAGCAGCTGCCGTTAGGACTATTGCACAGGGTCTCTGCCCTTTAAAAATTGTCTTAGACAGAGTGGTCTTGACCTCAACAGGTGTGCTTCTTGGGTGCTGGCAGGTTATTTTCCTTAACCTATATACTCACTTCACCTTTTTCTTTCTTCCTGTTCGTAATGTATGTCATATAAGAATATTTGATCCTTGCAAATATAGATTTTTAGAAAGGTTGCAATTTCATAACCATCAAGGGAACGATATAACCGAGAAACTATTTTCTGGAATCAATCTTTTGTACTTACCTTCTTTTTTTTCCATTGTAGGTAATCTCTGGATCTGATCCTATAACCATTCGAGCAAAATTGAGGACCGCACTTCCACGTGCACCAGAAAAGCAACTTGTAAGAACCATATATCTATCTTTATTCATTTTAGACAAGTACAGTAGCCCAATACTATGCAACTAAGAGTTGTTAAGTTTACCAATAGACTTACTCTTAATGAGTTGAGATCATGGAAGAACCGAGGTTTTAATGGTTAATATATGTTTGAAAGTGAACGATTGTAACACTTGCTTGAGGTGACTCTCTCCTGCTACGAAACTTCTTCCTTTCTGATTTATCTTATTGGCTGTCTGTGGGCGCATGTGTTCCGGCAAAAGCTATTTCATTCTTTTTCAAGTTCTAGAATTTAGAATAGAGCTTTCCTGCACATGAAAGGTTATTTGCGGCAATGAATACCTTCTTATTACTAAATATCTGCTATGAAAGGATAAGTAGTCTGAAGGTGCATTAATCCAATTTTGTTAAACTATAAGAAGTACATGATAAATCCTGATGCGGAACTCATTGTGGCATCGCAGATACCCTCATTAGTGCGTTATGAAATATTATTGGTAGACTGACAGTAAAATTCCTCCTGTATCTTATGCTTGTAGCACTTGCTAATCTGCAGCCGTTGTCTCCTGCAGTATGATGCTGCCATTCTTCATACTTCATTTGCAAGGCTTCTTGGTCACCCAAAAGCCTCATCCAAGGTAGTACATCTAATGACTCTTAGTTGCCTATCTCATTGCTTGGCATCGTATGCACCTTTTTAATATTGCGGTTCCATTTTATTTGGCGATCTGCTGAAAATTTTATTCCAAACTTGCTTCTAATCTTCGCAGAAAATAGGCTTGTTTTCTAATCGCTTATCAATTTCCATAGTTTGTGAAACTTGAAAATTCTTTATAGATCCAGAACAACTCATCGACTAGAGTTGAAGAAACATGTCTCGTACGTATCATTCTAATATTGATTGCCACTGCATCTATGTACATGTAGGTTCTGTTATTTACGTAGTTTTTGCCGTGTTCAGGTGCTATCTAATACTTCAGATCAAATCCACTTCTTCCAAGAGCTTGTTCATCGTCTAAACATCAAACTCCAAGGATTTGAGGTGAGTTGTTATGCCATATATATCACTATACGTACGTAATTTATGGCATGTGCATCCATAATATCTTAGTCTTTCAAGATCCTCTAAAATCAATTGAATTCAGGCAGTGGTATCTGAGCTCTGGTATGTGGAGGAATTAGACGTTTTGGCTCTAGCATTGAACGGAAGAATGAAGGCGCGCAGGCTCCAACTTGGCTGCTCAAGAAGTTGACATCACGACTCGCCAGTTCCACAAGTATAAACCCAAAATTCAAGTAAATAACGCATTGTTTTACAAGTTAGTTGTTTTACATCGAAGCAGGTTCTCTGTGTTGGCGTGTAAATTCGCATCTTGTTCTTGTAGACTGAAAATCTGACGAAAATAATTGATGTTGTGGACGATGAACGTTTCTCGAACTTGAAAGTACCTTATGACAAAGGAACGCGTAACGACATATATGATGCGAGGCATGTAACGCACTAAAATGGTGCATGCTTGAGCGCTGAAAGCAGAACATTAGCAAACATAAACAGACGCATTACGGCATAAGCGCACCAACAGATGGTGGGTTGGATGAGTGGTTTGAGCATTTAGCGACCTGCTTGACTGTCGGAGAGTCGCCATTACCGCCCAAAAGAGAACGAACGCCATTACCACAAGGTCGTAGTACTGAATAACAAAGATAACCAATAAATAAAAACTTAATTGTAATCAAACACTAACCAAGACAATTTCAAACGGCACGTTTTAGGTTCGCTTTCTGACGTTGATGAATCACATGATGGTGGCCAGAGACAGGCTCACATGCCTTGTGAGTTTTTCTGGTCCCAAAAAGATGGACTGTCGTGGCGAAGCTACTAGCTGATTCATGCAAATTGACTCTTTTTTTTTTTTATCCTTTGTAAATTTCCTAAATGAATAGCACGTGGCAAAGATGACGAAATGCTTGATGGAAAATTCGGCAAAGATGACGGAATGCTGGAGGAATATTCGAAAACTTTACGTCAGGAGATAAATTGACTAATTACGTAAGGTTACGAGGGTGGACAATTCACTAAAACTAGAATTGAAGTCAAAAATTGGCAACGCATTACAAATTCAGGTGAGTAAATCGACAAAAACCTCATAATAAAATGTAAAGCAAATGGCACGAGGAAAATACTCACAAGAAGGAAGGTCACATGGCTGCGTCACGTGTACGGGTTCAATACACAGCAAAAAGGCAAGCGCTCGGCACGCGCTCTCCGCTGCCTCGTTTTGTCCCGCCACACTCTCTTGTCTTCCTCCTCCCCTGGACGCCAAGCGTAACAGTTACCTCTTTGAATCCATTACATTTTATATCTGGATTATATAAAATCCCCAATTTTCCTCAGATTCCTTCGCTATTTGTCTTCAAAATTCCCCAATTTTTCTTGATCCAAGTCCCAATTTTTTGTTCCCGCCATTTCCATCTGCAGGTAGCTAGGGTTTGTTATCTGTAATTCTGCATTTTCTGATCAAATTATGCAGTTTTTTGTCTGCATTTTTGTTCAATATAGTTGATTTTGTGACCTAGCGTCTCTGGAAGTATGTGATTTCTGAAAAGCATAAATCTTTTGTAGTTTTGTTAGATTTGGGGTTGACTTTAATGGCTAATTCTGAATTTTAATAGTTTTAGTATCTGCTAAGCTGGATTTATGATTTTCAACTGGAAAAATGTAAATATAATTTCAATTTATTGAATTTTAGTGGGCTATGAGGTAGAAGAAGTAGTTGGGGAAAAAGAAAGCTAGGGTTTCACTTTGATTGTCGATTTTGTACTTCGATTCTGCTAAATACAGCATGTTTTATATGATGAAGTGCAAAAATTTAAGCCTTGTTTGGATGATTTGTAGGATATAGAGCCTTGTTCAGTTCATCGAGATGATCATGGGTTCGCAGAATCCTGTGCTGGCAGCTGACAAGGGTAATGTGGCAACGGAGGCATCAGTGCGTCCGTAAGTTCTGGATATCTTGAGTTTGGCATGATCGTATAAGCATTATTATGTGTGCTGGCAATTTGCTACTATCTTGATTGGATCTAATGCTTGGAGTATCAATTAGAGGTTGGAAGTTCACGTATACTTAGGACCGGTAAAACCTGTCTTGCTTTAGAAACTTGATGCGAATTAGTGTAGCATATGGAAAACGATTTGTAAAATGAAAATGCAGAAATGCGATTTCTGAAATGTTGTTTGAAGTTACAGGGTCTATGTATGTTGTAGCATCAATGGAACCTTTGTACCTGGTGAAATCTACGTAACTTTCTGGAATGTTGGAAGTGTTGCTCACTAGTTACCGGTCATGAATTAGCTTTAATAGAAATAGCTACAACTAGTGATGGATAATTTTGGATTAAATGTGCTCAACGTTTTGGTATTTATGCGAAAGAAAGAATGCTATGGTTGGTAGACTCGCATTATCGAGGTTAATAGTGGTGTCTACTTATTGCCTTTCTAACTGACCAAAGGATTCAAATAAGGTGGAATATTGTCAGCAAGCACTTTACTCCTGCTCATAAATCAATCTGATGTACTTCGGCTATATCTCTTTCTGATGTGGTAATATTGTGTTTTTTATTTAAACAAAAATACAATGAACACTAGTCCTTTATTGATTTTGAACTTCACACCAGTTTACGGTTGAAATGTGTATGCTTTATCCTCTGGCCATAATCAATTTGTGTGAGGTTCTTAGAGTTGTGGATATAGCATGACTATTTATCTGGATGAAAAAGCACTCAGATTTCTTGGTTAGATGTTTAGGAGGCTGTTTGATGTGCAGGGCTTGTCCTGGAATAAAGAAACAGGGGAAAATTCCTAAGCGAATCCATAAGGCTGAGAGGGAGAGATCAAACAGGGCTTGTCCTGGAATAAAGAAACAGGGGAAAATTCCTAAGAGAATCCATAAGGCTGAGAGGGAGAGACGGAAGCGTGAGCAGTTTAACGAGCTTTTTCTTGAGCTGGCTGATGCCCTTGGTAACTTCTCTTTTGTTTATGCGAACTTCACTGTAATTTTGTTTTTGTCTGCAGTTCATCTTACATTGATAATTAGCTTCAGTTTTTGGTGTAATTTTTTTTTTTAAATGATGGTGCGTCGTTCTTAATTTGAGATAACTCTTGTGCAGGACTGAATGAGCAGAACAGTGGAAAGGCCTGTATAATAAGTGAAGCTACTCGACTGTTAAAGGACTTGTGTGGTCAGATTGAATGCTTACAGAAGGAAAATGCATCCCTGTTGTCTGAATCAAACTATGTAAGGCACCCTGACATCTTTCTTCACCCCGTAAACATTTTGCTCCTTTAATTTGTACACAACATTTAGACTTTATACATGTACTTAGGTATGTGGATATCTTAGCAAAATTCCTACTTGGCTCTTTGGATCATTCCTTATACATCCATCGTCGTTAGGACTGAGAAGCACATCTACATCTAGTAGTGCATTCCTTTAATCTATCATATTTCATGAAAGTTTTTTTAAAATTGAACAGATGACCCTCGAGAAGAATGAGCTCAAAGACGATAATTCTGCCTTAGAAACTCAGATTGAGAAATTGCAAAGTGAGATACAAGAGAGGGTGGCACAGTCTAAACCGGACCTGAATGCACCACCTCGTGCAGAATTGAGACCAGAAGTTCCCTCCCATTTTACCGGAAATTGCATCAGTTTGCCCACTCAAGAACCCAGCTTGCAGCAAGCACCTGCTGTCTTTGTTATGCCCCTCTGCCCGGATCTCCAAGCTTATCCACTGCCGGATGCCACCCGCCTCACATCTAACACCACCTCACATGTGAGCAAACCGCATGCTAGGTATCCGACCTCGGTGGATTCTTGGCCGTTCCAACTTCTCGGCGAGAAGACAACCGCAGGCAAAGGATTTCGACCAAGTGGTAAAAACGACCCTAGTAATATGTAAATGTTGTAATCGAAATGATCCGTGTGCAACGCTTCATTTATCTGATGCATAACATGGGTCGGAGCATAGTAGAATTTTTAATAAATCGGAGGTTTTTTGGACAATCCACTTGACAATCTATTAGACAACCTTTGACGCCCCCAATAAGTCCGTACACTAGCATGCGCTTTTTTTTTTCTTTTTTTTTTTTTTTTGAACAAATACCCATATTCGGGGACAAGGTGCGGAACGATCTCTCGATCTATTACCTACACTAATGACGCGTTTACGTAACGAAAATGAAAATAGGAGGAATTGAATTGATGAGGAGCTGGAATGAGGAGAAGTTAGAATCGGATTCCTATTGAAGCTGTTTACTTAAATGTTCTGAAATCGGAATATAATTTCATAAAGTTGTTTACTAATTCAGCAGAATCAGAATATAAATCAGTATGATTACTAAAATGCTCTGGTCCCAAATCAAATATTTTATACTTTAATGGGTTTATAAAGGATAGTCTTGAAATAAAAAAAAGTGAGGGCATAAAGGGCACAAAAGTGTCATTCTGATTGCCCAAATAATCAGGAATTGGATTACCACATATATCTAAGGAATCCAATTCCACCACTACAAGGAATTGAATTCCAAAATTTGTGTGGGCTCTACTGGTTTTTTGATTCCTCCATGTTTAGTAAACACAGGAGTACTCCGTAATCGGAATTCAATTTCACATTCTCATTCTGATTACGGATACGTAAACGCGCCATAAGGAAAAATGGTATGCTTACCTTCATAATGAGCTAGCAATAATGTGGTTCAAATTCGCCTTTGGCGATAATCAAACATAAGACCTTTCACTTACAAATGAAGAGGAATACTACCAGACCGTATTACTAGGTGGCCACAAGCATGCGCTCTTTGATTCAATCATTGTCCTTTGATTAAATAGGACCACAGTAACTCCCATGAGCGCGACCCCACCCGATAGTTCCTCTTCAAAGCTTTAGCTTTTGCCACGTCACGTATTATTAGGTAGTGCTGTAAGTTGTTAACCACACTTGTCCGCTCCTCACTTTCCCTCCTCCAACCGACCCTTCACACACAAACTGACAAAAAACCCTAGCTTATTCCAGAAGCACTTTTCCCAGAAGCTCATAGTTTCCGTTCAGAGAGTGATAGAGTTGCTTTGAGAAATCGGGAGATGGGATCTGGCGCCGACAGCTTCCTCAAAGTGCTTCTCAAGAACTTCGACGTTCTTGCTGGGTACACCCACACTCTCACTCTCTCACTTTACCAAATTTTCCAAACCCAGCAAAAAAGTTTTGATCTTTTTCTATTTCTTCACTAATTTGATTTATGGGTTTTTATTTTTTTGGTTCTTGCAGGCCTGTGGTTAGCCTTGTTTATCCACTGTAAGTTAGGTTCAAAGACAACTTTTTTAGTTTTATTTTCCAGTTTTATCTATTTTTTGCATTGTTTTTGTGCTTAATTTGAAGTTTTTTGTGCTGGGAAGTTGAATTTTGGGTTGTTTTCGATAGGTACGCATCGATTCGAGCGATAGAGACGCAGTCTCCGACCGACGATCGCCAATGGCTGACATATTGGATTCTGTATTCTATGATTACTCTTATTGAACTCACCTTTGCCAAAGTCATTGAGTGGTAAATTATTTTCTAATTTCGAAATTTAGTTCCTTTTTTACTTGTTTGTAATCCGGGTTTGCATTGAATGTGATTGCATTACGTTTGCTTAAGATGTGAGATATTTCCCCGAAAATGTAGATTCGTTGTATGAGATCATTCGTTAAGTTTTCGGGTGAAGATTTCATCTTAGTGCATTTACATTCTTCAACTTGTATAGAAAAGTGGTTCCAATTGTGTGATGAACTTTTACTAGTTTTTTACTTGTGCTTCAAGGAAGATTTATGAAAACTTATGTTTGAGTTTGCTTGGTTTGCGTTGTCTTGTCCGCCTTGTCGGGGCTGTAAACAGTTATCTTGCATTAGATTCAATTAACTCTCGAGCTGTTATAGTTCACGAATGATGTGCCGTTGCTGCATTTGATATAATTTTGTGTTAATGTTCTGATCTTTTCTGGTAGGATTCCAATCTGGTCGTACGCTAAGCTGATTGGTACTGGTTGGTTGGTCCTCCCATACACAAATGGTGCTGCATACGTTTATGAACATTATATCCGACCTTTCTTTCTCAACCCGCATAAAATTAACATTTGGTATGTTCCGAGGAAGAAGGATGACCCAGACGACGTTTTAGTTGCTGTGGAGAAATACATTGCAGAGAATGGGACTGAAGCATTCGAGAAGATCATCCACAGGGTATGCTTATTAACCATAACATTTGAATAATTCGTAGTTATATACTTATAATGTTACATATCCCACTGAATCTTTCCGTTTCTGTAGGCTGATAACAACCAGAGGAGCGGGGGATCCGTCTATCATAGGGGATCTGTCTTTGATGAGGACCTTAAGTACTATCGAGAGTATTAGTTGTGGTACGTTTCATTGCATCTCTTCCCGCGGTGTTGTAGGGAAGACAATGTTGCTGTTTCCTTTTCCGTAGCTGATAGCGTATCTATATCTTTCGGTTTTGTAAAGGATACTGAATGTTCCTAGTTTATTAACATGTAGTTATCATGGTTCGACGACGTCTTTTCTCGTCCTGATTCTTAGGGTGCTCTAGAGTATAGGATATTTCGTGATTTTCAACCGTTGGATCTTGGTTTTTGTGGTTTTGACTAGAGATCTAACTGTTAAAAATCTTGTAAGTATCCGATACTCTGAAGCAGCATAGAAAATCCCTGACATAAGCCGGGATTAAGCGGGATTAACCGTGAAAGGTTAACATCCGGCGTGGTTTGAAACAATTTGAGCATAAGAAGCTCATATCTTGAGCAGTTCAATACGATGCACAAACTAATAGTTGCTTATCAAACATCAAAAGTCGTCAAAAAGTACTTTCAAGAGAAGTCAGTTGATTAGACAAAAGCTAGAAGGCCTAGCACAGTTCAAGCTCATTTCTTTCAGTTCAAAACCATCTGTCAGCACACATACGAGAAGGCATAAGTTGTTCAATGCCCGGACAGAGACCGCTAATTCATCGTCCCGTTTAGACGCTAGTTTGTAGCACTGGCAATGGCCTACAATGTTGGCCTCAAAAACTCAATGACCAGTTTCTGTTTCGGCTTCTGCTTCGGTTTCGTCATCGGCTTCACCGACGTTTAGCGTTTGGTAGAGGTACTCCTGCGCTTCAGCAAGTGGTGATTCTTTCGCATCAGCTGCGTACAATATCTTCTTTACCGCCACCGACATCTGCACGAAATTGACGATAAGTTGGTTAACCAGATCAGTTAACAACATCCAACGTTCATACGCGGAAGCGTAAACCTACTAAAATCACTCAATTTCAAGAGAGGAAGGGGCAGAGGCAGAAAGCACAGGAGGAGGAGGACGGACGGACGGACTTTTTTCTAGCCGATACTAGCAAGAAATGCCAGCCTAAGAGAAGGAAAAAGACATAACCTAGCTCCCTAAGAAAAGAAAACCCAAGTCTAGAGTACTCATAGTCTCAAGATCCATTAACAATTCCTATATTTTGCTTCAGAAATTATAAGATGTTGCAACGTCCGGCAAATACAAACTTCTTTCGTCAGCTTTAGATGCACTACGAGATTTGTAAAGAAGGCATCGTAACAGGACAGAAATATACATCGTACGAATACCATGCAAGAACATGATTGTATTTTGTATACATTGAGTACAAAACTATTAAGTCATAGACTCATATATGAAAAACATGTCAGAAATTCATACCGGGATATCCTCCAACTCTGATGTCTGACAAAGAATTTCAATATCCCTTAATTTTGCAAAGTAGAAGTCCCTTTCTTTTTCCAAAAGGTCCACAGAGAGCTTGAGATCTGTAATCTGTAAAACAGAAGTATACAACAAAAACTATTAGGAATCAGACAAAATTATGAAGCAAGATGAATAATTCCACGGCCAAAGCCAGACACTAGGAGAGGAATGATTTTCCTCGGACAAGGCAAAGATATCGATACCTCCTTAGACAAAGCCTGAACTTCTGAAGAATTAGCACCGCCTGCAGCTGCATAAGGTCTCCCTTGCTTCGGTCCTAAAGAAATAAGCATCAAGCAATGAGAAGCACTCTTAGGTCTTAAAAATTAATCAAAAGGAGTAGAAATAAAATTTTCGGTGGGGGGAGGGGATCTGACCTGAGGTCTTATTAAGACCAACTGTATCTCCAGAGCCAGGGTTATGTAAATTGCTTGATTGCAGAGATTTTGAGATTTTCTGAGTACCTTTGGGATGCCGATCCTTCCCACCCTTACTCCTTCGCTCCACAGGGTTATAGTTTCTACAAGGAGAAAAAAATGTGAGTGAGAAAAAGGGCATTGATGTAATACCAACACACACGAACCCAAAGCTTTGAAAGGAGAGGAGAATGTTAGAAAAACAAGCATACTCATTCATAATGCCACCATTTACGGAATCACAGTAACGTTTCAGCCATTGCAAGAATTCCAAGTTGTCCAAAGGCCTGCCTTTAACAAGCCTATTGACTTCAAGATGCTGCACAAGTATTGAGATCGGTAAGAATACAAACATCTTGGTTGTTCTTGTTCCAAAGATTACCTCCATCTGGTTTCCTGACTCACCTATATTAAAGTTTGCAATATCACAAACAATCCCAAGTCATGGAACCATACTGGAATAAAGAATTACAGTAGAGGTACATCTCAACCTTATTCTTCGATCATTAATACCAAAGAATCTCAACACATGTAAATGCTGGCGTTGTCCTAGCAAACTGGTCATGCAGAGTGATATTCGCTTTTTCCTAATAGCCCAAATAATGTTAAAACCAACCAACTCGTAAAGGTACCACAAATGAGTTGGAGACAATTTAGATCAAACAACACCATAGCATGGTATGGACCTATGAAACATTATGAACAGTTCCTAGACATAAAGAATTCCCACAATTCATTCCAGCACCTATATCATAAGTTTTCATCCATACAAGATAAAGTATTCCCATATGTGGGGAAGATCAATACAAGCCCTACATACAGAATTTTGATTTGGATAATTCTTTATTCTAAAAGTGAGTGCATGTATTGGAGGTTTTTGTAAATAACTTTCAAAATAAGGTTATTCCTCGAAAGCCAATTATGAAAAAAAAGACGAGGAGTGGAGGAGCATCGTAATGAAAATACCTTCTCAATTTTTAACTTGTTGAATACTTCCTGTAGAACCTTATAATTCTGGATCATATCATATTCTGTTTTCGCATCAAAATTGACCTGCAATAAACCAATTAGAAGGAAATCGAAGGGGGGTGCCAGTCCGGCAATAAAAATGTTAATCCCACCACAATGTGCTGATCAAATAAATAAAAGATGCTGAGGCACGCAGATACCTTGTGCATTGGAACAACACCAGGATAGGTCATATCCATCATTTGACATTGCACAGCACCAGATGCAGCCTAGCCACATTTGTTTGCACAATTATAAATACAAGAAGTTTAGTGTTCGTTTCAAATGAAGAAAACTTAAAGGATCAAAATCGCACAATGTGACGTATATCCTAGGGAACAAACCAATGAATGCCTATCACAGTTTAATTTTCACCGCAAAAGCTGCTTTAGTTCCATCCATCCATGTTACAACGAATACAGAACTGCTATAAATTATTCAAAAGGCGAAACTCTGAGTTGAGTTCAAGACAAGGGCTAATGATGTTAAAGATTTCGACGTGAGACCGGGCTCACCCCATACACAGCTCAACCAGAAGCAGTATACTACTTCCTATCACTTAATTTGTGAAACACAACAGAAACCCACACTGCAGTGTCACCTCTGATCAAATGGGTCAACAAAATTACACAGGTTGCCAACTCCTAAGTAGCACAATGAACAAACTTTCATATTTCAAAGCAGATAAAGCATTCAACTTTCCAATCATAAACACAATTAGTTCAGTTGGGTCATACATTAACTTCCATTTACGAATTAATGCACCCAATTTTCGTGGATTAAAAAATAAAAAATTCACAAAAAAAAATAGGAACCCAGAAAGCATTTCACAAATTGAACAAATGGGTAATGCTCAGACAGACAAACCCAAGATCAAGATCGTTTCTTTTCAACACCGAAATTCTCAAAAATCCCCAAAAAATCACCGAAAAATGAGAGAAAGAGAGAACCTCTTCAATGCGAGAGAGATTCAGCTGAAGGCGATTGTTGATCCACGTCAAAATCTCATTCCTCCCAACAAAGTAAGCACTGTCCATAATCCCAATGTTGGAAGCCATTTTTCTTCCCCCAGATTTTTCCCAATTCTTCCACAATTTTCACAGACCCAGAGGCACAGAAAGGAGATAAGAAAATGCCAAAATAGAGTCGGAGAAGAAACAAACTTTGTTTAAGTATTTAAACCGATGAGGATTAGGGTGTAATCGGCTTTTCGAAAAAAAAAATTAAAATTCAAACAAAAATCGAAAAAAAAAATGTGGAAATTATGAGAAACTGATGGAAGATGGAAATTGAATGGTGAGAAAGAAGAGAGAAAAAGAAACGGAATTGAAATTTGCACGACTGGCGGGCACTGAAATGAGGGAACTTTTTTTTATACTTTGGCAAATACAAGCGTGCGAAGAGGAGAGAGGGTTTTATTTTGATTTTATATTAGTTTAGCTTAATCCCTTTTTTTATTCGGAATTTCAACGAAAAACTTTTAATGTACTTTTTACTTTAACGAAAAATCATATTTTTACATTAAAAAGTTAATCATGTACTATTTATTTACCTTTTATTTTGTCATTATCGTTAAAACTTAAAGTTTTCAAACATTTTTCGTTAATTTTTCTTTCTTTTTTATTAGCTTATTCCCTTTTATATTTTAAGGAAAACTAATGAAAAGTCCAAAAAAACTTCCCTTTTAACAAA
Source organism: Cotoneaster glaucophyllus (assembly GCA_036320875.1). Classification (NCBI taxonomy): domain Eukaryota; kingdom Viridiplantae; phylum Streptophyta; class Magnoliopsida; order Rosales; family Rosaceae; genus Cotoneaster; species Cotoneaster glaucophyllus. The sequence goes on along the minus strand of CM070065.1, from coordinate 25,117,923 downwards.
AATCTTTTTTTAAAGGTATAGTGAATAGTGTCAAGTAAAGGTAAAAATGTGATTTTTCGTTAAAAGTGAACAATACCGGAGTGTTTTGTTAAAACTCCCTTTATTTTATCCTTTTTTTTCTAGAATTTTTTATATTTTAGTGGTTGATGAGAATTGTTTATTGTTTGATGCCTCGTGGGATTGATGGTGACTTTGTTCACCAGCATCATTAGTTGTAGAACACTACTTGGCTGCGGAAATTTAATAGCAGCTCTTGTTTTTATTCAACTTAAGGATAGACATGTGTTTGATTGATGTTTGCATTATTAATTATTTGAATACGTGTTCATTTGTGAATGGGTAGAAACAAGAGCTGGTGTTGAATTTGCAGCAGGCAAGTAGTGTTTTAACTAGATTGCCTTGTAATTGGCACGTTAATGTCTTCTGTAAAATTTAGTCCCAAAATAGTGTGGTAGGTATGCGAAACAAATGAAAAATGTTGCATGAATTAAAAATCAACATTTTGACATTTGTATTAGGGAGATTAAAATTTTAAACAAAATTTGGTGGTTAATGATTAGATTATTAATTAAGTGTTGATTAACGTGTTTATTTTATACTGGTGAGATATCATTTAATTTGTAAATTTGATTTAAAATTTTGATGGTCCTAACATTATTCTATTACTTTTGTAAGTTAATAATCAATAAGGCTGTGCGTATAATTTAAAGTTTTGGGTCTCCATTTGTCCAAAATTGAAGATGGCCTGCAAAAGTGAGAGAGCAAGACAGCAATTGAGATTTTTATTTTACTTGTTATTTAATTGAAAATTGGAATTGGAATCGGCAATTGGGTGGAATTGTTGATTCAAAAGGCATCTCTCCTGTGAAAATTGTTGAAAATTGGAATTGGAATCGGCAATTTGTGTGTACCTAAATGAATGCAGATTTGGTAGCAAATTCACTAGGGTTTCCGCAGCCAACTCTTGGTGGTTGCAAGTTTGCAACCTTTATGGCTTTCGTCGGTTTCACCTATCTTTCATATTATGAATGGATAGTGTTAATTACATACTCTTTCTTTTTTTCTTTTACTTTTTATACACCCTTGTTAATTATGGTTGTTGATCTTCTTCAATTTATTCGATTCGAAAACTGAAAATTGAGAAGAATGAAAAGTAAAAATGGGTGGAAAGAGAAAACCTTCCCCTTCTTTATGGGTTGAGGACCTTGAGGTATAAAAAAGGTAAATTACCATTGACCCCTTGAATTATAACCTAAGTTGAAATTGACCTCCAAAATTATCCATTTTATCATCAATTGAGAAAAATTAAAAGAATTGTGGACAAGTTTACTATTGTTCTTAATGGGCTAAAAGTGGTTTATCTCTACAAATTAATGAAACCCTTTTTGTCAACCAAAAGAGGGTGAAAAGATAAATTAGTCTTCTATCACACAAAAAAAAAGATGGGCAATAATGTAATTTCACAGGTCCAAATTTTACAGTTTTTTATTGAAGCCTCACCTACATGTGAGGTTAAAATACCTCCAATATTATAAAAAAAAAAAACCATAAACCAAAAACCAAAAACCTCCCACTCCCCCACGTTCTCTCTCTCCCTCTCTTCTTCTCATTTTCTAAAAAAATGTCTTCATACACACAAAGTGTGTGCCCATATGCTAGTATCAATTAAAAATTCTTTCAACTAGGTTTGGCTGAAAAACTTAAAAGTACTTCCGATTTATGGAAGCCTTTGGTAAAGCACCGAAGAAGCATTCACAAGAATCCACAACTGCATTCAACGTGCTCCTAATAAAAGCAGTTCTAACATAAGTGCTTATTCCGAAAGCAGTTCCAAACGAGAGATTGATGAATTCTATTGGGTTGGGGCATAATAAAAAGCTGGGTTTGGTCTGTAGGCCCAAAAGTAGAATTGGGTCGTCTTACAAAATATGGGTCAACCCATCTAACGAAAGCAAGCAATTTGATATCACTCGAAGCCAGTCTTGCATATTAACTACGTGCTTATATTAGTTCAGATTCAAAAGTTTAAAATATTTGACAATTTACTAAAGTAAAATCAACTTAAAATCCATGAACCATCTTGTTTTTCTTTATTAAGTTGTCAAATATTTTAAACTTTTGGATACAAATTAATATAATCATATGGCTAATATGCATTTGGTTATGTCCTCCAAATGAATACCTTAGGAGAGCAGGCCTCGACTCGACGCTAGGTTAGCCAGCCAACAACTTCACTAGGGTTTTTGAGCTTCTCTTTCTTTATAGACACAATGGCGGAGCTAAGTACAAGGCTACCCTGGGCTATAGCCTAGGTAGCTCTTGTGGGTACAAAACCAATTATTCACTATATTTCTATATTTATCTCACTATTATCCCATGTATCTTTTTTATTTATTTACTTCATTAACCAATACTATTTATTTTCTAAATAACAAAATCTATTTTACACTTCATATACTATTCATTTATGGTTAATCGTGACAATAATTACTTATTTTTATAGTGCTTTTAATTATTTTCAAAAGCAACTCGTTGCATGTTTCAGTTTTTGAATTATTTTATGCATGATTTTTATCTATTTAAAAAGGTTTTACAATGTGTTAAATCTTTTTCTGTTTATTTATATATCTATCTATCTTTAATGAACATAGAATAATCGGACAAGCTTTTCTTATAAGATTAACGTATAGTCATTTTTTTTAAAACCAACTTTTTTTATACTTCTTAGCTAGCCCACCGACCGTAAATTTTCTGGCTCCGCTCTTGTATAGACAGAGCTTAGAAAATTAGTTTTTATTTCCACCGAAGCACAAGGACGACTGGCATCGTCGGAGCACAGCCATGGTTCCCGTCTCCTTCTACCGAAACTGTAATCCCTCTCGCTTTCTCTGTTGTTTAATCCCATACACACACACACACACATAGATATATATGCGCGCGGGCGTGTGTGTGTGTGTATATATATATATTCTCTGATACTTATTATATCGAGATCATTGAGAAAATTTTGTTGTTCCTGACGTGGGATTTACATTTTCAGGGTTAAATGATTTACATTGTTCGATGACAATTTTTATTTTTTTTATAACGTAATTTAAAGGTACATCTCAGGTGGTTAGTGTTTGGTTCTGAATTTGTGATGGTAAACTATGAAAAAGTTTTCTGAATTGTGAAAATTTTAGATGGCAAGACGTTTAAGAAGCCCCGCCGCCCCTACGAGAAGGAACGGTTGGATGCTGAGCTGAAGCTCGTGGGTGAGTTCGGGCTTCGGTCCAAGAGAGAGCTGTGGAGGGTTCAGCATCCCAGAGCCGTATCCGAAACAATGCCAGGGAGCTTCTGACCCTTGATGAGAAGAACCCTCGGCGGATTTTTGAGGGTGAAGCTCTCCTCAGAAGGATGAACCGGTATAAGCTTTTGGACGAGGGGCACAACAAGCTTATGTCTTGGCTTTGAATGTCGAGAACTTCCTGGAACGCCGCCTGCAGACGATTGCGTTCAAGACTGGTATGGCAAAGTCCATCCATCATGCTCGTGTGCTCATCAGGCAGAGGCATATCAGGTAAACTTATTTATTATTGTGCTTTTATTTGATTTAGTGCTATTGATCTAAAATCACTGATGCAATGTGATTATATGGTCAATCCCAAGTGAATGCGTAATGTCCAGGAAAATGCGAATATTTTGGTGCATCACATTTACGGATTTATATTTCATGTGACGGTATTAATTCTACTGAAAGGTACTTCATGTTTGATCTAGAAACAAATGGAAGGACTTGATAAATGGTTTGTTATTATACCAACAATTTGTCGTGCCGGATTGTTGATTTTTCGAAGGGAAAAACTTGGAGCTAATTATGTTATATAGTTGAACGGAGGAGTCTATCGTTTTGATGATTCGATATCTGTCGTACTTCATGTTTTATTTCGATTTCTGCTAGTAGAGAAGATGCTCGTGTTTGAATGGATCACATTGTTTACATATTATGTAACGCCAACCATTGTTTCGGTTGCTTGAGCTGCAAGGTGAACATTCATCCTCACCATGCCTTGTTTTTTATTGCGGACAGAGTTGGGAGGCAAGTGGTGAACATTCCCTCATTCCTGGGGAGATGTGACTCCGAGAAGCACATCGATTTCTCGCTTACAAGCCCGTTAGGCGGCGGACGCCCTGGCAGAGTGAAGCGAAGGAACACGAAGGTGGCTGCTAAGAAGGCTGCTGGCGGAGACGCAGACGAAGAGGATGAAGATTGAATAACACTAGTGATCACCCTCGCAATCGCCGCCGTCATCCACCACTCCATTACCCAGTCACCCACCGAGTCCCAACCCCAATCTCTATCCAACTAGGCCGAGTCTACCATCAAAACCGTCTGCAACGTAACTCGGTACCCCGCCTCTTTCTTCACCTCCATATCCGCCCCCAACCGCTCTCCAAATCCCGACCCAGAAGCCATTTTCAAGCTCTCCCTCGAAATCTCCGCTGCCGAGCTCACCCGCCTCTCGGCGCTGTTCATGACCGTGAACTCCGATGCGGCGACCCAGGACTGCGTTTCTCAGCTGGGGGAAGTGATGAACCGGGTCAACGACTCGGCGTCGGCGATGAGGGTGGGCCCGGGATAGATGGCGTTGACCGGAGATAAAGTCAACGACATACAGACGTGGATAAGCAGCGCGGTGACGGATCAGGAGACGTGCTTGGATGGTTTGGAGGAGATGGGATCGACGGCTGTGGATGCGGTGAAAGAGCGAGATGAGGAAGTCAATGGAGTACAGCAGCAACAGCTTGGCAATTGTGGCCAACTTTAAGGGAATTATTGACAAGTTCAATATTCTTCCTAATTATCTCTTTGTTTATCTCTTTGTTTATTTATCTTTTTGCTATTTCTCGTTATTCCTTCTGCTTTAAACATATTTATAGATTTTATTTTAATTTTTTTAATCAACCTATATCACAGGTTAATTATATTTATCTACCTATATGACAGATTATTTTCTTTTCTTTTTTTTTATAATCAATCTGTCACAGATTAATATGTCTTACTTGTATGTATGTTATGTTTTTTCTACCTTTTAATTAGGTTTCATATCTCACGTATAAGTATAATATACATTCATATATTTGTTACTTGAGTTAGGGTAGAATGTTTTGCAGATAAATTTATGTTAGTGTATTAGTTTTTTGTTATAAGATATTAATTATATTTTTTTGGAGTTGGAAAATGCATAATATTAGAAGATTTAATTAATTTTTAATACTTTTAGAAAATATAAAATGAGTATAAAAAATAAAAACATATAATTAGATAACTGGACCCACTCCTAAAAACACTCTACCTTTTTGGACCTGGATCTAAAAGCCCTTATTTTTAAATTAAAGAACGGTTATCAGCATTTCAAAAATCTTATTTTAATTAAAAAAAAATTGAAGTGCAAAATGAGATTTTTAGAATGAATATAACAATTCCTTAAAATAATTGTATAAACAAAAAAAAAATATTTGACAGGTGTTAAGTGTTTTACGTTTGATTTTTCTTCTTCAATTATAAATGGAGTTTTTTTGTTGTATGATTTGTGTTTTTCATTTATTGATATATTTGCAGTTGCTCAGTTGTGAAATTTGAATGTATGTACGAACAAAATGTAAATATTTACATTCAACGGTCTGGTGATATTCTTATTATCTTAGAAGTGAGAGGTCTTATGTTCGAATATGGTGGATTCGATACCAAATTAGGCTACCTATTGCGTGGGCTAGCCAAACTCTTCCTCCTCTCTAATGTAAAAATATCGATGTACTGAAAAAAAAAACTCTTTTAGAATTAATTCTAACATATGTGGTTAATAATCTTAAGCTTTTAATAAGGTAGGATCCTCTCCGTTGCGGGATTGGGAGTCGTAGTGTGACTGCTACTCGTATTTCTCTTGGCTGGTTTCAATAAATTACCATCTTCCTAAAAAAGGGTTTCTATTCCTATTGTGTGAGCTGTCACTCTTTGTGATGACTTAAGTTTGTTATTCTGGAAAACACCAAGATATTTGGGTGGAAGCTGGATTCTAAGTTGGCGATTAACGAAGTCACAGATATAAGTAAAACTCAAGAAGACTTTGATGTCAATGAAGGAACACTAAAATTTTAGTTTATATACAGCTTATTACCAGTTTAATGTTCCAACAGTATTTTAATTTTAAAAATTTTAACATTTGTACCAAATTATGGAGTTATCTAACAGTAATAACCAGACTTTACCATTTCAACTTTATACTCCCCTGATTGAAACAGGTTCAGATCCATTTTAGCAGACAACAACATGGTGATTGCTTTCATTTTCTTGTTTTCACTCATAATCATTGAACGATTGATTTATGATACTATATATTGTAAATCCATGACATTGCTTCTGGTCCGTATATTGCAGCAAATCACAGTATATGTGGGACCAAAAATTATTTTAATATTTAGTTTGGAGCTAGGTTAATGACATTGACTAGATACCATTTTAACAACACATATGATATCAGAATAGGGTACACTGAAGATTACAAACATATATATATATATATATAATATAATATATATATTCCTCATATATTAATCTCTCACTGGTTGGACAGTCCAACCAAAACTTAACTCATGTAATTAAAATTGCTAGCCCAGAGAGGGAGAGAGAGAGAGATTATTAATGCTGCAAAAGTCTTCTAACAAGCTCTTCATCAACATCAGAGATGTCTGCAGAATCCAGGAGTTGAGATATTCTTTGGCTCAGATCTTCCACCTCCCTATGCAGCCTCTTTATGTAACTGCAAGTTTCTTCCAAAATGCTCGATGCCGATACCTGCGTAAAATTTGAAACCGTCAGAATTCTATTTGTGATAAAAACCTTAAATATAGAAAACTCGCAATAGTTTGCTTTAGTTACAAATGCATGCATGACTATCTCCCGAAGCGTGTACCGGAGCATTACGCGTTTGATGAAGCTGAGGAAGAAGAGGTTGTAATTTTAAGATGAGCTCCTTAATCTCATCATCTGAGGGTTTAGAAGCTCTTGATGATGATGATGATGATGATCTTCTGCTTGACATGGCTGGTTGAAGAAGCACTTTTGCTTATTTTCTGCTTATAGCTTTTAGCTTCTTCACACTATCAAATGGTTGGGGGGAAGTTTTAAGTATACGAGGCCAAAGCTGCTTAAAAAGAGAGTGGGAAAGCGAGGTGGAGACACAAATCTTTTTAGTATGGGAAATCGAGGTCGAGACACAAATCTTTTTGGTAAGAATAAGCCAAGGTTCTAAAAACTGCTAGCGCTAGACTGGCAGCAGACAAGAGCCTAGACGTTTTTTTTATTTTAATTAAATTTATTATATAATAATAAAAACATATGATTAAGTGACTACAATTGATTGAATAGAGGCTTCACCGATAATCTAAACGCCTAAGCTTAAACGCCTAAGCTCTAATCGGAGTGCCCGACCTTTGCCTAGTGCCTAGGCCTCGCTAGGGCCGTCTTTAAGATTTCGGGGCCAGGTACAAAATTTATAAAAGGTCCATCTTTAAGATAGTTTTCCAAACAAAATAGGACAATGATTGATGTTAGAAATCAATAACTTAAATCAAAACAAAATGTAGGATAAGTTTATAAATGTCATTAAATAATAAGTAAAAAGAGCTATAAACAACCTTCACTAAATAATCAAAAGCAGTTCAATCTTAAACAAACAAACAAGAAAAAAAAGGAAGTTTTAACGAAAAGCCCACGGTACTGTTCACTTTAACGAAAAACCACATTTTTACACTAAAAAGTCCAACCTGGTACTATTCATTTTACCATTTATTTTGTCCTTATCGTTAAAACTCAAAGTTTTCAAGCCCTTTTCAATAGTTTTCCTGAAAAAAAAAAGCTTCAAAAACTCCAACTTTAAAGTTTCACTTGAATATATAGCATTATTATATAATAAAATTGAAGAAAAAAAAATATTTTTAAGGTGTTGTTATTAGCACTTCAAATTTTTATATTAAACAAAAAAGAGTTTACACTTATGAAAATGCACAATAACATTTTAAGTGCTAATACAAGCAACATTTTTGTAATATATAGCATTATTACATTTACATGTAAATATTATATGATTGGTGCTTTTTTAAATTTAGAGCCCTGTGATTGCACTTTCGTTCCCCTAAAGCCGTCATTGGACCCGCCTAAGCTGCTTTTTAGAACTTTGAGAATAAGACCCAACAGTGTTGGTATGTCGTTGAGGCCCCATGTGTACAACATTTTGGCACTACAAGGTTCTCATTTCTTGGTTAAAAAGAATCATTAAAATGTCATTTAGTATTACGATCTAGTGATATTCATCTCCACTTGTAAGTGAGAGGTCTTATATTCAATTCTCGCCAAAAACTACATTATTTCTAGCCCATTGTGAAACTTAGTCTACTCTCCTACCCCTTAGTATAAAAAATATCATTTGTTAAAAAAAAAAAAAAATCACCATCAAAATAGCCAAACACCTTCACATGGTTTTTAATTAGAGCATCGCATCTAACCCCATTTGGACAAGTAGCCTATTTTAGTTTGTTAATCACCCTGTTTAATGTTAGATGTTACATGCTACCAAAAGATACTTTATGATTAAGATCGATGGGGTTTATTTGCTTCATTCATTGCCTTTCTATCTTTAATTATTATTTTTTTGTTGTTTTTTCGGATTCTTGCTTCCTCTCTTGTCTACTGAAAACACTTTGTTTAATTTGGTTTTGAAGTTGGGAAATATTGTGGAAAAAAACGCTTTTGAAATGAGTGAGTTGGTTAAACATCACAGTACTGTGACGCTCCTCATGTTTTTATTTCAGGAAAAACAAAAACATAGAAAAATAAAAAAGGTCGTAAACTAAACATTTATGTCGAGTCTTACACTGGTTGGGAGACCAATAATTTTAAAGAATAGTGCCCTCTCTAGGTAATAACTAATATGAAAGCAAAATTTGGTAGACATGATTAATTTCTTGTTTTAAACATGAGATTCGATGTCACATCGGGCTTATAACATCAACGGTAGAACATTATACTTAAGCATTCACGTAAAAATTGCAGTCTCCCCTTCCTCCATGCTGCTAAATGATAATAATATCTCGAGAAATATGATCGAGCCAACTAATCGTAGTAGCTGAGTTATTGTGATTAAATAGTGCAACATTGTAGCAAATCCTATAGGCTTCTTTGGACTTTTTTTTTTTTTTTTTTTTTTTTTTTCTGACAAAAAAAAAGTCCAAAAAAGCCTATTGGATTCGATATGTTTTTTTCTCTCTATTATTATGATTATTGATATGAGCAATTTCTTTTAACTAAGGAACAATCACATCAGCGTGATCATATGCAGTCCAATCAGTCTTTGCCCCTTTTTTTTCTAGAAGAAAATGTCATATAGTAAACCAAAGTTCAACAATATATATTTAGACTGTAAAACCCTAAATTTGTTGACTGGTGCATTCATTTTGGTTATGATCCTGCGGTAGACAGATTAAAAGAATGAGTGATTGCTCCGTAAGGTAACTTTATTAGAATTTAATTACTCACCGACCAAACTAACTCAAGGAAAAATAAGCTTTCTAGAATTTGAATGGTAATATTGAAGGCGTTGGAACTGTAGGGTTATAGATGATTAAGTCGGCGAGATATTCAAGAATGTACATGCAGCATGCGATGGGTAAGTTTTTCTCACGAAGTGATGTGACAAAGCAAGCACAAGTGGGCGAGTGACTAAACTAAACAGACATGCTTATGAAGGCGCCACCTGAGGTGGTGAGGAATTGGCCTGGACAATGCCAAGAAATTGCTCTTTGGCATTATTTACCAACCCTCCTCATTTTGGACCCTAAATTTCCAGTACCGAAAACTCGGGTACTGTACTGTCCCAACACTAACATGCTCTGCATCTTTCACGTGGCACTTCCATGAGGACGGCTGCCCTACGTGTTGCCTTTATCCTATGCATTGTATAGGGCAGAGGCAGGATCGGTTCTGAGATTTTAGAAGCCCTGTGCGAGACTCAAACGGAGGCCCTTACAAGGTCTAAATTTTGGTATTTATATTTTCTTTTATATTTTATATATTTTTATTGTGTATAAATTGATATAAATGCAAAAAGAAAATAAATAAAAAGGAAGCATGGTTTGGTGGCTATGTATCTGCATTCTTTATGTTTTTGAGTTCGAAGCTCATTACTTTTTAAATACAAAAAGCATGGTGTGGTGGCTATGTACATATCATATCATCGTACATATATCATAATCAAAACAACTCATGTTTTTTTTATTATGAACTAGTTAAACAAATCACTGGTTATGATATTGTAGCATCTTATAATGAACTGTTAGTTTTTTATTGCATTTTTTCTCACTTCCTAAATTGAGGATGAATCTAACCCCCACTCGGTTGATTGTCGTTAGATTAGTTAGAATTCAAGATTTGTGTCTTAAATCAATTAAACCAAATTAATTTAACGGTAATCAATAGGGGACGAGCATCACCTACTCACCTCCACTTTAGTGTTGTGAGCAAAGTTGTATTATATTTATTATATATATATATATATATATATATATATATATATATATATATATATGGATGACTAAATGGTCTTCAAATAGAATGAAAATTAGATGATCCTTAAAAGTTGACCAAAGAATAAACGAATGACATGTATTCGATTAAATGATGTCATATATGGAAATGGGGTTTTAAAGATTATATCTTCAAACTTTTAAGGATTTTAATTAATTATGATATTCCTAATCATAAATTTATCATCAAAAGTTATCTTTTATAATGATAGAAATTAAACTACAAATATTAAAGAGAAAATAAAAAATTAATGTAGTTCAAAAAAGGCCCAAAAAGGGTTCTAGCGAGACTTGAACCCTTAAAGAAACAAATGAAAGAACCAGCGCTTGACAATTCCCCTAAGACAACGTTGTGAAGTATGTTCACACTCTTTTTATATGTAGTATATTATAAAGGTTACTAAATTCAAGGACCCCTAAAAATTGGGGGCCCTGTGCGGTCTCACGCCTAGCACCCCCTCAGGGCCGGCCCTGGGCAAAGGCATGCACGACTGATTAATTGTAGCGTGCAGAAGATACAATGCAGTAGAATGTCCTTCGAGCTAGAACAGTAAAAAAACACAGTAGGTCAGGTAACCCTAATCCACGAGAAGTAATTCCAAGTCTCGTTAGGGCATACGTCCTAAACGACAGACTTTAATAGTCATATAGTTCTTACATGGGGTGAATAAGTGGTCGAAAGTATTTAAATTTGAGTAATGCTAAGTATATCAAATTTGGTTAAATGTTCATAAAACTCTAAATTGTTCTCCAACATTCCATTGTTTTCTTTTGAATTATTCAATTCAAAATTAGAAATACACACGAGTTTGCAAACACGGTAATGCAGGGCGCCGATGGACAACAACGTGTGTAAGGCGAGAAAAACTATAAATTATAACTCTTTTACATATGAAAAAACTCACACTCTGAGTCGAATAAAGGATCGAACATACATAAACTGACCAGACATTTCAATCTGAAGCTTGAGATATCCCTTCAGATTCACCCTATATATGGAGTGATCAAATTAATCCACATACCATCGCATATCAGTCTCTTGTCTCAGCCTCATTTACAAGTATATGACTATGACTCAAACCCGGTAATATAAATTGCTCAAGTGGTCCATCCATGAAAGACGACCTCTGCAGTAATTAATTGCAGTCTAGTAGTGGACATTAGCTTCTGTATAGCTTGATTCACGACTCTCAAGTTTCAGAAAGATTTGCATATGAAAACACAAAGCATGCAAAAGATTTGGTGGAAATTGCATGGGCACACACTTTATATCATGCTACGCACCCTGCAGTCTAGTAGTGGACAGTAGCTTCTATACATAGCTTGAGATCACGACTTTCAAGTTCCAGAAAGATTTGCATATGAAAACACAACGCATGCAAAAGATTTGGTGGAAATCGCATGGCCGCACACCTTATATCACGCTACGCACCCTAATGAACGAGAAAGACTTGTATGGCACAAGTTTACATCATATGGCATCTTGTGTCAACAATATAAGAACATATGTTAGTTTTTTTCTACATGTCTTTATGTTATTAGTATGGAATGCCACCATAGCGGTGAATATGTCATACAAGTTGTTCTCCTAATGCACACATGAATAACATTGTTAATTAAAGATTAGGCAGCTTATTGGTTTATTTGTTCATATGTATTCTCAAAACTTAAAATGTGCAACAGAGCCTGCAACGTTCATGAATAACATTATATTGTCAATTAAGACTTTTTAGCCAAACTGATCCCTGAGATTGGCATAACTACTCACTTTGGTCCTAAGATTAAAAATCAACATGACGAGCCCTGAGTTTGTCCACTGTCAATCATTTTGGTATTTCCGTGAAAAATCTCCATTAAATAAGAATAAAATTACAAAAATACCCTTAATTTTTGTCAAATCATTTTGGCCAATTGTTTATTAAACTGAGGATATTTTTATCATTTTGGTCCTTGTTTAATAGATATTTTTTTGAAATGACTGACGGTGGACAAACTCAGGAACCAGTTCTATCGATTTCAAATTTATGGACCAAAGTGAGGAGTTATGTCAATCTCAGAAACCATTTTGGCTAAAATGTCTATTGTTAATTAAAGATTGACTAGTGTCAAGATTTTCTTTGGTATAGTGATTGGCTGGTGCCACTCAGTACTACGGTATAATACTATTTCTTTTCACTTATAAATGAGAAGTCTTGGGCTCGCTTCTCGTCAATGGTAAATTCAAACTACATTATTGCTAACCTATTGTAAAGCTTAGCTCACTCTGCACCCTTTAATATTAATAATATCGTTTGTTAAAAAAAATTGATTGGCTGATATCTGATAACAAATCTACATTCGAATGTTTCTTCCGATATTACTAACATTTCCGTCAAATATAAACACAATATCAACAAAATATCCATATTTATTAATTGTACTGTAAATTAACATGTCGTGCCAAACAATAAATTTCCCTTTTTCGTTTTAGGTTAGTAGCTTCTAGGTTAGGGAACAGGGTAGGATCAAGGCCGAATGTCATTCCTTTTCAGTGCCATGGAAGATGCCAACGGCCTTCCCCCTGCACCCATAAGCATTGCTACACTCCATAGTATGTCAAGTTTTCAACTCCAGATACCTACTAACAACATCAATGTCCTACTCTCTGTCGTTGAGTGGCCGTTAAATTGACAAGACACCCGAGGTAGACCCTCCGAACGTCCAAACGAACACCGGCATGAATTGCGCCAAGAAAAAAAGAGACAAGATATCCTCCAATTCCACGGCAGAAACTATCCCGAAAAAGAAAGGAGAAAAAACCACGCTGAAAACATTATTGTGATGAAATTGCATGAGAATATGACATTTCAATTCACTACCATATGCGGCGAAAGCCATTCTGAAAACATTTCAACTTGAAATCGTCATGAACTTTAAGAACGAAAGAAAAAACCTTCTCCAGCACATCATGCAATCATCAGCAACAATTTATATTTGCAGATCGCTTCCATTCCCGCCGCGAGTTCTCAAACTCGTATACCAGATTCAAGCAGATGGCATAACCAACAATCATCATTCACAATCTTATATGAATTTTGAGAGGATCGATATGAAAATTCTTGAGCAATTTTTCAGAAGAAAAGAAAAAAATTGATTGAATTAACAATAATCAAACGCACCTATTTTCCGAAAATAAAATGGCATACCTTTTCCTCTTTACTGTGTTCTGTTTTATGAAAAATGAATGGGTCAGTCCAAGGGTTCCTAAGTCATGTACAACAAGAAACACTCGGGAGCCCTCAACTCGTAAAAACTCTACTCTTCACAATCTTTTCTACCTCTGTTTCACTCAAATGTCTAATCCCATTCTCCTTCATCCATTTCTCCCCTCTTGCCAAACTACTTTGAAGTTTTTCTTCTTCCATCTTTAACAGCTTCAAGCCTTCACTTACTTTGGGGAAAAAGCCCTCCGGCCTCAAACACCAAGCCCGAAATGCCCCAAATAAAACCTCCAAATCACTACCAAACCTCTCAACTCCGCTATCATAAAACTTAACATTGCTCATTAGAATACTGCTGAAAAACAATCGATCAATCCCAGCTGCCAAACTTCTCCACACCCCGACAAAGTCTATCCCATTCAAATCAGCTTCTACAACTGATATCTTACGTTGCAAATAATCTAGAGCACCAACTAATAATCTGGATACTGTCCAACCGTCCTCACTCTTTTCTTGCCACTGCCTCCTGTTCTTCGTATAATCTCGACATTGAGCAACAAATCCCCTCAATATAACAACAGACAACTTTTCAGCCCACTCTATTCTAAACTTCTCCAACTTTACAATCTCCTCGTGAAAAATACCACTTTCAAGACCTTCCACTGTCTCGACATTACCACTTTGATCATCAGTGGATTCTCCCGGTTGATCACTTTGACCTGACCATATCTCAAGGAAAAAGACGTCCTCACACCATTCCTTTAAAACAGATTCAAAGTAGCGAGCGGCATTAATGGAGTTTGCAACTTTAACTAGGCCATCATCATCGGTCAAGGCAGTCAGACCTTCAGCTTCTTGGCATCTGATAAGTAAGCACTCCAAAAAATTTTGTATAATAGGTACCCCGGCTAATCTCAGAAACCTAGACCTCATAAAGATGCTAGGCAATGAACGACAACGATCAACCACAGATGATAAACACCGAAGATAGGCACTACAAATTGCAGGAGCTTTGTGATCTTCAGTATCAGATAAAAGAGCCGCTCCTTGGACTTTCATGGTCCAGTTTCTCTCATCACCAGTATCAGGTTTCAACTTCTCTAGTATATCATTTAATTCTATCTCTGCCCATAAATCAAGCCAATCTGGTCGATCACTGAAAATGGATAGAGAAGAAACCTTTAAGAAGTTCCCATCATCCTGAAGTGAAAGCAAGATTCCAGAATTTTCTATCAGAGACTTGATTCGTTTATCAAAAGATATCATCAAGTCAATAAGATGCAGCCAGGATATTCTAGCCTGTGACTGAGTACCCGTTACGCTATCTTCATCTGGTTGTCCAGCATATTTTGGGAATATCTCTTTTGCTAAGTAAGTTGATAAGGATAATACCATTGCTGAGATCCATTCTTCTCTGCAACTGTACCCTGTTAACATTGCTTCATCAACCAGTGGTTGCAATAATTCATCCATAGAGTCAACATAATCCCTGGTGGTCTTGTAGACTAGAGCAAATATGAATTCTGGCTTGTCAACCCATTTTGTGAAATGGCGTTGCGATGCTAATGATATAGGATTTACAAGCTCTTCAATCACCCAAAGTGGTTGGTGAAGAGCAAGTTCACGATTATAGCCCTCTAGTTGACGCGATTTTCTTCGTCTCTGCAACTCCTGGAGGCTGCACAAGGCTAAAAAGTTTTCACAGTACTGGTCTTTGAGGTCTCCTTGCATCGTGAAAAGAGGATTCAGAACTTCAGTTGATCTCCCTGTATCTGGAGTTGAGGAACTCAAAGTGGCAAGAGGCGGTGGCCATCCAAGGGAAGTAAGCAGGGCCCGGTGATCTGCTATAGCATGAGGTCTTAAAACAGCCAGAGCTCGATCTACTCTGTGATCAACTGCTGACACAATATGTGCCCATTGAGGGTGTGTCTTTGTAACTGAAGTTAAAACATCTTCTATCAACTTAAGAGTTTTAATAGCACCCAGACGCATTTCCTGCCAAGAGAAAAAAATGAGGACTTTGCAAAATAAATAGGATATAAGAAACTGTAATTACTAAATTACTTTGTTTTGCAAACAAAGGGTACTTACTTCTGAATTCTGTCTTGCTGAATGTTTCCACAAGTTTTTCTTCATGGTAGAAGATACAGCATCTTCAATATCACCAATCATAGTTTGAAGCTTCAATGCAGTCTCTGAAGATAAAAATAAAGGACCAAAAACTGTGAGAAGTTTGATGTCGAATATACAGATAGTACTATACTTCGCAGTAGTTAGTAATGCTAGGAAACAAAATGTAGTACAGGCATACAAAACACAGAAGACAGAGGCTAAGTGGCAAACGAACCCAATACACAGTATGGAGGAAGTACTTCAGAAGTTGAAGGTCTACTTCATATTAACAAAAAACTCTCTCCCAAATGTGAAAAACAAATTTGGCTGCATGATTTTGAAGAAGTCCAACAATTAATGTAACCATTACTAAGATCGCATTGACATTTCTACTAATTAAGGGGCCCGTTTGATAACCATTTCATTTTTAGTTTTTCACTTTTTGTGCTAGAGATAGAGGAAAAAATAAAAGAGAAAAGTGAGGAACGGAAAATAATGAAGGGAGGAGGGAGGAATGGAGATTATATGAAAACAAAAACTTGAAAGTCAAAACGAACGAGATGAAATTGTTTTCAGTTTTTTGGTTGTTAGTTTCATTTTGTGCGTCATTTCACACACATTTCTTCCACCACACCATCCTTCTTTCAAATTCCTTCATTCCTCGTTTCTCCCACGTACCTTTCCTTCATCTATGGCACAAAAAGAATGAAAACTAAAAACTAAGAATGAAATATTTATCAAATGGGCCCTATGAAATAGGATGGGAACCGGGATTCTCATGTTTAGTATCGAGCCATTTGTAGTTTCACAGAACAGATTCAGCTTCATGGTTCTACATTAGCAATCTGTTACTGCCTCAAATAATATGTGATCATACCACAAATAATTGAACCATCAATGTAGTATTTCATAATTGATCTTACTATTATCCAGGGATTGAAGAACAATCCTTCGGTTATACATTTCCGGTCTCGATTCAAACAAAGTGAGCTAATTGTAAAACAACTCTAATCTGAAAAATTAAAGCTTTTCAGATAAATCTAGTTTCTTAAATTTATCAGTTCATTTTCCAATTTCAGTTCCATTGTGTCCCAAGAAACGCACCTGCGTATGTTCGAACCGACTCGACTCTCGCCACTTCCTTGGCCAACGCCGGTAGCTCCTCCCCCAATATCTGCTCCGCCCTCTCCCTTCCTTCTCCATCTGCAAACAAAAGTTATCCAAATTAACGAAACAAAAAACGAAATTGAACCCGAAAATTGAAAATTGTAGTAAAAATTGCAGTCAGAATTGCCGGAATATCAATACCAGCACACACAAACCTGAAGTGCGAGAGCGGGTGGAGGATCCGAGACCCGTCAATTGGGCATTGATGCCGCCTACGAGGCGGTGGACTCGATCGGAGAACGAAGCGTAAGTTAGAAGCGAGGATCCGAGGCTCCGATTCAGGTCGATTAGGGTTCGATCCAGGTCGCCGCACTGGGCTTGGAGCTCCGACACGAGAGTCGGAGCCCCGCTCAGATTTTCATTGGTCCGAAACTTGTCGTCGAGGAAGGAGACGACCGAGGGCGGGAGGTCGGATGCTGGAGGGAAGGTCTGGACCGCCGAGTCCATGGTGGTCTCAAGCCATTTGGGTCCGGTGGTGCGAGTGGGAAATTTGAATGGTGCGCGGGGGTATTTTAGGGTTTTTAACGGGAATTTCAGCGACGGTAAGCTTTTTGCCTTTGGATGAGAGACGGAGACTGAAATTTGACTCCCACCAAATACCGTTATCAGTTGCGCGGGTCAATTCGTGGACTAAATTGTTGTTGGGCTTGGGCTTGGGCTTCAGTAAATCGTGTTAATGGGCTTCAAATGGGACACCTATAGTTTTGCTTTTGGAAGTAGGTAATGCTCTACTCTTCGCCTACCCACCTTGGGGAAAATATAGGCTCTGGCCGTCGGTCCACGTCATATGTCTGATCATTCTCATAAAAAAATGGGATCTCATATACTTGCTCAATTTCATGCTGAACCAACACCTTCTAAACTGCTTGTCACACAAAAGAATTACTTCGACTTCGTTATTGGTGCCTGGTATGTAGGGCAAGTCAGTAAGACATCAAAGTGGAGAGATTTTTCAATGTGTCGGAAACACGACCCGGTACACCAAGTGTAATAATAAAATTGGTTGAGAACTTGAAAAAAAAATATTCAATCAATTGTATTGTATTATGATACATAATGTATCAGGCATTGTTCCCAACCCACTAAAAATTTCTCGTCAAAGTGGAGCTAGATTAACCACAAAGTAAAGATTAATGGTGTTTATGAGACAGTGGGTGGATCAAAGAAGGGAAGTTTTGCTGTTAAGAATTTTTCAACCCACAATCTTTCATTCAATCATCTACGTTGGGCTTTACTAAACATTGTTAATGGACTCAAATAGGCCGACTACATGTCTTTATGAGTGGAGAATAATCTCGAACACGGGACCTCAAATGTAGTACGGTTGTTCTTAATTGATTATTAAAATTGAGTTTGTTTTTATTGTTTGATATAGTGTTGGAAGGAAGCTGTATTTAGAATCACATTGCCAAAACGTTACGTGATAACGTTGAAACCTGAAGAATTGACATTTCGGGAAGTAAAATTTTGGATAAATCCTTTCTTTCTTGCTTTATGAATTCCCTTTTTTGAACTTTCCATTTTCAATCAATCCATTTGGTTAGCACCAAAGGAAAGACAATCACTTCTATTCACCCCGGACGAATGTGACAGTAACTCAACCAGTTAGGTCGAATTCGATTTCAACGAGACATGATACAACAAGATCTTCAATTCGTATGAGCTACAACACACAAGACATTGAGTTCGAAACGCCAAATGCCACGAGAATTGCTACAAAATATTAGTAAAAAACTTCAAAACTCTCCAACTTTACTTTTTACTGCTCAAAATGGTTATCCTTTTTTCTTTAATCTCAAAAGGTTAAGGTTGCTGTTTTCCATTTTTAGGTGCTTTGAAAACCATCCAATAATATGCCCATTTCCACTTATCAAAAAATAGCTCCATGGAATTTGCTGACATCATTAAAATATGCTGACAGAAAATAAAAAAAGTAAGAGAATTTCCCAGCCGCACGAGGAAAAGTTAAAAAAAAAAACAAAGAAAAAAAAAGAAGAGAAAAGTAAAAGTGTGATTTGAAGTCCAAGTTCAACGGATGAAATCCCATCCGGATCCAAATACTCCTAACTGTTTATCGTATATCGTGAGGTTAGTTTTCGTCAAATACTATTTATGTTTAATTTTAAATAATAAAATTCAAATAATTTATGACCGCAACATATACAATGAATGGTTAGGATGTCAAGATTAACGGCAGCTAACAGGAAGATCAACGACGCACGAGCCCGCCACGTAAGCAGCTCAAAAGGGAGTGGATGGATGGGGACCACGTGCGTAAAACAGAGAGCAGAGTCAGCATTTAGCCGTTTTTGCACGAATAAGGTACAATTTTTTGTACTTTTATATCTTTACGTGTTAATTTCTATGGCGGATTATGATTGGCTGGCAACAGAGATTTATTCATTTTTTTCGTGCAGTAAAAGTACGCCCTGCTGCAGTGCGAGCCAGTACAAATTGGAGAAATAAAAAGTCGAAAAAGGACATTTCATGCTTCTTCTTTTTTTTGGCTGTAATACGATGAAGTACAAGAATACTATGATTTTTTGCGGTACTTTGGAATAAATAATATTCTAAAGTGCTTTATAAATTTAACGGTTAAAATATCTAAAATATAGCGCGGAGCGTTTTAAATTTGTTTGAGAAATATAACCATGTTATTAATAAGATAAAAAATGAAAAATACAAGAAAGATGGGGAATATTGGCTGCCTCATCAATGGCTGTTGAATGATATCTAAGTACTATATTTTACTATAATTTTAAAATAACTCATAAAAAATTTGAAAACATTAATACATTCTGATGTATGTTAAGGTTTAGTGGTTAAAAATCTTAATTAGAATACTTTCAAAGCATACTAGAAAGTGAAAATTGTATAAATGATATCTCAACGTTAATCCAACTGGAGTAATGATCCATCAACTAAAAATTTGTGACCATTGGTTCCTTAACTCATCAATATGTGTAGTTACGATCTTTTTCGTCAACTCCGTCAGAAGTTCTGTCAAATGAGTCATAGTGGAAGGATTATTGCTATAATTGGGTCATATAATTGAATTAAAGATGAGGGACCCCATTGCTACAATATTCTCATTTGATTTTTCATATTTGCCCCTTGATTCAGCCTTACCTGTGTGACACATGACTCATTTCGACGGAAATTCTAAGGGGAGTTGACAAAAAGAATCATAGTTGCACGTTTTGATGAGTTAAGAGACCAATGATCACATATTTTTAGTAGATGATCATTACTCTAATTGGGTTGAAGTTGAGAGACATTTGCTACAATTTTCTCTACTAGAAAAGAAAAATGATAGTCACACCAATTTTCTCCTTCTACATGGACATGTTTAATTATGTCTGTTATTTTCGTTTGATTTATTCAATCTAATGCGAAAAAATAAAGAGAAATGTATTAAGGGCTAAAAAGAATGAAAATTAGCTCCCACTAAAAAATCACTTCAAAATTCAACGGTAAGCGACCATGAATCTTTGGCAACCAAGAGAACGGAACTTTCGTTTTCTACATTGATCTCCGTTTCTCCTTTGCTCTACACTATAACACACGAATTTTTTCGGTCCGAACATTCGTATAGGTACCGTTTGGTACGTGGGACGGGACATAACACAGTGGGACGAGGCGTTCCATCCCACGTTTGGTGCGCCTAAAAACCGTGGAATGGATTGTCCCATGGGACAAAATTTGGCTGATTTTTCGTTCCACCTCTCCCCCTTGGAATGACTGGTTCCACATCTGTGGAACACAAATTTATAACATTTTAAGACAAAATTTCCCCTTATCTTTTTCAATATTTACATCATTCGTGGAACATCCGTTCCGTCCCGTCCCGTTCCGTCCTGTCCCGTTTGCGTACCAAACGATAGCATAAGGCACAAGCTCAAGGAGGTATGAACCGGAATGAGACCAAAATACACAGGGTTAGGGTGTTTTGTGTGCGAAATTAGAAAAATCTGAGATTGCCAAAACAAACAGAAATTACAGATATGGTATTTCACCAACTTTTTTCTTTCCCTAAACAAACAGAGAAAGAGAGTGCCAAATTTCCTAATACGCCTCGAACACTTTCTTCGATCGCCATTTTAATCACCGGCAAGAAAGGAAAGAAAAAGACCCTGTAAACACGAAGAAACATCGGTCACGTACATGTGAGTTTTCCAGAGCAACCACTATCATAGCTAAATAGCACATGTCTATGAAATGCATGCATCTGTTATAGCTAAAGAACACATGTCTAAGAAGATACATGTATCTGTCAATGCCAGTGACGTATGAGTTAATAGCAACGAATGTCGCTTACCACAGCATTCCTGGAAACATTCATGTAACCAAACATTGCAAACACCTCATCAGCAATTTTCAATGCGGAAGCGGTTGCTTGCATCAGCTCTTACTCAATTTGTGTTTCTGAATTTATGATTTCAGAAGCATCAGTTTTGTTGTGTACATTCGTTGAATCGAGCAACATCTTCAACTGCGAAAACAGAAGAGAAATCCAAGCTTCCTACTCATTTCCTTGTCTTCAAGTTCATCAAGGAAAGAAATTTAAAACTTTACCAAATCGTTGTCACAATTGTATAGAAGCTAATTCACGGAAACAATAAGTCATCGTCTTTTGAAAAGAAAAGGAAGCAAAAAAAAACCCTAAATATACACTGATGCAACGGCAGACAGCTCAAATACGAAACCTAAGAGCCTATGATTAACCTGATAAAAATGAACTTTCACATCGATTACAATACAGCGAACGTTAACCAAACAGTAATGCAGTCCTCATAAAGGGTTATGCAGCGGCAAATAATGGGCTCGACAAGAAAATGGGCATGCTTATTATGACAATGAAATTGACGTACAGATCGATATGGTAAGCACTAAAATGACTTTAGATGAAATGCAAAGCAGAAGCATTTAGAAAACGTATGGAAAAATTGCATGACAAGAAAGAGGAAAACCTGATGTACAAGTCTCACCTGTGGTCGAAAAACTATCTAACTTGATCTGAGCTCGTTGCAGAAAAAACTGAAGTATATTTCACCGTGCAGCTTTCAGGACTCAGTTCTCTGAGAAGAAGAGTCATCTATGAGGCTTATAAATCATTATTTCTGCTTCAAAAATGCCATGAGGCCTTGAAAATAATGCCAGGATTTCATTAGATGCACACTCAATGAGCAAAGGCATCATCAATGGAGTCCTGTGTTCGCTTCAGCTCATGGCAATTCCAACTTGATAAACCAGATCCAAAAGATGCATCCAGTTTAACTTGTAATGACCAACCACATTTACTACATAATATATACATATATATATTTGCATCAAACCATATTGTTCTCGTTTAAGTATCTCTCCACGTCGTTCATATAATTTGATCAACATGGAAAGACTAATCATCTATGTCGAGAAAAATATACATAAAAGTTACTTTCTGGACAAATATATACAAGCCTACCGAAGTTTTCCACAAAGAATTCAACTTTAGCAATGAAACTGAGCAGCCAAAGTGTTATAAACATTTAACTTCAAAATTTCCATTACAAAAAGATTGAAAGAAAGAAATCAAGTTCACAAGAAAAAGAAGAGGGGTAATTCAAATTAAAGTTCTTCATACGGATCAAAAGAAGGTCCTCCAACCTACATTATAGTTTAGGGTCCATTCAGATTGGGCAACAGCAGTGAGTGATAACATATAGAAGGAACATAAGAATATAAATCTATATCAGAAACGGAAGTCATTCTTTTTTCTGTCCTCCAAAATGGGAGGGGAAACGAGACTTTGGAAATATAAGCTTAGGAAATAAACGAAATGAAAAATTTGAACCATTACACAATTCTGCAAGTTTTCAATAAAACT
Source organism: Cotoneaster glaucophyllus (assembly GCA_036320875.1). NCBI lineage: Eukaryota > Viridiplantae > Streptophyta > Magnoliopsida > Rosales > Rosaceae > Cotoneaster > Cotoneaster glaucophyllus. Next base: position 25,094,958 of record CM070065.1, on the reverse strand, counting down.
TATGAAAATAGTCATAAAAACCTAAAACATGTACCGGTACTTCAGTTTATTCACCTTTTCCTGTTCTACATGATGCCAACCTTTCCGAAAACTCTCAAAGTTACCAAAGGGAAAAAAAAACGAGACACAATAAAGTTTAAAAGATTAAAAAGGAAAATAACTCTTCAGGCCTTCTTCTGTGAATGTATCTATGACTAAATTAAACCTGAATTCCCCCAAAAAGGAGGGCCAAGATTACCCATGAGCTGGAATCCCATCTCCTTGAAAACTGAAGATTGCAAATTCTACCCAGGATTCCATGCAGCGCAGACGGTGCCACTGAAACCGAACTCCTCAGCCCTCAGCATCCCATCACCGCACAATTATACACAAAGCTGCCAGAAGGTTTTCTAGCAAGCAGGTTCCACTGTGGCGGGCCTCCATCAGGGACCCAAGAATTAAGTTCAATTGTCCCTCCGCCTAAGGCCCTAGGTCCACCAATTACAATTAACCGATCTCCACATGCCCTAAATGCTATTCCCCAACCATTCATTGAGGCTGCACGCTCAGGCAAACTCCCAACAGTGATCCACATGTTCCTCTCCTTATCATATCTCCTCACCTCCTGTTCTGCATAATCTGCAGCATACAATATGTTATTTACAACTGCCAAAAGAGGAGGTGCCGCAGCTGCAGCAGGTGCCTCAGGTGCCCCAGCATTTCTTCCAGGGAACATGTCAGGTATCTCAGTCCAAGTCCCCTTCTCCAAATCGTACACCTCTCCACACGTAAGTTGCTTTTGGTCGCCCACTCCTATCCCACCAATGACATAAAACTTCCCATCCATAAATACCCCAGAGCACATCTTTCTAGGTTTATTCATGCTAGGAAGAGTCAGCCAAGCTCCTGTTTCGGAATTATAAAGTTCAGCAGAGTTCAAGATATTGCCACGTGGATCACAACCACCTGCGAGAATTGCAATTTCCCCACGGCTTGCAGAACCGAACAAGCATCTAGGTGTATTCATCTCAGTGCCCGATGACCACGTGTTGGTCAAAATGCTGTATCTATAAACAACATGGGACGTTATTTCCTTTCCAAAAACAAGAAGTTCCGTACCAACGGCTAACGACTCCTTGTCTGAACACATGAAACACTCGTTTGACGCCATTCTAGGTAAATGCATCCAACGTCGGAGATCTGGATCAAATGCCTCCCATTCAAGAAGGCTGCAAGAGAAGTAAACCCAATGTTCAACAATGCCCACTTTTCGCCTCAGTGTGTACAGCTCCCCACTCCGAATTAGAGAGCGGAAGTTCTTATTCAGCGAGGCAATAGAGCCATAATCAGACCTCGAGCAGCGAAGGAGACAGTTGATTGAGATATCCCGGCCAAGTTGATGGATCAGTGAACTTGAATCAGAATTGCCACCTCCCTGATGCCCGTCATTTGACTGGTCCTTGGCAGGGGGAAGACCATTCAGATCCATAACCACATCCCCTCCCAGAACAGCATCTGACAGCTTGCATACCTTCCTCAATGTGATTTCATCATCGTCTTCAATGGGGCGCTTATTGTTTGAGAGCTCCATAACACGGTGAGTATTGTAAATCCATTTGCTCTCTTGCTCACAAGAACTGGGCAACTCCCTTGACACAAGATAGGAAGGACCTTCCAACATCTTGTCGGAATTCTCCAACTCGACCGGCGGTGAAGAAACCCTTCCCTTGGTATCCATCAAAACAAAATCAATGATGAGTATACAAAACGAAATTCATACGCCTTAATTACTCCCACATGCAAACCAATAATCTGCCAAACACAGATAATCCTCAAATTAACTCATGATACCACAAATAACGATTTCACATATCAAAAAACACACAACATAACAGATAAATCAAAATTCCAGTACTTGTATAACATGTTCATGTGTGGGGGGTGCTAATACAAATCCCAGAAAAAAAACCGCCCGAAATCCGAATTTCCCATACACAGAACCACATGCAACAATGCATTTCGGATCAAGGGCATATCCATATCAATCAAACAATCCTCACTCATCCATTTCAAGTAAAACAGCTGAAAATTCAAGTAAGAAATCAAAAACTTGCACGCACAAATCCAATCCGTTCCCATAGATAAAATTTACCCAATTAAGATCTTATGGTTCGGATTCCTGAATGGAAAAAGTACAGAAAAAGAAAAACGAAAACACAATCAGTTGAAAACCGATTAATCCACTCCCCACCCTGCAATCAAAACGTTAATGCAGCAGCTAAATCCAACCACAAAGAACGTTTCTTTCACAGAAGTAAATTCACAGAGAGATCCATTTCAAATTTCCCATCAACATCCAAGAACCCATTTGCTCTTTTCATTTTTTAACCACCTGGAACTCGTCAAATCATGCAGCTCCTCCCAAAAAAAAAAGGCAAAAACCATGGCAAAAAATGAACAGAAAGCTTCAGGAAAACAAGAACGCAGAGCAAAAAAAGCTTACGAATTTGATGAGAAGAAGACGGTGCGTTCTGCCCCAGCTCTTCTTCTTCTTCTTCTTCTTTCTCCTCCTCCTCCTCCTCCTCCTTCTCCTTCTCTCTCCTCTCTAGCTCTAGATTCTCTCTCTTTTGCTTCTGGTTATATTCGCTGTGTGGGAGAGCAATGTATTAAATAATACATATACATAAAGGTAAGAAAATAATATTTTAATTCAATTTTTTTTACAGAAAAGAAAGGAGGTTGGTGTGGGACCCGCAACGGGGCATTGAGTCGCCGTTTGGGATTGCGGCCGAGAGGTACCGAAACTGGTAACGGCCGTTTCCCACGTGTTGGAAACCCGGGTGGGCCCCGTCCGAGCAAATAAACGACAAGTCTACGCTGCGTTGTAAGGCTCATTTAGTGAGCGCAATTGTTGTTTTTTGTGAAACTATATTTTTGATCCTTTTTTTTTTTTTTTTCTTTTCTGGATTTCTTCTTTTCCTTTATGGAATGCATCCCTCGATTTTATTGCTTGCGTCGTTGTGTTTTGAATGAGTTTTGATTCCTTGGGGATAAGAATCGGTTTCATTTTCTGAAAAAGGATGAAGATAATTTCAATGCCATGCAAAGAAAGACGAAATACTCTAACGTTCACAAAATTAGAATTCAGAATTAGCACGATCACTAAATATTATTAATGTTCAGAATGGTTCGTCGATAAGGTCATGAAAAGTATTTAGAAGGAGTGTCTGGTGTGGTTTGCGCTAAGATGATCAACTTTTGGAACGTTGAATACTTCATTAGCACCGGAGTAGACTGTTAATGTTTAGAATAGTTCATCCATGCGATTCTGATGTGTCCTGTAAGAGATTTTAATATAAGAACGGGACGTTAAAACTTTGAAACTGTGAATGCTTCATTATAATATTAATATATATTCAGCATACGTTATTGAGTATACAGTTAGCTCCGATAGCTATTTTATGTAAAATGCATGCAGAGTTTTCTTTTTGTTTCTTTCATTTCATCGTACGTATGTATATTTGTTATTTATCGTGAAAATTAGCTTAGAAACAAAGTAATCATTATAAGCAAGTGGTGAATTTCTCTAGTGGTTGGAGGCCTGCTCTTCAACGTAATGTGTCGCCGGTTCAAATCGTCCCACTCTCTTTAGTGTAAATTAGTGTAAAATATTATTTTTGGTAAAAAAATAATAATAATACATTACAATTATTGTGTAATTCTCTTTCCTTATAGTTACATGATTCATTATGTTTAAAAGGCGACTTACATTTACCTGTAGAGCAAATTCTATTAGGATAGTATTATTCACACTTATTTTTACCTGCACACACCATTTATTATTATTTTTTCAATAATCTTCTTCAATTCATTCGATCCGATGATCGAAAATTGAAAGGGATAGATGAAATAAAAATGGGTGTGTGGAATAGCACTACCCATTCTACTACCCAACGTTCAAAATAGCCATTACTTTTAACTAGTACATACATCGTACATCTAAAAAGCTTCATTATGTTTAGCTCAGTGTATATATAATAAGATGGAATCGAAAAAATATGACTTTATACTTTGAAATTTAATTTTTCATTTAAAACACACAATAGTATTTTTTTTCTTAACAAATAAACTCAATGACTAGTGTCCGACTAGGCAGATTCATTAATTAAGTTTGACTTTACTAAATTTGAATTTTCGAATGCCTAAAATTCCCCTAATGACATTTTGACCTTGGGTTCATAACTTATCATCTACATTTATTATACAACTTATTTCATACCATTAAATGTATGCATAATACATAAACTTATGCGAATTGAAAAATATATTCAATGTCATGATTCATTTGAATGTTTATGTAAAAAAGTGTAACACTGCAGGTAGACTTTGTACGAAAAATTGGCTTCGAAATCAGAATTACAGTCAACAAACACATTTTATTTCAATCTCACCCATATATAATACACATCTCACCTATAAATCATGGATTTAATTTTATTCTTTTATGGTTTTTAATCTCCTTTTTCTGGATTTCTTCTTTCGTTTATGCATGCATCCATCGCTTTTATTGATTGCCCCATTTTGTTTTAGTTTGCAGATGTCATCATATTTATGGAGGTTTTGGTTGGATTTGATTTTGAATAAGTTAGGATTCCTTACGGATGAGCATCGGTTATATTTTTTAAAAAGGAAAAAGATATAATTTCAGGGCCATGCAAGAAAAACAAAATACTCGAGTTTCAGTTGCTCAGAAAACTCAGAATTCTAGATCAGCACGATCACCAAATATTAATGTTCAGAACGGTTCGTCCCTGCGGTCATGAAAAGTATTCAGAGGAAATATATGATGTAGTATATGTGCTTAGTTGTTCAACTTTTGAAACTCTGGATACTTCATAAGCCCCGCCGCTGACTAATAATGTTCAGAATCATTAATCAGTGTGATTTTGTGTTCCGTAAAAAATGTTAGTATAACAGTGTGGCAATCAACTTTAAAGCTATGAATGCTTCATCATAGTATTAATCCATATCCAGCATATGTTGTTCGTTTGGTATTGAGTATAAACTTAAAACTTTTAGTTTTAGCATGAAGTTGTTTTTGCGTAACATGCTTGCAAAGTAATTTTTTTCAATAACATCGTATGTATATATATTGTTTGTCCCAAAAAAAAAAAAAAATCCTACGTATAAATGTTATTTATCGTGGAACTAACCCCAGATGCAGATAATACAACATGTATATATAGAGGAGTAGATGTGCATGGAGTTCGGAGGGGGCACGTTCTCATGCTCAATGTTTTTGAAACAAAATAATACATTACAATTATTGCATAATTCTCCTTCCCGAGTAGTTAGATGAATCATTATGTTAAGAGACGACTTATATAATTATATTCACCTGCAAGAGCAAATTTTATTACCATAAGACGTTGTTTGATGTTTAATTAAGATTGAATTTGCTTGAACAACTCACTAAATTCAATGAATATTGAATGAAAATATGAATGCCAACTTGAAGTGAAGCTAGCCAACTCAGTTGCGATAGGTCAAAAGACTGAAGATGCTTGGTATGGAAAATACATTATCCACTTCCAAGTAGCAAAGATTGTTCGGTAATTTCGCCCTTGGATGAGCCTTCTTGCCTTTTTTATTTGTTTTACATGACATATATGCGCAGGGCCTTTTTTTCCTCAATTAAAACATACAAATATTTTATTTATCATGAAACCGTCTCCATTGCAAATACTCTAGTAGCTATATATAGTATATATAGGTCATAAGATGTTATTTGGTCTTTGTGACAATCGTGCGTTATCCATTCCCAATAGCAAATAGGTTATTGTTATAAAGGTTTTTTAGATATAGACCTTTACAATTATTATTCCTTAAACAAAAATCCATCTAGTTGGCCAAAAAAAAAAAAAACACAAAAATCCATCTAGTTATAAACATTCAAATAAAATTCAAATTTGAAAATGACTGCAAAGTAAAAAAATAATTGGCCTATTATTACGAAATATCTAAGGGGAACTTAATATAAGTCTAATTTTTTAAGCCAATAGTAGGAATAGTCCAGTTTATTAAAATAAGTCTAATTTCTTAAATTTAATTATTTAATTATCAATAATTATCTCTTCGATTATTTATTTATTTATTTATTTTTTGTTATTTCTTGTTTTCCTCCTACTTCAAACCTTTATTTTTTGTTATTTCTTGTTTTCCTCCTACTTCAAACCCCATTTATAAATTTTATTTTTAATTTTTATAATCAACCTATATCACAGGTTAATCATATTTATCTACCTATATGACAAATTCTTTTTTATAATCAACCTTCACATGCAGATTAATGTATCTTGCTTGTAGGTATATTATGGTTTTTCTACCTTTTAATTAGGTTTCATATCTCGCTTATAGGTATAATATACATTCATATATTTATTACTTGAGTTAGAGTTTAATGGTTCGCAGATAGATTTATGTTAGTATATTAGTCTTTTTGTTATAAGATATTAATTATATTTCTTGGAGTTGGAAAATGCACAATATTAGAAGATTTTAATTGATTTGTAATATTTTTAGAAAATATAAAATGAGTATAAAAGAAATAAAAATATGTAATTAGATAACTGGACTCACTGCTAAAATTCATCTATGTTTTTGGACCTGGATCTAAAAGCCCCAAATATTTACAACTTTTACCACAATATTCAAAATAAATCAATAAATGTTATTACTCACCATAATTACATATTATACTAATTAATCTACCTATATGTAAATTTATGATGAGAAAATAAATATATTTTGTAGGTAAATTAATATTGAATCAAATAACATTCTTTTATTTTGTAGGTAATTTATTTTTTCATGTATTATTTGTCACATCCCGACCCGGGGTCCACCACATCCCGGGCCCGCTCCACCACCGTAGCACGATATTGTCCGCTTTGGGCCCCGACTACGCCCTCACGGTTTTGTTTTTGGGAACTCACACGAGAACTTCCCAGTGGGTCACCCATCATGGGAGTGCTCTCGTGCGCTACTCGCTTAACTTCGGAGTTCCCATGGAACCCGAAGCCAGTGAGCTCCCAAAAGGCCTCGCGCTAGGTAGGGATGGGAATATACATATGAGGATCACTCCCCTGGACGATGTGGGATCTCACAATCCACCCCCCTTAGGGGCCCGACGTCCTCGTCGGCACACCACGGCCAGGGTTAGGCTCTGATACCAAATTGTCACATCCCGACCCGGGGTCCACCACATCCCGGGCCCGCTCCACCACCGTAGCACGATATTGTCCGCTTTGGGCCCCGACTACGCCCTCACGGTTTTGTTTTTGGGAACTCACACGAGAACTTCCCAGTGGGTCACCCATCATGGGAGTGCTCTCGTGCGCTACTCGCTTAACTTCGGAGTTCCCATGGAACCCGAAGCCAGTGAGCTCCCAAAAGGCCTCGCGCTAGGTAGGGATGGGAATATACATATGAGGATCACTCCCCTGGACGATGTGGGATCTCACAATCCACCCCCCTTAGGGGCCCGACGTCCTCGTCGGCACACCACGGCCAGGGTTAGGCTCTGATACCAAATTGTCACATCCCGACCCGGGGTCCACCACATCCCGGGCCCGCTCCACCACCGTAGCACGATATTGTCCGCTTTGGGCCCCGACTACGCCCTCACGGTTTTGTTTTTGGGAACTCACACGAGAACTTCCCAGTGGGTCACCCATCATGGGAGTGCTCTCGTGCGCTACTCGCTTAACTTCGGAGTTCCCATGGAACCCGAAGCCAGTGAGCTCCCAAAAGGCCTCGCGCTAGGTAGGGATGGGAATATACATATGAGGATCACTCCCCTGGGCGATGTGGGATCTCACATTATTACATATATTTGGCACATTTTATTGTTATATGTACAAATAATAGGTAAACTAGTATTGAAAAAAATATCATTTTTTATATAGGTACATTTTTTTGCATATATTGGGTTTGCTTTATTATGTAGGTAAATTATTTTGTATGTATTTTACATATATTGGGGAAATTATTTTGCTTTTTTTTATGCAGTCTAACATTTTAAAATTCAAAAAGTAGGTGCACAGAATAAATAACATTTTTCGTATGTAAATTATTTTGCATGAATTTTTATATATATCATGCATTTTTTTTGTTATATATATATGTGTGTGTGAAATAATTGACCTACATCTATATGTAAAATACAATTTTATTGACTTAACTAAGCATGAATTATTACATATATTAGAGTCTTATGTTATTATATATTAGGCCATGAATTTATTATTTATTATTTTTGTAAAACTATTAATCCTCCCTTACAATTCATATGGAATTAATTGTGTACATCAAACATTCAAATATGGGTATTTTAGGCATCAAATTTTTTTAAATGTGTGAAGTCAAATATAATTAATGAATTTGTTAATGTGGAATATAGTCAATGGGTTTTATTCGAGGAAAAAACTTATGTTGGATTTTATGCGGAGAAAATTAGGTGTCAGGGGCTGAAGTCATATTTTCAATTGTTATAATCTGTTTTTTGCTTTTCTTTTCGTTTGTGTGCATGGCAAATGACTATATGAAGAAAGCTCGATACTTGTTGAAGGTGACTCATAGCAATACTTTTTTGTTGATAATATCATCAGATGTGGTGCAGTCTTTTCATCGTGATGTAATTGTTACAGTGATTGCAATGTTGTTATCTCAATGTAAATATGCCTAACCCCACAATCCCATGAGCAACCATGTTCGTCCCCATGTAAATATGCCTTACCTCACGATGCCAGAACCTAGAAAAAAAGGTATTGAAAAGCCAAAAGCAAAGAACAGTCATGTGAAATAATATAATTCAAAGGGTTATTCTTTTCACCAACTAGAACTAGCTCTTCGTCTAGCATCTTCATTTGGTTGGAGAAGGTGTCCGAGTTCCAATAACATGGATGCGATCATGATATATAATTTTATAAGTTCGATACATAGTTGTTGCTAGTCCAAATACAGTGGCGCAACTTATCGAACGTTATTGTGAATGTATTGGCCTCCCTTCTAAAAGTATTTGTGTAAATAGAATATAAATTGAAGTTTTCAGTAACTTATTTGTGAAAAGCCCTTCTTGGAGAGCACTCACACGACCACATCATCATGTGATCCATGCCCATAAGTAATTACTAACTAATTTGTGCCCTAGTTATACTGCAAATGAGAGTCGTGAACTGCAAGGAACAAGGACACAAAAGCATACACATATAAGTGTAAAATTTGTACATGCGTCTTTAATCCTGTGCGAAAGGCACAGAAGCAATCTCTATTTATAACTCTCACTAATTAACAACCCTAGCCTGCTTGGCCTGTGCATAATTATATTCATGAGTACGTACTGAACAAAAAAAGGGGAAAAGAATGACGTGGAATAATTAGTCTAAGCAAATTAAGATATGATTGGCTTTTCAGTTAAAACCTGCATTATCAGTACATTTAGCATTATTATTCATGATAAAGACATTGCTTTATTTAGGCCAATATAAGGAGACCACATCACAGATTAAGAAATATAGAATAATAAAATAATAAAAAAAAACCTCTCCTCTCCCTCTCTCACTAGCTAACACAAATTAATCATGGAATCTTAAATTTAATCACAATTTATCAATATGATTCTCGGCAGTTTTGTCTGTTGCCCTAAGTTACGTGGTCGTACCATTCAAGATAATGACATATTGGACCTCTAAATTAAATTATTGCATGTACATATGTAAGGTGGTGCTATATATCCACACCCTCGTTTACTTTTGACATATTTTTCTGGCTGTCAGGTCGATTAAATTGAAGATGATCAAAATAATATAATTTAAAAAGGTGTATACAAGTAATAAAGAGTGTGTAGATAACACCACTCATATGTAATGCTTCGTACTCATGGAATAGTTATTGTCAATCTATATAACAAATTCAGCGTTTACTCTTTTGTGTTTTGTTTTGTTTGTTAGTTTTTGATTTTCTGATATTGTTTTGTTATGTTTAATTTTTAGAACAAGGATAAATTTGTTTATGTAAGGTCAAAGTCAAATCAAGGATACAAGTCTTCGCAAATGGAAGACCATTGATGGAAGCATGAAAGGTCAAATGATCTTGGTGGTGTCGAATTCAACCCGCGAGGTTTCTTCTTGAGGACCAAGTCAAGTTTAAAATCTTCCAACTCACTATATTTGTCTCACATAATCAAAGGACAAATTTTTCAATGAACTCGTAACAGCGTCACACACCTATGAATTCAATACTCGAAAAGATTGGCCAGCAAATTTGGATGCTTCGAATTGCACTGTGAGCTGCCCATAATGAAAGCCAAAGTTCTGCTAGGGTTCATTTCAGAGACAATGCCATTCGAGTAGGGTTCCAATTTTGACACTGCAGATTAGGCCACATCAACAAAAGAACCTTTCAAAATATCAAGAAATGCATCAGATGCTATGAAAATGACATATGTATGTTACTAATTTAGAAATTTTACAAAATTATATGTTTGCATATTTATATTTATACATGTTTTTCAAGACAACCCAAGAAAACATAAAGTAAAGACATAGATTTGATCGAGTCCCATTAATCGCAGAGCTAAGCATCTTCTTGATGCCAATATTCAGGCATCTAGAGCTAGTCATAGCATGCCCACTTAATACACTTTTTCTTGATATTTTTTTTTTTTTTTTGACAAACGGTATTATCTACACTAATGAAATTGTAGATTGAGTTAAGCCTCACAATGAGTTAGCAATAATGTGGTTCAAATTTATCTTTTGCAAGAATCAAATATACCTCTCACTTACCAGTGAAGAAGAAAACCACTAGACTGTAGTACTACGTGATATTTTTTCTTGAAATTTAAAACATAAGAAAATGAAATTATTTTAGAACAATTGGGAATAAGTTGGATTTTCAATCAGTCAGGAATCAGTAACCTCATGCAAACATCAAAAAATCACTTGAAGATCCCCCAATAATAGAGAAAATGCAACTGCTGGACCTTTTCCCGAGTTAAAATTATGTACCTTTGTAGATTGATGGTGAGTAATAATATGGTCCACGCTGTTACTTAACAGTTAATTTAACAAATTTTTTAACGAATGTATGATAGAAAAACGAAATAATAAGTAAATGTATGAGATTGAAATATTTTAAAAATATTTTATGAAGTTGCAATTGAGCACGTACGTACTCGAGATGGTATAATGTAATTTATCCAAAAAAAATTTCTTATGCTTTTTTTATTTGGTGGGATGGAGGCAGCAGCCCCAAAGTTTTGGGCTCCCATAAACTTCTATTTGGGAAAGGTTTAACCAAGATGCTGGCCCTATATTATCTGCAGATCTCCATATGAAGCCCAAAAGTGAAACAATATCAACACAACTCCTAAAGAGAGATCAACGAAAATATATACTAGTATATACGGTGGCGTTAATCAATTACTAAATTAATAAATAAAAAACTGTTCAAGATAATAACTAAAGTGCTTAATAAATTCTGATTTGAGTCATTTATAAGGATAATGAATAATAACTTAAAAACATAAACGGTTCAAATTATGAGATCACTTTCTAGAGACAAGTCGTTAGTATCGTATTAAGTTACTAACTAGTTAGCACTTCAACCTCTTTTATATATGTATGTGTTTATTGCTACATTTAAATATTAAAATATTGGATTTCTTTTCTCAAAATAAAATTGGAATTTGTTTTGGTTTAAGTAGTACATTATCACTCCTTTCCATTCCTTCGTTTGGTTGTCGGGAAAAGAAAAAAATAATAAAGGGAATTAGATATGTAATTAACATAAGCTAGCATGATAATATACCAACTAAGTTAATCTGGTGAAGGTGGAGGTTAATGAATTAAACTAAAAATTAAAATGGCAACTACTATACAGTGTCAGTATATAGAACTGATCAGAAATTCATGATGCCCATTTTTTGCTGGATTTTCTTAAATTTCGTTTTAATGAAATCATGCTGGGGATTTCTTTAATTTTGCCCCACCTTTTCCCTGCATTGAAAGGAAGGGATCAAACAAGCCACACTTTCTACATACATGTTTCCGCGTACGAGTCATTCCAGTAGGTAGCAGGTATTCTCACGAACTCAATCGGGAAAAGCATATGAAGCCAGCGATCACGTTGGTCGATCTGTCAGAAAATAAGCATGTTGTCGACATGCAAATATTAGAACAGCAAGTGTTGGAAAATAGTTATTTATTTAGTATTTGGATTTGGACTTAGCCCTTTTGAATTAGGTTTTCGTTTATTTGCTTATTAGGAATTATGATTAGTTTATTATAAATAGAGAGTTTTGTTATTTAGAGATAATAAGTCATTTATAATGTAGCTTCTTGGATTTTTGTAGCCGTTTTGACATTCTCGTTCAAAAATAGTGCTCTGTTCCCATGTCTCTGTAGCCCGACCCGTCATCTGCCTGAAATTGATTAGAACCACCCCTCCGTAGTTCTTCCGCTGATGCCCGTACCATTGCACCACTTTGTGTAGTCTCACAGCCGCTGCCCGGACGACATTGGAGACTCCACACTTGCATTTATTTATATCGAATCTTTGATCAGTCCGTGATTTGACCTTTGATGAACCCGCACCGTTTCTGCATCTGGATCCGTCTCCACTACCCTACACCCGCGAAGAATAAAAAGGCTGATGTTGTTGGTTTGCACAGAAGGAAAAAATAATAAAAGAAAAAGGATCTTGCTGCTGCTGTTTGTTCGCACAGAAGAGAAAAAAAATACAAAAAAAAATAATTAGTTGCACATCCTCTGCCTCTCGCATATATACTACTAGTTAGCTAGGGTTTACTAATCGTACCGCCCACCGCGGTTAGTTTTATCACCATCAAACTGATATATATGGTTCAGTGTTAGTTTTATCACCATGATACTGATATATATGGTTCAATGTTCTATCATATGGTTTAGGGTGCATATAACTCAAAATCAACTAATATTTCACTATATATAGAGTATGCTTGTCATGAATTAAGAGTACACATAAGGCTACTTAGGTTAATAACCTAATTATTAGCAGTATTAAGAGATGTATATTTGAGATGTAAAAGTAACATCTACAATTCATTTATACTCATAAGCGATGTAAATTAATGTTTTTTTTCGCTTTAATGAAATAAATGTAATTTGTATCATCCGGTAAATTTTTTAGAATTGCTCGTAAAAGAACTTTGTGATCAACAAAAGTAAAAGAGTGATCAACAAAAGTTAAAGAACTTTGTGATCAACAAAAGATACATATGTTCTACATTTTCATGTACAATCCGAATTGAAATGCTCTAAGAAAAGTAAAAGAGTGCATGACATAAAACCTACTGAACTTGGTAAAAACCTCTAGCTAGCAGCTATGACGTCTAACGTGTTGTTGTTTAAAGTATATGTGAACTGAGTTGACCAAAAACTAACTCCTAATAAATACTAAAAGATAGAAAAATACCGTGTTTCTTGACGTTTTTATTAAGAGAAATGCTAAAAGGTTTTTTTCAAAAGTGAAATTTTCTATGAATTATCAGTCACTTCATATTTTTGGTACAATATTTTATAATGTTTGAATAAAAATTAACGTTAAACTGTAAGACGACAAAGAGTTCATAAATAATCTCAGTTTTGAAAGAATTCCCTTAACACTTCTCTTTTATTTTTGAGAAAATAACCGTGTCCCGGCCTACCCATAGCCACAGTTAATTCCTTGCGCAAAACCCTTGAAGGATTTTTAAACAAACTGAAACACCCATAAGTGTGTAGCTTCAATTAGACCTTAATTAAAGTCCCTTTGGGACATCCGATAAAAATTAGACCTTAATTAAACTCACTTAGACGGTTAGACTTTTCTTCGTGTGCGGGTTTTAACCGGTGGAATCGCATCAAGTTTTAGTCAGTATCGTTCTATATTAACAAGATAGTGTTTATCCCAACATCTTGATTGTGATTATTAATATACTAAATCATAGTTTTCTTCCCTAATGCATGGAAAGAAGAGAAGATGCTTCTTTTAAGTTCTACTCGTGCAATTGCTTTTAACTCTTACTGTAAGGACAAAACTAACAATAATCTTCGATCGGTATTGTGTTTTTAAGTTTAGAGTCATGTTAAAAGGATATTTTTGAAAGTGAGACTCTATATGAATTTTATGTCTTTTCATAATTTAATGTCAATTTTCGTGTTGACATTATAAAATATTGTACTACAACATGAGTGACAAAAAATCTATAAAAAAATCTCACTTTGAGAGAATTTCCTTAACATTTCTTTTAAGTTTAACAATTTAACAACATTTCCAGTTTACCATATGCATCAAGTAACATCTATGTATTAGTTTGCAATTGTTCTAATTAATATACTTATTTCACAAAGACCAATTGCAAAACTAATACACATTATGGGCGTCATGAGCAAGTTATTTTTTTTTTTGGTAAACTGAAAATATCATAATCAGGGCAAAGATGTCAAAAGTACATAATGAAAGCCTACAACGAGGCAAACTACATAACAACAGACCGGATAGTGCAAGGGGTTAAAAGAGAGCAAAGTGCGTCACCCCTTCCACTGCCACGAGCTACACTAAGGAGGGCAAGGAAGTCCATCAAATGAGCAAGTTTTACTTTGAATTTTTGAGAGAGATTCAGTTACTCTTATGACTTATTTACTTGTATGAGCATGTATCAACTACTCTGTCTCATCAATCTAATTCATAAACTTTAGGTATTTACGTTACAAATAATGTGGGAGACGTACATGTTTTTTTTTATTTTTTTTTAATTCATTATATGTTAGTAAACGTAGAGAAGTCAAAAATCAACATAATTTCAATATTTACATGTTAGTAAATATTGAGAATAAATTTCATATTGATTGAAGAAAAGACTTTGCGTGTGTTGGTCCCTCATCGGACACATAACAAAGTACCATACAATTGATGGGAGTTTGTACTCCTAATATCACCAAAGCCTTTTGTGCTAAAACCCGATACTTATTTATAGGTGTTTAAGTTGAGATAATATCAATTTATCGATGGTGGATCTGTTTACAATGATATAGCTTAAACTTGTTTCCTAATATTGACTACTGAATAACTAAGTCTTCGAAATGTAGTGTGTTGGCTCTAGTGATGGACTACTAAATAATGATTGAGCTTTTGAAAAGATTGGCGTTAGCTCTAGTGTATTGACTTGATCAATTCCCGATGTGGAAATTGGTTTCCCGAGTGACTCATTGTGAAGCCACTCATGAGGGGACGTGTTAGAGAATAGGATCTCACATGGGTCATATAACAAAATAATATAAATTAATCATGAGAGTTCCATCCCTAATACAACTGATGTCTTTTGCGATAAAACCCAACACCTATCAATAGGTGATTAAGTTGGTACAATATCGATAATGTTGGTGCTGGACCATGTTGAGCTTATAACATTTATCAACTCTTTTGCCTTTTGGAATCAGCTTGCTTGCCTTGTGGTTAATGTTGATTGTTCATTCATTTGCTCGTTTTAATTGCTTGATTACTTGTTCGCTCACTTGTATTGTTCGTTTGCTTGCTTGCTTGAGTTGTTCGTTTGCTTGAATATCTCTCTTGAATTGCTCGCTTGCTCGCTTGTTTGGTCGCTTATCTTGTCTTGTTCGCCTAATGGAGCATGTCTTATCTTGTTCACCTAATGGAGCTTGTCTTGTCTTGTCCGCCTTACGGAGCTTGCATCCTCCTCTACTTGTTGGAAAACTCATGTCGTGTACCACCATGAGTTTGACAAGGCTGTTGGAAAATTAGTTATTTATGATTTTCTTGTGGGCCAAGAATTAGAATTTTTTGCGTGTTAAGGATTAGTGTTGCTTTTGGTGTACTATATATAGGAGTTCTTGTATTCTTTTATTTTCAACAATGTAGTCTTATAGGTTATAACTGTCTCGGCAAATTTGTAGTATTCTCATTCTTTTCAATTAATTATGTATTATTAGAAGTTTTATATCATGTTGGCTGGTCACGTACTCTGATTTTGAACTTCGTATTTAGAGCATGTTGTCCCACGTGTGAAGCTCAACAATCACACATGATCCACGTGATCACCCTCATTGTGTTGTCCACGTGTTAGGCTTGAAAATTTGACACACATGTATGACTAAATGAGCTCCAAATTGAAGGATTTATTGTAGAGATGATATATTTACATCATGATAAATATGATCAATTGTCTCGTATATGATATTTGTATGGTGACAATGCGATAACTACAAGGGGATGAATAAGTAGTTGCACCCATGCAGTGGATATAAGTATTGTCCTTAAAAGGTCTCTTCCAATTATTACTATGTGGAGACAAATTTCTTAAGATGAGTGACCTAAAAAAATTATAACTTACTACAATGCATGTGAAGTTTATTCATTATATATAACTGGCCTCAACTAGAACCGTAATTTTATGACTATACATGATAGTTATTTCCTTATAAAGTATCACTACAGAGAAGTTTTATTGTATATATTATTTCACGAATTATGATGGTGCTAGTGCTAGTTGTCTGTTGATACATATATAGACACGGACATTTAGAGCAAAGTCCTTTTAAATAATTGAAAGTGTTTTTAAGAAAAAATGTCATTGAGTTTCAAAAGCACTTGAACTGTACTTCTTGTAAGAAACACTTCAAATGTTTTTCCAAGATTAACATGTATTTTTACTAAAGGTGGTTAAAAAAAATTGCTCTAAAAGCATTTTCAGTTATATAAAATTGCTTTCGAAACCAACCTTAATTAATTACTTGCTTCGCATAGATATGATGAATGTGCATATATTATGAAAACCATCAGGTCGGTAAGTTAATCATTTGACTTGGACTGTTAAAGCTCAATCAAGCTGACCTAGGCTTAAAAATAGTTTAATTAAGTTTACGTTCACCGACTTAATTGGAGAGCGGGACTTTGATAAATTAATATATCTGAATTAAATAAGCAATATGCAAAAAAAAAAAAAAAAATTGAAGCTCAAATCATCAAGAAGTTCATTTTTGCACATAAAGTCTTGGGTTCGTATCCTTTCTAGTATCTTCTTCTTTTTTTTTTTAGGGAAATTTCCTTTCTAGTATCTTTTGGCAAAGAAATAAGGGAGTTTTAACAAAACACTCTCAGTACTGTTCACTTTTAACGAAAAACCATATTTTTACCTTTATCTGATACTATTCACTATACCTTTAAAAATGATTTTTCGTTAAAAGAGAATTTTTTTTAGACTTTTCATTAGTTTTCCTAAGAAAAATAATAGTAATTAAGACATGAAAAAGTACATCTACGTGAGCTAGCAGATAATATGCTTAAATTATAATATAAGGAGATAGTACTGACTCCAGACTAGAAAGCATATGCTGAGAGACTAAAGAGTGATATCTTTCTTGGAGTCTCTAAAACTGGACTGTTTCAAAACACAATCTGAAAACAGCAGCCCACTGGAAACTGGGTTTGGAAGTTTACCATAAACAATTGATAATTAATTAAGAAATGAGGTTTGAGCACAGTCCGCGCTGTCCGTTCGATCGCAAGGTCATGTGCCTGCGACATGCACGCTGAGCCCTAGGTCCTCTCATCACTGGTTTAAATTCCCACCAAGCATATATTATTTAACATACACCTAAACTTTAAATCATTTAATCAAGCAGCTGCATCGATCATTCTGCTTGTTTCTTTCTGTGTGTTGATGTGTATATTTTTTTCTTTCTTTCTGTTTTTGTCATGTATATTTTCAGATACTTCAGGAGTTTGTTTTGGTGGACTCACATGGCAGTAAAATTTCTTAACATCTAATCAATTAAACTCGTATGAAAGTCGATTGTTAATTTGCATTAGTTTTAATAAACTTCGGGACTTGTTGCTTCAAGTACAAGTAGCGAAAAGTTTGACTCCCATTTTTATTTTCAAGTTAAATTTGCATTAGTGTATTCAATTGGGAATTTGAGAGATTTTAATGGATTTATAAATTCATGGATTTTTATGAAGTTTAATTGATTTGTAGAGATTCTATGTAAAATTTTGATTCAATTCCCTCGAAAACTCTTAGGCAAAATGTGAGATTTGTCGATGCTTAAAATACACTACGAAATCTCTCAAATTCCCTCAAATTCCTCAACTTTTTCAAATTCTTTAAAATCAAATTCTAATTGAATACACCTGGATGTTATAAACTTTTTTAAAATTCCAATTGAATACACCCAGATTTCTAAGGATTTTAATAAACTATCTTAAAATTCTGATTGAATACACATTGAATTTCAGAGAAGCACTTAAATTCCTAATTGAATACCCCTAGATTAATTAAAAGAATTAAAATCCCTCAAAATCCCAATGGAATACACCCTATCTTATTCTTTTAGAGTTACCTAAATTTTCGTTTTGTGAATCAAATTAGGGTTTAGGGTTTAAGTCTCATCAAACAATTACAAATAATGAAAGGTATTACGTGGTGTTTGTAATGTTGTGAAAAACACCTTGGCATGCTATGAAAGAGCATCCGGACAACAAGTGAATCTTGCCAAGAGTGCTGTTTGCTTTAGCAGAAATGTCAGAAGGAATGAGCAGGATGTATTGGCACAGTTTTTGGGTGTGGAGAGGGTCGAGAGGCATGAGAAATATTTGGGCCTCCCAACTTTTGTTGGAAGAAACTGTGGAACCTGTTTTAATCATATAAAAGAGAGACTCTGAAAAAAACTCCAGGGATGGAAAGGTAAGCTCCTCAGTGCTGCAGGGAAGGAGTTGTTGATAAAAGTGGTAGCTCAAGCCATTCCATTGTACTCTATGTATTGCTTTCTCCTTCCTAAGTACTTCTGTGATGATTTAAATCGATTAGTAGCTACTTACTGGTGGAATGAGTTGACCAACGAAAAGAAGATTCATTGGATGGCTTGGGATAAGCCATGCCTTCCAAAACTGGAGGGAGGTCTTGGGTTTCAGAACCTGTATGCTTTCAATCTTGCTTTGCTTACCAAACAAGGGTGGCGAATCATCTCTGATACTTCATCTCTAGTTGCACGAACTTTGAAGGCTAAGTACTTCCCTAACTCCTCCTTCATGGATGCGGTGGTTCGTCCTAATGCATCTTATGTATGGAGAAGTATATGTACTGCAAGAGAGGTTATCAAACGTGGCTCTAGGTGGCAGATTGGTGATGGAAGCACAATCAAGGTGTGGGGTGATCGATGGATTCCTCGGCCCTCTACTTTTCAGTCAGTCTCCATTAGGCCGGCGGACTCTTCTGTCACTTTTGTGAAGGATCTAATAATGGCAGATGCAAGATGGAATGTGGATCGACTAATGTCGATACTACCTAAGGAGGAGGTTGATGTTATACGCACCATCTCGTTGAGTGTCTGATCAATAGGTGATAACCTCATATGGCATTTTGATAAGAAAGGCAAATCTACAGTTAAGAGTGCCTATCATGTGGCTCGACTGTGGGTCCTCCCTCCCTCTCTCTTGGCATCCACCTCAAGTTCTATAAGCCCGTTTTCTGCCCTATGGAATAACTTATGGCAGGCCAATGTTCCCCCCAAAGTTAAAATGACGGCATGGAGAATTATTTCGGATATCGTATCTACGGCTGACAACCTGCGGAAGAGGAAAGTTGCATTGGATCACCTATGTATTCTCTGTAATTCAGCACCAGAATCTATTCACCATCTCATGATTGACTGCCCTTTTGTTGTTGGTGTTTGGCGCGTTGCACCTCTATCTTGCCGGCTTCCACACAGGAATTATGGCTCCCTCAAGGAATGGACTCTTACTGTGGTGCAGAATTCTAACCGAACAGATTTCGAATGTGTACTGATGCTAATGTGGGCTATTTGGACAGCAAGAAACTCAAAGCTATGGGGTGAGACTCAGAATCCGGATCCTCAAATGATTATGAGTAGAGCAGTGGACTGGGGGATAGACTTCCTACGAGTGACAGGTTCCCCCTTTCATCCAAAAAACCTGGGGGCTCCCCCTTGGTGGTCCTGCCCTTCTTCGGGTAGATTGAAGCTGAATGTGGATGGGGCGTGGAATAAGGAGCGCTGCATTGTTGGTGTTGGGATAATCATTAGGAATGCTGAAGGCATTTGCGTTGGTGCAGCAACCCGGATGCTCAAGGAAGTGTTCTCCCCGGCGCAGTTCGAAGCATTGGCATTAAGAATGGGTCTTGAACTGGTGGTTGAAAGGGGTTTAATTAAGATGGATATTGAAAGTGATGCGCTTCAGATCGTTTCAGCGGTACTGGATTCCTCGGTGAACCGATCCCCTTTGGGACCTATCATCGAAGATATCAAGTTCCTGCTGACTCTGGTCGCTGAAGCTTCTGTTGCCCACATCCGCCGTCAAGCAAATTCGGTTGCACATCGTCTCGCTCGTTATGCCCTCCAAACTGAAGGAAATTGTACTTGGTTTGATGTACCTCTTCTCATCATTAGTGATCTTCTGATAGAGGATGCCTCCCTACCTTGTACTAATTAGCCTTCTGGCTTGATGAAATATATATATCGTCCTTCTTCAAAAAAAAAGAAAAAAAAAGAAATGATCAGTTTACACTTCTATTTAATAAACTAACGTCTTCAATGCAACATGAAGATTAACTTTTTCATGTTTTCATGAAAAAAAACACATGAAATGAACTCAACTCATAAAAATCGATTCTTAATTTGCTTTTTACTAAAGTTCAAAACTTGTCGCTTTTTTGACTCACATTTTTCTTTTTAGATGAAGTTCAAATCATAACTTGTTTTGGTCATCGTCAAATCTTAGGTCTCATTATTCTAGCCATAAACCTTAAAAATAAGTAGTTGTGACGGTTAATTTAGACTTCCCGCTAACTTTTTTCTGCAATGTTGTATATATGAACTTGAAATTACTCA
This sequence comes from Cotoneaster glaucophyllus, assembly GCA_036320875.1. Taxonomy (NCBI): domain Eukaryota; kingdom Viridiplantae; phylum Streptophyta; class Magnoliopsida; order Rosales; family Rosaceae; genus Cotoneaster; species Cotoneaster glaucophyllus. Next base: position 25,074,034 of record CM070065.1, on the reverse strand, counting down.
TAGAAGAAAAAAAACATGAAAGGAATTAAACTAGAGTAACACAGTACATATATATACCTCTATACCAGGGATATTTGAGTGCTTCTACATACTAATGAATGCTATGTTGCAAGTCGAAACGTTGACCCTGCAGGAACCAATTTGTTATGAACATTTGTTTAATTTTAGAGATTTCTGATATACAAAGGATCAGGACCTTCCAGGTTGATGGGCCAATAAGGTAAGAGTCTTCTCAAATTATATATATTTTTATAAACTTAATAATTTAGTTACCTTGGTTTACCTTGGTTTACAATTTTTTATTTTTTTTTATTTTTTTATGCATACTAATTAATTGGTCAACTTTCCAGTAGCCTTACAACTATTAAATGGACTGGATCATCACAAGCACGTGTCTGGGAAATCATGTTCGTTTTTGTCTATATCTCTTAAAATATTGATCAAAATTTAAATTACTACAACATTGTTAGATCTTTATTCTCTCACTAAAGTTTGATTATATTTCTGCATCCATATATAAATACAACATTATTAGTTTGGTTATGGATGTACTATTTATGCTTAGTATATCAAAATTAAGATTCCACAGCAAGTGCGCTTGTGCATCACCAGAAGAGCAATGCCATCATCATGAAGATCATCAAATTAAAATCATTGGATACTACTACTGCGATGTGTGTGTGTCTCTCTCTCTATATATATATATATAGGCGCACACATATTTAAAGAGTAATGCTGGGAAGACTAAATTTTGGAAACTAAAGAACATGAAAGTTGATGATTGATTGGTTTATTACTTAAACGTTGACAGACATGTTTATTCTATTGGTGATACATCATTTAATTTGCAATTTTAGTCTCCAAATTTAATCTTCCTAACATTACTCATACTTAAATAATTTAATATGTTTCTCGATCGACGTGCTTCATAATTAATTGTTGCATGGACAAGTTTTTCTATTTTCATATAAGTGTTATATTGAGAAGACTCAAACTCAAAACCTCGAGTGTAAATGAACATTCTTAAACAACCGTGCTCCAACCCTCTTACAAAAATAAAAATAAAAGAACGAACGACAAATACCAATAAAAAAATCCCCTTCCCTCATAATTTTATTACCCTTGTGGTGCGTAAACTTTTTGGGACTATCCAAACGGTTTATATTTTAGTATATCATTCATAGATATCTTTTTAAAAAATTAGACAAATTCAAAATCACTAAAACATCCAATTGTAGTGAAGAAAATAGACGAATACGGTTTTTCAATGAAACATTATTATGACTACATTTAATCCAACAGTCCAAAGATTCTGTTGAGTTATTTTTATAGAAATGATATTTAAGAGATAATCTAAAAAATAGACGATTGAAAAAATATACCAACATACAAAAAATCCTAAGAAAAACTTGATTATTTTATTAGAAATTCTTCAACGAAATGAGACTGACTGAAAAAATATACCAACATAACTCCGAAACTTTTAACACTGTAGCAGAATACACAATTGGTTGCTTAACTTAGCAATATTGTTGCATCAACTAGCTAGGATCAGACTGTAGTGATCTCAACACAAACTTTATTATAAAATACGACTTACCAATTAGCATATATAACATACAAGACGTCATGAATCACTATGCCCAGGGATCTGGGTCGGTGTAACGCTTTGGCTCCAGTGACGACACGTGGCGCCATGTCACCTTGGTAGGGCAAAGAACATGGTGTGTTCATCACTTTGACTGGTCAACACTTAAGACCGTTCATCACGTAGCCCTACTTTTGGTTGTTCCTCAATCTCACACACGCATTACACAAGATACACGCATTACACAACATTGATCCAGCACACTTATATTCTTCCTTCATACACACAAGACACAGTCTCGTTGTAATTGAAATTGTAGGCATGTAACAATACAATTTAAGTCATATTTAACTTTAAGGAGACCTTAACAACAATCCAAAAAAGTCATTTTTTATTCTTAAATATTCTTTTCTATCTTAAGATAAAAAATTTAAAATGCACGATAACTTTTTTGAAGTGACAACCTATAACTTTATTCAATTCTCTTGAAATTCTTGTATTTACAAAACACACCTATAGCTCTCTCTCTCTCTTTCTTTTAAGTTTATCTCCCAAACAGTCACACACGAAGAGGCAAAGGAAGTTCACCAGAGAGATCCAAAGGGGAATTTGTAAAATACGAGAAATTTTTTATTGTGACCACACACCACCCATATTCCGATCACAATAAAAAAATCTCTCATAAAATACAAGGCAGAGACATCAATTATGGCGTATATCTAGCAATTTGACGACTTGATGCTCTCTCTCTCTCTCTCTCTCTTCCCCCCCCCCTTCTCTTCAAAACTCGATATAAATACAGACTTAGCCCACCCCTTTCTCTCATGCAATTGTCTTCAACATTACCCAACATCCCACAGCTTCTGTTTTTGCTCTCTCTCTCTCTCTCTCTCCCTCTCTCTCTATAAAATACCAGAAACTTAGCTCCATAACTTGTCTTCAACATCCACCTTGTGATTCTCTGTGACATTCATGCACTTAAAAGTTCTGACACGTAAAACTCCTTCCCATTTGTCCCTTTGAGTTAACATTATTTTCAGCTCGATTTTTGAGTATTTTACAGTTCGCCTATACCTCCAATTAACATTACCAACTCACACACTTAGCAATGTCTAGCCGAGGGTCAAGATCTAGGCAATCCGGTGGTTCAAGAATCTCCGACAATCAGATTAATGATCTTGTTTCCAAGTTGCAACAGCTTCTTCCTGAGATTCGCAATAGTAGACGTTCTGGCAAGGTACATATATCTATCTATTTCATTAACTATAAGTACTTTTCATACTGTTTTCGCAGGTTTTGGCTTCTCTTTCATATGAGATCACTATATAAAAGAGGAAAAACAAAAATAATAATGAATTTTTAGGGGCCCGAAGAAAAGCAAAGAAGGTTAAACTGAATTCATATTTTTATATATATATGGGTCTTGTAACCGCTATAATATTTTATTTAACTCCCATCTTACTATATGATCAAGATATAAAGTAGAAGATTTATTGTAAGCTATTAGGTATCCTATTTGTGTAGAGTGATAGGTAAGAGTAGGCTAGGTCTGTGGTTCAAACCCTCTCGGTTAACAAAAGAAAAGGATAGAGATTTGATTGTGGGGTACGTTTCATATATACTACTCTATCTATGTATAATTCTCTATAAATTCTTCTTAATGAATCACTCTTTCCTGAAGAATATATACATATATATATATATATATATATCCGGGCAAAATTATTTTCCTACTAAAATTTTCCAACTAATTTTGGCTTTGGAAGTTGAAGTGAGTTAATCGGTTAATCTATAGTTTACAGTGCTAATTCAAGTTACTAGAATGTGATATATCATGCTAATCAAAGTGAATTACATATGCACACAGGTATCAGCATCCACAGTGCTACAGGAAACATGCAACTACATTAGAAATTTGCACAGAGAGGTGGACGATCTAAGTGAGCGTCTGTCCGAGTTATTGGCAACAACTGACACTGCCCAAGCTGCTGTAATCAGGAGCTTACTTTCAGAGTAAAAGGAATTAAGGAGACTATGATTAACTCATCAGTAGAGTATCGTTGTCACCAGTTTATGCAATATAGGCATCGTTTTTCGTCTCTGATCTGGGCCATAGCTATCTTTCTAAGGTTTTTGTTCAGTAGATTTATGAACTATATGATGGTCTAGAAAATCCTTTTGCAAAGCTGTAGTAATGTTTTATGGAGTTGATATAATAAATGGACTTGATCAGTTCTCTTATCTAGAGTTTCTCATCTTTTAGTTCATGTGGATATTACTTGGCAGACATGCTCACTCCATATTTCACACCTTTTTTTTTTCCAATTCTGAAATGGAATATGGTATGTTGTGTGCCTTCTTAGTTAGACAATAAGCTAAAATAAGTAGCATTTCAAATCGAACTAATTAATAAGCTAAAATAATTAGCATTTGAATATGGTGTGCTAGTGAGTCTGCTTGACTGTGGTCAGGGGAGGTTGAAATGCCTCTGTGAGTCTTTCCAACCCCCAGAAGGGATGGATAACCGTGACTTGCTACCAATTGTCCCCTTTTTTAAAATGAAGAAAAAAAAATCGAACTAATTAATTGATAGAAACATAAACTAAATCGTTTGAATATATTATGAAGGAAAATAATTTTTGCATACTATTTTTCTCTTTTTTGCTTATTTTGTTTATTTATGTGCTTTGATTCTCCATTACTTTATCTAATCCAAAATTATAATTATACATAAATGTGCATGAAAAAAAATTGAAAATCATTTTTCCAGTCTGAACTCTTCCAGTTTATAGAAAATGTTATGCAGCTATACGTAGGCAAATTGGATGGTAAATTAAGTCCTTTTTTTTTTAATTGGAACATGGTATGGGTGCTACTTCTGGCCATCCACTCATGAAAACAGGCAAAAAAACCTGCAAGAGATAAGCAAGCAACATTTGACTTTTTCTTCTACTGACGATATAGTACTGGTAATGCACATAGCTAGCCAGATAACATATATATATATATATATATGTATGTATGTATGTATATGTATCTTCAGGCCATTCCAATATCCAGAACTTGTTTATACATCATGGAACCAAAATAACTAAGTAGCTAGTTTAGAGAGAGAGAGAGAGAGAGAGAGAGAGAGAGAGAGAGAGAGAGAGAGAGAGGGATAGAAAGAATGAGAGAGCTACATTATTGAATTTGTGTGGGTGATAATGTATATTTTAATCCCCTGAGTTTGATCTTTTACGTTGATAGTATCCGGTGTTATGCAAACTAATATGATAATGCTATGTGATTATGCGAAATAATTTATGAACAATAAAGTAAAACGCGACAAACAAACACAAAGAATTTAGTGAGGTTTGGCGAACTTTGCTACTCCTTGTGTGATTCTCTAGAGAAATCACCAGCATTCACTACTACAAAATAAAGCTTTCAGGACACTTAATAAAAAATTTAAAGACATTTTTTTTATTAAAAACGTTATTAAAATAAATGGATGACACAACTTAAAAAAACCAACGGGAAGAAGGATTTATAAAAAAGAAGCGAAGATCCCGCTCCCTAAATCCTCACGACTCTTCACTCCACTACCGAACCCTTCCTCAGCCAACTCCCGGATAGAGAATGAAAGATCAAAGCTTTCCTTCTCCTATCTTTCTGTCTTTCCCTCTCTTTCTCTCTCGCTCCGCAGTTCCAACCCTGATTCCCTCCGCTCCTCTTCGCCCTCCTCCCGTCGCGTCCTCCGTTTCTGGTAATTTCTCTGCTCCGCTTTTGATTTCTCTGTTTCTCACCTTTGTTTCTGGTGTGATTTATGTTTTGTTCTGGTTTTAATTTCAATTTGGGAATGTAGGGTATCTGGATTTTTCTAGATGAACAACAGGTCGCTTGGATTTAGGAAGACTCATTGTCATTCTATCTCTCCCTCTCTTTCTCTCTCGTTTTCTCTGTCTCTCTGGGATGCCCACAGTCTTCATCAACCAGATTGATTGTTTTCCCCAAATTTCACTCAAAACCTAATTGTGTAAGGTAAGTTTGTTGGAATGGTTATGGTTTTCTAGAAAATAATTTCTATGTTAATCTCTTTTGTGAAGTTGTATTGATTAGTCTAAGCTATATGGTTGGATAGATTTTAGTTTAGCCTTGTCATTTGCTAAAGTAGTTTCTGTACAAATTGTGGTTGAGCCATGATCATTGTGGTTGAGCGATATCTGTATAAAATGTGTCCAATGCTCTAATTAATCCACTTAAGCAATTGTAGTATACTACACATGCACATACTCTAATTAATCTAGTTGAAAAATGAGGATCCGAGGGTTCGATAAAAGTCATCATAAGCTTTGCTTCTGTTTATAGCACACCACGTGTTTGATAAAACTCCTCATAAGATTTGCTTCTGTTTTTTATCTTTAGCCTACAACAGTTTATACTGTGATCCTTCGGCTTTTGGAAGGTAATTCTTTCAGATCTTTGTCTTGGAATATCGGAATACTTTCAGCTTCTTTGTCTTTGGATTCTTCAGAGATTTTGACGTAGTTCCTCTTGTTTATGAAGAGTGATAAGTCGATCTCAAGACTAACCCTAGGGTTTTCAGGGGGATCGGAGCTGCCCTGAACTTGTGTGGCAAGGGGCTTGACATCGTAAGTGAAGGTCTGACCTGTCTCGTGATACACTTCCATTTGATCGGAAGTAGTACGTACTGAACAATACTAGACCCAGCTAATTAACCTAAAGGGTATGTGTATGTGTGTCTATATATATATATATACACACACACCATGTGGAGTCGTGGACGAGGAAAAGTTGGAAACCGACTGCGATTCTTTCTTTGGATGCGGCTAGGAAGTTTTATTGGGATCTAGATTGTCCTCTCTTAGCTAGGATTACGATTCTGATTTTTTAATTGTTTGATTGGGATCTAGATTTTCCTCTCTTAGATAGGATTAGGTTCTGATTTTTTTGTAATTTGTTTTTATCTTTACTAGAGAAGTAAGACTCTGATTTCTGATTCAACAGTAGCTATGAATCTTCCTTTTTCAGGCAGTAGACTGAATTGGCCTTTTGAATAAGACTGAGTAGAAAATGTTAGAGAGAGAAACAGAGAATGTGATTTGATAATTGGTAATATGATCAATCCTTGGGGACATATATATTATATCAAATTAGATTAGAATTTTTTATTAAATTAGATTAAAATTTGAAAATATAAAATAAAACAATTTATACATATTGGAAATGGGCATTAAAAAGTTTTAAGCCTCACATTACATGGATTAGAATGACTTTTCTAGATGCTTAAATGCTTTTTGCTGAAGAGTGTTATGTGTTTCTACTGTTGATAACCAAATGTTGTAATTTATACCTTAGTATATATTCTATGCTGCTAACCAAAGAGGTTTTTCGTTAGAAATATTAGTTGCTGTTTTTGAGTTGCTCCATTTCTTTCAAAGTTTATTTCCTTAAAGGAATTCAGGTGTATAAACGGCAAGTTATTATGGTTCTGATGCTTTTAAAATTTATGATTACAGGTTCATTTGGCTGTTTGTTTTGCAGGTTTCATTTTTGCACAGTAAAGGACATATGCAACACCTTCCACGATTTTAGAACACTTGAAGGTGAGACCTAAGAAATAAAATAGCGGTTTTGAAAAGTTGTGATGGCATGTTAATTTCCTTTTTTGTGAACTGATTTTAAAGCACATTTACCTATTTATTTTTCCATATTTGTTTACATTTGATTTATGATAGATTACGCACATACTTAACGTGTTTGCATAAATTTAATGCCTTAAGCTTACACTTTACCAAATACCTGTGAAATCTGCAGTATTATCTAATTGAATTGGTTAGTTTTGATTTGCATTTTGTTAATTTATATATTTGTTAACGATTGAAATTAGTTTTTGTCGTAACATGTTCTCTTTGGTTGTGATTTGTTGCAGTTCAAAGAAAAAGCTACATACACTCAACAAGAAATTGATGCATTAAGAATAGAGTGGGCTGAGTATGTTGATGACTTCATCCCAATAGATGAAACACTAGATTAGCTAGTTTGTGATATTTTAAATTAAGTGAACTTATAGTTTTATTTTAGTAGGAAACTTTACACATTATATTGTCTTTTGTAATACTTTGGTAGTGGATGAATTACAAATTTATGAAGCAATACTGTTTAATTTAATATCTTGCTTCTTGGATGAATTATGTTAAGTCTTTTTATATATGTCATCATACATATTTTAGGACATGTATTGAATTGTTTATGACATGCTTTGTGTGTCGTTGCTAATATTCAATGACGTTGGAGTGCTATAGTACATGACGCTATACAGATGTCATGTTTACTATACCATGACGCTTATTCCTCTGTTTATGACACATATTCCGTGTCTCCAATTGAAATAGATGACACGCTTTTTTAATTCAATGATGCTTGTTAGGTGTCTCTAAAAGCTATACATGACACTATGCGTATGTCATGATTAGTATACTATGACGCTCATTCCTATGTTTATGACACTTATTCCGTGTCTTAAATGGTAATAGATGACACAAGTTCTTAATTCAATGACGCTTGTTGGGCGTCCTTAAAAGTAATACATGACACTTTTTCAATGTCATAAAAAATATCTTTAATGACACCCACAAAGATGACGCTAAACCGTTGCGTCATTAAACGTTTAACATGACCCATAAAATGCGTCATGTATGTAAAAATTTGTAGTAGTGATTATGGAGAATAACAACTTGGTTACAAGGACTTATTGAAAACCCTTATGCTAAACCCACAAAACCTTGCTTTAGATCTCTCTCTCTTGGCTCTCTATCCTTCTACAATCTATGTTGTTCATATGAATAAACAGTTCTGAACAAGCCTATTTACAGTAAATAGACTAATGATTACATGTCTTACAAATATAGGATTCCTAAATCCTTTTAGAATAGAAAAGGCTAACTTATTTCCTAACCCTAAATTGATTGGACTTACTGAGAAACCTGTGCACATTCTTTTTCTCCTTTCTCAACACCAATTGGAAACCTAAACTTGATTGGTCTTGGTATTTTGATGAGCCAAATCACAACAAATAATGACGTGACCAATGTTGAGAGTGAATCTCACATTGATGGGAGGAGGGGCATTGCTTGGGTTTATAAGTAAGTTGGGCTACTCCTCGTATTGCTAATTGGTTTTATGATGCAACCTCAACTTTCTTCATGGTATCAGAGTCAGGTTGTCTCACGTGTGAAGCCAAATGGCCACACGCGCTTCACGTCATCCCGTTGTGTTGTCCACGTGTTAGGCTTGAAAATTTACCACACGTGAGGGGGTGTGTTGAGAGTGAATCCCGCATTGATGGGAGGAGGGGCCTTGCATGGGCTTATAAGTAAGTTGAGTTACTCCCCATATTGCAAATTGTTTTAATGGTGGAACCTCAACTTTCTTCAATCAACACGTATGCACAAGCTTGAAGGTCGTGATGACGACAATTATACATTAATATATATAAGAGGTATCTCACCACACATTTATGATAGACTAATCCCTTCCTTATGCAGTCGTGACACTACATGAGACATGAATGTACTTTTGGCTCTTAGGTCAAAGGATACGTAAAAGCAAAGTTGATTACCCAAAAAAAAGTATCCGTGGGAGTTCGAACTCAAGTTAAAGGTTCCAAACCTTTGCTTGCTTTCCACAAGACCAACCACATAAGGCTAATGACAATTATATATACATTAAATGATTTCTTTCATGCCATTTGAGTGAGTCAGTATTTTACTCACTCATCTACAAGTTAATAATCTCTCTGAAATGGTTACTAATATTATTAATTTATGTGTTATAATATAAGTAATGATATGTTAGTTGATGGACGTAGAGTGTGTTTTCAGTTATAAATAAATATACATACTTTAGAATATAAATAAAACAATAATACTACGTGACTTTATAATATAAATGAAACAATAATACTATGTGACAGTACGACGATGATAATTAATCAAACATTGGCTGGTTGTTGTAGGCTTGTAGCTACGACAGCTTGTAAATATCCTTTATTAATAAGGAAAAATAACTAAAAGTCCTTAAAAACTTTAGTTTTTAACGAAAATGACAAAATAAAGGTGTAAGTGAATAGTACCAGGAGTGACTTTTTAAGATAAAAATGTTCTTAACGTTAAAAATGAACAGTACCAAAAGTGTTTCATTAAGATTCCCTTATTAATATACCTATTGAATGGTTCGTTAATATACATTGTACAACATGGTGGAAGATAAGTTGGCTTATGGCCAGTTGTTAAGATTCCCTTATTAATCACGCCGGTGACTCAGGTTAAGTCCCAAACAAGTCACAACGTACGAAATATAAGGCCATCTCCAACCGAGGGCTGGCCAGAAGGCTCGTTTGAGCCCTCTAGCCCTCCAAGATTCTCCAAGATATTCATATTTTAATGAACAGTACAGGGCCATATTTGCCTCCGTCTCCAACCGAGGGCCAGAGGGCTCGTTTTAGCCCTGTCACAAAAAACCGTCTCCAACCGAGGGCCAAAGGGCCATAGGGCCAAACATAATTTATTATTTTAAAGTTACAATTTAAAGCTACAATTTAATGTTGTTTCATATTGTTTAATGTTGTTTCATGTTACTTAATTTAATTTAATGTTGTATAATGGCCTAGGAAGTTATAGGAAAAAAATAGAATTAAAAAAAATTGAAACAAATTTTGTAAAATAGAAGTTATAGGAAGTTATAGAAAAAAAAAAATAAAAAAAAGAAGGTTTAAATTGAAGTTATAGAAAGAAAAAAAAGAAAAAACTAAGGTTTAAATTGAAGTTATAGAAAAAAAAAAGAAAAAAAAAAGGTTTAAATTGAAGTTATAGAAAGAAAAAAAAAGGTTTAAATTCATAAAAAAAAAATTTAAAAAAAAAAAAAAAAAAAAGGGAAGCAACGGCTAGTGGCTCGCTAGCCGTTGCAAATTTCAAATTCAAATTGCCTAATGCTGTCGGTTTTATCCGACAGCAATACTAATTAATTAAAAAAAAAAATACAAACTGCCTAATGCTGTCGGTTTTATCCGACAGCAAAGAAAACCATTAAAAAAAAAAATACCCAGCCAGCGGGCTGGCTGGCTGGCCGAACACAGCCAGCCCTCCGGCCCTCCAGCCCTCTCCGATTCCGTGGGGCCCTCCCAGATCCCAGAGCCCTCTGGCCTAGCCCTCGGTTGGAGACGGTTTTAGGGCCATTTTCGGCCATCTGGCCCTCTAGCCCCTTCGGTTGGAGATGGCCTAACATGGTGGAATTGATTAGTTGCCGCATGGCCAGTTTTTACACATGAGCTTTGGCGCAGGTGTTTCACGTATGTATGCTAGCTTGGTTTTCCTCTCATATTTGGAGAGGCTAAAATTAATTAGGATGCATGAACCGTGGTGATTGTGCAATTTGAACGCTAAACCCTACATGTTACATTATGATATACATCCATCACCACTCAATTCTCATGCATGATGTGCTTTGAAATATGATCTTATAGTATGATTATGATTCTGAGCTTGCTTGGAAGTGCTTTTAAAATTACTGAAAGCGTTTTTGAAACCAATTCTTAGTAACAGCTCAAGTGCTATTAGAACCAAAAATATTTTTTTTCTAAAAAACGCTTTCAGACATTTTAAAACAACTTCCAGACGAGCTATCTATCATGTGTGTCGGTTCAAAGATTATACATGTATATGCTTTTCTTGCATGAGATGAAACCATGTATGCGAAGTTTTTTTTTTTTTAATACCGATCAAGGGTTGAAAGTGTCGTTTACAACTGTCACAAACTCTATACAATTATTATTCGTCATCGTCATCGTCATTTATATGTAGAAGTTGCGACTAAACTCTAAACGCTTAGAAAGTAAATATTCTATGTCGACGGGCTACGCTAGGTTTATATATAGGGTCGTAGATATGGAATCCCTTTACGGTTTTAGTCAAATTCTTACGAGGGTATGGGCAACCCTTTCTTGACCTATAACATAGAACACAGTTAAAACTTTTGTTGTGTGTAAGAATCAGTAAGGAAACGTTAGTAAACTTATTTGTGTAATATACTTTTAATTATATTGAAATACATTTTTTAAGCGAAGCGATAACGATAATTCATTAATAGAAAACACAATTACAATATGGTTAGAAGAAGGGTGCCAACTGGGTGTATGTTCTGCAGTGACCAAATGTTTGATCCGGGGAGAACAAAACACGTCAAACAATAGTTGTAAATCCCCTACACGGCCACCACAACCAACACACCAAGAGCCACATTAGTTCAAATCTGCCACAATAGATCAGTGGTGAAAGATTCCATAACGACGATCACACAAAGCCAAATTGCAAAAAAGTGAGGCCACACAAACTCCATTAATAGATTCATAATCTATTTCATACCGTTTGACCAAAACTTATTGATTTTTTGGTCACCTTTTTACGGTTTAGTGGTAGTCTATGTTTCTCCTGCTTCGGTTGGCTCAAACAAAGACAAGTTTGTCGTACCATTAACTTGGTCCGCCCAAATTACAACCTGGCTCAAACAACCTCGAGATCTCAAGTTCTTTTTTCAATCAATAAAAAGTCTAAAGTTTGAACTTATACAGATGATGAATTTGATACCTAATTATGATTAAGCCGTTTTGTAGCCCAAAAACGTCATCCCACGTGCCGTTGTATATGAAAAAACATTATTTATTTTTGAAAAACAAGGAGCCTTGGGCCTCGGGCTTGTATTGTTGGGCTTCTTTGCCATTTCGTATGCTCATTGGGTTGGGCACTTGAGTTTCGGTTTTGTGATGAAAGCTCAAATCTTAGGCCCAACTGGGCATCCCGCTCTATGGCTGGAAACGACGTCGTGGCCTTTTGAACGTCCGTTGACAAAAAAGACAGTACCCCAAGAAAAAGAAAAAGAGGAAGAAGAAGAATTTGAGAGCTCGTCGCCAACGAAGGAGGTTTTGCAATTTCCATGCCATAAGCTTTCTGCAAGATCAACCAAAATTCCTCAGGTACGATCCCAATTCTCTTAACTCCCATTTAATTTATTCCCAATTATTTAATTGTATTTAGTTTGTGCTAATTACTGATTAATTAGTTCATTTGAAGAAGAATTTCGTGACTTCATATGCAAATCATTTTGTTTTTAATTTTATATTTAATTTTTGGGGGTTTTCTGCAGATTTTGTGAAGTGGGTTTTGATTAGTGGCGAGAGTGAGTGAGGATGGTGTTGGTGTTGGCCTTGGGGGATTTGCACATACCCCACAGGGCACCTGATCTGCCTGCAAAGTTCAAGTCCATGCTTGTTCCTGGCAAGATCCAGCACATCATTTGCACTGGAAATCTTTGTATCAAAGTATGTTTCTTTCTGTGATTCTGCGAATTCCTCATTGATCTCCTTCAATTTTGGTTATTGGGTCTTGATTAATTCCCATTTCGAAGTGATCTTTGGGTTATTTTTGCTGTGTTTTCTCTTGTTTGGTTGCCCAGAAAGTAATATCTTGCATATAGGAAAGGCATTCTGAATGTGGGTTATTGTCAAACTTTTGCGCATGTTGCTGTATAGACTTGGATTGAGAGTGATTTCCTGAAAACAATGTCAATCGGATACGACTGACTATAGGAGATAGCGTGCATCCACCCATGTGTATATTTATTTTGAATGCGAAGAATTTCTTGTTACCGACTGCTTCATTGGGTAATGTTTGCATGTACCCTGTTGCTATTTCTAGATTCTTGGATGGAACTTTCATTGGGTTAATTTGTACATTTACTCTGACATCTAGTTGTTGCTAATATGTCATATGTTTGTCATCATATCTGCTGGGTTTCCAAGTATGTAACGGCTCATGCAACGGCCAATAATCTACTTTTAGTTCCTGTAGCACTACTACTATACAATTAAGTTTCTTAAGGTCACATATTATTTTGGTTGTACATTATGCCACTTCTCAGAATTTGCTACTAATAATTTCAGGAAGTTCATGACTACTTGAAGACACTTTGTCCCGACTTGCATATTACTCGAGGTGAGTATGATGAAGAGACTAAATACCCAGAGACCAAAACACTAACAATTGGTCAATTCAAGCTAGGGCTATGCCATGGCCACCAGGTTTGCTTCCCCTTTATCTGTTCACTTATTTTATCTATATAATTGAGCATTGCAAAACGAAGTATGTTTTAATATCTCAAGACATTGCGTTTGACCTGTCACCAATCGGATGATACATTACTTCTCCATGAACTGTCATTTTTAGTATTATTTCTACACCAAGTCTTTGCCAGTGGTTTGGATCAAATACTTGTGCTGATTTACCGGTCCCTTACACTAAGGACAAATTTCCTGTTATTATATAAGCTTACAATGTCACTTCATCATATGCCCATTTGTCGATTTACAATGCCTTCAGCATAATCATATTACTCTTTCTTGCGGTTTAGGAAAGAATAAGAATAAGTAATACTTGAAAGGTGTTCTGTGATCATTTCGAAGAGATTAATAATAAATTGCATTAGTTTATCTGTTTATTCCACCTAGAGAAGTTCCATCAAGAGTAGAAAAATGTAACTTCAGCTCCTGAGAGATTTTGAGTTGGTACCTCGTTTGAAGAGAAATAGGTGTACAACTACCATATCTTTTTCCTTCTGTAGCCAAAACAGTTGGTGCCTTTGTGATGAATAGAAGTATTTCATGCGGTTATTTGGAATGAGGCAATTATATACACTACTGCAATGGTGTTTACATTTGGCATATCGCATTCTTTATAAATTTAAATGTCATCAGAGAAAGCTGTGTCAATTTTTCCTTCCCTTGTATATCTTCATATTTCACCCAACGATAATTAAGTTTTAACTTGATTCGATGTTCTGTAGGTTATTCCATGGGGAGACCTAGACTCACTAGCTATGCTTCAGCGGCAGTTGGATGTAGATATCCTTGTGACAGGCCACACCCATCAGTTCACAGCGTACAAACATGAAGGAGGTGTCGTTATAAACCCAGGGTCTGCCAGCGGCGCTTATAGTAGCATCACCTATGATGTCAACCCGAGCTTTGTCCTCATGGACATTGATGGTCTTCGTGTGGTTGTTTATGTCTACGAACTCATCGATGGAGAGGTTAAGGTTGACAAGATTGATTTCAAGAAGACAACCGCCGCTACCCACTCCGCTCATTGAACTCGAATTTCATGTACCGTTTTGTTGTAGACTTTGGATATGTGTTTCTGTGTTTGTAATGGTGTCAAATGGTGCAAGTTCTGGTTTTATAGTGATTGAGCTTTCCCAACAAAGATTTGATAAACTTATAGTTTGTTTGCTTGTATGCCAGACCTCCTTGGGGATACAAACATCCTTGTTTATGAGAATCTGGTACATAAACAAGATTTTAACCTAGAAAGGCTACCTACATTTCACATCCTCCATGTTTTGTGTGATTTCAAAATGGGTCATGAGGACCCTCTTAAGGTTTTAAAATTGTATCAATTTACTCCTTTTTATCTAATGAATTATTTGAATCTTCATTAAATTTGATGATATGGTGAGCATGAAACTCGTAATTACGATGACATGTAAGCTACATTTCCACCAACTGACAAATAAACTCATCAACTTAATGGATATTTTGACGTACAAATATCCAAAAGGTCTAAGTTGATACTGTTTCACAACCTTGCGGGAGAATGTGGGAAAATTGAAACCTCAAGACCCAATTTAAAAATCACCTCAAACCTTGAGAGTGTAAAATGTAGTTAACCCAATTTTTTAATATGGTAAATCCACAAACGAAACAGTTACGAACTTTTAGTAAAAAAAAAGGAGTTTTAACGAAAAGTCAGCGGTACTGTTCACTTTAACTAAAAACCATATTTTTACACCAAAAAGTCAAACCTGGTACTATTCACTTTACCCTTTATTTTGTCCTTATCGTTAAAACTCAAAGTTTTCAAGCCATTTTCATTAGTTTTCCTTAAAAAAAAACATAACTGAATCGATCACCAACAATACTATCTAGTCATAACCAGAGCCGGCCCTGACGGTGTGCAACAGTGCCACCGCACAAGGCCCCCCGATTCGGAAGGGCCCCCAAATTTTCATTACATGTATACATAAGCATATAAAATAGATTAGATGCAAAAGTTATCTGTGGTTCTAGCTTTAGCGGTTTAGCTCTTCTTTATAGCCCATGGCTTTTGCAAATTTGTAAACTTAAAAAGGAGATAACAAAAAAGCATCCAACGAACTCAGGACCTTTAAGGAAAAAAAAGCCTAGCTGATCAAACAACTTGTAATATTTTAGTTTTATCGATGAAAAAATTGAAAAATAATAATAATAAATAAATATAACATTAAAAAAAATAAAAGGCCTCCATCTAAGTTTTGCACAGGATCCCTAAATACCAGGGCCGACCCTGATCATAAGTGACATATCTCAAGTTCTCGATGACATTGAACCATGGTCTAAAATATCCATAATATCCCGATATTTCCATCGAAATTTCCGTGTTTTTGGACTACCGATATTTTTTTGGACTACCGATATTTCCGATATCATCGATATTTTAGACCTTGCTAAGTCACTCATGTATCTTACCATGCAATGTATAAAGTGTAAAATATTGTACTAATTCATTATATATAAATGATTATGGTGTGTTTAAACTTCTTTCATTAATTACTACATATTTTCTACACTCACAATGTTTGCCAGCTCGCTATATAATCAACTTAAATCAGTTAAATCTATCATGCAATGCATTTCCTTCCAATTTTTTGTGATAAACTAGTAGATAATTGACTAAATAAACATCCTGCAAAGTTTCAATAAAAATTCCAAGTTTTTCTTACAATTTCCGTGGTTTTTATTCAATTTTTATCGATATCGATAATATCCCGATATTTCCATCGAAATTTCCGTATTTTTCGACTACCAATATTTCCGATATCATCGATATTTTAGACCTTGCATTGAACACTGAATCGACATTAAAGGGTACCAAAAACCCTTTATATACTACTTTCTAAAACCCAACCAACTTGAAACTCAACTATTTAAAAAGGTTCCCCAATATTTTGAATGCCCCACATTTATCCATATGTCTCCCAAACCCTCCATCATCAAATCAAACCACAACCCATTTGATGAAATAACTTCTCTCTTGCAAAAATGCAAACACAAAGACCATCTCCATCAAATCCATGCACGCATCGTCACCACAGGCCTCGTCCGCAAGCCTTCTGTAGCAAGCAAACTTGTTGCATCTCTTGCCTCCATTCCCCTCCCCGCCACAAACTCCGCCGCCCGCTCGATCGCCGACGGAGTCAAGGGTCTCGATTCCTACACCTGGAACACCATCATCAGAGGTCACTTGGCGGGGAATCAACCGAAAGAAGCGTTTTTGGTTTATTCCCATGTCAGAGGGAAGGGTCTGGAGGTGGATAGTTATACCCTTCAGTTTGCTATCAAGGCGTGCCGCCTGATGCCATTGGTTCTTGAAGGGAAGCAGTTACATAACCAGATTTTGAAACTGGGTTTTGGCTCTGAGATCATAATTCAAACTTCCCTTGTGAATATGTATGGTTTTTTCTGTGAGCTTGAATGTATGCAGCAAGTGTTCGATGAAACGACTCAGAGAGATTTAGTCATGTGGAATTCAGTTGTTGCTGCATATTCTCAGCACAATTTCCCTTACATGGCACTTGCAGTTGCCAGTGCCATGGCCCGTGAAGGTTTGAGACTAAATGGGTCGAGTGTCGTTAGCTTGCTTTCCGCTTGCTCGTTTTTGAAGGCGATAAGGAAAGGGAAGGAAGTTCACGGCTATGTGATTAGAGGACAGCTTGTCGATAATCATGATGTTTTTGTTTACAATGCTTTGATTAGTATGTATTCAAGATGCCGGGTTTTATCAAGTGCTCGTCGGATATTTCAAACGATGCCTATGAAAAATGTGGTTTCTTGGACTTCTATGATCAACTGTTATAGCGATAACGATCATCTGAAGGAGGCATTCTGGTTGTTTGAACAGATGGAGTCTGAGAAAATAAAACCAGACGAGGTTACCATTTTGGGAGTTATTTCAATGTCCTCAAAGTTTCGAAGCTTCAAGATCGCGGAGTGGATTGACCGTTATGTCGAGAGAAATGGGTTTAGAAGTACAGGGAGCATTGCGATGTTAAATGCACTGATGGACATGCATGCCAAATGCGGGAACATCAAGAAAGCTTGTGAAATTTTTGATGGCATGGAACAGAAATCGTTAATGTCTTGGACTACCATCATACACGGACTAGCGATGCACAGCGATGGAAAGCAAGCGCTGGCTATGTTTTCTCAGATGCAAAGAGAAGGCTGTAAACCAGATGGGGTTGTATTCCTCAACATATTGTCTGCCTGCAGCCACGCAGGAATGGTGGACGAGGCGCGAAATTGTTTCAATTCAATGGTAAACGATTACCACATGAAACCGCGGATGGAGCATTACGGTTGCATGGTTGATCTACTATGTAGAGCTGGATTGGTGAGTGAGGCATTTGAGTTTGTTCAGACCATGCCGGATAAACCAGATACGATGATATGGCGAATGCTGCTCGGGGCATGTCAAGGCCAAGGAGATGGTAGTTTAGCAAGACAGATTATGAGCCAGTTACGTGAGATAGGGCCGAAAAACAGCAGAGACTACGGGCTGCTATCAAATTTGTATGCCGCCATGGATGAATGGGATAATGTGAAGGATATAAGAAGGGAGATGAAGGAGAAGGGTGTAATAAAAGAGGATCCTGGGAGCAGTTCAATTGAGGTTTATTAAGAATGTGCACGTGAAAATTTGTAACATGTAAGCCCCATTGACTTATCAAATTTCATTTTTTTACTATAAGCAATATTGATGGATGAAATTCAAACTTAAAACCTCAATCAATTCATCAAAGATGCTAGGGTTGGCAGAAAAATTTAAAAGCACATTTGAGTCGTGGAAGTGTTTTTTATAGGGAATTCTAATAAAAATTTCTACATGTTTATAATAAAAGCGTTTATTAACAGAAGTGCTTCCTACATAAGCATTCTTAACAAAGCATATTTTGATTCCAAATTTAATGCTAACTTTGACTAGTTCCTGCAAATTGAAGTATGAGAAGGACATAACAGTCATAACGATACCAATAGCACTGTTTTGCCCTAACTTCAAAGTTCAACGTCATTCATTTCCGGCATCTTTGCCCTGGTTATGATATATTTCCAATTCACCAAAAAAAAAAAAAGTCATTCATTTCCTTAAAAGCACTTATGAGTTGTAAAAGTGAATTCTGGAGAAACACTTATTATTTGCTTACTTGAATTTTTAATAAAAATTTCTACATGTGTAAAATAAACGCACTTTTAACATAAGCGCTTACGAGAAGAAGTGCTTCATGCGTAAGTAATTCCATACAGGACATATCTTGATGTAGGGTTACAAGATTTGAGTAGTTAAACCAAATTCAAGTATGAGAAGGACGTAACATTCATAACGATTACTAAATAGCATCGTTTTGACTTAACTTCAAAGTCACTCCTTTCCTTGTACCAAAAAGGCCTCGCAAGCCAAATCCGAACCAAATTACTTAAAAGTACAGACAACATATATAATACCAGGCCTTTGCAAATCTAGTCCCAAACTAAGCTTTTCTCTAAATTTTCTTCCTTTATCCCCTCTACTTTTCTCAACTTCTTGTTCTTATTCTTCAAAGATGTCAAGGAACGGAGTCTTTGCCAGCTGTGAAGTATGGCAGGAAAGCAGTGAACTCGCCGACGACGGTTCCTCGACAAAACCCGAGTTCTTGATCGATATGTATGCTCAATATTCAATGTACCCTCCAAGCTTCCACGAGTTCAAGGAGCAATGCCACATTCTAACAGAGAGCAGAACATCCTGGTCTGTGATATCCAACATGCTTTCGCAGGCGTCGGTTCCCTACCAAGTTCAGCCGTCCATGATCCAGGTGATTTCTACCCGCGCTCGTGGAATCGCCAGTCATCCTGAGAACATGAACCGCAAGACTATTCGGATGGTAGTGCATCTTACAATTGGTGATTATAAGTTGCAGTTTGTGCGGACGAAAAGTATATCGATTGAGGAGTTGGAGAGAGTCAAAATCGAAGGCTGCGGGAAGCAATGTGTTGTATGTTTGGAAGAGATGCAGTGTGGTTCTGAAGCGATTCGCATGCCTTGCTCGCACGAGTATCACGAGAGTTGCATAGTGAAATGGCTGAAGATGAGTCTCCTCTGTCCGCTGTGCCGGTTTGAGATGTCTGCCAATCCTCATGATAAATTATTTGTAGCTAGTTTTTAGAAATTCTTTGTACAAAAATGTGATCAAATTCTTATCAGATTATTAAACGGCAGATTACGTTCTTGATGCGTATAAAATTTTGCACTGCTGCGGCACGTAATATTCTTTTCTTGGTTCTCTTTCTTAATCTTTTCTTTCAGTACAAGTTGTTGAGAAAGTTTGGTGTCAAAATTTTCTGGCTGAGTTTTCGTACCAGACAATTTGGTGCATGGTTGGTACCTTTCCCCTTGTTGGATGCTACCCAAATTTCCCATCTTCGACTCACCTGAGTCATTAAACATTATAAAATTAACAGTCTAACAACATAACATACTTTTTGCGGAGCTAAGTTTATTAACGAAGACCAGTTTTTGCGAAGACGTCTCTTAAACTACTTGATTTCTCAAATGCTAGCTCGCTAGGCAGCAGTAAATCTATAAAGCATCACATGCAAGTAGGTCTCTCCGGGTTTCACAATCTGCGAAGGGAAATTCGGGTGATTCACAGCATCCGGGAAACCTTGCGTCTCCAAGCACACTGCGGCGTGCTTTCTGTACACAAACCCGCCTTTCCCCTGCACGTCGTCCAACATGTTGCTTGTATAGAACTGCAGCCCTGGCTTGTTGGTCCATAGTTCCAATTTTCTCCCTGACACGCTATCATGCAACACTGCTGCCTTACTCAAATGATTGGGACTCGAAGGGTCATGCACATAGTTGATGTCATATCCATCCGGCAGCCCATTGATCTTGCTACCAATTTCTTGGGGCTCAAGGAAGTCGTAGGGTGTTCCTTTCACAGGGACAATTTCACCAGTGGGAATGAGTTGGTCATTAACTGGTGTAACCTTGGACCCAAAGAGCTGGATCGTGTGCGAGAGGATGTCACCGCTGTTTTGACCGCGGAGATTCCAGTAGGTGTGGTGTGCTAGGTTCACCGGAGTGGCCTTGTTATGAGCTTTGGCTTCCATTCTAATAGCTAGTTTATTTGTGTCAATAATCATGTAAGTTACCGACACAGAAAGATCACCAGGAAATCCTGCAGTTTTAGCAGAAAATGTTACTAGTAGTTACCGTTTTGTTTGACAAAGAGATATTCTAAACTGCTTTGATCTATGAAAAGGAGAATTCTAACGTCGGCACACTGCCTCGACCAACTAGCTTAGCTCACATATGCTGAAAGTATTACTCCTTATCCAATCTATATTTTACCTTGTTCACCATCCAAGCTGTCATAGGTGAATGTTATGTGACTATCTTCTTTGTGACTTTTTACCGTCCACACAACATCACTGAATCCTTTAAGGCCACCTGAGATAAAATTACAAGTAAATTGAGTTAAAAATTAAGAAATTATTCTAAATTATGGAGAGAGGGATTCAAACTTGGATACAAAGCAATAGACACATTGTCGTGACCAACTGACCTAATTCACATTCTCTACTATGTACTCGACAATTAAATTTCCAGAAGAAAAATTATGAACATGTATACCATGGAGAGTGTTATTCCCGTCATTAGCAACCAACTTATATTGGACGCCATTTAATTCAAACTGAGCTCCTCCAATTCTGTTTGCAACACGTCCAACAATGGCTCCAAAGTAGACTGAATCATTCTGCAAATACATGTAACAACTGCATAAACATTCAAAGGCAACCATTTTTATTCGATCGTAACACGAAGAAGATGCAACAGATTCATGAACCAACCGTGTACTTGTTAAGCGATTCGAATCCAAGAACAATGTCGTCTAATTTTCCTGAAATACGACGAAAGAAATCACACGATGAACGCATTTAAAATTGTAAAATATTCAGTTTGTAGTCACAGTTCCGCGAACCGTTCTTATCGGGGAGAACAACGGAGAGCACAGTGGCACCATAGTTAGTGAGCTTCAAAGAGAAATCTCCCTTCTTCAGTTCATAAACTCCAACCTTTTCATTTGCCTGAGAGCAATCGAAAACCAACGAAAGCAAGAGAAAACACAAAAACAAATATATCTTAGGCATTGTGGATGAAAAATAAACACTCTACAAAACCGAATAAGGAAAAAAAAAAAAAATTTCCACCAAGAAAGGGGTTGAATTTGGCTAATATATAGATAAGAAAATTGAGATTAGACTAGGGTAATTGTTTGGATAATTAGAAGGATAAGGATGTGATCATATGTGGAGAAAATTGCGAAGAAAATTAGGTAAATATGTTTGACTTTGTAATTCCAATTTTGACTTCAGTTGAGATTTCAAATTTTGGAATTTCGATTAATATGAATTACGAAACTACCAAATATAATATATTTGAAATTTATGTTGGGATGTCAAGATTTAGAATCCCATTTGAAGATTCAAACTGTTCGGGCTGGTTTGGTATTGCTGTGTTTTGAAAAAAAACTGCTTCTGCTGTGCTGTGAGAATAAACTCATTTTTGCTGCTTCACGTTTTCAGTTTTTTTTTCATCCAAAACTGTGAAAATAAGCTGTTTTTAAGCGTTTACCAAACACATTTTTGAGCTCAGCTTTTTTTAATACCCACTTTTTTATAAAAGTACCTCAGTACCAAACTAGTACTATAACTTCGATTAATAGCATAGTGGTGTAAAAGACGTTTGAAAATAATTAAAAAGAGTGTTACAAGCTTAAAAATAGGCTAACTTATCATCACATAAAATGAGTTGCTTAGGTGGAACAAAAGTCAATAAACCTCAATTGATAAACAAAATATAAAGGATTGAATCTAATGATTAATTGTGTTAATGGTCTTATGTCTAATTATCTTTTATCACACATAAATATCTAAAATTAGATAAATTACATTCCAACATAAATTTCAAATATGTTATATATGGAAGTTTTGGAATTCATATTAATAAAAAAAATTCCAAAATATTACTTGCCTAATTTGCTTTGAAATTTGCTCCATAGATCTTTCAAATCGAAATATAATCACATATTTATCCTTATAATTATCCAAACTAATAGCATAATCTAATCTCAAATTTTTTCCCTATATATTTACCAAATTCAACCCTTCTATGGTGGAGATTTTTTTTTTCTTTTTCCTTAATTATAAGTATAATTATGATATTAAAACCCCGAATAAGCAACCAAATTCAAAAACAAAAGGAAGGCACGAAACTTATTTAAAAAAAAAAAAAAAAAAGGAAAACTAATAAAAATGGTTTGAAAACTTTGAGTTTGAACGATAAGAACAAAATAAAGGGTAAAATGAATAGTACCATGATTGACTTTTTAGTGTAAAAATGTGGTTTTTCGTTAAAATAAACAGTACCAGGAGTTTTTTGTTAAAGTTCCCTAAAAAAATCCCTAAAAAAATGGAGACATAAGTTGCTGATATGGAGAGAGAAATTCTGTTCTCATAAATCTGCAATCCATCCAGACATACATTTCGACATACTTTTGTCACTGCAGAAGTGTGAACTACCCAACTTTGCTCGGGAACAAAACAATGACTAACAATCGGAACATGAAATTCGTTACTTTCTACCTGAAAACAAGGGAAGAAACGACGATATATTTTCTCCTTCTGCAAAAGGAGAAAGAATGGATAAACAGATACAAAGTAATCAACTCATTACTTTTTTATGTACCAGAAGCTACAGAAGAGATCCAAATGAATATTTCCAGAGTAAAAATATGACAATCATGTCAATTCAATGGAGGTTTGAGCCCCAAGTGCAACCTTGATGAAGACATCCTCCAATGTGGTGTCGGCTAGACCCCAAGCGAAAACTGTGAACCTGCTCTTTGCGTTCTCAACCGCTTCAAACACATCTGTAATTCTGACCTCGTGTTTTGGCAACTCAAACTTCTGGGTTCCGGATAGATGGTATATCCTGTTAGCACTTGGGGAGAGACGCCGCACCAAGTTCTCCACCTCTTGCACATGATTCGAAGATGTTGTCATTGTGAACACATAAGATCCTCCATATCTTGCTTTCAGCTGAGTACACCATTATAGTAACAAGAGTATTATGCAGAAAGTGTCTAGAAATCGATATCTATCTTATGCAGATGCTATGGCACTAAGTTAAGATACCTCTTTAGGGTTTCCTATGCATTGTAAGCTACCATCCACAAAAACTCCTAACCGATCACACAGAACCTCCGCCTCTTCCATGGAATGTGCTGAAGAATACGCAAACAAGATTTATGAGTAAACACAGAAGCAAAAGTGGTCATTATGCGGGTTACTTAACACTACTACATACAGTACTGAGCCATCATAGATTTTATAATTGGCAATACAGTAACTGGAGGGGAGGAAGCGGAAGAGAGAGTACTGGTTAGGATGATTGCCCGGTCTTGTTTTGCACGCTTCACAGCAGTCCATAAGTTGTTTCTTGAAGCTGGATCAAGTCCAGTACTGGGCTCATCCATGTAAACAACCTACAAGGAATTTGTAAAAGAATATGCAATAAGTAGAGCAGCATCTTGAGATAACAGATCAAACTTTCAAGCCAAAGTAGCTTTGATAGAGCACGAAGACGTACTTTGGGATCCCCTATAAGTGAAATTGCAACGCTAAGCCTTCTCTTCATGCCTCCACTATACTTTCCAGCTTGTTTGTCTGCAACCCCACCGTGAAATAGATTGACACTTTTCAAAGATTCTTCCACTGCCTTCAGCAACAAAATTGGCATGTGAGACAAATCAATTAAACTTAGGATCTTATTCTCAAAATAATAATTGTGGTAACTATATCTATATAACTAGATATCTACTTACTTGTATTAATACAGAACCTTTGAGGTTCTTAAGTCTTCCATAGAATAGCACATGCTCCCTTCCTGTCAGGGTTTCCCATAACAGGCTAACAAATGTCCGGAAAACCAAGAAATTAATCAGGTTTTAAATCTTTATACGAAAACTTTGCCTTAAGCATAAGGAAAAAGTTCCATCTTACTCATGCTGTGGACAAACACCCATGCTGGTGTATATTTCATCCATCTGAGTCCGGATGTCCAGACCCTGAACGTATGCAGTGCCAGAGGTTGACTTTGTGAGACCAATCATCTGCAGAAAGATAGATACACATAATTTTTAAAGTTTTGAAGAACAAAGAAAGCATAACATCGAAGACCCTTTTTCGATATACACTGGAATTTTTGTGTACATAAGTTAAAGTTTAAAAAGAGTATACTCACCATACTGATAAAAGAGGTCTTCCCGGCACCATTAGGGCCAAGCATACCAAAGCACTCCCCTCGAGACAAAGCAAGAGACAACCCTCTCACTGCAAATTTTTCTGGGTTTCCGTCTCTTCCAGGATAAACCTTCTTGAGGTTGTCGCAGATGACTGAATGAGTTGTATCTGAATCCAGTAGCAACTTTTCAACCTTCTCCCTCTGGACATAAGGTGTTAGCGTTATCCAGGCTTACAACTCTAGCCTCAACTTGAGGAAGATGAAAAAAAAACATAAAGATATGACAGGCATGCATGAACAGTGCAACTTAAAAGCGTCAAAAGAATAAGGTGAAATATTATCATTCCACCTAAATAAACCGAAAAGTTATTAGAATTTAGAACAATTTGTACCATCCATTTGTACTGCATCACATATACTATACCAGCAATGAAGATTTATTGTTTAAGTGCAAGAAAAAAGTTACCTCTTGACAGACATCAGGTTTCTCCATCTCAATAGAAACTTTAGATCCCTGCCTTTGCAAACTACGCGCCCTAAGAGATGGCAGTTTCTTCTTCCTAAATCTTTGGAAGCAAAAGAAAGTACCTTTCCCGGTTCCTGATGATACAGCTTGATCTACGTAATATGCAAAAAGAAGCACCACAAACCACTCGACAACCATGATAATCAATATCTCTGTCATCCCATTCTTGCTATCACTCAAATCTCGCCACCGCATCCCATCAGTCCCCATGTAATTCCCGTTAAACGAATATTGTGCAAACTCATATAACCCACGATATAAAGAGAAGCCAGGATATAGCTCCAGAACGATGATCCAACCTCCTACAACAACGCAAAATAACCTTATAAGGAGCTGAGCTTGGAGAAGTACAAGATATGTTGCATGATATAAGTTTTCAACAGGAAATAGTTCTGGCAGAAACAAACAAAACAAAATGACAGATATTTTCATAAATTTTTTTCACTTACTAGGGAATGATGTATCTTGAACAAAAAATTGAAATAGAAAGCCTCCTAAAAGCCCAGTTCCAAAGACAAATATGTAACCTATAACTGTTATGATCAGAAAACATGAGAAGCATGTCAATCAACTCATCTTATTAGATCAAAGTTGAGAATAACCCACTACTTTCCATACGAATATAAATAAACAACATCAAACCTGTAGCAGTCTTCACGTCTGAAAACATTGCAGCTACTAGAAAAGCCAGCGATATTTGCAGGTTTATATAAATGAAGTAAAATACAAATTGGATGCTGTAGTCATTCAGTGAGAAGAATTTTAACCCTGTAAAGAAGTCAACTTCGTTAAAGGAATCGAAGTGAATCCATGCCGAGATAGTTGTTGAGTAGTCGTATCATTACCTATACCCGAGCCAAATATAACAAAGCACAGCATGTAGATTGTAGATACTGTAAGAAAATAAGTATAAGAAATCATCCAATAAGGCCCATCACCAAGCCCATGCATTTTCATCATGATTCTCAGTTTCTGTTGCCTCTCGTATACCAGTGATGTCAAAACAACCTACATCAGAAAAGGGTAAGAAAGGGAAACTGTATGTATACTCATACATCAAAATTTGTACATAGCATCAAGATAAGCTTGAGCAAAGGAGATGCATTTACAAATACATTAGAACAGAGTATAGTGAAATATCAATTCCACAATACATTGAATTTGAAATCAAAAGATGTAAAGCGAAATCCATGTCAACAAACAGGACTGTTAGATTTGAGAAAGTCCTAATATGGATGAAAGGAGCTTCTTGTACTTACCGGGAACAGCTGTAGAATGACCCACGTAAAGAAGAGTGTACCAAGAAGAGAAGAAAAATCCAGCCTCAGTTTGGTTTCAGGCTTGGGCATTTCTTTCACAAACTCAAACAGCATTTCCGTACCAAATCCTTGTATAAACTGAAGGTATGCATTGGATGCCTGTGAATACAAGTGTTAGCACTATTGTAATATGTAGCAGAGAAGAAAACTCAACAAGCAAAGAAGCTATAGGTACATACCAGATTCACTGAGCGTGGAAGCCGCACCAAAGCAATAGCACCTCTTCCCCTGTCTTTCTTAAATGTTGAATTGTACCATATGCTTACATTAAAATTGTTCCCATTTGAGTTAGAGAAGTCATAGGCTGCAAAAAAAAAAAAAAAAAAAAAAAAAAAAACCCATCAGTATTTGTGCCGACAGTGTAGTTCTTTAATTAAATCAATCAACACAGCCAGATATATGAAGTCGATTACCTGAAAGTATTTCACTAATCTTCCTCTCTGAATTGCTCTTTTCGTAACCTTTATACAGCTCACTGTTTATCTCAGAAGAACTATCCCGCCACAAATGTAAACCTTGAACACATCTAACCTCTGGGTTTAAGAAAAAAATCAAAGACAATGGTTTAAGGTGGCATGCAACAAAAAATTAAACTTTCAAGTGAATTCAACAATCAATGTTCACTCATATGAATGCAGCACAGATGTGCACCAGAGAGAATTAAAGCTTCCTAAGATATATTATAGATGATTTACCTTGTTGGATCTCGATGGATAATATGTTAATTGGAACAGAAAATATAGAGTTTTGAGAGCATTGGCTCTGGACACTATATAGGGGAAGACCCGAATTGAAAGCCGGATCAAGGAAGTTGGAATAGTCAGGCGTCGATTCTGAGCCCTGAAACATTTCATAAGAAGTGACTTCATAAGCAAAGCTGAAAATTTTTACAAGGACAAAGTAATGTATGATAATTGAGATGAAAAAGAGGAAATAGGACTTCAATATAAAAGGAAAAAGTAGCAGCTTAGAGAAAAGCTAACTTACTAAAGCACTACGGGCTAAATAATCCAGATCAGATGAATTCAGAGTAGAAGAACTTCTGAACATACTCCCAGCCAAAACTACAAGAACGCAAAGAAAACGGCCAGCACTATTATACTTGAGCGAAAAAGAAAGTTAGTCCAATTACAACAATTAATGATCTAATTAAGTCATAAAAGTCAGTAAAATAAAAAAATTGACATGCTAAAACACACCTTCTGTGAGAGATTCAGAGGACAATACCTTCTCCGAGAGATTGATTTTTCCCCGTGAACAGTACAGTTACAGGACAGGATCCTGACCTCTTACATGACACGTTTGGCAAGTCTTTACGTGGAATAACATCAGACATAACAGCGCGATAGTCAGGAGCCGGCACTTGTAGCAATGGAGGCCACTGTGGAGGATCAGGAACCGGGCAACTGGGCCCTTGTGTTAAAGTTGAGTATTCCAGTCCACAAACTTTCTCACACTTGCCATCACCGTTTGTATCAACACAACTGCAACCACACCTGTTTTCGGGCTTATCCAGTTCATTGTTGACCAGATGTTGGATGAGAACAAGCAATAGACACAGGAGAATTGGAAATGAAACTAGCCGAATATTCTGTTTGATATTCCTTTTCTGCATAAATGAACACATATATGGTATCAGTCTGAATCCAAGTTTCTTCAACTTTGATTCCATGGTTGATTGTTTTAGAGCGGAGAATCGGCATTCAAAGTTTAGGCTTTTAATTGTCATCAGATTTTATTCAAAGCATTATTTGTAGAACTCACAAAACCAGAACGACCCAATTGACCATTGCTCATATACAAGAAAAATAGCTTATCAATAACAAAAATAAATAATCTGGCACAATTAACCAATAATTTACAAAACTAAAACGAACCCAGAAAGTAAAAATGTGCGACAAAGTAAGAGAATCTCCAACATATGTGGCAAAAATGGAAAATGCATATGAAAAAGAAAACAAAAGGGGAAAAACAAAGAATGAAAACCAGAATTCTTCATTCGAATTTTTAAATTATTTCTACAATTTTCCTCAATTTTCAGACATCAAACTAAAACGATTCCCAAACGAGAAGAGAGAGAGAGAGAGAGAGAAAGTACCTGGAAAGTTAGGTTCTTTCTGAGCAAAGCATTGGCCTGAGTCCAGAAGCTGGCAGGCCCATGGGATGTATCCGCCATTGAATTACGGCCACTGGTAGGCAAGAAATGTGACCGTTAATCTCAACTTCCAAAACAGTAAAACCCCAGAATTCAAATTTCCCTGTAAAGATTAAATCTTTGTCATCTCATTGCTGCAACTTTCTTCGCTCTGAGAATTTGCTGCTAATTTGCTCCGCTGCTGCTGCAGAGCAGATATGATATGGGCAATTGGAATTTGGAAAGGAAACGCCTTTTTGTTATTACATGCTTTTATGCCGCTGATCTATCCATCCAAATTACCATCCTGCCCTTTGCCGCGTTTATTACTCTCAACAACAAGAATTTCTTTAATTTTTGTTATAATTTTAATGCTTTATTATTTAGGAAAACTAATGAAAATAGCTTGAAAAGTTTTAGTTTTAATAAAAAATCATGTTATAAGTTTTGTTTAATCAAAAACCATGTTATAAGTTTTAGTAAGTCACTGTTTCTGGAATCTAAGCCACTGTTTCTGGAATTTAACGCACTGTTTCTGGAATCTAAGCCACTGTTTCTGGAATCTAAGCCACTGTTTATGGAATTTAACACACTATTTCTGGAATCTAAGCCACTGTTTATGGAATTTAACACACTATTTCTGGAATCTAAGCCACTGTTTCTGGAATCTAAGTCACTGTTTCTGGAATTTAACGCACTGTTTCTGGAATCTAAGTCACTGTTTCTGGAATCTAAGCCACTGTTTATGGAATTTAACACACTATTTCTGGAATCTAAGCCACTGTTTCTGGAATTTAACGCACTGTTTCTGGAATCTAAGTCACTGTTTTTGGAATTTAACTCACTGTTTCTGGAATCTAAGCCACTGTTTCTGGAATCTAAGTCACTGTTTCTGGAATTTAACGCACTGTTTCTGGAACTAACGCACTGTTTCTGGAATTTAAGCCACTGTTTCTGAAATTTAGCGCACTGTTTCTGGAATTTAACGCACTGTTTCTGGTTTCTGGAATTTAAGCCACTGTTTCTGGAATCTAAGTCACTGTTTCTGCCGGAAAGTTGGACAAACTTTAAACGCTCATAACTTTGTCAATAATCAACGAAATCAAGTGATTCAAAAACGAAAATCATAGTTCTCAAAGAGACGAAGAGAATGGTACCTCTCACGATGGCTAACTCGCTGTGGTTTGGCCGGAAAACGCCTCGAAAGCCTCGGAGGTCGCTGGAAACTGGGTTGGACAAACTTTAAACGCTCATAACTTTGTCAATACTCAACGAAATCAAGTGATTCAAAAACAAAAATCATAGTTCTCGAAGAGACGAAGAGAATGGTACCTCTCACGATGGCTAACTCGCTATGGTTTGGCCGGAAAACGCCTCGAAAGCCTCGGAGGTCGCTGGAAACTGGGTTGGACAAACTTTAAACGCTCATAACTTTGTCAATACTCAACGAAATCAAGTGATTCAAAAACGAAAATCATAGTTCTCGAAGAGACGAAGAGAATGGTACCTCTCAAGATGGCTAACTCACTGTGGTTTGGCCGGAAAACGCCTCGAAAGCCTCGGAGGTCGTCGGAAACTGGGTAAGATTCAAATGGATATAACTTCTTCAATACTCAATGAAATAGGGTGATTCAAAAAGGAAAGTTGTAGTACTCAGCGAGACGAAGAGGAGGAGGAGGAAGATGAGGGCCAAAGGAGAGCCCATGAGTGACTGGTTGGTGGTCGAGCTGTCTGTTGGTTTAGTGAGTTTTACTTTGTTTTGGGATGGTTTTTGGTTAAAAAAAGTTTTAGGATGGTTTTTGGTTAAAATAAACTTAGTTCAAGCCCTTTTTATTAAAGCTCCCTTATTATTTTTTGTTCGTTATTTTTTTCTCAACAATGAATAAGGGTGGGCGATTGAGTTAAGCAACGTAATAGGCTAATCATAATATGATATCGTATTCATTGAGAAAAAATATTACTAAATCATAATACTAGTGATTTAACAAATTTTTTGTTAAACAATAAGGAGTTGAGTCCATTCTCCGTATTCCTAATTTGTTTTAAAGTGAAAAATGAGCAGCCCTTTGGGAGGAAGCATTTGTTTGATCACACAAGGGAAGACTCGAGGGTACCCAAGTATAATTCCCACGTTCCATTTTGTCGCACGAGCTACGGTGATGGTCCTCAGGCTGATGAATGCGTTTGGTTTTATCTTTTATGTATTTTTTTTTTTTTTAAATGTATGAAATACGTATAAACCAGGGAATAAGGATAATTTTTTTACTAAAATTGGAATTTGAAACAAATAGAAAGAAATTGATAAATTCTACTTAGACCATGGGGCACCTTTCGTAATGAGAGAACTCCTCTGTTTTTTAGCTTGACGAGCGACTTACTTTAGTTTCCGAAAAAGGAAACCTTAACTTCCTTTGATTTAAATAATCGAGATATGTCTAACACTAATTCAACAACTCAGCAAAGAAACTAGAAATCAGATCAGAACAGGAATCTGGTCTACTTTGTTTAAGAACATATATAATATGCTCCAAGAAATTGAAGCATTAATTTATATATTCCATCTTCCTTAAGGTTCAAGTTAACGAACAAATCTTTAGGGGCCATTTGGTATTTTTCTTGGACTTGAGATTTATAAAAAAGGAAAACTAATGAAAAGTCTGAAAAAAAAACTTATCTTTTAACGAAAAACTCTTTTTAAAGGTATAGTAAATAGTGTCAGGTAAAGGTAAAAATGTAGTTTTTCTTTAAAAGTGAACAGTACCGGGAGTGTTTCGTTAAAACTCCCTATAAAAATGATGTACATAGCTAAATTACGAATTTTCACTAGTGTTAAAAATTTAAATTTAAATCCAAAAAGGATACGAAACACGCCCTTAATTTTTGAAAAATATTGGTCACCACCTCATAACTCGCAAGTAAAAAACCACATAAAAGTTCACCAATATTTCTCGAGCAGTGAATTTTACGCACCCTTTTTAACTTCACACATACTTTTTTATATTTATGGCCATCAGATTAATAAATCAAACGGAATCAACAGCCCGAATTAAACAGGGATGTGTAAGATACTATAAAGGGTGTGAAAATCATCTCCATATTTTTATTTAATTGCATATTTTAATTGAAAGAAATGATTTCCCTGGCATCTTTTGAGTGTACAAGCTGTGCAAGAAACTCAAAGGCACAACAAAATACAGAATCAGTCAGTCACTTGCAAACATTTCAAATGATCAAGTTCGCAGCATGAAGCAGAGCATACACGAAAGTGCAGATAAACTGACAATCCTCTATACAACACACGTTACCAATGGCCAGAAATCGCGTCGTAAGAATGAATAAACCAACCATGTCCGAGACTGAATGCATGAAACCTATGATGTACATTCACTTATCAAATATGACAAACGCGGACAAATCACGAGAGGCTCTTGGCTGATGACCATAGCCTTCTAAACTACAGACGCCGTTACAGTTTAACAACACTTTGAATCACAAAATGCGTAAAAATAAAGAACCGCGACGAATGACTGACACTTTATATTGAAAATCACCTTATCGATCACCTCCTCCACTCTGTTTGGGTTACCTTTCCTGCAAAGTCAAACAAGAACCAAGGTGATTGGTACTAGAAACAGAATTCAACGTTTTTTAAGGTAAATCATCGTGCACGTTGAGAACTCGAATAGGGAATTAAAAAGATGAACTTCCTTGTGAAGAACAATAAAGCAATGCATATGTATCAACGGGTTTGAAAGATTATCTTCCAGATCAATGTAGAATTGGAAAGCAAGAATCAGTCTATTAAGGATGCGAAATCATACCATTTCCATCTCTCGAAGTTGCTCGAGGTTTGTCACTTTTATTTCCTCCTTTGCCACCTGTTTGAACAAGTCGATGCATCCTTGGCGATTGTGAGCTGATGTTGGTATTAGTTGCTGATGGCAGAGAGTGACGACGAGTAGAGTTATTTTTCTCAGTCACGTCTTGTGCCAACCTAGGCGAGCCTTGTGCTCTCAGCTTTGCCTTTGCAGATTCAGTTGCAGCCATATAACTTGGTACTGTTGGACTGCTTTGCAACCCATTCTCCGAACGTTCTTGTTTTGCTGGAATAGAAGCTTTCCTGCTAGATTTCTGGTTGTCATTGGTCGTTAAATCTTCCTTTTGGTTCAAAACCCCGTTTGAGGATGAAATATTTTCATCCTGACCATTGCTCTCCGTTAAAATCTTCGACTCAATTGCAGCTTCAGCGCTAGGTGTATTCACATCTTTACTAGTGCTATCTGTCAAAGGCTTCAGATCTTCTGCAGCTTGATCAATATATGATAGGTTAAATACCTCTTTTGGTGTCGATGGTTCAGGAGTTATTTCTGTATCAGGCCGACTGGATGGAATCCAGGTCAGCTCTTTCTTAAACTTCTCGACGGAGTTACTAGTGCCTTCAAGAACATCAGGAACCAAAGTGCTTGATGCCTTTTCCAAACTCTGTTTGATACCCTCAGCTTCACTTTCTGCCTGCACAGAGTTCTCTACAATGGGACTATGAACCTTCCTCAAATTACGCTTAACCTTTTCAAGCTCAACTTGTGGGTTTTCCTGCACTGCATCTGTAGGATGGCTAGGAACTTTCCTAAAGTTACGCTTGGGTTTCTCAAATTCAGAGGTTGCTTGCACTGAGACACTTTCAACATTTGCAGAAGAAAGCCTCCGGCTGTTGCGCTTTACCCTGCCTGTTTGAGCCTCCGGGTGCTTTCTCTGAGATTTTGAATCTAGAACTTTCCTTGGTTGGGGAACTGGTTTCCAAAAATGGGTTGCTGACCATCGTTCCAACCAGTTTGAAACTGAATTTGGATTCCCGGGTTCATATTGCAAACTCAGAGGCATCACAGTAGGTGAGAAAGCAAGAAGCTGAAAAGAGAAAACCAAACTGTTAGAACATCTCATACAAACTGGATACGGACACAGAAACTGATATGACAAATTATGATTCAAATCTAGACCATTGTTACAATGTTGAACTTACCTTGAGAATGAAAACATTTGCTGACAGCTTTGCCATTTGAACTGACGTATTAACTCCAACAGGATTCACTAGCTTGCCCTCCTGATAGACAATATATATGAGGAATATAATTAAAAAGTTAATGATATTAGCAACAACGTAGTGGGTGAATGAACCTAGATGTCTTCGGATATTATCCAATAGCAGCTCCAAAGCTATTTGGGGATGAAGAAAAGAAGGGGACAGTGACGTCCCTTGTTCAAAGATGACAGTAACAATTGTAATTGATAAACAACCAAGTATTTGAGGCATTTACCAGAGGCATCACACTGCATATCTTTTGCACTTCCAGCCCAACATCAGACTGTCTCACCCGTTTTCCACGAGCAAGTGCCTGACACTTGACAATGCCCGCCATACTGAACAGAGTAGCAACAGCTTGTCTCCGAACCAGGTGCCCCCGGATAAGTGCCTGTAACCTTATTATTCCTTTGAGGGCCCAAAATGCTCGGCGTGCCTTCAGATAATATACCAATTCATTCAGTAATTTGTGATGTCAACTAAAAAAATTGATACAATAAGCATTAGACAAAACAAACAAATTTAATTCACTGACTTACTAGATAACCCCTAAAGGCAGCCTGCGCCATTGTTGCAGCTTGCTCTTGCCTGATTCTCTCAGGATCATGCACCACATCTTGTGGCGCGGATCCTTGTGTTTCAATACTTTGAATTCCTGAACCTCCATCACTTAATACACTTGGAGTTTCCCTGTTCTCCAATTCTAAGTCTCGGTTGTTATCTATGGTGTTGGTGGTTTCATGAAAAGCCACAGGTGGATCTGAAGAATAATCAGCTCCGGTTGCCCTGGCAGCAACCACCACCTCTTTCTGATTTGTAATTTTCTATACACAATGGCGAATGACATAAATATAGAATCTGTGTAAGTTATTACGTTAATTACATAAAGGGAAACTTATGAAATTGAAGAGATAGCTTAGATGCAAAGGGCAACCTATGAAAATTAAAGTGAAGAATGCTTTATGTCAATATTAAAGGAAACGTTTGAGAATAATGTGTCAGCTCAATAACGATTGTTTTACCTCTCTTCCTTTAGGAATGCCAGCTTTCGAAGATTTCTTTCCAAACAGCACCGTTTTGATCCATTTGGCCGGTGATTTGCCCATCTCGCGAAGGCCAAGAGCCAGAAAAATCCTGAATTGCAAATTGAGTAAACGAAATCAAACCAAATTGATGTCATTCACTCCGACGACAAAAAGAAAACAAATAACGAAGCAATGCAATCTCGCAGTTTCCAAAAACCAAACATGTTTTCAATATCTGCCCAGTTCTTCCATATGGATCAAAATACACACCAAAAGAGAAACACATGGAGAGATCCTCAAAACATTTCGCTTACGATCTCAACCGACACCCCCAACCTTCAAACTGAATTCACTAAAACCTTGAAGAAAGACAATCCCAACGTCCCATTCCTCATTGAGATCTTCAACTAATGCACTAAACGTTCCACTCAACATCCATTAATGGCAGCATCAATGCAATCACTTAAAGTCAATTGAGATTACAGGAAATCTAGAGCTCCATTAACTTAAATTAATCAAGATAACATCTCCACAACAATTATCATTAACCAAAAACTCCAGAAAACACTACTAAGCAAATCACAGCACTTTCACTTAAATCTAACTAAAAACTCCACAACCACAAGATCTTACAACTCAATTAACTTGCTAATTATATAACGCTGAGTTAGACCAGATCTGAAACTTACCTCACAAATGTGGACCTTCAAAACCCCAAATCTATAACTCCTGAAGAAAAAAAAAAACAGAAACCCAATATTTTTCAGGCAAAATTAGCAAAACCCAGAAAAAAAGATTTGAGCTTTCTGCAACAGAATGCAAAAAAGATTAAAGATTTGCATAGAAATAGATGGAACAATGAAGGAAAAATTGTACCATGAGTGAGAGAGAGTGTGCAGAAAACCCAGAAAAAAAATATGTTCTAAATATAAAAAAAAAAAAATGAAAAAGCTCCAACCTTTGCTTTTCACTATCTGTACTTTGCAGTTCAAAAATTGGGTGACTACAAAAACAAAAATCAACTGCGGTCAGGTCCAGGATAACAAAATGGGGTCTTTATGATTGGCCAATTAAACCGGATATTTTCAGATTGCTTTTCCTGATGGGTTGGATTTGGAGTTGTATTGTAATCCGACGGTCACAAATGTAAGCTTACTATGGGGATGGCTGTAGAGGATTATAGGGTAGGAATAAAAGACGATGCGTTGGCAGTCCCGAGTGTGCGGTTACCCAGTTGCTTCGAAACCAAGGGTGCCAGCGTCTTTATATATTCCCAAGCATGGTGAAATGACGATTTTGTCCTTCCATGTAAGTCGAATCGGAGGCGCGGTTGCGCGCGTGAATTAATAGCGTCCGTTAGATTAGGCGGCAGAGGTCAAACGGAGTCAAGAGTGTGATGACTTGCTGCTCTGCGGTCACCAACAATGAGAAAATATAAGTAAAAAATAAAAATAAAAATAAAAATAAAAACTATAAAGAAGGGAAAATTAGGCCAAAAGTCTCTTTCACTTTCTATTGTTTTCCTCCCTATCTTGTTTTATACATGTTTGTTCTAACTAATAGACAGATCCATACCAAGGGCATATCTCACTTTGAAAAAATCTCATTACGGTGATTTTTACACACTATTATTTTTTCGTTTGTGTACCTTCTTAGCAGATGCGTCCAAACAAGAAAAGAGACTGCAAAAGTCATTTCCTTTACTTATCATACAATGATTAGTGGAGAGAAAAATAGTTGGCCTAGACTACAATGAGACAGTCATAAGTATATATCAAACTTGCTATCTAGATGAGTCGGTGTCTAAAATATCGATATGCAAATTTATAAAAATATCGATATCGGTTGCCTTTGACGAAAATTATAAAAATCTACAATGGATTGGTATATCAACTCATTCAGATTTAGTCGAAATCAGAGAAAAATTCTCAAAAAAATTTCTAAAGTTCGAAGTCTGCAATGGGTTCCAGCAAAACTTCTGCAGTAAAACTGTAAATATTGTCGATGTTCATTGATTTTTCTATATATCGTCGATACAAGATGAAGTTTGCATTTTAACCACTATTTTTATATCGATTTTCTATTTTTCGGATATCTCAACGAAAATATCGACAATTTCGTAGTTTTTTTTTTTTTTTTTTAACAAGCGATATTATTTACACTAAATGGGAAGAGATTGGCTTAGCCTCACAATGAGCTAGCAATAATATGATTCAAATTCACCTTTGAAAAAAAATCGAACCTAATACCTCTTACTTACAAGTAAAGATGAATACCTTAATACTAAATGACAATTTTGTAAATATTTTAAACACAGAGCGGATATGAAACATTCACTTACAAATGTACAAAAATACACTAAAACATAGTACGACAGAAATCATTTACATCTAATAGGTTTGTTGAAATATTAAAATTTTTGTGGCCTGGGTGTACTATTTACAATCGCATATCACAAGATATACATGCATAGGACATGTCATCTACCAACCCAACCATCAAATTGAATGCCATGGCTACCACAATGGTAAAGGCAATGCCCTACCAAATCATGTATATAGTTAGGACCAAGTTGTCAATCCAACCAACAAACATAAATAGTAATTACACTACACTAGTTGGACAATTTCGCATAAGATAAAATTTTGACCCTAATTGGTTACAATTTCATATTCTTATCCAGATCACTAATAATGCGACACATGTTTTATTGTTTTTAAATTTCAATAACAGTTGAATTTTTATGTAGATAAAATTTTCAGTAAAAGCTTCATGTTGGCAGACTTGTAGGATATTCCAATAATTGAAGTTAAAGCTTGAATTTTTAGCCCATAAAATTCATATTCGATCT
This sequence comes from Cotoneaster glaucophyllus, assembly GCA_036320875.1. NCBI lineage: Eukaryota > Viridiplantae > Streptophyta > Magnoliopsida > Rosales > Rosaceae > Cotoneaster > Cotoneaster glaucophyllus. Next base: position 25,036,016 of record CM070065.1, on the reverse strand, counting down.
CATTCATCGAATTTAACGTATTTTTAATTTTATTTAAAAAAAAATTTGGATAGTTGAATCAACCAATTGTCCAACCACGTGGGACATCTGATAAAAAAAATAGTCATTGGTCTTTCTACAAGTGGCCGACATCGTCAGCTTCTGAGTCCCACAGTTATGTCCCAGCTACTATCATTGACTCATTTTCTAGGCTAAATTTGACTAACTCGGACTATACTAGATTCAGAGACTAAGTTAGACTAGCTTAGATTAGATTAAGTTGGACTAATTTAGTGTGACGTTTGGTGTAGTGCTGGACTAATAACCAAAATAATAAAATTAATTTTCTCTGTCTTTTTTTTTTCCTTTTCTTTTTCTTTTTCTTTTTCTTTTTCTTTCCTCTATTTTCTAGAAAACTCCATATCTCTCTCGAAAACAAAGGGAACTCTATACATATACAAACGGGCCCTAAAGGTCAAAGTGGGGATGGACTAAGTAAAGGGGATGTGTGCGTGATGATAAATTTTATTTGAACTCATCTAACATCTTTCTACACCCAATTTACTCTCTTCACACATATTTTTTTAATTAAAAAATTAATATATCTTTAAACCCAAATTTATTACCTAAACTACCCTCTCAAACCCAATTCAAAATGTAAAGTTATCTTTACACCCATTCTTTATAAAATAATATCTCTAACTGAATGTTTTTTTTCTTCAAAAAGACGTCCTATGCCCTGTATAATTGCATATGACTAGCATTTCTATGGCTTTTTTTTTCCTACTAGCAAACCCATCCATAGGTTGGGCAATCGTTATTTGCACCAAGAATCAAGTTATATGTCTTTGCACTACTAATCAAAAGTCCTTGCAATGGTGTTTTGGGGGCAAACAGACGGCAGAGAAAAACAAATACCATATAATATAATAAGTATGAAATTTAATCCAAAGAAAAAACAAACAAATAAAATATCCATAAATCGAGTCATACCCTAGTTGGAGGATTCAAAACTTCAAAATCACTATCCATCAATAAAATAGCTTGTTTTTACCTATCAGAACTATTAGGGTTTTTGCCGAAATGGACGTATGATAAACAAAGGGTGATGCTAGGATTTAATTATAGTGTGTAAGTTTATTGAGAAATTTGAGTTTTATTATTAATTTCACTTTGTACTTAATAGTAACTATGCAATAGGGTAAAATAGACAATTAACATTTAAAATTTAAGTTAGGTGTAGAAAAAGGTTACATGAGTTTAAATAAAAATTCATGTGCGTGATAACACCTATTTCGTGTTCGCCCCAATGGGCCGAAGAATCTCGCCCATCAGTGCATGTCCAAGCCCATTCGAAAAGCAAGTCCGACCCAAATGACAAAGAAAACAACATTTTATTTATTTAATTTTTAGAGTAAATTGTAGAAATGGTCCCTCAAATTTAATCAAATTTGAGGAATGATCCCTTAACTAAAAATCCATTACCATTGGTCCCTCAACTTATAAAAATGTGTAGCTATAATCCTTTTCATCAATTTAGTCAAAATAAGTTATGTTGGAATAACCATTTATATAATTAGGATCCCTCAACTCATCAAAGTGTGTAATTATGATCCTTTTTGTCAACAACGTCAAAATTTTTGTCAAAACGAGTTATATTGGAATGACCATTGCTACAATTGGGTTAAAGTTAAGGGACCATTTCTCCAGTTGAATTAAAGTTGAGGGACCAATGTTAATGGATTTTTAGTTGAGGGACCATAGCTGCACGTTTTGATGAGTTGAGGGACCAATGGTAATGAATTTTTAGTTGAGGGACCATTGCTCCAATTAAGTTAAAGTTCAGGGACCATAGCTACAATTTACTCTTATTTTTAATTTTTGACCGGTAGACAAAAGGAAAAAGTTGAAAAAAAACGCCCTCCGTCTATCTCTTCTAAATTCTCAACCGCAAAAGCAGTTTCAACGGCTCGCGATTTGAAATTCGAAATTTCGAATTTTATCTCCTAAAATTATAAAATCAACGGGCCCCGTGCGGCGCCAGCCGTTACGTTCATCATCACACGCGTGAGTCGTCCACGCGTCCACATCAGATCGTGGATCCCATCCGCTCGGAAGTCCGCTGACTAAGTCCACTGTGGCGAACAATATTCTGACACGTGGAGAATGTTCAGGACGTGCGCGCATAAGAACGCGAGTAGGGGAGATTCCGTCGTTAAGGCGCGTGTGGCAGAATTTGAGTTTGCGTTATGGGTATTCCTACAGTTTTCCCGCCCAAACAATTAACTCAAAAAAAAAAAAAAAAAAGGAAAAAAAGGAAAAAGAGGGAAATTGAATATAAAAGCCGGTGTCTGATTCATTGTTGCTTGCACAAGTGAAGGAAAGAAGAATTTGGAGAAATCAATCGATTCATCGGTCGAATGGAGGATCCCCAATCTGCTCAATCTGCCCAGTCTGGTAAATTCAAAATCTTTGTGGGGTTTGTTTAGTCGATTTTATGAAAATTGTTGTGAAATTGGGGTGTGGGTGTTGGTTGTTTCAGGAAAGCTTCTTCGGTATCCTCTCCGTTCGGGGACTAAATCGAAGGAAGAGAAGCCGCCGGTGGCGGCCGCTGAACCCTCCTCCAACAATTCAGCCACCAAGAGGTATGAATTGATGATGGCTGATGTTTTATATGATTCCACTTGCAATTTTGAATCTGGTAATGGGGATGGTTTCGAGGATAGCAGTAAGAAAAGCCATTTAATTGATCAAATTGGGGGTGAAAAATCAAATTTTTGGGGAAATTTTGGGCATGTAAGGTGTCCCCAATTCACATAAATTGAAAATTTTGATGGTATATTAGCAAATGTTAATTGATTTTAGGGAAAAAGAATCAAACTTTTGTTGCGGATAATTGGTGGTACTGCTTGAGCAATGCTGAGTTTGTACTGTGTTTTTCAATATTTGGCAGTCTATATCTGCTAAATTGCTGATAGGTTTTGTCACTTGAGAATAGAGTTACGCGTTACGGTTTTCGGGTTTTGGGGTTACATAAGTCACTTGTTAAGCTATAGATTAGTCCCAATTCCCTTGTGATTTTTCACCATGGTTGTGTATTTTCTGCATAAGCAGACTGGTTTTGCTTAGAAACACACGTCCGATAATTGGTTGAGGTTTGTGTGGGATGTTAACTATGTTTTAGGGGAAGGCCTGCATCAAATATGAGTAAAAGTGTGGGGGTTCTTGATCTCTCTGGCAAGGACAAGCCTGCCAAGCCGACCCGAAGGTTTTCCATTCCTTCCAAGCCGCCCACTACTCCGGCTCCGAAACTTGGTGGCAACATCACTCTGATTTCCGAGGCTAGATCAAGGAGGTCTGTGAGAAGTGACTCCCCTGCTTCTTCTGATGTTTCTAGACCAACAAGCCGAAAGAAGTTCAATGTTCTGGCCTCACCATCTTACTGGCTGCAGCAGATTAAGCTGTCTGAGGCTGCTGGCAAGCACTCGATTTCACTCGGGTTTTTCAAACTAGCCTTGGAGGCTGAATGTGAGGTACAACTTGTGTGTCCCATTGTTTCAATTTCCCATTTCACCTGCTTTTGGGTTGAACATTTGACTTCTTCTCCACTATAAATTATATGGCAATGAGAGATGAACTGACTTTGTTGTCGTTTTCAAAAAATTTCAGTCTCTTCAACTTCGTTATGAGCTCAAATCTTACGTTGATCGCTACGAGCTTAGTGACCTTGAAGACCCTCTGAAGGAATTACTGGAGAGCAAAAGTGTTGCAGTAAATGAGCAGACTCAGGTCTCCGAAACCTGTTCTCAGGTGCTCGAAGAGGGGACTCGATCTTCTGATGATGATGCCAAGAGCTGCTCTTCTACAATGGCAAGTGGAAAACTGAAACCCAAGTCATTGAACATTAAAGCTGCTCAAGTTTCTCCAGAGAAGGCCACAGACAAGAAGGAGATTGCCTCGAAAAGCACTTCGGCAGCCAGGACCAGGTCATCTTCGGTGAAGAGTACTTCGAATTCAGGACCTGTATCTGACAATGGAGCTCGCGTGTCTACTGTGAAGAAACCCCAGAAGCCAAACGTGCAAGATTCTAACAAAGTAAAGGACAGGAAGAAGAAGCAGGGGAATCAAACTGCTTGTGCACAAGGTTAGTGTGTCTAGTGTGTCCTATGTGTAATCATCTTTCCTTGTTACTTTGGTGTGCATTATTTGATGGTTCAACGTTGCCGCAGACTCAATTAATCCTGCCGCAGAAGGACTTCAGGAGAACAAAGAAAACCAGGTGAAACTTAGCTTGTTACGCTACGATTTGATTTGCTCTAAACTCTTCCTGTAATGAATCGGCTTCTTGAGGTTTAGAGAAATCTTACTTGATTAACACTGACAGTATCTTTATCTATCTGCTGTAGGGAGCCCTCGACGGAAGCTATCAATGTGACTGAAGTGTAAACATACAGAAAATGTCGATGTTGTTCTCATGTTCTTGTTGGCTTCATTTTGTTCATTGTGAGGGTTTCCTGTGTAAAGATTTCGGAGGCTCAAAGTTTTTCGGTCTACAAGCTAAACAGTAGTATTTGTCTGCCGTTGGATTAAAACCGGGCGTTGTTTGGTTATTGTGATACAGTTTGCTGGTGATGTCTTGTGCTGAACCAAAGTATTTGTTGGTCAAGTCTCTACTATTTTCTGGCATAATCTAGTATTTTTTAGCTTAGGTATAGTTTGTGATTTCTTTTTATCCGAAGCGTTTGCCATTTTTTCTGTTCTTTTCTGCAATATGGGTAACCTGTGATTTATGTTCTGGATTGAATTGCAAATGAGAATGTCATGATTCAAAAGAAATAAGAACCGATTTTAAGAAAATTAAATTAAAACACTGAAGAAATGAAGCTAAGAAAAACAAAAGTTGTTACAAAATCGCGTCTTCTCTTTAATTACTAAGTAGCCTTTTTGCATGCGTCTTGAAACTTGCGTCTTGAAACTCCTCGAAACTAACAACATCCTGTACGCGTCTTCAGCCATCGTCAATGAATAAGATCATCATCCATCTTGGTTGTACCTTCTTCTCTCCAACGACATCAGAGGTTTTTAATTTCTTATGCAGTTATATGAGTGGTATGCAGTTATATGGGTTGCAGCAATCAATTGAACTAGAACCGCTAAGTTTGCAACGTGGGTTCCTTCACATTCGTGTTTCCATTTTTTTCTTTTTAGTTTATTTTTTATTTATTGTGCTTTCTGCTTTTGTTTTTTTATTTAGACATTTCTATCATTTATCAATATTCCTAACAGTAAATCACGCGAGTTAAATTTTTATGTTTGAGGGGCTTTATAGTCTAATTATTTTTTGTGAAGCCTTGAGACACCAAATTTGACTTCTAAAATTCTAATATTAGAGATTAGAGATTATCAACGTGTAATCATGCATAAATGATGAAACAGAACATCCGTCATGGTACATTAATTCATGTTGCCATGCTAGGCATAAACCAGACCGGACGCGGCCAAACATACATGAATCCACTCAAATCACATCCGAGCGGCTCAACTTTTCTGTCTTCCATGCTGAAGACTCCCGAATCGTGGCCAACCATCAAGCTATCTTCCATGTCCAAACTATCGTCAGTGAAATAGATGCAGTTGGGTTTTATTAGCCTCTTGAAATCTTGAGCTTTAATGGCGGTAGTGTGGTTATGCCCCACGAAAATCGTCCACTCCCCTAAGCCGTTGATGGGTTCCCATTCGCTTTCGAACTGATCATACCTGTAAGCCTCAAAGTCATAAGTCTCATGGCCGTAACGAGGGTTGTCCTGCACAAATCTTATCAGCATCACGAGCTCTCCGCCAATGCCGACAAGATAAACTTTGCCTCCTTTGAAGGTAAAAGGGGGAGCGATTTCATAAACGCTCGGCGAAAAACAGCCATCGTCATCAAGATCGCACGAAACGAGCTTTCCAATCTCAGTAGTGGCAAGCAATTCCTGCCCGTTAAACAAAATAATGTCTTCATAGTTATTCCCTGCATCTTGTAGCACTGTCCATGTCTTGTCCCTCGCTTTGTAGCATATGAGCCTTCGCTTCTCTCCGAAAATCGCCAACACTTTGTAATCAAACGGATTGTGAGAAGGGTCTGAGGATAGCACAGCTTTGTGAAGAACACGTGAAGGGTCTTGATCGTAAAACGGAGAGGAGCAGAGCTGTGGGAGAACGATTTGGGCGCGGTTGAGAGGGTTGAGGAGGGTGACAGACGACGTGGTTTCGTCGCGCAATATTAGCCAACCGGATGACGAGCCACATACAGTCTTTTCGAAAGCCTCGGGCAGTTCGAGACAGTGGGTTTGGTGGGTGTAAAGGCTGAAGAAACACTTCAGGTGTTGGTTTTCGTAAGCTTCAGCGCCATCATGAACGTCGTGGTGGTGGTGGTGGTGACGGTGGTGGTCGGGAAGCATGAGCCATGGGAAGTCGAGAGGGAGAGGATTGTGGGCAAGGTCGACCAACATGTTGGGTAGTGAATGAATATTAGGGTTTGATTTCTGGAGATGACAAAGCTACGTACTAGCTAGGTAATGGAAGTTCTGAATAATGATGGAACGAGTCTTAAGATATATATATATATGCGTGTATATATATATACAGTGGAGTTCCCAGCTTGGACTGGGAGAGTGACCGCTCTATTAAGTTTTGATTACTTGTTCAGGAAGTTCATCATATATAAACAGTAGAACTTAGGGCTCAAGTTTGGAAAGTCCAAAATATACTTTTATAGTGAATCGTAGATTTTTACAATATGGTCCAAAATATTATTTGTAATTATAGAACGACATAAAAAGATTTTTACGATCAATAATCGACTAGAGCATGTGGGTAGAACTTAGAAGAGATTCTTTTTGTTTGATAAGTAAGAAATGCGACATCAGTCATCTTAGAAAACAAATCACAACTTATATAAAATGGTTTCACTTATAATTGCATCGAAGCCTTTTGCGTAATAACCCTACATCTATTGATTGCATTGTTGCACATGTGATTAAGTGGGCGCAATTTGATGCTATTGGTGGTGCACCGTGGCTGGTTAATTTGAAACTTTTAACCTTTTCTTCCAATCTAGTTATTGAACTGTTTTTTGTATAATGTTTATGATTGTTAGAGAATACACGAAGTCGAAAAGTAGAAACTTTGCATTATAAATTAGTCTTTAGAGAAAGAATACACGAAGTCGAAAATTATCGTGTAAGTTGTTGCAGGTGTTGGTGTAGTCACATTTGTTAGAGCATATACGCTCCCCCTATTTATCCAAGTTCGAGTCCACGTCGCGAAGTATAGATCAGTAGAATATTTCTTGTACTATATTTTAGTTGGCAAACAAAATTTAATTTTCTTGCATCTCACCGTGAGATTTTGCAACAGACTACTATTTTTTTCATTTCAAATTCCGAACCAAGTTGATAACAAACCAATGCAAATGATACACAACACTATATTACATGAGCTTCACCCGGCGAGTGGCAAGACATATTCTTAAAAGACAAAACAAATCCTAAAGCGTCGTGATTAGGGAAGAAAACATTGAACATACAGGATAAATGTCGATAAGTTTGCACAATGATGCTCAGAGTAACAATGCTACTGATAAGATACCTTCGAACACAAATTCGGACTGTCCTACAAGCTCTCCCATGATGGAGTTAGTCTGCTGTCCAACTCTGTTCCACGATTTCCCTCACTCTTCGGTTGTACTCACGCTTGTTCTCGCTAAACATGCGAGCAGCTTCTGAATTTGCAGGAGAGTTTGGGTTCGGATCACATAGTAGTGACTGCAATAAGCATATGCAAACAGTTAGGATCTTCTCAACGTATACACCGCTGTTTATATTTGTAGGGTACTACTATATCCTTCCTTGAGACACTAAGGTGCAGAAACAAAATTTTAACATCCCAAAGACGATCTCATTTTAGTTATAAGCTATATAGATGCTTCTTGCCACATGTATACCTGGCTACGTGATTTTTGAATTCATAAATATAACCAAGGAAACAACAATGCTATGCACACAATCAAACATACCTGGATAGACGTGAGGATAGCTGCGACGTCATATATAGGACTCCACTGATTCTGTAAAATATCCAAACAAATACTTCCATCCGCGTAAACTGACCAAATTTGAAAGAAAATTTGAATTTAGAAACCACAGGAGAAATGTTTAACAATTAACACAAAGCAAATGCTCATGTCAAATATATGTGTGCTCCAACTTACTATTTGGATGAAACATTCTAGAAACAAATCGGACTGTTGGTGGTTTGTTCGGATAATCCTCGGTAAACTGAAGGGTCAACTTAAACGTGCCTGTATAGCTCCAAGCAAAGTTATTTAATGTATATATCAACATACATAATTAAGCTTATTTAACAGAAATATGTATACAATTGTCACGACAATGAGAAAAACGGCACACCACACAAACAAAGGAGGAAATTTATTGGCTATATCTTTTATTCCGGTTCTAGTTTTCAGCTTTTATTATTGCAAAGTAAAAAATTTTAAGAACTTGGTGAAATAAATAATACATCCAACTGCAACTTAATAATTCATCGAGATGAAAGCATAAACTCATTAAAAACAAAAGAAACAGAAATAGTGATTCCCCGCTTTTTAACTAGAGCATAACATAAGTTCTGTATAGGCTGTTTGTCTTTGACCCTGCAAAATAAAATTGAGAATAGAATATCCCACGACTGAAACACATTAACATAATCAAAAGTTCAGTGCAAGGATTAACTGACCTCCATCCCAAGGAGTATCATCGGGACTGCAATCCAAACCAGACAAGAAACGAGAAATTGCTTATCCAACCGTACTTAAACATACCGAAAAAATGAATATTAATGTTGCATAATAGAAGAGGAAACAACAGTAGATTCCTTATATGCATTGCATTTTTCCAACTTACCCAAATATAACAGCATTCCACAGCATTATATTGTTGTCATGGGGAGCCCCACTAATCCCTGCAGGCGGGTCCTGTTGCAGCCTCTTGAAGTCTCTCATCAACCTCTTCCTTGAAGGAGTCGACATCGCTAATTTTCTACCACCTATATATCATCAACCCATTTTAATAAACCGTATTTTAGATTGACTATGCATTGAGTGAAACCAATTTCAAATCTACTACCAATGCCTGCCAAAACATCAAAAACCACTTTTCTACACCAATTTGCATACAACAGATATTGGGGCAACTCAATTTGCGCAACGGAAACACATAATTACCAAAACAAATACTTTTAATTACGCCGTAGATAGCTCAGCTGAGCTAAGTACAGACATATTCAAATCTCAAGACCTGAAATCAAGCCAAAAAACTGGAAATTTCACTTCAATTAAGCAGCTTTTCAGATGTTTATAAATATGCATGATAGCAAAAAGAAGCATCCTTTCTTCGCTAATTCAACACAAACAAAAAACCCTAATTCATATTGGTACCAGAAAACTAATAAAGCTAGACAATTTGACCCCAATCCAACACAAAAATTGAATCTTTCTGTTTATACATGCGCTACCCGCCTATAATATCAATCAATTTTAACAGTAAAATGGAAAATAAATTAAAACAACAGAAATTCAACACAATTTGGGGAAAATTAGAGGAAGATTATCTCACCTGGAGCTCCGAATCTCCAAGAGGTCCCGATCCGAGCAGGCTCCGAATTGGGTTGCTGAAGATGGTAATCAAGAAGGGGTTCCCGAGGTGGGTTTGATCAGATCGAAGCCGAAGTCATCAGGTTTGGTGGGGAGACGAACACAGAGCTACTGTGTGAGAGATAGAGAGAGAGAGAGAGAGAGAGAGAGAGAGAAGGGGTGGAGTTTTGTTTTGTAATTAGCTTTATTATGTCAAATATCAAGTGAATAAGAATTTGGGAATCTTGCGGTGTGGTTGGGGTCGGTCTACTCAGCACGGTCCCTACATGCTAGCTGGCCTTCTCTTTCTTTTTCAGCTTTTCTCCTAAAATTGTGAAAGGAGGAATATTGTCTCTCTACCCTTTTTCCTTTTCATTTTTGTGGTGTTTCTAATTCTTTGGGAGGCTCAAGAGCTACCATTCTCATATCACAATCCATCTTTGGGTTGTCATATGATTTGACTGTAAATATCAAACCTTGCATTCGAGTCAGAGGAGCATTTGTTCTTGCACGTAAAGTTCTGAGTTTGAATTTTGATGATGATACTAGCTTATGGACAATTGTCAACCGTTAATGCATGTGAAGTTCATTGTAAAATAAGACAGATTTTAACAGTGTAACATTAACGGTAACACTGACACTTGATTATATGAATAACTTGTTAGAACAAACATAGAATCCAGCATCATGTAATATGAGTCACAACCATCAAAACACAAACCATAATTTACAACCTTTATATATGTGGAGAACATACATATTGATGCTTCAGTTCATGATGATGCCATGATCAATACCAGCAACAAAGAACAACACCCTTCATCCTCTCCCCAGAAAACAAAAGACTCAAACTAATAATAGGTTTTAGTTCAAAATTGAGAGTAATATTTGTGAGAACGTAGGCTAGTATATATAGAACACAATCCTATGAAACTAAATTCGTTTCCATAGTAAATTCAGTTTCTTGTTCTTTTAGGGTGTGTTTGGTACGCGGGACGGGACGGGACGGAACGGGACGAGGCGTTCCGTCCCGCGTTTGGTACGCCAAAAAAGGGTGGAACGCGATGTTCCACGGGACAGATTTTGGGTGTTTTTGTGTCCCGCGTCTACCCCCTGGAACGGGTTGTTCCACGCCTGTGGAACACAATATTTTACCATTTTAAGACAAATATACCCCATATCTTTTTCAAAAATTACACCATCTAAATCATTACAAACCCTAAAACAATATCTCTTCTCTCTGCCTGCCGCTGTCTTCCTCATTCCTCTCCTCTGCATCTCCCCCCTTCGCAACCTTCCTCCTCATCCTCTGCATCGCCCCTTTGCAACCTTCTCTGTGAACTTCAGCTCTGCATCTCCAGTCCAGGTACGATCTGCCTCTCGGTCTCTCTTTCTTTGTATTGCTTCGATCTGCAACTGGAAAAAAAAAAAAAAAAAAAAAATTGCTTCCAGGAGGTCTGATGCGTTTTTCTTTCTGTTCATACTCTTAAATTTTTGGAACCCACCATCCTAATGTATTAGAGTTCCAATCTAGCTTTATATGCAACAGCCATCAACTCACTCAATTTGTTGGGGACACACGAACACTGATTTGGTGAAAACACGCCTCCAAAATATAAGACTTGATTTTGGGATTTCCCTTCTAATTAGTTTGCTGCAGCAATAAAATCAGAAAATTAAAAAACGTGTTCATTTCTGAACAAAAAAAATCTCACAGTTAATTTGAACTCCTTGAGTTCCCAGTTTCATTCCTGGAATTGGAGCCTTTCAGCCATATTATTATTTTTGTCTAGTCGCAGCTGTTCTTTTGTGCGGATTAATTACAAATAGGTAGAAGAAATTAAAAGAAATAGCAGAAATGGGTATTATTTTTAGATAGAATTAGTACCAGTAACCATTAGGATACAGATTGCACATCTGAGGTTCAATTGAATATATGTCTATATATTATGATTTGTTTATGAAAGTGGTACTTTTATGTTGAAAAGTGATAACTATTGAGTATTTACTACATAGATGTTTGCAATTTTAGAGATGGATTTAGGCCTTTAAATGTGTTTTTGACCATTAGTCTGCACATTGAAAAGCCGCATGTAGCTTACTTCATAATTTTATTAGAATGTATATGGCGGTTGATCCTGAGGAAAATGCAAGGCTTGCATTTGATGAATTGCCTATAGGGGAAGATTTACCAGAAGTATTAGCCTACATTGAAACCGTTGAGTCAAGCCAGATATGGACTCAATGGAGGGATGATCTTGCAAGAAAAATATATGATGAGTGGAGAGGAAGGAGGGCTTGAAAATTGGTTGACATGGTAGTTGTTTTAATTGTCTTTTATTGAGATTTGGACTCAATGTAGTTGTTGTAATTGGCTTGAAAATTCGTAATATCAAGACTATTGAGATGTTTGTTTTTTCACCTATTAACATTTTTTTGTTTTTTTCTTTAATTCTCTTTTTTTTTTACTTCACCTAGAGCTGTAGATGTTGGACTCTTACAAAATATATCCTAGGTAAGTAGCAGCAAGAAGAAGAAGAAGAAAAGAAAAAAAAAATTGTTCCGTCCCTTCCTAAGCTTACCAAACAACAGACAGAACAGGGGTAAGTTAGTTATTTTCATATTTTGGTTCCGTTCTCTGTCCTGCGCACCAAACGCAGAACGGAACAACTCTCCCGTTCTGTCCTGCGTACCAAACATAACGTGGAACCACTGTTCCGTCCCGTCCCGTCCCGTCTGCGTACCAAACGCTACCTTAATCCTATAACAACATGGATTAGTAATCCATTCTTATCATGTCTTTCTATCCAAACTTGAAACCAATAACCGATTCTCCATACTGATACTGACGCTTGTTCTTACACAACTATCAACCCTCTATGTGCATTATACTCGTATTAAGGAAAGACAAGTATTAATTGATGGCAATTCATTATCAAATATCATACTAGTACATAAACAACAGTCTCACCGACGTGCATGAGATTCATAGAAAGACATTGTATTCATGAACCAGGAATACAATGTATGGTTTGCTCTTTACAAATTATAATCACACTATTCATGAGACACCAACCACTTGCTCCTTTATTGTCGCCCTTACAAGTCATGAGCTAGCTGAAAAAGGATGCAAATCATATCAGGCAAATACCTTACGCGGGGGGGGGGGGGGGGGGGGGGGGGATTGGTTGGGTTTTAATTTCGCCTTTCGCCAATTTTTCTTTTCACCTCGTTTTCATTTTGCCACTTCACATTTATTGCAGTGATGCAGAGCGTTTATCTACAGTCATTAAAAATATATATCAATATAACGATTTTTGTAATTGTTATCGTGTCAATGGAAAATCGCTATCCATTCTTGTCCAAAAAATAAAAAATAAAAAAAGATACACCAAAGTGATAGAGATGTATTTGGTCACGCAAATGAATATAATACACTTAATTAAAAATTTCAAAGCTTATGTCAGCTAATCCCCGTGTCAATCCTTTTCACGTATATCCACATCCAGGAATAAAAAAAAAACAAAGGAAACTAACGAAAAATCTTTAAAAACTTTAATTTTAATGAAAAATGATAAATAAAGGTGCAAGTGAATACTAGTATACTACCATGAAAGGTAAAAATGTGATTTTTCGTTAAAAATGAACAGTACATGAAGTGTTTCGTTAAAACTCCCTAAAATCAATTTAAAGCCATACCATCACCACTATATATCTTAAAAAAGACAGACTAATACACAAAAATCAAACTCAGTTTATTTACCTTGTTTGAATTAATTAATTGTTGACAAATTAATAAATATTATTATTCAATTCAAAAACTATAAACTCTTTTGGTCTCTAGTATCATCAGGTGATGTATATGCACTCTTGGGGGCACTTGAAAATGGCAATGAGGGTGGCAGAAACATCAAGCTAAGCTCCCGAGCTGCGAATTCGCTGGAGTTGTTTTGTTCAAATAGCTTGATGCACATCCAATGCTACCGTTATTCCCTATCTGTGACTGAAGGAATGGAGGAGGATGAGTAGTACTTCCTGAAAAGTGGTCACAGTTGAATATCAGAGTACGGAACGAACAAGATTACAAAATAATAAGAATATTATTAAACAAACGAGAACGCCGAAACGGCTACAAAACCCTAAGGGTGCGTTTGTTGCATCGGACTGTCTCGGACTGGACTAGCTGCAGGGACTAAACTGGACTGTCTTAGACTAGACTAAGCTGGACTAGTTTATTGAAGCGTTTGGTGCAGTGTCAGGACTAAGGAACAGACTAATAACAAATTCTAATATTATATTATTTAATTCATATTTATTAATATTTTACATTATTTAATAAATATTTACTAATATTTTATTATTAAATCTGCCTATTTTCTCATTCTAGAAGCCTCATTCCATTCCCCAATTCCGTTCATCCCCTCTTTCTTCCTTTTTCTCCGCCCCTCTCCCTCTGTTTTCTTCCTAATTTTTCTTCGTCCCTCTCCCTTTTTTTCTTCGTCCCTCTTCCTCTTCATCTCCCTTTTTTCTTCATTTTGTTCTCTACTGGGTTTTGTTGATTTCGTCTTGTATGCATGTCTGGATCTGATGACTATGAGATTTTAGACCAAATAGTTGCAGATAGTGTTTGTGTTTTGAGTGATTCAGTGGTTTGATATTTGGATTTGCAGAGGTACATGCAGCACAACAATGAGGTGGAGCTCTCCGCTCTTGGAATGGGTACTGTTTTCTTTACCTTAGCCCTCGTTTTTTTTTTTTTTTTTTTTTTGTGTTTTATGGTTTCTGGGTTCGGTTTTCTGGGTTCTATTTTGCAGGTTGGATCTGAATTTGAAAAATGGAACGACTACATTTTTTTTTTTTGAAATTTGCGGGATATGGGTTTGAAAATGGTTGTGGAAGCGAGGACGAAGATGGAGCAGGGCAAGGAGGGAGCGATGTGCGACAAGCAGGACGAGTGACGTTGGGTCTTGGACGACTGACTCGCTCGCGATTTAATCTCTATCAGAAGAGGGCTTATGAATCCGGCCGAAATTGGGGATCCTCGTTAAGAACTCGTAGCGAGGTGGTTAATCCGAGCGAGTCCGACCTAAGCTCATTAAACCTAATCCTGGTGCAGACCAAACAAGGGACTACAGTCTAGTCCAGTCCAGTCCTTCCTAATCCGGTCAAACAAACGGGCCCTAAGAGACTACATTGTGACTAACTTGTTCTCTAATGAATAACAAAGCACCCTATTTATAATAAACTAACCCTAATATCTAACAAAGCCTAATTCTAATGGGCTAAGCCCAGAAAACTAATTATTCAAATAAACCTAAATATACTCAAGGTTCTAAAAAACGCTAGGCGCTAGTCGGGCGGCGGGCTGGCGCCTAGCGCCTAGGCGGCTAGGCGGGATCTAGGTGGGCGCCTAGGCGGCCTAGGCGGATTTAGGTAAATTTCTTGTATATCTTGTAAATAAGTGCATATTGACACTTACAAAAAATTATACTTGTATGAAATCAGTGAATAAGATAATAAAACAATGATAAAATACAAAAGATTATCCAACAATGTTTTTTTTTATATTTTTTTAATGAATTAGATGGTATAAGATGAAAGATCATATTACTTAATAAATATTTTTTAAAGATTATTTATTATATAGTGAACTTAAAAAAATAAAAATAAAAAGTAAAGGTGTAATGTAATCTGTAAAAAAGGTTGGGCGCTCTGCACCAAAAAGGGGATGTGGGGCACACCACACCTATATTCAATGCATGATTGTATGTTATCTGGACCTGCAATTGATTAGAAAATTTAAAAAAAATACAACAAAAAGTGGAGTAGACCGATCTGTTTGTCATGTGGGGGAATGTGAAGAGAGAGAAACCTTCGATCTTCTTCTTCCTTTCGTCTTCCTAAATGTGAAACCCAGAAACGCATAAATGCAGAACCAGAATAAGAACACAGTCCTCTACAACAAAAACTCTAAAACGCCCAGACCGCCTAGGCCATCGAGTCGCCCGCCTAGGCCGCCCAAGCACCGCCTAATCCTCTTGCCGATTTTCTCCCGATTATGGGCTAATCGGAGCGGCTGGCCACCGTGTAGCGCCTAGGCGCCGCCTAGGCCGATTTTTAGAACACTGAATATACTAACACCACGTCTAACTCATGGCGGTACACGACATGGGTTTGCCAAAGTAGATGTGGGTGCAAAACTCCAAATTCCAGTGCCAATATCAATGTCGATGCAGATGCCGATGCTGATGCCAATGCCAATGCTGATGCCGATGCCGATGCCAATGCCGATGTTGATGCCGATGCCAATGTCAATACCAATGCCAATACCGATGCCGATACCGATGCCGATGCCGATACCAATACCAATGCCGAGTGCAAGAATACGCGGGCCACAAAACCTCAAAACAACTTCTTCTTTTTTCCTTCCTTCCCCCCCCCCCCCCCTTTTTTTTTTTCTTTCTTCTTCCTTCCTTCTTTTCCTTCTGTGCGAACCAACAACATCAGCCTTTTTTTTTTCTGCGGGTGTACAGTTGTGGACGGATCCAGATGCAGGGTTAATCAAAGGTCAAATCACGAACTAATCTGGACTTCGATTCAAACAAAACCAAGTGTGGAGTCTCCAACGTCGTCTGGCAAGACGCAGCTATGAGACTACACAAAGTGGTGCGATGGTACGGGCTTTTTTCAGACTTTTTCCTTACAAACAATCAATACCAACTAACAAATCTAAAACGAAAACACAAACAACGGAACATGATTAAAACAAAACTGATACAAACAAATTGGCACCCATCAACAACAAATTAAATCCCGAAAGATCCAACCTGCTCTGATATTCAACTGTCACTCCATTTGAATATCTGAGCCAAACTGATACTATTGTCTCCACCATCTGCTTGCTCAATATGACCTAGGGTGTCAGTAGTGCCAGTTGTCCCAACAGTACTGTTGTTGCCAATGATTGATGTAAGGGCGGCGGCTAAGGCTGATTGGAAGCTAGGGTCAGCTGTGATTGTCTTGGTTGCAGCTGCAATAGAGTCTGGTTGAAACTGATGGGGAACTCCTTGGTTTTGGTACGTGCTGTTTTGCAGGGGCTGCTGCCTGATTCCAAGACTACTTAGTGGTACAATTTGATTCTTGTTACTGATATTGTATGGAGGTAAGTGGGTCCTCCAAGAAATGTTGGTGTTGGACTCAGAGTTTGATCCAAAGTTGAGGCTGGTGGAAGGGTAAAGCTGACGGGAAGAACTTGATGAAGAAGAATGGGACAAGGAATTGGATGTTGATGAAGGGTTTGAAGTGAGGTCTAAGGTGATTGTTGGGAGAGAAGATGAGAGTGAAGAGTTGGGTGTGTAGAATCTGGATTTTGAGTTATCAGAAAGGTAGAAATTGTAACCATGAAGATCGTGCGCAGCGGTGGTTGATGGGTTCAGGCTACCAGAGCTTGAAGATGATGAACCGGATAATAGCATGGAAGCAGCTGCAGAGGTTGTGGAAGCCATAGCTGTGGCTGACATTGGAAGTGGGTGACTGTGTGTTCCTTCATAGGTGGTGATTAAGATGGACATGTCCTCTGCAAACCTTTGTACCTAAATTAATTGCAAATCAAGAAATTAACGTACAATATATTTGTAGATACCATATAGTGAATCATATTATGTGACAGGTGATGTGTCAATCACCGACACAGATAGGTGCATGCATTTACCTGTTTTCTTACTGGACACGAAGGTGCAATGGTGCAACGGTAGTAAGCACGAGGGCATGGATTTCCTTTTGCAATCTTTTGTCCATATTTGCTCCATTGGCATCCATCATTCATCTGCGTCCAAGTAAAATTATGCTTAGTAAATAAAATCTCATGGTTACAATTAACCAATCTTTAGTAAATTCCATTTTTGCATGCATATGAACTGCTTAATTTCATTAATATGTGTGTAAACTAACCGTTGGGGTGTCACATCTAGCTCTCACTGAAACCCTAGCTTTCTTGGCTGCGCACTGTTGCGCAACTTCATCTTCTATAGCACTTGATCTCATTGTCTTGAGAACTTTTTTTGGTGGCCAAGTCTTACCAGCTTCTTCCTTGGGCACTTCTTCAAGGCTGCTTCCAGGGCTTGGATTTGCCAAGGGAACTTGATCAGTTGTAGCACTTGATTTAGCTGCTTCATATTTGCAGTCTAGCCCCAAAGACAAGCTTTCTCCATCTGACTCGTTTTCTACTTTCCCTTGACTAGTGCTAGGGTTTTTATCATTCTTTTGGTTCCATTTTGGTTTTCCAGAAAATGATCCTAGGCTGAGTGACACAAGCTCGGATTCCTCGTCTTGATTATATTTCTTAATAGTACTTGGAATTGCAATGTCCTTGGACTTGTTTGCTTTTTGTTGAATGTCATAGAACTGCATTTGCAGTGTCTGGTAGTCCTCCGTTATCCGATCCAAGTACTTCTTCAGCCTTTGGTTTTCTTCTCTAACTTCACCCATTTCCGCTCTAGCAGATTCAAGCTGATAATCCTATGAAATATTTGAGAAATAAACTCAGAAAAACTAGTTCTCTCTAGTCTTTGGTTTTCTTCATATATATATATATATATGTGTGTGTGTGTGTGTGTGTGTGTGTGTGTGTGTGTGTATGATAATAAACAAAGTGAACATAAGTACCTGTTCCTTTGGACTTGATGAAGTAGATGCCACTGAATGATCAGGTTCCGCCGAGGACCCCTTTATATTACTTGTGGTTGACATCTGTTCAATTAGTATCATACATATATAGTTATAAAAAAATTCATTGACAATATTTAAGTTAAATTGAAAGATTGAAGAACAATTAAACCTGCAGTGTTCGTTACATTTAAATTGTAAGAGTTAATAATGATCAACCCGACACCGTTGCTTTTTTTTTTTTTTTTTTTTTTTGGTTACATGAATTTAGCCACCACTAGGCTAACCCTATTAACACCGTTGCTTGGTTCTTATTACATGATCATTCCTAATCTGAATCAAAGGTTTTATACTTAAAACAAAAGCATACAACTCTAGGCAGCCATAAGTCATCCCTGTCTTCAAACCGCTAGCTAGATGGCCAAATTAGCTCTGGTTTATGAACCGCCCCATTCCAATACTTCAATATCTTTGTTAAATAATGAAAGCAAATTTTGGATGTTGATTGATGGTGCATGTACCCTAAATTCAGGACCTCTAATAATGAAAAATATTTATCTGCTCACGATTTAATTACCTTTCAAATATAGTTAATCAAGTTGCGCATGCATGTAAATCCAATAACTTGGGGAGAAAATTCAGATCAGTGAGAGATGGATTTAAATCCAATGGATATGACGAGAGATATTTATCCACGTTTTATTTACTTGAAATTAAAAAGAAATAGAAAAAAAGATAATACAAGAAATCATGCTAACATTAAAAAAAACTATTGATTTCTTTGGCAAAAAAAAAAAAAAATTGATTTCAAGAAAAAAGGATAATATTTCCTTCAAGTTCAAAGGTACTTAACATATATAAAGTTAAAATCCATAACAAATATTGGCCATGTAGAACCTTTGATATAGATCAAAACTCATACCAAAATATTTTTCTGTGTGTAGAAATAAGATAAAAATAGATTGTAATCTTCACAGATTGCATAAATTCTCCCAAATCACAAGCTCAATCTCCATATATATATATATATATATATATATTTATATACATGTATAACATATATATACATATATACATATGTGTGTGTGTACACACACACATATATAACATATATATACAAGATTTCTTGAATTTCTGATAGATTTGGAAAGAAAATAGAAACAAATTTTAGATGCAATATTATTATTATTATTATTATTATTAATTTCACTTACTTTGAGAACAATGTCTTCTTTGTAACCAGCTTCTTGATCATCAGCGATACTACTAGATTCAAGTACTACTCTTTTCTCTTCCATTTCTGATCCTCCATGGCTATTAGACTTTCCCGAAGCAGCCTCCATTGTTTTCTTCAGTTTTCTCTCCTTTTTCTATCCTCTTTTGGCTAATTCGATATTGTGAGGGCCTCCTCAATCCCTACTCTGCTTATATAGACAGCGTGCAGTTTGACTCAACCCTTTAAAAGTTTGAAATTATTAAACTCGTATGTTAGATGAGATAGCTTATATAACTATTATAAAATAAGCTAATAATTTAAATGACCACGGCACACAAAATGTCAACTGCACCCGTTCTCCAATTGCAGCAAAAGAAATACACACTACGACGATATATTTACACTGAGATGAAAATTTGGACTATGCTATATGTCGAGTGAGTTATAATTTGATACCCGTTTTCTCATCACATATGAGAGTGAAACCAAAAACTTCTTTTTTTAAAAGTCGAGATGAATATTACTAAACTGTAGTGCTAAGTGGTACTACAAACAATTTCATTATAATCTTGTTAAAAAGGAAGAAAACAAACAAGAAAAATTCAACGTCAACGTTTGAGATAACATGTTACATGCTAGGAGAGACAAAAGGTAGTGCTAGGGAGACTAAGATTGTAGACTGAATTTGCAAACTAAATAACGTGTTACCAATAAGAAATAAGTACGTTAATCAATACTGAAGTAATAATCCAATCATCAACTTTCATGTCATTTAATTTACCAATTAGTTCTTCTCAACATTGCCTAGACACAAAACTTTGAATAGTTTGACGGCTTTGAAGTTTCATATGTTACAAAAGTCACATGGGGATCGGCTCATGGTCAAACTTGTCTGTAGATTTATTTTCAGGGGTGGGGTAAGTAATTGAAAAGAATCAAACAAATCAAATAAATATTAATTCTGTCCCCATATAATCCACTAAAAACAGGGTCCACAAAATAGTTTTTTCCATTAGGGTTCTGTATCTACTGAGAAAAGTTAAGATCTAGGTCAACTATGGGTGTTAATTACAAGTATTATAGTCAGTTCAAGAAATTTTCTTCTTGGATTCATTTGTCCATGCATTTGACCTTAACGTAAATACCTTGGAATTGGAATTAGATGTAGCTCTCCAAAGTATACCAAAAGTTATAAGAAACTGTATATGCGTTATATATGTTGAATTTTCATAAACATAAATACATGACAGTATAGTTTGATTCTCGAGGTTGCTTATAACAGTCTCCTATTTTGATACTCTTACCTTGTACTCCTATATGCCTCTTGGCGTGTGAACATTTAACGGTAAATTTACAAGCGATCATATGATGAAGGATGACTAGAGATGATCAGAGATTGATATTATACCTTGGATAAGTCAATGTTTGTTTACAATTTTCAAAGGATTAAATAAAACTAGGATTACTTTCGGTGCATTGTCGTTGGACAAATTATGCTAGTATTTTATTTGAATAACAATTCTACAAATTAGTAAATAAAATGGGAAATTTGGTGTTTCAAAACTTTGACAAATTATGGGAATTTTTTTTTACTTTTATTTTTTATATAAAAGCTAGTGTTCGCCAACCTTCCGGGGCATTAAATGAATCAAACGATCGAAGAATATACTCATTTTCTACATATCATAGCAAATCCGTTGAAACCCATTAAATTACTTGGCAAAGCAATATGAAGCATGATGCTCTTCAACCCCATTTTGCCCAAATTAAATAGGATAATACTTGCATCCATTTGCAAATAATGTATTTTCATCGTATTAATTTTATAATCGAAACCGTTTAATTTCTTAATCTTTATTTGAAGATCTTCACTACAAAATCATTCGAACCGGATATCATTCCATCCTAATGTATCAAATAAATCAATAGTGTAGATATCAAGTAGCATCCTTATGATAAAACGTTGATTTATTTCATACATTTAGATAACTAAACGATTAAATGATTTTTTATAGAAATGAGATGGAGATTAGAAGATTGAACTTTCTCATTATGAAAGTTTACGGTGAGATACGTTATAAATAAGTGGATGAATGAACTCATCCTCTAAAGTTGAATGCAAGCATTATTTCAATTAAAATACAAGCAGTCCACTTGTAAGCGCAAGACTCGGCCATGAGCAGCCCCTGTATTTATATTACATGTAGTATATAGGTACATATAAAATAGAGAGTTTTATGTAATGAAACACTCCCGGTAAAAACCATAATTTTATCTTTTCCTGATACTATTCACTACACCTTTATTTATCATTTTTAATTAAAACTAAAGTTTTTTTTTGAACTTTTCGTTAGTTTTCCTTATAAAATAACCTTGGGATTAAGAACATCGACATCTAATAAACCAAGCTATCTGCTATATATATATATATATGTATATGTATGAATCAATCTCGACCAGGATGAGAGTTTATGTATGATTTGATCCAAGTGAAATTTGTTTGAAATCAAATAGTTAAAGTCATTTATTTCAACATTTGAAGTGTTGTGTTCAATTTTTTTTCTCTTTCACAATATCATTCTTATATATATATAAATTAAACCTAATTTGTTACTAATTAAGTTATGAAACTCTCGATAATACCTCAACAATTGTACTTAATTAATTATCAATATCACCTTATTAGTTACCATACAAGGGCCGTGTTGCATATGCTGTTCCCTTGGTGTTTCAATTAGATTGGTTAAAACTTAAACCGCCTTTATAAATTGTTTTACCCTACGTGATTTGTCAAACTGAGTTTTGAGAGAAAGTGTGTTGCCAATAACATCTATTAAACATAGCCTTATTCTTACTTTGCGAAGTGACTATTTTCACGACTCGAACATAAAAAAATATTAGGGTTTAAAAGTTTAGAGCAAGTACTTAAGTAACTTTCAATCTGTTAAGATAACTTGAATTAATCCTCATAATATATAATTTTACCTCTTATTAACTTCATGTAAAATATCATTCAATTAATTGGTAAAGATTATATATCGAGGAAGACCTGATCAGTTTATTAATTACCCAGAGATCAGAGTCGACAGCCTAGGCAGAGATTATATGGTAAGATTATAGAAGTACTGTTCATGCTAATCATGTTACTAATTAATCATGTGGATTATTAATGCCTTCAAACTAAGTTAACATGCTTTAATGTGTTTTTAATCATGGTAGATTTTACTCGTTTAATTTTCGGATAAATAAAGACTTTAATTAAGTCAAAGAATTATTTAAATGACTGAGATATGCCTACATGAACCAACCAACCAAATAACAAAATAACAATGCATGCCTATATATGTATATGGATCTTACATATATGTTGTTTATCAGAGTCAATTGTTCGAGAGCTTCCCAAGAAGCACTTCTGGTTCTGTAGGTGCTTGAAACAATTTTAACTTCTCCATATTACTATATCTCTAGAGTCAAGAATTTTATATGAGGAACTTTAGGTATTGTTTTAATTGATGTGGAACCTAGCAAGAAAAATAAATATAGAAGCAGGTGGTGTAAGCTCTCAAATGTCAATGGTGGTATATATAACGCAAAACCCAACGATCCCAATATTTTAAGAACTATTTCTTTCTGCATGGATAAAAAAAAAAGGTTTCAATCAATAATGTTCAAAAGGTTGATCGGCACTAGGGTTTTCACAATTAAAGAACTTCTCGTCAAACATCCGACTTGAAGAATAAAGATGTATCGCTGACAGAATTTTCTCTTCAAGATCGATCATGCACGCCATATAGTTTGAAGGAAGTGCAACGTTCCTTAACTTTCAAACGTGAGATTTATGTTCTCAACACTTTTACTTTTGTGTAAAGTTATTTAAGATTAATACGTGGATATTACACAATAGGTGACGTAAGTCAATGAGCTCAACACGTTAGTTACTGTTCTGTTATTAAAAAAAATATTTTATTATAAAATTATTAACAAAATACGAGAAGCGACTCAATTCTTTAAAAGTACATACGAAGTCCCTTCATTCCCTAATGTGAGCAATTATTGTAAAATTAATCAGTTGATGAGCATATTCAAGCTTTACATTGCTGTGGTACGTCTAGAAGTCATCACCAAAGAAAAGAAGAAAAACCAAAGTAAAGAAGAAAAAGCCTTAAATGGAACCAATGAGAAAAAAGCTAAGACCGTCAATAGCATTGACCATGGCTTGAACCTTGATCCGATGGCTCTCAAGGAACCTTCTATGGAACATATATTTTCATTTCAAAATCAGTCCAAAATGTTAAAGCCAACATAGGTACAAAAATACATTCCACCATCCAAATTTGTGTTATATAAGAACTACGTAATATAACTAATATACCGGCTACAATATAAGTGAACATGTATTTATATCGTACATTATTAACTCATATTCTAATATAATATAGCTATATCATTGTAATCGTATTTCAAATTTACACATTTATTACTTGCAAGGAATATCGAATGTCCAGAAAAAAGTAGATAAGAATAACAAAAACTAAATATAAGGAATCCTGGGTCTAATCTTTTTTGGTCAAAAGGTAACATTGTATTACCAACAAACCATACGTACAAGACTAGAGGCCCAAAAAACACACAAAGCATAAAGCAACATGAGTAACTCCAAAACAACGATGAAAGAAAAAAGTTGAGCCCTATACAGCAAAACACACTTGGAAACCCTAAACACCTGGATCCTCTTCTGCCGCCGAAGCACCTGCAGTACTTGCCACCGACCACAAACAAGTTCTCCTGTAAATGCCAGAGATAAGAACTAGCCAAGCCCTTGAAACAAAAGAAAGAACTAAATTTCATCGTCTTCTAGCAAACGCCCCACAACTTGCAATCGCAGCCACCAAGAGAATAAAAGAAAAGTACTCCCACCAGGTAGATTCGTGGAATATATTGCTTGTTGAAGGTCAAGCATTGACTGATGGTCTCAAGCTACTATTCGAAGGCTTTCAAAAATTAAAAGTTGATTGAGGATGATTCCAAATTTGCTCATGGAGGGTCTCCATCCCTTGGTCTCTTTGAACTTTGGCCTTGAACATTCAAAGGACGGCATGTCGGCTTTATTAAAAAATAAAAATAATGAAAAAGAAAAAGAAAAAACTATGGGCCTACACTAAAGTATGCCCAGTGCAGAGGCCGTACATCAATAGTCATACAACTTAGGCCATCTCCAACCGAAGGGTCCAGAGGATCGAAAATAGTTCGAAAATTATCTTCAACCGAGGGCTACCAGAGGGCTCTGGAATCTGAGTGGGCCCCACGGAATCCCAAAGGGCCTAAGGGCTAGAGGGCTGGCCAGAATTGTTTTTTTTGTTGGATTTCCTGTCGGTTATTGTATTACTTAATATAAATGTATTACTATCGGCTGTCGGTTATAACCGACATGAATGCTTTGAATATTTTTTTTTATTATTATTTTTTATTTACAAAATTTTTCCTATAACTTCTGTTTTTCATATATTTTTTTCCTATAACTTTTATTTTACAAAATTTGTTTTATATATTTTTTTAAATTCCATTTTTTCCTATAACTTCTATTTCACAAAATTTGTTTCATTTTATTCTAAATTCTATTTTTTTTCCTATGACTTCTATTTCACAAAATTTGTTTCATATTTTTTTTAATTCTATTTTTTTCCTATAACTTCCTAAGCCATTATACAACATTAAATTAAATTAAGTAACATGAAACAATATTAAACAATATGAAACAACATTAATAACATTAACCAATATAAAAATTATACAACATAAAAAAAACATTTAACAACATGAAACTTAAACAACATTTAAGTTGTAGTTTTTAAATAATAAATTATGTTAGGCCCTATGGCCCTTCGGCCCTTGGTTGGAGACGGTTTTTTGTGATAGGCTAAAACGAGCCCTCTGGCCCTTTGACCCTCGGTTGGAGACGAAGGCAAATATGGCCATGTACTGTTCATTAAAATATTAATATCTTGGAGTATCTTGGAGGGCCAGAGGGCTAAAACGAGCCCTCTGGCCAGCCATCGGTTGGAAATTGCCTTATCACCTATGCAGCTATGCCTGATGGTGAATTGGTGAACTCGTGAGGATGGTGCTATTTACATACCTTTTTTTTATTTTCGTTCATTGTCTTTTTTAATTCTTAGTTGTTGGGTTAAATGAATTAAAAAAAATCAAATGATATAAATTAATAAAAAGTGTAAAAGAGGTAAAAATAGAGGTATGGATAAGGCCATCTTTGGATCCTCCACATGCTAATCCTTCCGTATGGAATTGGATCCACTCTGAACCCGATGTCCGGAGCCTAAGAATTAAAATATCTGAACCTTTGATTTGTGTCGAAAAGAAATCAGAGTAGTTAATTTATGTGAAATGGATCAGCAGAATGAATTAATGAAAATCGTCTAATTCAATTTGTGCGGTCTAAATTTTTTTGATTCGCTCCGAACACGTCTGGAGTGAACTCAATTCCCTTCCCCATAACCTAGACTTTAAAATTACGGTTATGTGCCATTGAGATGTTAAAAACTGAAGTGGCTGCCTGGCAGGTGGCAGCAGTAGCTACAGATTACAATCATAAATATAGGAACAGAAAAACCAAAGACTGCGGCGCGAGAGTGAACTCAGTGACAGCTTCAACTCGACCTCTAACTTATCCATTTACATTTGCTTTTATAAGGAGGACCCAAAAACTCAAATTTCGTTTACTTCTGCATCAGCCACCATGAACAGGATTCGGGTTTCAAGAGAACTGAGAGCCAGAGCCCCTCAAACTGCCTTGAGCTGGTTCAGTTCACTCAACCTCTCAAGGTGTGATTCTCTGTTTACTGGATGAATTGCTGGGTTTTGGTTTGTGGGTTTTGTTGTAAACGTTAAAAATATATCTGGGTTGGCGTTGCTTTGTGGATTTTATGTGATTTAGGATATTGGGTTTTGTTGTTTTGCTGATATCGGCCTTTGGATGCAAAAAAAGTTGCAAACTTTTGCGTTAGATTATCAAATATTTTGGTTTGCTTTTGGATGATGAGGAAGTTGATTTGTTTAGGCTGGTTAAACGATGCCAATTAGTTTTGTAGACTCAGATAACTGGAAACATGATGTCTTTTAAGCATCATCATTCATCAACGTTTTGTTTTGGTCTGCAGTTATGAAAATAGACCAAATTTAATGGTTGATTTCGTCTTGGTTTCGATTATGATTTGATCGATGTTCCCCTTGCATCTACCTCTGGAAAATGCATTTTGCTTTTAATTCAAGACATATTGTACCTGTAAATTTATGTAATTGTTGATGAATTGAGAGGAATATCTGTATCTGATGATGTTTCTGTAGTAGCATTTGTTATCATTGAAAAGGAATGCTGGGAGATTGGTTTTAGACCACCATTATTTCATGCCGTATAATTGAAGAATTTGACAAATTTTTGTATGTCTTGGTGTAATGGCTTTTCAAGCGATAATCTTAACAGTTTCGGTTTCCCTGTTTTATGGCAGATCTATTCACGGGGTACCCTTTGCAACTGTTGAAGTGGAAGAGATATCGGGGTCACAGCCTGCTGAAGTTCTCAACTTGGGTATGTTCTCACATTTTGGCAGTACCTGTCATTTGCCAGCGGAAATTGGTTCTCATGAAAAGTGCTCTGCACTCGGAACAGTAATTGGTCTCGGAGTTATAACTGGAGACTAAAAACTTGAACGATTATAACCTGATTCGTTAAGTGTATTTCCTTACATCAACTTTTTTGATAGTATTTTCTATGTTATCTTTTTATACAATGGTGTATGGACCTCCGGGAAAAAAAATCAAGTATTGAAAAAGAAATGTCGTATTTTTTCAGTGCAGGGTAAATGGAAGAACACTGATAGATGGAACACAATTTTGGATCCTTTAAATGGGGAGCCATTCATTAGAGTCTGCGAAGTTGATGAAACAGGAATTCAGGTATGCCTGCAGATTGTATAGTACAAGTATCCTGTTTGCTTTTTTAGCAAATCTATCGTTCTCTTTGTTGAGTGCATGTATATTGAGCACCTGAGCACCCATCTCGGTTAATACTATAGGCATTTTTCGAAGTGCCTACTTTCTTTTCATCATGTCCTATTTTGATTTCCCTTTGTAATGCAATGTAGCTGTTAGCTTAAACCGTTATTTGTTCCGTGTCATTGATATGTACAGTAACTAATGTTTTTTGGACGGCTGGATTGCTATTGCAGCCTTTTGTGGAGAGCTTGTCCAAGTGCCCGAAACATGGTCTTCACAATCCGTTCAAAGCACCAGAGAGGTTTGTGTTTATTATCATTCCTGTTTCTGTGTCCTCATTTATCTTTAGATATCATCAGTTTCTCTAGATTACTCACATAGATTCACGTAATGGTAGAGGATAATAAGATTTTCATTTAATTTTCCCTTTTGAAGAACTCGACAGCGATATTCTAAAAAAATTGAAACAAAAATTACAACTGATATACCATTTTTTGCAGGTATCTTCTGTTGGGGGACATATCTGCAAAGGCAGGTCACATGCTTTCCTTGCCAAAGGTAACAACTGTACAGCAGAAAGACAGTGTTCTTCTTTTTGACCTCCTCCTGTTGGATTATGATGATGCAGTTCAACCATTTTACATGATATATTATAGTTTTATGAACAATTTTAATATTGTATGGCTATCAGGTTTCTGATTTCTTCACAAGATTAATACAAAGGGTTGCTCCAAAGAGTTACCAGCAGGCTTCCGGTGAAGTTTATGTTACTCAAAAATTTCTGGAGAATTTCTCTGCTGATCAGGTACGCACTATAAACAAACATCAGCACAGTTCACGTTTATGTTTTCAGCGTATATGTGAGAGAGAAAAGGGCCCATATAGTATAGTAGTAAAGTAACATTTCATTTATTTACTCTTGGTTTAAGCACAGTACAATGCCATTTCTGTAACCAAATTCACATAAATTCCTTTTTCCGGTTTTGTTACTATCTTGTTTAACACATGTGGCAGGTCCGCTTCCTTGCAAGGTCTTTCGGGGTGCCTGGAAATCATCTTGGACAGCAAAGTAATGGTTTCCGTTGGCCTTATGGTCCTGTAA
The DNA here is from genome assembly GCA_036320875.1 of Cotoneaster glaucophyllus. NCBI lineage: Eukaryota > Viridiplantae > Streptophyta > Magnoliopsida > Rosales > Rosaceae > Cotoneaster > Cotoneaster glaucophyllus. The sequence continues at coordinate 25,007,369 of CM070065.1, read as the reverse complement.
GCATTACCTCTGAACATACTCGGTTTTTGTTTGTAACCCAAAACTTTGAGCTCTTCAAACAAATTTCGTTATTTTCATAATTGGATATAATAAAACTCTTTTTGCAGGTTGCAATCATTACTCCCTTTAATTTTCCACTAGAAATTCCTGTACTTCAGTTGATGGGTGCACTTTATATGGGTAACAAACCAGTCCTCAAAGTCGATAGCAAGGTATGCAGGGTTAAATTTCTGGGTATAACGCAATCGTTTAATCTATTTGGAACCCTTTTCAGTTAGCTTTTGGATTCTTTTTTGGTCATGTAGCTCATTGTGATCTCGTCTCGTTGTGGATAATTTAACCGGTGAGGAAACATTTTCTTTGTAGGTATGCATTGTCATGGAGCAAATGATGAGGCTGCTTCATTACTGTGGGCTACCGACAGAGGATGTTGACTTCATAAATTCTGATGGGAAGACAATGAACAAGCTACTATTGGAGGTTCGTTCAATGTGCAGAGTTAAATTGTCTGCTAATGTACAATGATCTATAAAGGACACTGCTCATAGCTTTCATCCGCATATTTGCAGCTCCTAGAGGTTATGTTACTGACTTGTGCCGTGTCAATTGAAATAACATTTTACTTATTTTGCGTCAACAGGGCAATCCACGAATGACCCTCTTCACGGGTAGCTCAAGAGTGGCAGATAAGTTGGCTGGTGACCTGAAGGGTCGTGTTAAGTTGGAAGATGCAGGATTTGACTGGAAAATCTTAGGGCCTGACGTTCAGGAGGTTTCTTACAACAATCTTATGTTTTTAGACAATACAACTCTTTCTTTGTAGAGTCACATCCGTTATTGATTTATCTTGTTTCGTTTCTATATGGCAGGAAGACTATGTTGCATGGGTCTGTGATCAGGATGCATATGCGTGCAGTGGTCAGAAATGCTCTGCGCAATCGATGCTCTTCATGCATGAGGTAAAGATTCTCCGATTTCAAACCTTCTGGAATCTGTATACATTCCTTTGTTGTTGAGAAATTTTGAGTTCAACGAAATTGTCAACATTTTTGTTATCCTTTTTTTGTTGATGTTTTATTTTCTTATGCAGAACTGGTCTAAGACGTCAATTCTATCCAAAATGAAAGATCTGGCTGAGAGAAGGAACTTAGAAGACTTAACAATTGGCCCTGTCCTTACAGTACGTACACTACTTGTCCTGTTCGAACTAATGTCAGTTATTTAACAAAATATCTCCTTACACGCGTAAGTTGTTGATGCAGTTCACGACCGAAGCAATGCTAGAACACAAGAATAAATTGCTTCAGATACCAGGTTCAAAGCTACTCTTTGGGGGCGAACCTTTGAAGGATCATTCCATTCCACCTGTATATGGTGCTATAAAACCTACAGCCGTTTATGTTCCACTTGAAGAAATACTGAAGGAAAATAATTATGAACTCGTAACAAGAGAAATTTTTGGGCCATTTCAGGTAACAAAGGAAAGACATGCTACCAAAGTTTTTCTTCTATCGTTTTTATTTTTATTTGTTTGATTAGGTACTTCTTCACAGCTAGAAGGTAACTGACTTATGTTAATATATTTTCACCCAGATTGTCACCGACTATAAGAACGATCAACTCCCACTGGTGTTGGACGCTCTAGAGAGGATGCATGCACATTTAACAGCTGCCGTCGTTTCAAACGATCTACTGTTTCTACAGGCAAGACTTAACCGTTGTCTCTATATCTATTCAATCACAGATTTTTCTTATCGCAAATCAACTGCGCAATTTCCATTTTCCTTATTCCGAAAGTCTATTTTTGCAGGAAGTTATTGGGAACACGGTAAATGGAACTACTTATGCTGGACTGAGAGCAAGAACAACCGGAGCTCCACAGAATCACTGGTGAGTACAAAATCTCTTATACTTTGAGTACTTCACGAGAAGATCTCCGAGCGCTTATATATGTCAAACAATGATTTGTGACAGGTTTGGACCGGCTGGAGACCCGAGAGGAGCTGGCATTGGGACCCCAGAAGCAATAAAGCTGGTGTGGTCTTGCCATAGAGAGATCATCTATGATGTTGGTCCACTGCCAAAGCAATGGCAAACTCCACCTTCTACCTGAGAGCGCCGCGCCATTAGGACTCGATGAGAAGAACGCGGCGCCTTCAGTTCAGTGTGAACAAGCATGTAGTTGTAGGTTCAGTTGCATCACTGATGTAGGACATAGCAGCTACCGCTGACCCTTTCGACATTTTCTCTAGTTAGAAATAAAACGAAGGGGATTTTCTTCTTTAAGTCCTTCTAGTTAGTTAATTGTCCCCTTGCCTTCTTTCCTTTCTGTGATATATGCCTGATGGGGAAAGAAAGGGAGTGATCATCTATGGTAGTAGAGGAATGATGTGGTAATTTTATTTTGGGGCATTTAGATGTGGGCCCAAAAAATAAAAACGATTTTAGGTTAAGTCCAGTATTATCTTTTCTCCATTTTTATTTCTTTTGTATTCATTTTATATTGTTTAAAAGTATTAGAGATAAATTAATATCTTCTAATTTCATGAATTTTCTAATTTCAATAAATCTACTTAATAACTTTTAACAAAAAACTAATATACAAACACAAATCCAGACATACAACCCTAATTCAATTAACAAATATATGAATGTATATTATACTTATAAGTAAGATATAAAACCCCACTATAAGGTACAAAAACGTAATATACTTATAAGTGAGACATAGTAATCTGTGATACGTTGATTATAAAAAAAAAATTGTCATATAAGTAGATAAATATAATTAATCTGTAATATAGGTTGATTATAAAAAATTAAAGGGTAAATTACACAAAACTACCTCAACTATTAGTATCACGACACTTTCATACCTCATCTTTTAAAATTGACAATGTCATACCTCATCTTTAGAATTTGGTCAATTTTATACCTTCCGTTAGCCTGACCGTTAATTTGTCAGTTAAATGCTGACGTGGCTTGATCCAGACCCCATTTTCTATTAAAAAATTAATAAAATATTAAAGAAAATCATTTAATATATTTTAAATATTAAAATAACAAAGAAAAGTGGAAAAAAAAAATTCAAAGCCCAATTCGTCCCCACCCCACCCCCTCTCTCTTCCCCCATCTTCTTCCCCTCATCCCCCATTTTCTTCCCCTGCTGCAACCCAGAAACGAAACAAAAAAAAAAAAAAAAAAACTAAAAATCAAAACCCAGTTCGTCCCCGCCCCACCCCCTCTCTCTCCTCCCCTATCTTCTTCCCCTGCTGTAACCCAGAAACGAAACGAAAAAAACTAAAAATCAAAACCCAATTCCCCTATCTTCTTCCCCTCCTCTTTCCTGCAGCTCCTCCCCTCATTCGTCATGTCCGGCCAGCCCTCGCCCGCTCACCCATCTCCAAATTCCACGTCGGAGTTGTCGCGTATGGTCCACCCGAGACTTGGGCTCGCACACCCATGGCTCACCGAACCTGGGTTGGGTGTCCTCTGGGTGCCTTGGAGCTTCACGAAGACGAAATGAGAGAGGGTTGACGCCAGTGATGGTTTTGGTACCGTCGTCGGTGGGTGTGGGTGTGTAAATGGGTGCATGAGTGTAGATCGGGGAGAGAGGGATAGTCTGTGCGAGAGAGAGGGGGAGAAATAGTGAATGAGATGAGAGAGAGAGATGTTGGCATGGGTGGGGGGTTGCAGGGAAGCAGAACGGGAAGGGGTCGGGGTGGGGGGGGAGATGGGAAGGGATTCTGGGATGCAGAGAAGAGAGAGAGGCGAGAGAGAGGGGGAGAGAGAGAGAAGAGAGAGCGAGAGGAGAGAGAGAGAGATTTAATATAAAAATATTTTTTTTTAATTTTTTAATTTTTAATTATTAAAAATATATTTAATAATTTTTTATTCAGTTGGATTAGTGAATGGGCCTCGCCTCTAACCACGTCATCACTTAACAGAGAAATTAACAGAAAAACTAACGGAGGTATGATATTAGCACAAATTCTTAAGATGATGTATGACATTGTCATTTTAAAAAGATGAGGTATGAAAGTGTCGTGACACTAATAGTTGAGGTAGTTTTGTGTAATTTACCCAAAATTAAAAATAAAAGGGTTTTTATCATAAATGGTCCCTGAAATTAACCCATCTCATCAAGATAGTCCCTGAAATTGAAAATCGATCAATGTAGTCCCTGAAAATAGATGTCGTAAATCAATGTGGTCATTCCATCACCATTCGATCAAAAACTCTGTTAAGCGATGATGTGACACTTAAATGGATCCCACAAATTTAATAAAATATTATTTTGTAAATAAAAAATACTTAAGCAATAAAAAAGTTTTTTTATTTTATTTTTTAATAAAAAAACTAAAAAAAAAAAAAAAAAAAAAGCTTGCTCTGCAACAACCATGACGCTCAGAGTCTTCTCCTTCTCCCCCACCGCTTCTTTCCCCCTCAGCTTCTTTCAAGCTCAACAAGTCACTTACTTTCAAGTTCAACACTTCTTGGTGGGGTTGTGTTTGGCTGCGATTACATTTGCGACGATGACGACGAATGCAAAAAAAGCTCGAACGATGGCATTAAACTCCCCAAGCCAATCAATAGGGTTAAACGCATGTTGCACTATGCAACTCTCCTCCCGCTGTTTGATGATTCGGGTCTGGTTGATTCGAAGCGGGTCATGGGTTGCACGACCCAGGTGTGGCTACAGGCCGAGATAGATGAGGAAGGCAAGATGAGATTTGTGGCTGACAACAATTCCGAAATCACCAAGGGCTTCTACTCCTGCTTGGTTTTGGTGCTCGACGACGTGTTGCCGAAGAAAAAAAAAAGAAGATGAACTGTTCATCTTCTTCTTCCTCTCCCATCCGAGCAACCTCAATAGCCTGCCCCACCCAGTCGCACATGAAACCGCAGTGATGACAAACTGGAGAGGGTCAAAGCAGTAGTTGACAATATTAGGAAGGAGGGAGAGGGAGAAAAGCTTAGACTGGTAGTTTTAGACGTAGGAAATGGAGGTGGGGAGGTTGGGGAGTTGGAAAAGGGAGGTTTCTTTGAGGCATTGGGCCATCTGTTTTGCTGTGATTACATGTGCGACTGGGTGGGTGGTTGCTCCGGTGGGAGGCGAAGAAGAAGATGAACTGTTCATCTTCATGTTTTTTTTTTGGGTTTTTTTTTTCATTTTTAATTATATAAAACTTTAAAAAAATATTATTTAAACATTTTTAGTCCACATGGTAATATTTAATTAGACTTGTGGGACATATTTATGTGCCACGTCAGCACATAACAGAAATATTGACTTAATTCTAACGGAAGGACCACATTGATTTGCACCATTCATTTTCAGGGACTACATTGATTGATTTTCAATTTCAGGGATCATCTTGATGGAGTAGGTCAATTTCAAGGACCATTTGTGATAAAAACCTAAAATAAAATTTATAAATAGAATTTAGAGCAGGAAGAAAAAGAAATAAAAAAAATAAGAAGAAATAAATCTTTTTATTTTATCATTAAAGATGGAATAATTCATAATAAAATCATTCTAAACTTAAGAGTTTGAACGTATTTTAATAAACTGAACTATTTCTAATATTAGCTCAAAAAATTGGACATATAGGTTTGTTTGACTCATATAAATGGTGGATGATAATATATAATTGTCATTAATTTGATATCTAATTTTGCCCAACGCTTTTTATGATGACATAACTTTGTTGTGACATTGAACAACAAAATGTCTTTCCAAATATAATAATCTGTTAAACAAAACAAAAAAAAAAACAAAAAGTTTTGACAAAAAAAAGGTAAATGGGCATAAAGGCCCAAAATTGGTATAGATCCATTTGGTTTCAGGCCCAATATTGGCTAAAACCCTATTTCCTCTTTCGTGTCCGCGAACTAAAACCCTTCCTCCCTCAACCCTCTCTTTCGCTGCTCAACAAAAACTCGGCAGTCGGCGCCTTTCCCAATCTCTGCACTTTCCGCCGCCGACGACGCCACACTTGGTAAGCTCTGTGATTCTTCCGCCATGTCGTTGCTCGAAGTCATTGCGAGAGCCTCGGCCAAATCCCAAACCCAATCCGCCCCATCAGACTACCCCATCGTTCTTGACCCGGAACCCATTTTTGAGAATTTGAAACCCAAATTCGACGATCCAAATGCCTCGGCAGCTGCAATACCAATCGGCGGATGGAAAATATCACAAACCGACTCCGAGCTCATCGATTCGGGCAGGATGTTCTTCACCAAGCTCCAGAAGAAGCTCAAAAACCCGACCAATTTCACCAAAGTTGAGTTCTTGGGAATCCTAAATCCTTTCCTCGAGAACATTTGGGAGAAGAAGAAAGCTGGGGAATCGATTGGGGTCGATTCGTCGAATGATGGGTATTCCCGGGTTTTGATTGAGAAAGTTGGGAATTTGATTGGCAAGGATGTTGCTGGTTTGGTTTTGGATTCCTGTGTTGTTTTGGAGATTTGGGATTTGGTAGGTGCTTTGATTGCAAATGGGGTTTTCCCCAATTCTTGTTATCAGCATTTGGTTCCGAAACTCGTTGCAAAGAGGAGGTCGGAACTGCTTTGTCTTTGTGTTAAGCATGCTTCTGATCTCGGGTCATCGGAGTTGCTGCTCATCTTGAAGTACTTCCTTGATCCGCCTAAAGACAGTTATGCTAGCTTCGTGGATGTGAGGAAGGAATGGGAGAGCCGGGCATTGGCCGCGGCTCAGAAGGCCGGTGATCAGAGTCTCTCAGACAAGAAATTAAGAGTTGCGAAAGATGCTGCAGTTTTGCTCATGGTAGCGTATGATGGGTTCTCTTCTGCAGAACTCTGCCTGCATTATCTATTGGCTTCGAAGAACCTTGATGAGGTGATGTTTTCGGCCGCGATTAGTAAGCTGAGTGGGAAGGAGATGAAGAGCTTACTGGGGTATTTGGGTAAGTGGCTGAAGAAGTATGAGAGGTTTCCTCAGGCATCAACAGCGTCGGGTTTGAAGGCTTGTGATTGGGTTCCTAAGCTTGAAGATGTTGCGAAATGTATCGGAATGGTGCTGGACGAGAATTATTCTGCATTGGTTTTGCATCCGGAGTTTCACGAAGAGCTGAGATCGATAAACGAAATCGTTGCTTCCTTGACCTTGGAAGCAAGGCTTTGCTGTTCTGTGGCCAATGTAGCAGGTAAATTGATGGCTGAAATTTGAGTGCAAAACCAGCTTCCATCACTATGTTTCATCTTCTTTCTGAACTGTTATTGTGAAATTGTAATTTTTCTTACAGAAATTGCAGTATCTATAAAGTTCTAAGTTTCGAATGTTCATAATTCTTCAGTTTTACGCTTAAAGAATCAATGAATTTGTGTATGGCTACAAATCAGCACTGGCTTCCCCAGCTCTTTAATTTTGATCGATAAGGGGGAGAGAAGCTACTGAGATACATGGGATTTATACAAGACGAACACCCGATAGCAAATAAAACGCACCTATGTGTTCTTGTACTCATTTCTCGATCTTGCGTGAGCATATCATACCCACGAGGCTGAAGATCGCCCACATCGAAGATTTCTTGTGGGTTGTGGCATATGCTTCTGTCCTCGGCACACAAATTTAAGTTGCCAAAATTGATGTCATGAAAAGACCAAAGAAGCTGACTCGCTTTACCATCAAATACCTTCTGTAAGTGCGTAAACTCGGCCTGCTAAAGGAGGCAGCAATGCTGATACAGCTTGTTCAATTTCCTGGTAAAACACAAGCATGAACATCAATAGCTCAATAACAAATATACAAAGCAGCCATGGAACTGTCCATCACACCTGTACTGTGTATCGAGCGGAAAAGTGAATAAGAAGAATTGCCCGGTTTTCAAACTTCTCTGCATGACTAATTATCTGAAATAAAACCGTACAGATATGACAAGATCAAATATTGGCGAATCTAATCACACTAGATGTCACATCCCGACCCGGGTCCCCATCACGTCCCGGGCTCGACTCCACCATAGCACGATATTGTCCGCTTTGGGCCCCGGCCACGTCTCACGGTTTTGTTTCTGGGAACTCACACAAGAACTTCTCAGTGGGTCACCCATCTTTGGAATGCTTTGGCTTATTCTCGCTTAACTTCGGAGTTTTTACGGAACCCGAAGCCGGTGAGCTTCCAAAAGGCCTCGTGCTAGGTAGAGATGAGAATATACATATACGGCTTACATGATCCACCCCCTTAGGGGCCCGACGTCCTCGTCGGCACACTTCCGGCCAGGGATTGACTCTGATACCAAATTGTCACATCCCATCCCGGGCTCGACTCCGCCGTAGCACGATATTGTCTGCTTTGGGCCCCGACCATGGCCTCACGGTTTTGTTTCTGGTTTTGTTTATGGGAACTCACGCGAGAACTTCCCTGTAGATCACCCATCTTAGGATTGCATTCGTACGAACTTGACTTCGGAGTTACTACGGAGCCCGAAGCCAGTGAGCTTCCAAAATGCCTCGTGTTAGGTAGAGATAGGAATATACATATAAGGCTTACAAGATCCATACCCCTGGGCGATGTGAGATCTTACACCGGAGACAAACCTCAGATAGATGTATGTGTCCGTAGTCTCTGGCATGCTCCACTTTAACCGAGTCATCTAAGAACGTGCTCTGCATGAAAGATAGGAAACAAGTTACAAGAATAACACATTAGACACTAACCATTCATAATAGCCTCACACCTGCTATGAACTTTAAGCGAGTGATTCACCTCCACAACGAGAATCTTTGCCTTCAGCACATCAATATTACTACTGTCAGTTATGAAGTCCGACATGGTACCTCCTGTAAAAGCGACTTATCTGCAAATAAGATAACCCCAAAAAGAGAAATGCAATCAAGAGAGGAAAAACGATAAGTAATAGTCAATGAAGAAAAAAGGCAATCAAGTAGCTTAACGGACAAAGGCTTTTACGTTGAGATCCCTTCTCATAGAGAATTCTTCTCCTGCAAACAAACAGTATATAAGATAACATCGAATCTGCAAGTAGAAAGCACAAGAAGAAAAATTGTCGTCTGATGGAAGAATTTGATTAGCAATCAATGATTACCAACATCAGGTTATGCTTCAGCTTCGATTAGTCCATTTTTCTGTGCACCTCAAAAAGTTGTTCCATTAGTTCTTTTATACACTTTGGTACAATGATCGTCGGGGGCTTCATACTGTATAATCCACGGGTTGCAACATACATGGGCAGTCCTCCCTATCATATGGATATAAAATCATGAGCAGAAGTGCAGCAACACTGACCATGGTCAGACATAATCATATCAATCAACAAAAATGGTCCATCCAAAAACGACCCTAAGGAAAATCAAATGATGCAAACATAAACCTTTTTTCTAGTCCTTTTTCTCTCTCTTTTCTTGAGTTTCTGGGATGTGGGGGGTTTCTAAGCATATTTCAAGATATTTGGAACTCCGCCCTGAATTTCTATTTGTTTCCATACCCACCCCCACCCCCTCAATGCAAAACGAAAATATCCCTTCTTCAACCAATTAACAACACAATGCCCTGTAACCATCAGATATCTTCGGCTTTCTGCTAACGAATTTTCCCATACATGCTAATTCTTTAAAAATTTCGATTATATTTGATCAAGTATTTAAGATAGTTTAAGGTTTGAAAATTCCATTAAACTCCTCAAATTATCATGTGTTTGTGCATAAAAGAGTCGAAAACAACCACGCTGTATATTCATTTAGCAGCATTACCAATCTCTCATTTATCAAATACTTACTCAATACAATATATATACTTTGTATCGAATTGAAAACAACACCAAATCGACAAAGAAGCGCAAAATCATAGCACTTTTATCATTCAAGTACTTCAATGGCTAAAAGGAGTTAATTTTAGATAGAAAAGCTAAAATCTTTCACCATCACAAGTACATACAAAAAATTCCCAACACCAGCAAGTCAATGGAAAACCAAATTCATCATTCATCATTCATCATCCATCAAGTCAAAAAAATCAAACAAAAACCCATCAATAAAAACAGGTAATTAGCAAAACCCAAATTGCAAATTATTAAAAGAAGTGCATACAATGTGATCCATGTGGCATGGGAGACGAAGAGGAATTCCTGGGAGATAGCACGCTGCGGGCAGCGACCAATATCAAAGGAAAGGTTAAGAGTTGGGAAGATTATGCAGGTTTCATGGCCGCCAATGGACAAACCTTCAATTGGGTACCCTTCAATGGTCAATCCCCTGGCTTTTTTGGGAGCTAAGTCGGGTTCTGAATTGGGTTTCGGGTCTTTGCTTCTACTTCCGGTCATTGATAGATTAACTAAGAAGAACAAGGATCAGAAGATGGGGGATTTTAAGAAGGTGAGGAGAGGAACGATGTTGTCAGAACTCCGACGAGGTCTGTGAATTTACAACTGAAAGGATAGAACTTGATCCGTCTCTGTTTCTGCTGCTACAAAAAAAGTCCACCCCTTTGTTTCTTCCACCGAATTTATTGTTTCCATTGCGAAGACCCCATCGTGAGTCGTGACTCCCTCAACCTGGCAGCTCATGTTTGGGGTGAAAAGTTTGGGATTTCATTTTTGTTTTGTGGGTTTTCTCTACTCTAGATAGTTCAACATGAATTTGATTTTAAACATATTCCAACTCCTCCTTAATTTAATTCTTCATGATTATGAATTAGTATACAAACCATCGTATGACTACAAATTTTTCATGTGTTTGTGGCCATGAACATCAGCGATGATCGGTGTGTGCGGGAGTATATATATGTTGCGTCTACTGTCTGTGACATAACGTATTAGTGGCGATTGTACAATTATGCTTGTGGTAGTTATGTAAAAGTTTGTACAATTGTGTTTGTGGTAGTTATGTAAAAGTTTTACTCCAGATTAATTTCTTGTCACTAAAGTAATGTACTCAATTGACACTTTTTATTTGTTTGTGTTAATTAATGAAATCCTAAATCGTTTATTGTGAAAGCAAAAACCCTCCTTAATCTCACTATCTGGTTTGTTTAATTCCATATTTGGATTGAAGACTTTACCTATTCTTGTTGTCTAATCTTGTTTCTAACACTAGTTTAGGGTTTTAGGGTCCGCTGAACTCAATAATTTCCTTCTTAATTTATTGGATGCAATAGTCATTTTAGAAAAGTAAATAGAAGTTTTTGTATAGTATTGAAGCAACGACATAAGATTCTTTAATTGCTAAAGCAAAACCTATAATATTAATTTTTTATACAATGATATATTTATACTAAAATAGTTATGAATTCGTTGTTTACGATATTCGAACTTAAGAGCACTCATTTACAAGTCAAGTTTAAGCATGAGGCATTGGGTATCGACACAAGGGACACAAGTGACTAGTCTTCAACCACTGACCAATACAATCTTCATGATAAAAGTGTAAGCAAGGCAAGCGATTAACTTGAACACCATCCACAAAGTCCTCCATGCAAATAACACACGATGTTTGCTGCTGCTCTCTCGTACCTTCTTCACCAAATATCACTTTCTCCATATTCTCAATGGACGATTCGTCTGCAGGAATAGGTCTGGCCTCGTACGTTTGCATCGACGACATCGCAACCCTATCGGCCAGCAACGTAATGGGATCACTACCAACAGTGGGCATCGGCAAATTCATATCAATTATGTCCACAACAACAGGCAACATAGTGGTGTTGTTAGCATTGCCCGAGCTGTTCGAACTCGATAATCCAGCAAGTTCGTGGAATACTTCTTCAGTAATTGCAGGATGTTCGTGTTCGGGAACGAGCATGCTGGAAAGAACGTCACCCACGAGCGCTCTAGTAGAATCAGACAATAGCGTAGTACGATCGACATTAATGGTTTCTTGCGCCACAAGGGTTGATTGCATAACTATTACTGAAACAAGATCAATACCATCTTCATTAATCAAAGATCTTCCGAGTGCGAGTAATAACTTGTAAAATTTAAATTGGATCGGAAGCATATCTGGTGGAAGCTGGGGTAGGTTAATGTAGGGGTTTCTTCTTTGGCTGACTAGGGTTTCAAACTGTCTGTATATCGACATGCTTCTAAAGTATGAATTAATAGTAATGTTGGACAATAAAATGGGAAAATATAGAGGGGTTGTGTGAGCTATACGGGATGACAAAGTATATATATATCCCACGTAGTCCTATTTCGACTGGGACAAGGATTTTTTATTTTATTTTTTTTCACAGTCGAAATGGTACAAGGACTAGGAATTGTTAGAAATTCGAGTAAAATGGGCGCACCTAGTATATTAGATTAAAGCATCCTAACCAAAATCTAATTTCCCTTTTTTTTTTGTTAATGACCAGGCATATCTTTGTTTATTTTATTTTATTTTTTTTAATGGGGACAACTAGTGGCAAGCCACAATTATCCATCAATTTCGGGGGCCAAGAAGGCTCACAGAGGCATTTCAGCCTCATCTGACCACGATCATGCATATCTTTTGGCTTGTTTGTTTTTAAATTTGTTAATTTTATCATAAGCGTAGTAGGAATTATTAATTAATTAAGTCAAAACTCCTAAAGCTATCTAAAAAAAGAAAAAAAAACTCCTCAAAGTTTGCATTATTGGAAGATTAATTATTTTTTTCATAGTGTTTTTGCTACACGTCCCTTCTGATATGCTACATCCTATCTACCATATATGAGGTTTGGGATTAGGATGAGTATTATCTTGTCTTGACATGTCATTTGCATCTACAAGACTACAACCCATGTCACATCCCGGCCCGGGCCCCACAACATCCCGGGCTCGACTCCACCGTAGCACGATATTGTCCACTTTGGGCCCTGACCACGCCCTAACGGTTTTGTTTCTGGGAACTCACGCGAGCAGAACTTCCCAGTGGGCCACTCATCCTGGGAATGCTCTGGCCCATTCTCGTTTAATTTTGTCCACTTTGGGCCCTGACCACGCCATCACGATTTTGTTTCTGGGAACTCACGCTAGCAGAACTTCCCATTGGGCCACTCATCTTGGGAATGCTCTGGCCCATTCTCGCTTAACTTCGGAGTTCCTACGGAACCCGAAACCAGTGAGCTCCCAAAAGGCCTCGTGCTAGGTAGAGATGGGAATATACCAGTGAGCTCCCAAAAGGTGTTGTGCTAGGTAGAGATGAGAATATACATATAAGGCTTACAGGATCCACACCTCTGGACGATGTGGGATCTTACAACCCAAATATGGAAAAGTAAATAAACAAAAAAGGATTAATTAATTTCATTTTTATTAACTAACGCGTACCATAATCTGAAACCCAAATATGGAAATAAAAAGGAAGAAGAAACTTTGGGAAAAAAAGAAAAGAAAAAGGAAACTTGCTACTCAAGCATCTAATTTCCTTCTACAACTAGTACTAGCATTACTCGCTTTAGGCTCAGTAGCACCGTCGTCCTTTAGACCTTACAGATAATGTTGCAAGTTCCTTCATTTTTACACTAACCTAAAACCATGTCAACCAGTATTAGACACTATCGTAGCCATGTCAGGCAGACAACTCAGCCCATCATCAACTTATCCCGGTTTCCAGACAACGTGCTTTCGATCAAGTTCAAATTTTTTAAGAGCGAAATCCATTGGAATATTGCTGCTGATCAAGATGACGATGATGATCTTTACAACTCTCTTCAAGAACAATATATTCAACTCGAGAGACCTAAGAACTAGTTTTGGCCCACCAGAGCGAAATATTATCTGATGATGAACAAGTTATAAATCCCTCTTGAGTGTGGCTCTTTCAAGCATGGATGTCCCAGAGAGTGAGCACCCCTCGATTATTTGGAAGAATTTTTGGGTGATTAAATCAGCGGTCTGTAGGGTTCCTATTCTTGTGGACATATATGATGATGTGACTTGTAATGTTAGTGACGATGACAGTGACATGGTTGATGAGGCTACAAGGGAATCCATGAATGCATACAATGACCGTCCTATTCCGGCGACAAAATGGGCGATTGAGAATTTGGAGAAAGTGAGAATCTCTAACGATTTGGATGCTATGAGACATAAGTCATGCGTGATTTGTATATGGAGGGCTTTGGTCATGACTCTGAAGCAGCTGGTGTTGATGATCATCAAGTTCTTTGCTTGCCATGCTCGCACGTTTATCATGGAGATTGCATTGTTCAGTGGCTGGAGACAAGTCACTTGTGTCCTTTGTGTCGATATGCAATGCCTCGTGAGCATTGATTAATTTGTAACTGGATTTGTATATTATCATTCATTATTTGAGTGGAGTCTGGACAAAACCCTAATTAGACTGAGCAACATTAAGCCTGCAGTCTGCATTTTTAATTATCTACGCAGTCTCTTCTACTTTTGTATCATGTAAATTGTGTTCAAAATTGGCCATATATACAATGGCTCTGCCCCTGTAAGACAAATTAGCTAGGGTTCAAACATGTCGACCGAGAGTTACTACTATCGTACTACTGCAACAATCCTCCTCCTCAAACCGCCATCGACATCTTCCAATTCCCATGCGCGACGTCGCTCCAACCATACTGCAGCTCCTTACGGCAATCGAGAGTCGTTGGATTAACATTAACGCGCAAAATCAACATGAAGATCATGATGTTGCAAAGGACGTTAGGTCATGGACGGCCAAACCTAGTATCTGCGGCTTCTCCTAGCAGCAACTTGATTGCCTGCAGGCCTTGTTAACTGTGTGCTATTTGCATAGAGGATTTCACTTTTCAACCCGGAAATTAAGGTTTAGGGTTTAGGAGATAGAACTAGCTAATGGTGGGATATGTGATCGGAACACGGGATGGTACATCAAGTGTCACCATACAAATGGTAAGATATGTGGGATAAAAAGTTAATAACTTAAAAAATAAAATTTTCCACCACTTATATAAATACATGTGGTGTACCACTTGTGTTCCGATCACAATAAAAAATTTCTCCTTGTGTTGATACAAACTCCCAAAAAAATTTGGGCCTTCGCTGATTAACCATTAGAGCATTTCCACCGGAGGTGGATTTGCCCAGCACCTAGTGAGATTATTGCCCAGCACCCTCTTTTTCAGCTCCAGCCCGCCCACTTGCCTGGCACCCAGCCCATGCCAGGCAAGAGCCCAGCCTAATTTTGACAGACCCCGTGACCGGGCAAATGAAAGGCGCGTAGGTGGGTTTGGAGCTGAAATCGGAACTTGTTGTTGAGGACGATGACGACCAGAGGCGGCGGTGGGTTTGTAGCTGAAGGTCAGGGCGTAGGTCCAGAGGTGGTGGGTTTGGAGCTGGCGAGCCCAGGCGCCGATGTCGACCAGTTTGGGGCGGGTCGGACCTCGGAGGGCGGTGGAGAGGAAGCGGAGTGAAGGGGAGGTGGGGATTTGATGGAGGGTGGAGATGGGTGTGGGGTTGGCGTGCTCTGGTCCGAGTGGAGTGGGCGGGAAAGAGACGGAGAGACGGAGAGGTTGAAAGACAGAGAGACGGAGAGATGGGTTGTGGGGTGAGCGTGCTCCGGTCTTGAGTGCAGAGAGAGGGGGAGAGAGAGAGAGAGCATATTACTTTTTATTATTTTATAATAAAAATAATAATATTTTAATAAAATTGACTAGGCAATTTTTGTTTAGGGGTGGAGATGCTTTGGTCTGTTACTGTTTATTGCAGTTTATTACTGTTCATTTGAGTGGATAAATGCGCTGGGTGCTGGCACCCAGTCTTAGGGGTGGAATTGCTCTTAGGGTCGACGTTTGCTCACAAAACTTCGGGCATATAACTAACAACCCCCATTTAATTTAGAATCCGTTAATTTGGTTCGTGAATTATATTTAGAGTCGACTCACATAAACTTTGAAGATCACTAAGGACTTATTTAATTTTGTCTCTTATTATACTAAATGATAAATTTTGATTATCATAAATATTTATGTCAAACGACAAAATCTACGGTTAAAAATTAAAAATTCTCACTACCCTACTTTCTCCTCCCATCTTCTTGTATGCAATAATTCTCCTCAACTACTCAACACATACATCGTATTTGTTCACAACCTCAAGCATATTTTCAACAACAAAAATGTCTCTCCTATGTATATTTTATGCATTGGTTGAGCAAAAAGTTTTAGATAAATTAACTTTTAAAAGACATAACAATGTTGTAATGTTTTAAAACATGTTTGGAATATTGCTTATGCAAAAGGTCAAAAAACGTTCTTTGACATCCAATCTACATTATTTGCAAGAAAAAACTTAAAATGCTTATGAATGGCAAAAGTATTTTTTGTAAGAAAGAAAAATCTTGGAATTTTAATAACAATTGCTACATATGCATATTAAAAACATTACAAAAAAGTGTTTACAAACACGAATTCATATTCTTTCCAGATGTCGCAGTATGAAGCCAGACAGATAAGAAATCCAGATCATTTAAAAGAGAGAGAGAGATATCTAAACTCTTAGATTACATGCGATGAGATAATAAAATGAACTAATAAAAATCGTAAAATTTGAAATAAATGATCCGAATTTCTCGATCTAGCTCCGAACTGTGACATGCGAAGAGAATCCATATTCTACAAACGAAAGGGTTTCATGGGGAATGGCTTCTCAGTTCTCACGTGCTGTTTCCATAAGAAAACGTCGCACGTGTTCGAGACGAAAACGGCGGTTTTACCAGAATCCTTTTTACCGCTTTACCTCTCCCTCTAACAAGCAGATGCAAAGTCCGAACCAATTTTTCAGCGTTATGTTTCTTCTGGAATATTCAGGCGATGCTTCTTCTCTTCTCTTCTCCGTTGACCGATTCGAACCCTGACATCCCCAAATTGGCAGAATCAAAACCCTAATTTTCAATTATTTTCAGCTGGGCCACAGTTTCCGACGATCCTCAAATCAGAGCTCGTCATGGAACCTCAGCACCAACAATGGCGGCCTAGGCCTCCAATCCCAGGCACCCTCTGCCCTGTTTGCTCATTTTCTCACTTCCTCTTTTGCCCTCCGCATCCGCCCTTCAATCAAAACCCGATCTTCCCTAACGATTCGGGTCACCCTTTCCAAAGACCCGGCCTTGACCCGTATATGGGTACTCAGAGCCCGTTCGTGGGTAATCCGAATGGGTTTGAAAATCCCCGGCCGTGGCAGAGAACCCCTAATTTTGACGTAGACCCATATGGGAAATTTCCGTACAGAGACGGTTTGGCGCCGCCGCCGCCGCCGCCGCAAGGTCCGCCACCGTATGAATATGGTGGCAATGCGTACGTTAGTGAAGGTGATAGGAACTTTAAAAGGCCGAGGGTCGATGGTTTGGGTTTAAAGACCGAGTTTAACCCGAACAATGCGAGCTTTTCATCAGATAATGAGCGGAGATTGAAGCTGATTCGTGATCACGGTGGGGCGGGTTCAGTTTCGGATAGTAATACCATCCCGAATGGCGAAACGAATAGGTATGCTGATCAAAGTAAAGATTCTAGGCCTGTGAATGAATCACAACTTTCCCATGTGAATGTACCATACTATGATCGTACCAATCAGCTACCACAACCCTATGGAATGCAGCTGCATGCTGTGAGACAGTCACTTGGGCAGCAACATATGCCTGGAGTTGCTCCACATGGCACTCCGATTACGAATGAAAACGGAGGCTACTTTTCGCCCCCTGCTAGTGGTAGATTTGTTTCTGAAAATGCAGGTCATATGCGGGCTTCTCGGTCATTCAGTGGGCAGCCTCCTCTTCCCACCACTCCACCACCTCCTCTTCCAATGGATCCGCCATCAAAATCGCCGTCTTCATTGTTTCCGGTTTCCTTTGGTTCCTCACCAATGATGTCTTCAGCCTATCCACCATATCCTGAATCCCACTCTCCGGCGCAGCCTTATTTTCATAGTAAGCCATTTTCACATGCTTCTACTGGCTATATTATGGAGGTATAGTTGCTTCCTTGTATGCTTTTATGGTTTATCTTGCATTGTTGTTGGGTTGCAATTTTCTATTAGGCTTCCAGCCTTCTAATGAATACTTTTTTTTTTTTTTTAAATTTTCCTTTTGTAATTCCGAAGCAATCTCATGCTGCTCATCAGATATCATCAAAGCAGTACATAGGAGAGGGATATCCATTTCCACGAAAGCAGTCATCTTTGGATAAGCCAAAAGTTATTGATGCTACACACTTATTTAAGCAGCCACATAGAGTCACTCGTCCAGATCATTTTGTGATAATCCTAAGAGGGCTTCCAGGTACCAAATTTTGTGTTTGTAATATGTGCAGGTGGTGTTTATTCATTTTTCATAAGTGCACATTGCTTTTCTTAAGTCCCTAAAATGTTAACTTTAATCATAGTGGTCTGCCAGTCTAATAGAGAAGCAAATAATATTTAGATTAGTGCTTGATCAATTTTCATACTTACCCCTTCAAAATTGAGCTGAAAACTACAGAACCCCACCCATCCCACTTACTTTCCGAGTTTTTTTTCACCTTCGACCGTATTCTAGAAATCTTATAATGTATTTGATATCAGGTAGTGGAAAGAGCTACTTAGCAAAGATGTTGCGCGACCTAGAGGTTGAAAATGGTGGTAATGCTCCACGAATCCATTCCATGGATGATTATTTCATGACAGAAGTAGAAAAGGTTTTTTTTTTCTTGTCTCTTATTTTGCCTCCTTTTACTTTCTCAGGGTTGTCTTTAGTGTTCTTTGGGCACTCGAGAGAATTTTAACTGAAGTGTTATGTTTTATACTAAAGGTTGAGGAAAGTGATGTTTCAAAATCTTCAAGTTCAGCTAGAGGCAAGAAGCGAGTGGTGAAGAAGGTGATGGAGTATTGTTATGAACCTGAAATGGAGGAGGTAAAACAGTTCAAAATATTCAAAACTTACAGAAATTTGGTTTGATTTGAATGTCTTTCATGTTGAAATTCTTGGCCTTTTTAAGTTTTATGATTATGTTACTTGATTAAAATTTACAAGGGTTGGGAGGTGGTTATGTAAATTCTATCGCGTCAGGCAAAATTAGCCCTGGGACTTTGTCTTGGTCACTGCTGAATAAAAAGGCTGCTATAGAATTTGATTGCATCAACCTTTCCTGCTTTGACATCTAGAATAAAAATAGTCAGCTCGTTTTTTGTAGTTTAGGCAATACCTTTCAAGTGATCAAACAGAAAAAAAATAATTTGCAGTTTCATTTGTTAATCCAGTAAACTATCACTTCAATTTTTGATACGTTTAATCTTTCTGTGTGCAAACAGTCAATTTTAGCATTTAGTTGTCTTAAATCCTTGTGGAACTTCTTTAGTTTGGGGGGCTGGGGTTGGGCATTGGGTGGTAGATGTTGGTTATTTTTTTACCTCTTGTATTATTTTCTTCTTAATTTTTTTTTCTTTTGGAGCCAATTATGATCTTGACATGCCTAGGGATAGAATGATTTAAGAATTCTATATTCCATTCATATAAAAAGGGTATCGAACCCTTGATGCTGTCTTGTCTTCTCCACAGTCTTATAGGTCGAGTATGCTGAAGGCATTTAAGAAGACCCTTGAGGAGAGTGTTTTCACCTTCATAATTGGTATGCCTTCCCTTTTTGTTGCTGACCAAGGACAGAAAACATCAAACTTTATATCTCTACTTTGCCCCTTTCCTTCTTTGCTATGTAGCTATTTATAAAGGCTTGGGAATTTCTGAGATTTCCAGATGGAATTACTTGCGAATTTTGTGTAAAATATGGTGACAGTTTTTTTGGTCAAATGATGTTTAGTCAGTGTGTACTTTGATTTCAGTAGCTCACACTGGCTGGTGGTAAGCGATCAGCTCTGAGACATATGTCTCCTCTAAAACATGGGTGCATAAATGACCTTCCTGAAGTGTTGTTTAGATAGGATTTCAAACTTGTTTTTTGTTATCTTAAAAATTTCCTAGTCCTGAGGCATTAAAATGATAAGATTACCGTACTGGCTTGCCAGTAAATTTAGTGAGCAAAATAATGTAGTATCGTTGTAGAACAAGAGATGATGCAGTGCCAATGCACTGCCTTCATTTTAACTAACAACAGATGCAGTTTTGTATGGAAATTGACCCTTTTGTTGGTGGTATGTGTGCTTCGTCTTAGTGGATGACCGCAATCTGCGGGTAGCTGATTTTGCTCAGTTTTGGGCAATTGCAAAGGTATAACCTCATTTCTCTCTTTCTCACAACCTCTGCCATGTGTTCTGTAAGTGTCAACTATATTTGTCACTCACCATTTTCATGAGAAACCCAGTTGTGGCTTCATCTTTCATAGACCTTATCCAATGTAGATTAGAGAGCTAGCGAGAAGTTTGCTAGTGTGCCAATATCCTAGATTAGCAATTCTGTGATGCTGTAGTTGTAGTATGTGATTTTACGTTTTAGTTTTACATTTTTTTAAGTATGTAGATGAGATGAGGTATTTTGATGCCCTGTCTAAACAAGCGCCAGTTCTCCAACCTGCATTGTTTTGGGCTTTATAACCTATTTGAATATGTTCAAACTACGGAGACGTGTTTAGTCATGCGGCTAATTACATGTTGCTGTAGTTTGGACTTCCAGAGTTGGGTTTCTTATGGCCTTACCTACTTACTAGGTTGTAAGGTGGGGATTTAGGTATACTCACTTTGGTTTTCATTTATTTGGTCTGGATGTCAAGTTTAGTGGTGCTTTTTTTTATCAATGGCACCATGCACGAAATTTCGTGTAATTTTCCATCTGGAAGCAATTGTCCTCTTGTACTACTAATGTTTGCACGATTGGTTATTTTTCTTATATTCAATGGGGGCTGAGTTATGGCCCAAAAAATCATAATAATGGTGGTTGATCATATAATAGTGACTTGTGGATTGTCTATTTTCTGGTTCACTCATTGTTCTTTGTTTTCTTTTCAGAGTTCGGGGTATGAAGTTTATATACTAGAAGCTCCATATAAGGATCCTGCGGTGAGTATCGTATGTGTGTGTTTTATGATAGTTCTCTTTCTTGAAAGCAAGGCTAACATTAGACATAAAGTTGGAAGGTTTTGTTTTTTTTCATATATATTTTTGTTAATTTCAGGGTTGCGCAGCTAGGAATGTGCACGGCTTTACCCAAGATGACATACAGAAGATTGCTGGACAATGGGAGGAAGCTCCATCCCTATACTTGCAATTGGACACCAAGGTTTGTTGTCATTTAAATTTAGCTCTCACTTTAGGTTAGGATGGAGGAGTTCAAAGCAGAGTTGTAGGTGTAAAATGTTGAACATGGAGGTCGAGTTAATGCTTTTACATTGATCAGTTGTAGGATGACCATTAGTTTTTGGGCTAGAAAGTTAGGATGGCCATTAACTTGTGAATGTAAAAGAAACTATTTTCTTTTGGGCCCATGAGAGCTATACACCTCCACCTCCTTCCCCTTTGGGGTCCGAAACTACTTGAGGATTCAAAGCCAGGAATTAATAGGGGGAGGTACCACTACAAGGGCCAGTGAAAGTAACACACACCTGGGATTATGTTATCACTTATATTTGCTTATGGGCTTTTGTTTGACATTGTGTATTGCCGGCTTGACAGTCATTATTCCATGGAGATGGCTTGAAGGAAAATGACATTCAAGAAGTAAGTTACTTAAATCACATTTGACTCTTTTGCTTTTCTTTTATTTTGAACAAGAAGAGTTCTCTGGCATCAGATATGCCCATATTCCTAAGGCGAAAAGAAATGTGTATATATACGTGTACCAAACATAGTACCACACAGTATTGACCATGTTGACCTTTCAGTGAAGTCAACGTGATCAACAGTGTCGTGGTTGTCGTGCGTTCACGTTATGTGGTTGGAACACCCTGTGGATATGTATCAACTTGATTGCTTACTCATTAGAGAACTTATAATTGTACCACCAATCATTGATAAAAACTAATGGCTGGTCACTAAATCCCAATAGACTTTTTCTTTTGGTAAATAAATGTCAGTTGATTTTAATCCAATGGATGGTGAGTGAGTTACTGTGCTCGCCGATGACTAGGAGATCATTACTGCATATTTTGGATCCAGATCTATTTTCATTTTGGTTTGATATGAATCCATATGATATCTACCAGGTGGACATGGATACAGAAGATGCTGATGATGATGGTTCACCGGGATTGGAAGAAAGAAAGCCTGAAAAGATCATAGCACCCCCTGCTGAAGATGATGCTCATATTGGTATTTTTGGCTTATAATTCTTTCGTATTAGTAATTATGTGTGAGGGGTGATTTGAGTTAATCAGGTTTAGTAAATCTTAAATCTTTAGGCTCTTCGCACGGTGGGAAGAGCTTGGACGCTGAAGAAGACCATCCAACTGCGGAAGTGAAAGAACTAGGTAGGAGTAAATGGTCAGAAGTATTATATGATGATGATACTGAAAAAGCTGAAGGTGTGAAGGGCAAGTTTGATGCTCTTTCTGGACTGATTAACGCTTATCGCAAGGAAGCAAAATCCGTGTGCTGGAGTGACCAGGTATGTATTTTCTGTGTGTGTGTGTGTGTGTTCGTTTTATAGTTACTTTCAGTGCAAGAATTGATTGTTAACTTACCTTTAGAAGAAAGATATCACGGTTATAGTGGTGTTTATGCATATATATTTCTTAGTCGTTGCAACCTTACTCTTCCTTCCTCCAGGTTGGCCATACTGGGTTTTCAATAGCAGCAGCAAAGAAGGCGAATGTCATGTCTTTGGTCATTGGAGCAGGTTCTGGATACAACTTGGTTAGTGTTACTTCGCTATCATAAAACCACTACGTTATGCCTTTCATGATATAAATTATAAAGTTGGACATAGTAATTAGATGTAGCTTCGTCTTTGTTATTGTACTTTCTTTTCTGCTGGGCTAGTTGTTGAGATACAAGGTTCACCCTTCGTTTAGAGTACGGTTCTTGTGGTATTCGTGTTTGCACCATCTATGTGTTGCATCTATTCCTTCATAGGGCCAGCAAAATGGTCTCATTAGTTTTTTCACTTCCGACACCTGCAGAAGTCCAACCCGTTACCCGAAGAAGAGAACTCTACTACCCATGGTAGGCTTAGCAGTGGTGAATCAAAGAAGCAGAAAGCATTCCAAGAGCAACTTCGTGCAGAACGCGACTCTTTCAAAGCAGTTTTTGACAGGAGGCGGCAGCGGATTGGTGGACTTGGTTTTGGGGAAGAGTAGGTCTTACGAGTTAGGACTCTTCCCCTCAAAAAGTGTTGTTGGAATGCCATTTTTTTGTTAATAGATGAGTTTAGCTGTGTTGCTTGTTGTACATTGGCACTTGAATGAGGTGGATTAAAAATCCCTATGATTGTGTAGTCTTAGGGCTTGTTTAGAATCGCTTTTAAAATGATTAAAAGCGCTTATAAGAAAAATGTTTTTGAAACTCATGAACATTTGCATTTTTACTAAGGATTAGTCCCAAAAATAACTTTATCAAAAATGTTTTCAGTCATTTTTAAAAAATGGGTGAACTGCTAATTTAGTCTCTGAATTATCACCTCAGTGAAAATTAGGTCCCTAAACTATTTTTTCAGAAAAATCAGTCATTGAATTATAAAAATCTGCCAATTACATCCCTAATATTATATTCGAAACTACTATATTCAATTTTCCGTCAATTTAAATCATGTTACTTGCATGTGATACACATTTGAGGGTAGATTGATAATTTTTCATAAAGAAATAGTGTATAGAGTTAACTTTGGAGGGTAAATTGGTAGTTTTTCATAAGAAATAGTGTAAGTTAGCTTCGGATGGTAAATTAGACGTTAGGTTCGCAACCTATATGAAATGTTAAGGGCTTATAGGCAAGAAAATAACGATATTACACTCTAAGGTGTGTCAAGTGACTTAAGTTGATGAAAAATTAGATAAAATAGATTTGAATATATTAGTAGGGATGAAATTAGCAATTTTTAATGAATTTAAGGGATGAAATTAGCAATTTTTTTTATGAATTTAAGGACTTATTTTACCAAAAAATAATTCAGAGACCTAATTTTCACTAAAGTAATAGTACAGGGACTAAATCGGCACTTCATCCTAAAAACATTTTTAAACGAGTCTTTATTAGGTTAGACAGAATACTCTGTAATTCCGTGAAAATTTTATACAACTATTCTCCACGCCCCATCGCACCCTCTATAGTGTGAATAATTGAGGTTGATTGGATATAAATGAATCTGAAGTATTATTATATATTTCTTAATTACAAAGATCCTATTGTTTTGAGGAAATATACACAAATGAAATTGGTTGTAAACTTTTAATCAAAATTGTAATCCGATGAACATTAAGACAATAATATGCAAATGTGACAGGTAAGTTGGTCGGAAGCATTGCATTTGTCTCTTGCACAAAGTTTGAATTTCCTCCTCGTCAAAACATTGCGATTTCTACTTTGCTTATATTTTGTAAGCCGATTCTATTTGTGTATAATTTTCGTCTTTATTTGTCGTATATAAAAATGAGGCGAACTTTTTCTAGTCCTAAGACTGGATCAGAAACACGCTCTCACGTGTCACGTTTCCCACCATGTCTCTCTATAAAAGCATTGGAGGAGAGCACCATCACCTATTGGCAGCTGAGACGAAAACTCCCTCTCCTCCTTCCTCTCATGGCCACTGCTGCAGCCGCTGCCGCTGCTCGGCCATGTTTAATGGATCCCGAAGCATCACAGTTTCCAGCAGGCAAACCATTCATTTCTCTCACCATGTAAACCTACTTCATTCCCTTTAATTATTTATTTTTTTCCATCACATTCATACATGCGTCCTGATGCGGGATGCTATTGTGGTGTTATCTTAAGTCAATGACGCACTGCCATGTGAGAAAGTTAAGACGCATTAGCAGTACGTGGTTTACTTTTGGGTATTTCTATGTCTAAATTTCGTTGTTGATCTTGTTTAGTGGGGAATAAATCAGTGCAAATGCTGAAATCTATTAACTGAAAATAAAAATCGCGGTACTTACTTTCTTGTTTTGCAGAACGTATGTGACAGTGTCCAAGTTGAACCAAAGAAAGCAATCCGTAAATTCCCTTGAGTCCAACATGTATATGCCAAATTGGCTGGCAGGTTAAGAAGTGAAGATGATGAGGTAACTGCATTGAATTGTTCTACTTATGTTCTGCAACTCACTAGCTTTATTTCTGAAGGATATGTTCAATTTTCATCCCTTAGTCCTTGTTGAATGTTCAATTTTCATCCCTTAGTCCTTGTTGAATTGAAGTTTCCGGGCTATCTGCTTCCTTTTCAGGTTGACATATTGTCTTCTCTTCACCCAAGTCCAGCAGTTTGTGGATTTCCAACAGAGGAGGCACGGGTTTTAATTGCGGAAACAGGTGCATCTTACTACTACTTTGTTTTTGCTGTCTATACGCTCATAATCCTTTGGCTCTATACACTCGATTCATCTAGCTGTTTTGGTCCAAATAGAACATTTTACTGAAGATAGATTCTTTCTATTCACAATATGCCTTCAGAAGTATTCGACCGAGGGATGTATGCTGGGCCGGTTGGTTGGTTTGGTGGAGGAGAGAGTGAGCTTGCCGTTGGCATTAGGTCAGCATTAGTCCAAAAGGTAAACCAAGTGTATTCTTTTGCTTCTACTCTTTTACATAGGCATGTCTTCACTAGCACGTCGAGCTCGTAGCACTGACCCTTCTGGATTCTAGGGTCTCAGCGCGATGATCTATGCATTCAAATTTGCATCGCTGTGTATCAATAAGCATTGAGCATGAGACTAGATGCTTCAATAAACTTTTACATGTTTTGATCAATGCTGCGGTTCACCAAGTTGCTTAAACTTGAAGTGCCTCTAGAGATTAAAAGCTGATATACCGAAAGGGCTGTCAACCGAAACGGTCAGTGCAGTTCCGAAGTTTTTAGCGAGGATTCTTTGATGGCGATATTTTTCTTATTTGATGCTTCTTTGGATGATTTCCCCCAATGACAAGCGTAAAACAGATTAGATTTGTAAAAATAAAGTTGAAAATCAAATAACCTTTGGAGTCGGGTCTTCTTTTTGCACTATTATGGATACAAAAGTAATGAGAAAATTCGGACAATTGTCAACTGTTCCTATCGGAAATAGGATTTCACCACAAAATGAGACGGTAAATTGCAGAATATATCACTGTACCTTGATTAGAAAGAACAGATTAAATCAACTGCAATCAGAAATTTATCCATTGCAAAATTTACATTTCTGTGTATACACCTCAAAGTTACTTTCCCAAATCTATCATATATTTTTCCCTTCCACCCCCAACCCTCGCAAGAACGCGATAAGAGGACAGTGTTTTCTCTACTCTTCACTGTCTACCGCTACATAAACCTCTGGGTTTTCAGCAGGATTCCGTTTGAGATTCATACATTTATATACATATTTGTTATGTTTGTTCAACATATACTCTAGCATGGCTTCCCTTTAATGCATTTTAGAGGACCTGCAAAGCGCGTGAGCCTAGTCACGAATGTCCCAGGCTTTGCCTTGATCATATCGGCCTTTGGGAGATTCCTGATTGGGCTTCCGGATTCAACGAAGAATGCTCCATTCATCATAAGATCGTTCTCTGATCTCCAATTCCACGATTTCCACACGTTCTCGGCTCCACTGGTCCTCTTCGTCACCTAGATAACAACAAGATTAGCATTGACAATTTGTTTTCAGGGAACAAGTGGTACTATTTGTTCATAGTAGTATATGTACCTCTTTACTGGCTTTATTTGACGGGGCAATGAACCGGTTGCCCTGGCTAATTATGGTAGGATGTTGGCTTCCACCAATAGCGTACATAATCCAATGCGTGTAGTCGTTGTTTACAATATGGAAAAACCCCCACCGGCACCTTGGCATACGCTGAATTAACCCCTGACCGAAATGGTTGAAAGCCAGAGTTATCTGCATCACTTCATCCTGAGAGTTGCTATCACTTGAACCAAATAACATCACCTGCATCATGAATCAAAACGACACATATTAGTTCGTAAAAAGCATTTTTTTCACAGAGGGTTGGTCCCGATTTGTGTGTAATAGATGGATTTTTACATCATTATGATTGGTGAAGTGACAATTGGATATGGTGATGGCTGTAGACCCCTGGATGGCATCAATGAGTCCATCTGCGCAATTTGACCCGGATACATGGTCTATCCAAACGTTTGAGGCTCCATACATTGATATACCGTCACCATCACTGTGTGTGCGTTGTCCATAGTGATTCATCGAGTCCCTAATCATGCCACCATTTCCTGGCTTGGTATCATGAATGTGGAGATTATGGATGATCACATTTTTCACAAACTGTAGTGTAATTTGTGCACCATCCTCAATGTGCACATTAGCACCTCGTGCGTCAATTGTCTTGTCACTCGTCACCATAAGCTCTTCACTTAGCTTTATTCTCATGTCTCGAGCGAATATGATCCAAAGTGGCTCAGTTTGAATCACAGCATGGCGTAGTGTCCCTGGTTTCGGATTCACCATGTCGTTGTCGGAGTTATCTGTCACCACATAGATTTTTCCAGCCTTGCCTCCTGTCGTCTTGTGCCCAAATCCTTTGACGCAATCAGCCAGCTTTTTGCGATTTGTTTCCCAGTTTGGATCACATCTCCAGCAACGATCAATAGGGTTTGTAGCCTGGCATGGACCCTTGTACTTCTGTTTCAAGTTCCTTCTCGTTCTATTCGCGGCATCAAACGTGCTGCTTCCATTGAATAAAAGCTTGTAAATGAACAATTTCAAAACCGAAAAATCAAAATTCTTTACAAATTGAAGTACGCGATGAAACATTCAACATTGATGGTGGTTAAAAATGTTTGGTTGCTTGCGTGACAAGGAACTTACTCATGGACTTCCTTGTTGAAACTTTCAGTGACTTCTGCAGGATTTTTATTGTAGGCTTTGTTGGCGGCTTGCTTCGCTTCTTTTGCTCGACCTTGCCAGTGCGCATCGAAATCCGCAATGTTGGCCGTCACCGTTGCCGGAATTGTGATTGTAACAATAAAAATACATAAAATAAACACATTTAGCTTGTAATTAGCTTCCATTGCCATCACTCCTCTCAGTTTTTCACCTTTATTTCCTCGCCTTATCTTTTGTTCAGTTTTTTATTTTTTTAAGAATTTTATTTTTAAAGTAATGGCTTTAATTTTCAGGGCAGGGTGGGGCAAGTTTCCATGGCTAATTAGTTTTTTTGGAAGTGAATTAATTTAAAATTTCAGAATTGCAGTGGGAGATGGGTAATATATGCAGAGCTAGATTAACTAAATGAAGCAAAGAAATGCGAATGAGAAGTGGTGAGGGAAGAGAGGGGAGCCCCTCTCCCCTTTCAACGGTCGAAATTCCTATTTGCCTTCTAATTTCTTATGCTTATTGGATGAGCTTTGGTTAGTTTCTTTTCTTTTTCTTTCCCTTCTAATTTTATACAATCTCTCTTGACCACTCCTCGAGAGTGATACTAATAGCCAACATCCAAAAAAAAAAGAAAAAATGGTAGAAAAGGATAAAACCTTCATAAATGTTGTCTAAAGTATCATGCAACTTTTTAGAGCGAGGTAGATATATATGTGCTACACTATTTGATTACGTTGTCGATTCCATTTCTTTTAATTATCAGATTAACTTGTATATTGTCTATAATGCTATGAAAAAATGTGGAGGAAATGATTCGATTGAACACTTGAATGAGGTTGTTATATTTTTTTTTATGGAATACAATAATTTTAATGAAAACCAGAATTTGATACTTAATATACATTTGTGGAAGAAAGAAAGAGAAAGGTATGCTTAATTAATTATTTTTAGAGTAAATTTGATATAAGTCTAATAGTGAATCACTTTTGGGATATATATCCCTTTATTTATAGATTATTTTTTACTTAATTTTGAGATTAATATAATAAATAAATTTTGTTTCTCCTTATTCTTGCTCTTTATATGTATCTCAAGTTTTCTTCTACCTCATCACAGGTTAACTGTGTTAACTAATCAACATTGTAAGTACTATATATATATATATATATAAATGTATAAATGTATGGAAGATGAAATTTCTTTGAACTGTTTTCATGGAAGATAGGTATATTAAGTTTTAATTTTTTTTTCCATATATACATCAAGTTAAAGTATTTTAACAACCTCAACTCAAGTATATGTATCATATATGATGACATATAAATTTTGTTTAACTGTTTTTGATTGAATGTGATTTTCACATTTAAATATTTGAATTAAAATTTTGAGTATTCTTCAAAAAAAAAAAAAAAAAAAAATTGAGTAAAGATGCATAAATCAAGAAATTTAATTAAAATTGAAAATTAGAATTGGACTAAATTTAATAACAACTCAAAGTTTTGGACCTGGATCAAAGTACCCTTTTTTAAGAGAACTTTCATGAAAAGAGCTTGGACTAAGTTTATCTTAAAAAAAAAAAAACTATGCAATAACTTTATTTAATGAAAAAGACTTAAATTTTAATGAAAAACTCTTAATTTTTAATAAAAATGACAAAAAAACTTAAATCTTAATGAAAATGACATAATTTTAATATATATATATAAAAAAAAAAAAAACAGACGTGCGAACCTCCGCGCCCCTCACACAAACGGTTTATGAAACTTATTACACTGTTTATGAAACTTAATGGTACCACACTATTTATAAAACTTAATGGTACTACACTGTTTATGAAACTTAACGGTGCGACATTGTTTATGAAACTTAACGGTAGATGCTCGTCCTAGATTCTCAAGTTCTTTCACCATAATGCAATAAAAAGATTTAAAAAAAAATAGAGATCAACGTCCATGCTGTTAAGTCATGCATGGCTAATAGTTCAATACCATTACTAGAAAAATGGGTGGTGAGTCCAATGATGTTGCCCCACCTCTACCCCCTACCATCCCAACCCACACCTGACTGACTCCCTCCCAACCATACCGCCCATATGTGGTTCTGAATTGAACGAAACCCACTTCAATTTAGAATTTTAATTTTAGAGAAATAAAATATGCTTGGATTATGTCAAATGGTTATGCAACTGAAGGATTTGTTGGGTGCTTTTGCATGCGCCTTTAGTTAGGTTTTTTTTTTCTCTTCTTTTTCTTGTCCTTATCATTAAATAAAGTTATATGATGATTTTTTGTTAAAACTCAAAATTTTGAAGCCCTATTTATTTATTTATTATTATTTTTTATTCTAAGTGATACATCTAATCCTCAAACTTGAGTGTCAAAGTAAAACACATATTAAAACCAACTTAACTAGCGAGCAGCCTGCAGGTATGGTTAACTTTGGTTTAATAAAAATGAAAATTTATTTTTCCAGATTAGATACGTGTCGATCTAAAAATTCTTAGGTCTATCTAATATTCAAATTATAGACCACCGCCGCAAAGACAGATCTAGGTGGGAGTTTGGACGCAATGAAAGCAAGGAACAAGCCACCACCCGAAACTTGACATGCAGTCCAACCCAAAACACGCATCATCGATCCATGCAGAAATATTAAGTTTGGAATAACCAAGATCGAATGTCTGCCTCCATGTTCATTTCCCACAAGGAAAAACTCTAACTCGTATTCTTCCTATATATAAGCATTGTGCTATTTCCATATCTATATACAAAGCATTACACTGATCATTTTAATTAAGACGCAAAGCAAGCTCTTAATTAAGTTGTTGTTATAAGTGCAGTTCGTATTAGTTGATCGTTGATATGGCAAATATCAGAGGATCAATGAGCGCTTTGGAAGAGAGATTACGGAAATCGACACCCACACGCATGCGCGAAAAGATTGTTCCTTCATCAGACTGGACGGAGGACTCCAATGGTCATTACCTTCTCGTTGATCTTCCAGGTACTGCAATATTACAGCATCTAATAGTTTTCTTAATGTTGTAATCCCGCTCAAATGCGCACTCTAGTATTAGTTATTAGGTTTTAATTTGTTCGGACTTTCAACATCATCATCACTTTATGGTTTTGTCACGTTTCAGGTGTCGGCAACACAACTCGATTCGGGTGTTCAGGTGGACATTCCAGATCGAGGTGTGTCAGTAATTGGTATCATAGCATTTCATTTCGTTAAGAACAAATGCATGCGTTCATGCTCTAATAATTGTATTCGATGTGCATAAAATAGCCACTACTAACAAGTAGTCACGTTAGTCACATAATTATAGGAAATAACAAATATGCATTGACATAAATTTATGGTGCTTAATTATATCACCTTGTCTTAGATTTTAAACAGGAGGAGGTGAGGGTTGAGGTGAATATCTCAGCCGGCCATATAACAATCAGCGGAGAAAGGCAGGTGAACGAAAGGATATCCCAGTATTTTGAGCAGATTTTCACTCTTCCGCCACACTCAGATGTCGATAAGATCACCGGAAAATTTGACGGTGGGATTCTATATGTCACCATACCAAAGGTGGCAGCAGCGGTCGAAGAACAGAAGAAAGAACCTGAAATAGAGAATGAAAATGTCCAAGGCAGCACCGCTGTTGCCACGGAACCTCATCAAGTAGACAAGAATGAAACTGTGGAAGGCTTAAGACCCAAAGATGAAGGAGAGCACTCAAAGAAAGTCGACGGCACAAAGTATGGAGAGATTAAAAAATTATTAGGAAATGAACACATATTTTTTTCTCCAGAAAATATAAGGAAATGGGAGGAGAAAGGTGGGAATATCGTAAGGAATGCAATGGAGATGTTGAGCAAAAACAAACAGATAGTTGTAACTGCTGTGGTTGCATTTTCATTAGGGATGCTAGTTTCTCGTAAGTTCTAATCAGCTGGAGAATGAGATGATTAAGGCTAATTATAACTGTAAATTAAGTTGCATATACATTCTGTATATCTCTTGTTTATGATCATAGCAAATGGTGCTGATATTAAATGTACAGAATAAGAACTTCAACGAATAAGATGTAAATTGGTATACTATGTTCTTTTACTTTTGAGCTTTACGATCATATTTGCTCGGAATCCAAAAGTTTTGATTTCGCACCTGCTAAATGTAACCGGGCGTTTAATACAAGGGGCAGTGGTCAATGCCCTTTGTCGTGAAGCTTTTATGAGCGTGACGATCATACTTTCCGTAATGTTGTTAATCCACTTCTTCGATCTGTTTTATAGTTGGTTGCAAAATATCCTTGTGGATCTAAGTAGACAGACAGGAAAGGAATGCAGCAGGATCAGATTCGTTGAGCAGACAGCAAAAATCACAGAGATGCAGTAGGATTCTCTCCTCTCCTATTTCCATCTGCTTTCCTCACCTCCTTTCACATTTTATTTTTTGTCTTTTTGTCCGTATAAAAAAATCAATATAAGATATTGACGTGATTTAATCATAACCGTTCAAGTAGGAAGTGCGGGAAGGGGAAAGAGATTAGGAGGGAAGAGAATCATTCCACAAAGATGAGCACATCACCTCGATGCGGGATTGAAAAGCTTCTTTGAGATGCGCGCCCAAAAGTTCTTGTCTCTCATATTATTCCAAGGATATTTTTGTTCACCACTTTTAATGGATAATAATGCTTACAACTCTATTTATCATTGTTAGATGAATATAAATTCTAGTGGATAGCCACAAATCTTAATATTCAAACGCATCCAATAAATATAAATAATATGGTGAACATTACTACTACTTGATGGTGATGAACAAAAATACAATCTATTATCACCCTAAATACCTAAAAATCATATGTAAAACTTGGTTACAATCTTTTAACCAAGAGTAAACTACTATTCGATAATAATTTTTTTATATCTATAGAAATAGGATTAAAAAAAAAAAAAAAAGACAATAAGACATATAAATTTTAATCACGGAAGGTTTATTTTCTTTTATTAAATAGCGTTTTTTTTTTTTTAACATTTGAGGAAATTAAATGAGCAAAGTTCTCAAGTCAATACATTCTAATGGAGCTTGTTTGGGTGCTTATCATGTTTACTTGTATACAAATCACAATTTGACACATGTATACAACTTATTAAATTTATACTAAAAATTCATGTCAAATTGTAATTTGTTTGCAACAAGAAATAACTATTATTATATAAAATAGTAAAGTATTTTTATATATTTCAATTTCAGTAAACTGAAATTTCATGAACCATGTTTCGCTATTGAAAAAACAACATGTGTTGTTGAAATGCAATCACAAATGAACAAGTGTCCAATTATCTTTTTCAATTTTAATTATTTAGACACGTGACTATCTACAATTAACTTTTTTAGTAGCACTTGTTGCTCTTCTTTGAGCAGCGAAGCATGATTTCTGAAATTTTCTTTCGAAGCAAGCACTTTTCAAAATGTTCCTGGTTTTCCACTAAAAGGATACTTTGGCTTTGGAATTGGAATCATGTGCCTTATCCACACTACTACTACCATGCATGGCATATATCCACCAATGACCATGAGACCACACACCCACTCAGGTTGATATGCTCGATTCGATACAACTGTCAATGTTTGAATTCGTTATACTATTATGTAGTGTTACTAATTTGTATCATTGTTGTTTATGTTACGCTAGAAACATCGGTCTTATGTTTTCCTTTTTTCCATTGTGGTGATCCCAAATTCGTTTGGACTGAATACATTTTTAATTGGTATGCAAGGCTCGTCTTAAACAAAAGCATGCATAAAAAAAAACATTATAAAAACTAGGGTTCTTTAGATATAGACCCTCGCAATTCTTATTTCCTATATAAAAACCCACCTAATTATAAACATTCAAATAAAACCCAAATTTAAAAGCGATTGCCATGTAGGAAAGTAATTGACATATTAATACAAAATATTTACAACTTGTACCACAATATTCAAAATAAATCAATAAATATTATTACTCACCTTAATTACAATGAATAAGTAATTTATTGCATATTATTACCCATAACACACACATATATATACATATATACGTTCAAATGTATATAGTACTACCATAAGCTCAATATATATATATATATATATATATATATATATATATATTTTACCTATATATATAGTACTACTATACGTGTATATATATATGTATGTATGTATATGCACAGTACTACATATATGATCAAACATATTATACTAATTAATCTACCTATATGTAAATTTATGATGAGCAAATAACATATATTTTGTAGGTATCATCATATATATTGGGCACATTTTATTATTATATGTACAAAAGAATAGGTAAAATAGTATTGAATAGAATAATAATATTTTTTTTATGTAGATACATTATTTTGCATACACTGGGTTTGCTTTATTATGTAGGTAAATTATTTCGTATGTATTTTACATATAATGGGGAAATTA
The DNA here is from genome assembly GCA_036320875.1 of Cotoneaster glaucophyllus. Classification (NCBI taxonomy): domain Eukaryota; kingdom Viridiplantae; phylum Streptophyta; class Magnoliopsida; order Rosales; family Rosaceae; genus Cotoneaster; species Cotoneaster glaucophyllus. The sequence continues at coordinate 24,973,069 of CM070065.1, read as the reverse complement.
TTTTACTTTTTTTAAGCAATTTAACATTTTAAAATTCGAATAGTAGGTGCACTGAATCAAATAATATTTTTTGTAGGTAAATTATTTTACATGAATTTTTATGTATACTGGCCATTTTTTTTGTTATATATATGTGTGTGAAATAATTTACCTACATTTATATGTAATATAATTTGTTGACTTAACTAAGCATGTATTATTACATATATTAGGCATGTTTTGTTGTTATTATATATTAGGCAATAAATTTATTATTTATTATTTTCGTAAAATCATTAATTCTCTCTTACAATCTATATGGAACTAATTGTGTACATCAAACATTCAAATAGGGTGTTTTGGGCATAAATTTTTTTTCAATGTGTAAAGTCAAATATAATTAATGAATTTGCTGATGTGGAATCTAGTTAATGAGTTTTATTTGAGTAAAAAACTTATGATGGGTTTTATGTGAAGAAAATTAAATTTCAGGGGCTACAGTCATATTTTCAGTTCTTTAGATATAGACCCTCGCAATTCTTATTTCCTATATAAAAACCCACCTAATTATAAACATTCAAATAAAACCCAAATTTAAAAGCGATTGCCATGTAGGAAAGTAATTGACATATTAATACAAAATATTTACAACTTGTACCACAATATTCAAAATAAATCAATAAATATTATTACTCACCTTAATTGATGGGTTTTATGTGAAGAAAATTAAATTTCAGGGGCTACAGTCATATTTTCAGTAAAAACTAGGGGAAAAACAAAGAAAATAAAGAGGGGGAGAGTGAGAATGGAATCTAATCTCTCCCCCACCCCAACCCAACCAAAAAACATTCGCTTCTCTCCATTACCATTTACCTCTTAACAATAGCACACTCAGGATTAAAGGTCTAAATTTTTTTTAGATAAAAACAGAGCGCAAAGCGGGTAAGAAAATTTTCCGTTGATTCATTGAGGCATTTCGTCAAATACTTAATGAGTGATATTTAGAGAATTTATTAAGTGTTGTCCACGCAATATGTCAAAATACTAGCAAATATTACATCAATCACTTGATAGGTACAGAAAAATTCGTATAAAATATTCGGAGAGTCCTTAGAAGACCTTTACATGTATATTTTCTGAACTACGAATGGTCCTAAGACCACCTAAATCCTAGTGGGCATTTGCCTCTGCCCCTCAACCAAATCTACTAACAAGGCCGAAGATACCAGCCGCAACGGGATGTCCAGCTTTCACAAGCGAATACGGTCGACCCGGGATGAGCTTGATGAGGAATTCGACACTGTACCAAGCTAGGGTCCGATACGACCGGTTGCGGATGCTGGCAGCCCGGGTCCAGACCGTTTGGGCGATTTTGCAACCCAAGGAGAAAGGGCCCAAGCATTGGTTGGAGGGACCCAAGAGCCACAAAGTTGTTCATTGAAGTGTGCCTGGCAATCATTGTGGTTTTATATGCAGTGCCACCAAAAATGGTTGCCGTGGCCTTCGGATTTTACTATTTCTTCCACCCCATGTTCCGGGAGCCTATCCAGCCGGCGATTCTGAACTTCTTCCAACGGCTGTCGAGCTTGTCGGACCGGTTAATGTAGTGGAAGGGAGGAAGAGAACTATATATATATATCCCATGTTCCGGGAGCCTATCCAGCCGGCGATTCTGAACTTCTTCCAACGGCTGTCGAGCTTGTCGGACCGGTTAATGTAGTGGAAGGGAGGAAGAGAACTATATATATATATATATATATATATATATATATATATATATATATATATATATATATATATACAGGAACCTTACCAAGAGGGATTCTCATTTTTCTAAAAAAATGGGGACACCCTCTTGACCGTTAAATTGATTTTAATGAAATTGTGTGGTTGAGATTAAAACATATGCCACACAATCTCAACCACACAATTTCATTAAAGTCAAATCCAACGGTCAAGAAGGTGTCCCCATTTTTTTAGAAAAATGGGGATCCCTCTTGTGAAAGGATTCCTATATATATATATATATATATATATGCTCCTTACCAGCAGGGATTCCTATTTTTCTAAAAAAATGAGGACACCCTTTTGACCGTTGGATTGACTTTAATAAAATTGTTTGGTTGAGATTAAAACATAGGCCACACAATCTCAACCGCACAATTTTATTAAAGTCAAATTCAACGGTCAAAAGGGTGTCCCCGTTTTTTTAGAAAAATGGGGATCCCTCTTGGTAAGGGGCATGTATATATACACACACACACACACACACACACACACACACACACACACACACACACACACACACACACACACACACACACACACACACACACACACACACACACACACACACACACAGATTGCTTAAGGGAGGATCCCCATTTTTTCAAAAAAATGGGAAGCCTTCTTCTCATCATTGGATGAAATGGGTGGTTGAGATTAAATAACTGAGATAATCTTTCTTTTTCCTTTTTCTTTTCTGGTTCCCGCCTCTTCCTTGCGACACAGACACACATCTCTCCCACGAACAGAGCTTCGCACCAGCCAAATCATAGGCCATCGCGAATAACCTTTGAGTTTTCAGAGATTTCAGAGATTTCAGGTATGGGTCTCCTCCTCATTCACTATTTTAGATGATTAATTTGGAATTTGGGTTGAACAATTGGGGTTTTTTCTGATTCGGGAAAGACAAGCAGCAGGTATGCAAAACCGTTTTTGATTAAGCTAGTGAAAGGGGAGGCGAATGAGACATTTTGCTTCTGTTACTCTGAGATTTCAGGCCATCGCCTTTAACCTTTGAGATTTCAGGTATGGGTCTCTTCCTCATTCACTATTTTAGGTGATTAATTTGGAATTTGGGTTGAACAATTGGGTTTATATTTTTCAAATTCTAAACACTAAAACCTATTGCGTTCTGATTCGGGATGGTTCTGGTTTCAAATGGGTCCACAAATTTGGTGGTTTTCTTTAGTGTTTTAGGGTAAAAACCTTTTGAGTTCTAATTCAAATTGGTTACAGATTTGAATGGACTAAATTAATAGAGTATGAACTCGGGACCTTATAACCTTTTGGGTTTTGATTTTGCAGGGAAAGCCCCTGATTGGTAATGGTGATGAACTATTTGTATGTGTTTGACTGCAGGTTAGTTATCCATTTTTGAAAATCCTGTGCATAGTAGTTGATAATAGTGATGAACTATTTGTATGTGTTTGACTGCAGTGTGCACACGTGATGGCCATGGCTGTTGACAAGTGAATGATCTTAATTGTGAAACCTTAATTGTGAAAACCTTTTTAAGTATGCAGGGTTGGATATTGACAAGTGAGTGATTCTTTTCTTCCATTCTTTGTTGGCCCTTGTTTAGTTAGTACTATGGTGGAAATAACGAGGTTGTCTTGTTATCTTTTCAGTCTTCAAAACTTGGAGTGCTGTCTGTTTGTCCTCTTTCCATATTTCTCGTGAGTGATCTTCTTGGCCGTTTTTCATCTTATGTAAATTAGTTTTAAGGCCTTCTCCTTATATGCAAATTGACGTAGAACTGTCATCTATTTAGTTACATGCTTGCAAAAGGTCTTGGTCTGCCTGGTATTGTGTCAATATTGTTCACAGGAATGGTAAGTGGAAAAACTGTACATTTTTTCTTTTTAATATATTCGACGGTAAACCTGTGCCATTGACAAACTGGAGTTCTGTTTTAGATCATGAAGCATTATACGTATTCAAATTTATCAGAAAACTCTCAAAGATTTGTTTCTTCCTTTTTCCATTTGATATCATCACTAGCGGAGACGTTTGTGTAAGTGAGCTTTTCATTGTCTTTATCACATATCAAGTATTTAAGCTGTTATTTACACATGACACACCACGCTTGTTTTGAAATGAAAACCTTAATTTTCAAGTTTATATACATGGGCTTTGATATTGCCATGGAACAACATAGCTGGTCACATGTGGGGTTCATTTTTTTCTCAATTGTATCCTTTGAATGAGTAGTCTAATGTGAAAAGTTCATATTACTTTATTAGTCTTTCAATTTCTAGACATTTGTTATTTCATTTTCCTTGTCCGTTTTGTACAAAGTGCTGTATTTTGGTATGAAAATCTTAATCAGTTTGCCGAATGATTTTGTGCAGGGCAGCTAATGTTTTTTCTTGTGCATATTTGGTCAATTTGGTTCGACCTGCACACAGACAGATACATTTAAAACACCAGAAAGCACGTTGGTATAGTGGTATGGGTTTCACTATTTTCAAGCTCAATATAGTATGGAAGGTGATGATTTAATGTGCAGGAATTGTGTGTAAATGATATTTTTATTAGCTACACAAGTGAAATGTACAATGTTTGTGTCGAGTCTTAAGATGGAAATTTAAAGGAACCGATGCTGCAGAGGATCTATGGCACTGCATGGGAGAGTGAAGATCAATTGAAGGCATTTATTCATTTCAAAGAGGAAGCTAACCGTCAAGATCATAGGAGCCTTGGTCAAGTTCTTGACCTGTTTTCATATCTTGGTTTACAAAAGGAAGCCTCACTCATACCATGAATTTCCTATTCGAGTTGCTAAGTTGATGAGCAGCAACCAACAAGCAGAGTACGAAAAGGAAGTTGCAAAACTGAAGCTTTAGCAATTAGCAGCAAGCAGCAATATGAAAAAGAAGTTGCGGATGTCTTCCATGTTGACTCCAAAGTTATTTATCGGTATTTTGTAAATTGTTATTGTTTTTCACTGCGTATGAGAAGGATTGTAAAAGAATTGGATTGATATTCATGAAATAAAAAAAGGCATTTGATGTCTTCCATGTTGCCTCCAAAGTTGGTATGCTATTGTTCTTTATCATTGAACTATAAATTTCCAATTAAAGTCATACAAAATACGTGAATTCCTTCAAATTCATGGCCAATTCCTCCAAATTCATAGAATAAACTTATGCAAAACAGAGGAACCTCATTAACACCATGCAAATTAGGAACAAAAAAATGAGATCATCTTCCTATGGACAATGTGTGCTGCTCATCCTGCAATTAACCAAAATAGAAATCATAAAAATGTTGATTAACAATAATAATGTTATTATACATCAAAGACAACAAACGCATTTCAACTATTTGGACATCCCGAATCAGAACACAATAGAGGCTCTTCTCCCTCTAGGTCGGCCGAAAAACCGGAACTGGAAACTGGAGACTTTTTTGGCTAGTCTGAAAAATTGGATAAAAAAGCAGGGATCTTTGGGTCAAATATTCAATAGATTCGGTTGGTTTGTTGGGAGGTGAGGAAGCGAAAGCCTAAGCGAAAAAGCACAGGGTAACTAAATGGGGTGAGAGAATCAACATCGCAAATTACGGCGAGCGAGAGGCAGAGTTCACTTGTGTTTAGAAGTTGAAAAATATAAACCCCAATTGTTCAACCCACATTCCAAATTAATCATCTAAAATAGTGAATGAGGAGGAGACCCATACCTGAAATCTATGAAATCTCAAAGGTTATTCGCGATGGCCTATGATTTGGCTGGTGCGAAGCTCTGTTCGTGGGAGAGATGTGTGTCTGTGTCGCAAGGAAGAGGCGGGAACTAGAAAAGAAAAAGGAAAAAGAAAGATTCTCTCAGTTATTTAATCTCAACCACCCACTTCATCCAATGGTGAGGAGAAGGCTCCCCATTTTTTTGAAAAAATGGGGATCCCTCCCCTTAAGCAATTATATATATATATATATATATATATATATATATATATATATGCGAGCCCTTTAACAAGAGGGATCCCTTTTTTTTTTAAATGGGGACACCCTCTTGACCGTTGGATTGACTTTAATGAAATTATATGGTTGAGATGAAATCACAAGCCACACAATCTCAACCACATAATTTCATTAAAGTCAAATCCAACGGTCAAGATGATGTCTCCATTTAAAAAAATAGGGATCCCTCTTGTTAAAGGATTCCTATATATATATGAGCATTTTTTTAGGTGCCACATTATAGAGGGTGTGACAAATTACAAAGCAAAACAACTGTGCTAAGTTGAAAAGAGTGGTCTATTTTAAAATTAATATCTTAAAATTTGATCTACACGTGAAGACGCTCGTGTATAATTTGAAAGATTATTAAAATTACTGGTCTATTTTATTTTCACGTAGTATTTGAGTGGACAGTAATATAATTTGAAAGATTATTAAAATTATTGGTCTATTTTATTTTCACATAAGTGTTTGAGTGGACAGTAATATTTCTCGCTAAAATGATTGTTTGCTAGCCACTGATAATTAGGAGGACGATTTTGTTCCGTTGAAATTAATAAAATGCATGGGAGGGCGAGACTTGGAGGATAAATGCTTAGGCTTGCTCTTCCTCCCCTCAATCGTCTTCAAAATTCACCACATTTTCGATTTTGATCGGAGGAAGCTCCCGGTTTCCAACATTTGTTGTGTTTAATATGGGAGAGACACCAGAGTTAGAAAAACATGAACGCTCTAAAAAGGAGAAAGGCAACTGTGAGAAGGATGAGAATGAAAAGATGGAAAAACTCGAGGATGGAGAAGATGAAACATAATAGAAAAAGAATTAAGACAAGAAGAACAAGGAAGGTAAAGGTGAGGAGGAGGATAGAGATGGCAATCCTGAAAAGGAGGATGAGAAGAAAACGAAGCCTCAAAGGTAAAACCTACCTAGCTAGCTGGCATTGGTGGCAAAGAAACAAGGAAATTGCCTAGTGCCTGTTCTATTGACACATTTTTGTAATAAGACTTGGAGATACTTCATATTTGTAACGAAGTTTAGTATTTTATATAGGGTGGTGTTATCTACATTTTTTTTTTACCTTCTACACATTTTTCTTAATTTCTGGTATCCGGACATAATGAATTGAAAATGATCAATAAAACATATATTAATAAGGATGTGTGTGAAATATTATAAGAGATGTGCGGATAGTACCACCGTTTATATATGTGAAACATTGTACACCTAATTTTTGTTTTTGTAAACTTCCATGTAACTAGAAATTTATATTTAGCAATTTGATCTATTTTTATAGTCGTCACTGATGACACTTCATAGCGTCATTAAGCAAATTTATTTATTCATTTGTTACGGATTAGTACATAATGACTTTATTGGATCTCCACTTAAATGTCAATTGTTGTTTGCGTACGAACATGAACCAAACTGGTTACGAGCTATTGTGATTTAACCCATATGGTCCACTGGGTTAGCTAAATTTCATTGCATTTCTCAAGCTGGTTTAGAGAGCTGCTCTCCTAAAGTACTCATTTTGAGGACCTGTGAAGTCTTTTTTTAGATAAGCTATCAGATTAATCTTATTAAGTTATTAACTTAAATAATTTTTGTTACATAGAAATAAAATATAAGTAAAAAAAATAAATAAGAAGAGAGAAGAATGTTTCATGTCATGTCGAATCTCTTTCATCTGCAAAACATAGTCTCCTCATCGAATATCTAAACCCTGCAAACTCAATTGCATAAAATCCTAATAACTTTACACATCCAATCTCATCCAATCTTTAATAATAATATTCAAACCCAGTTAGTTACAAAGCACCAAAAAAATTGAGATTGTGTGATTTCGAGAATTGAGATCTCATTCTTCTTGAACACGTGAACCCTTTTCATATGAAATTTTGAGATTTTTTTTTTAATTGAATCACCTTGCAAAATTATTCTCTTTCAATGTAACAAAAATTATTTAAATTAATAGCTTAATCTATCATAAGATTAATCTGATAACTCATATGAAAAAATGTCGTCATCAAAATGAGAACCTTAGAAGAACGGTTCTATATAGGTACTATCAGAGTTCATAATTTAAGTGGTTACAAGTGGTTCTCTTACACCCGAAGTCTTGTTATCTAATTTGTAATGACATGAGTTTCAACAATTTTCGCGCTCTTCCTTTCCGGTTTGAAGTCAACATCTTTCAAGCATCATCATTTGGCTAACGACCTGTCATAGCGAACGATCCACCACAGAGAATTTCCACTCTTGTCACAACAACATAGTACTTTTATGTATTACTTTCTCACCAACAAGGAAACTTCCTCGCTAAATCCCCATGCAATGCATCCGACATTATATAATTTTACTCCGCACACCCACTTCAGTCGCAAGCAATGAGTAACACTTCGGGTGTGCGCTACAACATTGGCAAGGATGCCAGAGGTGCAGTTTACTCTGCACACCCAGTTCTTCCTTGTTCTCTTTGCCTCCTCTTTCCCTTTCTATCAATCCTAAACATTTTCTTGTATTTTTTATTTTTTATTTTTTATCAGATCTTCTCTACAAGGACTATGTTCATGAACCGCCGATTCGGTTTGACTCCAAAGGCTTCAACTGGATCAGTGACATCTCGTGCAAAGGTTAATCTGACTGATCTCTGTGATTTGCTTCTTCTGTCAAGTATGAAACTGCGTTGAAACTCATTTTTTCGCGACGGTTTGATGTGCAGTTAATTTGATTGCTCCTGGACTCAGCACCCTTTTCAGTTTTAGCGCGCCAGATTATGGCCGGGTAAAAACTTCCCATAATTTTCCGTCAGGATTGTTATTAGCACTCTAAAATAGTCATCCTACGATTCTCCGTGCTTTTCCATTTGAACTATTTTTCACCTTGATGTTGCTCTAGAATCTAGATCAATAGTCTTTAATGTTGTGACAGGTGGAAATGCAATACGAAAATGGTGTTGCCGATATTGCTGGAGGAATAGGGTTGAAAAGAAATCAGCAAAACATGTATGATCCGGTTGCACTCTTTTCTGCAGTGATAGGAGGCAGTTCTGTGTGCTCCATTGGAACCGACCTTGCCTTCGACACATCTGCGGGAGAATTCGCAAAACTCAGTGCCGGTTTTAGCTTGAACAGCGACTTTGTTTCTGCTTCCTTATCCATGTGAGCAATCCTGTGAGAGCTTGGAGAAGAGAGAATGTTTACAAATTTTATACACACACACACACACATACACACACACACACACACAAACACACACAAAAGCAGCATATATAACTTTTTGAATATGCAGGGACAAGCTTGACACTTTAAAAGCTTCATGCTTCACCGTGGTCAACCCCCTGAGCAACACAGCCCTTGGAGCAGAGTTGAAGCACCGGTTATCAACCAACGATAGTGCCCTGGCTGTTGGCGCCCAGCACGCGTTTTTTCCATCTACACTGGCGAAGGCTCGAGTTAGCACACTCGGGAATGTTGGCGTTCTTATACGGCAAGGGTTATGGCAGAAGTTGTTCCTGTCTATGTCCGGAGAAGTGGATTTTATGGGCGTACAGAGAAGTCCAAGATTTGGACTCTCCCTTTCTGTTAGGCTCTGAAATAATCTAATTTGTAAGCAAATTCAAATGATAAGATTGCATAGAAGAGTAAAATTGCGATATGTTTCTATGAAGAAATTCATGCACTAAACAAATAAAAGCGCTTTTTAAGTCGTCTGTAAAAGGCGAAATTGTACATGATTCAAGTTAACACACGAAGAATACTCTCATTGTATAAGATCATGATCCGCTCACCAGAAATTGTAAATACTCACATATAATATTAAACAATTAAACCACAAAAAGAAAACTAAAAACAAATAAAGCACGCTGCAATGACCCAAAAGAAGTTCCTGCAGATGAGCAACAAAAAGCTTGTAGAAGAACCCTACTACCGGTGAGAACCCTGAAGAAGTCCATCACGAATCTGAGAAGCAACATCGCGTACAGCACCAGGTCCATGGGGAATAAACACGGCAGAGGATTTAGAGGCGGCGCCAATTTCCTTCATGGTGTCAAAATACTGTGTGACAAGGACCATGTCCATGACATCCTTTGAGGTCGTCCCTGGAACATTGACGGAAAACCCCAGCACACTATCTCTCAAACCATCTACAATTGCTTGACGCTGGCGAGCTATACCCAGCCCACAGAGATACTTTGACTCGGCCTCACCCTCAGCTCGTTTAATTTGCAAAATCTTCTCAGCCTCTGCCTTTTCATTAGCTGCCACCCTCATTCTTGCAGCTAAAAAATAGAGAAAATACAGTAAAAGAATTGAAACCGAACATATCACATATGCAGAACAATAAAATACGTTAAAGGAACTGCATAATCATCGATAATGAGACTCATACCAGCATTGATTTCATTCATTGCCCGTTTCACATGCTCATCTGGTTCTATGTCAACAATGAGCGTTTGTACAATCTCATAACCATAAGCAGACATAGCCTGCAGCACGAAAAGCAACTTGGTTAAAATCAAGTTGTATTTAGAGACCACAGTATTCTATGACTTTTGCTTCGCCACATTACTTTTTCGAGCTCATCTTCCACCGCTTTTGCAATTTCATTCTTTTGCTCAAAAGCAGCATCCAGATTCAGCTTTGGAACACTAGCTCTAATCACTGTGGAAATGGAAAAGGCAAATTCAATCAGCTATAAATACTTCTGATTAAAAAAATTAATATACGTGTATCAAAAAGTTGCATATATCTGATTTATTAAGAGGGATATTTAGTTTATACCATCAAAGACATAGGCCTGGATTTGAGACCTTGTGTTGCTGAGTTTGTAGAAAGCATCATCTGCTTTGTTTGCTAGAGCACGATATTGAATAGATGCAACGACGTTAACAAATACGTTGTCCTGAAAAGTATATTAAACAATATTTCAAGTTTCACATATAAAGAACTTGAAATAAAAAACATGCAATGAGATTGCAAATTCAGTTTCTTGTCCGAAAAACTTTGGAGAATGAAAGTGTCCAATATTCAACTAAAAGAAATGCAATGAACACAAATGCTGCGGATTAAGTCATCTCCACTAATGAAAGTTGACACACCTTTGTCTTGGTCTCACAGCGCACGTCCAATTGCTGCAAACGAAGAGAGAGATGGCCAGCAAGCTGATGCCCAAGAAACCAAGGCAGGCAATGACATCCTGGCTCAAGAACCTCCACAAACTTTCCAAATCTCTCCCTTATAGCTACTGTGGATTGATCAACTTGTACACAACAGAATAAATTACCCATGTTCTCTTCACTGCAGTACCTCCAAGAAAGATATACACTAGTCAGGAATTTGCTGGAAACAAACAATTTATACGAAAGAAAAAAGGATTATATAGTAACAATCATGATTTCAGATTTTCAACAGCATTAGAAATCTTCGTACAAGAAGAAAAAGAATCATAAAAAATTACTAGATATTGGTAATATAAGTTGCCTGGTCGAAGTTAAAAAAATTTCAACACGGGAAGACTGTTCAATCAAATAGCGGATATAAAGAAGAAAAAAAAATATCAAGCTTCCTGCGTAATTAATCGGAGATTTGGATGGATATAAATTAATATCAAGTTGTGGTAACGATTTCCTTTCGGAAGAATCAAGCAACATTATAAAAAAGTAAAACGAGAGGAAGTCAATCAATATGAATTAAAGATAACCAATCCCACTTTACAGAAAAATCTTTCTGGGTGGTTATTCAAGGCTTTTGAGTTTTTTATACTTCACAATACCTAATTAAACAAGTAGCAGAAGTATACAAGAAACTACATAGATCACAAGTTCAAGACCAATAATCCATATCAAGAACCCACAAACTTCAAAGTGTTTCTCCCACTACGCGATTAGGCATGAGCTAGAGAGATTTAAAACTCATATGTCAAGCAAAAGAGAAAACAACACCGAGGCATGATTGAAACATGGACATAATTCAAGTTGATCTTTCATAACACTATCCTAGATTCCAAGTAGGTTGTATAAAAAAGATGTTTTTAGAACCAAAACACATTTTAAAATACCGAGAACAAGAACACAGACACCCCCAAAACTATTTGTTCACCTTGAGAGAGAGAGAGAGAGAGAGAGAGAGAGAGAGAGAGAGAGAGGAGAGACTACTAACAGAGGAGGACAACAAGAGAGGAAGGGAAGAAGGAAGAAAGATAGGAATGAGCTGACCCAAACAAGGTAAGAATGTAAGATATATATAGACTTCTAAATCTCCTCAAGTTTCAGGTTATACCACTCTGGCACAAATACAATGAAAACTTACAAAGTCAATGAATTAGATAACGATAATTCGCCACTAGGTATAAAACGAAGAACACTTAATACTATGAGCTGTAACAACAACTTCACACAATTAAATCCCAAACAAAATAAAAATTAACATTTAAAAACTGCAAATTCCCACATAAAACAAACTAGTTTACTGCAGAACAAGCCTCAGAAACATCGTAAAAGGTGTTTAAATAGCAAACATTTGGCAGCAGTACATAGTATTCATCAAGATACAACCAAGAGATAACTTAGTATGCAAAATCAAAGAACAAGAACAGACACACTTATATCAAATGAATACATTCCACTCCCCCACCATTCATTGTCAGTTTCACAGCTAAGATTTAACACTTTGGCCTTATTAACCACGAAAACGACATACGGGGTTTTGCTGCATTTGTTTCTCCATTTTTTTTTATAATGCGATATTTTAAACTATAGGAGAGAGAATCAAAATCTGTTCACGACCAACCAGCCTAACTCACATTTCACATTTCACATTTGTTTCATAGGCTTCACAGATATATACGGAAAAATTGAAACTTTCAACTGAAATCAATTATTACTGTTCCATTGATTACATTATCCAAAACCCATCATCAATTATTACTGTTCATAGGCTTCACAGATATATACGGAAAAATTGAAACTTTCACCTGAAATCAATTATTACTATTCCATTGATTCCATTGATTATTACTGTTGCAATTCAATAAAAAGAAACAAATTGTCCGGGAAAAAACAGAACTTTGCCGGGAAAATGTGCAGAGATTATAAAAAGCAAGTAATTTCGAGACAAATTGCTTAATTAAACGAAAATCGCAAATCAACCCATCATCTATATTTGAGAATTATAGAGAAAGACGTGAAAGGTACCTTTTTTGCAAATCTTAGGAGATTTCAGCTCCCCTTCAATGCTCGAAGACGAAGAAAAATAAGAATTGCAGTATTTAAATTGAATAAAACCCGGGGAAAGTGATAAGCTTGAACTTTTCCATCGGAGCGAAAGATTGTGAATTTTGTACATCTTCGTAATAATTATTATTTCTTATTTAATACGTTTTTTTTTTTTCTATATGTTCTCTCAGCTGCAAACGTTCAATTAGCAAATTTTCAGTACTTCAGAATAAAACAATTACGGAGTTTTGGGGTCATTTCGTGAATAAGGCCAAATTGAAATAGGTGGTCTCGATCTTAGAATTTCGAGTTTACTTGTGCTTTTGTTTGTGCGTGGTACTTTTATCCGGTCAAAATCGTTATTTTAAAGAATTGATTTATGTTTATTTTTTATTATTTTTTTATTGTTGTGAAACATTCCTAATCGAAGTATGATTGTGTAAATCCTAGGTTAGATTAGATTAGGGTTTATCCTTTCATATTGTAACTGATATTCCTTGGGGACCAAGGAATATCCTATCATCTTATTATTATAAATAAAGGTTCAATGTAGGAGGGATAAACACACAATTCCCCTACAATTCTACAAACACACATCTCTCTTTTCTCTCCCCCTCTGCCGCCGGCCCTGTCTCCCTCTGTCAGATAAAATAGTCCACAACACGTTATCAGCACGCTCCTACCGCTGCGCTTAGGAATCTGACGTTGGAGAATTTTTCTGCATCAAACCAGTTCATCCATATCATCACGCAATCAGGTTCTTTCCAAACAACGGTTTTTAACTCGATATTTTGCAAGCCCTGATAGCATGAACATTCACCATGATGCATGACCCAACTTTATGTTTAACGTATTTTAGATTCTACATAAATTGTGTATGCTTTATAACCAAAATTGCTACAATTATGTGAATTTGATATTTGCTATGAACTGAATCTTACATATGTACATGCATTGAAAATATTATTTTGCATTGCACCACTGTAAATCTGTGATTCATTGAAATATACATTGAATTTCGTATGCATATAATTGAAAAAAAAAACAAAGAATTTTTTTGCGATTGGGAACCTGGGTTCTTCGAACCCATGCCTTTGCATCCTGCAAGGCCGCAAAGCCACCAGGCCAGCAGCCTGAGATGGCCCAGCCTATCCCCCCGCCAGGCCTGCAGCCTGCATCGCAACCCCAAGCAAAACCCCGACGCCCATGACGTCACACCCCCAGCAAAACCCCGACACCATCACGGTGTCCTTGTACATATCGACCAAAAGATGGCCTGCAGCCATCACCATGAACGTTTTTGTTCACATCGACGACCACCTGCAGTGGCACCGTCACATTTTTCCGGTCTTCTTCCCCGGCCAAGCACACCCAGCGCCGCTGGGTTGTTTTGTTCCCATCCAACCCGAGCCCTAGTGGGCTCCTGTTCCTCGGCCTGCATCAGCGCCCTTTGGGCTTGCTGCTGCCCTGAGATGTCACGGCCCAGCTCGTGCGAAAAAAAAAAAACAAATTTTGTTCCTGGGCTCGCCTGCAGCGGCCCAGCCTGAATTTTTTTTTTTTTGGGCCAGCCTGAAGCGGCCAGCGAAAAAAAAAAAACTTTTTTTGGGCCACCCCGTGAGCCTGCAGCTCACCCCGAGCCCAATTTTTGGGCATATGTCTCACGGACCAAAATTTTTCAAGCCACCCGTGGCTTAGTTTTTTTTTATTTGGGCCCCGAATTTTATTTGCCTAATTATTTTTTAGGCCCAAATGGGTTTATACATTTTTCAACCACATTTTAATTTGGCCCGAAGTCCAAATAAATTAATTCAATTATAATACACCTAAAGTTATACTTTTGCATATACTTGTTGCCTATTTGTTTGCATATATATTTGTGTTTGCCTGCAGGAATATATGAACCTGAAGTTCATAATTATTTTTGAAACCCGAAGTTTCTTCTTATAACCATGCCTTGTTTGAAAACCTGAAGTTTTCACTTAAACAAACTCACCCATGAAAACCCGCAGTTTTTCATGCAAAATTAAACCAATACATGCCTATTAGAACCTGTATGTTCTACTCCTACGTGAATGGATCGATTTTCTTCTCCATTACACTAACCACATCTTGTCCATCTATTTGTGATAGGAACATGTCAAATTTGAACAAACTTGACTTCACCGCTTTGGAGGTTTCTGGAAGGAACTATCTCAAGTGGGTTCAAGATGTGAAGCTCCACCTCACTGCAAAGAACTCGCGTCCGGCTATTGAAGAAGCAACAGATAAACCTGTTGGCGAAGCTGAAAAAGCAACTGCTATGATCTTCATCCGAAGACATATCCATGATGCTCTACAAACTGAGTATCTTGCTGAAGAGGATCCACGTGCATTATGGGTCGCTTTGGCTGATCGCTTTGATCACCAAAAGGACATATTCTTGCCTGAAGCAAGACACGACTGGCAGCACTTGCGCTTCCAAGACTTTAAGTCTGTGAATGAATATAATTCTGAAGTTTGTCGAATCCGATCACTTCTCAAGTTTTGCAATGAAACTTTGACTGAAGAAGATCTCCTGGAGAAGACCTACTCGACCTTCTCTGCTTCTAATATTGTCCTGCAGCAACAATATAGAGCTCAGAAGTTCACCAAATTCTCGGATTTGATCTCTGTTTTACTTCTTGCCGAAAAGCAGAACCAGCTGTTGATGAAGAATCATCAAGCTCGACCTACTGGGGCTACTGCTGTGCCTGAAGCACATTATAGCACTAACCAGCACCCAAAACGCCAGTAGAGGCGTGGTAGGGAGGCCAGAAGCCATCCCCCCAAGGTCAACAGAGACAAGGCCCACCCAAGGGAGGAAATAAAGCCTCGAAGCGCTCAAACCTCGCTCCCCAAGCCTCGAACTTCAAGAATAAAGGCAAAGCACCTAAAACCATGGATGACGATATGTGCTATCGTTGTGGTTCAAAGGACCATTGGTCTCGTGTTTGCCGTGCTCCCAAGAAGGTTGTAGATGAATATCATTCTCGTCGTAAAAAGTTTGAATCAAACTTCATGCAAGTGGACGAACCGGAGACTACAAAGATGGAGGTTTCTGATTTTCAGGAGGATACCACCCCTATGGAAGATTAGAATCTTAGACATAGACTTATTTTTTAGCTAAAATAAGACAAATGGGGCCGAATTCCACCTAGTGGCCGAACCCCTCCTTGTTTTTCGGTTGATTTTTGAACAATTTTCCTTTATGTTTTGGATTATTAGTTGGTGATTTATTTTGGATATTCAATTTTAATCCTTGAATAAATTAAATTATTTTGAATTGATAATTGTTTTATAAACTTTTATGCAAGTGACCGATTCAAATTAATTTTTCATTCTAGGTATGACTAGTGGGAAAGTTAGTTGTCTGGCAGATAGTGCAACCACGCACACAGTTTTGCGTGACCGCATCTATTTCACTAACTTCATACCTAAGAATGCACCTCTGACAACCCTCTCAGGCCCATCCAACCTGATAGAAGGATACGGTAAGGCACGTATAATGTTGTCCAATGGTACAATCTTGACCATTGCTGAGGCACTCTATTCTCCACGTTCCGGAAGAACGTTACTAAGTTTCAAGGATATTAGAGATAACAATTACCACGCTGAAACCCACGTAGAAAACGGAGTTGAATTTATGTGCATAACTTCCTACGAATATGGGCAGAAGCGTATTCTAGAGAAGATGGAGCGTAACCCGAGTGGTCTGACCTCTTCACCAAATTACTACCGAAGACGACATTTCAGAAGCTTGTTCATGGAATCGATATGCGTAAACTTTCTGAGTTGTAACTTTGCTATTTCTCTTTGGAATTATGTCAAACTCAGGGGGAGTATCCTGTAGATACTCGCTTGATCTTAATGTACTCTTTTTCCCTACGATTAGGAGCATTTTTCCCACTGGGTTTTTGCTACCTAACTAGGTTTTAACGAGGCACCCACATTGGGCTGGTCATATCCCTGATGACGTCATTTAGACGTTTCTTTTGACTTTGCATTTTTCTCACGCATTTTTCCTTAGACTATGGATTTTGTCCCTACTCGGGTTTTTGCCATAGCCTTAGGGTTTTTAGTGAGACTTACTACTTATGCAAGTTCCTACCTTATTGAGAATAAGCATTGTTCCTTGGAATCAGCACTGACGAGTCGACTTCCTCAACTTCTGTATGATGCTAAATCTACCTTGAGTATTTACACACTCAAGGGGGAGTGTTGTGAAACATTCCTAATCAAAGTATGATTGTGTAAATCCTAGGTTAGATTAGATTAGGGTTTATCCTTTCCTATTGTAACTGATATTCCTTGGGACCAAGGAATATCCTATCATCTTATTATTATAAATAAAGGTTCAATGTAGGAGGGATAAACACACAATTCCCCTACAATTCTACAAACACACATCTCTCTTTTCTCTCCCCCTCTGCCGCCGGCCCTGTCTCCCTCTGTCAGATAAAATAGTCCACAACATTTATTTATTTTTTTGGGAAACAATTTATGTTTATTCGTGAATAATCTAAGGTTTTTTTAATAACACCCCACAAATTGTTGAATACACCCCACTTAATATTTATTGTTAAATGACTTGTATAAAATGACTATTTAAACCCTATTTTTCTCAACAAAAAAAAAACGAAATTTAAAAAAAAAGAGCAATTATTTTCTCCCTACACCCCAAATCATGAAAAATAAAATCCTAAAACTACCCGTAAGTTTATTTATAATTTTGAACACACCTGCACTCACAATGTCTTGTCATTATGTTTTTTTTTATTAACTGTTAAGTATTCTGCAACATAACAGGCAAAGATATATTCTGAAATATTCAAATCTTCTTTGAGATAGTTTAGTAGTGTTTTTTTTTTCTTTTGCTAAATTTTTTTAAGCATGCTTGATGTTTATTTCTTAGGATGGATGGGGTGCAATATCATTCAAGCATGATTGCAGAACCGAATTTTTAACCTAGGAACAACAGGGTATAAATGGTCTCTGGTAAAAGAATGATCTTCATGGATAAATTGGTTGTGGGCACTGAACGTTTCAGATTTGACATTTAGATGATGCAGCAGATTTCACTCCAACCAAAGGGGAAAATTTGGGTTAAATGCTAAATGCTAAACCAATGCCAGATTCCCCCCAGAATTTAGCCCAGAAATTGGTGTGGGCTCCACCGAACCGAGTGAAAATATTTATCGAAAGTTAATTTTTTTTAGATTAAAATGTTCATAAAATTAATTTACGATAGTTTACATATTTTTTTAATTTAATTTAAGAAAAAAAATAACCTAAGTTTATTATTTAATAATCTCGTGCTAAAATTTTAGGCTAGAACGGTTGGAGCAGAAAAATTATTTCTTGACTAAAAGCTAAATTTTCCAGGCTAAAATGTTTGGCTTTTAATTCAACCATTGGAGATAACAAACCGAGTTTGAATTTAAAGTTTAAAACCCGTTAAAATAATATGTTTAACACGAAAATAAAATAAACACGACAAACATGATAAATTTATCAGCCCAATTTTCCCAATCTTATTTTGGAAATAATTTCTTGTAATTAATTGGAACATGAAATTTGGAAAGATAAAGCTATCACCTTTCGTCAATCTGATTGGCAGGTACACAGTGACGTTAGATTACCAGATCCAAACCATCCCCTTCTTCATTCCACACTCTCTCTTTCTCTCTCATCCCACGTGTCAGTCCAGCACACACAGACAATCAACACAAACAGGGAGCCAGAGCTTCGATACGCATCATCAATGGCGGTCACTGCTGCAGCATCTTCAGCTACCTGTAATCTCAACCACACTAGAAACTTCCTCTCCTCCAAACCCCACTTCAATTCCATCTTCGGCTCTTCCCGCAACTTCCCTGCCAAGTCTCGATCGTCGACAATCGTTTCCATGGCGCCCCAAAAGAAGGTAATTACGTCCACTCTTGCTCTGTAACTTCTGTTTGGCTGCCAAGAAAGTATATTTATACAAAATTACGAATACCCTTTTGTTTTTTGGTTAATTAACAAATACCCTTTTGTTTGTTTGCTGAGAAAATGTGAATTTTGTAAATTTCCAGGTGAACAAGCTCGACAGCGGCTGGGAGAAGAAGTGGTACGGAGCGGGAATCTTCTATGAAGGGGCGGAGGAAGTGGAAGTCGACGTCTTCAAGAAGCTGGAGAAGCGGAAGGTCCTCAGCAACGTCGAGAAGGCGGGGCTTTTGTCCAAGGCGGAAGCGCTCGGGGTCACCCTGTCGTCGATTGAAAAATTGGGGCTGTTTTCCAAGGCTGAGGAGCTCGGGTTGCTCAGTCTGCTCGAGAAGGTGGCTGGATTCTCCCCCGCTGCGTTGGCCTCGGCGGCTCTGCCCATTTTGGTGGCAGCTGTGGTGGCAGTCGTGGTTATACCGGATGACTCGGCGGCGCTGGTGGCAGCGCAGGCTGTGGTGGCTGGTGTGCTTGGGGCCGGCGCTGCTGGCTTGTTAGTTGGGTCAGTTGTTTTGGATGGTTTGCAAGAAGCTGATTAAGTTTTTCACTTGTTTTTGTTTTTCAATTTTTCTCCTTTTGGTAGGATAAAATTGAGAATTATGTACGTGATATACTAAATTAGAGAAATGGATTGATAACTGTTCTGAAATTGTTCGTTTCGAGTCGAGGAAAATACAAATGAATCAATGCTTGTGTTGTTTTTGTATGAAATGAATGCAAGTTTTGGTGAAATTCTTACTGAAAGCTTGGTATTTATGGTGGATGCTCATGCTTGTTGCACTGAGAATGTGGAGAATTGAACAATGCAGCAGCAGCCTAGCACTATCCTGAATTGCTGCAGAGGAGAGCGTTGAGGACGCGAACAAAGGCGGTTTGTTTTGCTTATGCAGGTTCAGGCTTTGCAAATTTCAATTGTATTGGCTTGCAATTGGACTCACGGCAGGAAAACCGGTAGCGGCTAGAGTCCGATAAGTGAGACAGAAGACATATTGAAGAATGCACATGTTTGTAATCTGCACAATTGGCCCGTCTCTGCTTGCTGGTATGGACTTGTTGCTTCTCGTTGAAATGCAGGTAACTGGTGTTTATTTCTCCAACCCATTCATTGAAAACTCGGCGTATTTTTGCGAAACACTTGCTCACCCTGAGAGTGAAGGAATCGGAGTGATCATTCCTGACACTTCCAAATTCTATCTTATTGGTTTATGTTTTGGTGGATATAATTAATTCATCACAACCACGTCATATGGTTTATAAAATCTGGTTTAAAAATTTGGTCTGTTTAGCATTACCTTATCGAAAAATTAGGAGAGATGTAAATCTGGTGCGTCCTGGTAAGAAAATGCTTGGTGCCCAAGTAAGCATCTTTTCTATATCAATCTGCTAAGTCAGTAATTATCTTATTTTTCTTCTCCAACTCAACCAAATTCATTGGAAAATAAAATAAATCAGTCCACTTCTTAATTGACATTGGTGAAGAAACCAGGGCAAGTAGAACTCATCTCGGTTGTCTGGTCTCACAATCCTCTAATCACACTCGAGCTCATCTGTAACCTAAGGGCCAATGGCTTAGACAGGAATGCTGGATACGGCGGCATTTTGGCTCCACCAGAACCACCGCGAAACGCTAGCGCACAGTGTCGTGTCCGTCGCAGGGTTGTTTGTGGATCTTACAGACCACCACGAGGTTCTCTATGATATTGTAGAAGGCCCTGACAACATAGACGCAAAGAGAACGAGGAAGACGATATTGACATATGCATTTGATTATGATATTTCTACAGAAGAAAGCCGAGCAGCAGCAGTAGGAAAGAGGAGCTGTTGAATTCATGAAAGCCGGAAGACAGCGGAAGCCCTTTGTTTTTATTGGGTTAGAGGAAACAGCTGCATACTTTGTGTTTAGAATTTCAGTTCTCTTCAACATTTCATCACATAATTAGTGCTAATAATCAAGGTTCTAAAAGACGCTAGGCGCTAGTTGGTCGGTGGGCTGGGGCCTAGTGCCTAGGCGGACTAAGCGGAGTTAAGTAAATCTATTATATTTCGTGTAAATAAGTGTCTGCTTATACTTAAAATATATATAATTTTATCATAAACTACAAAATAGAATGACTTATATATATTAAGAAGTATTTGAACATAATGAAAACATGGGACTAGGATATAATGTGTGTTCATTTAAGTATGCAATAAGCCTCTTACAATTTATTGAAAAAAAAATAAAATGCAAAATTAAAGTTATATATAGTCTATCTAATTGAGTCGCAACCTATCTAGGCGTCATTTCTTAATTTTCAAATGCCTAGACATTAATCGAGGTGGTGACCACACCTAACCGGATCTAGGCGGGTGCTTAGGCGGTCTAGGCGGGCGCCTCAACAGATCTAGGCGGGCGCCTCAACAGGTCTAGGCAACATTTCTTAATTTTCAAATGCCTAGACATTAATCGAGATGGTGGTCAGTTGCCTAGTGCCTAGGCGGCGTTAGGCAGGGATTTTTAGAACAGTGCTAATAATAATATGTATCAATGTGACACTAATAATAAGTTGCTTATATATTGTTTTGATCAAACATTTATGCCTTTTCAAACTTTAATTAATGCACTAAACCCAAACTTCTGTTAGTGTTCCGTTAAACAAACTCACGTGACTATCACATGAAAGGGTCAAATTCATCATTTCAATCCAAATTACATCGAATGCCATGAACATCTAGTATAGCTTAGGTTTAACTGAAATTGACGTGGAAAGGAAAGGTCTTCACTTTTAGTCGAAACCCTCGGCTACTTTCAGTACAAGGCGATGATCTTAAATCCAAGTGCAGGTTTATGAGAAGGATGGACAATGAGGGCTGGCAACATAACGATAATTCTCAAAAGGTGTTTGATTTGATCCTGGAAGTGGCAGTGAATGCGAACATGAAGCCAGAGCAAATGATCAAGAAGTTGTATGTGTTCACCAGTGACCAAGACTTCCGTAGCTGGAGGACCGATTAGGAGGCTATACAGAGAAATTTTAAGGAGAAAGGGTACGGGGATGTGGTTCCACACAGTGTTTTGGGACCTAAGAACCGCTATGAGTGGGAACTCCGAGGACTTTGTCGAGTGCTTCTTGGACAATGACGGGAATGTTGACCCCGAACAGGTCATGAAAGCTGCCATCTCCGGTGAGCGGTATCAAAATCTGGCTGTTGTGGACTGCCTACATGATTTATTGCTCTCGTGGCTTGGTAACGGTTTTTGAGTAGTTCTGTTATGGGGTGTGATATCCACGCACCCTTTTTACTTCTCACACCTCCTTTTAATTTTCGAGCGTCGGATCAGATGAATTGAAGAAGATAAAATAACAGAAATTAACAAATGGTGTATGAGAAGTAAAAATGGGTGTGTGGATAGTATACCCCTTCTGTTATTTGAGGTTTTTCGATCCACAACCCGTTTGTCTATTAGATTTCCGGTTTTCTGAAGAAAAAGAAAACTTGAATGGAATTATTTTACGATATGATTACGGACCCAAAATAAGATTTTGATTTTTTAATCCGAGGATATTATCTGTTTGATCAAATTACTTGGTGCTCAAGTAAGCAGCTTCTGTACTAAAACATGCCTTACTCGGTCTGTCACATTTGGTAATCAAATTCTCCAACAAATTAGTTGGAAATTTTTATTTACTGGAAATCACTCAACAGTGGGACACAAGTTCAATTGATTTGATGAAGAAACCAGCGCAAGTTCATATCTTTTCGATTCTCAAAGCAAGCCGAAACCTTGAGAGATAATACATTTGCAAGATGGAATCATAAATATATAGATACCACTCACACATATACATATATTATATGATAGGTCATGGAACTCTGTTTAATTCTTGAGGATTTGATTTTGATTTTCCTTCGAGTGATCTTCAGACCCCATTGATCTGTATTCGTAGCGGCTCGCCCATAGGAGATAGTACAGAAAGTTGAGTCCACTTAAGACACACATCAACCAGTAGAACCTCTCAAGGTGATAATGATTCAAGTTGTTGCCAACTAGCCACGGTGTGTGCCTATATGCTCCCGTGATGCTGTTGACTATGGACACGAGCACGGAGCTGAGGTAGTATCCAACGGCGAGTGAGGTCCAAGAGAGTGCCGTGGCCAATGATCTCATGCTCATTGGAGCTTCTGTGAAGAAAAACTCCATCATGCCAGCCAATGTGAAAAGATCCGCGGAGCCGAGAAACAAGTACTGCAAAGCCACCCATAGGAATGTGATGGGCAGAGGTTCGGCGGAGTCTAGTAGCCCGTGTTTAGTTGCGACGTTCTTCCGCTTGATTTCCACCAGAGCAGCCACCGCCATGGCAATGATTGAAAACACTAGTCCAGTTCCAATTCTTTGTAAATGAGTGATCCCCATTTCAGTGTCGGTTAATTTTCTCGCGAATGGGAGGATTGCGTGGTTGTAGATGGGGGCAAGGGTCATGATGAAGAGGACAGGGAAGACCGGGAGAGAAGCGGGCGGAACCTTCAAGGATCCGAGATTAGTATCCATCGTGGCAGCTTGTTGCACCGAGAATGTGGAGAGTTGAGCAAGACAGCAGTTTAACATTATTGTAGACATTAGTATAGGGAGAATTCTTAGCACAATTTTAACCTCTTCAACTTGCTTTACAGTACATTGCAGCATTGGATGGGCAGGCTTAGTAGTCACTGCTATGTTAAGGAACTTGAGGCTTTCAGTTGGAGTTTGACACGTCTGCTCGTCTCCCTCAGTAGGTTCGTTCATACAAGATGGGGTCACAGGCATGTTCGTGACAGCATTGCTTGGTTTTCTAGCTTTGCGGGCATTCCAAATTGCTGCAGCTAGAACCTGTTGGATAAAAAAAATGCAGCTTTGTTTAGCAACGATCAGACGATGCAAATTGAAATTGTTTTATGTAAAGACCTGTTTTGCAGATGTGGATTAAACCAGTTAATCAAGTTCCGAAAAAACTCTAGTAAATTAGAATATCGCCCTGTCAAAAAAGATATAATGATTTTTCTCAGAATTTATACCTTCAAAATGGTTGTAATTGGACTTCCAGCAGGAATTTTAGTCCTGTATTTCGGAGATCCAAGGAGGAAGAGTGGTATGGAGATGAGAATTGTTGCGGTGGAAATCCCAAAACCCCATTGCCAGCCTTTGTTGTCTTCGATCCACACTACGAAAGTAGTAGCAACAAGAGCGCCACAAGAGAGACAGAAAACATAGTAGTTGAAGAATGCAGATCTCTGCTTCCTGCCTTGTTGTGTTGTCTCGTCAAACTGCTCAGCCCCGTGCGGTGGAAGAGAGCCTTTTATTCCTCCAACTCCGAGCGCCACCAGATAGAGGCCTGCAAATAACATCGCTGTTCTTGCGCCATGAACTTCTTGGCATGGACTTTTGGTGCTCACAGAAACGCAGGGTGGTGGTTTTAGTGATGGTATCTGAGCTTGGATTGTGAGAATCAGCAGGCCCTGCTCCATCGGTCCAAATTAGTAATGAGTCTAGTTACATCTGTGTATAAAGATATCGTTTTACAACAAAACAATACCGATAATGATCTTTGTATTTAATATGTATTATGTTTAAGTTGAAAAATTAATTGCTTAATGTTGGGGGCTACGTTGATATTTCAATCGTGAGTCCTCGCCAACAAGGATTTTCTTGCATAACCCTAGCTGCTGATCTGTGACAGCAATTTACAACGAAATGCTTTCAAGTGCAATTATTGAGGATGGTTTAGTATGAAACTGTTAAAACCCTATTTTATGAAGTGAAGGATGGCGGAGAGAGTTAGGATCCGAATGTTTGTTGGAAACTTACCATGAATTCTATAGCAGCACTTATCAAATAGATGCAATAGGTGGTGAAAAAAGCGTCGGCTAGAAAGCCGCCGAGGAGAGCAAGGAGGAAGGCCGTGCCCATGAAATCAGTTACAATGTTGGCGGAAGTGGATGGAGTAAAATGCATGAATTTAGAAAGATATAGCACAAGGTTGCTTGCATTGGCCAGGAAAGCAAGGTTCTCCAGTATCTCCACCACTAAAGTTTGCAACACAACAAAGTTAGAAATATTCATGCCACATTCGCTATATATTTAAAATATGCAACATATCAAAAGTTAACAAAATGTTCTTGCGGATTCAGTGATCTAAGGCTTACTTACTAACCTAAGACGAAGGAAGCGGCAATCATGCCGCCATGACGGCCTCGTTTGGCAGGTCGGTTCCTCCAATCTACGTAGCCTACCCATATGTCCGAATGGCGCGCCTCATCCTACAATCATAGCCGAAACAAAATCAGTCTATAACAGTAAATAAACCGAGGACTAAGACAGTTAAAAAACTTCACTTGAAACTCACCATCTCGTTTTCAAAGCTTCTTGGACTCTTTTTCGGAAAGGAAAGGGGAAGGGTTACTGGACTGCGTGGAAACGAAAAAACACTAGTACGTTGGCAGTGATAGAAAGGGGGCCATATATATAGACTGGGAAAGTGGTGGTAGACCTATAGGAGAAAGGTCTAGACTTCAGGAAAAGGACTACTCATTCTCCCCAACCTTTTGAACCTTTAAACGATAGAGTTGGCAGCTTCTACCCCTCAAAAATTTGAGAAAAAAAGGAAAGTGAATGTAAAACGGGAGCCAAATATACTCCCCCAGTCCAAATACTGAAGTAAAGTTGATCTTCTAATATGTTCTGAATTGACATAAACATTGCTGCTTTGAAGCTCAGTATACAAGTGTAAGAAGCTGATTGTAAAAACGGGAGATAGAGATGATGTGCAAATTAATTGGGAGTAAGTGTGGAGTAAGATGATTTGCCTGACCAAAACATGCATCCTGTTCTTGTCAAGATGTATAATGATATATCACAAGATGGAGTACAAAACTAAATGCAAGTGGGATAGACAAAATAAATGAGGGTCTTAATCTCATGATGTAGTTCTCGAAGGTCTAGAAGATAAAGCTAAACTGTAGCTTTTCAGGGCATGCCCTACATCCACGCCATTCAAAATCACTTACCCTAATGAAGAACAATTGCTTAGTGTATTATCGTCACACTGATACGTGCAATTATTAATTCACGTGTTATAATATGAGTGAACAACAATGCTAATATTTAATTAACTTGGGATATAACTAAAATTAGTAGATACATGTGTTAGAAATTATAATGAATGGATTAGTACCACCATGTTGTGCATGTACAGAGACAACTAAGGCTCAATGGGGCAGGCCCCCACCATACACATACAAACAAACTCGGAGACAGAATTCTACATACTTCTAAGTTTACATATGTAAAGAACAGATATATGTACAACATTACTCACAAATATATACACATATGAAATATAATTAACTGACCTTTTAGTTGTATATTTACTTGTATTTCCCAAGTGACGATTTTAGCAAACTAAGGAAGATATGTAACATATTTGATAACTTTAGGGTAATACTGTAGTAGCAACATATTTCATGAATATATGATGTGTCATGTAATGTGTTTGAACGACTAACTATACTAACCAAAGTTTAAGAAAAGTATTGACATTCTAGTGTTATTGCTTGTTAAACCGTATTTTATTGTTCAAAGTTGCCTCATGAAAAAAATTAATAATAATTTGGATCCGTCATCAGCGTGGCAGTCAGTGTGACAGATGAGGCCATTGTGTCTTAAACTGATCTCCAAGGATCAATTCTTTATCTACTCTCTAATCATGGAAAACATTTGCTTAATTTCTTAGGTCGAATTTAACAAGGCTATCCAAATTTCGCCATCAAAGTTCATGTGATTTCTTCTGGCATTGAGCTTTCAGTGCTGGACTGAGATGCTTCTCCTTTCGACTAGAGTGGTCTGATGATACTATTAACGTACTGGTGTGGCCATATCATTCTATGTACGTAGTTGCCCGGTAGCTTAGGTTTCCTTTCTGACCCACCTGAATGCCTGATCATGAAAATATGTGTGGCTATAATTTTTCAGAGACAAATTGGGCGGCTATTAGGGTTTCTCAATTGGGTGTGGTCCTAGCAGTCCACTATTTAATTACTCCCATGCATTGATATTGCCAATACATCTAGGGTTCCCCTTGTTGAACTTGAAAAATGCTTACTAAAATAAATAAAAGTATGTGGGGATATCTTATTAAAATGAAAAAAAAGAAGTTACACTTAGTCGGATAACACAAACCTTACATCTAAAAAATGAAAGATACAAAACAACGATAACAACAACAATAAAACATTATCTCATTAAGTGGGGGTCGACTGTATGAACTCTAAAACTCCACTATGCTCGAATTTGAGTCAAGTTTTCCGTTAGCTCCAAGTACTCAATCTCTTTTCTTTGAGTCTTTTGCAAGTCTTCATAGGTTTTATTCTACCTCTTTTGTCCTAAACCTCTGTCTCATCATAAACGCATATTCTGACTGGAGCATCTGTCACATAAACGCATCCTCTGAAAAACAAAAGATACAAAAAAAAAAAAAAAAAAAAACAGTCTACAATAACATTTCATCTGTATTCATGCTCTTGCTTTTGGTGTAAGGCATAAACATCTTCCATAAGTGTATATTTCCATATGTCAATTTGCAGTAGATGATGTTAGGAATCTGATTTGAGTTGTTTCGCTTTATTTTTGGGTAGGGGGTCTGATCGACAAGCTTTTATGAAGCTAATTGTGGGAGTGTTAGGTTTGCTTTTTGAATGAGTGTTACAACACATATTCATCATCTCAACATCACCGCGAAGGGGTATAATCATCTGATTATTATTCTTAATTTTCATAGAATGTAGGTTTTCCCGGGTAGCGTTTCGTCAAGGAGAACATTAGTATGCTAATCTTAATCACCTAAATATGTCAAGATTATTCGATCACCGCCCACCGGCTAATTAAAGTAATATGACTGTTCATATTACTAATCATAATGTACGTAATTAGGCGGTGTAAATGGAATATGACTAATCATGTTATCTGTTAAAACAGTAAATGGAATATGACTAATCATATTATCTGTATGTTTTAACTGAGTTTCATATGTTACGGAAGTTGTATTATTAAAGATTTTATCCGGCTAAAGCATCTGTTTCGACTTTCTTTGACTACTTGCTATAGTGTGAAAGAGGAAGCGAGAGCATCAACCTGCTGGTGTGGATCAAATCTCTGGTTTCAAATATTATATGCCACAGAAAGTTAGATTTGCTAATTTCCTGCATATATATACTTCAAATATTCTCGTCTTCCATTACTCTAATAACCTACTAACTAGAAGCATATACAGCAGAATCCCTGGTAAAATATTAACTCCAGCATCAACAACATGTGAAATGGGAACTTCTAAACGACTGAGTGGGGACTCCAACAACTCCAATACCATCTAGAAAATTCCTCAAACCATTTTGGCTGGGCGGGACCAAGATGGCCGGTGGATCACCACCGTTCCACCATTTAACCGGGGATCCAACCGAACTTTTGTGTCAATTCAATGTCCCAAATATTGAATAAAAAGAAAGTGCAGTAGCCACAAACATTGGCCGTGAAAAGTTTCTGTTTTGTAGTAAACTCTTCTAGCTACAGCCACCAAATCTTATAGTGGTTGTGTAAGGAAGTGCCTTCTTTCACCTGAAGTTTCCAACCTAAATGTTGGGAACAATGTGAAATGGGTTCGGATAGTGAGGCGAAGAACTACTACAAATAGCAACCAATAAGGCAGTAGACTGTTGTAGTAGTTTAAGTTTGCCCTAAAAATAGAAATGTTGAAAGAAATACTCAAAATGCATATCCTATGTTGGCCAACATGAGAAGGTTGAGAAGAACTGCTGCATATTCCTTATGTTCTCCATTGAACATGTTCTTTGCTTTGATTTTGAAACAATACGAAATTGAAAATTCCTCCAATCCACACAAGTTGGAGGTGCCACTTCCAAACTAGTTTGAACTTTTTTGCATAGTTGGTCAATTAGGCCATTTCTGATGGAGTATGATTCTTTTTCCTCTTTTTTTCCCTCTCCTTCCCTCCCCTTCCCTTCCCTTCTATTTGAACGGTCACGGTTAAGCCACGTCAATATCTTATATTAATTTTTCATAGAAAGAGAAAGACAAAATAGAGAATGCGGGAGGAGGAGATAGAAGATCATAGAAAGAGGAACATATGAATGTTTTGATGAATACTGCAGTGCTATATTGTTTTATATTCAGTGATGCAGGGCTATACGTAATTTTTTTCGTAGTTCTTTTGATTAAAACACTCTGAAATCAATTTGGACTTAACAATATGAATTTTTTGTGGTGGGATTCGTTGTATTTTTCTCTTTCTTCCTATGGTGTGCCTTATTTTCTGATTATTTTGCACGTGATGGGCCATAATAAGATCGAACAGAGATAGGAGGATAGAGAGAGAAACGGAAGAGAGAAGAGAGATATGATGATATTTGCATCACACTAGATCCGCGCCTCCCAGTTGATCCTTGAATCTTTTGCACGCGGTGAGCCGAGCCAACACCAACAGTGGTGGCTCGGCCCTCAAACCAAGCTCATTTAGCTTGGTCACCAACTCTTGAGCTTGGAGTCTTTTTTCAAGATTCAATTTAGCCCACATTAGAGACGGGTTTTTGTCAAAAATGGACTACAATGAGCCATTTGGCCAACCATAGGAGATGACCTTAGCAAACATGGGTTAGACTAGTTAGGTTAAAACAGTGTGTCCGCTCACTTGCATCTGAACTTAAATTTTTTATCCTGTATATTAGAGTATTTTAGAATAAGTTTGAGGTTGTTGAGCCATCAAAAAAAAGGGATTGCTTAGTGGGTTTGCATTAGAATTGCTCATATACTTGGAGAAAGCAAAAGAACCAAATCACTTTCCACTTGTTGCAATTCTAAATGAGAACCCAGAATTGGGTTCCAAAAGCAGAACTGGATTAAGATTGGGGATTGGATCTTTTACACAGTGCGTCGTATATGGGCTTAAGCTCATTGTGGATAGCTCCCAAAACGCAGAACAAAATTATGGGCTTATGTACAAAGTGTAAGACAAATTGTTGGACTAAAGAATTTAACCCAAGTTTAGAATTTTTCTTTTTACAGAAATAATTTTCTCACACTTTTTCTTCTTTGCATACTTTTAAGCCTCTTAATTCTCATTTCACTTATTCAATTTAAAGTCGATTAATAAGTAAGGATGTACAGGTGATAAAGTCGACATGCGAAATCACTTTCGTTTCTTTACATAAACGATACTAAAGGATGGAAAAATCAGACACAAGATCTTGTAATTGCTAAGATGGAGACATTCACAAACACGAAGGGGACCTAGCAACAAGTTTGATTGAAAAGTGAAAAAAAGAAATTGATAACATGTTTACTTACTTCGAATGTTACTGAAATTTCAATTCCAGACATTCGTATTACAATTCCTCTTCTTCCTAATTTCATATGTTTACAAACATATACAAATTACAAAATATATATAACACACACTTCAATATTTACCTCTCATATTTCATATTCCTAACTTCCCCGATTCACGAATCCCTCCATTCTTATCATATCACTGGAATTTTGTTTTGGCACATTGGCTAAAGTGGCACCGAGCGAATATAAAATCTGTATGAAGGGACATGGCCGGCCCCACGTCACGTAGACGTGGCCCAATGGTGGCCCGCCATGTTGAATCGTGAGCACCTCGAGTTGGTTAAAGTGGCACTGAGCGGTCAGAGTCAGAGAGAATCGGCACCGAGCCATCAGAAATCGGTCACTGAGTCATCTGTTTCTGACTCGCTGCTTCTGAATTCTGAAAGCGATTTCGACTCGATTCCTTTGTTTCTGTATTCTCCCTCGTTTTCATCTTCCAGTTAGAACACTTTTACTATTATGCCCCCTCCACGTTTACCACTATGCCCTCCACTACATGTTCCACGCTCTCATTCTGTCATTTTCTTGTGGAAAATGCTTAGAATACTTTAGCATGTTGTTTGCACGTCTTTCTAAACAAAACAAAACTAAATTTTGTGCATACACTCCCATTTTTACTTATCACGCATTTTTCATAATTTTTGATCGTCGGATCATAAGAATTGAAAAATATCAAAGAACAAAAATTAAAAAAGAGAGTGGAAAATAAAAATAAGTATGTAGATAGCACCGCTATGAACAAGTCTCCCTCCCCTTGCTAGCTCACTATGATTTGGGAGAAAAATGAACAATGTTCTTTTCCAAAGAATATGGGGCCTGAAATAGACTCTCTAAAAGTGGGATTCTCCAATTGCCACCTCACAATTTAACGTTAATTTTCGTGGGCTTTCACGAACTTCCTTCTGTTAATCGGCTCCGCTCACTTGGTTGCCGATTATTCCTACAAAAACTATGTGGCTGTGCTCTGGTGGGTTGGAGGTGGCATCTGTGGAGGCGCTACTAGATGGAGGCTGGGCATCGACTGAAGGACCTGTTTCCAGGGGGACTATGGTTGTGGAAGCTTCTGGCGGAAGCTGTTGGTTTCTGGGCCTTGTTGGGCCTTTTTCTGTTTTGGTTTTGTTTTAAGCCTGTTTTTGGTTGTATATTTGTTTTGTGTTGGGCCTTTGTTGTAGTTGTGTTTGGTTGTAATATAGTTCTCCTTTGACCAAAAAAAAAAAACAATATTTTCTCGATATTCAAATAAACTTCTTTAATATAGTTCAATAAATATAAAAATGTTTTGCAACCTAAACTTTTCCACAAGAGTGAAGTCATATTGTGAGACATGCAACAACAAAAATATTTGTGTTCATATTGTGAGTCATATTGATTTACGTCACCAATATTTTGGCAAGATACTTATTGATTTTTTAATTCAAAAATCATATCTAAAAGGGTGGGTCAATTTTAAGAGTATATGTGTTAAAACTTGTGAAATATGTATACAATCATGCTCTTTAAAGGAAATAATATTAATTTTTTTTCAAAAAAAAATAAGAACTAATTGTGGGATCCACTTTATATCAAATTTTAACTATCTGAACCATCTATTTTATAAGTCACGACTCATAGATCATTCTTGCAAAAATTCAATTCAATCCAAAATCATTTGTCTACTTAATTGTCACTATGAAATTTCAATGTTTTTAGAACATATTATTCGTCAATTTCTTTGAACTTAATTAGATGTTTCAAATATTTTTTATTTAACTAATATTTTGTAAAGATAATCTATAAGATGTAACTTAAAAAATAAACAATTCGGATCGTTGAAGTTCAATACGATTGATGCTTTATAACGAAGGGCAGGATAGTAATCTACCCCATATCTTTGTCCTCTCCTCGAACAGGAACCCCTTATGGCTTTTACTATATTTATCACCATCACGGTACGCTTCTCAGAAAGAGAGAAGGAAACTCTCTCTCTCTCTCTCCTTCTCTCTCCTCCCTCTCTCTGAAACTTCCCAATTTGCGTAGCTCTTCTTCTTCTCCTCTGTTTCACCACCACCTCCAAATTCAAGGTCCCACAAGTTCTCCTTCTTCTGAGTGATGGGTGTGTGCAGCCGCTGTTCCCACACTTCCCACATCACAGAAATCATCATCACCAGCTTCTTCCGCCACAAGGCGTGATTCTTTCCAACCCAGAGCTTCGGATCATTCACCTTCTCAAACACCAAGCTGTGATGTTCTCTACAGAAATTTAACAAACGCCTAGTATACAAAACTAATTCGCCGGAGTGTTGACTGTAAACATGGCCGGCGGGAGGGTCTTCGGCGGCCGAAATTCGTCCGTCCTCAGTGCTTTGCTTCAGAACCAGAGGAGTTCTGAGCCTATTGATTCTCTGTTCCTTTCTGGGTCATCAAATTCTTCCTCTGCTTCTTTTCTGGGTACCATTTCACTCTCTCTTTGTATACTCTGTCTCTGTGATTTTTATTATTTGGGTTGATTTATCATTAATTTTTTAGTGTTTCTGATTTTTCCTTAAATATTTGATCTTTTGGCATATTTGAATATGTTAGATATGCATGTTGCTGCTTAACTTGTGTTTGAATTAAGCAAAAATTGAAATTTGCACAGAGTCTAGGCCCCTGTTCATCTTTCTGGTTATAATTATGTTAATGATCTCGGAATTCGGAATCGTAGGATAATTAGCAGCCAAAACAAGCACTCTTCGTGATCGGAGCTGAGAATGCTCTTCGATCTTAGATAATCCATATGATTTGTAGTGGAAAATTGTGCGGCAAGATGTCGTTCATGTGTGTGGTAGAATTTTGGAAGATGGTATTCTAATTAACAGACAATATCTTGTTCAGGTTCAAGATCGATGGTGAGTTTCGAAGATGTTCGCGGAGGAAGTGGATCGAATAGGTCATTGTTCCACCAGTATGAGCACGAAGATAACGGGGAAGATGACTTGGATGAGTATCTCCATCAACCTGGGAAGAAGAGGCGGCTAACCGCTGATCAAGTCCAGTTTCTCGAAAAAAGCTTTGATGTGGAAAACAAGCTGGAACCCGAGAGGAAAGCCCTGCTTGCAAAGGACCTTGGCTTGCAGCCTCGGCAGGTTGCAATATGGTTCCAGAACCGCCGGGCGCGGTGGAAGACAAAACACCTTGAGAAGGATTATGAGGTGCTGCAAGCCAACTACAATAATCTCAAGGCTAACTGTGAAAGCCTTTCGAAAGAGAATGATAAACTCAAGGCCGAGGTAGCGATTAACATATGTGATTCGCTGCCTTAGTTTTTCCATTTGTAGCATTTTGCTCTCGAATTTGACGTGATATGTTTGAATTGGTCATCAGGTTCTTGACCTCTCTGACAAGCTGCAACTCAAAGAGAAAGAGAGGGGGAATTCAGAACTATCTGATACCAACAAATTGTCTCATGAACTTCCGCAGAAGCCAATTGCTGACTCGGTCTCGGAAGGCGAAGTGTCAAAAGTCTCAGCTGTGGCCTCTAAGCAGGAAGATCATAGTTCAGGCAGGAGTGATATGTTTGATTCGGACAGCCCACATTACACGGATGGAGTTCACTCTTCACTCATGGAGCCTGGTGATTCTTCGTATGTTTTCGAACCTGAGCAGTCTGACCTTTCCCAAGATGAAGAAGATAACTTCAGCAAAAGCCTGCTGCCTCCATGCATCTTCCCAAAGCTTGAAGATGTCGATTACTCCGATACGCCTGCAAATTCCTGTAGTTTCGGATTCCCGGTGGAAGATCATACCTTTTGGTCCTGGTCTTACTAAGTTTCTTCTGCAAATTTCGAATTCCCGGGTTATTATCTTCGTTGTTTAAAGTATGGCATAGAAGTGAAAATAAGTCCAAGCAAAATGGCGCACCCCGATCCAGATGTGGTGGTGGGAACTAGGTTTCAAATGCAAAAGACGGTGGTTATTGCCCCATTTGTAATCTTTTTTTTTCTCATGGGGATCTTATTAGTGTTTAACGGACCATTTTTGTATGCAATTCATGTAATTAAATAAAATTATCTTGTTAATGTAACTTGACGGAAAAGCCTCTCATTTCATCTTCTTATTTGAAAAATTCATGAAACAAGTTCTAAACACGAGCCCTTACTAGTTCCTCTTTATGCTTCTATCCCGATATCGCTTGCCGTTTCTTGCACACCAAGAAACTTTTGAGGTTAAAAATGAGCTGCAGAACGTTTAAACCAGAAGAGGGGACGTGCAGATGATTGGTTCGTGTGTATTTATACCTATTGAAATGTATATAATGTTGCCAGCGATAAAATCTGGTAGCACAGATTTCTTGTGAAGCTGAGCGAAGCGAAGCAAAGCATCCATCTTTCTTTCTTTCATACTGTGGGGGTCAACTTCATGATGGTGAGTCATCCATGTTATTTTCTCTCTTTTTATTCGACTACTTTTTCTTTTCTTTTCTTTATTTAGCTGGAGAAATTTTTAGTTGTGACGGTAACATAGATGGTAACATCACGTGTTTTTAAGTAAATGGTGGGAAACTTTATTTTTAAAGTTATTAACTTTTTAACACACATATCCCACCATTTATATAGAGACACGTAGTGTACCATCCCGTGTGATGGTCATATTGAAAAATCTCTCCTTTGGTGGAGGTCAAAAGGCATAGGAGAAAATTTTCTATTGGGTACCCTGCCACGTCCGTCCATCCAAGACACAAATAAGGAAAATAAACCCTTCGTCGTTGGTGGGTCTCCTTGTGCGTGTCTTTGAGGTATCGTGACAGAGCAGCACGACTGAAGTTTTTTCTTCCACATATAGAACTCAAGAAGTTGCTAACTTCTTCATCCTTTCCATATAATCACTAATCAGTACTCCACTCTTGGTTTCGTTTGGGTTTAGATTCTTGGGAATATGGCTACCAAAACCGGCGATATAAGATTATGATATCACATCACATCGATTAGAAAGGGTCCCATTAAACACAAAGAGAGACAATTTGGCACACAACCCCATCAAATGATAGTGATGTTCTTGCTTCTATCATGTCGAGGATAAAAAAAAAAAAATTGCGCGGGAACACATGTAAACATCATGTGTCATTATATAAGTAGAATAAAGTTTTATTTTTAAATTAGTAATTTTTTAACACAAGTATCTTACAATTTGTTTAATGACACGTATCACCTCATGTTACGAGTACACTTGAAAAATCTCTCCATGTTGAGAACTATGATCTTGGCCAAACTGGCAATAAGGAGGCACATCATTTTTCTTTGTGTCCGATAAATTTCCTACGAGTAATGTGATCATCTTTTTATTAAATGTGATCAACAAAGTCTAGGATGGAAAAAAGTGAGAGTGATACCAATATATTTACGTCAGAAAATTTGAGTGTGATACAAATTTATTGAACTCAAGAGTTCAGAATATTAGACTCCTAAGTTCAATATATCAAACTTGAGGTGCTACCAATATATTGAACTCACATTAGTATAACAGTAATTTTATAGAGATCAAATGTCTGATTCCTATATATAGGTATCACACTCACCTGAACCAGTGAGAAGGGCCTAAGGTCATCAATAGATGTGTGAATAATTTTATATTGAAACTTAATAATGCAAAATCTTATGATTTTCAACCTTAGCGCAAAGGAAATTCTCCTTCATTGCCAATTAAGAGAGAAAACTTGTGTAGGACACTCAAGCCATGTCATATGTTTACAAATCTCACAAAATGTATGAGATCTCCTATATCAAAACATGAGATCTCCTATATTTTGATCTCACATTCGAGTTTTCTCATTTGGAGAACTGTCTTATTCGGGCAGCCACAACTAAATATAAGTTTCCCATATTCAAACCATAGGATTTGGAATTCATTAAGAAATCAAAAGGAAGCCAACTTTTGATACAATCATATCCTTATAAGCCTAATGTATGTTCTTTAGCTAATATTTAGCCAAGTCGAGAATGCGGTTGCTTCCTTTTCTCAATTCATGATAGAATTAGAAACTTGAAAAAGCAATTTGATATATAATCATTGCAA
The DNA here is from genome assembly GCA_036320875.1 of Cotoneaster glaucophyllus. Lineage (NCBI taxonomy): Eukaryota > Viridiplantae > Streptophyta > Magnoliopsida > Rosales > Rosaceae > Cotoneaster > Cotoneaster glaucophyllus. Next base: position 24,936,687 of record CM070065.1, on the reverse strand, counting down.
AACATCTCTGTCACGCGTGGTTTAACTTCTCTTTCGTGCTCAAAAGTTTAATGGTAAAATCTGTAACAATCATTCTCTTCTAAAGTTCTCATTTTGAGGATCTGAACCATATTAATTAGTCACAAGATTATATTAATATATATCTCAAGGCTTATAATATTTAACAACTTAGGCCTCGTTTGGCAGCTCGGACTGTACTGACTATTTCTGTCGGATAGGATAAATAGTCAACGGACAGTACTGACTAAATTAGTCAGGCGTTTGGTGCAGTATCGGATTAATGACCGTATTATTTATACAGTGTTTGGTATTATATCGGATAGGAGGAAAACTTAAAATAAAATTAAACTTAAAAAAAAAAAAAAAAAAAAAAACTGAAATATGGTTCCAGATCTCTCCGCACCCCCCCCCCCCCAAAACTCCCTCCCTCTCTCTCCCTTCTTCTTCCCCAACTACAGAAGAATCCCAAATAATGAAACCCAGATCTCTCCGCCGCACCCCCAAACTCCTTCCCTCTCTCTCTTCTTCTTCTCCTTCCCCGACTGCAAAAGAATCCCAAATAAATTCAAACTGCAAAAGAATCCCAAATTGAACCCAAATAAAGGCGACGGCAGTTATAAGTCCAAATTTCTGGAAGGGCTCAGCCTTGGCCTCTGAGAATTTCTGGAACGGCTCCCTTCGGGGTAAAGCCTTGCAATTCTAAGTCTAAATCAATCTCCTGATTCAAAGTTCCCAGGTTTCTCACCTGCCAGTTGCAGGCGATGGCAGAAGGAGGGGAGAGCGAGCAGAGAGCGAGAGCGAGAACGAGCGGAGAGGCCGACTAAGTTATACGTAGAATTTGGACGGTATAAGCAAGCAGGTATACACCGGGTAAAAAAGGTGGGCCCGGATTATTTAATCTGGTGCCTATTTAATCCAAACGGCACCAAACACTGTACACCGTATTATTAGTACTATCTGGTGCCTTATACGGTGTGCCAAACAGAGCCTTAATAAACCAAGACAAACTTAAAATTTATGAACGATTAGTAATATCATTTTCTTGTTTTGATTTATTAAGTTGTAATTTTTTTTTCAACATTTGGCTTTAAACTAACATAATCTTGTGACTAATATGCATTTGATCTTCAGGTCCTCAAAATAAAGACCTTAGGGGAGCAGGACTCATATCTCCAATATCGAATATGACCACTAAAATTGCTACCAATTCACCATTGGCAATTGGACTCCTTATTTAAAAAATGAATAATGTTAGGGAGATCAAAATTTTTAAACCAAATGATATGGTTGTTGATAATTAGATTATTACTTAAGCGTTAATTAACGTGCTTATTTCGTATTGGTGACACATTATTTGGTTTAAAATTTAGTCTCCCTAACATTATTCTTAAAAAATATATTGGACATAACTCGAGTGATTTAACATAGTACATAAGTCCTTTTAATCCCTGATTTAGCCAAGAGGTTTCCATAGGCTCATTTCTTTTTCTTTATTTTTTTTAATTTGGCAAATTTTCCCTAGGGTTTTGGAGTTTCTCATTTTTAATTAAAGCTTGTGTTTGATTGAAAACTAATAAAAAATCAAAAGGATTGTACCTCAAGTCATCTCATTAAATTATATAAAATGAATATTATGCATGCAAAATTTTATAGGCTACAATTGTAAGAAACGTTTGTTCACCTCACCTACCCCATCTAAAAAGATAATATATTTATACATATACATTTATACATATACATATATATATATATATTATATTTATGTATTTGCAAATTTTAGTTAGAATGAAAGTCCATTTAATCGGCACAAAGAGGGCTTTAAAGTATAATGTGTTCAAGTCAACTAAAGAGCTTCGGTTTGAGACATAAATTCGTAAAATTTGCATGAATTCACAGTGCAAGCTATCTCCTACTTATAGAAGCATTTTTTGGTGTGCCGAAAATATATTCCGCCTCACTGAAAACTTTTTCACTTACAAGGAAATCATTTCATTAAGAGCCTAACAATGCCCACTACAATTAAACAAAACAATTAGTTACATAACTTCTATAACCAGATTCAAAAATTATACTTTTCTCGTATCATATGGATCATATGATTCATATTAAAATATCGCTCCATGGTTAGAACACTCTGTCTAGGATTAAAAGCCATCTCGTTACCTCCATCTTCGATGCATACACATATCGAGCAGTCTTTTTCTTTCTTTGTTTTTTGTTTTTTTTGGTCGATCAGTCTTTTTCTTTCAACAATGCAACACAAGCATACTTGTAAGAGAAGATTTTCTCACTTACATTCCCATATCTTACGGCACTTAAAAAATGAGCCATACACAGCATGCCAAGTGCCCCTCGTTCTCGAATCACGAGGCGTTCTTGAAGAATTTCCACCGATCATCAAAACCCTAGCTGCCTGGGTTTCGACGTGTCGTGCACACGTGTACAGCTGCGACGCTCGGATCTCGTCCAAAAGCATCACGTTAAAAGACAGCGTCCCCCTCAGAATCTTCCAGCTCGTTGGACACCACCCGACGTCGACGCCTTCCTATACGTGGGGTAATATGCACGGCCCTGATTGAATGATGATCAGGTCAAAAGTTAAGTGGGTCCCACCACCTGCAATTTTTAAGAAGTAGAGTGGAAGGACGTATGAAGCGGGCCCGGTGGGGCCCAGGAAGCAGAGGATATGGAGTGGACGCATCTGTGCGTGTAAGATGGTCTCCCATCAGTTTTATGTCACCGTGTAGGGTTGCTTTCTATGGTCCATTTCTCGGAGTAAGATTCTTTCACTTCTTTTTTTTTTTTTTTTTTTTTTTGATCTTTTCCTATTTGAACGGTCATGATTAAGTTACGTCAACATCTTATATTAAATTTTTATAACAAGAGAAAGATAAAATAAGACTCGGAGTAAGATTCTTTCACTTCTTCTTTTTTTTTTTTTTTTTTTTTGATCTTTTCCTATTTGAACGGTCATGATTAAGTTACGTCAACATCTTATATTAAATTTTTATAACAAGAGAAAGACAAAATAAGAGAATGTGAAAGGAGGGGATGGAAGGAGATAGAAAGAGGAGGGGAGAGAATCATAGTCCCCATTTCTCATGTGCCTATAGGTCCGGATTAGGATTCTCTCTCATTCTCTTTCTATCTTATTTCATTACTTCCTCTCACATTTTCTATTTTGTCTTTCTCTTTGTATAAAAAAAATAATATAAGATGTTGACATGACTTAACCGCCGTTCAAATAAAAGGGAAGGAAATAAAAGAGGAGAAAGAATCCTTCTCTATAGGCCCCGCCCTACTTCTTCTTTGCACCTTATTATAATTATTATTATTTAATATTTTCACTTACCGCTTTCAATTGACGATAATGCTCAACATCATATCTATCACCGGTTTTGAGTTTAAATTTTGAGATCTGTTTATTAAATAAACACAAATTAAACTCATTCAATAGAGTTTGATCACTATGAGTCAGATTTAGTAGAGTTTGCTCAATTTTTTGTTTTTATTGTTAAGGTGGATAATTGAACTAAAAATTCTTTTTTTTTTATCATTAATCGAATCATTGTTCGAGACTCATAATTCTATTTTATCATCAAAGAATGTCATTTGGATTTAGTAAATTTGTTTGCAGACTAATGAATTAGATTGACTAAGAGAGCTATAAAGCTAGGGGGGCTTTTGATCCTTTTTTGTTCTTTCTCTTACTCAATCTCATACGTACATATAGAATGTTGGGAAAGTAGTATTCGATCAAAGTTTTAAATCTCTTTCAACAAGTGTACTTTTAAAACTATGTTGATGTTCAGCTTTAGCTTTGCCCTTTAGATTTGACTAAATTGGAAATGAATTGTGTTATATAAGAGTTTGTTTTAATTCTCTTTAATTTACATAAAAAATATGTTATTTGTACTTAAACATATTGCGTCTACATTATTTACATGTAAATATAAAAACAAGATATTTATTTTGACTTGCCGATAAAATTACCCTTTATCTGTTTCATATCCACTAAACTTTTAAGAGTGAGTTTAATTCTTAAACAAAAAAAATAAATAAATAAATAAATAAATAAAAATCAACCTATGTAGGAGGAAGCATTGGAAGTTGTCAGGCCTTTGTATATAATTAGATGATGATAGTTTTCATGTTAGCCTCCATTTTAACCCCAGAAGTCCATGATCATGTTGTGGGCACAACTCTTTTGCGTGCAAGAAAACACTGATGAAGTTGATATATTTTTCATTGTGTCGGGAACATGGCCCTATACACCAAGTGTTATAATAAAACTTACAATTGGTTATAATATTTTTTTTTTTCAAGTATCCAACCTTTTATATTATGATACGCGATGTGTCGGTGTACCAGACCGTGTTTCCAGCACATTGAAAAATCTCTCCATGAAGTTACAATCTTTGATCAATTTGATGAATTGTATGTATTAACCATTAGATGTTACGCCCCAAAATCAATATTTCATATTGGACTAATTAAAGAAAAATAAATTTACTCTCATGGAGTCATGGACCATATGGCAAGTGGATATTTCCTCGCATCAATTTAAGAACCTTAGAACCATCAATGCACTACTTTTAGGATTTAGGACCACAATCTTGGTGTAGAGGAGAATAAATTTAGATCACGTTTTACAATAGAACTACAATATAATTGTGGGCAACAAACTCCTTCGGACTTAATTTCATGTGTCCCTAAGGAGATTTGGGTGCAGTCGAACCCAAGACTTGCTGATCTTTAGTTGTATTCGAGTTTCCTTTTTCATTTCTATAGTATTAGTGCATTTCCTTCAGTATTGAACTTGAGATGAATGAATGTACGATGCATCAAACTATGTGAGCAGCCAAGCATGTGTTTGCTTCCAGATGATCAAAATTTGAAGTTTTCCTTCAAGTATAACACTATTTCTTGCTGCAGAAACATCGAGACAATTAGTGAGATCAGCCATTGCAAACTAAAAGTGTTGAAATGTGTTCAGAACAAATAAGCAAACAAGTTTTGCAATTTGCTAGGAGTAATTAGTGTAAGAGTACTTACAATCAAGCAAAGAAGAACGCATCCGGCGGCACCCGAGAACAAAGCTGTTTAGGCCCAAAATTACACAATCGGCCCGAACGGTCGAGGCCGTTGAGTGAATGAAGTTCTAAGCCGTTAGGTGACTGAGTCAGGATAATTTTAGTTATTGTTAGGGAATAATATTGTGATTTTATCATAATAATGATCTCTTAATAATATATTGAATTATCTAGAACACGAGAATGTGATAAAGGTTAAGTGGCCGAAACCTATTGGGATAAGGAGTCCTAGGCAAATCATGGTGCATGAATGAATTTGGCCTGCGACTGGGGGCAGATTCAAAGTCCTAGTTGAAGTAGGATCGGCCGAGATAGAGTTGGATTAGGATCGGCCGAGGTAGAATTCGATGAGGAAGAGGATTCATACCCAAGGACGATTCTAACTCGATCAGGAGTATTTGCACTACTATAAATAGAGGGAGGAGCACAACATTCAGGGATCTTCAACTCAACACACAAAACTGCCCTGCGCAAATTCTCGCTCTACGCGAAACCTCTCAACTTTGAGATTTTTATTTTCTTTTCGCCAACACATCTTCAGTTTGGATAAACAGCACTGTGAAGGCAACCGGTGATACCTTCAGTTTGGATAAACATCACTATCTCCGTAGAACCAGTCGATCGCGGAGCACCTTCAGTTTGGATAAGCAGCACTGCGTCGAGGCCGACTGGTTATCTATCCAAGTCTCGGTCGAGAAGGATTTCGAATTCTTATTGGCAGAGGTCATCTCATTAGCCTTCTCGGCGAAATGAGGTGTTACAGGTTACTACATTCGGCACATTGGAAGCCGAATTTGATATTGAACTTCGCAGAACTAGCAGCCTTGTCTTCAGGCTCTAGAACCCAAAGGCCGAGGCGTGTTCCTTCCTCGGCCGCAGTCGTAAGATTAAGAAGTCAGCCGCGCACACAACGCAACATCAACATTTTACTCACCGGCCGAGTTCGGCCGTCAAGTTGGCATGCCCCGCATTCAACCGAAGGACGTAGTTAGCTTATTAGTTACTCGGCTTGCCCGCCACGTAGGCTTGGTAGTTTTTAGGGTCAACATTTTGGCACGCCCAGTGGGACCCAGTGCTAAAACTACGAAGTTCACATGATATATCAAGATTCTGATTCGGCTCCACGTAGCCGATTGTATGAGGAAAGTAAAAGATCTTTGAAAGTGGAGAAAGTTCTTTGTGGCCAAAGAGAGATGCAAAAGTCATTCGCTCACATGTTGAGAATAAAAGCTCCAGTTACCCTCCAAGAGCAATGGGTAAATGAAGACAGAGCTCGATTTGATGCCTGGCTAGATAGAGAACATTTTCCTTACGTTTTCGACTACAAATCAATTCCATTTGTTGAATGGTTGGTTGAAAAGACCGGGGGGCAATTTTTCGCTCCGGCCACAACCAACATTCGGCCTGAAAAGATTGTCGAGACGGCCGAAGGAAAAGCTAGGCCACCTATTTTTTCGGTCGAGACTGAAAGTGTGGTAGGCCTAGAAAGAGTTCAAGCTTCTGAGTCAAAAATTGGCTTAGAAAACGTTTCGTCAGAGGAATGTTCCAATGACGAACAAGACCAATTCACGGTTTCAGCTGACCAAACCCCGCCAATTGATATGATTATTGGCGATAAAGCCGATATAGAGAAATCCCATTCGGCTAAGCTGTTTGAGTTAAAAGCCGAAATTGGTGAAATTATTATGCCTGGGGGGCATAATAATTGTTCCACACATTCGGTGACCGAAAATGAAAAATATTTCGCCAAGTCAGAAATATTTGGAGAAAATTCTTTATTCGGCCTAGAGCGAAATCAAGTTGAAAATTTTGATATAAAAAGATCTCGGCTTGGAATAAAGCATCGTTGGCCTCCTCCTGATTATGGTTCGGTCACTTTTCTTTTCGTTTGTTAAAAAAAAAAAAAAAAACTATGAATAAATTATTTTCTTAATCATTCGGCCGTGCAGGCCGATGTATAAGAAAATAAGGGGGGCAACGTTTAGTGCTGTTAATGGCAACCCAAAAGATGGTGTGCTCGGCTCAGGAAGTTGTTCTTTAGTACATTAGCCGAGCCGAGGAAAGATTTGCAGAAGGCCACCCGTCGTGGGAGCTCTTTTTGAGTCGAGTACCAGACCAAACTCACATTCGGTGGAGGTCTTTGATTTCCTCAAGTATTAGAGAGGAATGGGAGTTTGATAGCTGATTTCATCAAAGATATATATATAATCACCTCAATACCTTGCATCAAAAGTAAACGACTATGATGGGCCATCTTTTGCCGAGACCATTCAATGCATGCATGCAGCGTTTTGGGGTACTTCCTGTTCCAATAATCTCGGCAAAGAGAAATTGCAGTGGTGTGTTCGTCGAGCGTAACAATGTTTTCGGTCTGTACGTCTCGACCGAGAAAGGTAGGAAAGCTAACCAACGACCACCACGTTTATTCGGCGAATAACAAGTGAGAATGAGTATATGTAAAGGAGCTGCTTGGTGATATTTGATACTCGATGCCGAATAAAAGGAAATCTGGTTGAATACAATTCTTTGGCCGAATAAGAAAATTTGGTTGAATACAATTCTTTGGCTGAATAAAATAAATTTGGCGAACTCGGCTGAATTCCACAACTGCCGACACCTCAGCATTTCGACGAACTCCTTTATATATATATATATATATATGCATAGTCAACAACATCCCATCATATGAGGCAGAAATGTGGCATGCAAAAAGACAATGGCAGGTTCATGAAATTGATGAAAAGCCACCCATGTTAAGCGGTAGGCTTCCACGTGTGCTAGCCATCTCATTCGGTGATGTAGTGATTCGGTGGAGTTTGTCTAGAAATCGTGGATCAAATACAAGTCCATCTCTCGACCTCGGCTTAATATATATATTTACGTATATGTAGCCAGGCCGAGTTGCCAAGACGGATGCTTCTCGACCTCGACTCTGTGGATGCAAATTTTCTCTTCTTTGATCTTGGACGACTTTGCACCTACAAAATAATAAACACCTTAGGTTAAGGCCAAAAGCCTCACGCGCCCACGATGAATGGGGGGGGCTTTGGCCGAAGAACCTCCGATGCCAAAGTTAGAATTAGAGAGAAAAAGTGTTTAGAGTGTTTTTGCCCAAGGATTGGAAATTGGCTTTTGTGAGAAAATGGGGTAGTATTTATAGGAAATGGGGGGTGGCCGGCCATGCTAGGGTTTTTGGTGTGAGATCTAGGATTAATTAGCCTATTTATTGGCTAATTAATCAAATAGGGAAAGGATTTATATTTATGAAAAAAGATAATAAGGAGTAATTGAATTGGTGGCTAAAAAAAGGAGGAAAAAAGAATGGAATGTGGGTAATAAAAAAGGGGGAAGTGGCCGGCCCCCTTAAGAGAAGGGAGGACCGGCCATTTAGAGGATTTGTGGACTTTAGGGCTAAGTTAATTGGCCAATTAATGAGGAATATCCTCATTAATTTGCCAATTATCTCCATTTATGTGGGATAATTGGTGGATTTATGAGATAATTGCCTTAAATGTGGATGGATGAAATAATTCGGATTTGTTTACCTTTTATGGGCGCTTTTGACTTGACCGATGATAATTACCGGCTGCTCGCGCGTAGGATTTCTGGTGCTCCTCAAGGGCATTCTTGTCTTCTTAATCCGAAAGTCCACGTGTCGCCTTGTGGTTATTTTTGGCTCCACAAATGCCCCCACACTTGTTGGGCTGTTCGCAAGAAAAAGGGCAACAGGTGTAGAGATTCTCCCTCTTTAGGAAACTTCGAACTGCTTACTCTTTTGTTGATTTTCCACTTGTAATAGGAAGATAAATCCCCTTAGGAAAAGGGAAGTAAACTCTCTCTTCAAGTCTATTTAAGTCCACCTTAAGTGGATTATTAAATCAACCTTCAGAGAAGAACTTACTTCACCTTACAAGAGAGAAAGAGAGCTTAGAGGATATTTGTTCCCCCTCCTCTAGCAGTCTTCCGCATCTTGCCCGTGTAAAGGATTGCTCCTCTCTGCTTCTAGGTAAGAAAGAATTAATCTCCTTGTCTTTCTTGAAATCTTTGTGGGTAAGGACCCGAGGCTTGTGACCGGTGATCCATGTAACCATGGAAAAACATATATACATATGTATATATATTTTTCATGCTTTTCCTTGGCTTTTGGGGCGCGGGGCGCTGGTGAGGAAAGGGACCAGGCCGCGGGGCCTGGCTTGGCTGCTGGGTCCTTGCGGCAAAAATTTATTTATTTATTTATTTTTTTTTTTTGCGACCTTCTAATGGATCTTCCTCGTATCTTTCTCTGTAGGATTTTTTCTTCCATGTCTTCCTCGGGTCTCAGGAATGATGATGGCGTGCTGCCGTTGTATCGTCAAGGCGGATCTTTGAGCAAGGTTGGCTATTTCAAGGCTGCTCACTTCAAGATCAATTCTGATGACTCCTTTAGGGACTTCCTTGAGACCTACTGGCATGCCATTCCTTCCGGGGTGCGTGTGAGGCGGGTCAAGGATGGTAGCAGTCGTGAACCTTGTGACGAGACTCGGAGGGCTATTAAGTTCCACCCTTACTATTTCGTGCTAGGGTTCACCTTTCCCATGCCGCGCTTTTTCCAAGAGGTGCTCTGCTCCATGAGATGTGCGCCTGCTCAGTGTTCTCCAAATGCGATTCGAGTGATGGTGGGGTTCCACAACTTGAGCCAATTCTTTGATTTAGGACTAACCACCAACGAGTTTTGGTACTTTTTTGACATAGGCCATGTTGATGGAGTTGGGCAGCTGCGGACTCGTCATAGACTTTTTGACCATTCAAGCAAGGGTGACCACGATTGGGCTAAAGAGACCTTGGAGGTAAGCGGCGAATGGGAGTCCGATCACTCCCCCGAGCTGCGGGTGTCAACAATCTTCATATCCGGTAAGTAGGCTGCTTTAATTTCTTTCTCGGCTGCTTGATTTTGACGGTGAACTGTCCATCGATTTTCTGATTGCTCTCTGCCATCCTTGTAGATTCGGAGTTCGGTTCAACTCCCAAGGTTTCTTCGGACATGAAGAAAGTGCATGTCGCTCTGGGCATTCCTTCCGAGTACCGTGAATGGCGTTGGCTGCTTAGTCCTCTTCGTAGGGAGAAAGATGGATTGCCCCCAAAGGAAGAGGTAAGGCGGATCAAGGCAGCCGCACTAGCTCGTCCTATCACCGTGGTAGAGCCTGCTGCCAACGATGGTGGGAGAAAGAGGCATTCTCCGCCCGCGCAAGAGCCGCCTGCTCAGAAGAAGCCGCGGGTTGCTCGCGAGGGTTCATCTGCTGCTCAGGAGGGGCTTGATGCAAATAGGCCAAAGACTTCCTCCGCTGCTCCCGGGGATCCACCAGCTGCTCCCAAGCTTGTGATTGACTTGACTTCCAGAGAGACTGCTGGACCTGTGCCAGTGCCGCCCGCTGCTCCAAAGGCTGCTAGCTCGATCGCTGATAGGATTGCTCAGCGCCGAGGTTCATCAATGCCGAAGTTTGTGCTGAAACGTCGGCCTGGGATTATGTCTGATTCTCATTCGAAAAAACTTGCGTCCGTGAGGAATGGCTCGTCCTGTTCATCTGTTAAGGTGGCGCCAAACCCAGTTCCTCCCGCTGCTGAGACCAAACTGCCTTCTGAGAGGGGTGAGACTGCTCGCGCCCATGGTCCTGGTAAGTCCGCCAAGTCCGACTCCAAAGAAGCTGCTGATATTTGTGCGCTTTTGAGGCCAAACCTTCTCGAGGATATGGATGCGTGTGCCAAATTTGTTGATGGCGTCAAAGGAATCATTGGTCCAGGCTCATTCGTGAAGCATACGCCCGAGCACATGAGGGCTGCTCTGTTAACCATGATGCAAAAAACGGCGATCCTGGCAGCCGAGTCCATGGTTCTTGATCGGGAGGATATCAAGGCTGCCCAGGAGGTGGCGAAGTCTATGGCTGCTGAAGCTTACTCCTCGACCGAGAAGGTTAAAAATTTGGAGTCTGAGCTTGCTGCTTTGAAGGGATCTAACGCCTCTGCCCCCAATTCTCTGCAGCTTGAGACCGCTTGCCACGAGATCGCGAACTTGAAGGCCAGGCTTGATGCGACTCAAGTAAAATATGAAAGTGCAGAGAAGGAGATTGCGCGTTACATACCTCAGATTCAGGATCTTGAACGGTCCGTCTCTGAATTCCGCTCCGCTGCTTATGCCAAGGATGAAGAACTGATCGCTGCTTACAACCAAGTGATACATCTCAAGAAGGTTATTGACAAGCTGGAACCTCAAGTGTTGGAGCTTCAGGGTGCTTTGAAGATCAACGAAAGTCTGAGAAATGAAGTGGAGGAAACGCAGCGGGTTCGAGCTTGTCTGCTTGAGGAAGTGGAGCAGCTGAAGAGCGAGAAGGCTAGGTTCGAGGCTTTGCTAACCCAGAATCAGTCCGACTTCTATAAACTTGGTTATGTTGATCACCTCTTTGGGCGGCCGTCTGACTTCGAGTTTTCTGAAAAGGACTTTGAGACTTTCTCCATTTCTCCAGAAGACCTGCTCGCCTTCACTTTCGAGTCCTCAATTGGTGAAATAGTTGGAGATGGGAGCATTCCCGACGGGGCAGTCGGGAGTGGAGTGCCGGATGGTACCGTTGCTGAGGTTGCCGTTGCTGCCGAAGGCGTGACAATGAAGCAGTCGTTGGATGGCCAAGCTGTCGAAGAGTAGTCTTCTAGGTAGCCTTTAGGATTTGTTTCTCCTTATTGCTTTTCCTTTGCTTGAACTCCTCCAATCTTTGTCAGTTGTTTATCAATTTTGCTAGAAAATATAATAAACTTGCCTTCTTTGCTTTTCTTCGTCTTTGCTCCTTTCGCTCACACCTTAACCTTTAGACTCTATAGGCAAGTAGCAGGCACGCCACTTTTCATAAGCAGACAGGCCGCGTAGCCTACGTGGTCGCGGGTGTTGGTGTAGAACTTTTCCTTGCAAAGTTGCTAACCGTAGGGTTGGCAGCCGGACGCCTTGCTTACAGAAGCAGGCGGATCCGCGTAACCACTAGGCCATTAACCTTGGCTTTCCCCAATTCCGTAGGTTGCGCATCGATTGTCACAACACTTTAGGACTTGGCGCAAGTTGTCGCAAAGTTATTAGCTGCGGGATCGACAACCGGTGCTTTACTTACTGTAGCAGCCGCATCCACGCGATCCCTTGGCTGTTACCTTGCAAAGTTGCCAGCCATAGGGTTGGCAGCCGGACGCCTTACTTACAGAAGCAGGCTAATCCGCGTAACCACTAGGCCGTCAACTCTGGTTCTTCCCAACTCCGTAGGCTGCGCAGCTAGTGCTACAACACTTTAGGATTTGCTTCAAGTGAAGCTTATCGCCTACGTAGCATGTCGGTAGTGGATAAAGCTTCACATATGCCTGCTAGCTTGTTTAACCTTTCACAAGAATGTGCGGTTGTATAAGTCTAGCATGGCTTTACTGCTAGGGCAGGCCGTTGGCAGTCTGCCGGGATCCGTAGGCTACCTTAGCATGTCCGGTAGCAGCTTTAGGGTTTCCCGGGATAGTGTGCCCCCTCATCTCTAGGGCCCGGTTCCCGCGGATTAGGCCAAGAGACCCAAAACCCTTCAGTTAGCCAAGCCGTGAAAAAGACCATTGTGGCTACTTGGGAATTCCGGAGCAAGCCATTGTGCAGCTAGTTACACTAGGGCAGCCAGGCTCATCCACGTCTGGATATTCGGAGTCAAGAGTTTATCCTCCCGCGTTGGAGAGTAGATTGGCCCATCGGGAGCCGTTGTTCCTGCAATTAGTCCCTAGGAAGGGCGCGAGCTTCTTTGAAGCGCATGAGTTGTCAGTTGCCGCAATGGAATCAAGTTGTAAAAGCGTTCCTTATTGAAAAACAAGTGAACAGATAACTTAAGAATTGCGGAACAACTGGTAGTCCTCGACTTACGAGGGTCGTGCCCGTCTGGACTGCTTGAGCTTTTGGGCGTTGGTGGAGATCACACGTGGTACTTCCTCAAGTTGTAGGCGTTCCACTGCTTTTCGATCTCCTTGTCATTCATGGTGGCGAGGGTGTAGCTTCCTTTGCCGCCTACCCTGCTGATCTTGTAAGGTCCTTCCCAAATGGGGTCCATCTTTTTCGATCCCTCTCTTCGAGCAGTGATGAAGGCCTTCCTCAGGACTAGGTCACCGGGTTGAAATTGTCTTATCTTGGATCTTTTGTTGTAACTAGAGAGGAGTTGCTGTTGGTAGGATGCGATGCGGGCTATAGCCTGCTCGCGCCGTTCTTCCACCAGGTCTAGGTTCATGGCCATCTCTCTACTGTTCTGCTCGACATCTGGCAGCAAGGTGGTGATGCTTGGCATGATGATGTTAGGAGGAATGATCGCCTCTGAACCGAATGCCAATGAGAAAGGAGTTTCTCCGGTTGCTCGCCTCTTGGTAGTTCGGTATGCCCACAGGCAACCGGGGAGCGCGTCTGGCCACTTTCCTTTCTTGTCGGTGAGGGATTTTTTGAGGCAGTCGAGGATCGTCTTGTTGGAAGCTTCGGCCTGCCCATTGCCTTGTGGATACCTTGGTGTAGACATATGTTGCTTTATGCCGTATTTCTGGAAGAATTCCGCCAAGTGTTTTCCTACGAACTGTGGGCCGTTGTCGGTGACGATGGACTGAGGGATGCCAAAGCGGCAAATGATGTTCTTCCAAATGAAGCGTTCTACGTCCATCTGAGTTGTTGTCGTCATGGGCTCTGCTTCTATCCACTTGGTGAAGTAGTCAGTTGCCACGATCATCATTCCCCTGCCCCCGGCCGCGGGCGTCATGGGCCCAACCAGGTCAATCGCCCATTGCATGAACGGCCAGGGGCTTGTTTGTGGATGGAGTTCGCTGGCAGGTAGGGCCGGTACAGGCTTGTAACGTTGGCAGCGGTCGCATTTTTGCGCTAACTCCCAGGCATCTTGATGCATGGTTGGCCAATAGTAGCCTGCGTTGAGAGCTTTTTGCGCCAAAGATCGTCCTCCAGAATGGTTTCCACAGACGCCTTCATGGATTGAACTTAGGACCTTCAAATCATCGGGATGTGCCAAACATCGGAGGTGCGGTCCAGTGTAGGATCTTCGAATTAGAATGTCCTTCCACATGTAGTAGCGCGCTGCTTGGATTTGAAGTTTCCTTGACTCCAATCTTTCGGTGGGGAGCGTGCCGTTGACCAAGTAATCTATGATAGGGCTCTGCCAATTCGGAGTTGCACTAACCTGTGTCACTTCGACTACTGGCTCGGACTCTATGCTCGGCTTATCTAGGTACTCCACCGGAATTGAACGCTTGAGCTGATGGTCGAGGGCGGAGCCTAGGCCGGCTAGCGCATCTGCATGGGCATTTTCCGCTCGTGGAACCTGGGTGAGCGTGTAGGTCTGAAATGTCTTCAGCTGCTCGCGCACCTTCTCCAGGTATTGTGCCATCCTTGGATGCTTCGCCATATATTCTCCCGTGGTTTGGCTAGTAATCAGCTGAGAATCGGAATGAATTGCCAGCTTCTTCACTGCTAAGTCCTTTGCCATTCGGAGGCCTGCCAGTAGGGCCTCGTATTCTGCTTCATTGTTGGATGCTTTGAAGCCTAAAGTGATCGCCTGCTCGAGCAATGAACCGTCGGGGGTGACGAGAACCACGCCTACTCCTGAGCCTTTGTGATTGGATGAGCCATCGACGTGTAGATGCCATATGTCGCCACCGAGGGAAGCGGGCGGTGCTAGAGTCTCGGTTGCTTTCGGGACATCGTCGGGCTCGTCTGCAGCGTTGCTTGGGCCCGACGCGAACTCTGCTATGAAATCTGCCAAGGCTTGGGCTTTTATCGCCGTACGGGGTCGGAAGACTAAACCATACTGGCCTAGTTCAAGTGCCCATTTCATTACTCGTTGAGAAGCATCCGGACCATGCAGGATGGATCGTAGGGGATATTGAGTCATGACGATGACTGTATGAGCTTGAAAGTACGGTCTGAGTTTCCGAGCTGCCACAACTAGAGCCAAAATTAATTTTTCGATCTTCGGATATCTTGTTTCCGCATCGAGGAGAGCTTTTGAAGTGTAGAACACCGGTAGTTGGGCCCCCAGCTCTTCTCGTATGAGGGCAGAGCTCACCGCTGCTTCGGAGACTGCCAAGTAGATGTACAAGTCTTCGGCAGCTTCTGGCTTGGACAGTAATGGAGGCGATGTCAGATATTTCTTCAGGTCTTGGAAGGCTTTTTCGCATTCTTCATCCCATTTGTCACGTTGCGCCCTCCTGATGGCTTTGAAGAAAGGCTTGCATCTATCAGTGGATCGTGATAGGAAACGGTTGAGGGCGGCTGCTCGTCCGGTTAGGCTTTGGATCTCCTTCAAGGTTGTTGGAGACTTCATTTCCAGAATTGCTCGGATCTGCTTGGGATGCGCTTCGATTCCTCGTTGGGTGACTAAGTACCCTAGGAATCGGCCCGAGGATACTCCAAACGTACATTTGGCAGGATTGAGCTTCATCTTGTAGGCCCTAAGGGTGCTAAATGTTTCCGCCAGATTGCGGATGTGGTCCGACCGCTGCTTGCCCTTCACCATGATGTCGTCGACGTAGACTTCCATGGTAATCCCGATCTGCTTTTTGAACATCATATTCACTAGCCTTTGGTAGGTTGCTCCTGCGTTTTTGAGGCCGAAAGGCATGACTTTGTAGTAGTACGTACCCCGCTCGATTACAAACGCTGTTTTCTCTTTGTCTGGTTCATGCATGGCTATTTGGTTGTAGCCAGAGTATGCGTCCAGGAAGCTGAGCAGCTGGTTTCCAGAAGTTGAGTCCACCAAAAGGTCGATTCGGGGGACCGGGTAAGGATCCTTCGGGCACGCCTTGTTGAGGTCGGTGTAATCTACGCAAACCCTCCATTTGCCTTTTTCCTTCTTTGTGACTAGCACGACGTTTGCGAGCCATGCAAAGTGCGCCACCTCTTCTATGAATCCGGCCTCCAGCAGCTTGTTTATCTCGGCCTCGATGATTGCTACTCGTTCGGGCGCAAAGTGCCTTCTCTTCTGGATTATCGGTCTAGCAGCGGGGTCAACATGTAACTTATGGCAAGCCACATTTGGGTCGATGCCGGGCATGTCGGAGGGCGACCATGCAAAAATGTCTCGGTTCTTCCGGAGAAAGGTAGTGAGTTCTTCTTTCTCGGCTAGGCTTAGGCGAGAGCCAATCCTAGCGGTCTTTTCCGGCTGCTGCGGATCGAGAATGATTTCTTCGGCGTCTTCTTCGGGTTTCCAGCCTGTCTCGTCTGTTTGAGTATCGCCTTCTCGATCCTCCTCCTGTAATTGCTATTTGGCAGCTTCGTCATTTCTTTGGACTTCGGTGACCTCCATGGGGGTGAAGGTCTTCTTTCTTGATTCTTTCAGCATTTGCACGGTGCATCGTCGGGATGCGGCCTGGTCGGACTTTATTTCCCCTACTCCTCCTCCCGGGATGCGGAAGCGGATTTTTTGATACTTGACTGAAGTGACTGCATCTAGCTTGATCAACCAAGGCCTTCCAAGGATCCCGTTGTAGGGGGACGGGTCACTCACAATCGTGAATGTTTGCTTCGAGACTACCGGCGATGTCTTTACGTCAAGCGTGATTTGGCCGATTGCAGTTGAGGTGTGCCCATTGAATCCGGTGAGTACCTCTGCTCGCCGTGTTATCGTGCTCTCCAATCCCATCTTCTGGATGACCGAGAATTGAAGCAGACTGACCGCGCTTCCGTTGTCCACCATCATTCGGTCGACTATGGCATGGGCTATTTGGACGGATACTACTAGGGCATCGTCGTGCGGTAAGTCAACGCCTTCTGCGTCCTGCTCAGTGAAGCCGATGATAGGTCCTGGTAGTGCGCCGGCTGCCTGGACTTGTGAGATTAATGTAGCCTGCTGGATCCTCCTCTTTTTCGAGCTGCTGGTGGCCCCCAGGTATTCGGATTCAGCAAAGATGCCATTAATTCGAATCGTCTTGGCTGGTGGCTCCTGCTCCCTTTCAGTGTTCCGTCTGGGCTGCGCAGTTGGCTTGTCCAGATACCTGTCGACCTTGCCGTCCTTCACAAGCTTCTCCAGATAACTCCTCCAGGTGTAGCAGTTTTCTGTGGTGTGGCCTGGCCCTCGATGGAACGCGCAGTATTTGGAGTGATCCAGCTTGGAAGCGTCTCCTATTAGCTGTTTCGGTGGTTTAAACCATGGCTCGTCCTTCACGTTGCAAAGGATTTGATGGATTGGGACTGAAAACTTCGAGTAATTCCTGGTCGTCGGACCGTCTCTGGTTACGGGCCTATCCCTCCGCTTGGCCTCATGTCTGCTCTTATTGGGCTGCCTTCCGTCTTCCCTTCGTTGAGCTGTCACCAATTCTTTTTGCGGCTGCTCAGGCGCATTTTCTGCTCGTCGGGCCTCATCCCAGAGTGCATGCTTTTCAGCCAGGGCGAAGGAGTCTGCTAGAGTCAGGTCTTCCTTCATGATCATCTCCCCAAACAGGGGGTGATCTGCGGGGAGGCCCTTCTGGAAGGCTGCACTGGCTATCGAGTCGTCACATCCTACGATCTTTGCCTTCTCCGCCTTGAATCTCTTCACGTAGTCGCGAAGTGATTCCCTCGGGTTCTTCTTTACGTTGAACAGGTGATCGGATTTTTTCTTGATCGAGCGTTAAGACGAGTATTCTTTGGTGAAGACCAAGGAAAGATCGTCAAAGCTCGAGACGGATCGTGGTGGTAGGGTATGGAACCAATCTTGCGCTTCGCCCTGCAAGGTGGTGGCGAATATTTTGCACATAAGGGCGTCATTGCTCCGGTAGAGGACCATGGCACTTCGGTAGTGCTTCAAGTGCCTTTCTGGGTCTCCATCTCATTTGAATGAGGTGAAGTGCGGCATGCTGAACTTGCGCGGGGGTTCCGTATGCTCGATCTCGTCCGCGAAGGGGCTCCGGCTTATCTTGGTCAACTCCCGCCGCAATGCTTCATCGGTCGTGTCACCGCGTCGGAACTCGCGCAGCCGTTCGTTAAAAAGCTTCTCCACCTCTTCCTGGATTTGTCTCTGGTAGGGCAGCGGAGCTCTAAGCTGTCCTAAATCTCGGCCCCTCGGTCTAGGCTGCTATTCCGGGCGCTCCACTTGTCGTTGCCTCGGCTGCCTAACCGGTGAGAGGTCTCTCCGTGGGCTGCCGGTGGAACTCGAAGCGGATTGAGTGGTCGCTTGCCTTCGTGCGCCATGCGGCATCCTCTGAGGTGATGTGGAGTTTGTTCCTTGCGGGCCTAAACGCGAACGGACGTTCTGCCCGGACGGTTGCTCGTGCGATCCTTCAATGTGCGGCCCCAACCTCGATCGTATGCTTATTCGCGGGCCTAACCGAGAGTGCACGCTCCTCCTCGCGCTAAGATGGGAGTCCACGCTGTCTCTGGGGCCCAGCCGAGATTGCACATCGCCTGACTGCTCAGTCTGATTGATCGGCTGCTTGCCAGGACGTTGCCGGAAAGGTTCCCCTTCTGGGGCGTGTTGGATCTCCGTGCGCTGCAAGAGTTGATTCACCAGGGTTGTCTGCTGCGCTAGGGCGCTCGTCAACTCCATGACTTGCCGGGACAGGTTCTGCTCACCACTCAGATTGGATGAACTAGATAGGAAAACCCCTTCTCGAGCGGTGGACATGTGGGTGATTCCGGGCACGACTCGGGCTGCTTGGGACACCACTGGGGCAGGCAGGGCTGCGTGGGCAGGCGGGGCTGCGTGGGCAGGCAGGGCTGCGTGGGCAGGCGGGGCTGCGTGGGCAGGCTTGGCTGCAGGAGCAAGCTGCTCAACGCGAGGTGGGCGTGAGTGCGAGGCTTGGACCGCCGTAGTGGTACCATGGACCTCGCCGCGGGTGGTCACCGCGGTGGTTCCCATGGTGGAGCCTCGTGGTGGTGACGCCATCTCCCCAAGAGTCACATTCAATCTCGTAGATCGCCGTGGTCCCACGCCTTGAATGTTTGAATTGTTGCTCATCGAATTTTCTAGATCTCTAACCATTATGTATTTTTCTTCTCTTTTCTTTTTTTTTTATACGCTTTACCAAAGAACTTTTTACGAGTAAAAAATTCTAATAATAAAGACGTACGAAAGAATACAAACGGACTAGAGATTGAAGAAAAAACCTTTGTGTGCGAGAGTCTTTTTTCGAGCGTAAACTTCTCCTCTCAATGAAAGCACCAATTTGTGGATGCAAATTTTCTCCTCTTTGATCTTGGACGACTTTGCACCTACAAAATAATAAACACCTTAGGTTAAGGCCAAAAGCCTCACGCGCCCACGATGAATGGGGGGGGCTTTGGCCGAAGAACCTCCGATGCCAAAGTTAGAATTAGAGAGAAAAAGTGTTTAGAGTGTTTTTGCCCAAGGATTGGAAATTGGCTTTTGTGAGAAAATGGGGGGTGGCCGGCCATGCTAGGGTTTTTGGTGTGAGATCTAGGATTAATTAGCCTATTTATTGGCTAATTAATCAAATAGGGAAAGGATTTATATTTATGAAAAAAGATAATAAGGAGTAATTGAATTGGTGGCTAAAAAAAGGAGGAAAAAAGAATGGAATGTGGGTAATAAAAAAGGGGAAGTGGCCGGCCCCCTTAAGAGAAGGGAGGACCGGCCATTTAGAGGATTTGTGGACTTTAGGGCTAAGTTAATTGGCCAATTAATGAGGAATATCCTCATTAATTTGCCAATTATCTCCATTTATGTGGGATAATTGGTGGATTTATGAGATAATTGCCTTAAATGTGGATGGATGAAATAATTCGGATTTGTTTACCTTTTATGGGCGCTTTTGACTTGACCGATGATAATTACCGGCTGCTCGCGCGTAGGATTTCTGGTGCTCCTCAAGGGCATTCTTGTCTTCTTAATCTGAAAGTCCACGTGTCGCCTTGTGGTTATTTTTGGCTCCACAGACTCCAGTTTTCCTCTACCCACCAAAGAATTTTGCCGAGCCTGGTATGAATTGTTGCAGCCGAGGAGGACCACAGTGTTGACAGAACATACATATTATTCCCAAGGAAACAAAAATTCTTCTTCGGCGATACGACGAGGTTTACTGGCTACACAATAATTAATTTTCTTAACCATTCGGCTTGCGAGCCGAAGCTCAAGGAAACTGGGGGGCAATGTTTAGGCCCAAAATTACACAATCGGTCCGAACGGTCGAGGCCGTTGAGTGAATGAAGTTTTAAGCCGTTAGGTGACTGAGTCAGGATAATTTTAGTTATTGTTAGGGAATAATATTGTGATTTTATCATAATAATTATCTCTTAATAATATATTGAATTATCTAGAACACGAGAATGTGATAAAGGTTAAGTGGCCGAAACCTATTGGGATAAGGAGTCCTAGGCAAATCATGGTGCATGAATGAATTTGGCCTGCGACTGGGGGCAGATTCAAAGTCCTAGTTGAAGTAGGATCGGCCGAGATAGAGTTGGATTAGGATCGGCCGAGGTAGAATTTGATGAGGAAGAGGATTCATACCCAAGGACGATTCTAACTCGATCAGGAGTATTTGCACTACTATAAATAGAGGGAGGAGCACAACATTCAGGGATCTCTAACTCAACACACAAAACTGCCCTGCGCAAATTCTCGCTCTACGCGAAACCTCTCAACTTTGAGATTTTTATTTTCTTTTCGCCAACACATCTTCAGTTTGGATAAACAGCATTGTGAAGGCAACCGGTGATACCTTCAGTTTGGATAAACAGCACTATCGCCGTAGAACCAGCCGATCGCGGAGCACCTTCAGTTTGGATAAACAGCATTGCGTCGAGGCCGACTGGTTATCTATCCAAGTCTCGGTCGAGAAGGATTTCGAATCCTTATTGGCAGAGGTCATCTCATTAGCCTTTTCGGCGAAGTGAGGTGTTACAGGTTACTACATTCGGCACATTGGAAGCCGAATTTGATATTGAACTTCGCAGAACTAGAAGCCTTGTCTTCAGGTTCTAGAACCCAAAGGCCGAGGCGTGTTCCTTCCTCGGCCGCAGTCGCAAGATTAAGAAGTCAGCCGCGCACACAACGCAACATCAACATTTTACTCACAGGCCGAGTTCGGCCGTCGAGTTGGCATGCCCCGCATTCAACCGAAGGACGTAGTTAGCTTATTAGTTACTCGGCCTGCGCGCCACGTAGGCTTGGTAGTTTTTAGGGTCAACAAAAGCATACCAGAAACTCAAGTTATGGAACTTAGCTCCATCGATGAAGAGTAAAGGCAAGCTTGCAGCTGCAAATTGAACACAGAATAAGTTGTGCACCTGATTTTAGTAGCAGAAAAAAGAGATTAATGAGAATTTTGTGTTGGATAGGAGGTAGCAGGAATTACCAGGTGGATGTGTGGAACGTGTGCAAATCATGAGAGCAATGGATGCAGCTAAGGCAACGCTCCTAGCAAGCCATCCTGGGCCAAACGTGGAAAATGCCAGTACACCAATTACTGAACAACCTATTTGTGCCATAAACATATTGTACTTCTGCAAAACCACAAGGGAGAATTAGTGTGTTATTTCAGTAGACTACACATGCTTTGATTATCTTAAATTTAATTGGGGAATGACACAAAAATTGAAATTACCCATTTTGACGAATAGCAAATTTGTTTAACCATCAAATCTAAGTCGAACAAATCTAACTATGTTGGTCATTTTTCGGCCAAGATGAATTTAAGTTTGACTTTTTCATATTACTATGTAATATATGTTTAACCCTTTATTTGACCTAGGTATATAGGTCTTTTCACATACAAAAAGACTAAGCGTAAGAAAGCTGGGGTATTTGACTTTTGAACGGAGGATCTCAGGTATAAGGACAAACAATCTTAATTACTTGACCTGCAAATTCTTACAAGAGTTGTATAGATTGGCAAACTCATATACAAAACATCTATGACTCATTGACATTTCCCCCATTAAATTTTCAACATCCTAAATGAACAGTCCAGAACAATTAAAAGTTTGGATCAAATTAAGTCCTAATAAGGAACTTCAAGAAAATCTGGACTTAGTTTTGCTATCTTCCATTTTCATCATGTTGGGTCCATATGGCTGGAGTTGTGCGAATTGTATACATGTACTCGTGTCTACCATTGACTCACTACTCAAACAAGGCAGTCTAGGCTTAAAGGAGAACAAAGCAACTTATGGCTCATATTCACCAAATAGATTATAAAAGAACAAAGAGCATTCCTGGATAATTTTGGGAAAAATTTGTGTGTCACCGGAAATATGTCGTGCACATGTTACTATAACATTTTATAAGTCACATGGTAAGCATTCTAAACTTGAAAATATATTTTTAATGTAATTATATCACTACATAAATCACGTGATGAGTGATACAGAAACATAAATATATCAGCAGTTTATATGCAAGAATCTCTCCTGATTTAAACCTCAGAAAGTAGAACAAGTTTAATACCCGAGCACCAGGAGAGGATGGAGTGGCAAAGAGGACTGCAGAAACTGCCCCTAAAGGTGCAATTGTCATTGACATTCCTTTTGGTGCTAATATTTGATCCATCCTCCCCAATATTGCCATTGCTGCAAAAGCCCCTATTTTTCACTAAATGCTCATCGTTAATGCACCTAAACACATGATTAATTAGTATTATTATTTATAATATTAATCTCTATGATTCTAATTACCTGCAGAAGGCCAGATAATGTCACTGAGAGAAGGAGCAGCCGAACCCTTCTCAGGCTTCCGGCTGTCCCATAGTGGTGAAGCCAAATTGCTTGAAGCCACAATCCCATAAATTTGATTTCTTCTTTTGATGATTACTATGCTTCTGGTGTTGACATGTCCTAAACCAAAAAGTGCTTTTGTGGGAGGGGAGTGCTTTCGGGATGAAGAAGATGGTGATGAAATCTAGAAGTCCTCATCAGCTGCATGCCCATTATTTCTATTGGATGTTTCTTTCTCTTCCAATTGCTCCAGAGATGGATATGAATATTATCTTCTTTAGGAAGATGAAAAGGTCAGAGAGACAAAGAGAGTCAGAGAGACTATATCTGACCGTTGGGAGTTCAAAAACCAGATTTTTCGAATCAAGTGGTCTTTTGGTGAAGTCGAAAGGGCATTTTTGTTGGCAATTTGCCACACAACTGACAACTCCATATATACAGATAACATTTTGTTTGGGCCCAAAATAACATTTTGGCCGAGCACGGACTATCCTCGGCCCAAGACCTGCGCGAAGGTAGTGGGTCGGTGCTATGGGCGGTGGGCCAGAAAGAATCCTATCTGGAGATGAATCGGAACAGCTGGGCTGACAGAAGCCGAGACCTATTTGGAAAAAGAGTCTGGAGAAAATGAATCAGACTCATGACTGAAGGCAGGTTCAGAGTCCTAGTTGGATTGGGATTGGCCGATTGGATTGGTATCGGCCGAAGTAGAGTCAGACTACGAGTCAGATTCCTATCTGAGGACGGTTGAAGGGTTTGCACTATAAATAGGGAGAGGGAGCATAACATTAAGCCTCTCCAATTCAACACACAAATCTGCCCTGCGCAACCCTCTCAACCTTTTGAGAATTTTACTTTCTTGTCCGCCAACACATCTTCAGTTTGGATAAACAGCACTGTGAAGGCAACCGGTAAACATCTTCAGTTTGGATAAACAGCACTGTTGCCGTAGAATCAGTCGATCGCGAAGCATCTTTAGTTTGGATAAACAGCACTGCGTCGAGGTCGGTTGGTTATCTATCCAAGTCTCGGTCGAGAAGGACTTCCGGGTTCTTATCGGCAGAGGTTATCTCATCAGCCTTCTCGGCGAAGTGAGGTATTACGAGTTACTAAGCTCGGCCCATCGAAAGCCGAGTTGTTTTATGATTGGATACTCGCAAGTTGGTTTCAGAGTTCGGCATTCAGACGGCCGAACCACTTTTACTGTCAAAACCTACATCAGTTTCGAGTACCTGTGCCCCTATACATTGGTGTCGATTCGGCGTGCTTATACTTTCACAAATATAATCACGGTAGCCGAAGCCGACGATTCGTGAACTTCGCAGAACTAGCAGCCTTGTCTTCAGGCTCTAGAATCCAAAGACCGAGGCACGTTCCTTCCTCGGTCGCAGTCGCAAGATCAAGAAGTCAGCTGCGCAACACAACGCAACACCCATATATTTTACTCACCGGCCGAGCTCGGCCGTCGAGTTGGCATGCCCCGCATTCAACCGAAGGACGTAGTTAGCTCATAGATTACTCGGCCTGCGCGCCACGTAGGCTTTGTAGTTTTTAGGGTCAACATTTTGGCACGCCCAGTGGGACCTAGTGCTAAACCTTCGAAGTTCATGCCCATTGAAACACGGTCAGTAACAAAGAAAATGGGAAAATCAGTCGCTACCCACTCGAGTCCGAACCCTGGGGCCGAAGGTTCATTACGCGCACAGCCTTCTGTTGCTGGAACGCCTGAAGTGTCGAAGGGGACACGACCAAAAACGAATGTTGGTGAAATGCCTCGAGAACACCTTGCAAATCTAACAAAGGAAGCCGTGATTGAAGACTTAATGGAGGATTGTGATGAAGACGGTGGTGAGGGTTCCGACCCACCAACTAGATCATTTTTTCGACGCAGGCTCGAGGAACAATCTCGACTATTCGAAAACACGTTTAGTCAAGGACTAAGAGGGATACTCGAGGAAATACACAGTCAAAGAGCCACGCACACAAGATTGCTCGAGGCCGTGGTTAACAATACCCAGCATATTGGGTATTCAGATCGTTTTAGACAGTCTATTCCCAAGACCAATTTTGTACCAATAATACCGGCCGAGGCAGGACCCGCTCGGCTCAAAATGGCCGAGCTAGACAACAGAGGTGCATCAACCAGTCGAACGGAGGATTTCGACTCAAGGGTGGAAACATCTGTCAATATGGTCGAGGTTCAGAGAATGATTGACTCGGCTTTGAAGAAAGGGCCGAAGTTCCCTAAATTTATCCATCCATATCCAGCTTACGTGGAAAAGTTTGAATATCCCAAAGGCTTTAAAATCCCGGATTTTAGCCTTTTTGCTGGAGAAACATCTTTGTCCTCCTTGGAGCACGTCGCCCGCTTCACCGCACAGTGCGGAGATGTCAATAATGACCTTTATAAGTTGCGGCTATTTAACTTCTCACTCACGGGTTCGGCATTCGCGTGGTACATTAACCTCCCACCTAATTCCATTCAAAGTTGGGAAGAACTGGTCGAGAGGTTTCACGAGCAGTTCTATCGGCCGGGGATGGAGATGTCCGTATCTTCGTTGGCCAGAATGGCGCAAGATTCCGACGAATCACCGATGGATTACCTTACGAGGTTTAAATCGGCCAGGAACTGGTGCCGAGTGCCCTTACCAGAGGTCGAGTTTGTTCGACTTGCGTTGAATGGTTTGAATGTCGAGTATAAGAAGAAATTCTTGGGGGCAAACTTCCGCGACATGTACGAGTTAGCTCAGCATGTCGAGCAATACGACTATCTGCTCCGCGAAGAGAAAGCTTTGAGACCCCTATCTCGAGGAACCATCTACAAAAACCCTTCGGTCAGTTATGCATCGGCAGACTCTGAAGAATACGCTAGCATAGATGCAGCCGAGATAGTGATTGACAAACCCTATATATGCAAGGCGTTGACCCACGTCAGTCCTAAAGATGTCAAAGTTCGGCCAATGTCAGAAGAAAGTGCCGTGAAAACGACAAAAGTATACACATTTGACATTACTAAAGCCGACGCAATTTTCGACCAATTACTACTCGCCAAGATTATAAAACTTCGGCCGGGACATAACATCCCCAAGGCCGAAGAGTTGAAGGGGCGGATATATTGCAAATATCATGACTCGAGCAAACACACGACGAACAACTGTGTCGTGTTTCGCGATACCATTCAGAAGTGGATCGACGATGGGAAACTTAAGTTCCCAGAAAAGAAAATGACAGTTGATACCGATCCCTTCCCAACAACAACAGTGGGCATGGTCGATGCTCATTTACCTCAAGACAAAGGGAAAGGAAAGGCCGAAATCATCTCGGCACGATATATCCCTAGAAAAGGGACCAAGCCGAGGCCTCAGGTCGATTTGTCCTCGAATTCCCCATCTCGAGATTCGACCGGACCAACCATCGTTGAACCTATGTCGAGTTCAAAGGTCGAGATCGTCCCTGCTCGGCGCCAATTAACAAAAGGTGGCCAACCTCGACTCAAAATCGATCTGTTCTCGAATTCACCACCTCGAGATTCAGTCAAGCCAGCTATAGTCTGATCGAGGTCAGGTTCTAGTGCTGCCAAGACCGATAAATCGGCAACTTTGCGCACACAACGCAAAATCGATGTTCCGGTTAGACCCAGACCCAAGGCATAGCCACAACAGGAAGGAACGCCGCGTTTGCGCTCAGGACCTACACGCCTCAGAAAACACCGAGCTCAAATCCGCGCAATACCGTTTTTACCAGGCTCGGCCCACAAGAGGCCAAGTCATCCTCGGTCAGGAGACGACTCGATTTTGATGCTCCGTTCTACAATGAGGAGTATTATTCCCGCACTTCTGGCAGCTCGAGTTCCTCCGTAAGCCGAAGAACCTTTAAACCTCCTGAACCTAAGGACCAACGATGGTATACCTATCACTCGCCTAAAGGTGTATATACCGCGCTGTCCAAGTCACAGAAGCGCCGACGCCAAAGAATCGATTGCATGGCCCGCCGGCAAGCAGCACGAGAAACTTCGGCCACATCAAGCCATAAATGGCAGTCGAAGGAGAAAGAAGATGATAATGATAACCGGCAAACCCCTTCTATTATGAGAGAATTGGCACAAGGTAAACAGCCGGCTGATCAGGCCTTGATAACCACATTTGAAGAGGCCGAAAAACGAATTAAACTTCTTATTCGGCCTGGCGAAATGAGAGCCTGACTGGAGCATTTTAAGAAAGAGGCCGAAGATAAACTTCCTCCATTGCCCATAGAAGAACCGTTGATCACAGTTCGGCGCAACCTGCATCCACCATTCGTCGGCGACGCTTTGCAGTACATGCGGGAGTTTCACAAAACTCATTCGGCCAATGACCTATATGGTTTGCCGAAAGCGTGTCAGGACACAATCGACCTCGTTCTAACCTGTCCAGATGCCGAGCGAATCATCCAAAAAAATTTCGATCCTGGGTTGAAGGCTAGGTTCCAGCACATACGCGAGGCCCGAGTTCTTGGTTTCAGTGTCGATCCATACACGGACATCAACTCGAGTGAACTTCCTTTTTCCTTAGAAGATCTTCAGTACTTACGATACCATTTCGAGGTATTTTCGACCGTCTCTCTTTTCGGCCTTACGGCCGATGAAATGCATCGTGTCGAACGTCTGGACGCCTACCTAGACATCAGAAATGCCCGGATAGCATACCAAGAGCAAATCCAGGCCACGGCGCAAGTCTCAGAGCCGGCACCAGCATCAGAGGTCCTAAAAGACGAGGAAGCAAACCAGGAAAAGGACCTTGCGGATAACGACGAGACTCTTGAGGATGCAGAAGGAAACCCTAGGGATGAGGACAAGAACCTTGAGGATGCGAACTTTGGGGATGAGGACGAGAACCTCGAGGATGTGGCCTTTGGGGACGAAGATGAGACTCTAAGGGACGAAGAAGACATTCCGGAAGACGAGACTCTAGATGAAGAGGAACCGACGAAAAGGGAAGATCCCAATTCGATGGGCCCTTCGATCCTCGATAACATGGAAATCAGCATGGTCCATGTCGTGTCTGCCGATTTTCAGTCAACTCCGACTCAGCCGAGTTTCCTAGACGGCGATGTCATCGTCGAAGATGCTACACAAGTGGACTTTGTCTCCCTCGCCAACCCCGAGCCAGCAACTAAGGATGATCACCTCAAGGCAACTTTGGCCGAATTGTTTCCTCGCTCTTCGACCGCTGATCTTCGTCACCTCAAACCTCTGTACGTTACGGCTCACATCGAAGGATACCCCGTCTCAAAAATCTTCGTCGATTGTGGGGCCACGGTCAATATAATGCCCGTATCTGTCATGAAGGCCTTACACCGTTCCCACGACGAACTCATCCCATCAGCATCACCATGAGCAGCTTCGTCGGGGATAAATCTCAGACTAAAGGGGTATTACCATTAGAAGTAAGCATCGCTGGTCGCACCCATATGACCGCCTTCTTCATAGTTGATTCGAAGACCGAGTACAATACTCTGCTCGGTCGAGACTGGATTCATCAAACCAGTTGTATCCCTTCTTCATTATACCAAGTCCTCGTCTTTTGGGATGGTAAGTCGATCGTCGTACATTCGGCCGACCATCGGCCCTTTAAGGCCAACATGATCCAAGCAAGGTACTACGACGATCATGTTGGCTACATTACTTTACAGGGACTTAACGAAGAAGGACGACCCACTCGCATTTTCGTTCAGAAAGCCGTCGAAGTTGGCGCCGAAACTGTCTACCAGGATTCGGCGAGACTCGGACTGGCTAACCTTATCATCGATCCTGATGTCTGACACCACTCCGACCCGACGCCGAGCCGCTGTTTCATCGCTTATGGAACAACTGCTGGCTCATTGGCATATTATATCCAAACAGTCTCATTCGGGTATTAATCTTGTGGAGTTCTTGGCCGAGGACGATAGCGGTCCCGTGATCTCTTTTGACAATATTCCGGCCGCTCCGGCCGACCTCGAAGACACTCGGCCTCAAGTTAAGGATCCATTGGAAGAGGTGAATGTTGGAACGACCAAGGACCCTCGACCATTGTTTATTAGTGCTCTGCTTTCCCCATCTATGAAAGAGGAGCTTTGCAAACTACTTCATGAATTTAAAGATTGTTTCGCATGGAGCTATCATGAGATGCCGGGTCTCGATCGCACACTCGTCGAGCACGAACTACGTATCAAACCTGGTTGCAAACCGTTTCGGTAACCGCCCCGCCGATTCTCGACCGAAGTCCAACTCGGCATTAAAGATGAACTCGTTCGTCTTTTAAACGCCGGGTTCATTCGGACGGCTCGATACGTCGAATGGCTTGCCAATATCGTCCCCGTGCTCAAGAAAAACTGTGCCCTCCGCATATGCATCGATTTTCGCAATCTGAATTTGGCCACACCCAAGGTTGAGTATACAATGCCACTCTTGGACTTACTCGTTGACGCCGCAGCTAATCATGTCGTATTATCTTTCATGGATGAGCATGCCGGTTATAACCAGATCTTCATTGCCGAAGCCGATATCCACAAAACCGCCTTTCGTTGCCCGGGGGCACTCGGCACTTATGAATGGGTCGTCATGCCATTCGGCCTTAAAAACGCCGGTGCCACATATCAACGTGCCATGAACACCATCTTTCACGATCTGATTGGCACGACTGTTGAAGTCTATATCGATGATGTGGTAGTAAAATCCAAGAGCCGCCAAACGTATCTGGATGATCTTCGGCAGGCTTTCCTTCGTATGCGCCGACATCATCTCAAGATGAACCCGGCTAAATGCGCTTTCGGTGTGTCGGCCGGCAACTTTTTGGGCTTCCTTGTCCATCATCGTGGCATTGAGATCGACAAGAACAAGGCTCGAGCGATCTTGAACGCTCCACCACCAATCACCAAAAAGCAACTCCAGTCGTTGCTCGGCCAAATAAACTTCCTCCGTCGATTCATAGCAAATTCGGCAGGAAAAATGAAGGCATTCTCTACGCTCTTGAAACTCAAGGATTCCGACAAATTCGAGTGGCGTGAAGAACACCAGGCGGCTTTCACGCAAATCAAGGTTTCCCTTACGAAACCACCCGTCCTTGTTCCTCCTCGGCGCGATAAACCTCTAAAACTTTACATATCCGCGGCCGAGGAATCCATAGGCTGTCTCCTCGCTCAAGACAATGACGCCGGTCGTGAGCAGGCCGTTTTCTATCTTAGCCGGAGGCTCAATTCGCCAGAAGTCAATTATTCCCCCGTCGAGAAGCTATGCTTGGCTCTATTTTTCGCCGCGTCCAAACTCCAGCACTACATGTTACCGACGGTCACTCATGTCATCGCCCAAACAGATGTTATCCGATACATGCTCACTCGGCCCATAGTTAAAGGCCGCATTGGGAAATGGACGATGGCGTTATCTGAATTCAGCCTGCAATATGTCCCTCAGAAAGCAGTCAAGGGGGCAAGCCCTCGTCGATTTTCTTGCTCAACACCCTTCCCCATACGATTTCGGGGAGGACAGTGTCGAGATCGGCATGATCGAAACACGCGACAACTTCTGGACGCTGTACTTTGATGGTTCCAGCACCTTCACATCGGCCGGTGTTGGCATCGTCATTCAATCGCCCCAACGTCATCGTTGGTATTTCTCGCTCGAACTCGACTTTGAATGCACTAATAATCAGGCCGAATATGAGGCCCTTGTCATCGGCCTCGGCGTTCTTCACGAATTGCGAGCACCTCGCGTATTTGTTCTCGGTGATTCTGAACTTGTCATTAACCAGCTCAATGGCATTTTCTGTTGCACGAGTTGTACTCTGGCACCATATCACATGTTTGCCAGCTACCTGGCCGAGTCATTCGACGGTATTACATTTAGCCATGTGTCTCGAGATCGAAACACCGTCGCCGATGAACTCGCCCAGGTGGCCTCCAGAGCACAACTCTTAGGGGGCGAAGTAGGCCGGATGATACCCACACTACACCAGTTATATCCGGCCTTGGTCAATCAACAAGTCCTCCACCGCGACCAAGTGATTCGAACACGCGTAATGTCTTTACCATCGTTATTGGAAAGAGACGAATCAGCCGTTGTTTGTGCAGTCGAGGCATTACCAGACGATTGGAGAAGACCACTTATGCAATACCTCGACAATCCGAACGGCAAGCATGATCGAAAGACAAAGGCGCATGGCACGAACTATGTCGTATATCAGGATAGGCTATACCGAAAAGGTGAAGACGGTCTTTTACTGTTATGCCTTGGACCACAGGAAGCCGTCCAAGCAATCGCAGAAGTGCACGAAGGGATATGCGGAGCCCATCAGTCAAGCCGAAAGATGCGATGGCTGTTACGCCGCCACGGGTATTTTTGGCCGAGCATGCTAAAGGATTGCATCGAGTTCGGCCGAGGATGCCTACAATGCCAAATTCATGGCCCCATACAAAGAGTACCAGCCGAGACACTACATTCAGTGACTAAACCGTGGCCGTTTAGAGGTTGGGCCATGGACGTGATTGGTAAGATCACGCCGTCTTCCGGGGCAGCAAAACATGCATGGATATTAGTAGCGACGGACTACTTCACTAAATGGGTCGAAGCAAAGTCGTATGCCGATTTAACATCCAGAGAAGTGTGTAATTTCGTGGAAGAAAACATCGTGACAAGATTCGGCTTGCCGGAGACGATCATAACGGATAACGGCACAATTTTCACATCCGACAGGTTTAAGGAATACACGAGTGGATTGAATATCCGACTCGAGCAGTCTACGCCGTACTACCCACAGGCGAACGGACAAGCCGAGGCAAGTAATAAGGTTTTAATCGGCATTCTCGAAAAAATGGTGAAGGAAAGGCCTGGTATGTGGCATCTAAAGCTAAATGAAGCTTTGTGGGCTTATCGAACCTCACCGCGATCGGCGACTGGAACAACGCCGTACGCCTTGACATATGGGCACGATGCGATGCTGCCAGTCGAGTTAAGTGTAAATTCGCTGCGAATAATCGAACAGAGTAATTTGTTCAGCGCCGAATACAGCCAAGCCATGAGGCAAGAGTTAGAAGACTTGGAAGAAGCTCGACTCGACGCTTGTAATTTACTGATTGCGCAAAAGAAGATTGCCGAACGAGCTTACAATCAACGGGTTAGACAAAAGACATTCGGCGAAGGCGATTTAGTTTGGCAGACTATATTACCAGTTGGAGTTAAAGATCCTAGGTTCGGCAAATGGTCGCCGAATTGGGAAGGGCCGTTTATTGTTCACAGGGTTCTCGGCAAGGGGGCATCTCATCTCAAGGACCGAATGGGTTCAATTCATAAGTTACCGATTAATGGGAAGTTTTTAAAGAAATATTATCTGGTTACTTGGGAAATGCGAGAATAGTAAGTGGTTTCTCAGCAAGAGGGAGGTCGAGCTAAGGACAAGAATACTCAGATCAAAAATGCAATATTTCATGAAGTTTTCATTATGATTTGCCGAATGAAGTACAAGGGATTACAAAATAAAAGCCCTAAGGAGAAGTTGGAAGAACGGTTTTGAGGAAGGCTTTCAGCTCCAGCCATCGCACCTTACCCATGATGACCTCTGCATGCCGAACCCCTTTTTCCATCCTCAGCTGGTCGGCACGTTTCGCATTGGCAGCATATTCAGTCAAGCAAGATTTGTTTGACTCGAACTCTTGCGAAAGTTGAGTAGCGAATGCCGATCGCCGATTCTGAAGTGCGGTAATTTAGCGGTCAAGCTCGGCCAATTGCTCCTTTTTGGCTATCAGCTCCTCGACTTGTGGGCGAAGATTGTCCTCTGCAGCCGAGGCAGCCTTCCATTCATCCTCAGCTTGGATAGCCCTTGCGAAGATTTCGAAGTGCTTCCGAGCTCGATCTAGAAGAGAAGACGCCCGTGTAACGGTAACGTTGTCTAAACGACCATCAGCAGCAAGATCGTTTAGACACGCCCCGACGGAGTCAAGGCCCTTGCGCTCCAAGATCTGAGAGGCTGATAGCGGTAACAATTCGTGCAATTTGGAGAGCGCATCCGGGTCGACCGGGTCGTGTGCTGCTTCAGTCGAGGGCCCGGCAGTCCTCTTCGTCGTGCCAGAGACGAGAGCGTCGAACTCAGCCTCCCAGGAAGGCTACACGAAAGAATAAATGTTAGCACGAGTTAAACCAAAAAGATAAAAGCGAAGGAAGATGATAGACCTGACGCGACGAGACCTCGGCCATATCTCCTGGGTCATTGCTCGAACCCAAGGAGCTGAGAGGCCGAGCCCAATGTTTGAGACGGCTTCTTAGTTCACGCGGCCGATGGAGGTTATCTACATTCGATGGCCACTGGGGAGGCCAAGAAATATAAACAACACCCCTCGGCGCATAAAACTTTCGGTGAAATGAATTGGGGGGCACCTATCAGTTAGTACATCCGTAATTCAGAACCTTAAAGGAAGACGTAACTGAAATGAAAGGGGATATGATTCCTTACATAAGTTGACGAAACCTCCTGAGGGGGGATACCGAGGTCGACGTCCTGTGGATGTACCGGGGTCTCCGCCGTCGCCTCTGGTTCGGCAAGAGGAGCCACTTCCGGAGCAGCAACTCCCATCCCAACCGGAGCAGAGACGTTGCCCTCGGCTGGGGCAGCAGATCTTGCTTTTGCTGAAGCAACCGGAGGAACATCGGCCACTACAGGAGGAGACCCGACCGCTTCAACTACGGCAGGGCCGGATGGTTGGGTAACTTTCCTCAACGGTTGAGAAGAAGCGATCACGGGTTTGGATGGCCGAGACCGGCGGGAGCAATGGGCCAGTGGGATCTCCTCACTAGTTTCATCCTGCAATTGCAAAATGATAGCATTAGCGTCGGGCTAAAATGGGACAAAATTCTTGGATTTATTCTAAAACCTTCATACCTCCTCCAAGACAATCGCCGTTCGTTTTGGACGATGTAGGGATTGTCCCTCGGTCGCCAACTCCGGGATAGCCACGGCAGGTTGAACCGGGACAACAGTTTCCCCGACCGGCGCGGCAACTCGTGATTCGACCACCTCAAGAATGGCCGGAGTAGCAGTTGGCTCGACCACTCCCGGAGCAGGTGGAGCGTCGGAAGGATGGCTGGCGAGAGTTGGTCGTCCCTGGGTAACGTAAGCAGGAAGGAGGTCGTCAGATGTGGTCGCCTCGGTCGTTTGACTAGCGATCAAGTGAACCTCCCGTTCCCCCTTCTTCGCTAGCGTTTTGACACGTTTTTGAGGCCGAGGAGCTTCCTTGACCGGCTCGTCCTCTCGGCGAGGCCTTTTGCTCGACGGAGATGGCGCGACGGTCTCGACCTTCTTGGAAAGAGCCGTTTTTTTCTTGGTCGCAGCCGCAGCAATCACCACCGCCTGCTTCAGCATTCGACTACCTAAGAAAGAAAACAGTTAGAATTGGGTATTAACAAAGTAACCAGGATGGAAGGTTCGAGTAAAGACAGCCGTTCACCTGGATCTTTTTCCTTAGCGGGAGGGGCGGCAGTTTTAGGGGGACGGTCGCCAAAGAGCTTGGTGATGATGTCCTCGACCGATTCCCCAAAAAACTCTTGGGTGTAATCCTCCCACCAGTCTCCGAAGGTGTTAGTGCTCAGAGCTTCAGGCACGGCTGGTCGAAGGCGAAATTTTGAGCACCGTTCTTGAAATTCTTTATCGGCGTCTCTACATTCTCTCTCCGAGGCACCAGTTAGACGCCCTCGACCAAGAAGGGACTGGGAATTGATCAGAGGCACGGGACAACCCTGAGAAAACCCAAGTTGCCTGGCCGAGAAGTGAGGGTGGTAAACTTCCCAACTTGCTCGCCGAGCATCGCACCCTAATGGAAGGTCACGTGTCAACACAAATGACCCCTAGCTCTGGCGAAGGGCCGCGTCCTCATCTTCATTCCAGGCCGAAGATGGAAGTTTGATAGAGGCAGGGTATTCTTGACGACGGCATATCAGGAACTCGTCGTCAGAAAAGTTCGCCAGACCGAAGAAGAATTTAAACACCTCTTCAGCTCGATGTGGGGGCACCGGTCGCGGAGCTAGCTGGAGACCGAGTGCTTCGATCGGTAAAAGATCAGGAGTTTCGGGCCGAAGTGTAGCAAAATACGTTTGCAGCCACAGTTGAAAGACCCAGAGGGGCCCGCTCTGGTGCGGGTCAATCTTTTCAAGGGTGGCCTCGGCCAGGCAGCGCAGCAGATGAGCTAGAACGGCCGAACTAAGCGCCAAAGTATGGCCGCTGGCTAACGCTTCGGCCACGGGCATGTTTTCAACCAAACATTTATTCGACTTGGTACAACAGATAAATTTGTTGTACCAGTAGAATAAGAAGGCTTCGTGCT
This sequence comes from Cotoneaster glaucophyllus, assembly GCA_036320875.1. Lineage (NCBI taxonomy): Eukaryota > Viridiplantae > Streptophyta > Magnoliopsida > Rosales > Rosaceae > Cotoneaster > Cotoneaster glaucophyllus. The sequence goes on along the minus strand of CM070065.1, from coordinate 24,901,599 downwards.
CTCCCTTACGAAGGTTTGCCTCCCCTCGACCAGCAAAGTGGACGATAAGGGTGTTGTAGTTGAAGAAGTTCTTGTGTAACTTCTGAACTTCGTCCTTGGAGGGTTTATGGCCGTTTCGACTCAAGGTCTCGACGGCCCTAGCGTCAAACAGCGCCTTGAGGTCGAGGTTCGACGGACACCCAAATAAGGCAGCATCGACGGGAAGGCCGAACGGGGATGTCCCGAGGATGGCAGAGATATCAATGATGGTGGGGCCGATAGGACCAAGGGGCAATGTCATGGTGTTAGTCGCTGAACACCAGAAACTCAGGGCCGCCATCAAGAGCTCATTGTCCATAGCAATCTCTATGGTCGAGATCCTAATGGCGTCGTAAATGCCAAGAGCCTTCCACTCCTGGCCGAAGAATTTCTCCATCCGATCGACCCAGGCTGCCCAGGTGGTAGTAGTCGAGGGCCAGACTCCTTGGGGCTTTGACGTGTCCCACTTTGACCATTCGAACCCTTGTCGCAGGGGGATCAGGCAATTTTCTCTCATCAGGTCAGTGATGGAGGAGGGAACAGGCTTCTTGAACAGAGGACCCAGAATTTGGTGGGTAGCACTTGAATCACTATCGAAGCGTAAAGCTTTAATGGCGCAATAGTCTATGATGTCTTTGTTCTTGGTGCATTCTGCAGAGACCCTAGTGATAAAGGGTGCCATCGTTGGTACGAAGAGTAGTTGGAGAGGAATATCTGGGGTCAAAGAAATTCTGGGTTTGTTTTCTGGAGATTCGAGAAGAAGGCAAAGGAATTCGAGAAATCTGGAGAGCTTAAGATTGAGATGAATAAAAAGGGGGGTATTTATAGACGTTTGGTTAGAAGATCGATCGGCTTGATTTTGAAATTTGAAATCGCCCAATCAGAAAGACTGCGCGCCATGATTTGTTTCAGAAAATCCAGGTGAAAGGACCGAGAATCTCGCAAAGCTGACAGCGTATCGCGTGGTTTGAGGACGCACGATTGCGTATGACGGCGAGAGTTAATGCAACGAGACGTTTCGACGACTGCGCGCGTCCATAGTCATCATTACAGACTGTTGGGGTGATCGAGGACTGACGCGTGGCAAGTTTGGGAAGCATTCGAGGGAGACATCATTGCTCGTAATAAATGGGCATGGCATTATCTTCTGTGGAGACTTATCGATTATCACAAGGAGAGTAACGACATTTCGCTTCTTCAAGGCCGAGGCTCGACTATAGACTCTAGGTCGATGACCTCAGAAGCGAGGGGGCACTGTTTGGGCCCAAAATAACATTTTGGCCGAGCACAGACTATCCTCGGCCCAAGACCTGCGCGAAGGTAGTGGGTCGGTGCTATGGGCGGTGGGCCAGAAAGAATCCTATCTGGAGATGAATCGGAACAGCTGGGCTGACAGAAGCCGAGACCTATTTGGAAAAGGAGTCTGGAGAAAATGAATCAGACTCGTGACTGAAGGCAGGTTCAGAGTCCTAGTTGGATTGGGATTGGCCGATTGGATTGGTATCGGCCGAAGTAGAGTCAGACTACGAGTCAGATTCCTATCTGAGGACGGTTGAAGGGTTTGCACTATAAATATGGAGAGGGAGCATAACATTAAGCCTCTCCAATTCAACACACAAATCTGCCCTGCGCAACCCTCTCAACCTTTTGAGAATTTTACTTTCTTGTCCGCCAACACATCTTCAGTTTGGATAAACAGCACTGTGAAGGCAACCGGTAAACATCTTCAGTTTGGATAAACAGCACTGTTGCCGTAGAATCAGTCGATCGCGAAGCATCTTCAGTTTGGATAAACAGCACTGCGTCGAGGTCGGTTGGTTATCTATCCAAGTCTCGGTCGAGAAGGACTTCCGGGTTCTTATCGGCAGAGGTTATCTCATCAGCCTTCTCGGCGAAGTGAGGTATTACGAGTTACTAAGCTCGGCCCATCGAAAGCCGAGTTGTTTTATGATTGGATACTCGCAAGTTGGTTTCAGAGTTCGGCATTCAGACGGCCGAACCACTTTTACTGTCAAAACCTACATCAATTTCGAGTACCTGTGCCCCTATACATTGGTGTCGATTCGGCGTGCTTATACTTTCACAAATATAATCACGGTAGCCGAAGCCGACGATTCGTGAACTTCGCAGAACTAGCAGCCTTGTCTTCAGGCTCTAGAATCCAAAGACCGAGGCACGTTCCTTCCTCGGTCGCAGTCGCAAGATCAAGAAGTCAGCCGCGCAACACAACGCAACACCCACATATTTTACTCACCGGCCGAGCTCGGCCGTCGAGTTGGCACGCCCCGCATTCAACCGAAGGACGTAGTTAGCTCATAGATTACTCGGCCTGCGCGCCACGTAGGCTTTGGAGTTTTTAGGGTCAACACATTTCTAAGAAGAAAAATTATATATAATGTTATCATGCACTTTTTTTTAAAGACTTCTCAGTTTTCTCTTTCTTAAAAAGAGAAAGAAAAAAAAAGAAAAAAAGAAGAAAGAAAACAGGCACCCTCATAACACATGAAAGAGGAATCATGCCCCAATGAGTAATTAATCGTAGTGCTTTGGTTAATCACGTTTTTGTGTGGGTACAAGCTATGTTAGGGAGGAGAATTAAAATCAAGATTTCAAGTGCATTAGAAAATATTCTTAACTAGTTGAATTACAAGTTTCTTTTTGCTTAATTACAATCAACGATGAAGGAATTGAAATACTTCAAGAGGTTTTTAAAAGCTCAAAGTGCATCTTTGTGCTAAGTTTTTTTATTTTTCTTATTTTGAAGTGCAAATAAAAATGCACTTCTGCCCAATATTCATGAGAATCCTCAACTCCCCTTCTACGAAGGCACGAAGGGAATATGCATTATTAGGGCATTTTTAATGTGCTCTCTAGATGAGATTTAGAAGTTTAGAAAAATTCAACTCCACTATGCTCTCTATGATAGCAAAACCTTAAGAACATGTGCTCCTAATGACTCAACATTAATGACTATTATTTTTTATTTTTTATATTATTTTAGTTACACAATATCGGGTTTACTTGGCAGTGCTTTTAAAATGATTAAAAACTATTTTTGGGTTCCAAAAAGACCTTACTAAACACTAGGTATGTGCTTCTAGTAGAAAACACTTCAAATGCTTTCTAAATTCACTTGCATTTTTACTAATAATTGGTTGAAAAAAAACTTTCACTAAAAGCTTTTAGTCATTTTAAAAACATTTTCAAACGAGCCCTTATTTTATTGGCTCTTTCTCGTTATGATCCCTTAAACAAGGTTAAAATAGAAATTTTATAAAGAGCTTGGTATTCTTCAGCGAGAGGTCTTATGTACGACTCACAAATATAACAAAGGCGTATATTATTTGTGTTGAGTTCGATAACTAATTATTGATCGATTCATTGTTTGGCCTGGCACAATACCACTTCCGTCTAAAGTAAAATATCGTTGTATCAAAATAAATAGATAAATAAATAAAGTAAATCTAAGTTAATTTATAATGTTTTTATTTTAATTAAATTTAATTAAAAAACAAAAACATGATTGAAAATACTTTTACATTAGAAAGGAAAGAAATTTGTTACACAACCACTCAAACGAAGCCCATTCTTTTCTATGCAAATAAGAAAAAAGAAACCCATTCAACAAAACCAAACACAGATACAAATACAAAGCCCATTATTGATCGTAACACTCATGCAGAAAATAAAGCCACCATCCACCATCATATCATGTCCAGTCACAAGCTCAGAATCTTCACAAGCAAGAAACAGCGCCGCCTCTGCCACATGCCTCGCCGTCAGCACGACCCCCTTTATTAAGGACGCAAACTTCTCACACACCTGCCTCACTACCTCCTCTTGATTCCCTCGCGCGTTGCAAGTCAACGGCGTGCATGGCCGGCGCATTCGGCGAGACGCAGTTCACTCTAATCCCGTGCACTCCAAGCTGCAGGCTCGCCGAACGAACCAACCCTAGTACCGCGCGCTTCGCCATGCAGTAGTCCGTACGAATCTGCATGCCGTGGCTCGCCAGTCGCCACCACACTTGTTGTGCACACAATGCTCCCCCTCACCTGCCTCTACCATGACATGCACTGCATGTTTGACACAGGAGGCCATGCCACGTAAGTTCACGTTGAACATCAAAAGCTGAAAAGTCAAGGTGAGGAACGTGAAAAAACGTAAGGTTCTACTATAAAACCAATTAGTACTATAGAAAGTAACTCAATTACTTATAAGCACACGTAAGTCTCACCCTCTCATCAATAAGGAATTCATTCTCAACACGGTGGTGAGACGAAAAATGAGAGAGAACGAACATAGCTTTTTGTGTCGATCTCCACAGACGACGCCAAATGTTGGTGGACTAAATCAGTGAAACTTTATAACAACATGAAATAACTATTTAAGCTATTAAAGTCATTTCCACTCTCTCCATTTTTAGGACAAAACCCTAAAAGCATAAACATGTTTATTTTTTACGAATGAAACATAAAATTGAGCTTTAGTTCCCTTTTTATTCGTTGGTTTAGGCATTCAAGAAATTATTTGGTAATGAAGCATTTCAAATGTTTCTTCGCTGGTTTAAACTGAAGCAATGCCATTAGACATATATAACCTTTTGGAAGGGATTTGGAATTGGGTTATAATCTTTCATAAAAGGGTGCATGTCGGTTGGCAGTTTTAAACAAACAAATGTGTTCCTTTTACAAATCTGAAAACAACGAACATGAAAGCCATTTAAACAAATGACATGACCTTAAGAATAGTCCCTACTGTTTGTGCTTCGGGGCTCTTGGAATCCAACGTTGATTGTTCAAGAAAATTTGAAAACATACTCGGATTTATAAATTAGACGGCATGTTGGAGATTTTATACAACAATTAATCTATTTTTCTTGTCTCTAAAATTCAGATTATTCTATTGTTTTGAAACTGAGAAGAGTGTGATGTTGGATGTGTATGAGAGTCAGAGTGTGAAATGTGGAGGTAGTATTGAAAAATAAGAAAAATAAATGTGATGCGTTAAGATACTTTTTATTTAAAAAGTAAATATAAGGTGTATTGAATATGTTGAAAAAATATGTTGAAAATATGTTGAATGTTGTCGATAAAGTATAAGGTGTGAATAAAACAATCGTCAAATTATACAGCTTGATGAATAAAAGTAGGGACACTTTGGATGTGGTCCTTAATTACCAATGTTCTTCGATTAAAATCTTTGTGATTTGTAGTTTTTGATCGAAATCCCTGACATTAATGTAAGATTGTATTTCTATGTAGTTTATTATATTTTAACTTAAAAATGAAATTTGTAGTTATTTATATTAATGAGATTTAAATTAAAACCCCATAATTTATGGGATTACAAATACTAAAGATAAACACATGGGTATGTTCATAAAAACTAACAAAAAAATTATTGAACCAAAACATGGGTACATTTTTCAAAAACACAAAAACACAAAAAAAAAAGAAGAAAAAAGAAGAAGAAGAAGATATTAGGCTTAATAACATTATTAAATTTCTTCTATTAAACATGACATAGATACATCCTCAAATCAACAAAATAGAATGTACCCATATAAGTTTTAAAATGGATTAGAGAAAAGATTGAATGAGTTTTATATATAAAAAAAGGGGTACATTTTATGTTAAAAAAGGGTACATTTTTCATACAATAAATTGACATATTTAAGAATGGGTACATATCAATTTTTTATAAAAATTTAATGGGTACAAACTTATTATAGTTTTATTTTTTATATTTTGGAAATGTTTGAATTGAAAATTAATTAGGAGTTTAATAAGGGTGTGAGTATTAAAACTCTAAATCAATTACTAATTTTTATTATAAAAAATTATGTAACTTACATGTAATTCATTAATATTTTAATGATAAAGATTTTGATCAAAATCTAAAAACTAATAAAGTCTTAATCAATGAACATTAAAAACTAAGGACCGGATCCTAATTTTTCCATAAAAGTATTATAAACCTGTATTGTACCCTCTGCCTTGCAACTTGCTAATATTTAATCATGTCGACTAAAATTTTAATATTTTATTATTATTATTTTGGGTATTATAGTCTATCGGGCTGTGTTCTTCTCAGCACATTAATAATTTCTCACCAACCACCAGCTCTCGTCTCCCAATTCATCGTGGAACTCACTAGAAATAAATGTGAATTACAAATTTGCAATATCATATTGATGATGATGGAAGTCTGGCCTCATTTCTTTGTCAAGCAACCAAAAGTCTACTATATATATGCTCTGGCTTGGTCTTGCAGATAGATATACTCATACATGTATTTTCTTTATACAAATGAAAGCAAAATTATAGTCGGAGTAACAAACATATATCTTTACCTTAAGAAAAAAGCCTTAATTATGTGTTTAATTTGCTGTCAAAAAGTTAAGGCTATCACATCTCAGGGTTAGGGCATACCACACGTCTCTTTGAGGACTTATAGAGGAAGACTTAACACTTCTTCTTTTTTTTGTTTTTTGTTTTTGTTTTTTTTTTTGTTTTTACAGATCAGGCACTATGAGAGATTATTTTTATGTGTTTAATAATAACATACAACATAAGCTAAATGATTTAGGACTCAAATGTATTAATAACCACACATGATTTAATAAAATTGAACCGATTCAAGAACAAGAGTTCGGGTGTGTATGTGTATAAACTTCAGGGTAAAATAATTTTGTTACTTATAGTAGACCTCAGGGCCAAAGGCAAATCTGTAGTATTAATATGTAATATATGTAAACTTATGAATTATTTGGAGAAATAAATTGAGTTGGACCTGTCCAACTTGTTTTCATAAAGAGATGAACAGACCAACACCTTAATTCAAAGGGAGCTTTGCATGATATCCAGTGATATATAGCATAGACAAACTGATGCAGTTGCATAAAATTAGGGTTTCCTTAAAAAATAAATAGAGATATGCAAATAACTGATGTATAAACCCAATTGTCTTCTTCTCTAGCATTCTACATATCTACATATTGGATCCAGTTGTGTTTATAAATAAAAAGGAAAACTAACCATTCAAAGTATTCTTCTTTCTTCCTTGACCAAAAAGTATTCTTCTTTCTTACCCCTATGATATAAGACCAAAGCAGCTTGCATAAGACTGGGAGTTTTTGTGTTTTTGTGTTTTTTTTTTTTTTTGAATACATCGATATTTTTACACCAAGGGGAGGGGGAGTTCGGCTAAGCCACACAATGCGCAACCTAATTTGGTATCGAATTTGCCATCAACATGATTCGAACCTAAGACCTCTTACTTCCAAGTGACCAAACCATAGTACTGAGTAACGAATAAGACTGGGAGCTGGTTCCCTTTTCTTTTCTTAAATATGCAACTAAAATCCTAATATTTTTTATTATTTTATTTTTGAAAATGTTCTAAAGTTAAACCTTCAGAACATGTGATTATATATATATATATATATATATATATATATATATATATATATATATATATATTGTCGAGTGTTTAGTGTCCATGTGAGTTTGGATTTCCCTATATGTGATCTATTTTTTATTTATTTTAAAAATGCCATTGTTAGTGTGTTAAATTGTTAGGAGAAAAGAGAAACGAAAACCGGTCAAGATCAAAATAACACCAAGGTGCACAAGTAGGTGCACAAGTATAATTGTTTTCCGACACTGCAATAAAATGCCAATTGTGTGCTCTATTATATCTTTTAGATCTAACATTATCCAAGGCAAGCATCCGAAGCAACTCTCAAATCTAAGACCTTGTTTGAATCAATTCAACGGAAAATAATAGTAGTAAAACATTTTTAGCCACGGTTATACCTCCAACGGAAACTTGAGCGACCAAACTCTTTAATAGTGTCTTAAGTACATAATCCACTCAGATTACAATAAGGTAACACATATAGAAATATGATCATAGTTTCGTAATATTTTATTTTTTGGAAATGATTCTCGAGTAGTGATTATTAGAGGTGAGATACAACTCTCTGCATCTATCTACATCTTAAACCCACCATCCACGACCAAATTGTGGCCAGTAACAAATTCAGAGTCGTCCGAGGCCAAGAAAACGACGGCGTCTGCCACATTCTCCGCCGACATCCTCTTCCCTGCTTTCAACCCCAACTGCGCCTCGTACAACTTCCCCGCATCCTCCTCCTCCACCTGGAACTGCCAGCAGAGCAGCGGCGTCACTACCGGCCCCGGCGACACACAGTTGACGCGTATACCGTTAGCACCCAGCTGCAGACTCGCCGACCTCATCAGCCCCAACACCGCGTCCTTCGAAATTGTGTAGTCCGTGAACATCGGTCCCCCTTGGCCCGCCGCTGCGCTCGCCATGCACACTATGCTACCCCTCACGCCCCCCTCCACCATCGCCTTCGCCGCATGCTTCACACACGCCGCCATACCGCGGGCGTTGACCGCCATGACCTTGTCGTAGTTGGAGAGGTCCAACTCCAGCACTGTCTGCTGTGACAAGCAGCCGATGCCAGCGTTGCTGAACATGACGTCGAGGCGGCCGTAGATCTTGACCGTTGATTCGATCAAGCTCCTGACCTGGTCCTCGTCGGTCACGTCGCAGTGGATGTAGGTGGAGCGACCAGGACCGAGGGATTCGACGACTTTTTGGCCTAATTCGTCCTGGATATCGGCGATCACCACTGCGCGTGCGCCATGCAAGACAAATTTGCGCACGGTGACTTCGCCGATGCCGCTGGCGCCGCCGGTAACGACTACGACCTTCCCTTGAAGCTTTTTGTTGGTTTGGCCTTCTGAGACAGTGTCGACAGTGAGATCCGCCATTTTCTTTGGGCTAGTTAAGCCAATAATTAGGTTCCGCAGCTAACTCAGCTCCTACCCTTATTAAAAGGCCAGCCTTAAAGTAACGAAGAATGATGTTTGATAGTTTGATGGCCATATATATAGATGGAGATTGAGCTGGATGAATTGCAGACAAGGGTTTTTTGTTTTTTGTTTTATGTTTTTTCAGGAACAAAATATATTATCTACGTTACAGGAGTGAATGAGTGGGTTAAGCCTTACAATGAACTAGCAATAATGTGATTTAAATTTATCTTTGTGATAATCGAACCTAAACCGTAGTATTAAGTGGCACAAAAATAAAAGTTTTACCTCTGGTTATTTTATCTTTATAGGTAAATCTAGTTACTCGGCATTAAAGCAAAAAGTTTTAGCAACGTTTATTATTGAAGCTAAATATAGAAGAATGACCCAAAAAATATGTGAGTTGCTCCATATTAGAAATTGGGTAATGTTTGAGAGACTTAATTTGGAGACAAAGTTTTGAAAACTAAAGGACATGAAAGTTGGTGATTTGTTGATTACTTAAACTTTGATAAACGTGCTTATTTCTATTGATAACACATCATTTAGTTAGTAAATTTAATCTTCAAATTTAGTCTCCTTAGCATTACTCTTAGAAATTTAATGAGAGACTTGGTTCCCAAAACCGTATGTCTTAAAGAAAGAAGTATTCATCATGTGTGTTTTAATTTGTTATTAAAATGGTCAATTTGTTGTATAAATATAACTGAGCATCTTTAATTTAGTTAACTTTGGCATCTCATTTGGAGATAATCAGCTTTTGATCCTAATTGGCGTTTTTAACATCACATTTGAAGATAATCATCTTCAATTTAATTAATCTTTTACGAAAACGACTTAATTTGTGATTTAAAAATGACGTGTACCTTAAATAATTAAGAATTTACCCTCGCACGCGAAGTTATGTATTCGAGTCTTCCATTCCAATTATATATAAGAAAACACAAATGAACGGTTGTGTTTTCCCATGTGTGGTCGCTTGCCTAACATTGGAAATAAAATAGCAATAAAAGAAAACCATGACATGTAGAACAAAGAAAGGAAAGCTTGCAGCTCTTTGCAAACGTTTGCATAGGAATCTTTTTTCTTCCTTTGGGTTTGTGCCATCCAAGCAGAAATTGGATACCATGGTTTGTCTGATACATATAATTTAATTTACGTTCTTACCCCCAGGGAGGGGCAGGGACAACAGCACAAACTCAATAGAACATGAATGAGCACTCTGTAATCCTGCAGTCATTAGGCATTTTAGCCTAATGATCAGTAATGATCTGAATGAGACTCGTAGAAATCGCTCGGGCACGGTGACATGACCTCTGGCTCTAGCAACTGCAATACCTGGTTCATTGATGGCCGGTCATCAGGGTTTGCATCGGTACACCTTGCCGCGATTTCAAGAATTGCTTCCACAGTTTCAGCATCTGCATCTTTGCACCTTTTGTCTACTACTTCATGCAACCTGTTTTCTCTCAATTGGGTGTTCATCTGCATATTAATGGAAGAGTAATTCAGATCGATACTGTGGTCTGACAACATTGTTTTACATGAAAAATATGAATGCATCCGGCTTAGTAATTTTAGGAAGGAAAGGAGCTTACCCAACCAACAACATTTAATCCTCGTTTTACAAACGTGGGATCAGTAGGTCTTTTTCCGGTCACAAGCTCTAGCAATAGAACTCCAAAGCTATATACATCTGTCTTCTGAGTGGCTCTCCCACTTTGCAGATACTCTGCAATGACCAAAAACCAATTGATTAGCATCTATAAATTTCATATTTCAATATTACAGCGAGCGGTTAGTCAGTCGTCTCGTATTTTGATCAAGCAGATTTTTAACTTTTAGGGCAGAGATAATTCATTCAGCATTCATTTAGTTGTGTGATAAATATTCACTAAATGGTAAATCATGGTAAGGATGTCCGACATAGGTGACTGTATATCAAAATCTATAACGATTGAACCGTGTGATCACCATAATCTAGCTCTACTATATTTACTTACAGCGGAAACAGGGTTACGAAATGCATACAAGACCATAATATGGCACAAACCTGGAGCCAGATAGCCAAAGGTGCCAGCCACCACTGTCGTAACATGGGCATCCTCATCCACCAAAAGCTTTGCAAGGCCAAAGTCAGAGACATGGGGATCCAAGTTTTCATTTAGAAGAATGTTGCTCGATTTTATGTCACGGTGTACTATCTTCGGAGAGCAGTCATGGTGCAGGTATGCTATGCCTCGAGCAGAACCCAGGGCAATTTTCAAACGAGCATTCCAGTTCAAAGGCCGCTCTTCCACCCAATGCTCTAAAGGAGATAAAGACATTAAGGAAAAAAAAAAAAGCAAATCAAATAATCATTCGATTCTAGCTAGTCTATCCCCAAAAAAGCATTCATTTCTAGCACATTCTGAGAGGTGATACTTACCATGCAAGAAATCATCTAAACTGCCCATAGCTAGATAATCATATATGAGAAGCTTTGAAACAGGGAGCCTGCAGTAGCCTCGCAGGTTAACTAGATTTATGTGCTTAATGCTACCCAAAATCTCTAACTCCCTCTCAAAAACTTGATCACATCCTTCCCGACTTCTATCAATTCTTTTGACAGCAAAAGTACCACAATCATTCATAACCATTCTGTATACAGTGCCAAATCCTCCCGATCCTACAACATCCTCTTCATCGAGCGACTCTAGCTTTTCAATGATTTCACTTGAAGGGTAGGGCATATCACCATGGAAAGTAATGAGTTTTGTACCTGTCAAATGTTCAAATTTTTGTCAGCAACCATAATAAAGTTTGAGTTTATAACTGTATGAAGTCCAGAAAACATCAAACTTACTTGCTTCTTGATTTACTTGCTTTTTAACTTCAGTGTATTTTTTAGCCACACTTTCCTTTTTTGAAAGTAACCGAACCCAAAGGAAGGTAAGGAGAATGAAAAACGCAAAGCCCAAGGCAGACATTGCACCAATAAGCACTCCTTTGATGTAATGAGAAGATCGTTTAGAGGGCACTGGAATATCCACAGTGAATTCAATAAATTATCATAAGCACATTGCTACTTTTTACATAAGAATTTGGTTACATGTGATTTACAAAATTCCAGAACTGCATTTTAGAAAACTTGTCGTTCGACTAGAAAGCTGATGAAAAGGGATCGAGAACTTGCCTGCTGCTTCATCACTTATAGCAGTCTGTGGTAGCACCGCAGGAAATCCCAGTGAGGACCTACAGGGCTTGTGCACTTGTTGGCCACAAAGATCTAGATTTCCAACAAACCTATATGAATGTTCAAGGAAATTTCAGAACAAGATGACAAATGCTTCAGACAGGAAGAAGAGAGAAGGTATTGAAGGTCCTATCTGTACTGCATATAGTTCACAATTGGTGCTATATAATTGCTGAAAAGTTAGTGGAAACATCTTTATTCGTGAATTAATTTATCGACCAGTTCACAAACTTTACAGACAAATCAGTCAAAATGGGCAATTGGCTCACATAAGTATAATGCATGCCTAAATCTTAGTTCAAAAGGCACAATTACACTAGGCTTTGAGCATTTATTTAGCTTAAGCCGCACATACATACATATACATACATGTATAATTATAGACTCAGTCTCTAGGGATTTAACAGTGAGTGTGTGTGTGTGTGTGTGTGTGTTCGATTTGATTAGGCCATTTTCACTCAACATGAAAGTGTCGACAGAGACAGTGAGTACTTACGAATCGTTCCCAAAAGTGCTTAGAATTCCAATGTCTGGGATTTCACCGCTTAAGAAGTTGGTGGACAAGTTCCTATGACATACATAGGCAATAATGCTATTCAGACACCAATCCAATTAAAAAACTACATAGAATACCATTTGGTACTTTGTTATAGCTTACAAAAAGTGTAATTTTGAGAGGTGGCCGATAGATGAAGGTATAGCACCTCTTAATAAATTGCTTGATAAATCCCTACAATTTCATTGTAAAGTTCATCAACACAGGAGTGTAAAGTATTTAAATCAGTCAGTTGCAATTACAATGGTGATAATTCAAATTCCAATTTCCCAATACAAGCGATTGATAATTAAGCGCGCAAGACTCCGTAAACAGAAAAGATAAGAACAAAGACAAAAATTCTTACAGTATGGTGAGAGAAGAAAGGTTTCCGATATCTGATGGAATACCTCCTTGAAGGTAGTTAGCCCTCAAGTACCTAACAGATTGAAGATAAAGCATGCAATGCTCAATGCTATAGTCAATATAAATAGAAAGCAAAGTGACACCTGAAATATATTTCACAACTCAAAGAAGAAACAAAAAAGAGAGCAAAGCCGTTTCGGTTTTCCACTTACAGAGCCTTAAGCTCAGCACAATTGGTAATTTCATTAGGAATGTTTCCATGTAAGCTGTTTTGGTGAAGTGCCCTGGTTTACATTGAAAAAGCACAATCAGAAGAAAATCAAAATTGGAGGACTTCTCAGCTGAGTTTTTACTAATTCAGTATTGGACTCACAGTCTTTGTAATCTACTGAGTTTACCAATGCTGGGAGATACAGTCCCTCCCAGTTGCATGTAAGGCAAGTTACTGCGAAAACCCAATTCAAAATATATGAAAAGCAATTTGAAAACAAGCAGATTAAATCAAAAGCAGAAGCAGTTTGAGTGAATTGAAAAGTAGGGTTTGAAGACTTACATAGAGCTGACTCTAAGGTCCTGAGGATGGCAAGTAATGCCAGTCCAATTACAGGGTGATTCATCAGAATCCTGCCAGTCACTGAGAATGTTTCTGCTGTCATTCAAAGTGCTTTTGATTTCCAACAATGCCAAACCTGAAGCAAAATAAATAACAAAAAACACAAGAAACAAGATTAATAATGTCATATATAAACCCCAAACATAATACTTCAGGAAATGCAGAAAGAATGTAAATTATCAGTAAAGATTTGATTTTTCTATGTTTGCCATTAATGACCAAAGAAAATCAGAACTTCCGAGCTCAACAAAATGCAACTAATTGACTAGTACAGTAAATGTCCATCATAAATAAAGAAAAGATGAAAATTTTAACCCAATGCCTCCATTTTTCATCGACGAAAAGTCCAAAAAATAAAGACATTAGAACAGAAAACAAAAAAAACAATAAAACAGAGAAGTGGAAGGTTTTGCTTACCATCTTGGCTGAGAGCAAGAGAGCAATGGGAGAAGAAGATTGCAGCTGAAATTATTGAGAAAATCCAAACCAAGAAACCCTTCTTCTGCATCTTCTTGTTTCTGAGCTCAGCCACTTCACTCACTCTGCTCAAAGTTTCAAGCTTTGGGAAGTAGAGAGAGAGAGAGAGAGAGAGAGAGAGTAGGGGGAGAGAAACTATGATGAAGCAACCTGTGGTGCAAGGTGGGGTACTACCATTACCAATACACTAATAATAATTTTGAAGCACGGAGAGCGAGAGAGAGGGAGAGAGAGAGATTGCTTTTTCCTTTTAGAGCAGAGTGAAGGGCAGACTTTCGAAAATGAGTATACAAAGTTGTGCAGAAAGAGGCCGTTGTCCACGAATTCAAAAAATTGATAATAAGAGTTCACAGCGCCTATTGAGAGTGAATTTCACGTCCAAAAAAATAAATAAATATTGCATATGTTTATAATAAATTAGATTACTTTTTATATTGTTAATTAGTTTTTTTTTTTTATTATGGCTTGTTAATTAGTTTTATGATAGAATTTCAATTTTTATCATAATGTAAAAGCAGGTTACTTATATATTTGTCACTAAAATTTTGGTGTTCTTTTACTTTGATTATTGAATTATTTTCTCGTCTTATTTCTAAACATTTTAAATCGATGGAATTAGTCATTTGTTGTGCGCACGACTAGGCAAGTGCAGTGACGGATGCCTCGGATTTTGGGTGAAATTGCACAACTTTTAGACATTTTTGTTTGAGCATTCTCTAAAATGGGGACCGACAACGAAAGTGAAAATTGTACCTAAATAGTCGAATTGGATTTGGCGGTTTATTAATTTGTTTTGCCAATGAGTGCCAACCCCACAAGTGACCGACTTATGCTAATTTTGTAGTAGACGTTATTAATAGTCATCATTAGACATACTTGAAAATTTTAAGACAATTTTTAGATGAAACAAAAAATAATAATTGAGGATCAAAGTGAGAACCGCGAAACATTTTTGGGACACATTTATAACTAACTCAAAATATAAATAAGGAAGGCTTTGATATTTCAACTTCATTGTATATAGGATTAAGTACCTAATACTCTTAATTTTTTAGTGTCATTCCAAATTGGTCTCAACCTTTTTAAACATTTCAACAAGTATCAAATCTATTGAAAATGTCATATCCGTTAAGCCCCAATTAATTTTTCGTTAAATGTACAATTGGCAACAATGAGTCTCACTCCAAACTCACTAATTGATTCAACTTCCAATTCTTCCTTGTAGCCGGTGAAGATGGTGGCGGTCGCATCATGGCAGTCAATACTATTCCAGCAACCTCTATGACCTTCTATTGATTTGGAGACAAAGTAAGACCTAGTTAATTTAACAGAAATTTAATTGGGACTTAATGGATGTGATATTTTTAATAGGTTGAGTACTTATTTAGAATGTTTAAAAATGTTGAGATCAATTTAAAATAACATTAAAAAATTGAAGAGTTTTCAATAGTTAATCCTTATATATAAGAACGAAGCCAATATTGTCCTTAATCAATAATTACCATTCATGGTTAGAATAAAAACAACTCCAAATTATAATCAATCTTGTTTTATGAGTTCATAGCATTAACCCCATTTATCATAAAAGGGATACCATGAAGTTGAAAAGAACAAACCAAAAGTTCCAACCATCTTATCAGTTTCTAGAAGAAAAAATCACGAAACTTCATCCAAGTATCATTTGGGGATGAGACAGTTCCTAAACTAATTGATTACAATAACTAATAGAGAGTTCAATTTTCTTTTGCTTAATTTATTTTTTTGCGTTCAAAGGAGGCCACCTAGTTAGGCATGGTCGTGGGAAATAAGGGAGGACAACAAACTATGAAGACTTATCAATGGAATTTTATGAGAAAATGGATTGCTAAACTGATGTTGCATCTGGATTGATCAATTTCCATCTGAAAAATTCAAGTACATAAAGTTCAGCTCATTCGAAAATACATATCGATATATTTAATAAAGATGTAACAAGATTGCTCCTTACTTGTATCATGTTGACAATTACACCACATGCATGCATGTACAATAAAAAAGCATTAATGACCATATATATCCATGGAATATGATGGTGTGCCTATAAGAAATTGTCTGTGCCTAATAACTCAATGGATCATATAGTTCAAGAAACAAGATGACGTGTCTGTAAGAAACTATTTGTGCCTAATAACTCAATGGACACATAGTCCTTTTAAAAGCTCTCAATTGATTTTTGTGGTGAAATTAGTTAAGATAATCAAGAACCTGACCAGCATGGTAAAAGGCAATTCCATGAATGTTGAATGGTATCTAGGAAAGGTCCAGCTCCAAACTTACAAATATTTTCTTAATATACAGATCATTTATGATCATTTTTGTTTTATTGGGACCAAATTTTAGATCACTCTATCCTAATTTACCACTAGTTAATAGTGTTTCGAACTCGATTTTAGATCAAATTCACCTCTAGTTTGAGAGGAAACAATATCCAAAGCTCATTCCACCACCACAAGAGCAACCCCAATACTGGCAACCCTCCCAAAACCAAGGTCACCCCCACTCCCATAGGGATATCCATGCATGTCCCTTGACCCTGTCCAGCTACAGAATATGTAAGTCAATCCCCCCCCCCCTCCCCTGGGTCTTGTCCTTGCTTAAGGCCAGTGCCACACTCGACTGTGTAGTTGTGGTTGATTCCGAGTTGATTATTCGTCTGACCAGGTTGAGCAAATAGACAAACGAATACCAACCCCACTGAAAATGCTTCATGTCGCGTCCTATTATATGATTTGATTCCTCAATGAGATAATGAGTATTAACCTGCAGGTATTATCCTTATTATATTACTTGTGTCCCTATAGGATTTGATAGCTAGATTGCAACGTTAAAACAAAATACATGACAATATATTCTGTTAATATTCTTTTTTCAAAAGAGAGGATATTGTCTCCTTAAGATTGAAGTGAAATTCATTCTTAATTTATTTCCTGACCGATTCACAGGATCTCTTATTTATATCAAAACCATTTATACTATAAATCAATATGTACGTAAAGATCATCTTTATAAAAATTCGATTAAAACTAAGGTTAGTCAATCAGTTGTAGCAATAGATAACGGTTCATAATATTTTTACCGAATCCGTCCATCTATTTTTATATAGTTTGATGACAAAATGATCTCATATTTTAATTTTTTTTTTTGCAAAGATAATCTTTTAAAAATGATTTATAATATTAAAAGTTTCGATCCTAGGCTTAATATTAATGAATAATGTTATTTATTTATCTACTTTTGAAAATCAATAATGTTATTTAGACAAATAAAACTTACACAATTGCTAATACACTTGCATTATTCTACATACAATGGTATGTCACATCTCTATTAGAGAATATGTCCGCACATGTGTGACAATCCATCCCTAATTTTAGATAATATAAATTTTAAAAGTGTGAATTGACGAAAATGCCCCTAGAGGCAAGGATTTTGACTTCCGTTGACTATTGTTTAGAGAGATGTATGACTTATTCTTTTGGCGTATTTGTGTAGTACGCGACAATACGAATGCGTAGGCGCAAACGGAACTAAATTTGGAGCTACGGTTAAAATTTTACGGAACTACGAATGTGAAGGACGTTTTAGTAATTTCACGCTTTTGGAATTATTTTTCTATTTTGTCGTTTTTGGCTTTGTTTTGTGAGCCAATAGGACCCACCCCATTCCTTCCATCTCTCCCGTGTTTCCCTCCTCGTGTTCTCTCTTTTCCATTACACTTTTATCTCTCTCACCTAACTTCCTCTAGCTCTCTCATCTCTCTGTTAACTCTTTCCTCCTTATCACCATCCTTTTCTCTGAAAACAAAAGGGCCAAAGGCTTGGAACCAACCACACCAACTTCTATATTATCTCTCTATCCCAGACTCTCTTTTCCACTTTTAGGTTATCCCTCTCGAACTCCCTTGCTGCAACCATTGGACAGAGGCAGTAAGCTAACCACTGCGACCATCATCGCCATTTCATGGTGGAAAAACATGCAACCACTATCGTCCTCGCGGCGGGAAACCATCGCCACCCTCACCTGCCATTTTTCACGGCCACTTTCCACCGTGCACCACCAAGGTATGTTTGGAATTCCCCAACCTCAAATCCCTCTTATTTTAAACTCATGGCAATGTTTTTAACCTTAAATGGAAGATTTGTGGGTGATTTAATACAGATTGCATCATGGGGAAGAATTTCCCCAGATTTCTGGAAACTGAATCGTGGCCATCCGACCATTTTCAAATCAATTTCCAACACCGACCACTACTGAACTTCCAATAGGTATAGATCGATTCACTACATTTCCTACTTCATTATGGTTTTTGAATCATCGAGTTTGGTTAATAAATAAGCTCATTTGGAGTTCTGGAATTTGGACCAAAAACCTGCAAAACTGCAGGAACTCGCGAGGAAGACGAGTACAATTGTACTCACAGGCGTGTGGACGCGAGTGAAGGAGCCAGTGTGGTGGCGCGTGCGGCGCCTGGAAGAACCCAAGGTTCCTCCTTAGGTTTCTCGACATGCCGAACCCGAATCCACCGTCTGTTTTTCGAAATTCCGTTGTTTTAAAATAGTTCCTTTATTAGTCGTACTTTGTACCAAAACATGTTTATACGTTAGTACGTTACGTATTTACATAAATGGTTTTGTTCTTTTCTTTATATATATATATATATATATATAGAGGTTAGTTTCCATATATACAATTATTAATAAATTTCTCTACGTGATTGCCATGATTAAATTAACGTTTATAAGAAATGCCTTATTGTTGGGAAATGATGAAATAATCCTACGGGATGCACATGTAAGCTATTATTAAGGGGATGCCTTAATTATGTTTATGGTCATGAATAATATTATAATGACTAGAATTGTTGAATTGCGGTGGCATGCTTATATTTAAGTTATTTGCTCATTATTGCTGCACCGATGTTAGTACTTGCCCGGGCCAGGGCCAATCTTTCAAGTGTATGTGCACATCGCACCGTACGCTCACTTTGGATCTATTGCTATAGGCAATTAGGACTCGTTTGTGTTGCGCATAGCGCCAGTCTTCACATGATTGTAGTACTATAGCATATATTATTGTTACACCCAGTCCTATTCATGTCAGAATATCTCTGCATGAACTCGTGTGTCAGCATGTGTCAATGAGCATTCGATATGATATGTTTGCGTATGCGAAATTATGTGATTACGGGAGTCATGTGCTTACTTATGAAATATCATGCCGTATTGAATTCTTGAGATTTTGCAAGCTACGGTAAGTATTTTCTTACTATACGTAGTATGTATATTTTGGAAACTATATTTGTTTTACGGCGAGAGGTTATAATGTTTTCAGAAAGGTTTTATTAAAACTTTATTTTCAGACCCACTCACCCTTGTTTTTCGTCCCTCCAAGTTTAGTGGCTGAGCTTTCGTATCGACGATGATTCTTAGCAAATTTTGGTATTGGAGATTACCTTCATTGGTATAATTCTTATCCTACCTTACTGTACTTTACTTATTCTCTGACATCACGTGTGAGATGGGTTCATTCCCGCTTACAAGCGCACTCTTATATTTAGGCACTTTTTGTTTTAGATTTATTCACATTTTTCATATCACTACACTTTATGGCTTCGTCACCCTCCGGGTGTTGGCCAACACAACTTGTTTCGGAGTCCAGATGGACATTTCGGGTCGGGGTGTGTCAACATGTAAGTGGATCGTGATGGGGTTGGTCAAATTCATATCCGATCCCATTTATTAA
Source organism: Cotoneaster glaucophyllus (assembly GCA_036320875.1). Classification (NCBI taxonomy): domain Eukaryota; kingdom Viridiplantae; phylum Streptophyta; class Magnoliopsida; order Rosales; family Rosaceae; genus Cotoneaster; species Cotoneaster glaucophyllus. The sequence continues at coordinate 24,881,725 of CM070065.1, read as the reverse complement.
TTGAGTTATCAGCATCAAATAATCGTAGTTCGAATTGTTAAATTTAACTTGTCAATTCATACCTTATAAAAATTGGATCATATCTATTTATAATCGAATTTATATTTCTCAAAATATATAATAAAAAATTCTTCTTGTACTGTGTTTATCTCCTTTTATAGTTTTTATTTATTTTAATAATAAGTAAATCATTTGAGTATTCATTATATGAAAAACTCAAATTACTCTTAAATACATACAATATTGACAAAACAGGTCTAAATTTTTTTTATATTATTGTTGACCCTAAAAATTACATAGCCTACGTGGCTCAGGCCGAGTAATTATGAACAAACTATGTCTCCTTCTTGTGAATGCAGGCCTACCAACTCATAACCTAGCTAGGTCGAGCGAGCAGAATACATGTCATGGTGTGTCGAATAAGCTGCTGACTTTTGTACTCTGTAGCGACACAAGTACTTAAACGAGATGAGTGTTTTTATGGTGAATATGGTTCAGCCGTCTAAATGCCGAACTGCAAATTAAATAGACCTGAGAGAAATCAATCATAGAACACTCCACTTCGCCGGAAAGCTAATGAAGTGTCCCTTTTCGTTGAATAAGTTAAAAACTCTTCACCTGCCGAAAGTTAGATAGACAACCAACCAACTAGAGGCAGTAATGTTAGTCCAAACTAAGGATGCTCTTGATCGCTTGATTCTACAGCTCCAGCGTTGTTAGTCCAAACTAAAGATGTCGCTGGTTGTCAACACAATGTTATTAGTCCAAACTGAAGATGTATTGACGGGAAGGTTGGGATAGTTAGTATTTTTCTAAAAAAAAACTGTGAGAAGGATTTTGTGTAGAGTTAGGGTTTTCACGTAAAGTGTTTGAGTTGTTTGTGAGTTGAAAGGATTTAACTTGTTGCGGAGCTTCTCTATTTATAGGTAAGGCATTTGTATAGGACTCGACTGAGTTATCTTATACTTAATCTTTTCACAGTCCTACTACCACGAGCACTCATTTGAACCGATCTTATTCGTGGGCCAAAACCCGCTAGCCTGAAGGTTATTTATTGGGCCGAGAACCGTGGTCCTTAGTTAACCTGTCTCAGCCCAAATCGTTATGTAAGATACTATTGAAATGGATCAACTCAAATTCATGTTTAATTTGTTAAGTTAATGAGTTAACAGATTTGAATCATAATTAATTATCAAGTTGAAAATAGACAATTAGATTTTTTTTTTTCTGAACAAACGATATTATATAACTATAGGGGTGGGGGAATGAGTTAATCCTCACAATAGGCTAGCAACAATGTGGTTCAAATTTACCTTTGGCGAGAGTCGAACCTAAGACTTCTCATTTACAAGTGAAGAATAATACTACTAGATCATATCACCAAGTGGCAATAAGCAATTAGATTTAAACCCAATTTTTTAAACGGGTTTAGGTAAAACCTAATAAAAAATCACTTTTAATTTAAAACCATTTAATTACTATGCAACCTAAGGTAACCTTTCTTTTTTGTATGATATAAATAAGTATTTTTAATTTTCATTCCTACGTACCCTGCCCTTAAGTCAACACTTATATAAAAAGTAGAATTAGAAAACAGAATAAGTATTTTTAATTTTCATTCCTACGTGCCCTGCCCTGCCCTTAAGTCAACACTTATATAAAAAGTATAAAAAGTAGAATTAGAAAACAGAATAAGTATTTTTAATTTTCATTCCTACGTACCCTGCCCTTAAGTCAACACTTATATAAAAAGTAGAATTAGAAAAAAGACACTGCATTCCAGTGTCTAAATTCAAACATAACACTGAATTAGAAAATAGACATTGCACCGTAGTGCTTGAATTCAAATGTAAAAGATAGATAGAGAAGACACTGCATTACACCGTTTGAATCCATATAGATCTATTCCAAAATATAAAAGAAAAAAAATATGAGAAAAGAGATGTAAGTTGTAGTGGGTGCCAGCTATAACGGCAGATTATGTAACTTTTGTTTATTTTAAATATGCACTTAAGTATCACAATACATGATTAACCCACACACCCCTTTTTATTTCTCACACGCCTCTTGTTGATTTCTATCTTGTAATCTGCTTTAATTCATTCGATCTGACAGCCGAAAATTAAAAGGGTATGTGAGAAGTAAAAAAATGATGTATGAATATCACATCCCTATAAGTATTGTAACTTTTTATTGATTTAATACAAAATCACCCATAAATTAATTACATTACATGATCCACAACCAAAAGGAAACTAAAAAGATTTCTGTGGGAAAATGGATTTCTAAATTTTACTAAACATGATATCAACCTTATCAACTGTTGATGGATGTGGAAGAAATATCATCTCAGCATCTGGATTGACCAATTTCCACCTACAAATTTTCAGGCACAATAAAATTAGGTATACTGCGTAGATATTTAAAACTAAAAAGCATATAAATTTGTCCAAAAACAAATTAAAAGCATTTATCTAATATATATTAAGCGACAAATGTGTTTCCTTACTTGTATCCTATAGACAAATGATGTAAAAATACTGCAAGTTGCATCTTGACCAGTAAGTTTCCAGCACAAAATCTTGATCCACCACCAAAAACTTGATACGTTCCAGGCTTAGCTGGTTTCTGAAAAAGTAAAATTACACTAATTAATTAGCAATTTATATTGAATCAATTTACCTTACTAGAAATGTTGAGACTTGCATTCCATCTATCTGGGTTGAAGCACATGGGATCATCAAAATTCTCTGAATTTGTGTGGAGATATCGAGTCCAGACAATCACTCTCCAATCCTTGGGTATTCTATAACCTATAAGAATAACCAACTTGGTTATAAACACAAAGGTTTTTATATGAGCCGATGGTAATTAAAAACGTAATTCACATTTTTCTTTTACCTTGATACTCGGCTTCATTAGTAGCCAATCGAAAAGAAAATGGTGAAATGTTGGCCAGTCTTATTGTTTCTTTGACCACCTGTATATCATTACATGAAGTGCAATAGTTTTGGCTTGAGATTAATTCTTGTTACAAGAAGTATCGTAGGAGATGCATAACGATAGTAATGAATGATTTTTCTCTTTTATAAAAGCGTTATTAGGAGGGGGAATCGGAACATCGGATTTATAGTATTACTGTAAATTAAGCTTATAAGCTCATTGCATCAATTATATAATAAATGATAAATTGAGCATGCCTACAGATCAAGTACCTTGTTTGTGTATTCCATTTTTGAAACATCTTCATATGTGATAAACGCCCCAGTTTTGTTCTTATGTATAGCCATATGCTCTTCCTGTAGTTACACATCATGAGAACCTCTTCAAGATGAAACATAATTAATGAACATAAATGTTTCTTTTTTCGAGTCAAATTATTAGAATATGATGATATGCTATGATCATACCCGAAGCTTTCGGAGAATATTAGGGTATTTTGCAAGATAATATAGAGTCCACATTATTGATACAGTAGTAGTTGCATATCCAGCGACAACAAGGCTGACAATGTTATCCAGAACCTCTTGGTCACTTAATTTATTGCCTTCATCGTCTTTAATCTCCATAAGCCCATCCATCAGATCACTTGTCACCCCTTCCTTTAGGGTTTTTTTCTTCTCTAGCTCCACCCTGAAAATGTCCATCAGCTTTTTCCTACACTGCAAATTTACATTCATATATTTAGCATGCATGCACGTTACTGAATATATATTGAAATTATATGTTACTTAATCAGTGGATTTCATAAACCAAAAAAAAAATAAAAAATCACTGGAGCTATTATACCAAAACCATTTAAGATTCAAACCTGAAGAGCATGGCGGTAAGCCGATCCGGGAATGTTCAGTGGATGAGCCCTCAATCCAGCGACTAATCCAGTAAACAAGTTATCCATGGTATCAAGGAGAGGCCCCGGCTCCAAACTTACGAATAGTTTTCCAATATTTTCAAATGTTACCTGTAAACATAGACGAAACATGAAATTTGTTGAAGATAGTAAAAAGTCTCACACCGAAACATGAAATTTGTTGAATATAATTTATGTTGAGTGATTTCACTTTTAATTGACTATCAGAATCTGCATTACTTATTGCTGTACTGTATTGATAGTTAATTTATTACCTTCTTGGCTTCATCATATCCTTTGACTCTACCCTTCAGAGCCCACGACTCCAGCGCAGCCACCATGCCGGGTTGGACAAGTTGGCTTATGCGACGGAGAGCGTGGGGACTGTTGACTAGACTTACAACATAATTTTTAATTCTTGTGTGGGACTTTCCATGAACTGCCACTATAGAACTAGCACCTACGATATCAACATTGGGCCAGTCTAGGATGAAGGTTTCATCTTGCAAAACAAACTTGTTGATTCCCGGGAAGCAAGCTATGATAGTCGGTGATCCAAAGAGGTGAGTTCTATACATTCCTACTCCATCACCGTACCTGATTCAGCTTCATTTGTCAAAACTACTATATATGCTCCTGTAACACTCAATATATACATATATACATATATATATATATATATATCTACTAATTAATAAAACACTTATTGTCAACCAAAACCTTATGAAATTACCAGTTTAACCCTCTAATTAAAACAGAACATGAATAAGAAATATGGGGTAGAAATGTAATTTCACACAACTAAATTTTATCCTTTGATCTTTTTCAATATATTCGATCCGAGGGCCGAAAATTAAGAGGGCATGTGAGAAGTAAAAAGGGTGTGTGAATAGCACACCCTTATATATATATATAGGGCACTGTTATTGGCACAAAATTTTCATTTTGCACTCCTTGCAACTGTACATTTCTTTCTAAATATATAAAGTTTGGAGTGCAAAATGAGAATTTTGAGGTGTCAATAACAATTCCATAATCTATATATGTACACTTATGTAGGTAATATTAGGACTGTATCATGTAATTCTTATTATTACAGGGTAGTGTTTTTAAAAATAATTTATTTGGATAAGTATGTTTGGCTTTTTTCACTTATTGAAATTAGTTTTTAATTTGTGCCCAACAATATTTAATCCTACCATGTTGCTGCTAGTAAGTATGCATATATAGAAGAAAAAGAAATAAATCATTAGTCAATATTCATCAAGATATTGCATTAAATACTACCATGTTAATGTTATTGGGTTTTTTTTTTTTTTTTCCCAAATGTTAATGTTACTAGTTAGCATACATGCATGTATAAAACAAAAAAAAAAAAAAAAAACTTACTTAACCCGCTTAGCATTAATAAAGTCATCGGGACGACGAACAATTTTGAAGTACCAAAGGAAGGTGAATATTTCACCCAAGAATGGAAGTCCCATGTGGCCGGGCGGCAATTTAACACCGGTAGGCGAATGTCGTAGTTGGAGAGGAAGCACATACCAAAGTTCATTCCACCACCACAAGAGCAACCCCAACAAAGGCAAAGCTCCCAAAACCAAGGCCACCCACTCTCCCATAGGAATACTCATGCTGTCCCAACAAATATGATAATTAAGCCAAAGCCAAAGTCCCTCTGGGCTACATATAGTTGTCGTAGATTCCCAGTTGATTATTCCTATGTCCAGGATTAGCTTGCCGACAAGGGGACTAACCCCACTTCATAGAAGTTCATACCCACCTAAAATGGGATATTTTATCACAAAACCATTATGTAGTCCAAGTGTGTTGTTATTGCCTAATAAATGTGTAATGTATAAAAAAAAATGCACCAATCATTCAATAGATAATTAATAGGGTAAATTACACAAAACTACCTCAACTATTAGGGTCACGACAGTTTCATACCCCCATTTTAAAAATTGACAATGTCATACAACATCTTACGAATTTGTGACAATGTCATACCTCCGTTAGTTTGTCCGTGAATTGCTCAGTTAAAAGCTGACGTGTCTTTACCCGGGCCCAGTTCCTCGCCCAGATGGATTCCCCGTGGCACCACAGTCAGTGTTTTCCCGCCAAATGGCATCCAACTGGGCTTCCAATACACGTGGCTTTGTGTCCGGATGACACGTGGATATTACATTAATATATATATTTAAAATTAAAATTTGAAAAAAAAAAATGAAAAAGTAAGAGAACGTTGTAAATTGTGCCATTCGAAATCCTGTTTTCCCCCGATACACTCAAACCCTGTCGATCTGATTTCTTCCCTAATTCCAGAAAAAGAAGAACTCTAACCCTGCTTGCGACGACTCCAAATCTCGAACAATCAGATTAGAAATTGAGCAAAAACCCCAAATCATCTGTCGGCTTGCTTGCCTGACTTCGTTGTTCTTGGAAGGGGGTTTCATCTGGGTTCCATTGGCTTCGAAGAAAAATCGAAGGATTCGACATGGGGTGGTACGTGCGCGAGGATCCCGACGAAACGACGCCTACCTATTGTAAGTTTGTCTTTTGCTTTTGATGATTCCAAATGCGTATTGAACTTATTTATTGGAATGGGTTGAATGTGAGTTTTGTTTATTCCTGTTGAAAAGATGGATTTATGCTTTGTTTATTCGAAATGGGTCCTAATTCTTTGTTTATTCTTGTCGGTATAAGGTGGTTTGTTGTTTGTTGCTTTGTTTATTCGAAATGGGTCCTAATGCTTTGTTTATTCTTGTCGGTTTGTTGTTTGTTGTTTGTTGCTTTGTTGCTTTGTTTATTCGAAATGGGTCCTAAGGTGTCGAATAATGGGTTTGTAGGTTTGTTTATTGTTGATTGAAAAGGTGGGTTTTTGCTTTCTTAATTCGAACTGGTTACTGAGAAAAAGGATTCGAAATGGTTACTGCAAAAAAGGATAAAGTGATTGTTGCTTTGTTTATTCTTGTCGGTATAAGGTGGTTTGTTGCTTGTTGTTTGTTTCTTTGTTGCTTTGTTTTTTGCTGGCTTAAGCATTGGTTTTTGTTGGCTTATGATTAGGTTAAAATGCCATTGCTTTTGTTTCCCTTTTCCTAGTCATGTGCTTTAATTAGTTTTTGCTTTTGCTTCTTATTAGGTTAAAATGCCATTGCTTTTGTGTTGGCTTGTGCGTTGGTTATTGTTTTTGCTTTTTGTTGGCTTTTAATTAGGGTTTGTTCTTGTGAATTTCAGATTATCCAGAACTATTCTTAATTGCATTGCATCATGGTGGGGAGATAAGTTATGACCTGTATTGTGGAGGAAAAGTGACATATATAGATAACTGTGATAAAGACCTCATGTCACTGCCGGTGATAGATGATATGGTGGAGGCAGTTGGATACAGTGAACGGTACATGAACTACTATTTCAAGATTCCCAACATGGACCTTTCCAATGGTTTGAAGCCGATTCAAAGTGATTCTGATGTTCAGATGATGTGCAATTTTGTTCCAAAAGATAAAGTGATTGAGATGTATATCGAAGAATTGACGACAGAAGAAGCCGTAACCCAAGAGCAACAGTTTCTGAAGTCCATGGAAGTCGGTGGTCCAAGTAAATTGGTAATTGAGGAGATGAGTAATTCAGAAAAGGATGTTGGGCCAACACCACTTCAACCAAAAAGAAGTAGAGGCTTGCTAGCTATTGAAGGACCAAAAGTGGATGATTGTTGCACATCTCAACTAGTGCAAACATGTGTGACTGAAGCAGGAGAGGGAATTGCTGATTCTGGGAATGGTCAGAAAGAGAGGAATGGTGAAGGGCCAGAGGTGAACAAGGGGAAATCTGTGGCTGAGGGGGATGTAGGAGAGAGGGATGTAAAAGAGGGGGATGTAGGAGAGGGGGATGTAGGAGAAGGGGATCCTGAAGTCTTCTTTGATGTACCTATTAGTTTGGAAAGGAATGTTGAAGAAGGGAATGTTGAAGAAGGGAACATTGAAGAAGAGAATGAAGAAGCTGCTGATGAAGATGAAAGTGAGTTTGAAGAGAGTGAATATGGAAGTGATTCTGATAACCCAATGTTTTCTAAGTTCGATGGTATTGTGGAAGAAAATGCAAGGCAATCTGGGGGGAAGCCAATCTGGGGGAAGCCAATCTGGGCAAAGAAGTGCAAGGCAATCTGAGGGAAGCCATGAAAGAGAGGAAAAGCAAATGGAAGAAGAATTTGATACTGCAAATCTGGAACAAAATGTGGTTGATGATCCAGACTATAACTCTGATGCCCTAGAGAGTGTACACTCTGAAGATGATGAAGGAGGCAAAAAACATGAGCGCTTTCCAGAGTTCAATGAGAAAACAGACATGAAGAATCCCAATCTTACTCTAGGGCTTGTTTTCAGGGATCATGTGCAATTCAAGCGAGCTGTCATCATGTACTCTCTAGTTAATGGATATGGGGAAATCCATTTTCCTAGGAATGAGAAGTTGAAAATCACAGCAAAGTGTGCAAACGGATGCCCTTGGATGTGTGCTGCTGGAAAAATGTATGGTTCAAACACCATACAGATCAAGACCATAGTTGATGAACACATCTGTGGGAGAACTTGGGCAAACAAGAACTTGAAGTCCCCTTTGCTGACGGATTTGTACATGGAAAGGATCAAACTTAATCCCACATGGCCTGTGGATTCATTTTTAGCAACTGTACAATCAGAGTGGAATCACGGTTGTACAAAGAGAAAGGCTTACAGGGCTTTAGATAGGGCTAAGAAGATCATTGAGGAAAAACATGCAGAGCTATACACAAAGTTGTGGGATTTTGCTGAGGAAGTGATGGAGACTAATCCTGGAAGCACAGTGAAGGTGAAGTTGGATAAGCATAGGTTCCAAAGGATATATGTGTGCTTGGGGGCTTGCAAAGAGGGGTTTAAGTCAGGATGCAGACCACTGATAGGATTAAATGGGTGCCATTTAAAGAGTGTACATGGAGGTCAGCTACTTTGTGCTGTTGGCATTGACCCAAATGATGAAACATGGGTTATATCGTACGCAGTGGTAGAAATGGAGAATAAGTCCAGTTGGACTTGGTTCTTACAGTTACTGGCCAGTGATGTTGGGATTGTCAATCAACAGGGATAGACATTTATCAGTGATAAACAAAAAGGGTTAATTCTGGCCTTTCAAAAAGTCCGAGGAGGAGGAGAAACAAGGAAGCTGCTGAGATGGACAATGAAGTCCTCAAGGTCCTCCTCAAGGTCCTCAAGGTCCTCCTCAACCACTTAAGCTAGGAAGGAAAGGCCAAGGCACTTTGAAATGTACCATATGCAAAAAGGAAGGTCATAATGCAAGAACCCATCATAGACATCTTTCTCCAAGGGACAAACGGGTAACCTTTTCTACTATATGTGGTTTTTTAATTCCTTTAACATCATATCAGACTCTTAATCCTTTAAATTGCTTTGTAGGCATCCACATCTGCTCAAGGACAATCACCATCAACAACTTCAGCCCAAGCTGCACCTAAAAAAAGGACAAGGAAATCAAAGGTAAAAACTTAACCATTTCCTTGGTTGTAAAACATTTGGATTTATTTAAAAAGCTTGCTTTGTCTCTTACTGAACTTTGGATTTAGGCATCACAATCAGTAGCTGAATCACCTAGAATCACCAAGCAGAGAAAGACCAAGCAAACCAGTAACTGAAGCAAACCAAGCACAGAAATACCAAGCAATCCAGCCACTAGTTTTTTGCAGAGATGGTTGTTTTTTGCGAAGGAATTGTAAAGTTAGAACAGGTTTTATTCATCCAGTAGGTCTTTTGTGAATTGAATGGATGAGGTAGCAGGTTTTTATGAATTCAGTGGGTTTTGTAATGTTGGTTGGAGATGCTAGCTGAATTCAATTAGGTTTTTGAATAGATTTATGAATTTCTGAACAGGTTTATGAATTTCTGGAAAATTAAGGAGGTTTTATGCATAATTTAGTCCATTTCATATTTTTCTTCGGAAATGATGAGTTGTTTGTGCTTGAATACACTAGTTTTGTTGTGGTTATAGGGTTTAGAGTTTAGAGAAGGGATTTAGGGATTAGAGAAAAAGGGTTTAGGGTTTCGAGAAAAAGGATTAGGGATTAGGGATTAGGGATTAGGGATTAGAGAAAAAGGGTTTAGGGTTTAGAGAAAAAGGGAAGGGATTAGGGATTAGGGATTAGGGATTATGGATTAGGGATTAGAGAAAAAGGGTTTAGGGTTTAGAGAAAAAGTGTAGGGATTAGGGATTAGGGTTTAGAGAAAAAGGGTAGGGATTAGGGATTAGGGATTAGAGAAAAAGGGTTTAGGGTTTAGAGAATAAGGGTAGGGATTAGGGATTAGGGTTTAGAGAAAAAGGGTAGGGATTAGGGATTAGGGAAAAAGGGTAGGGATTAGGGATTAGAGAAAAAAGGTTTAGGGATTAGGGATTACGGAAAAAGGGTAGGGGGATTAGGGTTTAGAGAAAAAGGGTTTAGGGAAAAGAGGGTTTTGCAGAAAAAGGGTTTAGGGAAAATAGGGTTTTGTAGAAAAAGGGTTTCCAAAACCAAAAAAAAAAAAGAAAGTTAAAATCGCATTTTTCACTTTTTTGCGGGAAAAAAAATTCAAAATTCAAAATTACCGAAAAAACAAAAACAAATATATTTTCTAACGTGGATGCCATTTGGCGGGAAAACACTGACTGTGGTGCCACGGGGAATCCATCTGGGCGAGGAACTGGGCCCGGGTAAAGACACGTCAGCTTTTAACTGAGCAATTCACGGACAAACTAACGGAGGTATGACATCGTCACAAATTCGTAAGATGTTGTATGACATTGTCAATTTTTAAAAATGAGGTATGAAACTGTCGTGACCCTAATAGTTGAGGTAGTTTTGTGTAATTTACCCTAATTAATATGTGATAAGTTGACTACATGTGATGGTCTGTCTTCAGTCGGGTAATGCTACAATTTTGTAAGTTAAATGACATGAAAGTTGTTAATTGGATTTTAACTTAAGTGTTAATAAATGTGTTCATTCCTATTGGTGACAATCATTTAGTTTGTAAATTTTGTCTACAAATTTAGTCTCCCTAGTATTACCCGTCTCCAGTCACACCCTTCAAAAGGCGAGCATTTTTGCACATCACCATAACTAAAGTGTACGTCCACCATACACCTAATTATCTGACATGTGTCCTTTCACTTAACTCTAATTAACTTTCACATTAAATGTTAATTATTCAATTTTGAAAAAAAATTCGCCAAATGAAAGGACACGTGACAAATTATTAAGTATATAATGAGCATACACCATAACTTATGGTGGTGAGTAAAAATGTTTCCCTTCAAAAGTATGGTTAATACTCTCCTCTCCAATGAGATTACACAATTAAAGTTTGTGCCAAAATATTGGGCTAACTTTATATTTTAGGAAATAATTTCCCTACATTTTTTCTCGTTTTACATGTTCCTGTCTCTTTGTATTAAAGAAATCTAAAGAGTGTGTTAAAATTAAGGGTGTGTCATCCACACATCCTATTTTACTTCTTACACACCCTTTGATAATTTATGTCCGTTGATCTTCTTCAATTTATCTGATCCGACGGTCGAAAATTAAAAAGATGTGTGAGAAGTAAAATAAGGTGTGTGGATATCACACGCCTATAATTACTCCTTATCCTTTAGTTGGTCGCTTTATGTGCCAAAGAGGAAGTTTCACTTGTACCCGTCTTGAGTGTAACTTTTCTGATCCCCTAAAATATGAATGATGTTCTCCATTGATAGTTGTTCAATTAATTTGGTTTAACTGATTCGTGACATGAATTTCAAAATTTAAATTAATTTAACGGCAATCATTAGTTGAGCAACTCCACCGGCCTTAGCTAATTGATAATCTTGATTGTGTCTTATAAGCTTTTTTGTTATAAATCGTTCTTTGTTGATCTCCACATTGGAAAGGGATCCTCTCTGGATCTTTTCCTCCTAATCCACAAAGTCCGGAGACCTGGGCCATTGAAATTTGATTAAACGGCTAAAGTTATTATAACTTTTAAAGTGGGCCTCTATTTGTAGTCATTGGATCAAATTTCAATGGTCTAGATCCTCGGACTTGGTGGATTAGAAGGAAGGGATCCGAAGAAAATCCCTTTCCGTTAAACAAACTTTACAGACAAATCAGTCAAAATGGGCAATTGGCTCACATAAGTATAATGCATGCCTAAATCTTAGTTCAAAAAGCACAATTACACTAGGCTTTGAGCGTTTATTTAGCTTAAGCCGCACATACATACATATACATACATGTATAATTATAGACTCAGTCTCTAGGGATTTAACAGTGAGTGTGTGTTCGATTCGATTAGGCCATTTTCACTCAACATGAAAGTGTCGACAGAGACAGTGAGTACTTACGAACAAGATATTAAATATCGAGGATATCGGAAATATCGGTAGTCCCAAAACACGGAAATATCGATGGAAATATCGGGATATTATCGATATCGATAAAAATTGAATAAAAACCACGGAAATTGTAAGAAAAACTTTGAAATTTTTATTGAAACTTTGCAGGATGTTTATCACAAAAAATTGGAAGTAAATGCATTGCATGATGGATTTAACTGATTTAAGTTCATAATATAGAGAGCTGGCAAACATTGTAAGTGTAGAAAATATGTAGTAATTAATGAAAGAAGTTTAAACACACATGCAAAGACAATTGGACTTGAGCAGATTATAATATTGTTAATGACATTTGGACTTGAGCAGATTTGAACTCAACCAAATCCACTGCAACACACACACACACACACATCTGCAACACACACACACAATGAACTCTGCATGTTGTCACGAAGCAAACACCAACATGGTTTGCTGAATTGTCATTTGCAAGCCTTCGTGGCTGGATGACAAAGCACCACCTGTCTTGGCAGTGGCACATCATGCAACACGCACATGCACACACGCAGCAAGCATACCCAGACTCAGAGTCTCCTTCTCTCTCCCTCGGTCTCTCCGTCTCCTTCACACGCACACGCAACGCAACAAGCAGAAGAACACAGAGGAGAGGACAGAGCCTTTCTGGATTCTTCTCTGCCTCGGTCTCTCCGTCTCCGTCTCTCCCTCGGTCTCTCCGTCCGTCTCCTTCTCTCCCTCGGTCCGGTCTCCTTCTCTCATTCTCTCCGTCTCCGTCTCTACCTCACCTCAGTCTCTCTCGAATCTCGAATCTCGAATCTCGATCTCTCGATCTGGCTTTCTCCGGTCTCTGCAACTCCGGTCTTTCCGTCTCCTTCTCTCCCTCGGTCCGGTCTCCTTCTCTCCGTCTCCGTCTCTACCTCACCTCAGTCTCTCTCGAATCTCGAATCTCGATCTCTCGATCTGGCTTTCTCCGGTCTCTCCGTCTCCTTCTCTCCCTCGGTCCGGTCTCCTTCTCTCCGTCTCCGTCAACTCACCTCTCCTTGTTTCTTCTCCCCCCGTGACCTCCACCAGTGGTGCACACTCCGCCGAGGACCATCACGACCTATGGCGCACACTCCCGGCGGCGGCGAGCACCATCAGGCAAGGGGAGGCCTTGTCAGGCTCTCAGATGATCAGATCCATCAAATCCGAGCGGGGATTGCTCCTTTTGCGACGACGAAGGAGGATCGGCGCGATAATATCGCTAATATCGCGATATTATCGATATTATCGCGATATTTGTACGATATTTAAGTGTAACCGTTGAAAATATCGGTGTCTTAAAAAAACGATATTATCGGCGATATTTCGCCGATAATATCGATTTTTCAGTCCTTGCTTACGAATCGTTCCCAAAAGTGCTTAGAATTCCAATGTCTGGGATTTCACCGCTTAAGAAGTTGGTGGACAAGTTCCTATGACATACATACGCAATAATGCTATTCAGACACCAATCCAATTAAAAAACTACATAGAATACCATTTGGTACTTTGTTATAGCTTACAAAAAGTGTAATTTTGAGAGGCGGCCGATAGTTGAAGGTATAGCACCTCTTAATAAATTGCTTGATAAATCCCTACAATTTCATTGTAAAGTTCATCAACACAGGAGTGTAAAGTATTTAAATCAGTCAGTTGCAATTACAATGGTGATAATTCAAATTCCAATTTCCCAATACAAGCGATTGATAATTAAGCACGCAAGACTCCGTAAACAGAAAAGATAAGAACAAAGACAAAAATTCTTACAGTATGGTGAGAGAAGAAAGGTTTCCGATATCTGATGGAATACCTCCTTGAAGGTAGTTAGCCCTCAAGTACCTAACAGATTGAAGATAAAGCATGCAATGCTCAATGCTAGAGTCAATATAAATAGAAAGCAAAGTGACACCTGAAATATATTTCACAACTCAAAGAAGAAACAAAAAAGAGAGCAAAGCCGTTTCGGTTTTCCACTTACAGAGCCTTAAGCTTAGCACAATTGGTAATTTCATTAGGAATGTTTCCATGTAAGCTGTTTTGGTGAAGTGCCCTGGTTTACATTGAAAAATCACAATCAGAAGAAAATCAAAATTGGAGGACTTCTCAGCTGAGTTTTTACTAATTCAGTATTGGACTCACAGTCTCTGTAACCTACTGAGTTTACCAATGCTGGGAGATACAGTCCCTCCCAGTTGCATGTAAGGCAAGTTACTGCGAAAACCCAATTCAAAATATATGAAAAGCACTTTGAAAACAAGCAGATTCAATCAAAAGCAGAAGCAGTTTGAGTGAATTGAAAAGTAGGGTTTGAAGACTTACATAGAGCTGACTCTAAGGTCCTGAGGATGGCAAGTAATGCCAGTCCAATTACAGGGTGATTCATCAGAATCCTGCCAGTCACTGAGAATGTTTCTGCTGTCATTCAAAGTGCTTTTGATTTCCAACAATGCCAAACCTGAGGCAAAATAATTAACAAAAAACACAAGAAACAAGATTAATAATGTCATATATAAACCCCAAACATAATACTTCAGGAAATGCAGAAAGAATGTAAATTATCAGTAAAGATTTGATTTTTCTATGTTTGCCATTAATGACCAAAGAAAATCAGAACTTCCGAGCTCAACAAAATGCAACTAATTGACTAGTAAAGTAAATGTCCATCATAAATAAAGAAAAGATGAAAATTTTAACCCAATGCCTCCATTTTTCATCGACGAAAAGTCCAAAAAATAAAGACATTAGAACAGAAAACAAAAAAAACAATAAAACAGAGAAGTGGAAGGTTTTGCTTACCATCTTGGCTGAGAGCAAGAGAGCAATGGGAGAAGAAGATTGCAGCTGAAATTATTGAGAAAATCCAAACCAAGAAACCCTTCTTCTGCATCTTCTTGTTTCTGAGCTCAGCCACTTCACTCACTCTGCTCAAAGTTTCAAGCTTTGGGAAGTAGAGAGAGAGAGAGAGAGTAGGGGGAGAGAAACTATGATGAAGCAACCTGTGGTGCAAGGCGGGGTACTACCATTACCAATACACTAATAATAATTTTGAAGCACGGAGAGGGAGAGAGAGGGAGAGAGAGAGATTGCTTTTTCCTTTTAGAGCAGAGTGAAGGGCAGACTTTCGAAAATGAGTATACAAAGTTGTGCAGAAAGAGGCCGTTGTCCACGAATTCAAAAAATTGATAATAAGAGTTCACAGCGCCTATTGAGAGTGAATTTCACGTGCAAAAAAATAAATAAATATTGCATATGTTTATAATAAATTAGATTACTTTTTATATTGTTAATTAGTTTTTTTTTTTTATTATGGATTGTTAATTAGTTTTATGATAGAATTTCAATTTTTATCATAATGTAAAAGCAGGTTACTTATATATTTGTCACTAAAATTTTGGTGTTCTTTTACTTTGATTATTGAATTATTTTCTCGTCTTATTTCTAAACATTGTAAATCGATGGAATTAGTCATTTGTTGTGCGCACGACTAGGCAAGTGCAGTGACGGATGCCTCGGATTTTGGGTGAAATTGCACAACTTTTAGACATTTTTGTTTGAGCGTTCTCTAAAATGGGGACCGACAATGAAAGTGAAAATTGTACCTAAATAGTCGAATTGGATTTGGCGGTTTATTAATTTGTTTTGCCAATGAGTGCCAACCCCACAAGTGACCGACTTATGCTAATTTTGTAATAGACGTTATTAATAGTCATCATTAGACATACTTGAAAATTTTAAGACAATTTTTAGATGAAACAAAAAATAATAATTGAGGATCAAAGTGAGAACCGCGAAACATTTTCGGGACACATTTATAACTAACTCAAAATATAAATAAGGAAGGCTTTGATAATTCAACTTCATTGTATATAGGTTTAAGTACCTAATACTCTTAATTTTTTAGTGTCATTCCAAATTGGTCTCAACCTTTTTAAACATTTCAACAAGTATCAAATCTATTGAAAATGTCATATCCGTTAGGCCCCAATTAATTTTTCGTTTAATGTACAATTGGCAACAATGAGTCCCACTCCAAACTCACTAATTGATTCAACTTCCAATTCTTCCTTGTAGCCGGTGAATATGGTGGCGGTCGCATCATGGCAGTCAATACTATTCCACCAACCTCTATGACCTTCTATTGATTTTGAGACAAAGTAAGACCTAGTTAATTTAACAGAAATTTAATTGGGACTTAATGGATGTGACATTTTTAATAGGTTGAGTACTTATTTAGAATGTTTAAAAATGTTGAGACCAATTTAAAATAACATTAAAAGATTGAAGAGTTTTCAATAGTTAATCCTTATATATAAGAACGAAGCCAATATTGTCCTTAATCAATAATTACCATTCATGGTTAGAATAAAAACAACTCCAAATTATAATCAATCTTGTTTTATGAGTTCATAGCATTAACCCCATTTATCATAAAAGGGATACCATGAAGTTGAAAAGAACAAACCAAAAGTTCCAACCATCTTATCAGTTTCTAGAAGAAAAAATCACGAAACTGCATCCAAGTATCATTTGGGGATGAGACAGTTCCTAAACTAATTGATTACAATAACTAATAGAGAGTTCAATTTTCTTTTGCTTAATTTATTTTTTTGCGTTCAAAGGAGGCCACCTAGTTAGGCATGGTCGTGGGAAATAAGGGAGGACAACAAACTATGAAGCCATATCAATGGAATTTTATGAGAAAATGGATTGCTAAATTTTGTTAACGGTGATATCAACTCCATCAACTGATGTTGCATCTGGATTGATCAATTTCCATCTGAAAAATTCATGTACATAAAGTTCAGCTCATTCGAAAATACATATCGATATATTTAATAAAGATGTAACAAGATTGCTCCTTACTTGTATCATGTTGACAATTACACCACATGCATGCATGTACAATAAAAAAGCATTAATGACCATATATATCCATGGAATATGATGGTGTGCCTATAAGAAACTGTCTGTGCCTAATAACTCAACGGATCATATAGTTCAAGAAACAAGATGACGTGTCTGTAAGAAACTATTTGTGCCTAATAACTCAATGGACACATAGTCCTTTTAAAAGCTCTCAATTGATTTTTGTGGTGAAATTAGTTAAGATAATCAAGAACCTGACCAACATGGTAAAAGGCAATTCCATGAATGTTGAATGGTATCTAGGAAAGGTCCAGCTCCAAACTTACAAATATTTTCTTAATATACAGATCATTTATGATCATTTTTGTTTTATTGGGACCAAATTTTAGATCACTCTATCCTAATTTACCACTAGTTAATTGTGTTTCGAACTCGATTTTAGATCAAATTCACCTCTAGTTTGAGAGGAAACAATACCCAAAGCTCATTCCACCACCACAAGAGCAACCCCAATACTGGCAACCCTCCCAAAACCAAGGTCACCCCCACTCCCATAGGGATATCCATGCATGTCCCTTGACCCTGTCCAGCTACAGAATATGTAAGTCAATCCCCCCCCCCTCCCCTGGGTCTTGTCCTTGCTTAAGGCCAGTGCCACACTCGACTATGTAGTTGTGGTTGATTCCGAGTTGATTATTCGTCTGACCAGGTTGAGCAAATAGACAAACGAATACCAACCCCACTGAAAATGCTTCATGTCGCGTCCTATTATATGATTTGATTCCTCAATGAGATAATGAGTATTAACCTGCAGGTATTATCCTTATTATATTACTTGTGTCCCTATAGGATTTGATAGCTAGATTGCAACGTTAAAACAAAATACATGACAATATATTCTGTTAATATTCTTTTTTCAAAAGAGAGGATATTGTCTCCTTAAGATTGAAGTGAAATTCATTCTTAATTTATTTCCTGACCGATTCACAGGATCTCTTATTTATAATCAAAACCATTTATACTATAAATCAATATGTACGTAAAGATCATCTTTATAAAAATTCGATTAAAACTAAGGTTAGTCAATCAGTTGTAGCAATAGATAACGGTTCATAATATTTTTACCGAATCCGTCCATCTATTTTTATATAGTTTGATGACAAAATGATCTCATATTTTAATAATTTTTTTTTGCAAAGATAATCTTTTAAAAGTGATTTATAATATTAAAAGTTTCGATCCTAGGCTTAATATTAATGAATAATGTTATTTATTTATCTACTTTTGAAAATCAATAATGTTATTTAGACAAATAAAACTTACACAATTGCTAATACACTTGCATTATTCTACATACAATGGTATGTCACATCTCTATTAGAGAATATGTCCGCACATGTGTGACAATCCATCCCTAATTTTAGATAATATAAATTTTAAAAGTGTGAATTGACAAAAATGCCCCTAGAGGCAAGGATTTTGACTTCCGTTGACTATTGTTTAGAGAGATGTATGACTTATTCTTTTGGCGTATTTGTGTAGTACGCGACAATACGAATGCGTAGGCGCAAACGGAACTAAATTTGGAGCTACGGTTAAAATTTTACGGAACTACGAATGTGAAGGACGTTTTAGTAATTTCACGCTTTTGGAATTATTTTTCTATTTTGTCGTTTTTGGCTCTGTTTTGTGAGCCAATAGGACCCACCCCATTCCTTCCATCTCTCCCGTGTTTCCCTCCTCGTGTTCTCTCTTTTCCATTACACTTTTATCTCTCTCACCTAACTTCCTCTAGCTCTCTCATCTCTCTGTTAACTCTTTCCTCCTCATCACCATCCTTTTCTCTGAAAACAAAAGGGCCAAAGGCTTGGAACCAACCACACCAACTTCTATATTATCTCTCTATCCCAGACTCTCTTTTCCACTTTTAGGTTATCCCTCTCGAACTCCCTTGCTGCAACCATTGGACAGAGGCAGTAAGCTAACCACTGCGACCATCATCACCATTTCATGGTGGAAAAACATGCAACCACTATCGTCCTCGCGGCGGGAAACCATCGCCACCCTCACCTGCCATTTTTCACGGCCACTTTCCACCGTGCACCACCAAGGTATGTTTGGAATTCCCCAACCTCAAATCCCTCTTATTTTAAACTCATGGCAATGTTTTTAACCTTAAATGGAAGATTTGTGGGTGATTTAATACAGATTGCATCATGGGGAAGAATTTCCCCAGATTTCTGGAAACTGAATCGTGGCCATCCGACCATTTTCAAATCAATTTCCAACACCGACCACTACTGGACTTCCAATAGGTATAGATCGATTCACTACATTTCCTACTTCATTATGGTTTTTGAATCATCGAGTTTGGTTAATAAATAAGCTCATTTGGAGTTCTGGAATTTGGACCAAAAACCTGCAAAACTGCAGGAACTCGCGAGGAAGACGAGTACAATTGTACTCACAGGCGTGTGGACGCGAGTGAAGGAGCCAGTGTGGTGGCGCGTGCGGCGCCTGGAAGAACCCAAGGTTCCTCCTTAGGTTTCTCGACATGCCGAACCCGAATCCACCGTCTGTTTTTCGAAATTCCGTTGTTTTAAAATAGTTCCTTTATTAGTCGTACTTTGTACGAAAACATGTTTATACGTTAGTACGTTACGTATTTACATAAATGGTTTTGTTCTTTTCTTTATATATATATATATATATATAGAGGTTAGTTTCCATATATACAATTATTAATAAATTTCTCTACGTGATTGCCATGATTAAATTAACGTTTATAAGAAATGCCTTATTGTTGGGAAATGATGAAATAATCCTACGGGATGCACATGTAAGCTATTATTAAGGGGATGCCTTAATTATGTTTATGGTCATGAATAATATTATAATGACTAGAATTGTTGAATTGCGGTGGCATGCTTATATTTAAGTTATTTGCTCATTATTGCTGCACCGATGTTAGTACTTGCCCGGGCCAGGGCCAATCTTTCAAGTGTATGTGCACATCGCACCGTACGCTCACTTTGGATCTATTGCTATAGGCAATTAGGACTCGTTTGTGTTGCGCATAGCGCCAGTCTTCACATGATTGTAGTACTATAGCATATATTATTGTTACACCCAGTCCTATTCATGTCAGAATATCTCTGCATGAACTCGTGTGTCAGCATGTGTCAATGAGCATTCGATATGATATGTTTGCGTATGCGAAATTATGTGATTACGGGAGTCATGTGCTTACTTATGAAATATCATGCCGTATTGAATTCTTGAGATTTTGCAAGCTACGGTAAGTATTTTCTTACTATACGTAGTATGTATATTTTGGAAACTATATTTGTTTTACGGCGAGAGGTTATAATGTTTTCAGAAAGGTTTTATTAAAACTTTATTTTCAGACCCACTCACCCTTGTTTTTCGTCCCTCCAAGTTTAGTGGCTGAGCTTTCGTATCGACGATGATTCTTAGCAAATTTTGGTATTGGAGATTACCTTCATTGGTATAATTCTTATCCTACCTTACTGTACTTTACTTATTCTCTGACATCACGTGTGAGATGGGTTCATTCCCGCTTACAAGCGCACTCTTATATTTAGGCACTTTTTGTTTTAGATTTATTCACATTTTTCATATCACTACACTTTATGGCTTCGTCACCCTCCGGGTGTTGGCCAACACAACTTGTTTCGGAGTCCAGATGGACATTTCGGGTCGGGGTGTGTCAACATGTAAGTGGATCGTGATGGGGTTGGTCAAATTCATATCCGATCCCATTTATTAATTGAGTTATCAGCATCAAATAATCGTAGTTCGAATTGTTAAATTTAACTTGTCAATTCATACCTTATAAAAATTGGATCATATCTATTTATAATCGAATTTATATTTCTCAAAATATATAATAAAAAATTCTTCTTGTACTGTGTTTATCTCCTTTTATAGTTTTTATTTATTTTAATAATAAGTAAATCATTTGAGTATTCATTATATGAAAAACTCAAATTACTCTTAAATACATACAATATTGACAAAACAGGTCTAAATTTTTTTTATATTATTGTTGACCCTAAAAATTACATAGCCTACGTGGCTCAGGCCGAGTAATTATGAACAAACTATGTCTCCTTCTTGTGAATGCAGGCCTACCAACTCATAACCTAGCTAGGTCGAGCGAGCAGAATACATGTCATGGTGTGTCGAATAAGCTGCTGACTTTTGTACTCTGTAGCGACACAAGTACTTAAACGAGATGAGTGTTTTTATGGTGAATATGGTTCAGCCGTCTAAATGCCGAACTGCAAATTAAATAGACCTGAGAGAAATCAATCATAGAACACTCCACTTCGCCGGAAAGCTAATGAAGTGTCCCTTTTCGTTGAATAAGTTAAAAACTCTTCACCTGCCGAAAGTTAGATAGACAACCAACCAACTAGAGGCAGTAATGTTAGTCCAAACTAAGGATGCTCTTGATCGCTTGATTCTACAGCTCCAGCGTTGTTAGTCCAAACTAAAGATGTCGCTGGTTGTCAACACAATGTTATTAGTCCAAACTGAAGATGTATTGAAGGGAAGGTTGGGATAGTTAGTATTTTTCTAAAAAAAAACTGTGAGAAGGATTTTGTGTAGAGTTAGGGTTTTCACGTAAAGTGTTTGAGTTGTTTGTGAGTTGAAAGGATTTAACTTGTTGCGGAGCTTCTCTATTTATAGGTAAGGCATTTGTATAGGACTCGACTGAGTTATCTTATACTTAATCTTTTCACAGTCCTACTACCACGAGCACTCATTTGAACCGATCTTATTCGTGGGCCAAAACCCGCTAGCCTGAAGGTTATTTATTGGGCCGAGAACCGTGGTCCTTAGTTAACCTGTCTCAGCCCAAATCGTTATGTAAGATACTATTGAAATGGATCAACTCAAATTCATGTTTAATTTGTTAAGTTAATGAGTTAACAGATTTGAATCATAATTAATTATCAAGTTGAAAATAGACAATTAGATTTTTTTTTTCTGAACAAACGATATTATATAACTATAGGGGTGGGGGAATGAGTTAAGCCTCACAATAGGCTAGCAACAATGTGGTTCAAATTTACCTTTGGCGAGAGTCGAACCTAAGACTTCTCATTTACAAGTGAAGAATAATACTACTAGATCATATCACCAAGTGGCAATAAGCAATTAGATTTAAACCCAATTTTTTAAACGGGTTTAGGTAAAACCTAATAAAAAATCACTTTTAATTTAAAACCATTTAATTACTATGCAACCTAAGGTAACCTTTCTTTTTTGTATGATATAAATAAGTATTTTTAATTTTCATTCCTACGTACCCGCCCTTAAGTCAACACTTATATAAAAAGTAGAGAAACTATGATGAAGCAACCTGTGGTGCAAGGTGGGGTACTACCATTACCAATACACTAATAATAATTTTGAAGCACGGAGAGCGAGAGAGAGGGAGAGAGAGAGATTGCTTTTTCCTTTTAGAGCAGAGTGAAGGGCAGACTTTCGAAAATGAGTATACAAAGTTGTGCAGAAAGAGGCCGTTGTCCACGAATTCAAAAATTGATAATAAGAGTTCACAGCGCCTATTGAGAGTGAATTTCACGTCCAAAAAAATAAATAAATATTGCATATGTTTATAATAAATTAGATTACTTTTTATATTGTTAATTAGTTTTTTTATTTATTATGGATTGTTAATTAGTTTTATGATAGAATTTCAATTTTTATCATAATGTAAAAGCAGGTTACTTATATATTTGTCACTAAAATTTTGGTGTTCTTTTACTTTGATTATTGAATTATTTTCTCGTCTTATTTCTAAACATTTTAAATCGATGGAATTAGTCATTTGTTGTGCGCACGACTAGGCAAGTGCAGTGACGGATGCCTCGGATTTTGGGTGAAATTGCACAACTTTTAGACATTTTTGTTTGAGCATTCTCTAAAATGGGGACCGACAATGAAAGTGAAAATTGTACCTAAATAGTCGAATTGGATTTGGCGGTTTATTAATTTGTTTTGCCAATGAGTGCCAACCCCACAAGTGACCGACTTATGCTAATTTTGTAATAGACGTTATTAATAGTCATCATTAGACATACTTGAAAATTTTAAGACAATTTTTAGATGAAACAAAAAATAATAATTGAGGATCAAAGTGAGAACCGCGAAACATTTTTGGGACACATTTATAACTAACTCAAAATATAAATATGGAAGGCTTTGATAATTCAACTTCATTGTATATAGGATTAAGTACCTAATACTCTTAATTTTTTAGTGTCATTCCAAATTGGTCTCAACCTTTTTAAACATTTCAACAAGTATCAAATCTATTGAAAATGTCATATCCGTTAAGCCCCAATTAATTTTTCGTTAAATGTACAATTGGCAACAATGAGTCTCACTCCAAACTCACTAATTGATTCAACTTCCAATTCTTCCTTGTAGCCGGTGAAGATGGTGGCGGTCGCATCATGGCAGTCAATACTATTCCAGCAACCTCTATGACCTTCTATTGATTTGGAGACAAAGTAAGACCTAGTTAATTTAACAGAAATTTAATTGGGACTTAATGGATGTGATATTTTTAATAGGTTGAGTACTTATTTAGAATGTTTAAAAATGTTGAGACCAATTTAAAATAACATTAAAAAATTGAAGAGTTTTCAATAGTTAATCCTTATATATAAGAACGAAGCCAATATTGTCCTTAATCAATAATTACCATTCATGGTTAGAATAAAAACAACTCCAAATTATAATCAATCTTGTTTTATGAGTTCATAGCATTAACCCCATTTATCATAAAAGGGATACCATGAAGTTGAAAAGAACAAACCAAAAGTTCCAACCATCTTATCAGTTTCTAGAAGAAAAAATCACGAAACTTCATCCAAGTATCATTTGGGGATGAGACAGTTCCTAAACTAATTGATTACAATAACTAATAGAGAGTTCAATTTTCTTTTGCTTAATTTATTTTTTTGCGTTCAAAGGAGGCCACCTAGTTAGGCATGGTCGTGGGAAATAAGGGAGGACAACAAACTATGAAGACTTATCAATGGAATTTTATGAGAAAATGGATTGCTAAATTTTGTTAACGGTGATATCAACTCCATCAACTGATGTTGCATCTGGATTGATCAATTTCCATCTGAAAAATTCAAGTACATAAAGTTCAGCTCATTCGAAAATACATATCGATATATTTAATAAAGATGTAACAAGATTGCTCCTTACTTGTATCATGTTGACAATTACACCACATGCATGCATGTACAATAAAAAAGCATTAATGACCATATATATCCATGGAATATGATGGTGTGCCTATAAGAAATTGTCTGTGCCTAATAATTCAACGGATCATATAGTTCAAGAAACAAGATGACGTGTCTGTAAGAAACTATTTGTGCCTAATAACTCAAAGGACACATAGTCCTTTTAAAAGCTCTCAATTGATTTTTGTGGTGAAATTAGTTAAGATAATCAAGAACCTGACCAGCATGGTAAAAGGCAATTCCATGAATGTTGAATGGTATCTAGGAAAGGTCCAGCTCCAAACTTACAAATATTTTCTTAATATACAGATCATTTATGATCATTTTTGTTTTATTGGGACCAAATTTTAGATCACTCTATCCTAATTTACCACTAGTTAATAGTGTTTCGAACTCGATTTTAGATCAAATTCACCTCTAGTTTGAGAGGAAACAATATCCAAAGCTCATTCCACCACCACAAGAGCAACCCCAATACTGGCAACCCTCCCAAAACCAAGGTCACCCCCACTCCCATAGGGATATCCATGCATGTCCCTTGACCCTGTCCAGCTACAGAATATGTAAGTCAATCCCCCCCCCCTCCCCTGGGTCTTGTCCTTGCTTAAGGCCAGTGCCACACTCGACTGTGTAGTTGTGGTTGATTCCGAGTTGATTATTCGTCTGACCAGGTTGAGCAAATAGACAAACGAATACCAACCCCACTGAAAATGCTTCATGTCGCGTCCTATTATATGATTTGATTCCTCAATGAGATAATGAGTATTAACCTGCAGGTATTATCCTTATTATATTACTTGTGTCCCTATAGGATTTGATAGATTGCAACGTTAAAACAAAATACATGACAATATATTCTGTTAATATTCTTTATCAAAAGAGAGGATATTGTCTCCTTAAGATTGAAGTGAAATTCATTCTCAATTTATTTCCTGACCGATTCACAGGATCTCTTATTTATAATCAAAACCATTTATACTATAAATCAATATGTATGTAAAGATCATCTTTATCAAAATTCGATTAAAACTAAGGTTAGTCAATCAGTTGTAGCAATAGATAACGATTCATAATATTTTTACCGAATCCGTCCATCTGTTTTTATATAGTTTGATGACAAAATGATCTCATATTTTAATAATTTTTTTTTTTTTGCAAAGATAATCTTTTAAAAGTGATTTATAATATTAAAAGTTCCGATCCTAGGCTTAATATTAATGAATAATGCTATTTATTTATCTACTTTTGAAAATCAATAATGTTATTTAGACAAATAAAACTTACACAATTGCTAATACACTTGCATTATTCTACATACAATGGTATGTCACATCTCTATTAGAGAATCTGTCCGCACATGTGTCAATTTTGTCTCTCTAAATGACATGTATGAGCATGTGTGACAACTCATCCCTAATTTTAGATAATATAAATTTTAAAAGTGTGAATTGACGAAAATGCCCCTAGAGGCAAGGATTTTGACTTCCGTTGACTATTGTTTAGAGAGACGTCTGACTTGTTCTTTTGGCGTATTTGTGTAGTACGCGACGATACGAACACGTAGGCGCAAGCGGAACTAAATTTGGAGCTACGGTTAAAATTTTACGAAACTATGATTATGAAGGATGTTTTAGTAATTTCTTGTTTTTTGGAGTTATTTTTCTATTTTGTCATTTTTGGCCTTGTTTTGTGAGCCAATGGGACCCACCCCATTCCTTCCATCTCTCCCGTGTTTCCCTCCTCGTGTTGTCTCTTTTCCCTCACACTTTTATCTCTCTCACCTAACTTCATCTTGCTCTCTCATCTCTCTGTTAGCTCTTTCCCCCTCATCACCATCCTCTTCTCTGAAAGCAGAAAGGCCAAAAGGCTTGGAACCAACCACACCAGCTTCTATATTTTCTCTCTATCCCAGACTCTCTTTTCCACTTTTAGGTTATCCTTCTTGAACTCCCTTGCTGCAACCATTGGACAGAAGCAGTAAGCTAACCACTGCGACCATCACCGCCATTTCATGGTGGAAAAACATGCAACCACCATTGTCCTCGCGGCGGGCAACCCTCACCACCCTCACCTGCCATTTTTCACGGCCACTTTCCACCGTACACCACCAAGGTATGTTTGGAATTCCCCAACCTCAAATCCATCTTATTTTGAACTCCTGGCGATGTTTTTAACCTTAAATGGAAGATTTGTGGGTGATTTAATACAGATTGCATCTCGGGGAAGAATTTCCCCAGATTTATGGAAACTGAACTGTGGCCATCCGACCATTTTCAAATCCATTTCCCGCCCAACACCGACCACTACTGGACGTCCAATAGGTATAGATCGATTCACTACATTTCTTACTTCATTATGGTTTTTGAATCATCGAGTTTGGTTACGAAATGATCTCGTTTTAAGCTCTGGAAGTTGGACCAAAAACCTGCAAAACTACAGGAACTTGCGAGGAAAGCGAGTACAATTGTACTCACAGGTGTGTGGGCGCGCATGAGGGAGCCAATATGGTGGCGCATGCGGCGCCCGCCGTCTGTTTTCCGAAATTCCGTTGTTTTAAAATAGTTCCTTTATTAGTCGTACTTTGTACGAAAACATGTTTATACGTTAGTACGTTACGTATTTACATCAATAGTTTCGTTTCTAAGAGAAACACATCGCAAGGACTCTCGATGCACGGTGACATGATTTGTGAGTGGGTCTTTTCTTTATATATATAGGTTAGTTTCCATATATACAATTATTAATAAATTTCTCTACGTGATTGCCATGATTAAATTAACGTTTATAAGAAATGCCTTATTGTTGGGAAATGATGAAATAATCCTATGGGATGCACATGTAAGCTATTATTAAGGGGATGCCTTAATTATATTTATGGTCATGAATAGTATTATAATGACTAAAATTGTTGAATTGCGGTGGCATGATTATATTTAAGTTATTTGCTCATTATTGCTGCACCGGTGTTAGTACTTGCCCAGGCCTGGGCCAATCTTTCACGTGTATGTGCACATCGCACCGTACGCTCACTTTGGATCCATTGCTATAGGCAATTAGGACTCGTATGTGCTGTGCATAGCGCCAGTCTTCACGTGATTGTAGTACTATAGCGTATATTATTGTTACACCCGGTCCTATTCATGTCAGAATATCTCTGTATGAACTCGTGTGTCAGCATGTGTCAATGAGCAGTCGATATGATATGTTTGAATATGCGAAATTATGTGATTACGGGAGTCATGTGTGCTTACTTATGAAATATCATGCCGTATTGAATTCTTGAGATTTTGCAGGCTACGGTAAGTATTTTCTTACTATATGTAATATGTATATTTTGAAAACTATATTTGTTTTATGGCAAGGGGTTATAATGTTTTCAGAAAGGTTTTATTAAAACTTTACTTTCAGATCCACTCACTCTTATTTTTCGTCCCCCCCCCCCCCCCCCCAAGTTTAGTGGCTAAGCTTTCGTATCGACGAGGATTCTTAGCAAATTTTTTGGTATTGGAGATTACCTTCGTTGGTATAATTCTTATCCTACCTTACTATACTTTACTTATTCTCTGACATCACGTGTGAAATGGGTTCATTCCCACTCACAAGGGCACTCTTATATTTAGGCACTTTTAGTTTTAGATTTATTCACATTTTCACATCACTACACTTTATGGCTTCGTCACCCTCCGGGTGTTGACTAACACAGCTTGATTCGGAATCCAGCTGGACATTTCGGATCGGGATGTGTCAACATGTAGGTGAATCATGATGGGGTTGGTCAAATTCATATACAATCCCATTTATTAATTGAGTTATCAGCATCAAATAATCGTAGTTCGAATTGTTAAATTTAACTTGTCAATTCATACCTTATAAAAATTGGATCATATCGATTTATAATCGAATTTATCTTTCTCAAAATATATAATAAAAAATTCTTCTTTTATTATGTTTATCTCCTTTTATAGTTTTTTTTTAAATAATAAGTAAATCATTTGAGTATTCATTATATGAAAAACTCAAATAACTCTTAAATACATACAATATTGACAAAACAGGTCTAATTTTTTTTTATATTATTGTTGACCCTAAAAATTACATAGCCTACGTGGCTCAGGCCGAGTAATTATGAACTATGTCTCTTTCTTGTGAATGCGAGCCTACCAACTCATAACCTAGCTCATCGAGCGAGCAGAATACGTGTCATGGTGTGTCGAAATAAGCTGCTGACTTTTGTACTCTGTAGCGACACAAGTACTCAAACGAGATGAGTGTTTTTATCGTGAATATGGTACATCCGTCTAAATGCCAAACTTCAAATTAAATACAACTGAGAGTAATCAATCATAGAACACTCCACTTCGCCGGAAAGCTAACGAAGTGTCCCCTTTCGTTGAATAAGTTAAAAACTCTTCACCTGCCGAAAGTTAGATAGACAACCAACCAACCAACTAGAGGCAGTTGTGGAGCAAAAAATAATCACAAGGCGACACGTGGATTTTTGGGTTAAAAAGGGCAAAAATACCCTTGAGGCATACTGGAATTCTTACACGCGAGCAGCGGGCAATCATCTCTCAACCAAGTCAAAAGTGCCCAAAGAAGGTAACAAATTCAAAGTTATCTCATCCATCCTCATCTTAGGTAATTACTTCATAACCTACAAATTATAAATGGAGATTAATTGGCTAATTAATTGATTAATTCCTAATTAATCCATTAATCACCAATTAAATCACCCATTATACCAATTTATCACCCATTTAACACCCAAAACCAACCTAATGGCCGGCCATCCCCATCCAAAAAGGGGTCAACCATGTTTCCCACCTTGGCTAATTCAACCAAAAATTCAACCAAAAACCCACTTAATGGCCGGTCACTTTCTCTCCAAAGTGGACCTGCCTAACCCTATAAATAGGCTCCCATTTTCACCAAACACTCATTCCAATTCTCTTGCAAAAAATCCCAAAATTCTCTAAAAACTCTTTCTCTCTAAATTCTAACTTTGGCATTGGAGGTTCTTCGGCCAAAGCCCCCCCCCCCCCCCCCATTCATCATGGGCGCGTGAGGCTCTTGACCTTGACCTAAGGTGTTAATTGTTTTGTAGGTGCAAAATCGTCCAAGATCAAGGAGGAGAAAATTTGCATCCACAAATTGGTGCTTTCATTGAGAGAAAGAAATCCACACTCGTAGAAGACTCTCGCATAAAAAGGTTTTTTCTCTATTTTCTAGTCCACTTGTATTTTTTCATACGTTCTTATTATTAGAATTTTTTATTTGCAAAGGTTCTTTGATAAAACGTAAAAAGAAAAAAAAAGAAAGAAATACAATGGCTAGAAATTTAGAAAACTCCACGAGTGAAAATTCCAATATTCAAGAAATGGGACTGCGGCGATCCACGAGGTTGAAAGTGACAATAAGTGGAGCATCACCACCACCACGAGTTTTCACCACGGGAACCACTGCGGTGACTACCATGGTAGCTACCAGTGTTCTAAAAATCGGCCTAGGCGGCCGCCTAAGCGGCGCCTAGGCGCTGGGCGGCGGAGCTCTGCCCCGATTTTGACCAAAACGTTCAGTTAGGTGGGGAGGACATAGGCGGCCGCCTAGGCGTTCACTAGGCGGCTAAGGCGGGCTAGGTGGCGCTACGCGGCGGTCTAGGCGGTTTGAACAAATCCCAAACTTGAGAAGCAGCAAAGCCCCGAAAAATTTCTATAGCTCGTCTCTGTGAAGATGAGGGAAGGGAGAGTGTGAAGAGAGAGAGAGAGAGAGAGAGAGAGACTGCTAGTGAATATTTGCAGCTCGCCTCTGTGAGATGATGGAAGAAAGTGTTGCGTAGCTCGTCTGTGAAGATGAGATGAGATGAGATGAGAGAGTGCGGAGAGAGAGAGAGAGAGAGAGAGAGAGAGAGAGAGAGAGAGAGAGAAAGAGAGAGAAAGAGAAAGAAAGAAAGAGACTTAAACATTTCAGACTAGGTTCTCAAATCCAAGTTCAAAAGTTGGTGGTTTTAATGAAAACCGTGGACTCTTGATGGTTTTAATTATAAAACCCACCAAGGAGGACATGTGATGTGAAAGAGTAGGTGAGGTGGACGGGAGAGGGACCTAGGTTCTACCTAGCATTCAGAAATGAGAGACATCTAGCCTTCCAATTGGAATCCTAAGGAGATCTCTTTCCTGATGCATGACACGTGTGCGCAGCATGAGTTTCCATGCAGCTGAGG
The DNA here is from genome assembly GCA_036320875.1 of Cotoneaster glaucophyllus. Taxonomy (NCBI): domain Eukaryota; kingdom Viridiplantae; phylum Streptophyta; class Magnoliopsida; order Rosales; family Rosaceae; genus Cotoneaster; species Cotoneaster glaucophyllus. Next base: position 24,851,058 of record CM070065.1, on the reverse strand, counting down.
ATAAACGGTTTGAATTAAAGGGGGAGAGAGCCGTGCTCTGGGCTCGAGGAATCCAGAAAAAGAAAATAGAGGGCATCTTTAGGGTTGCAAAATGGGAACCAGAAACAATATTTTAACAAATAGAGGGCATACAAATCTTATATAAATTGTAAATTATTTAGATAATATTTTGGTTTTTTTTTCCTAGGCAAGCATATCATATATGTACATAAAACATTCACATATGTATGTTCTTATATAAGAAATATCATATTAGTCAATAATTATTTACATTTGATATAGTAAATTTAATTAATTCATAAAATATATAAGAAATTTGCCTAAATCCTCCTAGGCCGCCTAGACTCCGCCTAGCCGCCTAGGCACTAGGCGCTAGCCCGCCGCCCGACTAGCGTCTAGCGTTTTTTAGAACCTTGGTAGCCACCCACGGCGAGGTCCATGGCGCCATCACCACGGCCCGAGCCGTGCCATCTAAGGCTAAGGCCCAAGCCATGTTACTCCAAGCCCAACGAGAGCCCAATGCGTTGCCAAGCCGAGCCCAAGCTGAGCCCAAGCCTCACACCCACGTGTGCCACACACCAAGCAGCCCACTCCCTTGGCCCAGCCTGCTCCCGCCGGGCAGCCCACACTCGTGACCTAGCTTGTTCCTGTCGAGCAGCCCACTCTCGTGGCCCATCCTACTCTCGTGGCCTTTCAAGCAGCCCAAGTCGGCCTAAGATTATCTCAACCATCTAGACCTACCATAGAGCCGGGGACATTCTCACCATATTTCTCCGCGGATTTGGCATTTCCCAACTTAAATCTCACGCTTGGAGTCTACCACCCTTCCACTGCTCAAGGAGGCACATTCCTTCCAAGCTCCTCCGATCCAAATGGCGAACAACACTTGTCCCGACAAGTCATAGAGTTGACAAGCTCCTTTGTACAACAAACAACCTTGGTGAACCAGCTTTTGCAGCGGACCGAGATGTAACGTGCCCCAGACGAGGTGTCCCAAAGTAGGACAAGGGCAGACGAAGAACCTCTCCAGCAACGTCCTAACAAGCAGCCACTTGACCAGTCACGAACCGAGCGTTCTAACGGAGTACACTCCCGACTAGGCCCCTGAGATAGCGTATACTCCTGTCTTAGCGCGTGGAGGAGCGTGCACTCTCAGTTAGGCCCACGAACAAATATACACTCATGGTTGAGGTCAGACTCCGATAATCAACATGAGCAACTTTCCAAGCGAAGTGTTCATTTACGGCAAGGCGCGCAAGGAGCATCATCCACCTCACATCGGAGCAGGCAGCACGACGGGCGGAGAGAAGCAATCACTCAATCCGGCTCAAGTTCAACCAGCAGCCTGTGAAATCCTTCACCTGCTAGGAATATACCACACCCACCGCAGCCGCGACATAGACAAGCCGAATACATGGAAGAGCAGCCTAGACTAGCTGGTCACGACCGAGGGCAGCCGAGAGCTCTGCCACCCTCAACAAAGGCAAATTCAGGTAGAAGTAGAAAGACTCCTGACCGAGCAATTGCGCGATTTCCCGAGCAATGAAGCTAATGACAAGGCACTCCGATGAGACACGACCAACATAAGCGAGTTATCTTTCAATGACAAGATTGAGCAGACGGGGCTACCCCACATAGATTACCGGATCTAAAGACTACTGTTGTTCTAACAAACGCAGCAGCTCAGCCTAATGGCGTGCTGGGGGCAGACGAGTACCAGAAGGACTCATTAGCCCAACTACCAAAAACCGGGGGCAAGTCTTATTTCAATACTAAAGCAGCATATCACTAGTGGCCAAGCATCGCGGACCTAGTGGTTTAATTCCACCAGCTGCCCACAACCTAGCCCAAGCCAGCCCAGCTCTGCTTTCACAGCTATGCCTACCTGCCCCACGGCTCCCGGCAGTCATTGATCTATCACCATGGCTTATAACTATGCCAATCTTGCACTACGGCTCCCAGTCGTGCCTATCTTGCCATGTGGTTCGTGCCAACCAAACCTCAAAAAGGGCACACGACGAAACACATAATGATGGCGCAATAATTTTGAGAGCAGCTTACTGTGCTTACACCCTTATGTGGGTTCCACAAACAGTTCGAAGTCTCAAGCAGTTTGCCAAACAAGACCTTGCAGGCTGATGATCATTTCAGTTGTCCAGCAGTCCAGCTTTCTTCAGCTGCACTCATAACAACGACTTCCATGCTTTCTAGTGCGAGAGGATAAACTAATTGCTCTCCAGTGCGAGAGGATAAACTAATTGCTCTCCAGTGCGAGAGGGTAAATCAATTCCCCGACACCCATATGGGTTTGCTCTCCAGTGCGAGAGAATAAACTAATTGCTCTCTAGTGCGAGAGGGTAAACCAATTGCTCTCCAGTACGAGAGGGTAAACTAATTGCTCTCCAGTGCGAGAAGGTAAATCAATTCCCCGACACCCATATGGGTTTGCTCTCCAGTGCGAGAGGGTAAACTAATTCCCCGACACTCATCTGGGTAAGCTCTCCAGTGCGAAAAGGCCACATAGCTCAAAAGATCGAATGCTAGAAGATCAACTAGGCAGCAAATGTTCAGGGGGCAGCAACCATTTTTGCACTTAACAGTTCGCTCATCCGACACTTCATCTTCAGTAGCTCCGATCTTGGCAACTCCATCCTTGACTGCTTAATCTACGGCAGCTGAGAAATCAAACTCAAGCAGTTTCCTCATTTTTGGCAAGCAGCCCAGACGTGGCAGCCCAAACTACGCCACTTCCTCGGCCCATGCCAAGCTAATCCCTGGCTCTAGCTAAGCCAAGCAACCCAAACAGTGGCCCTTGCCACAACACCTCCTCGACCCATGCCGAGCCGACTCCTGGCCCCTGCCAACCGACATGCCGCACCACCCCGACGGTTGCCTCGCGACAGCATTATCCAAGAAGAAGACAAGAAGAATTAATTTTTTTCTTACATTGGTGCGGCACAGAGAAGACGAAGAAATCAACAAAAGACGGTCCTTTGCACGGGCAAGATGTAGAAGATTGCTAGAGGAGGGGGAACAAATATCCTCCGAGCTCTCTCTCTCTTGTAGGGTAGAATAAATAGCTCTCCAAAGTTGATTTAATAACCCACTTAAGGTGGACTTAAATAGGCTTTGAGAGAAATTTATTTCCCTTTCCTAGAAGGATCTAATTTCCAATTAAAGAGGGAATCTACATCAAAATAAGAAACAAGCCTATGTTTCTGTAAACACGGAAAATTCCTGAAACGAATGAGACAAGAACACGTGTACAAAATAATATTTTGTATTAATTTTGGGGTTACAATCTCTTTTACAATTTGATCATCTGATTCTATCTTCGTAAGGTATAGATTTGTGGATGGGTTGTTGATCCAAAGGGCCGTTGGGGCTTGGTCTAGGGATGAACAGTGGTGTGGATTTGTTGATGTTGTTGATCCAAAGGGCCGTCGGGGCTTGATCTTAGGATGAACGAGTGATGAACGATGAACATTTTCTTCAAGGGCCGTCGGGGCTTGATCTTGAATTGGTGGAAGTTCTTCAAGGGCCGTTGGGGCTTGATCTTGAAGGTGGATTTGACGAAGAACAAAGAGAGTTTTCTTGATCCTTCGGAATTCTTGAGAATTTGGGAGGTTGGTGCTTGAAAGCTTTTAGTGTTTCAAAGCTTTTAAGAATTTGGGGGAATTCTCTTCCAATTTGGGAGTAGAGAAAATGTGTATGTGAATTGGTGAATGGAAATGAGTGCCTTGGCTTCCTATTTATAGAATTCTTCTAAGGCCTAATATTCAGATGAAATAAATTGTTTCTGCCAGGGACTGACACGTGTCCTATTTGATGACTTTTCTGATTTCTTTCTATTTTTCTTTGAGTCACGCGCTACGTGTAAAATTTATATGATACGTGGGCGTTGAAATTTTAATTTATTGGTTAACATTTATTTCACCGAAATTCCGATGTCTACAAATGCCCCCACTTCAAGGCGCGTCGTATACATGTGTTTGTCACGTGTAGAAGATGCGTTTTGAAGTCCCTTAACGTAGATGTCGATCCAATGGCCGTTGAGGCTTGATCTTGAATTGGACTGGAAATTTCTTCAAGGGCCGTAGAGGCTTGAATCTTGAATTTTGTGCTGCAAGTTTCCTCAAGTGCCGTTGAGGCTTATTCTTGAATTCGGCTGGAAGATTTTCTGGTTTTCTCCAATCGTTGATTTTCCACAGGCTTAGTCTTGAACTGGGACGAAGGGTTTTATGGCTTCCTCCAAAGGTCTGAACTCACTCATTTCATCTGGAACTGAATTTGATTCAAGGGTAATGGATGCTTGGTCTTGATTCAGGCTTGTGATTCCTTCAAGGATCATCGAGGCTTGATCTTGAATTTAGATAGGGCCATGAGCGGCTTTAGGATTTGGATACTTGGCAGGCAGGCACAAGGTGGAGGTGATGGCCTGTTTCTTTGTTCAATCTCTCCAATTCGTATTGAAGAGGGTTAGAGGATGAATCAGCACGTGCAGTTGTTGCGTTTACTGACGATCCACAAGATTGATGCTTCATTGTCACTCGTCGTGTTTGTTCTCCAGGCAGACGTGGATGAGTACTCGAGAGCAATGCTAGGTAAGCAATCAGGGAAGGGGTTCCAGGCAGTTGGTTCCTGACTGGAAGCTTGATTCCAAGTGCCGCCCGATTGCTCTTCTTCTCATTATCCTGCAGGTAAGAATAAGGACAAAGAAAGGACAGGGAGAAAGCATGATATGAGATATTTTCGCTTTAGACCCTGATGATATGAGATGCTTTTGCTTTTGAAGAAGTAACGGTGATTTAATGGCGTTGCACGGCGAGGCTTTGCTCTTCGGCGATGGTGCTAGCGAGAGGCTGTCGAGGCTTCTCGAGCTCTTCAATTAGAGCAACAACTCCGAGCTTGGTTTTGACTTAGATTCCTCCGTCCAGATTATGCAGTTCTGCAGGGAAGGGCATCATGCTATAGTGATTTGTTACAACTCTCCACGCCGCATTCTTCTCTGCTTGTTTCTTCTGCATAACAGAAGTGGTGCGCAAACTTTGAATAGTCCTTCAGAGCATCACTTCTCAGCGACTTATCCATGCTTGGCAGCTTCAGTGCAAAGAGCCAACAACATGCCAAATATTCTGCGATGACGGTGACTTGAGACCCAGCTCCAATAACAGTTGAAGATGACCACTCGAGAGCAATGCAAGGTAAGTAATCAGGCAAAAGGTTCTGAGCAATTAGTCTCGGATTGGACATTTGATTTCAGGTTCTGATTGATTGCTCTCTTTCTCCCTGTCTTGCAGGCAAGAGCAAGGGTAAAGGAAAGAAAAGGGAAAAGCATGATATGAGATACCTTTGTTTTCGACCTTGCTGATATGAGATACGTTTGCTTTTTGAAGAAGTAGCGGATGAACCAGCACATATATTGGTTGCGCTTGTCTCCACATGCTTCGATGTATTAATTTCACCTGCGTCATCTGTTCTTCAGGCAGATGTGGTATCTTCCCGGAAGTTTGAGTGGAAGTTCCGACATATTGCTTTTCTTTATCCTTGTCTTGCAGGTAAGAGTAAGGACAAAGGAAAGGACAGGGAGATTGCATGATATGAGATACTCTTGCTTTCATCCCCGATGATATGAGATACGTTTGCTTTTGGAGAAGTAGCGGATGAACCAACACATATATTGGTTGTGCTTGTCTCCACATGCTTCGATGTATCAATTTCACCTGCTTCATCTGTTTCCCTTGCAGAAGTGGTATTCTCTCTAGTTTTTCCCTATGCATGTTTGATACTGCTCTTGCAGTATTTGCCCTCTGATGCAGGAGTTGAATGCAAACCTTGCATTTGAATGGTCCATCAGGGCATCACTTCTCAACGACTCGTGCATGCTTGGCAGCTTCAGTGCAAAGAGCCAACATCATACCAAATATTCTACGATGTTGGTGACTTGAGACCCAGCTCCAACAACAGTTGAAGATGACCACTCGAGAGCAATGCAAGGTAAGTAATCAGGCAAAGGTTCCAAGCAATCAGTCCTAGATCGGACGTTTAATTTCAGGTTCGGACTGATTGCTTTCTTTCCCCTTGTCTTGCAGGTAAGAGCAAGGGCAAAGGAAATGACAGGGGAAACGCATGGTATGAGATACCTTTGCTTTCGACCCCAATGATATGAGATACGTTTGCTTTGGAGAAGTAGCGGATGAACCAGCACATATATTGGTTTCACTTGTCTCCACATGCTTCGATATACCAATTTCACCTGCTTCATCTGTTCTTCAGGCAGGTGTGGTATCTTCGCTGGAAGTACATCAACATTTGAATATGAGTACTTGGGGGGCGCTAGGTAAGCAATCAGGGTAGGGGTTTCGAGGCAATCCATTCCAACTCGGAAGGCTGATTCCACCCGCCGGCTAATTGCTCTCTTTCTCCTTGTCCTACGGTAAAGAGGGATGACAAAGAAAAGGATAGGGAGAAAGCATGCTATAAGATACTCTTGCTCTCAACCCTGATGATATGAGATACTTTTACTCTGGTGCGACTTGGTTGAAGAAGTGTTTTCAGGGAAGAAGAGAACTGAGTATGTTGAGGGATTTAGTTGCAGATGTATTCTTGGCAAGGAAGAAGAGTCAGGCGTTTTGGATGTGTGCCTTGCCATGGAGATGAAGGTTATCATATAGAGATTTCCCACTTACAGGTAATGGTGTGGACGTGACCTTGTCACCCACGCTTGTCGGCGACGTCGTTGTAGTGGGAATAGTAGGATTCACGCGTTTTCAACTTTTTCAGAGACCTTTGACAAAGTTGCACGTGAAATCTGAAAAGCTGAGATTGCGTCTGAAATGAGTTGACGGATTTTACGCAGGAAAACCCGGCTTTTGAAATTTGGGGAGTGGTGTCTCTTTGACCTTTGAACAGGTGGTTGTGTTGCTTCTCCTTTTATAGAGGTATTGATTGCATTCCAAAATGCACACTTTGAAGATTTCCCGCCTGTGAAAATTATCTATGTTGTATTTATGAGATTTTACTCTATCCAACCCTTCTCCTTTATCATTTCTGAAAATGGCTTACCTGTCTGACATTTGCTTAGATTTGAGTCTTGTGAACGATTCAAATCTTGGGAATGGTACAGGCGCGCCGCGTCAGGGTGATATATGGCGCCCATCCTTTTTATCTTTTAATGGCCCTCTTATGGTTGAAGACTCCGTGATGGGGGATGCAACACCGGCTATGGTAGTAGCTAGAAACCTCCTTACCCCTAGAGATAATAGACTGCTTTCAAGACGGTCCGATGAGTTGGCTGTCCAAGACTCCATGGCTTTCAGCATTCAGTGTGCGAGCTCTATGTCCAACATGGGCCAACGCTTACTTGCTCGAGCTCGCCAAGTTGAATCATTGATGGCCGAGGTGGCAACCCTTAGTCAAGAGATCCGGCAGCTCAAGCGTGAGAATAGAGAGTTGCATGTGCTTGCAAATAATTATTCGACGGGCATGAAGAGGAAGCTTGATCAGCTGCTGGACTCCAAAGGTCGAATTCAAAGTGACCGTCAGAAGTTTGTGGATGTATTCCAGAGGCACTTTTTGCCTTCGTCATCTGGAGTTCGACCAAGTATTGAGGCCCCGAATAATCCATCTTTCAGTGTCGCCCTCTGCTAGGGTTCCGCCAAGTACTGAGGCTTCACATAAGTGACATTTGTGAAGGCTCCATATTTTTTTTTTTTTTTTTTATCATAATTTCAAAATGATACCATGTACCATCCCATAACCTTTCTCTCCTTTAGATGGTGCCTAATACACCTGTTTCCTTTTAGATAGTGACTGGAAGCATCATTCTATCACCACCACCTATTTCCTTCTTGACTTGCTAACAGTAACCTGCATTTTCTTTTTGCGTGGGTGTATGTTTTGATGATGAGTATGGTAAACTGACACTGCTGGGCCTCCTCGATGGGCTTCCTCACTGCACCGCACTCTTCTCTGCATGCGGACCACTGTTATTTTGTTTTTTTACTTGCACAGTTCACTGCACCGCCTGCCTCTCTTCATGCGGACCACTGTTATCACAGTCACCGCATAGCCTTCCTCTCTGCATGCGGGTCACTGTTAGCACAGTCTCCGCACTGCATTCTTCTCTGGGTTCTTCTACATATATATGTACATATACGGGATGGAACCATCACTGCGCAACCATTGCACTGCGACTGCATTGCTTGCTGCCTTGCCGTCGTAACCTTGCCGGTCTTTCCGAGCCTACGTCAAGCTTCTCTTGTGAAGGTCTTCAACCATCGTTGTGCCTTTCTTCATATTTTGCACCTCCTTCCTCCGTTAGCCCATCAAAGCTCACTGAGGCCAATAATCTCATATATTGAAGGCAACTGGAGGAACTCTTCTTTTTCTTTAAGCTTTGGTCCTTCAACTTCACTGCCTATCAATGGTGTCGACTAAGCAGGGATGCAGCAGCTAGTTAAAGCCTCGAAACAACGGCAGGCAGCAGTCGCGGCGAAGGGACATTGAGCAACAAGCAGGCCATAAGACGAAGGAGTGGAGTTCGTGGTGCAAGCGGCGGGAGGTGCTGGAGTTTGCAGCTGGAAATCGCCGTGGAGTTTGTAGCTGGATGCCCTGTGCTACATAGATAACCTTTTTCAAGAGGTTGCATAACGTTTTGTTGAATGTTTCCGCAAGACCATTGGCCGGAGCATGATACATAGAAGACTTGTGCTGCTTGAACTTGTATTTCTCGCAAAGCTCGTCCACGAGCCGGTTGGAGAACTGTTTTCCATTATCAGTGATAATGTAGTGAGGTACTCCATATCGGTGGATGATATGCTCCTTTATGAAACGAATGACAGTTTCCTTTTTTACTTCCCTTAGGGGTATGGCTTCAGCCCACTTGGAGAAGTAATCTGTTGCAGCTAAGATGTAAGCTTTTCCTGCAGATGACTTTGGCGCAATTGGTCCTTCCAGTCCCCATGCATCGAATGACCATGACGCAACTGTAGGGTGCAATGGCTCGGGCGGTTGATGTATGAAGTTGGTGTGGAACTAGCAGGCTTGGCACCTTTTGGTGTGTTCCATGCAATCCTTCACCATGCTTGGCCAGTAGTAACCCATTCTTTTGAGCTGGAAATGTAGCTTTGGTCCAGATTGATGCGCCCCGCATACACCTGAGTGTGCTTCTTCCATGGCTTGATTGGCTTCTTCTTCACCTAGGCATCTCAGAAGTACTCATTCAAAAGAGCGTCGGTAGAGTGTTCCTTTGTAGTAGAGGAAGCGATGTGCTCGTCGATGTATTTTAGAGCGGTGTCTGGGATCATCTGGAAGCTTTCCATGCTCCAAGTAATCGATCAGCGACTGTCTCCACTCTTCAGCATCGACCAGAAGTACTGAGATGACATTTGTATCATCTAGTGGCATTTCAGTAGCCAGCGGGATCACCCATCTTTGGCAAACTGGCACATCTGTAGCTTCATCTTCTCCTAGCATCATACTCGAGGCTAGGTTGGCGAGAGCGTCTGCCATTTGATTTTCTTTTCTTGGCACTTACTCTAGTGTCACGACCTCGAATTTTTGTAGCAAATGAGTTGTTAGCCGAAAGTATGGGACGAGATCATATTTCCTCACCTCATATTCAGTTAGTAGTTGATTGATTATGAGCTTGGAGTCGCCGTACACCTCAAGGGCTGTTATTTCCATGTTGATCGCCATCTGGAGTCCGATGATCAGTGCTTGGTACTCAACGACATTGTTGGAGCACAATTCGCTTAGTTGGAAGGAATAAGGTAGTATTTGCCTTTGTGGTGACATGAATACTACTCATGCCCCCGCTCCGTCTGCTAATGCGAATCCGTCGAAGAACATCACCCATGTCGGGAAGACGTCGATGTAGAACACCTCCTCGTCAGGCAAGTCGTCTGAGATTTTCCAATCAGCTGGGATTGGATGATCAGCAAGGAAGTCTGCTAGTGCTTATCCCTTGACGGCTTTAGCTGAGACGTAGATGATCTCGTACTGGTTGAGAAGCAATGCCCATTTAGCTAGTCGCCCTGTCAAGACTGGTTTGGACATGACGTATTTGACCGGGTCAGCTTTAGCAACCAAGTGGATAGTGTAAGTATGCACGTAGTGTCTAAGCTTCTGGATGGCAAACACCAAGGCGAGGCACATCTTTTCTATTGGGGAGTGGTTCAACTCAGCGCCTATGAGAGTTTGACTGAGGTAGTAAAGCGCTATTCTTTCTGGGATTCATTCTCTTGTGCCAAGAGTGCTCCAACTGAACTTTCCTAAGCGGCAATGTACAATATGAGCCTGCTTCGATTAGTCCAGTTTTCTGGCAAGCATCGTTGAAGTCTCGGAAGTCTACGCAAACACGTATTTGTCCAGTTTTGTTAAGGACAATGACAATGTTGGATATCCACTTAGGGTATTGCACTTCTCGAATGAAGCCTGCTTCGATTAGCTTGTCCACCTCAGCCTCAATTTGTGGGATGAGCTCAGATCGGTAAGGACTTTGAGTTTGCTTTATCGGTCGGGTTCCAGGCTTGACTGCAAGATGATGCACATCGATGACAGGGTCAAGGCCGGGCATTTCTTTGTAGGTCCAGGCGAAGACGTCTTTATACTTTAACAGCAGCTGGTAATACTCCTCTATCTCATCCGCACTTAGTAATGCACTTACTTTCAGTGGTCCATCCGTGTCAACCTCCAAGATCACTTGGCGCCTCATACTTGAAGGAATCAAGCTTCGAACATCGTCATTTTCTGCTAGACTGTCGAGCTTTTCTTCCTTTGGCGTTGTCTTCCTCTTTCTAAAAAGCTTCTTGGTTTCTTCAAGTCTGTCCAAAGTCGACCGTCGCGGAGGAGAGCTAGCTGTGCCGCTTTGTTTCTTAGGTTTTGATAACCTTTTGAAGACAGAGCTTTGAGGTGTTGGCGTGCTAAGCCGCTTGAAGACAAAAGTTCGGTCTTAACCACCAATACGATCAAGTGCCGAAATTCTAGGCCTTGAACGATCATCCTATTGAAGACTGACATCCGATGGGCGGGTTTAGGCTCCTCTTGATCTTGTTCAATGCTCACGCTGATGTGTTGAGTGCTAGCAATTTTTGCTTCGCTTGAAATCTTCACAGGTGCATTTGGTGTGAAGCCAAGTCCAGCTTTGTTGTTGTCAACTCCGTAACCATGCTCCTTCAACTTCTTTTGAGTCTTGGTGAGGTCACGTTCTTTATCGTTGACGATGTTTGAAACCTTCTTTCCAGGATTCGAAGAGGAAGCGAAGTCGTACCCAGCCTTCGACATAAGTTTGTAGGTATTTGGATCAAAACCTTCTGCAGTCTTCTTGGTTGGAAGAAAGTTTGGTTCCACCCCATCTGGCAGGGCTTTTATGAAGCCTTGTGGTAGTCTTGCAACCTTAGCGTCGCCTACCTATGTCAGAGGCAAAACTGTGTTTGTCTTGAGCAACTCCACATTATCCTTGTGCCGCTGTGTGTCGGCTTTGCTTACTCCTGTTTCAAACGGGGATTGACCATTCTTTCTTCTCGACATCGGGATATATAGGAAGACGGGTGTGTTCGGTCCTTTTGAAGGTGTCATACTCCCTTTGGTTGTTGCAGGTTTAGCAAGCTCATCATTGTTTTTGCTTGAAGATGACATAGCTTCCCCTTCTTGCTTCTTGAGCATGGTTTGCCACTCTTGCTTTTTAGGTGCTGCTTTGCCTATGGATTTAATCTCTTTTGGAAGAGCTTCAAGCACCGTGTCTTCGTCCATGTAGAACTTGGCGTCTGCGAAGTGTGATTCGGCTTCGGTGAATGGTTTGGTATCACCTTGGATTACCTTCACTCCTTCCCAGTAGAATTTTAAGCATTGGTGGAGAGTGGATGACACTACTCCATTCCCGTGGATCCAAGGCCTTCCTAAGAGCAAGCTGTAAGAAGTTCTTGCATCAATCACGTGGAATATCGTGCTTGATTTAAGTTCACCAATAGTCATCTCCACTCGGATTATGCCCATCGCTCTTTGTCCTCCTTGGTTAAAACTCTGGATCAGTAGACGGCTTAGGGATAGTTCATCCATTTTGATGCCGATTGTGGTCATTGTTGACTTTGGCATGATGTTTATGGCTGACCCACCATCCACAAGCAGGCGGTTAACTTTGTGCTCTCTTACGTACCCGGAGATGAAGAGAAGACGGTTGTGAGGCTTTGATCCCAACAGTAAGTCTTCATCCGTGAAGTTGATTGAGTCATGGGCGGCACAGCATGTGGCACACTCATGTGACCGAAGCTTCAAGCCTTCGTCCTTGCTTTCTTGCACTTCGTGATCGTCGGGACTTGCTAAGACCGCTGCTAGTGCTCTTCGCATCTTCTTTGGCAATCGTAGCGCTTCCTCGATGCTACAGTGCGTTAGCAAGCCTTCATTGGGCGTGAGGGTCTTTTCTTCCTCAATGGTGATGGCTTTGCCTTTTGAGGGCTCTTCCATCTCTACTTCAACCATGTGACAGGCGACGGTAGTGCACTGTTGGAAGAAGTCCTTTGGGAAATACTCTTGCTCCATAAGTTCCCCATTGTACGTTGGCTTAGCAGCTCTTTTACTCTTCCTTTAGGCTTTCTATTGTTACGGCGGCGGTGCTTTCTCCCTTGCTCCACCTTTGGCTTTGTGGCTTGCGGTCTTGGCTTCCCCATCTTTTTGTAGGTCACCAATGCCCACCCTTCTTCATCGTCAGTAGGTGCATCTTGGTTGCTTGCCCCTAGCGGTGGTCGTGCAGAAGGTGCCTTGTGTCTTAAGCATTGGCCGGAATGGTCATGAATCCTTTTGAGGGGAACGGGATCGAAGGATCCAAACATGATCGTAGTAGTGTGCATTGCCGCCGTGTATTCTAGGTCGAGTTCAATCCGCCCTTGTTGTGCCAGCTTCATGATGAGTTCTTTGAGGATGAAGCATTTACTAACGGGATGACTCACGATACGATGGTACTTGCAGTACTTGGGATCGTTGACGCGATTCATCTCTTCGGGGCTCTTACATTCCGGTAACTCAATCACCTTCTTTTCCAGCATGTCGTCTAACATTGCAGCCATATCTGAGTCAGGAAAAGGGTACGTCTTTTGCTCCAACTCCCTCAAGGTGTTTTTGAACCTATCTTGGGTACGAGAAGGCTCATTTCTCTTTATCTCATTCCTTTTGGTTTTGGAGGAAATCTTGACGGGCGCAGAGGAGGTTTTAATGGGGGTAGTGTTGATAGTAAAAGCTTCCTTGGCGGGCTTCTTCCCATGATTGTCCCCATTCGGAGCAAATACCTTATCCTTTTTGAAGTCGGAGATTGGCTCATTCCTTCCATGATGGGCGATGCTCAACTCCATGTCGTGGGCACGAGTGGCCAGCTTTTCGAAGGTCCGTGGTTTGATGCCTTGGAGGATGTAGTGCAAACCCCATTGCATGCCCTGGACGCACATCTCAATCGAAGAAATCTCCGAGAGCCTGTCTTTGCAGTCGAGGCTAAGATTGCGCCATCGGTTGATATAGTCCACTACCGGCTCGTCCCTCAATGTGCTGTAGAAGCGGTTGAGGAATTCCTTCTCCAATTACTCCCAACTATTGATGGACTCGGGCTCCAGGTCTGTGTACCACTCAAATGTGTTTCCTTTCAATGAGCGCACAAACTGCTTGGCGAGGTAGTCTCCTTCCGTCCCTGCATTGTTGCAAGTTTCCACGAAGTGGGCAACATGCTGCTTTGGGTTGCCCTTTCCATCGAACTGCATGAACTTTGGCGGCTGGTAACCTATTGGCATCTTCAGGGCGTCAATCTTCTTGGAGTAAGGCTTTGAGTACATCATGGAGGTATGAGAGCTCCATTTGTACTGCGCCTTGATGGTATTAGCGATCATCTCCTGCAATTGATGGATGGAGAGGGATCCCATGAGCACCGTTGCTTGGTCTGGCTCCTGCTTCCATTCGACTTTCTCCACCGGAGGCTCCTCTTCTTCATTGGCCTCTTTCTTTATTGGGTCAACTTTTAGGTCAACTTTCACGCCGTGATGCGCCTCCAGTTGGTTGGCGAGTATGGCGATTTGCGAGTTTTTCTCCTCCACGGTCTGTGTGAGTTTTGCGATCGCTTCATTCATTTGAGCCAGCTGCTCTTCGATTGAAGTCGCTCCGGTAGTCATGACTTGCATGGTTGTGTTGCTGCTTGAGTCAGTATCGGAAAGCAGGGACTCAGAGTACTTCCTCGGGCTTTCCTCCCTTGGAGCTCTTAGAGAGACTAGGGTGATCACGGGCTCGTGCCTCAGGTGCTCTTGTTCCTCCGGTAGAGTTGATGCAGCGGTGGAAGCTGCGGCAAAGAGAGCTCTTGCCTTGCTTCGGGTTGTGATGCTCGAAATGTCACCACTTGTGGCGAGGATATTCTTGTTCTTCGCTTTGGTTGCAGGAACAGCTTGATCCTTTCCTGATGCCATTCATGCTTTTTATGGATTTGAAGATAGAGATGAGAGGTAGAGATAGTCCCACCGGGCGTGCCAAATTTGTAAACACGAAAAATTCCTGAAACGAACGAGACAAGAACACGTGTACAAAATAATATTTTGTATTAATTTTGGGGTTACAATCTTTTTTACAATTTGATCCTCTGATTCTATCTTCGTAATGTATAGATTTGTGGATGGGTTGTTGATCCAAAGGGCCGTTGGGGCTTGGTCTAGGGATGAACAGTGGTGTGGATTTGTTGATGTTGTTGATCCAAAGGGTCGTCAGGGCTTGATCTTAGGATGAACGAGTGATGAACGATGAACACTTTCTTCAAGGGCCGTCGGGGCTTGATCTTGAATTGGTGGAAGTTCTTCAAGGGCCGTTGGGGCTTGATCTTGAAGGTGGATTTGACGAAGAACGAAGAGAGTTTTCTTGATCCTTCGGAATTCTTGAGAATTTGGGAGGTTGGTGCTTGAAAGCTTTTAGTGTTTCAAAGCTTTCAAGGATTTGGAGGAATTCTCTTCCAATTTGGGAGTAGAGAAAATGTGTATGTGAATTGGTGAATGGAAATGAGTGTCTTGGCTTCTTATTTATAGAATTCTTCCAAGGCCTAATATTCAGATGAAATAAATTGTTTCTGCCAGGGACTGACACGTGTCCTATTTGATAACTTTTCTGATTTCTTTCGATTTTTCTTTGAGTCACGAGCTACGTGTGAAATTTATGTGATACGTGGGCGTTGAAATTTTAATTTATTGGTTAACATTTATTTCATCGAAATTTCGATGTCTACAGTTTCCTAAAGCAAGAAGATCTCTACACCTGCTGCCCTTCCCTGTGAGCAGCCCAACAGGTGTGGGGGCATTTGTGGAGCCAAAAACAATCACAAGGCGACACGTGGATTTTTGGGTAAAAAATGGCAAAAATACCCTTGAGGCATACTGGGATTCCTACACGCGAGCAGCGGGCAATCATCCCTCAACCAAGTCAAAAGTGCCCAAAGAAGGTAACAAATTCAAAGTTATCTCATCCATCCTCATCTTTGGTAATTACTTCATAACCTACAAATTATAAATGGAGATTAATTGGCTAATTAATGGATTAATCCCTAATTAATCCATTAATCACCAAT
Source organism: Cotoneaster glaucophyllus (assembly GCA_036320875.1). NCBI lineage: Eukaryota > Viridiplantae > Streptophyta > Magnoliopsida > Rosales > Rosaceae > Cotoneaster > Cotoneaster glaucophyllus. The sequence continues at coordinate 24,835,478 of CM070065.1, read as the reverse complement.
TAAATCACCCATTATACCAATTTATCACCCATTTAACACCCAAAACCAACCTAAAGGCCGGCCATCCCCATCCAAAAAGGGGTCAACCATGTTTCCCACCTTTTCTATCTTTTCTCCCTTTCAATTACCCTAATTAAGTTAGCCAATTAATCCTATAACCCCCCATTTATTTCCTTTATGTTTAATTAGCCAATAAATTGGCTAATTAAACCAAAAACCCACTTAATGGCCGGTCACTTTCTCTCCAAAGTGAACCGGCCTAACCCTATAAATAGGCTCCAATTTTCACAAAACACTCATTCCAATTCTCTTGCAAAAATCCCAAAATTCTCTAAACACTCTTTCTCTCTAAATTATAACTTTGGCATCGGAGGTTCTTCGGCCAAAGCCCCCCCCCCCCCCCATTCATCATGGGCGCGTGAGGCTCTTGGCCTTGACCTAAGGTGTTAATTGTTTTGTAGGTGCAAAATCGTCCAAGATCAAGGAGGAGAAAATTTGCATCCACATCAGTGATGTTAGTCCAAACTAAAGATGCTCTTGATCGCTTGATTCTACAGCTCCAGCGCTGTTAGTCCAAACTAAAGATGTTGCTGGTTGTCAACACAATGTTATTAGGCCAAACTGAAGATGTGTTGACGGGAAGGTTATGATAGTTAGTATTTTTCTAAAAAAAACTGTGAGAAGGATTTTGTGTAGAGTTAGGGTTTTCACGTAGAGTGTTTGAGTTGTTTGTGAGTTGAAGGGATTTTACTTGTTGTGGAACCTTCTCTATTTATAAGTAAGGCATTTGTATGGGACTCAACTGAGTTACCTTATACTTAATCTTTTCACAATCCTACTACCACGAGAACTCATTTGAACCGATCTTATTCGTGGGCCAAAACCCGCTAGCCCGAAGGTTATTTATTGGGCCGAGAACCGTGGTCCTTAGTTAACTTGTCTCAGCCCAAATCGTTATGTAAGATACTATCGAAATGGATCAACTCAAATTAATGTTTACTTAGTTAAGTTAATGAGTTAACAAATTTGAATCATAATTAATTATCAAGTTGAAAATAAATTAGATTTGTTTTTTTGCTTTTTTTTTAACAAGCAATATTATATAACTATAGGGTGGGGGAATGAGTTAAGCCTCACAATAGGCTAGCAACAATGTGGTTCAAATTTGCCTTTGGCGAGAGTCGAACCTAAGACTTCTCACTTACAAGTGAAAAAGAATACTACTAGACCATAGCACTAAGTGACAATAAGCAATTAGATTTAAACCCAATTTTTTTAAACAGGTTTAGGTAAAGCCTAACAAAAAATTACTTTTAATTTAAAACCATTTAATTACTATGCAACCTAAGGTAACCTTTCTTTTTTGTGTGATATAAATAAGTATTTTTAATTTTCTTTCCTACGTACCCTGCCCTTAAGTCAACACTTATATAAAAAGTAGAATTAGAAAACAGACACTGGAATGCAGTGTCTAAATTCAAACATAACACTGAATTAGAAAACAGACATTGCACCGTAGCGGCTGAATTCAAATGTAAAAAATAGATACATAAAATGGACACTGCATTACACCGTTTGAATCCATATAGACCTATTCCAAAATATAAAAGAAAAAAAAATATGAGAAAAGAGATGTAAGTTGTAGTGGGTGCCAGCTATAACGGCAGATTATGTAATTTTTGTTTATTTTAAATATGCACTTAAGTATCACAGTACATGATTAACCCACACACCCCTTTTTATTTCTCACATGTCTCTTGTTGATTTCTATCTTGTAATCTTCTTTAATTCATTTGATCTGACAGCTGAAAATTAAAAGGGTGTGTGAGAAGTAAAAAATGGTGTATGAATATCACATCCCTATAAGTATTGTAACTTTTTATTGATTTAATACAAAATCACCCATAAATTAATTACATTACATGATCCACAACCAAAAGGAAACTAAAAAGATTTCTATGGGAAAATGGATTTCTAAATTTTACTAAACATGATATCAACCTTATCAACTGTTGATGGATGTGGAAGATATATCATCTTAGCATCTGGATTGACCAATTTCCACCTACAAATTTTCAGGCACAATAAAATTAGTTATACTGCATATATATTTAAAATTAAAAAGCATATAAATTTGTCCAAAAACAAATTAAAAGCATTTATCTAATATATATTAAGCGACAAATGTGTTTCCTTACTTGTATCCTATAGACAAATGATGTAAAAATACTGCAAGTTGCATCTTGACCAGTAAGTTTCCAGCACAAAATCTTGATCCACCACCAAAAACTTGATACGTTCCAGGCTTAGCTGGTTTCTGAAAAAGTAAAATTACACTCATTAATTAGCAATTTATATTTAATCAATTTACCTTACTAGAAATGTTGAGACTTGCATTCCATCTATCTGGGTTGAAGCACATGGGATCATCAAAATTCTCTGAATTTGTGTGGAGATATCGAGTCCAGACAATCACTCTCCAATCCTTGGGTATTCTATAACCTATAAGAATAACCAACTTGGTTATAAACACATACGTTTTTATATGACCCGATGGTAATTAAAAACGTAATTCACATTTTTCTTTTACCTTGATACTCGGCTTCATTAGTAGCCAATCGAAAAGAAAATGCTGAAATGTTGGCCAGTCTTATTGTTTCTTTCACCACCTGTATATCATTACATGAAGTGCAATAGTTTTGGCTTGAGATTAATTCTTGTTACAAGAAGTATCGCAGGAGATGCATAACGATAGTAATGAATGATTTTTCTCTTTTATAAAAGCGTTATCAGGAGGGGGAATCGGAACATCGGATGTAGTATTACTGTAAATTAAGCTTATAAGCTCATTGCATCAATTATATAATAAATGGTAAATTGAGCATGCATACAGATCAAGTACCTTGTTTGTGTATTCCATTTTTGAAACATCTTCATATGTGATAAACTCCCCAGTTTTGTTCTTATGTATAGCCATATGCTCTTCCTGTAGTTACACATCGTGAGAACCCCTTCAAGATGAAACATAATTAATGAACATAAATGCTTCTTTTTTCGAGTCAAATTATTAGAATATGATGATATGCTATGATCATACCCGAAGCTTTCGGAGGATATTAGGGTATTTTGCAAGATAATATAGAGTCCACATTATTGATACAGTAGTAGTTGCATATCCAGCGATAACAAGGATGACAATGTTATCCAGAACCTCTTGGTCACTTAATTTATTGCCTTCATCGTCTTTAATCTCCATAAGCCCATCCATCAGATCACTTGTCACCCCTTCCTTTAGGGTTTTTTTCTTCTCGAGCTCCACCCTGAAAATGTCCATCAGCTTTTTCCTACACTGCAAATTTACATTCATATATTTAGCATGCACGCACGTTACTGAATATATTCTAAACCAAAAAAAAAATCACTGGAGCTATTATACCAAAACCATTTAAGATTCAAACCTGAAGAGCATGGCGGTAAGCCGATCCGGGAATGTTCAGTGGATGAGCCCTCAATCCAGCGACTAATCCAGTAAACAAGCTCTCCATGGTATCAAGGAGAGGCGCCGGCTCCAAACTTAAGAATAGTTTTCCAATATTTTCAAATGTTACCTGTAAACATAGACGAAACATGAAATTTGTTGAAGATAGTAAAAAGTCTCTCACCAAAAACCTGATAAAATAAAATATAATTTATGTTGAGTGATTTCACTTTTAATTGACTATCAGAATCTGCATTCCTAGTACTTATTGCTGTACTGTATTGATAGTTAATTTATTACCTTCTTGGCTTCATCATATCCTATGACTCTACCCTTCAGAGCCCACGACTCCAGCGCTGCCACCATGCCGGGTTGGACAAGTTGGCTTATGCGACGGAGAGCGTGGGGACGGTTGACTAGGCTTACAACATAACTTTTAATTCTTGTGTGAGACTTTCCATGAACTGCCACTATAGAACTAGCACCTACGATATCAACATTGGGCCAGTCTAGGATGAAGGTTTCATCTTGCAACACAAACTTGTTGATTCCCGGGAAGCAAGCTATGATAGTCGGTGATCCAAAGAGGTGAGTTCTATACATTCCTACTCCATCACCGTACCTGATTCAGCCTCATTTGTCAAAACTACCATATATGCTCCTGTAACACTCAAGATATATATATATATATATATATATATATATATATATATATATATATATATATATATATATACTAATTAATAAAACACTCATTGTCAATCAAAATCCTATGAAATTATCAGTTTAACCCTCTAATTAAAACAAAACATGAATAAGAAATATGGGGCAGAAATGTAATTTCACACAACCAAATTTTGTCCTTTGATCTTTTTCAATTCATTCGATCCGATGACCGAAAAATTAAGATAGCATGTGAGAAGTAAAAAGGGTGTGTGAATAGCACACCCTTATATATATAGGGCACTGTTATTGGCACACCCTTATATATATTGGCTCAAATTTTCATTTTGCACTCCTTGCAACTGTATATTTCTTTCTAAATATATAAAGTTTGAAGTGCAAAATGAGAATTTTGAGGTGTCAATAACAATTCCATAATCTATATATGTACACTTATGTAGGTAATATTAGGACTGTATCATGTAATTCTTATTATTACAGGGTAGTGTTTTTAAAAACAATTTATTTGGATAAGTATGTTTGGCTTTTTTTACTTATTGAAATTAGTTTTTAATTTGTGCCCAACAATATTTAATCCTACTATGTTGCTGCTAGTAAGTATACATATATAGAAGAAAAAGAAACTTACTTAACCCGTTTAGCATTAATAAAGTCATCGGGACGACGAACAATTTTGAAGTACCAAAGGAAGGTGAATATTTCTCCCAAGAATGGAAGTCCCATGTGGCCGGGCGGCAATTTAACACCGGTAGGCGAATGTCGTAGTTGGAGAGGAAGCACATACCAAAGCTCATTCCACCACCACAAGAGCAACCCCAACAAAGGCAAAGCTCCCAAAACCAAGGCCACCCACTCTCCCATAGGAATACTCATGCTGTCCCAGCAAATATGATAATTAAGCCAAAGCCAAAGTCCCTCTGCCCTACATATAGTTGTCATAGATTCCCAGTTGATTATTCCCATGTCCAGGTTAGCTTGCCGACAAGGAAGCCAAAGTCCCTCTGCCTACATATAGTTGTCGTAGATTCCCAGTTGATTATTCCCATGTCCAGGATTAGCTTGCCGACAAGGGGACTAACCCCACTTCATAGAAGTTCATACCCCACCTAAAATGGGATATTTTCTCACAAAACCATTATGCAGTCCAGGTGTGTTGTTATTGCCTAATAAAAATGTGTCATGTATAAAAAAAAAAAATGCACTAATCATTCAATAGATAATTAATATGTGATAAGTTAACTACATGTGATGGTCTGTCTTCAGTCGGGTAATGCTACGAGATTAAATTTTGTAAGCTAAATGACATAAAAGTTGATAATTGGATTTTAACTTAAATGTTAATAAACGTGTTCATTCCTACTGATAATATCATTTAGTTTGTAAATTTAGTCTCCCTAGTATTACCCGTCTTCAGTCACACCCTTCAAAAGGCGAGCATTTTTGCACACCACCATAACTAGAGTGTACGTCCATCATACACCTAATTATCTGACACGTGTCATTTCACTTAACTTTAGTTAAATTTCAAATTAAATGTTACTTATTCAATTTTGAAAAAAAAAAATGGCCAAGTGAAAAGACACGTGACAAATTATTAGATATATAGTGAGCATACACCGCTTATGGTGGTGAGTAAAAATACTTTCCTTCAAAAGTATGGTTAATACTCTCCTCTTCAATGAGATTACACAATTAAAGTTTCTGCCAAAATATTGGGCTAAATTTATATTTTAGGAAATAATTTCATGCCCCTGTTTCTTTGTATTGAAGAAATCTAAAGAGTGTGTTAAAATTAGGGGTGTGCTATCTACACACTCTATTTTACTTCTCACACGCCTCTTGATAATTTTTGTCCGTTGATCTTCTTCAATTCATCTGATCCGACGGCCGAAAATTAAAAAGGTGTGTGAGAAGTAAAATAGGGTGTGTGAATATCACACCCCTAAAATTACTCCTTATCCTTCAGTTGGTCGCTTTATGTGCCAAAGAGGAAGTTTCACATGTACCCGTCTTGAGTGCAACTTTTCTCATCCCGTAAAATATGAATGATGTTCACTCTCCATTGATTGTCATTCAATTAGTTTGATTTAATTGATTCATGACATGAATTTTAAAATTTAAATTAATTTAATGGCAATCATTAGACACAGGATCGAGTTGGCGTTCTAGGATTCATATAGCCGACCCCACTTAGTGGGAAAAGGTTTTGTTGTTGTTGTTGTTGTTGTAATGGCAATCATTAGATGAGCAACTCCACTGGCCTTAGCTAATTGATAATCTTGATTGTGCCTTATAAGCTTTTTTTGTTATAAATAGTTCTTTGTTGATCTCCACATTGGAAAGGGATCCTCTTCGGATCTCTTCTTCCTAATCTACCAAGTCTGTGGATAAATTTGATTAAACGGCTAAAGTTATTATAACTTTTAAAGTGGGTCTCTGTTTATAGTCGTTTGATCAAATTTCAATTGTCTGGATCCCCGAACTTGGTGGATTAGAAGGAAGGGATTCGGAGAAGATCCTTTCCGTTAAACAAAACAAAAAAGAATAAAGTTGACTTTGTTTAGTGGGAAACTGAATTTGTAGATTAAATTCACAAACTAAATTATATGTCACCAATAGGAAATGAGCACGTTTATCAACGTTTAAGTAATAATCCAATCATTAACTTCCATACCATTTAGTTTACAAAATTTAGGGGGCTGTATTCAATTGGGATTTTGAGGGATTTTAATTATTTTAACGAATCTAGGGGTATTCAATCAGGATTTTAAGTGATTATTTGAAATTCAATGTGTATTCAATTAGAATTTTAAGATAGTTTATTAAAATCCTTAGAAATCTGGGTGTATTCAATTAAGATTTTAAATAAGTTTATAACATTCCAAGTGTATTCAATTAGAAATTGATTTTAAAGAATTTGAGAAAGTTGGGGAATTAGAGGGAATTGAAGAGATTTCGTAGTGTATTTTAAGCATCCACAAATCTCACCTGTCCCCATGAGATTTCGAGTGAATTGAATCAAAATTTTATATGGAATCTCTACAAATCAATTAAACTCCATAAAAATTCATGGATTTATAAATCCATTAAAGTCTCTCAAATTTTCAATTGAATACATCCCCTTTGTCTACAAATTTGGGTGTATTCAATTGATAATTTGAGAGATTTTAATGGATTTATAAATCCATAGATTTTTATGGAGTCTAATTGATTTGTAGAGATTCCATGTAAAACTTTGATTCAATTCCCTCAAAATCTTTTGGGGAGAGGTGAAATTTGTAGATTCTTAAAATGCACTACAAATTCTCTCTAATTCCTCAACTTTTTAAAATTCTAATTGAATACACTTGGAATGTTATAAACTTCTTTAAAATTCTAATTGATTACACCCGGATTTCTAAGGATTTTAATAAACTATAAAATCATGATTGAATACACATTGAATTTCAGAGAATCACTTAAATTCTCTCAAAATCTATCTTATTCTTTTAGAGTTATTATATCAAAAACCTTTCAGATTCAAACCTGAAGAGCATGGCGATAAGCCGATCCAGGAATGTTCAGCGGATGAGCCCTAATTCCACTGACTAATCCAGTAAACAAGTTATCAATGGTATCAAGGAGAGGCCCCGGCTCCAAACTTACAAATAGTTTTCCAATATTTTCAAATGTTACCTGTAAACATAATGAGACATGAAAAGTTTGTTGAAGATATTAAAAAGTCTTTCACCGAAAACCTGATACACTAAAATGATTACACTTTCAATTGCACGAGACATTTTTTGATAAATTATCATATATGCATTAGGCCTGGCAAACGGGTCGTGTTTGTCGTGTTCGTGTCGTTTTCGTGTAACACCTGTTATCTTAACGGGTCGTGTCGTGTCACACCCGTTATCTTAACGGGTCCTTAACAGGTCGGGGTAAAGTGACCCGACCCGTTATGACACGATATGACCCGTTAAGAAAAATATTTTTTTTCCTTAAATTTGCACATACCACACATTGCCACATAAATATTACTTCAAAACATTAAAACATATTTTTCGTTTAAGTACTACATCTACACTCGAAAATAAAAGTCTAATAAAAAAAAATCCATACACTACTAATCTATTACAAATATTAAATGTGCAAGGATATTACAAATATTACTTCAAAACATTATATAATTATATTATATAGTTATTATAGTTTTTAGGGATATAAAATTGTTAAATTAATATATATATATATAATTATTATAGTTTATTCATACTTTCATTAAGTATAACATAAGATTTTGATGTATCCACTATTATAAATATTTTAAATTGAAGATCGAGTTCATTCATTGTATTCATATAGGGTCAAGGAGTGTAGTTGTAAAAAATCATCAAAATCGGAGTTAAAATAACCATTAAATCATGATTTTTCGTTTATCACCGTCGAAAAGTTTTGTCCCGTTACTTGATCTCTTAATGTTTTTTTTTTTCAATTTTTGGCGTATGTGATCTCGAAGTATATACAAACATGTTTGACGGTTGGATCGTTGAAACTAGTTTCGTAGAATGCGTATCCCATCAAAAACAATAGATTCACTAATACTTAAGAGTTTATTCATACTTTCATTAAGTATAACATAAGATTTTGTGGTATCCACTATTGTAAATATTTTAAATTGAAGATCGAGTTCATTCATTGTATTCATATAGGGTGAAGGAGTGTAGCTGTAAAAAATCATCAAAATCGGAGTTAAAATAACCGTTAAATCGTGATTTTTCGTTTATAACCGTCGAAAAGTTTTGTCCCGTTACTTGATCTCTTAACGTTTGTTTTTTTCAATTTTTGGCGTATGTGATCTCGAAGTGTATACAAACATGTTTGACGGTTGGATCGTTGAAACTAGTTTCGTAGAATACGTATCCCATCAAAACAATAGATTCACTAATACTTAAGAGTTTATTCATACTTTCATTAAGTATAACATAAGATTTTGTGGTATCCACTATTGTAAATATTTTAAATTGAAGATCGAGTTCATTCATTGTATTCATATAGGGTCAAGGAGTGTAGCTGTAAAAAATCATCAAAATCGGAGTTAAAATAACCGTTAAATCGTGATTTTTCGTTTATAACCGTCGAAACGTTTTGTCCCGTTACTTGATCTCTTAATGTTTTTTTTTTTCAATTTTTGGCGTATGTGATCTCGAAGTATATACAAACATGTTTGACGGTTGGATCGTTGAAACTAGTTTCGTAGAATGCGTATCCCATCAAAACAATAGATTCACTAATACTTAAGAGTTTATTCATACTTTCATTAAGTATAACATAAGATTTTGTGGTATCCACTATTGTAAATATTTTAAATTGAAGATCGAGTTCATTCATTGTATTCATATAGGGTCAAGGAGTGTAGCTGTGAAAAATCATCAAAATCGAAGTTAAAATAACCGTTAAATCGTGATTTTTCGTTTATAACCGTCAAAATGTTTTGTCCCATTACTTGATCTGTTAATGTTTGTTTTTTTCAATTTTTGGCGTATGTGATCTCGAAGTATATACAAACATGTTTGACGGTTGGATCGTTGAAACTAGTTTCGTAGAATGCGTATCCCATCAAAATAATAGATTCACTAATACTTAAGAGTTTATTCATACTTTCATTAAGTATAACGTAAGATTTTGTGGTATCCACTATTGTAAATATTTTAAATTGAAGATCGAGTTCATTCATTGTATTCATATAGGGTCAAGGAGTATAGTTGTAAAAAATCATCAAAATCGGAGTTAAAATAACCGTTAAATCGTGATTTTTCGTTTATAACCGTCGAAACGTTTTGTCCCGTTACTTGATCTCTTAATGTTTTTTTTTTTCAATTTTTGGCGTATGTGATCTCGAAGTATATACAAACATGTTTGACGGTTTGATCGTTGAAACTAGTTTCGTAGAATGCGTATCCCATCAAAACAATAGATTCACTAATACTTAAGAGTTTATTCATACTTTCATTAAGTATAACATAAGATTTTGTGGTATCCACTATTGTAAATATTTTAAATTGAAGATCGAGTTCATTCATTGTATTCATATAGGGTCAAGGAGTGTAGCTGTAAAAAATCATCAAAATCAGAGTTAAAATAGCCGTTAAATCGTGATTTTTCGTTTATAACCGTCGAAAAGTTTTATCCCGTTACTTGATCTCTGAATGTTTTTTTTTTGCAATTTTTGGCGTATGCGATCTCGAAACATATACAAACATGTTTAACGGTTGGATCATTGCAATTAGTTTCGTAGGATGCGTATCCCATCTTTCCCTCTCTTTTTTGTTTCCTTTTCTTATCATTTTCCTTTTTCCCTCCCTTTTTTTTTTTTTTTTGAAAACTTTTTCCCTCCCTTTTTCTTCAAAGGGCGGATGCTACACCTACACTACACGGTACACCCATCTTTCCCTCTCTTTTTTGTTTCCTTTTCTTATCATTTTCTTTTTTCCTTCCCTTTTTTTTTTTTGAAAACTTTTTCCCTCCCTTTTTCTTCAAAGGGCGGATGCATATTAAATATTATAGTTTTTAGGGGTATAAAATTTAATATATATATATATAATTATTATAGTTAATATTTTGGGGGTATAATTATTATAGTATATATAATTATTATAGTTTTTAGGGGTATAAAATTGTTAAATTAATATATCTATAAATATTATAGTATTTTTTTAGGGTTATAAAATTATTAAATTAATATTCAGCGTATCGTGTATCGTGTTACCCACGTGTATACCCGAACCAACCCGTTATCTTAACAGGTGCTTATCGGGTTACCCGATAACGACCCGATTCGTTATCGTGTCGACCCGAACACCTGTTAATTTCGTGTCGTGTCGTGTCGTGTCGGGTTATCGGGTCGTGTCAGGAATTGTCAGGCCTAATATGCATGACTGGTACTTATTGCTTTATTGTTTTGATAGTAAATTTACCTTCCTGGCTTCATCATATCCTTTGACTCTACCCTTCAGAGCCCACGACTCCAGCGTAGCCACTATGCGGAGTTGGACAAGTTGGCTTATGCGGCGGGGAGGGTAGGGACGGTTAATTACACTTAGCCTAGAAACAATTTTTCTGCTCCAACCCTTTTGGCCTAAATTTTTTAGCCTGAGATTATTAAACAATAAATTTAGGCTAATTTTTTCCTTTTAAAGTAATTTTTTTTTAAAAAAAATTATGCACTTTAATTTTATGAACATTTTAACCTAAAAATATTTAAATTCCGATAAATATTGAAAAATCACTAAATTTGGGTGAATTTTGAGTTAAATATTTTTTAATTATTTTAGTCGTTGGATTTAAATTTGGGCTGTTAGATCTTCTTTTTTTACCGTTAGATTTGATTTGATTGATCTCAGCTGTTGAATTCAATAAATCTTGGGAGACATGCCCATGTGGGTGGGGGTCCTACTGGTTGTGCCCACACCATTTTCTGGACTAAATCATGGGGGAATTTAACTTTTGTTTGGCTTTTAGCTTTTAACCCACACATTTAGCGTGGGTTGGATTGGGTTTGGGAGGGAGATAAAACCTAAAAAATAGCATTTAGCCCAGAGTTGAGTTTGATCTTAGCATTGATAAAGTCCTCAGAAGAACAATTTTGAAGTACCAAATGAAGGTGAATATTTCACCCAAAAATGGAAGTCCCATGCATGTGGCCGGGCGGCAATTTAGCGCCGGTAGGCGAATGTCGTAGTCTGAGAGGAAGCACATACCAAAGCTCATTCCACCACCACCAGAGCAACCCCAACAATAGTAAAGCTCCCAAAACCAAGGCCACCCGCACTCCCATAGAAATGCTCATGATGTAACCTAACAAGTATGATAATTAAGCCAAAGCCAAAGTCCCTCTGGGCTATATGGTTGTGGTAGATTCCAAGGTGATTTATTCGTAATACCAGGTCAGCATGCTGACAAGGGGGCTAGCAAACTTATTCATATTCTATTTTATTTTATTTTATTTGAAAGAAAAAGAACGTGTTGAATGTTACTAGTTAGTATGCATATATAAAACAAAAAGAAATGAAAATGAGTCATACTATGTGAGTAATTCACCCCAAAATGGAAGTCCCATGTGATGGGCCAGCAATTTAGCACGGGATAATATTTATTGAGTACCTAATATACTCACTAGTGAGTAAGTACCTAATATATTCGTTCTGATTTGGCCTATTGAAAAGATGTCATATGTTTTTTATTTTTAAAAGCCTAAAAAAATATTAATTAACCTTTTTATTATTTTTGAAAACAGTAAAATATGTATGTATAAATATGCCATTCAAAATGAAAATGTAAATATATAAGGTGAGTTTCTAAGTATTACCTTTTTACACCGATAAACGAATGTTGTAGTCTGAAAGGATGCACGTATCGAAGGCCTCCAGGTCTGCTGTCCCCTACTTGGTGTCTCATTTGTGTCTCCTTTTTAAATTTTTAACATATGTTCCTCTATTTAATTTTATATCTAACACTGTTAAACTTTCAAATAAGTTTAATTAAAAAAATAAAAATTGAAAGTTAAACAAAAAAACCAAAAACCAACAGCAACCCTTCCCAACCAACATTGTCTCACAGCCACCAACCCTCAATCTCCTCCCCACCATGCTTGTCAGCTGCATTTTCTCACCATTGCCAGGGTTTCCTTTGTTGGGGATGTAGGATCTAATTATAGTCCAAGCATTCTTTCTTTCTATCACTCTTCCTCTCTCTCGTCGGCGAAGCTGAATTGGATCTTAGAGTGGGCTTTGTGTCGGTCAAATCTCGGCGTTTGTTCAATCCTTGTAGATTTCACCATCTGTTGGGTTTCCTGTATTTGTATTTATCTCTCTTCCTCCCTCGTTGGCGAAGACGAATCGGATCTTAGAGTTGTCTTTGCATCGGTTTAAATCTCGACCTTCGTTGTCGGTTCAATCCTTACATATTTAACAATATTCAATTGATTAGATATCTTCCTTCGATCCCCAAATCCTAATAACTTGACAAAATGTTTGCTAGTTCAATAGTATGCCAATCGACGGCAATGGGTTGAAGTGGATGGAACTCAGGAGTTTTATTCTTGGTCTTTGTATTACTTTAATCTTTAGTTTTTTTATTTAATTTTATAAAAAGTTAACAGTGTTAAATTTAAGTTAAATTGAGGAATACGTGTCAAAAAATTAGAAAAAGAGACACAAAGAAAACACCAATTAAGAGACAACAGACCTGTGGCCATATCGAAGCCCCTCTCGGCTAAATGTCCTAGTTTACATATTCGTCTGACCAGGATTTGACTCGTGGACGAGGGGAACAAACCCCATATGATACCTGCTGAAAGCAGGCCCGGCCCAAGCCCAGTGCAGGCCGGGCGACTGTCCGGGGCCCAAAAAAATTGGGGGCACCAAAATTATTAGGGTGGTATATTTATTCATATTCGTCTGACCAGGATTTGACTCGTGGACGAGGGGAACAAACCCCATATGATACCTGCTGAAAGCAGGCCCGGCCCAAGCCTAGTGCAGGCAGGGCGACAGTCCGGGGCCCAAAAAAATTGGGGGCACCAAAATTATTAGGGTGGTATATTTATATATGTTTTTATAAGAGTATAAATTTATAAAATTTGGTTCAATGACAAAGAAATTTAACTAGAATTGGTGGTTTTGTTTAAAATGAATGAGGAGGTCTTAGGTTCAAATCACCATGTGTGCTTATTTACATTCCAATTTTTACAAATTTATTTTCATAACAATATAAATTTATAAAATTTGGCTAAGTGATCAAGAAGTTTAATTGGAAGCAATGGTTTTTGTTGTTTAAAATTAACGAGAGGTCCTAAGTTCGAAATGCTATGTGCATGTTTATTTTTTTCAATTTTTACAAATTTTTGTTTGGTTGTTAATTTATTTACTAGCTAGTTGCTATTTTTAAATATCTGTTCCAATTCAAGTCTAATCTTCAGTAAAAAGTAATGCGTAGACTAAATTTTTAGACCAAATTTGCAAATAATATTACGTTTCATCAAAAGGTTTAATTTAGTGTTTATTCATTACTTATACATATCCTTAAAGACTCAAAAAACATTAATATTTTTTTAGTCTTATATTGACGAGATTAGTAAATAAGAAAAAATAACTCACGATTTATACAAAAACACTTTAAAAGTTTAGATGGAAAACAAAACTCATAATCTATCTACTTGTAAGCCCGAAATTTTTTAGTTTTCTTTTCTTGATACAAAATAAATTAATTATTCCGTGTTTCTAAATTATTGAGTTTGAAGTGTTTTTCTAAATATAATTTTATCGATGTTTTACGTGTGAAAATAAACATTTTTTTATATGAAATGAGGGCACATTTTTTTATGTCGCCCCGGGCCTCAAAAATCTCTGGACTGGCCCTGGCTGAAAGATTATGTTTGATTCTCTCATCTCATATCCAATGAGAATAACACAATAAAGATCTCCTATATATGCCAAATAGGGCTAGCTGTAACCTTATGACTAGGGGTGGTTCGGTATGAGATCCCATACCGAAACCCTTGTCCCGATTCCCAAACCGAAATTTTCGGGAATCCCAATTTCAATACCGATCCCAAACCAAATTTTCGGGAATCCCGAAATAGTTTCGGGATTTCGGGACAATATAAAAGGTTGAATTTTAGCCAAAAAAACATAATATGTCAAATTTTAGCCAAAAGTATTTTGGGATTCCCGATTTGTCCCGAAATCCCGAAACTATTTCGGGATTCCCGAAAATTTGGTTTGGGATCGGTATTGAAATTGGGATTCCCGAAAATTCAACCTTTTATATTGGCTAAAATTGTTTAATAAGGTTTTTTTTTAATTTTAGTCCAATTAAAAAAAAACCTTATTAAACAATTTAGAACATTGCAAGTGACTCTCTATCACAATGGTGAAGAGCAGTGTTGCCCTTGCACCACGGTGTGAGTTCGAATCCCGTCGATTCCCTAATCTAATATCTAATCTGACTAGTCTATCGGTTGACCAAAAAAAAAAGAAAAATTGAAACATCAAATATATTTGGTAAAACAAATTTTTTGATGTCATTGGTAGTAGAAAAGTAGAAGTAGGGTCTATCATGCTTCTCAATAAAAAAACGCTTTTTATTTTATTTTAGCATGTAGGTGAACACATCTCATGAAATTTTCAAATGGCAAGTACACCCTCGCATATGTTACAAAATTACAACATTTTCCCTTACATTTATTATATTACATTCAACACCATATACTTTTTAGTCATTTAGTATAGTCATAGTAGTTTTAGATAAAAATTTAGCATACACTAAAACACTAATTTTTTTTGTTAATTTACCAAACACTCAACAACTTTATTTTATAACCATTTGTTCTCACAACCAACAAAAATATTTTTTTTTCCTTTCTGAAAAGCACGATAATACCAAATTAGCCCTTAATTTAGCTAGTGTCCGTATGTGCCAAAGTGGAAGTTGCACTTATACCCGTCTTAGTTATTTGATAATCTGAATATTATTAGTTTTTTAGTGGGTAAATTACACCAACACTTCTTGAGGTTTATCGAGTTTTCACAAAACTTCCTCACGTTTGAGACATAATAATAAACACCCCTTCAGGTTTAAATTCACTTTCACATCGCTCCTTCAGTCAAAGTTCTGTTAATAAATTGACAATTTAACCCTTATAACTATTTACTTAAATAATTAAAAAAAATATTTCTAATTATTTAGAAAAGAATTTTTTTTTTTAAATGGTGAACTGGCAATTTAGTCTCTGAATTATCACCTGAGTGAAAATTGAGTCCCTAAACCTTTTTTTTTTTTGAAAAATCAGTCATGGAATTATAAAAATCTGCCAATTACATCCCTAATATTAGATTCGAAGTTACTATATTCAATTTTCCGTCCATTTAAGTCATGTTACTTACATGTGAAACACATTGAAGGGTATATTGGTAATTTACATAAACAAATAGTGTATTGAGTTAACTTTGGAGGATAAATTAGACGTTAAATTTGCAACCTATATGAAATGTCAAGGGCTTATAGGTCCAAAAAAGACGGTATTACACTCTAAAGTGTGTCAAGCATAGTCTGAAATATCGACGAAATATCGAGGATATTTCGGTTTTTTCGAATCACGGATATTTCGGAACATATCTATGTACATATCGTACAAATATCGACAATATCGACGATAATATCGGAAAATATCGAATATCGGTGTAATATCGCTAAAATATCGAAAATATCGATGTAAAGGAAGGAAAAAAAAGGAAAAAAAAAGGGAAAAAAGGGAGGGAAAAAAAACACAAAGGGGATTTGAACACTTCCCATTTTACTCCTCCAACACCTTAACCACCACATATCACTTATGTTTTAGTGATAATATGCTAAAATATTTATATTTATATGAGTGGCATGTTAACAATTACATGCAAAACTATTTTGGGGATTTATCATTTGATGAATACTCTTCACAATAAACTTACTCTACACATAGAGATGATGAAGATAGTGAAAAATTTGAACCTCATAGGAACTTTATGTGGCACTAAATCACTCATGTATCTTACCATGCAATGTATAAAGTGTAAAATATTGTAGTAAATCATTATATATAAATGATTATGGTGTGTTTAATCTTTTTTTCATTAATTACTACATATTTTCTACACTCACAGTGTTTGCCAACTCGCTGTATAATCAACTTAAATCAGTTAAATCAACTTAAATCAGTTAAATCCATCATGTAATGCATTTCCTTCTAATTTTTTTTTATAAACTAATAGATAATTAACTAAATAAACATTCTCCAAAGTTTCAATAAAAATTTCCAAGTTTTTCTTACAATTTCCGTGGTTTTTATTCAATTTTTATCGATATCGATAATATCCCGATATTTCCATCGAAGTTTCCGTGTTTTTGGACTACCGATATTTCCGATATCATCGATATTTTAGACCATGGTGTCAAGTGACTTAAGTTGACGACAAATTGAATAAAATAACTTTGAATATAATAGTATGGATGAAATTAGCAATTTTTAATGAATTTAGGAACATATTTTATCAAAAAAAAATAATTTAGAAACCTAATTTTCATTAAGGTAATAGTTCAAAAACTAAATCAGTATTCTTTTTTTTTTTTTAAATTAAGTTAAAAATTGCAAAACCACCGCACCATGAATTCCCCTACCTTCGACTCCACTGCAAGTCTGCAACCCCAGCCCACCCTCCTTTGTGTGTTTTTCTAAACCACCACTCCAAATTCAACAACAAATTCAAAATTTGAAAAAAATGAAGAACAAACCACCGCTCGCTGGCAAAGCAGATATAACGGGACAAGAAGACGTCGACAATCCGGCGGATAAAGCCGGTCCCGCATTGTGGGTTAAATTAGATTTGTGGTCAGCAACTGTGCATCACGTATCTGTTGCGGGTCAGATCGATTCATTTCAGACATCGCGTTCGTCTCGTGGATTCTCGATTTACTGTGTTCAAATGTGTTCGATCTGCACCGCCAAGTCCAATCTGTTCAAATTAAGCCAACAACAGCTAAATCTCAACCCCTTCCCAATTTTCAGATGCAACACTTTAACATCTCTGAATTTGACTTCATCTTCCATTTACTTCTCATCTCTCTTTCGACGGGATCTCTCTATCTTTCTCTTTGAATCAGTTTCGAAATTTTTGTTAGATTCAAGGGCAAAGCCAGAAATTATATGGTGGGTGGGCTAAGTTCTAATCATTCTTTAAAATGGGAGTGATGCTCACCTCTTCATTGATTACCGTTTAATTAGTTTGGTTTATTTGATTCATGACACATTTTGAAATTTAAATTAATTTTTAAAGGCAATCAACGGGGGATGAGGATCACTCCCACTTTAGGGGGTGAGCGAAAATGAACTCCACGGTATTAGCTAATTGATAATCTAATGTGTCTTATTAGCTTTTTTGTTATAATTAATTCTTCTTTGATGTCTACATTAGAGAATGCTGAGGAGATCCTCTTAAAATAGGGACTCTCTATAGACTCTCAATCATTTCATATTTTGTGCACAATATTTTTAATATTAGCATAGGAGTTCCATTTTAAAAGAGTCTTCTTAACATCTATCTTTATATTATAAACAATTGGTTGGTTTGAAAAGGTTAAACAAACGAATAATAAAGTTAATTTTGACAAGTGGCCTTTTACCACAATCAGGCCCGGCCCAAGCCCAGTGCTGGCAGGACGATTGTCCAGGGCCCAAAAAAATTCGGGGCACCAAAATTATTACGGTAGTATATTTATATATGTTTTCATAAGAGTATAAATTTATAAAATTTGGTTAGATTACAAAGAAATTGAGCTAGAAGTGGTGGTTTCTTCATTTGAAAATAATGAAGAGGTCTTGGGTTCAAAACATTACATGTGCTTATTTACTTTCCAATTTTTACAAATTTTTTTCATAAGAGTATAAATTATTTTTTACAATTTTTTTTTTCATAAGAGTATAAATTTATAAAATTTGGTTAAATGATAAAAAAGTTTAAATAGAAGCAATGATTTTTCTTGTTTAAAATTAACAAGATTTCCTAAGTTCGAAATGCTATATGCGTGTTTATTCTTTTCAATTTTTACGAATATTTGTTTGGTTGTCAATTTATTTTTAGTTACTAGCTAGTAGTTATGTGGGTCGCTATTTTTAAATATTCGTTTGAATTCAAGTCTAAACTTCTACAAAGAGTAATATGTAGACCAAATTTTTAGAGCAAATTTGCAAATCATATGACGTGTCATCAAAATGTTTAATTTAATGCCCATTCATTACCTATACATATTAATTAAAGACTCAAACATCATTATTTTTTGAGTCTCATATTGACAAGGTTAGTAAATAAGAAAAAACACCTCACGATTTATACAAAAACACTTTAAAAGTTCATATGGAAAACAAAACTCATCATCTATCTACATGGAAGCTCGGAGTTTTTTGGTTTCCTTCTCTGGATGCAAATAAATTAGTCTTTCTGTGTTTCTAAATTATTGAGTTTGAACTGCTTTTCGAAGTATAATTTTATCGATATCTTACGTGAGAAAATAAATAATTTTCTTATATAAAGTTAGGGCACATTTTTTGGTATCGCCCCGGGCCTCAAAAATCTCTGGACCGGCCCTGACCACAATGATGGAAAAGTGTTGAGCCCTTGCATGACAGCGTGGGTTCAAACCTCATCGGTGACTAATCTAACAAAATCTATCGTTTGACCAAAAATAAAAATAAAAAAAATAAAGTTAATTTTGTTTAGCAGGAAACAATATTTTGCTCCCCTGTAAGCATCTGTATATGCTCTTGGACTTTTGTAATGTTTGTTTTTTTTAATGAAATGTTGATGAGCTTGCGCTGTGTTTGGAAAGAGATCCTTTCCGGATCTCTTCTACTAAGGTCATCCGGATCACTTGATCTGGATCTTTGAAATTTCATCTAAAGGTCAAATATTATTATAGTTTTTAAGGGAGCAAGGCAGGTGGGTCGTTGGATGGAATTTCAAAGGTCCGGATCACTTGATCTTGTGACCTTGGTGGAAGAGATCCGGAGAGAATCTCTTCCTGATGTCCTCAAGCAAATTCACTATTCATCGAGTAACCTCTATCTTTATGTAAACCAGCCTTGAAGACAAAAGGTAAAGATAAACCATCATATGCCTCTCTTGAGCATCTTCAATCATGTATTTAATTTTCAAATCAAATTTTAACTAAAACTTTTCTTTTAGGAGCTCTTTTCTCCCTGCCCAGATTTAGGAGCTCTCTCAATATTTGTTATCTTAAAAGCAGAATAGGAACTATGATTAAAGATAAAAAAAAATTAATTTCTTTCTAAATTTTTGCTAAAAGCTCATTTAAGAAGACTGTTTTATGCGCTTAAGATCATTTTTAACCGTACTTTATTTTGTTCTGCGTGTCACTTACGACGCTTCAACCTTAACCCTAGTTCATTTATACACACCCCATCGTAGATATAACTCCTCTTTCCACGCAACAAACCTATATGAACACCAGGCTGGATGTACTCAATTATATTGATAGAGAGAGGGAAAAAAAAAGAGTTCCAAATCATTATAGAGGAGATAAACGTTGGAGCATAAGAATTAGAAAACACATACATTACATGATTCACAACCAAAAAGATACATAGAAATAATCCTAGTTCTTTTTCTTTAGTTTTTTTTTTCTATTTTTGAAGTTCAAGCAGGCCTACGACTTGGGAAAATAGAAAGGTGAGATGTCAAGCCATACATATGGATTTCTAAATTTTGTCGAACGTGATATCAACCTTATCAACTGGTGATGGATGTGAAAGATAAATCATTTCAGCATCTGGATTGACCAATTTCCACCTAAAAAATTTCAATCACCATAAAATTCAGTACTGATGTCTATACTGTGTTAAGATTCAATAGCATATAAGATATAAAGCAAGCTACAAATTGAGTTTTCTTACTTGTATCCTACAGACAAATGATGTAAAAATACTGCAAGTTGTATCTTGACAAGCAAGTTTCCTGCACATATTCTCGATCCACCACCAAAAACTTGGTATGTTCCTGGCTTAGCTGGTTTCTGAAGGAGTGAAATAACACCCATTAATTAACTAGTAAATTATCTCCAATTAATTTATCGTGTTAGAAATATTGACTTACATTCCATCTATCTGGGTTGAAGCACATGGGATCATCAAAATTCTCTGAATTTGTGTGCAGATATCGAACCCAAACAATCACTCTCCAATCCTTGGGTATTTTATAACCTACACCAACCAATTTGGTTATAAAAACACACAAAATTATGTGTGCCGATGGTAATTAAAAACATAATTTACATTTTTTTACCTTTATACTCAACTTCCTTAGTAGCCAATCGGAAAACAAATGCTGCAATGTTGGCCAATCTTATTGTTTCTTCCACCACCTGTTCACCATTATATGAAAGTTTTGGCTTGAGATTAATTCTTTTTTTGAGAAGATGAGATTAATTCTTTTTTACAAGGAGTATAGCGGGAGTTGCATAACGATACTAATAATGAATGACTTTTCTCTTTTATACACACGTTAGTAGGAGGGGGAATCAGAACATCGGATGCAGTACTATAGTAAATTAAGCTATAAGCTCACTGCATCAATATATCACAAATGGTAAATCCCACAATGCATAGAGATCAAGTACCTTGTTTGTGTATTTCATTTTTAAAACATCTTCATACGTGATAAACTCCCCAGTCTTGTTCTTGTGTATAGCCATATTCTCTTCCTATGATCACAGATCACGAGAACCGCGTTAAGAAGAAACATAATTAAGGAACATGAATGTTTCCTTGTTTGAGTAAAATTATAAGAATATGGTGATATGCTATGATCATACGCGAAGCTTTTGGAGGACGTCAGGGTATTTTGCTAGATAATATAAAGTCCACATTATTGATAGAGAAGTAGATGCATATCCAGCGATAACAAGGCTGACAATGTTATCTAGAACCTCTTGATCACTTAATTTATTGCCTTCATCGTCTTTAATCTGCATAAGCCCATCCATTAGATCATTTGTCACCCCTTCCTTTAGAGTTTTTTTCTTCTCTAGCTCCACCCTGAAAATGTCCTCAAGCTTTTTCCTACACTGCAAATTCACATTCATATATTTAGCATACATGCACGTTATTTACAATATGGTCTGAATATATGTTGAAAAATCAGTGGAGTTATTATACCAAAACCCTTTAAGATTCAAACCTGAAGAGCATGGCGATAAGCCGATCCGGGAATGTTCAGTGGATGAGCCCTAATTCCAGTGACTAATCCAGTAAACAAGTTATCAATGGTATCAAGGAGAGGCCCCGGCTCCAAACTTACGAATAGTTTCCCAATATTTTCAAATGTGACCTGTAAACATAATGAGATGAAAAATTGTTAAAGACACTAAAAAGTCTTACACCCAGAATATGATAGAATAAAATATAATTGAGTGATTACACTTTTAATTGCACTGAGACATTTTCTGATAAAATATTACGGAGGCAGATTGTCTGCCCTCCTAATACCATACCCTTTCCATCCCCTCTTGTGTTGTGCGGTCACGGTTAAGCCACGTTAACATTTTATATTGATTTTTTTATAGAGATAATAAGACAAAAAACAATAAGAATATAAAATGTTGACGTGGCTTAACCGTGACCGCACAAATAGGAAGGGATGAGAAAGGTATGATAAAAAGAGTGCAGACAATCTGCCTCCAAATATTACATCTACATGACT
This sequence comes from Cotoneaster glaucophyllus, assembly GCA_036320875.1. Lineage (NCBI taxonomy): Eukaryota > Viridiplantae > Streptophyta > Magnoliopsida > Rosales > Rosaceae > Cotoneaster > Cotoneaster glaucophyllus. Next base: position 24,813,026 of record CM070065.1, on the reverse strand, counting down.
AGCACGTATTGCTTTATTGTTTTGATAGTTAATTTACCTTTCTGGCTTCATCATATCCTTTGACTCTACCCTTCAGAGCCCACGACTCCAACGCAGCCACCATACGGGGTTGGACAAGTTGGCTTATGCGACGAAGAGCGTCAGGACGGTTAATTACGCTGACAACATAGCTTCTAACTCTTGTATGGGACTTTCCATGAACTGCCACTATAGAACTAGCGCCTACAATGTCAACATTGGGCCAGTCTAGGATGAAGGTTTCATCTGATTGGAACACAAATTTGTTGATTCCCGGGAAGCATGCTATGATGGTCGGTGATCCAAAGAGGTGAGTTCTATACATTCCGACTCCATCACCGTACCTAAACCAGTTCCATTTGTCAAAACTACTATATATGCTCCGGCTTTCAGGATATCACATACTTTGGAGTTTGTAGTTGTTAGATTCATACCCAAATATATAATGATCAAAATCTTACGATAAAAAATCCAGAAGTACACAAGAGCATAATATAGTTTTTTTATTTATTCTCAAACATTTAATCCCATCATGTTGATGCTAGTTAGTATACATATAAAGAATGGAAATAAATCATTTGTCAATACTCATCAATATATTGCACTTAATACTACCATGTTAATGTTACCAGTTTTTTTTATATTTTTTCAAATGTTAATGTTAGGGTCCTTAATGTTACTATTTAGAACAAAAAAGAAATGGAATCATACTTAGCCCGCTTAGCATTGATAAAGTCATCAGGACGACGGACAATTTTGAAATACCAAAGGAAGGTGAATATTTCACCCAAGAATGGAAGTCCCATGTGGCCGGGCGGCAATTTAGCGCCGGTAGGCGAATATCGTAGTTTGAGAGGAAGCACATACCAAAGGTCATTCCACCACCACAATAACAACCCCAACAATGGAAAACCTCCCAAAACCAAGGTCACCCACTCTCCCATAGAAACACTCATGCTGTGTCCCAACAAATATGATAATTAAGCCAAAGCCAAAGTCCCTCAGGGCTTTATAGTCGAGTTGTGGTAGATTCCGAGTTGATTACTCGTATCACCAGGATTAGCATGCCGACAAATTCATATACCCACATAAAACGAGAAAATATCTCATACAACCATTATTTAGTCCAAATGTGGTGTTACTGTCTAGTAAGTGTGTGTCGAGTATATAAAAATGCACTATTTATCATGAAAATCTCATGTACAGTTCTGAAATGAAGATTTTTTGCTCTAGGAGCCTTCAACAAAGGCCACTTGATTTTCTTGTTCGTAAGGGGCGTTGTATATGTATATTGGACTTTCGATTTTGCGTTATTTTTTTCGTTGTTTGCTTATTGGCTTCATATAATTCAGAAAACACTAGTTTTCGAAGTTTACCTTCGAAGTTTACCTATATCCAATTGACCTTGTTTCATAATAAGAACCCATTAAAGCAATTGACCCAGCGGATCCAAACAAGTGCACCTGATATATATATTCTCCTAAATGATCATAGGTAGATAATTAATACATGATAAATTACTATATGAGGTAGAGGAAATTGTAGAAATAGTCTCAATTTCAATCAAATTAGAGTAATGATCCCTCAACTAAAAATTCATGATCATTTGTTCCTTAACTCATCAAAACGTGCAACTATGGTCATTTACATCAATTCGTTAGAACTTCCGTCAAAATAAGTTACATGTCACACACGTGAGGCTGAATCAAGGGGCAAATATGGAAAAGAAAATGAAAGTAGCAATGATTTCTCAACTTTAACCCAATTGGAGAAATGGTCCATCAACTTTAACGCAATCTGAGCAATGGTCCCTCAGCTTTAACCCAATTATAGTAATGGTTCTTCCGACCAGACTCATTTTGACGGAATTGATGAAAATGACCATATATAGCTGCACGTTTTCATGAGTTCAGGAACCAATGTTCATGCATTTTTAGTTAAGGGACCATTGCTCCAATTGGGTTAAAGTTGAGGGATCACTGCTATAATTTTCTCAATAATATGTCTTCAATTTCGCACTTCAAAAGTTATGGTTAATACTCTCCTCTTCAATGGGATTACACAATTAAAGCTTGTGCCAAAATATTGGGCTAAATTTATATTTTAGGAAATAATTTTCACACACTTTTTTCTTCTTTTACATACCTTTATTAATTTCTAGTCTTCAAATTAAAGAAATCTAAAGAGTGTGGTGAAATTACTTCTTATCCTTTAGTTGGTCACCTTATGTGCTAAAGAGGAAGGATCACTTACACCCGTCTTGAGTGCAACTTTGCCCATCTCCTAAAGTGGGGTGATATTCACCCCATTCGTTGTCGTTCGATTAGTTTGATTTAATTGATTTAAGACAAAATTTCAAAATTTAAATTAATCTAACAATAATCAATGAGATATAAGCATCATCCACATTTTAAGAGGTGAGCAAAAATACACTTCACCCGACTGGGCTAGTTGATAATCTGGAACGTGTCTTATACTCTTATTAGCTTTTTGATTGATACTAATTGATAATCTGGAACGTGTCTTATTCGCCATTTTTTTCTTGTTATAATTGATTCTTTAGTGATATACACATTTATATGTATAAGCATTCGGTTGGTCGGTATCAAAAGGTTAAACATAAAAAAGTATAGGGTAAATTACACAAAACTACCTCAACTATTGGGATCACGACAGTTTCATACCTAATTTTTTAAAATTGACAATGTCATACAACATCTTACGAATTTGTGACAATGTCATACATCCGTCAATTTTTCTGTTAGTTTTTCTGTTAAGTGCTGACGTGGCTAGAAAAGGGGACCACTCAATAATCCAGCTGGATTAAAAAATAATTAAATATATTTTTAATAATAAAATATTAAAAAATTAAGAATAAAAAAACAAAAAAAAAGTTTTCCTTCTCTCTCCTTCTTCTCTTCCTTCTCTCTCTTCCTTCTCTCTCCTCCTTCTTCTTCTTCTTCTTGGCCCGAAACTAGGTGTTTGAATTTTTTTTTTTTTTTTTTTTGTTCTTCTTCTTCTCTCTTCTTCTCCCTCTTCTCCCTCTTCTTCTTGGGCCGAAACTGGGTGTTCAATTTTTTTTTTTGGTTCTTCTTCTTCTCTCTCCTTCTCCTCCTTCTTCTCTCTCCTTCTCCTCTCCCCTCCCCTCCTCCTCCTCCTCCTCCTCCTCCTCCTCCTTCTTCTTGGGACGAAACTGGGTGTTCAAATTTTTTTTTTTTTTTTTTTTTTTTTTGTTCTTCTTCTTCTCTCCTCCTCCTCCTCCTTCTTCTTGGGCCGAACGAGAAGGAGAAAAGAAACCACCCCCCCTTTTCCCTCTACCTGCAACCAGAAACCAAAAAAAAAAAAAAAATTGAACCCAATTTCGGCCGAAGAAGGAGGAGGGAGGAGGGAGGAGGAGAAGAAGAAGAACAAAAAAAAAAAAAATTAAAAATTCGAACACCCAGTTTCGGCCCGAGAAGAAGGAGAGAGAAGAAGGAGGAGAAGGAGAGAGAAGAAGAAGAACCAAAAAAAAAAAAAAAATTGAACACCCAGTTTCGGCCCAAGAAGAAGAAGAGGGAGAAGGAGGGAGAAGAAGAAGAACAAAAAAAAAAAAAAAAAAAATTTCAAACACCCAGTTTCGGCCAAGAAGAGGAGAGAGAAGGAAATTTTTTTTTTTTGTTTTTTTATTCTTAATTTTTTAATATTTTATTATTAAAAATATATTTAATTATTTTTTAATCCAGCTGGATTATTGAGTGGTCCCCGTTTCTAGCCACGTCAGCACTTAACAGAAAAACTAACAGAAAAATTGACGGAGGTATGACATTGTCACAAATTCGTAAGATGTTGTATGACATTGTCAATTTTAAAAAATTAGGTATGAAACTATCGTGATCCCAATAGTTGAGGTAGTTTTGTGTAATTTACCCAAAAGTATAGTTACTTTTGTCTTGTAGGAAGCAATATTATGCTCCCATGTAAGCATCTGTATATGCTCTTGGGCTTTGTAATGGTTTTTCTTTGCAATGAAATGTTGCTTTGACAAAAAATTTGAGCACGCGTCGGTGTCCTCAAGCAAATTCACTATTCATCAAGTAACCTCCATCTTTATGTAAAACATCATATGCGTCTCTAGAGCATCTTCAATCATGTATTTAATTTCAAATCAAATTTTAACTAAAAATTATAGGAGCTTTTTTCTCCCTTTCCTGATTTCGGAGCTCGCTGAAGATTAGTTATCTTAAAAGCAGAAGGGGAATTGTGCTTGGAGATGAGTTTTTTCAATTTCCTTCTATTTTAGCTAGAAGCTCATTTAGCAAGTCTATTATATGCTCTTAAGATTGTTTCTAATAATCTTTTTTTTTTTTCACGTGTCGCTTATGTTGGAAATTTTGAGTAAAAATTTCATTATCCCATAGTGGTCACTACCAAAAGGTTTCCTCACTTTATAAAGTTTTATCCCTTATAGAAAGTGATTTGAGTGATAGACCATAGAGAATAAAATTGGGCTCAACCTTGGAGTTGAGCTTTTGGGGTGTACTAATTAATATATAATTAAATTATTTAATTAATTATTTTTATATCAACAGACTCATCTTTTCAGATGAAGTCTAAAGTGATGAAAGAACGCCAGAGAGCAAAGCACCCCTCTGAAGATGTCTCCCAAGCGACGCATCCCATTCTCATACCTGTTGCGAACAGGCATAAACCTATTATATATATATCCATCTGCATGGCATTTAGAACAAAGAAAAATAAAATTCTTCTATAATCCCAAACATTCTTACTGAGAGAACCACAAAGAAATTCGCCAGAAGTCAAGTTTCCGGTGCTGGAATTCTGACTTAGATCGTTGAATCCTGGTGAAGCAGACGTCCGTAGAACTACAAGCACTGAGTAGGGATGGAATTTTTGTTTCAAGGACATTGCAGTACGCAAGCCTCGATCTTTAATTTGTCTGTTTAATATTATTTCGTTTTGTTCATACTCTGTTAAATTATTTATTCGCATTTATTATTTATTAGCATATATAAATTTATCATTGATTGTTGATATTTATCCAACCACTACAAAACAAATACATTTTCCTATACATCAATATTGGTTTTGGTTATGTTAAAAAAGCGATGTTGGTTTTGAAGTAGAACCTTAAATTTCCTTCATTACTTATTGTTTTGATAATTAATTTACCTTCCTGGCTTCATCATATGCTTTGACTCTACCCTTCTGAGTTCTGAGCCCACAACTCAAGTGCAGCCACCATGGGTTGGACAAGTTGGCTTGCGACGGAGAGTGTCGAGACGGTTGACTACGCTTACAAGTTTACAACATAGCTTCTAACTCTAGTATGAGACTTTTCATAAACTGCCAATAGAACTGGCCCCTACAACATCAACATTGGGCCAGTCTAGTATGAAGGTTTCATCTGCTTGTAGCAAAAACATGTTGATCCCTGGAAAACATGTTTATGATGGTCGGTGCTCTGAATAAGTGAGTTTTATACATTCTTACTCCATCACCGAACCTAATCCAATCTCATTTATCAATACTAAATAGCATTCGTACTACCATGTTAATGTTATAGTTTGTACGAGTCTCTTCTTGGTAGGTGTCTCGTTTTATTGTTGAAAAACGGAATGATAGGACTCACACATAAACCTTGTGTTTACCGTGTAAGACCTCCTACATAGCAGCAAAAAATGGAGAACATTGAAAAGAGGTGCTAAATAGTGAATATATAGTCCTACGATTATCATATCCATATTCCGTATTTAATTGCTATAGTCGAAGAAATCCCTACTAAGAAGCTCCCTAGCTAGTTAGTATACTGTAGACATATATAGAAGAAAATTAATGGAAATAAATCTTTGGCTTATTTTTAGCTACACCCTCTGCAATTCCAATTAAATTTTACTTTGTCCATTATAACTCAAAAATCATCATTTTACTCCCTAAAACTTATAAGTCATCTACCTGAAACTTGTGGACTCTCTCTTCTTTCAGAAACTTACAGGTTGTCTCCTAAAATATATGTGGGACCTAACACCCAATAAGACTATGTCATGTGTGCAATAAATTTGATTATAAATCTCTATCATGCATCAACATTCAACAATCAGTTAATATTATGTTTAAAAGAAATTGAAGAGATAAAAAAATAAAAAGGAAATTGATTAGCCTGGCTCACTCAAATCGAACTCACATAAGATAACAGATCTAAGGCAATGTAGAGCGAATTTTGACTTTTATAGAGACGACTTTAAGTTTTAGGAGGCAAACTGAGATCAAAATCGAGTCATAGGGGATAAAGTGGAGCGAATTTTGAGTTTTCGAAAGTAAAATGGTGACTTTTGATTTACAGGAACAAAATGAGATTACAATCAAGTTCCAAAGGCTATAGCTAAAAATAAGCCTAAATCATTTGTCAATGCTCATCAGATTTTATATTATTTGAAAAAAAAAAAAAAAAAAAAAAAAAAAAAACCATGCTAATGTTACTAGTTAGTATACATAAATATAGAACCAAAAAATGAAAATATATCGTACTTAACTAAATTATTTTGGAACACCAAATGAAGGTGAGTACCTCACCCCAAAATGGAAGTCCCATATGACCGGCCTGCAATTTAGCGCCGGTTGGCGTATGTCGTAATCTGAGAGGCAGCTCATACGAAAGCCTCTCTTGGCTAAATATCCTGGTTTAAATATTCGTATGACTAGGATTTGGCTTGCGGACGAGGGGAACAAAGCCCACTTGACACCTACATACAAAACACTGCCTCGGTCACACCCCCCATATATTATGTTTAATACTCTCCTATCCCTATCAAATGAGAGGAATTGCTTAAGGAGAGGGATCCCTATTTTTTTCAAAAAATGGGGATTAGGTGTGGGGCCTACTCCACATCGAATTTCAACGATCCGAACCGTCTATTTTTCAAGTTACACCTCATAGATCATCTTTGCAAAATATTAGCCAAATCTAAAATATTTAAGACATCTAATTGAGTTCAAAAATATTAACGAATACTTTGTTATATAAGAAACAATGAAATTTTATCTTGATAATTAAATAGGCAAATGGTTTTGGATTGAATTGAATTTTTGCAAGGATGATCTATGAGGTGTAACTTGAAAAATAGACGGCTCGGATCGTTGAAATTCGATGTAGAGTGGGCCCCACACCTAATCCCCATTTTTTGAAAAAAATGGGGATCCCTCTCCTTAAGCAACCTCTCAAATGAGAATAACACAAATAAAATAAATCTCCCATATGCCAAATCGGGCTATTTGTATACTTAATTTAGTTGGTGCCCTTATGTGCCAAAGAGGTAATTTAGTTGGTGTCCTTATGTGCCAAAGAGGAAGTTGCACTTACCGTCTTAGCATAATTCTCTTCTATTTATTCTTTTTTTTTTTCCAAAAGAAAACTAATGAAAATAACTTGAAAACTTTGAGTTTTAACAATAAGGACAAAATAAAGGATAAAGTGAATAGTACCATGATTGACTTTTTAGTGTAAAAATGTGATTTTTCGTTAAAGTGAACAGTACCGAAAGCTTTTCGTTAAAGTTCATTTTTTTTCAAAGGACAAAGTTAATTTTGTTTACATTGTTGAATACAAAACAGAATATTATGGTGCTCGATTAGCATAGTTGATGAGCTTTAGTCTGTGTCCTCAAGTAAAATCCCTATCCATCGACCAACCTCTATCTATTTGTAACCAGCCTTGTATACAAAAGGTAAAGGTAAACCCAGCTGACTGCCTATGTGTTGAGCTCCGCCAAAAGTTGTTAATTAGCCGTTGACGCTAAATTGCGGCATTGTTGTAATCAAACCAAAAATCATATGCGTCGTTACGATTAACCAGATGCTTTTGCTGGTACTTAAGATCTTTTCAAAATATATTATATATTTTTTTTCTACAACGTTGCTTACGTATTAACACTTCAACCCTAACCATATTAAGGATCCGGCTTCTCTGCCCCCCCCCCCCTCCCCCTCCCCCCACTTCCCATACACTCTCATCCCCTCTTATTTTGTGCGGTCACGGTTAAGTCACGTCAACATTTTATATTGATTTTTTTATAGAGATAATAAGACAAAAAACAATAGTAATATAAAATGTTGACGTGGCTTAACCGTGACCGCACAAATAGGAGGGGATGAGAGTGTATGGGAAGTGGAAGGGCAGAGAAGCCAGGTCCCCATATTAATCTATACACACCAATTGTACAAATGGGTTTGGCTACGAGTTTTATGAAAGAATTAACCGTTGGAAAGTTCCATTAGATTTCTATATGTAAGATTTAATCGTTGATTTTATGGACTACTCAGTGATACATACAATGGAAGAAAAATTGCTCTTTTTCGCGGGTGTGCATGACTTCAATGTTATTAACACTCAGTGTTACGGGTCTTTTAGCCGTTAAATTTATTTTCACAACTATTCGATCTTTTATTTTCAATTTCGGTCATTGATTTTTCGTCCCACTAAATGCTACGTACTATTAAAAAAAATATTTTTTTCCCTTGAAAAAAGGGAGTTTTAACGAAAAGTCCGCGGTACTGTTCACTTTAACAAAAAACCATATTTTTACACTAAAAAGTCAAACCTGGTACTATTCACTTTACCCTTTATTTTGTCCTTATCGTTAAAACTCTAAATTTTCAAGCCCTTTTCATTAGTTTTCCTTTGAAAAAACCCTCTTCCTCTGTCCACGCAACGATTAAACCTAAATATATGGCTGGCTGTACTGATCAATTCTTTTGTTTCTTTTCTTTAACCTTGTTTTCTCCTCATCACTTGGATGGCCATGACAATTTGTGCCGTCTTTCTTATTACTGAATCTAAAAACTCATGTACATGCAGGATTAATTTTTTTTTTCTTTCTAAATTCCAGTTTTATCAAATTGGGTTGAGATTTTGATTGGCAATAAAACATTTTGAGGCCATCCAATCTGAGTATGTACGAATTTCTAATGATCATCTTATATAAACAGTTCGAGGCCAATTCCTTTTACGTTATAAACAATCGGCTTTGTTTGGGGTTTTCGTAGATATAACGAGAATTGAAATTTAAAATTGGAGTGTACTTAATTAGAATACGGAGTGAACTCAGATCATCGAGTAGTTTTGTTTTTAAGGGATAGTTTAGTTGCGGTCTCTGGTCCCTAACTGTTATAACCTCAAACCTTATGCATTTTAGGTTTTAGATTGAAGTCCCTCTCTACATAAATGACATAATAATAAAAGAAATGTAATAATATCAATAAAGACTCAAACCGTTATATTGCTTTCATTTACACCACCAATTTAATTATTGAAATTTGCTTATGGGTTTCGACAACAACAAAAAAAATTGCTTATGGGTGCATTTTAGAAATTTTTTATTTTATTTTTATAATATGAATACATTTATATAATAAAATTTGCCTACATTTTACATATAAAAAAAATGGTATATTTATATAAAAATGTGGGTACATTGCACATACAAAAAATAGATGCACGTTTTATATAATTAAATGGGTACATTATATATATATATATAAGAAGTACATTTTCTATAAAAAAAAAAGAAATAAAATAAAATAAAAAACAATGGGTACATCTTAGATTAAAACAATAAATAGATTTTACATTAAAAATAGGTACATTTTACATAAAAGGGTATGGTACTTACAAAACAAAAAAATTGGTACATTTTGCATGTAACAAAGTGGTACATTTTTAAATAAAAATGGGTACATTATAAATAAATTACAGGTACAAATAAAAGGTTAAAAAATTATGATTACAAATAAAAATTCAAAAACTATGGGCACACAAAGAAATTTATATATGGCTACAAACTGAAACTGATAAGAAAATTGGTACAATTTTAAAAAAAAGGTTGCAAATTAAAAATGGGTACAAACTAAAAATAGAAATACATGATACAAAGTTTAGCCATAAATATAAATATACCAAATATAAAGTTTCTAACACTAAATGAATATATTTAGAAATACAATTTAATTGAAAAGAAATAAATTTAATTATCTTGACATGTAAATATTTTATTATTGAAATAATTAATGAGGTTAATAAAACCTAAGGACTTTGATTAAAAATTGAAAATGATTAAGGTCTTAATCAATGGAGTAGAAAAAATAGGGATGAGAATCTAATTTCTTAGTTAGTATCAGGTTCCTAGTTTCTAATGTTCATTGACTAAGACCTTATCAGCTTTTAGATTTTGATCAAAGTCCCTAACAATAATATATTAATGAATTACATGTATGTTACATAATTTTATAATAAATTAGTAATTGATTTAGAGTTTTAATACTCACACCCTTATTAAAATTCTAATTAATTTTTAATTCAAACATTTCCAAAATATAAAAAATATATATAAAAATAGAATTTGTACCCATTAAATTTTTATAAAAAAAAATTTCAACTTTTTAATCTTATATGTACCCATTCTTAAATATACCAATTTGTTATATGAAAAATGTACCCTTTTTTTAATATAAAATATACCCTTTTTATACAAAATTCATTCAATCTTTTCTCTAATCCATTTTTTAAACTTATATTGACACACCCCGACCTGGAAAGTCCACTTGGACTCCGAATGGAGTTGTGTTGGCCGACACCTGGAAGGTGACGAAGCCATAAAGTGTAGTGTAGTGTCGTGGAAGAAGAATGTGAATCAATTTAAACCTAAAAGTGCCGAATCAAAAGAGTGTGCGGGTGAGCGGGATTGAACCCTTTTCACATGTGATGTCAGAGCAAAAGAACAGTACAGTAAAGTAGGGTGAGGGTTATACCATTGAAGATAACCACCTACTAAGATTTGCCAGAGTCCTCGTTTACACGTAAGCACAGCTACTAAACCTGGAGGGGCGAAAAATTAAGTTGAGTGGGTCAGAAAATAATGTTTTGTAAAAACCTTTTCAAAAACATTATATCCCCTCGCCATAAAATCAAGTATAGTTTCCGAAAATATACGTACTACGTATAATAAGAAAATACTTACCGTAGCTTGCAAAGTCTCAGGAAATCAATAAGGCACAACTATCGTAAATAAGCACTAGGTGACTGTAAACATAACATAAAGAATGCTCATCAACACATGCTGACACTCGAGTCGGAGTTGCCTAAAGCAACCTATACTACAGGATTGGGTGTAATAAATGTGCTCTAATATTACAATCACGTGAAGGCTGGCGCCGAAGCGTGATCACATACGAGTCAGAATTGCCTAATGCAATTTGTACGACATGACTGGCACCTAAATTGGATCCAAGGTGAGCAAACGGTGCGGATGTGAACATACACGTGAAAGACTGGCCCTGGCCCTGGGCGGAGTACTAACACCGGGGTGCAGTAATGATGAGTAAAACATAAATAAAATCATGCCACAATGATTCGATAACTCTAATCAACAAACTAATAATCACAGTTATAAAGATAATATCAAGGTATCCCGTGCATACCTATGAACCTATAGGGCTCAGAAATATTTCCCTAAGTTCAGTCATTTCGCTACATCATGTCATTTTAGTCTAAGTAAGGCATACGTAGTAAATTCTTTTTCAAAGTATAAGTGGAAACTAGCAAGTATGCATATATTATAAAAATAAATGACCAATTCACATATACGTAGTCGAAACGAAGCCTCTGAGCCTTGCTTGACCTCGTACTTCCTCGGGATACGTTTCCCCTATACGTGAAATTACTAATTTAATTAGTTTAATAACACATATACAAAAACTTAAATAAAACCTCCGTAGTTTGCTCAAACATACGGTTTGAATATACGAAATCAATCTACCAGACGCGCCGCCACGCTCCGGCTAGAGCATGGCCATACGCGCCACCACACACAGGCTTAACCATGACGTCCGTCAAGAATATTTCGTCAGCTTGACGGAATATTCTGTTAAATAACTAACAGAGTTTAATGACGTTACCTGACGCCGTTAGAATATTTCATCAACTTTGACGGAATATTCCTTTATCTTCTCCGGTGAGCCTCACCGGTCACCGCACTCTGAACTCGCCAGAATCTGGAAGTTTTTGCCCATTTCTGGGTAAAATTTCAAACCTTCATATCTTCTTCATTTCTCAACCATTTTTCACAAAATTTATATGGAATGAAGCTTATGAAGTGTAGAACCAATTTATACCTTTTGGAAGTCCAAAAATGGACGGGAAGAGGCCTGAAATTTGTTTGATAGTCTCAGATTAAACTCGGTTCCTCGAAACTCGTATGTTTTGACATCAACTCTTTCTCAAACCTTGACTAGGGACCCTAGTGAGTTGTGTAGAAGCTTCACCGAGTCCTAAAACGCCATGACTCGGTCTGAAAATCATCTATCCAGAACTCACTGAGTCGAAGCTTCCGAGTTGGTGAGTCAAACCTCAACCAAATCGAGATCTGGTTACACGGTTGTGTTCATGAGGTTGAGGGGAGTTCAAAGGTGTAGGTTACAAGTCACTTTTGGATGGTTTGGACATCGGTTGAGAGAATTGCAGAGAGAAAAAGTTCTCAGGCTAGAGAGAAGAGAGTTTTTGAGTGCTCTGATTGGGGGACAGATTTTTGGGAAAAATTTGATTGGGTAAGTGAGAGTGATGGTGATGACTTTTGATTGGTGGTGAGGAGGGTTTCATGGAAAGTGATTGGTGGATGTGTGAGGTGAAGAGAAGACCGAATCCACCAATTAGAGAAAGGGAAGGATTTTTCGGATTTTGTACAATTTTAAATGTACAAAATCTATATTCTTAACAATGTTTCCGACACTGATAAAATTGTACATACATGTACAAAATTACCCATGGTTTACGTACTTTAACGGAGCATAACTTTTCCGTTACAAATCCGATTCGGGTCTAACTCACGTCCATGCGTACGTGATGACGAGTACTAATTTTAGTACGAAACCAGGAAAATGAAATTGAAATCCGAAAACCACGTCCACGTCAGATTTCACTTTTGTCCAAAAAGGGTAAAATCGTCAATTCACACCAACGGAAAAGAAATTACAGTGAAAAGTAGGGACAGGTCGTCACATATATAGGTACATTCTATTTCGTTGATTTGAGAATGTATCCATTTCAAGTTTAAAAGAAGAAATTTAAAAATGTTATTAAGCCTAATATCTTTTTCTTTTTCTTTTTCTTTTTTTGAAAAATGTACCCATGTTTTGGTACAATAATTTTTTGGTTAGTTTTGATGAACGTACCCATGTATATATGTATATATGTATATATAGATATATATACACAATATATTGGAGAGTATAATTTCTTTAATATTTTTAATCCCTTAAGTTATGAGTTTTATTTAAAATCTCATTAATATAAATAACTACAAATTTCATTTTAATTTAAAAATATAATAACCTACATAGAAATATATTATTACATTAATGTCAGGGACTTCAATAAAAAACTAAAAATTACAAAGGTTTCAGTCAAAGAACATTGGTAGTTAGGGACCGCTTCCAAAGTGTCCCTTGTTAATTTCATCATATGTACCTGATGCATACAAAGGTTATTAATTTAGCGGCAGTTCAATAATCTTTTTTTTTTTTTTTTCACTTTTCACTTTTTTCTGAAAACTTGTTTGATATAGTTTTCAGGTTTCTTTAAAATGAAATCTAAAAACTAAAATCAAGCTAAATTTAAAAAACTCACAAAAGTAGCTTTTCTTAATTTGGGTTTTAATTTTCATTTTGTTTAAAAACTAAAAAGTAAAAAACTGATATTGTCATCAAACAAACTCGACATGATCAAAAGCATGCTACGAGTTTTATTATGGTCATCAAACAAACCCTTAAAAAACTGAAAATCTTTCCTTTTAATGTTTGTATTACTTGAAAAGCTAGTTACTCTCTCTTACTAGTATAAATAAAGGCCCAAGAGATGACAAATGTTATAATTGTTGTAGGCCTATTTGATTGAACGATCTAGGGTTTAGAGGGAGAGGGGGGCGGACACAATTAGAGAGAAGAGAGAGTGATTTAATTGTGAGGTGTGTTTGATTCACCCCATTGTATCTTTATTTATAGTAGTAGGATAGGTAAAAACCTTTCCCTTTAGGATTACAACATTCAATAGGTAATCTATTTCTAATAGGAATATAAGATACATTCTCATATCTACTAGGATTTACACAATCACATTCCTATTCTAAATATGACTGCAACGCTCCCCCTTGAGTGTGTAAATACTCAACAAACCATCGCATCAGATCTTCAGCAGATAAGGTAGAATAGTTGATGAAGTCATCGGCACAACGAGTGATCGCGAGTCTCAAATTTAAGTGAGGTATGCATTTGTAGCAAAACTCACAAAACCTCGCTATGGTAAAACCCAAGGCATAGGGAAAACCCATAGACTAAGGAGAAAAGTGAGAAGTATGCATAATGTCTAAAAACAAACGTCAAACAAGACGAAGGTAGTGAACTCAACAGAGTATGATCATCCCAGGATGGGTGCCTCGTTAAAACCTCATTAGGTAGCAAAAACCCAGTGAGGAAAATGCTCATAATCGTAGGAAAAAGAGTACATTAAGATCATGTGAGTATGCTTTTAGATACTCCCCATAAGTTAGACATAACTTCTAAATAAGAGAACTACAAGCTATTCAACTCAGATAATTTACGCATACCGATTCCTTGGACGAGCTTCTGAAATGTAGACTTGGGCAACAACTTGGTGAAGAGATCGGCTAGGTTGTCCTAGGAACGGATTTGCTTGACTTCAATGTTTTGATGCTGTTGTTGGTGTGAGTAAAAAAAACTTCAGCGCTATGTGCTTGATGTTATTTCCCTTGATGTATCCCTTCTTTAACTGCTCGATACATGCTGCATTGTCTTCAAAGATTGTCGTATGAAGGTCAACGACTTATGTAAGACCATTAGTTCTTCGAATATGTTCCATAACTTCTCTCAGCCAAAAGCACTCACGCGATGCTTCCTGTAGGGCAAGAATTTCAGCATGGTTCGACGAAGTCGCAACTAGCATTTGCTTGGTAGACCTCCAAGATATAGCGGTTTCTCTAACGGTAAAGACATAACCTATTTGAGAACGTGCCATATGTGGGTCAGATAGATATCCAGCATCTGCGTAACCAACAAGGCGAGAATCATATCGAGTACCATAGGGGGTGGCAACACTCGGAGATTCGCGGGTATAGAACAAGCCCAAATCCGTAATACCCTTGAGGTAGCGAAAAATGTCTTTAACACAATTCCAGTGCCTACGTGTGGGCGCATTGTTGTATCTTGCCAATAAATTCATAGCGAATGAGATGTCAGGTCTAATGCATTGGGCCAAGTACAATAAAGCCCCAATTGCACTTAGGTAAGGAACTTTGGGTTCCAAAATCTCTTCCTCATCTTTCTTTGGACGGAAGGGATCTTGTTTAGCATCTAAAGTCCGAATGACCATGGGTGTATTCGAAGGCTTCGCTTTATCCTCAATAAAACGACGCAACACCTTTTGGGTGTAGTTCGATTGATGTACTAGGATTCCATCTGAACAATGTTTGATCTCCAGGCAGAGACAATATCGAGTTTTCCCAAGATCATTCATCTAAAATTTCGATTTCAAGTGTGCAGTAATTTCCTCAAGCTCTGCGGGAGTTCTAATGAGGTTCATGTCGTCGAGATAAACTGCAACGATTGCAAATCCAGAATGTGACTTATTTATGTACACGCATGGGCATAATTCGTTGTTCACATAACCCTGACTTGTCAAATATTCACTCAGACGGTTATACCACATCCGCTGGATTGTTTTAATCCATAGAGTGACCTCTTCAACCTAATTGAGAGAATGTTCCATGGTTTAGAACTATTTGAACTAGTCAATGGAAGTCTTTCTAGAACTTTCATGTAAATTTCCATATCTAAATCCCTATAGAGATACGTGGTTACCACGTCCATAAGTTGCATATTCAGTTTTCCAGAAACTACCAAATAGATTAGGTAGCAGAACGTTATAACATCCATTACAGGGGAATACGTCTCCTTGTAATCAATCCCAGGGCGCTGAGAGAAGCCTTGCGCTACGAGGCGTGTTTTGTATCGTACTATTTCATTCTTCTCATTACGCTTCCTCACGAAAACCCACTTGTAGCTAACAAGCTTCATGCATGGTGGTGTAGGAACAATAGGTCTAAACACTTTAAGCAAGCGAATCGAGTTTAACCTGGATTGCTTGTTTCCAGTTTAACCAATCAATTCTACGTCGACATTTATCGACGGAACGTGGTTCAATGTCATTGCTAAGCATGATGTCAGTAGCTACTGAGTACGCGAATGCATCGTCGACGATCATCTCATTCTTATTCCAAACCTCATCCAATACTGCATAGTGGATCGAAATCTCATGATTCTCAGAAAGTCGGTATGTTTCGTCTGAAGCATCACCGTAATATAGAATAACCTCATGTGTTGGAACAGATGAGTGAGCAATGGTCAGATTCAAACTAGGGTCACTAGTTGGTGCCATTTTCCTCTTCCGGGGTTATGAATCTTTTGAACCAAGGGGTCTGCCACGCTTCAATATTGGAGTAGATGATTGGCTAGCCGCCAATGTACCTTGCGGTGTAGAAGGTGAGGCCTCCCCACCTTCGGGGACCGTCCGACCTTCCCAGGCAGGTTGTTGACGTACGTGGGGTACATTTATCCCTGCAGGTGCGTTTGCAGCGGGTATATGCGATCTTGTCACCTTTGCTAGATCATTAAAAGCATCTGGCATGCTTTGAGTAATGCTCTGAAGATCTATAATTCGTCGCATCTCAGTTTCATACTAGGCAGTGCGGGGATCTAAATGAGACATAGTGGGAGCATACCACGACAATTCGCGGCGTTCTACGAAAATGTTAGCATGCTTATCTCCCCCTAACGATGGGAAGACTGTCTCATCAAAGTGACAATCTACAAAACGTGCGGTAAAAAGATCTCCTGTCAAGGGTTCTAAGTAGCGAACAATGATGGCGAATCATAACCGACATAGATTCCCATTTTTCTCTGAGGACCTACTTTGGTACGTAGTGGCTTCGCTATTGGCATATAAATGGCGCACCCAAACACCCGTAAATGCGAGACGTCTAGCTCGTATCCAGTGACCAACTATAACGATGAATGTGGTTGAGTAGTGGTGGGCCTTATGCGAACTAACATAGATGCGTGCAATATTGCATAGCCCCAGGCAGATACTGGCAGTTTGGTTCTCATAACCAAAGTTCAAGCTATCAATTGAAGGCATTTTATGAAAGCTTCTGCCATGTTATTTTGGGTGTGTTTTGGGTGTGAACATAAGGTACATGATGTTCCACATCAATCCCTACTGACATGCAATAATTGTCAAAAGTTTGTGACGTAAACTCTCCTATTATCCTGTCGAATCGACTTAATCGGATAATCAGGGTGGTGAGCCCTTAGCTTAATGATTTGAGCTAGAAGTTTAGCAAACGCGGTGTTGCGTGTGGACAACAGGCAAACATGTGACCATCGTGTCGATGCATCAACCAACACCATAAAGTATCTAAATGGTCTGCAGGTTGGTTGGATATGTCCACAAATGTCCCCTTGAATCCTCTGAAGAAATTTATGGGGGTCATGAATAATCTTTGTATATGAGGGTTGAGTATTCAACTTCCCTAAAGAACAAGTTTTACATGGCAGGAGTCCAACATAGGGATGTAACTTATGCCCGTGTGAAGATTTGAGGATACGGCGCATCATGTCATGTCCAGGATGTCCCAAATGGTCATGCCAAAGCAACAAAGTGTCCTGGAACTCAAGCATTAGGCCAGCCACACTGTGGGCTTTTATGCAGCGAATGGTTGTGATGTACAACCCACTCGGCAAACGTTCCAACTTCTCGTGAATTTTGACCATATTCGTACGAAGTGATACAAAGAAATTCAGAACCATGATCTTCAATGGTTTCAATATGATATTGATTATCTTGAATATCTTTAAAACTCAGCAACGTTCTTCCGGAACGTGGAGAATAGAGTGTCTACTTAATGGTCAAGATTGTACCATTGGACAACATGATACGTGTCTTTCTGTATCCTTCAATCAGGTTGGATGGGCCTGAGAGAATTGTCAAATGAGCTTTCTTGGGTATCAAGTTAGTAAAATAGTGTCGTTCACGCAAGATGGTGTGCGTGGTTGCACTATCTGCCAAGGTTCTAAAAAACGCTAGGCGCTACTCGGGCGGCGGGCTAGCGCCTAGCGCCTAGGCGGCTAGGCAGGCGCCTAGGCGGCCTAGGCGGATTTAGGTAAATTTATTGTATATCTTGCAAATAAGTGCATATGTCTTACAAAAAATTATACTTGTATGAAATCCATGGATAAGATAATAAAAGAATGATAAAATGCAAAAAGAGTATCTAACAATGTCTCTCCAATAGATAGGATTTTTTTTTATTTTTTAATGAATTAGATGGTATAAGATGAAAGTTCATATGATAATAAGTATGTATTACTTAATAAATATTTTTTAAAGATTATTTATTATATAGTGAATGAACTTAAAAAAAAAGTAAAGGTGTAAACGTTATGGTTTCTAGTTTGTAAAAAGGGAGGTGGGAAACACTGCACCAAAAAGAGATGTGGGGCACACCACACAATATTCAATGTATGTTATATGTCCTGACAATTGATTAGAAGTTAATTAATTTAAAAATAAAAAAAAAACAAAAAGTGGAGTAGTCATGTTTGTCATGTGAGGGAGTGGGAAGAGAGAGAAACTCATTTCTATCTTCTTCTTCCTTTCGTCTTCTTCTTCTTCCTTTCATTTTCTTGAAACGCAGAAGGCAGAACCAAAACAAGAACGTAGCACTCTGCAACGATAAAATGTCTAAAACGCCCAGACCGCCTAGGTCATCAAGTCGCCCACCTAGGCCGCCCAAGCACTGCCTAAGCTGCCTCCGCGCCCGCCTAATCCTCTTGCCGATTTTTCTCCGAATTATGGGCTAATCGAAGCGGCTGGGCACCTTGTAGTGCCTAGGCCGATTTTTAGAACACTGCTATCTGCCAGACAACTAACTTCCCCACTAGACATACCTAGGAATAAATTGATTGAATTGGTCACATGCATAAATATAAGTCAATTCATTCAATTAGCAATTCGAGAAAATAATATCCATTCAAATAACAATCCATAATTCAAAACAAACCAAATTATTGCAAATACTTAGAAAAATTGTTCAAAATTAAACCATAAACCTAGAAAATAGGGGGGGTAAAGGCCGGCCACTCCTAGTGGGTTCAGCTACTCTTATGGCGTGTTTACTAATCCGTAATCAAATTGAGAGGAATTGAATTGAGGAGGAATTGGATTGAGGAGGAATTGATGTTGAGGCCGGCCACTCCTGTTGAAATTGTTTACTAAAATTGTTTGGAATCGGAGTAGGAATGATGTTGAGTCCATATAAGTTGTTTACTAATTCATTTCAATCGGAATGAAAAATAGGTTGGTTACTATATTGCTCTTACATAAATAAATTATTTTCATACTAATTAATTAAATTAAATTCTTAATTAAATTTATATAATAAAATTCATCTATATAAACATATATAAATAGATTTTATTTATTTTTTAAAAGATGACAAGAATGATGTTGAGTCCATATAAGTTGTTTACTAATTCACTTCAATCGAAATGAAAACTAGGTTAATTACTAAATTGCCCTTACATAAATAAATTATTTTCATACTAATTAATTTAATTAAATTATTAATTAAATTTATATAATAAAATTATCTATATAAAAATATATAAATAGGTTTTATTTATTTATTTATTTATTAAAAGATGACATAATAAGTGTCAAATGAAAGGCAATGTTGGGATGATAAGAAACAAGTGAGGACATAATAGGAATAAAAGATGCATTCCCGATTCCCTTACCCTCAGGGAATTCAAATACCTCACAAAACTAGGGAATCCCGTTCCTCCAATTTCAGGAATTGGATTCCTTGTTTCGTGTGGGCTCCACCACTTTTTTGATTCCTTAATATTTAGTAAACACCAGAATACTCCGTAATCGGAATTCAATTCCCTTTCTTTATTCCGATTACCCTTACGTAAATGTGCCATTAGTGGGTTCAGCCATTAGGGGTAAACACCCTAAAAACATGTCTAATTTATTCATCCATAGGAGCTGACGCCTCCTGAAAATCTGATATCTTCATTGATGTAGTTGCATCTTCCGGATGATCCACATGTGCAAAGTTAAACTCACGACGGGAATGATGCTTGGCAATAGCCTCAAGGGAAGCTCGGCATATACGTGACCAATGATCCTTTGCTCCACAGCGATAACACATGTCTAATTCAGTAGAAGCGGTCTAATGGGAGCCTTGCCCTTGTTTTTGAAGTTTGGGGCCTTGGGGGCGAGTGGTGGACGCTGTTGGATCATATTTCTTCCCTTAGGTGCGGCACTCTGCTGACCTTGGGCCCGTGGTGGGGCTTGCCGCCCATTGTCACGGCCACAACAATTCTTTCGTCCTTTATGGCTGCTAGAATTGGTCGCATGCGCTTCAAGCGCGGCGTTCGAGCCAGTGGGTCGAGATTGATGATCTTCATCAAAAGCTGGTTCTACTTTTTAGCGATAAGTAAAACAGTGATCAAATCCGAAAACTTGGTGAATTTATGTGCCCTATATTGTTGCTGCAGGACAATATTGGTGGCATGGAAGGTCAAATAGGTCTTCTCCATGTCCACTTTGCAGAATTTCAACAATGAGGATTCTACAAACTTCAGAGTTGTATTCATTCACGGACTTAAAGTCCTGGAAGTGAAGATGTTGCAGTCGTGTCTTACTTCAGGCAAGTATATGTCTTTCTGGTGATCGAAACAATCGACCAGATCAAGCCAGAGGGTGCATGGGTCTTTCTCAGCGAGATACTCATTCTGCAGTGCATCATAGATATGTCTTCGAATGAAGATCATTATAGTAGCCTTCTGAGCTACGTCAACGGGTTTGTCGGCGACGGGTGTCTAGATGGTGGCTCTAATACCCTTTGCAGTCAGATGGAGCTTCACTTCTTGAACCCACTTCAGATAGTTTCTTCCAGAGACTTCTAGAGCAGAGAAATCGAGCTTGTTCAAGTTCGACATGTCCCTAAAACAGAGGGGAAAATGTGATTAGTCATATGGTAAGCCATAGACATATATCAGAACATACAGGTTCTATAGACATGTATTAGTTTAATTTATGCATGAAAACTATAGGTTTCATGTGGTATGTTTTGAATGAAAACTTCGGGTTTCAAATGCACTAAATTTGAAACTACAGGTTCAATTTAGTTTTATGAATAATTATTTCATAATGAGAGGTTCCTGCAAGAAACACATAATGCAATATACTAATTTTTTAAAAATAGTGGATTTGAGGTTCTTCGGGAACTCAAGTGAGAGCTTCGTTACTATGAAAGTATGTCAATGGTTCAAAGTATAAAAATAAATTATTGAATCATTAATGTCCAAAAGTGATCTTCAGGTCAATAATTTTGTATTCATTATCAGATTAATGGACTACATGTCACATTTAATTAATTCAATAAATCGGGTCATACGGGGTTGATTGTAGAAGTAGAAATAATATTAACATACGGGTTAAAATTATTTAGAATGCTAAAATAATAGCATTTTGGGTTGAAAAATATAGCCCCAAAAATAATTGGGCTAGGGTTAGGTGCCTTGAGTAAAAGGCAGGGTCCAAAAATGGCCTCGGGAGTGAGATGCAGGCCACGGGGGTGAGGGAGAAACCCCAGCCGCAATTGGGTTTCAATTTTTGGCCGAATGGGGCACGAGACAAGGCCCAGCGAAAGCTGGCCTGTGGGTGTGGCGCGGGAAGCCAAGCCGTAATGGGCTGGCTGTATGCGTGCGGGCTGGGGCAGCTACAAAGCCCAGCAACCATAAAGGTTGCAGCGTGCAGGTCATGGGCCGAGACAAGGGGGTAGGGCTGCAGGCCCGTGCGACATGGAACCCAAGCCGAGGCTTGGTTCTGTCCGAGAGGGAGCAGCAGGCCCAAAAAGGGCTGTGCAAGTGGTCCAACTTGTCAACGCCATCCACGGTGATGCCGTGGTGTTGCCACGGTAATGCCAAAGATTACCCAAAATGTTTCAAACCTAGGGTTTAGGAAACCCTAAATATGCTTCTAATTTAAGTTTATACATTGACTCACATATTCCACATAACAATTTAATTGTGTGATGCAAGAAACAAATATATATATTGACAAATATATGAACATATACAATATATATCGTTAGGAAAATATAAATATAGAGGGGTTCATGCATCATGAGGAATGTTTTCATGCTTCGTGAACGTTTCAAATATCTTCTTTTATTTTAAGCGTACCTAATTAGCAGAAAACAAATATAAGCCTTTGAATTTTGTGGATGATAGCCTCCTCCTATGATTCGTCAATTCCTCAGTTGTGTTGTAGGCCTATTTGATTGAACGATCTAGGGTTTAGAGAGAGAGGGCCGGCCACAATTAGAGAGAAGAGAGAGTGATTTAATTGTGAGGTGTGTTTGATTCACCCCATTGTGCCTTTATTTATAGTAGTAGGATAGGTAAAAACTTTTCCCTTTTGGATTACAATATTTAATAGATAATATATTTCTAATAGGAATATAAGATACATTCCCATATCTATTAGGATTTACACACAATCATATTCCTATTCTAAATATGACTTCAACGATAATAAATTTCTTCAAGCCCTATCTACTCTCTACTCTCTACTTTTCTCCCACTTTGCCGTTCCTCCCTCTCTAAATTTATACCACAACATTAAGCCTTTTTCTTTTCTTTTTTTTGTGTTTTATTATTTCAATAAATTCGGTAAACAATCACTAAAAAGCCTAAATTACAACCAAAGTATCAGGTAAGTTTTCGTTTGGCAACACGTAAGTTTGGCGTTGAATATACAGTTAAGGTTGGGAGAAAGTTAAGGCTTAGGATAAGAAGAATATTGCACATGTGTTGTACTGAAGTTAGTTAGGGTACGTAATGAACGTAAACATAGAATCCAAGTCAGTGTTCATAACCCACAAGTCATCACACCCATAACAAGCTGCTCCACATTTCTCTCACCAGTCATCCATTCCTACCATAACTAAGTCAACATTTGAAGACTAAAGTTCCAAATTTTTTACTTAATTAAATTCTAATCGTTTCCGATTTCGTATCTTGGGCTGAGTCCGGGTAAGCCGATAGAATCAAATCTTAGATACTTATCTATATCCTAATTTTGATTACACTACCTAACTAAGATAAACTAAGCTCTAATAAATAATAAAACAAAAAGATGCAATGTGGTTTCAGAGAAAGTGAGCAGCGAGGGAAAAAATAGAGAGAAAGAGAAAGAGGGAAAGATGGAGAATGAGAATGATTCTTCACCATTAGAGCAAGTGCCCCCTCCAAACCCTAAAGGAGGATGGAGAGCTATCAAATACATTCTTGGTACACAATATCATTTCATCTTATAATCTTGTATTGAACTTTTTTCTTTCATGTGATTTATATGTGGTTTTGGTTTGCCATTTCGTTGGTTGATTAATTTGAAGGGAATGAATCGTTCGAGAAGCTGGCTTCGATGAGTTTGATAGCCAACATCACAGTGTACTTGAGTACAAGATACAACTTAAGTGGAATATTTGTGGTAAATGTGGTTAATATATGGAATGGTACATCGAATGTTGTAACACTAGCAGGTGCTTTTGTGTCTGATGCTTATCTGGGACGATTTAGTACCCTCCTCGTTGGATCCATATCATCTCTCCTGGTAATAGTTATGATTCATCTGTCTCTTTTCCAGTTAGAAGTTCTATCTCACTCTAGATTAATCATCAATTTCATTTAATCCATTATTTGGAATTTCAGTCTAGCATAACTAACATTGAAGTGAAATAATTAACCGATCTCTTATATGCTTAGAAGAATGGGAAATGTGCACAAATACAAACCGGCTACAAACTTTCAATATAGAACCAAACCCGTTTTATATACGGCTTATCATCTGTTTAGTGCGTCCCATTATCTATTTTATTAAACGTTTGTAACTAGTTCTATTTATGCATATTTCACTATTGTGCATTGTAATTATTTCTCACGTCTGTCCCCTGCATATAAATTCTTCATCTTCTTAGGTTTTTCCTTTTGGTAGTAAAGTATCACGTAATCCAGGAAAATGATGATTTTGTACGCATTGTTGCAAATTTTTCTTTACACTTTTTAATTTTATTTCAGGGTATGGGAGCCATGACCCTTACTGCATCTATAGATAAGTTAAGACCGTCCACCTGCAAAGAGCCCCAACATTGCCCTCAGCCCCAACCTTGGCAGCTGGTCTTCCTCTACATTGCTCTTCTACTGCTCTCCCTAGGAGCAGGTTGCATCAGGCCCTGCAACATTGCCTTTGGTGCTGACCAATTCGACACCAGGACAGCGAAAGGAAGGTCACAACTCGAAAGCTTTTTCAATTGGTGGTATTTCTCTTTCACACTGGCTCTAGTTGTGGCCCTCACCGGAGTTGTGTACATCCAGACCAACATCAGTTGGGTCATAGGGTTTGCCATTCCCACTGCTTGCCTTGCTTCCTCTATCATCATTTTCTTGTTTGGCCGCCTCACTTACATTTACTTTAAGCCTCAAGGGAGCGCTTTTTCGGACATAGCCAAGGTCATCACAGCTGCCTGTCAAAAATCAAGAGTTACGGTTTCACTGGCTTCCGAACACTCATTTTATGATCCTCCACTAAACAATGCATCCGATCAGCCATATACGATCTTGAAGCTCCCTCACACTAATCGTTTCAGGTTCCTTGACAGAGCTGCTATAATAACTAACCCGAATGAATTGGACAATCAAGGCAAGCCTAAGAGCAGTTGGAGGCTGTGTAGCCTCCAACAAGTTGAGCAACTGAAGTGCTTAGTGGCAATTCTTCCAGTTTGGGTTACAGCAATCGGGACTTTCATGTGCATGGACCAACATAACACATTCGGGGTCTTACAAATATTGCAAACGGACAGATCCATAGGACCAAATTTCAAATTCGCACCTGGATGGATGAATATCATAGCCATGCTTGCACTCGCAACGTGGATCTTCATCTACGAGCAAATTTACCTCCCGCTGGCCCGAAGAAGGAGCGGTAGGGACAAAAGACTGACGATGCAACAGAGGATCAACACTGGCATTGTGCTGTCCATTCTGTCCATGTTGGTATCTGGGATCGTTGAAGAGCACCGTCGGAAAACTGCTCTGAAACACGGATCATTCTTTTCACCCGTGAGCTTTGGCATACTCTTGCCACAGTTTGTCTTATCAGGGTTGACTGAGGCCTTTGCCGCTGTTTCCATAATGGAGTTTTTCACCATGCAAATGCCGGAGAGTATGAGGACTATTGCCGGGGCAGTCTTCTTCCTCAGCTTATCGGTTTCGAGTTACCTAGGCTCTTTGATAGTCAATATAGTCCACAAGGCAACCCAAAAGAAGGGGGAAACGCCGTGGCTCGGCGGTCATGACCTTAACAAGAATAAGCTGGACTACTACTACTACATCATTGCTGGCCTCGGAGTTGCTAACCTTGCGTATTTCAATTTCTTTGCTCGACATTACGTCACGGTTGGAAGGTTTGGAAAAGGGAGAAGGGAGATGCAGCCGGAGAATCCGAGTGGCTCAAGAGACCTGGTGGAACGTGAATCGACGGATGAGGAGAAGGGGTTGGGAACTCATGCATAGACGGAGATGGACATATATAATTATGTTATTTGTGCTATTTTGTTTGTTAAGAATTTCGTGCATGGAAATGGACATAATTTATTGATGCTATTCTGTTTTTGAAAGTATATACATAAAATTAGACAGTACTAGAGAGAGCTGACTAGGGAGGGTTGGAAACACATGACATTACTTGGCCCTCATTCTTTTTTCTTTGATACAATTAATTGTCGCACTGTCTCGTGTTGTCATCAATACTCTAATGCTACAACACATGTACTTATTTATTAAAACTATATAGTTCATGAAATATCAATCATATCGTTCATTTATATTATAACACGTGAATTAATTAATAACATCACGTGATAGATTCATCGTCACACTCAAAACCTTCACGTATTTAACATGCAAATCATTTGTTTATTTAACACTCAAAAACAAGTTCAAGATAAAAATGTCAATCAAGACAAATAGTAGTATGAACACCTCATATGTGTCTAGCTCATGTCCAGTTGCAAAGATGTAACGGAAACCACACACTTGTGGCTAGTGCAGACAAAAACCAATTTCATCCTTTCATTTCAATGATGGATTATTTGATTTCTAACACGGATAGCCCACGCTTCACAAACTTAATTTGTTATCATATTCAAGTGGGGGGTGGGGTGGATAGAAGTTTCAAGGCTTCAGATAAGCGTGTATTGAATATATATATATATATATATATATATATATATATATAGGAATCCCTTATGCAAAGGGATCCCCATTTTTAGAAAAAAATGGGGATTAAGTGTGGGGCCCACTCCACATCGAATTTCAACGATCCGAACCGTCTATTTTTCAAGTTCCACCTCATAGATCATCCTTGCAAAATATTAGGCAAATCGGAAATGTTTAAGGCATCTAATTGGGTTCAAAGAAATTAACGAATACTTTGTTATATAAGAAACAATGAAATTTTATCGTGATAATTAAATAGGCAAATGGTTTCGGATTGAATTTTTGCAAGGATGATCTATGAGGTGTAACTTGAAAAATAGACGGTTCGGATCGTTGAAATTCGATGTGGAGTGGGCCCCACACCTAATTCCTATTTTTTTCTAAAAATGAGAATCCCTTTGCATAAGGTCCCTGTATATATATATATATATATATATATATATGCATGCTTCTTATTTTGTCCCTTTCAATTGGTAGCAGTAAAAAACAAGTTTCTTGGATTTTAGAAAATGGGAACATCAAACTGCCAATCGGTTGTCGTTGGATGATTACTAATTCAGAGTGGAACATGGCCGGTTAATTAATTAATTAAAATGCTAAGCACCTGGAAATTTCTGCAGTAAGAGCTGACCTTGAAAGGGACTTAAATTTGAAACATGCATGGATTTAATTCTTTGTTGGTGGTAAATTTCAAGTGAGAAAATTTTTCGATAAAGCAAAAATCCAACCAAAAGGAAAGATACAAATCATGGAATAAGGATCCTCTTTGTATTCTCTTTGTGAGGATCTCGAGAATCCTCAAATCGGGTCCGTTTATAGTATATTTTGCGACCAGTTTTCATCAGGTACTATTCATGTTTAATTTTAAATAAAAATATTTAAAATAATTTATGATTGCACGTTGTACGATAAACGGACACAATTTCAAGATCCGAAGAAGATCTTCACAAAAAAAATCCGAAGATGATCCTTACAAAGAAGATCCGAAGAGGATCCTCATTCCAAATCATGAGTCAACTACACGTGTATCATGACATGGACACTCATTGAGAAAGAGAAAAATCGAGGTGAAAAATGGAAATCCATCAAGTTCGTGATCCGGGTCGTTGAAATTTGATCCAACGGCTACCAAACAAGGAATCTCTTTCAAGTTATAATAACTATAACCGTTTGATCAAATTTCAATAGCCCGGATCACAGACTTGTTCCCTTTCCCTATCAAATGACCATATCTTCGTAGTAGAAATTGTAGAATCCCTCAGTTGTTGACAGCTATCGTAGTTTGAGTGTAAGAGCCCTTATTCTCACACCTCTTAAAATCGAGGGATTTTTTGCAGTTGCGGGTTCAAGAAAAATTATTCAAATGGTCATATGTAAAAGTTAAAAACAGTTTTTAGACATGTAATAACTTTAAAAATTAAACTATTGTCCAATCATTTATATATATATTTTTTTTTTTTTTGAAACATTTATATTTTATATAACAAATAACAGTACAAGTTACAACTTACAACTGTCCACGACACGTTTTCATATTTTGAAAACGCTGCATTATAACTTTATTATCAATGAAAAAAGAACATTGCTCTCAAATAAATCACAATACTATTACTCAACCATTAACTTCCCATTCATTTACATAATGGACTTCCACAATATTCATAGGAAAAAAGGCTAAACAGCAGCAACTTGTAAAAACAAAGCTAATGTAAGTAGCAAATACACTTAATTATAAACTCATACAAACCAACTCCTCACACAAAACTCAATTCATTCAATAGTCTAAATAAAAACTTTAGTCTATTTATAAACAAAAAGTCTAAAAGACACATATCAATCAATCTAAATAAAAATCATATATGATCCACATTAATAATCAAATCTAATTATTCATAAAAGAAACAAATTTTCAACCAATTCACTAAAACAATAAGAAATTTAATTTGAATAAGCTATGAAGAACTTACTTTGGAATTTGAAAGATGCAAGGAGGTACGGACACACCTCCAGTTATCAGAAATCGACCCTAAGAACGAGAATCTGTCTATTTGAGTACTCTAAAAGAACCTGCATTGGACCGCTCCAAATCTCCCCAGCCACATCCCTCCCCTTCGTTTATCTCCGCCTTGGTCGCCGTCGTCGCCGATTTGGCCATCGGATCTGCGTTCAGGGTTTGAGTTCGTGGTTGTTGCTGGTCTGGATATGGCTATGTAGAGCGGTTTGGGATTTTATGATTGTTTTGTTACTGGAATGGATTTTGTGGATTTCTGAGTATCATTATGAGTAAATAATTCATTCATTTTATTTTATTTGTCTAATTCTCTCCTTTCCTCTTCTAATTTTGTGTTTGACGAGTGTGATCAGCTTGTGATCTCGCTGTTTATTGTCTTATTTAATTTTAATTCCATTAGAATCTTGCAATTAGAAGTAGCAAATAGGAGTTGCAGACTTATCAGCTGCAAAAAACAAAATAATAAATTTTAGGCTGTGAGAGTGTAAGTCTTCACGGATTATAATTTTTTCAGTTTTGTGATCACCGACCGTTACAATTTGGGAGTAGGATTCTCTACCCTTCTATTATCATCCCTTTCTCTCATTTTCTCTCACACATTACTTTTTGTCTTGTTGTCTCTATAAAAAAACCAATATAAAATGTTGACGTGGCTTAACCATAACCATTCAAGTGGGAGGGGAGAGAGATTAGGAGGAAAGAGAATCCTTGTCTTTATATTTCTATAAAACAAAATTAAATAAGATGTTGACGTGGCTTAACCGTCATTACTACAAAATTATCTATTACTGGCGGACCAAAAACCGACAAAAAAACGCATATTACTGTCGGATTTTAAGCAATATCCGACAGAAAATTAATGCAATGGCGGATATAATAAGCGACAGATTTGCCAGCGTATTTTCCGACAGAAAATACTCTAAAACCGACAGAAATTGTGTCGGATATAACCGACAGAGAATATATTAATAATGAATAAACATGAGCATTTCTGTCGGCTAAAACCGACAGAAAATACTAAACCGACAATAATTCTGTCGGCTATAACCGACAGAAAATTTATTAATAAGAATAAATATGAGCATTATTGTCGGATAAAACCGACAGAAAATTTATTTATAATAAAAAAAAAAAAAAAAAGGAAAGGCTGCGTTTTTCACTTGAAAAGTCTTCTGGCATTGTAGCAGCAGCTGCTGCAACAGTGAAAGGAAACCCCAGAAAATGAAGAAGATGGTGAGGGTGCTGAGAGGGATTGTACCTGGTGGGAATGAAATGAACACCGTCGTTGTTCTGGACGAAGCTGTTCAGTACTTGAAGTCTCTCAAGGTTGAGCTGCAGAAGATTGGAGTTGAGAATTTGACTGAACGTGCACTTGAGCTATGGTGGTAATAACGGAAACTCCAGTAGTTATTTATCATTCCCCGCTCTGTTAAACGAAAAGAAGAACAAGTTGTTCAAATGTGCAGAACCCCAAAAAGAGAAAAGAAGAACAAGTTGTTTGTAATAGTAACGTGTATTAGGAAAAGAAATCAACCTGGTAAGAAGAAGTGATGAGAATATCAGCGCCGGCTTCCAAGTAGTCCAAGTGAACCTGAGGAATTCAAAAATTTCAACCCAAACCCAACATTCATCAGAACAATTAGACAGAGAGATCCAATCAAACAGTGAAGAAAATGGAGAGAGAGAGAGAGAGAGAAACAGACAGACAGACAGACCCGTTTGATGAGGTCGGGTTGTTTGATGAGGTAGACGGTGCTCCAGAGAGGGTTGTTGAGGGCAGCGCCGTGCCTCTCCAGTTGGGTGGCGCAGCCTCAGTCCACCACAGCACAGCCCTCTGCTTTCTCTATTACATCCTCCAACGACGAGGTAATGGCCTTCTTCAATCCCATCTCTCTGGCTACTGTAAGTCTGCAGAGAATAACAGAGATTGCGGAGTAATGTGGAAAGAAGAACAATGAGGGAAGGAAGGGGGAAGGGAGAAGGCACTCGGAAAGGAATAGAGAGAAGGGTTTTAATTTGGAAAATTTTAACCGACAGTAACATTTTTTAAAATATAAACCGACATAAATTTTTCGATACTGTCGGTTATAACCGACAAAAAATAAAAAAATGTCGCCAAAATTCCCCTCCAAAATTTTGTTACGATTTTTAAAAATAAAATAATAATTGTTTAGTTTAATAAATAAATAAATAAATAATATGTATTTAAATAGAATACGCTTTTAAAAATTAAATAAATAATTGTTTGGTTTAATTGATAATAACCCATGTAAAATATGCAATAAAGAAACAAAAAGACAATTGTACAATGAAAATGTCATCACATAAACTAAATATTGTCTAATCAATACTTGAAAAACATAAATAAAAATTTAGCACAAATTACTTTTCCCACTTCAAAATTTAGGCAAAGTTAACGGAGATATGTATTCTACGAAACTAGTTTCAATGATCTAACCGTCAAACTTATTTGTACACACCCCAAGATCGCATACGTAAAAAATCACAAAAAACAAACATTCAGAGATTAGGTAATGGAACAAAAGTTTTCGATGGTTATAAACGAAAAATCACAATTTAACGGTTATTTTAGCTTCGGTTTTGATGATTTTTTTATAGCTACACTCCTTGACCCTATAAGAATGCAATGAACGAATTTGATCTTCAATTTAAAATATTTACACTAGTGGATACCACAAAATCTTATTGATCGGGAAGTATAAGTTAACATTAACTCTAAGTGTTTGTTTAATCTACTGTTTTGATGCGATATGCATTCTACAAAACATTTTTCAATGATCCAACCGTCAAATTTGTTTGTACACACTCCGAGATCACATACGTAAAAAATCACAAAAAACAAACATTCAGACATTAGGTAACAAAACAAAAGTTTTCTACGGTTATAAACGAAAAATCACAATTTAAAGGTTATTTTAGCTCCAATTTTGATGATTTTTTACAGCTACACTTCTCGACCCTATAAGAATGCATTGAATGAATTTGATCTTCAATTTAAAATATTTACATTAGTGGATACCACAAATTTTATTTTATACTTAATGGAAGTATAATATTAACTCTAAGTGTTTGTTTAATCTACCGTTTTGACGCATATGCATTCTACAAAACTTTTTTCAACGATCCAACTGTCAAACTTATTTGTACACTCTCCAAGATTGCATACGTAAAAAATCGTAAAAAAATAAATATTCAGAGATTACGTAACGGAACAAAAGTTTTCGACGGTTATAAACGAAAAATCACAATTTAACGGTTATTTTAGCTCTGATTTTGATGATTTTTTACAGCTACACTCCTCGACCCTATAAGAATGCATTGAACTAATTTGATCTTCAATTTAAAATATTTACACTAGTGGATACCACAAAATCTTATTTTATACTTGATGGGGAAGTATAACATTAACTCTAAGTGTTTGTTTAATCTATCGTTTTGATGCGATACGCATTCTACAAAATGTTTTTCAACGATCCAACCGTCAAACTTGTTTGTACACACTCTGAGATCGCATACGTAAAAAATCACAAAAAATTAACATTCAGAGATTAGGTAACAGAACAAAAGTTTTTTACGGTTATAAACGAAAAATCACAATTTAATCATTATAACATTTTAAAATAATAAAATCAGACATGATAGAGTACACCAGATGTTCATATGTGTTTATGTGCCAGACAATGTGTTTATGTGCCAGACAATGTGCTTTGTGACGCATTGAAAAAAATTGTTTGAATTTCTTTGTATCTTGTTGCTTGCCTGTGAGGGAGCATAATCCTTATTACAAAAATGATAGAGCTTTAGATTGTGATCTGTTGTTATTATTTTCTCGGAAAATTTATGGCTCGTGGGAATTTGGTTCATTAGACTTTAGGGTCATGAGTGAAAAAAAAATAATTTAAAATATGTGTTTATTTATTTATTTTTAATCAATATAACATTTTAAAATAATAAAATAATAAAATAGTCAATTTCTGGCGGTTATAACCGCCAGAATACTAAAATAATAACCGCCAGAAAGTAAAATAATAAAATAGTCAATTTCTGTCGGTTATAACCACCACCATTAACTTAATAACCGCCATAATATGTAAAAAATATTTTTAAAAAAGGATTCAAAAATACTGTCGGTTATATCCGACAGAATTTTTTTGATATCCGCCACTAAATATCCTCCAGGAATTTATGTCAGATATAACCGACAAGATTTTGCTAATATCCGCCACTAATTAAATGATGTATCGGATATAATTTATCCGACAGGATTTTTTAATATCCGCCACCATCATCTGCCACCTAAAGCTAATATTGTAGTAGTGCGTGACCGTTCAAATAGGAGAGGATGGAAGGGGTTTGCTGCAGCCTACTTGTCTACCTTTTTTTTTTTTTTAAACTAATGATTGTCTGTTTTATTTTTTATGTAAGGTAACCTAACTCAAAACGTCGTTCTGACCAGATAATATTTTAAACAAAAAATAATAAGAAAGAACAACTCTTCTATGAGGGATTTTATCAAGCAATTGGAGGAGTATGTACGAATGACATTTCCAACCTTCAAAGGAGCAGCACTCAAATCATCCATGAAAATTCAACAAAGTTCGTAGGCTCAGCTAGCCGTGCTTAATGGGTCTGATTTTCTAGTATGTATTATTCTTTCTTTCTTTAGGTAAAGAAACTTGTAAGAAACTTGTAAGAAAAGAGTGTAATAAATCATATAACCGAATTAAAAAAGAAAATAAGTCGTTGTAGGAAACAAATCCTATGTACACGTAATTATTACAGTACTCATGTCAACACCAGCTACGATGAAAGTCGACTCATCTTTTTTCGTAAGGTTCAAGTTAAAATCTGTTGTCAAAGAGATCGAGTTAAAAATTGCAAAACCTTTTCGTAACGCATATTATTTTTCCTCGTGGAAACATAAATCTTCTCTCTTTATGCTTTTCTACTTCATTGAACTTATAAAACATACATGTTAACTGTTACACACATGAATCATACAAATTGACAAGAGTGTGACTGAGAGTGACCTGAGTTTGGCTTCTTCCTGCAATGAGCTTGGTTGAGAATTCACACATTAATCTGTAAGGACGCATTCACATGAGCCGACAAAGAAAAACGAAAGGCTGGAAGTCAAACACAACATAAGAGAGTTCAAATTCTCAACGTCATCGCCCTTACAAATAATACTTGCTTAAAAAAGTTAAGTTCTCGCCTCAAAAATTAATTGGTAATAGGGAAGTGACTCAACTCCTTATTGGTTATAGACTTTTGCAAGGTTAATTCGTTAACTTTCCGATGTGAAACGATCTTCAATCACATGCTCTTTCACGAATGCCGAATTTTTAAGCCTAAGAAGTAGATCATTTTAACTTAATGACGTGGATCACTTGTAGACAATCTTTACATCCTCTCACAGTTGCGGCGGTACAGTCAAGATTGGCTACTCCATAATGCATCCATGGTCCGGTCAGAACCTGACAAATATAATAATTGAGAGAGGGTAGAGTGATGACTCATCCTCCTCCTATCAAGAAGGAGAGCTTAAATATGTGGAAGCTCATTCAGAAATCTATAAATTTATTTAGCAAATTTAGCCGTTCTCTAAAGATAGTTATCACCAGCCAATACTTCGGTTTTTATACAAAATAAAATAGGCAACGGAGAAAAACCGTTGCCTGAACCCAAATTGCAGTAGTGACGGCCAGTAGCTGTACAAAGAGAGGAGGGAGAGAGAGTGCTTAAACACTAGTAGGAAAAACACTTTGCGCGACGAAGGTACTTTCGTCGCGCAAAGTCAAAAAAGGTCGCGCAAAAGATAGCGCAACAAACCTTCGTCGCGCATTCTCCGTCACGCAAAGGCCGTGACGCCAGGGTTTGCGCGACGATAAAGGTACCTACGTCGCGCAAAGTGGGTTTGCGCGACCCAGGCTACGTCGTGCAAACCTGCTTTGCGCGACGCAGGCTACGTCGCGCAAAGTTGGTTTGCACGACGTAGCCTGGGTCGCGCAAACCCACTTTGCGCGACGTAGCCTGCGTCGCGAAAACCCTTTTTTTTTTTTTTTTTTTTTTTTTTTTTGCCAAATTTTTTATTATTTAATTTTTAATCAATATTGTAATTAAATTCTAAACAATAATTAATAAACCAATGGAAATTGATGCAAGAAATATATATTTTTTGGTAAAATTTCCACTAAGCATTGTTTAAAGAATATTTTGTATTATCATTAATAAAAACAAATGCATATAACATTCATGTGGTAAAGTCAATACATTCGTTACAAACCTAGGATACGTGTTCGAATATATTAACACACGTCCTCAAATTCCAAAAATACAAACTTGAATTCTTTCGAAGACCTGCAGATAAAAGCATATTCCCTTGTACATACAGTGTATGAAGCTCCTTCATCACTCCTTCATATAGCTTTTTCATAATTCCTTCATGTAGCTCGCTACAGTTTATGTAGCTCCTTCATCACTCTTCAAGCCCTCTGCAATTGTCAAGATAAGTTCACCAAGAAAACAAATCATTATAAAAACTGTGTCATAATAGTTGCTAGATAATTTAATATGCATCAATGGATGGATGAGAAACAACCGAGAAAACAAAAAACTGTGTCACACCATTGAGTAGTGCATATAATAAGTCACACCATGTTTGCAATCTAGGACATAATTCACAATAACATGGGTCATAATCAGATATGAAGGCTTTCACAGGAACCAACCTTTTTGACTTTCTGATACTTCTGTCTGTTTTCCGCCATCAACCTCTCTCTAATCTATTTGGGGGGTGGGGGGAAGTCAATGACTGACATCAGAATTTGTGAAGATTGAAAGCTAATACCCATGACCTAATAAGGAGGCGAAACCCACATAAATGAAATCTTACTTGAACAAGAAGATCGAGTTGCATTGATGGGGGCAATGCAGCTAATACAGCTGGATCAACTTCACCATGCAGTGCAGGCTGCAAGATAGTATTTAAAATTATCTACGACCGAACCTTAATTAGACAGAGTAAGAAATCCCATGATTAATGAATACAACTTAATTAAATAAATAGTAAAGAAGGGTATACGCACACAAGTGTTACTGGCAAAGGATACTAACTCTGATATCTATCTATTAACTTACCAATATCATCTCTTCATCGGCATCGGCATCTTCATATATATCGTCCCCCACAAGAATCGAAGTAGTTGATGTTGACACATTATTAGTTACACCAGCATCCTTCTCTGCCGCAATAGATGCAGCAATCCTAAATTAACATCAAAGAATCAATAAACTCATGTAATTGCATGATTAAGTACTCCTGAATGTTATGTACAATTACATTTCATCTATCATTTCTTGATTGCAACTCCTTGAGACTGCGTCGAAGTTTTCTGAATTGATACCCACCATCTCAGTTTCATCCAACAAAATCTTCTTACCCTTAGCATCATTTTCCTCCTTATTACAAGCAGCAACCACATTACATTTCCAAATACCCAAAAATGTTGTAGACCTAAAAACAAACAAAAAAAGACAACCAGAACATCCAAACTCCCTTCTTCCTCGGCTGCTCTAGGTTGCTCTCAAATGATATACAATAATTTTCATCAAGTCTGGAAGAACTTACTAGTATCATCTTTTCATCATCTTCTTCACCATCCTCAGCAGCAGTAGATTGTGATGCATTCTTTATAAAAACCCCTTCTTCCTCGGTCTGGATGGATGCTGCCAACCTAATTTAACGAACAAAAGAATCAAAATCACTAATCAAACCAGATTTATACACTACCCCCGCAACCGTGTTCTCAGCTTACATTTCATCCAGCTTTTCCTGGTTGCTACTCAGCAAGCCCAAGTCGTCTTCTTCTAAACTATTATCCGCCATCCTACCAGTCTGATCTGTTAAAACTTCTTTACCCTCGGCTTCATTCTTCTGCCTCTGGTTCTTAATATCCGCAGCCAAGTCTTTCAGCCTCATCGCCTTAAGCTATTAACAAGAACAAAACATAGATAAATCAACTGGAAGAAAAACACATCGTTGATTTCACGCATCACATAACAAGAATATATGGTATTTATTTTCAAAAAGCACAATAATTTTTATAAAGAAATTCAAATTCACATGATTCAAATCCTAAGTCACACAAAAATGCAGGAAATTTCACTCCACAACTCCGACCACCAATGTTGCACACAAACCCTAATTCCAACCCAAATTTTTAACACCACAATCTATATTCCTACAAAGAAATTAAAAAAAAAATATGAAAAGCAATTGCATATACTACATACATGATTAAGAAGCAATTTCTCGGCGGTCTTGCGAAGCTTGGACTGGGTGTTCTCCCGCTGTCTTCTCCGAGCGATCACAGTCCGGCGCTTGAGGGCCGGGGTTCCGCCGTCAAACACAAACACCGGCTTGGTCCGCAGGTACAACAGCTTGCAAATTCGGCGGAAGAAGCCGAGCAAATGCGCGTTGCGTACCATCTCTTCGTCCCGCATTGCCTTCATGAACTGTATCATCCATATGCTCGCATCTGTCCAGTGAAACAAATTAGCAACTTGATTTTATCAAATCGAATTAGTAATTCGATTTTCCTACAAAGAAATAGGGATATGAGGGTTCAAGATTGGGTTCGAAAGAAGAGGAAAGAAGGAGGGAAAGAAAGAGAGGGAGATTTGGGTTCCAGATTGGGTTCGAAGAGGGGTCTACGGGGAAAGAAGGAAACAAGGGTTCCAGATTGGGTTCGAAGAGGGAGGGTCGACGGGGAAAGGGTTTCAGAAATAAAGAGGGAGAATTGAAAAACAAGCGCCTTTTTTTCAATATTGGGCCAAATTCATCACAACTCACGCGACGTACATATATAAGTTGACGTCGCGCAAAGTAGTTTTGCGCGACGACCACATTAAGACGTCGTGCAAAGTATTTTTTTTTTTTTTTTTAAATTATTATAAAACATTTTTCTCTTTTCATATTCAAATTTTTTTATACATCAACCCCACAATAATATATATTTCTAACAAAAATCGACAATAATTTTTTTTACATATATATCACTCAATTTCTTAAGTGTAAGTACAAAATAAATAAATTAAAATCTACTTAGTGTATATATATATATATATATATATATACCACTAATGTTTTGATGGGATACGCATTGTACGAAACTAGTTTCAACGATCCAACCGTCAAATTTGTTTGTATATGCTTCGAGATCGCATACGCCAAAAATCGCAAAAAAAAAACATTCAGAGATCAAGTAACGGGACCAACTTTTTCGACGGCTATAAACGAAAAATCATCAATTTAACGGTTATTTTAACTCCGATTTTGATGATTTTTTACAGATACACTCTTTAACCCTGTATGAATACAATGAACCAATTCGATCGTAAATTTAACACATTTACATAAGTGGATACCACAAAATCTTATGTTATACTTAATGAAAGTATAAATAAATTTTAAGTGTTGGTGAATCTAATGTTTTGATGAGATACGCATTGTACGAAACTAGTTTCAACGATCCAACCGTCAAATTTGTTTGTATATGCTTCGAGATCGCATACGCCAAAAATCGCAAAAAAAAACATTCAGAGATCAAGTAACGGGACCAACTTTTTCTACGGCTATAAACAAAAAATCACCAATTTAACGGTTATTTTAACTCCGATTTTGATGATTTTTTATAGATACACTCTTTAACCCTGTATGAATACAATGAACCAATTCGATCGTAAATTTAACACATTTACATAAGTGGATACCACAAAATCTTATGTTATACTTGATGAAAGTATAAATAAATTCCAAGTGTTGGTGAATCTAATGTTTTGATGGGATACGCATTGTACGAAACTAGTTTCAACGATCCAACCGTCAAATTTGTTTGTATATGCTTCGAGATCGCATACGCCAAAAATCGCAAAAAAAAAACATTCAGAGATCAAGTAACGGGACCAACTTTTTCGACGGCTATAAACGAAAAATCATCAATTTAACGGTTATTTTAACTCCGATTTTGATGATTTTTTACAGATACACTCTTTAACCCTGTATTAATACAATGAACCAATTCGATCGTAAATTTAACACATTTACATAAGTGGATACCACAAACGAAAAAGGTAATGCAAGAACCCCAAAAGAAAACCAAAATAAGAGGGAAAAAAAAAAGTTACTTTGCGCGACGCAGGTTCTCTTACGTCGCGCAAAACAGCTTTGCGCGACGTAGGAGCACCTACGTCGCGCAAAGTAGTTTTTTTTTTTTTATTTTTATTTATCTTATGAGTACAAAATAAATAAATATAAAGTTGCAACAAATAACAAGCATTCTCTCATCAAATTCAACTGATTCTATACCGTTATACAATAAACATTCAAAACAAATGATTGAAACTTTATATATATAAGCCATCAAAAGTATTCAATTCACGTTTCTAAAGAAGAAAAAAATATTGAATTCTCAACAACTAATTTTTTTTACATATATATCATTCAATTTCTTAAGTGTTATAAGTACAAAATAAATAAATTAAAATCTACTTTGTAATATGATCAATCTAAAAACAAGGTAAAATTAAATTTAAAAAAGGGTGAAATTTGACTCACTCTGATATCCAAGGGATTTATGGAGACGGCGTGAACGAGAAGGACCTCACGGAGCTTGAGATCAGGGATTGGAGAAGGTTTTGAAGAGAGATGGAGGATGGAGGTAGCTACTGCAACTGGGTTTGCACCTCCCAATCTGATTAAGTGGAGCAGAAAAAAATAGTTAACTTTGCGCGACGAAGGTGGCGTTGCGCAAAGCTGCTTTGCGCGACGTACGTAATCGTTTGTCGTGCAAAGTTTGGAAAAAGCGGTAAAATAGCCTTCGTTTGGCGCCAAAACTTTGCGCGACGAAGCCCTGCGTCGCGCAAAGCTACTTTGCGCGACGTATTTGTTCCTACGTCGCGCAAAGTATCTTTGCGCGACGCAGGGCTTCGTCGCGCAAAGTTTCGTTGCGCAAAGTATGTTTGCGCGACGTTTGCTGTTTTGGGTCGCGCAAACCATGTTTGCGCGACGAAATTTGGTCCGTCGCGCAAGATTTCGTCGCGCAAACAGATTTTTCTACTAGTGAAAGTTGCAAGTAGAATGGCGAAGAATTACGAGGAGGCTGTTACAAAAGATGAGTCTGAGATCAAGTACCGTGGCATCAAAGCCATGCCCTTTGTTATAGGTATAAGGAATAGTAGTGAATTAATTAATTAATTATTTTTTTTGTTGAAGATTTTTTTCCTAAGTGCTCAATATGTAAAAATTAAATTGCAGGAAATGAAACCTTTGAGAAGCTAGGAACTATAGGAACTTCATCGAACCTTTTGGTCTATCTGACCACAGTGTTCAACATGAAAAGCATCACAGCTACAACTCTTGTCAATGTCTTCAATGGCACCACCAACTTTGCCACCTTGCCGGGAGCCTTCCTCAGTGACACCTATTTCGGTCGCTACAAAACCCTCGGATTTGCTTCAGTTGCTTCTTTCTTGGTATATATCTGGTTGCACGAATTTCCATTACATGAAAAAATTTCAACTAGAACTATGTCTGATTGTTTTTTCGTCACAACGGATTATTTTCTGTAGGGGATGCTGTTACTAACCCTAACAGCGGCGGTTGCAAAGCTGCATCCTCCAAGCTGTGAAGCAGACGGAATAAGTGGCCCATGCATTGGTCCAACACCATGGCAAATGGCATTTCTACTAAGCGGACTCGGTCTACTAGTTGTCGGAGCTGGTGGCATTAGGCCTTGCAACTTAGCCTTTGGTGCAGACCAATTTGATCCCAATACTGAATCAGGGAAGAAGGCTACCAACAGCTTTTTCAACTGGTACTACTTCACCTTCACTTTTGCCATGATGGTTTCTTTGACAATCATCGTCTACGTGCAATCAAACGTGAGCTGGGCTTGGGGATTGGGAATTCCTGCATTTCTCATGCTCTTGTCATGTGCACTATTCTTCATGGGTACAAAAATTTATGTGAAAGTGAAACCAGATGGTAGTCCATTCACAACTGCAGTGAGGGTCACAGTTGCTGCAGTCAAGAAGAGAGGACTGCAGTTACCGGAGCAACCATGGATTTCACTTTTTAACTACGTCCCGAAAAGCTCTATCAACTCCAAGATTCCTTACACTGATCAATTCAGGTAACTTAACTATAATGACTAATTAGTTGCTTTAGATTTCCTCTTGATTAGAATGTCATGTTCCCTTTTAATTTTTACTTGAAAATTCCCAAGAACATTTTAGTAAAGTTTGTGAATTTCCGCTCGTGAAAAGACTGATTAATGTTTGTGAATTTACAGTACCAGATACATTGCTGATATTCACTTTGTATTTGATAATATCAACAATCCCTTAAGTATTGTAGATTGATATCTGTAGCAATCAATCATTTCCTTTACAACTCGGCCTATCAACCAAGATAAGACATAATTATTTGATACAATAATTGAATCAGCATCAACCTCATCAGAAAGGCTTTATCTGGATCCATAATTGGACAAACCAATTCAATAATTGACATATTTGTTTTTGACTAACCAAAAAGTTAACACTATTAATTTTCCAGAATCCTTGACAAAGCTGCAATCATGACCAATGAAGACAAAATCAACCCGGATGGGTCAGCAGCAAATCCATGGGGACTTTGCAGTATGCAGCAAGTGGAAGAAATTAAGTGCTTGGTGAGAGTGGTTCCCATTTGGATCTCACAAGTTATATACTATGTTACCCTGGTGCAACAACAAACTTATACAGTCTTCCAAGCACTGCAATCCGACAGGCGCCTTGGCAACACCGGCTTCAATATCCCCGCTGCGTCTTACACAATATTCACCATGCTTGCCCTCACAATCTGGATACCAATCTATGACAGACTCATAGTCCCAAAATTGAGAAAAATTACAGGAAAAGAAGGTGGCATCACAGTACTACAAAAGATGGGCATTGGCATGGTTCTTGCTATAATAACCATGTTAGTGTCTGGCCTAGTTGAAGAGAAGAGAAGAAGCTTGGCTCTTTCTAATCCCATTGGAATGGAGGGAAGAAGCCATGCAATTTCTTCGATGTCCGGATTTTGGTTCATTCCTCAGTTGTCACTAATCGGACTTTCTGAGGCTTTCACAATGATTGGCCAAGTGGAGTTTTACTACAAGCAATTCCCAGAAAACATGAGAAGCATTGGGGGTTCATTTTTGTTTGTAGGGATGGCAATGTCCAATTACTTGAGTAGTTTTTTGGTGTCAATAGTTCACCATACCAGTGATTGGCTGCCTGAAGATCTTAACCGGGGGAGATTGGATTACTTTTATTATGTGGTGGTTGTATTGGAGGTTTTGAATCTTGTCTATTTCGTAGTACTTGCTAGGTGGTTTAAGTACAAAGGAAGTGGTGGAAGTGCCTCTGAAATTGGGATGGAGAATATGCAATCTGAGAAACATCTTGTTTGATAGACTAGGATCAAACGTAGCCAGCTAGCTACAAAATCGTGGTCTCGATTAGGGAAATCATGCAAGAAACGAGTGTATAATTTTTTTCTGTTATAATTTTACTTTACTCCTCTTATGTACGGTTATTTTAAAGGCGCAAGAATTCAGTTGCACGCAAAAATTTCTTACATTATACCAAAAGAAAATTTTACAATTGCAACACGTGTTTGCGGTTTTGGTATAATGAGGTTGATCAGAATTACAAGAGATCAAATAATTAAGCTGTATCTGATAGGATCCATTCCGTAGGAATGGAGAAGAAAGGAAAATGCAGAAAGTAAGAAATAAAATAACAATTCTTTTCATTCATGTCTTTCCCAAATGGTGAAAGGAGGCTTATATACAACCCTAGCAGAGGAGTGTCCAGATGGGAACACATCACTATCCTCAGAACCGTTGGATGAAGCCAACTACTACAAAGATAAGACAAAATACCATAAAGAGATAAACCCAATAACTAGGATCCTAACATTCCCGCCCCCTTAAAATGAGGCATGTCCTCATGCCGTCAAGGTGGCATGTAGAGGCTTGCACTGCTTGTTCTCCCAAGCCTTGGGGTTCGCAAAAAAATGTATCATGATAGATGCCTCCAAAACTAGTGGAATGTGTATCTCCAAACATACCACAAGAAAATTGGCTTCCAAACAGAATTGTGAACCAAGCCTGCCAAGTTGTGCTTCTACCATGCATGATCTCTGTAGAAGTGCAGGAGCTAAGAAGCACACATCTTGTAAAACGGTATTCAACCCCTCCTTTGGTTTAATGACAGCTGAAAGCCCAAAAACCATGCCTGGCACAGGATAGAGAAAATAACAAAGGAGTACCAATTCAATCTGAGCAAACTTGACAGCAGTTGCTGAATATGTACCCGCATATACCCTTGGTGAAAATGCTACATGCCCAAATTGTCTAGCATTCCATAAGCACACTAGTTTCCAAAAATTCAGAAAAGTGATATAACCGAAGAACTTTGGCCTTAATGATCCTGATGCAGATGATGCTACTGAACAAAGACCCAAAATGATCTTCAATTTATACCGTGATACATTCTGCAAGTAGGGATCATCAAATTTGATGTTGATCGAATAATAATCTTGCATCCTCGGAGTAAGTAGCGATGCAGTAGACAAATCGGCATCATCAACACAATATTGTATCAACTCTGCCAAACATGACAGCTCTTTGACCATGAAAGAATGATCTGCAAACAAAATGGCCCAAGTCTTGATATCATGAACATTTCCAAAATGGCTCAAAACCCCATACATCACAGTACAAGTTTGTTCAGAATCTGGGCAGTCCAAAGTCCCAAAATGGCGTGGTTATGTATGGTGTGGTCCAGCTGGACCCCAACACTTCTCACCAGCTGGATAATTAGCTCAAAACAACATGTTCCTGTGTAAGACATAGCTGCCTTAAACATCCAAAGCAGATATTGTTTATAACTTGCTGATAGGCGCCATAAAAGTATGTGCCATTGATGAACATAAGGGAAATAAGAGCTGAGAAAAGATATTGCCAGATTGAATTGGAGAAGAGCAGGAATCCGATTGTCATGAAAATTGAAGTAAGCAAGGCCCAAACTAGCCTTTCTTGCACCAAATTGCTCCAGGAGAATATTGTGCCTGCTGTTTTGTGACTGGTCAAGGTCATTGATAACAAATGAAAGCACAACTATTGACTCGGCACTTAAAAACTGAGGCAAAGTTGGAGAAAACTGTAATATCATAGTTTCGAGTGTAGCAGTCCAGATTGCTATGAAAATTTTCAATGAATTATCCTTAAACGTAGGATGCTCAGTAGCATGCGGAGACTGCAACTTTGGAAGAATGATCATCCAATAG
Organism: Cotoneaster glaucophyllus; assembly: GCA_036320875.1. Taxonomy (NCBI): domain Eukaryota; kingdom Viridiplantae; phylum Streptophyta; class Magnoliopsida; order Rosales; family Rosaceae; genus Cotoneaster; species Cotoneaster glaucophyllus. The sequence goes on along the minus strand of CM070065.1, from coordinate 24,769,125 downwards.
AAGTTCTCAATCTCAACATGAGTAGAAGAAAAAGAAGAGCAACCAATCTGCTTTGTACCCACTTCCTCTTCTTGTCTAAAATGTTCAGCTGTAGGCCATTTCAAGTTGGCAGATTTTTTCAAAAGCCGGATAATGGTTCTAGTGACACATGTGTTGCAATGGAAGACAAGTAAACAAATTGATGTCATAGTATCAATCATATGTCTAGATAAAGTAAAAGTGGAAATTACTTTAGTCAAGCCACTCATGAGCGTGGAGAAAATATAGCCCATCAGAGTTAAAATATTGTTCCAGATGGTAGAACAAACCATGGAACCTCTAGCCGTAAATTTAGAAGTCTGTTGTGCAGTGTGCTGCAGCCTGTCAATTGGGTCAAAATTATCAAAATGGATTCCCCAGTCCGTACTGTCCAAAGTAAAACCGAAAGCGGTCAAAATCCTCATATGCTGACAGATTTCCCCAAGCAGTATGTCAATGAGCGATATATGAACAGAAATTTTTGTGTGTGGTATATATCCAAAAAATCGCAGAGCACTAAAAACTGCCATAATCAGTTGCGGATTAGTGAAAGGAACGAATCCGAAAAACTTACGAATGCCACTGTCCTGTAAATCTTTGGAAGAAAGGGAAAGTCCATTTTGTTGTTCGTGGTGAGCAAGTGCCATTAGCTCCGCCTTCGCAACAAATATCTGTTTTGAGCTCCAAACATGCTGAACCACGGAAGTATTACCTAACAAAAAGTGCAATTGTAGCCAATCCCACTGCGGTAAGTATTCCAAGTTGTGGTCATCCCCAAAAAATAACTGTTGAATATAACAACAAAGGAACCTTCCTTGGAATACAGCTCTCGGTCCACTTGGGTGACTTCGCTTCTTGCTAACAAAAAATTCCCACTTCGGTGCTTGCCCAAGCATCCTTAAAAAAATATCCATAGCACACAAACTTACCCCGACAAAAGTGCCAGTCAACAAGGTAATGGGAGAACACAAAATGGTCTCAACATCACGCTGAACAATTCTAGCCAAGAAAGAAGTATTGAGGAACTCCCAAGCAGGAAAATGAAGGGACGAGGTAGGGTAAACCCTCTTGTTCACAATACGAATAGATTCAAATGCATAAATAAACACGTCCTTGGTGGAACGTTCCCCAATGTCAACAAGAAAAAAATCAGGAACCGATTTTGGAATCTCTATCCAAGGGTGCGGATCAAGTAAAAGGTCAAGCCTACATTGCTGGCCAATTTCGCTCTGCTGCATTTTGTCAAACACATCTTGGGCAAATATGTTTCCCCTACTCCCTGAGGAAGTAAACACAATCATTGCCAAGGGCACTTGACGTGTAATAAGGTCCAAATTCAACCGTGCCTTGTGCAGCGAAGGATGCGATATAGGTACCTGACGGAGACGGACTTTGTCTGGCTCCTTAGGTGGGGGGATTGGGTGGGCAATCTGAATAACAGTTGCCTTAGGAGAAAGTGTTTCCATCGCATCAGTAGGGTGACCCAACGATGGGACAACTCGCCTATCAGTGCAGGTCTGAAAGTAACCCTTCAAGCGAGATGCGGCAACATCATTAACCAACACGGTATTGACGAGACCGTCAGTGCGAAAGTAGGAGCACAAGCTTGATCGGACAGAGGATGAGGAAGAATTCGAAGAGTTCTTGGACTGTCGGTAGCCAAGGATCCCTGACTTATGCTTCTTCTTCATCTCCACGGAAGCAATCGTTTTCAGGAAACGCTTGATTTGCTGAGAAGTATGGCCAGAATGAGTCGTTGTGCGGGAGCCCGTAGCCTTTACGGAAGCCCGGGTCCTATACGAGCTCGCCATTGCAGTCAACAACAGAGAGGTCGAAAGCAGCGGTGGAACATGATGGTTTCGGAGCTGCCGTGGTGCAGATGATGGTTTCAGAGATGTTGAAACTGGGGAGAATGAGCAAGGAGCCTTCGCAGGGATCGGGTATGGGTGGGTGAAATGAAGGTCGTGGGTTGGTGGAGGGGGTGGGTAGTGGTGGGAGGAATGTGGGTCGGAGGCAATTGGGTGGAAAACAGAGTCGCTAGAGGATTGATGTAAATATCTGGAGGTGGGGAAATGGCCAACGAGGTGGGAAGAGGGGGTGGAATGGCAACGAGGTGGGAGAGAGGGACAAAGGACCAGCAGCGAAAGGGGTCCTCGAAGGGTGGAAGGTAGCGATGGTCTGTGGCGGAGAAGTACTCCATGTGGGTTGCGGGGGGGTGGTGGGTTGGGTTTTCAGAGAACGAAGCTCCTCAAGACAAGTCTGTTGGAGTTGCTCCTGCCGAGCACTGAGGATGTCCAGATCTGCGAGAAAGTGTTGCATATCGGTGAGTTGGTGCTCCAGAACATCCTGATGGAGGTGCATCATCGTGACCATGTCACGGAAGTTCTGGATTTGAGTGAGGATTTGCTGTTGCGGAAACTGCCGGTTGAGCACCGCCTTCGAGACGTCGGCCACGGACACCGATGCCGGCCTCTTGCCCATGGAAGCACACCTGGGCTCTGGATACCAGATGATAGGATCCATTCCGTAGGAATGGAGAAGAAAAGGAAAATGCTGAAAGTAAGAAATAAAATAACAATTCTTTTCATTCATGTCTTTCCCAAATGGTGAAAGGAGGCTTATATACAACCCTAGCAGAGGAGTGTCCAGATGGGAACACATCACTATCCTCAGAACCGTTGGATGAAGCCAACTACTACAAAGATAAGACAAAATACCATAAAGAGATAAACCCAATAACTAGTATCCTAACAGTATCCATCTCCAAGTCCAAAACGCAAACCAAGAGCGCAACTCCATTTGTGAAGAAAATGAAAGCTCAATGCCGATCATCCAGTGCACATATACCACAAGTGGGAAATATCGACTGATAATTCAAGCTACAAATATACATATATATAATTTATAAATATATGGCTAACAAAAAGAAAGGGAAACCATATTGCATGACGCAACAGTTGACCCGTATCACTCATCGCTATGGTTTTAGAAAATCGAAAAGATATGGAGAATTCAACATCTACATCAAAATATATGATATGATTATCGTTAAAGTTCAGAATCTAGAATTAGTTGAAGTGGTAGGAGACAAATTTTGTATGGTCAGCACAGTTCATCATCAAAATAACCGCTTATTGTTAGGCGTTAAATTCTGTTGGTCTCGGTAATATTAAAGGTGGAAATTCTTATATGAGTAGCATTTTGTCGTACGATTGATGTGGGATGCATTCTCCAGCAGTATGATGCTCAAATATGAGCATACTGTGAGGAATTTTCTGATAATTAAGATTCTAGATCACATAATTAAAGATTCTAGCATTAAAGGCCTATTCCGAACGACTCTAGAAGAGTCGTCGTTAGAATTATTTTTGGAAAGAAATATCTACCATGTGCTTTGTACGTAAGTGATTGATTCCATGAACTCACAAAAATGATTTTGCCCTCCTAAAATCATTTTCCTAACGGATGTACGTAAGCGATTGATTCCATGAACTCACAAAAATGATTTTGCCCTCCTAAAATCATTTTCCTAACGGATCCTGAAAGTATATTGTACGTAACTACTAACAAACATATAGGATATGAACATCAAAATAAAAGGGTAATACTACATGCACCAATTTTTAAACTAAATTTGTAAATAAAATGATATGTCACTAATATAAAATAAGTAATAATCTAATCATCAACGTCCACATCAATTATTTTACAAAATTTAGTTTAAATATTTATCCCACTGCTTTTCTATTCTTATAAGATTAGAATTTGTTGAAAGAAACAATTTTCTTTCTAATAATTCCAATTAAACGAATAGAAGAGAATCGGATCGGAAACAAGCTCTCCAATTCCAATGAAAATTTTGTGGTTTTAAGTCCCTTAGTATACAGTAAATGGTATTCTTCTTCATTGTAAGTGAGAATTCTTTAGTTCAAATCTCGTAATCGCGAGTTTGCAGCCAATTTATTCCTTCAGCCTCTTAGTATAAATATTTTGTTGAATAAAAAAAAATTGTGAAGTGCCAATTTAGTCCATGAACTATCACCTCCGTGAAAATTAGGTCCCTAAATTATTTTTTTAAGTAAAATAAGTCTCTAAATTCATTACAAATTGCTAATTTCATCCATACTATTATAATCAAACCTATTTTATCCAATTTTTTAACTTAAGTCATTTAACACACTTTAGAGTACAATACTGTCATTATGCCTTGAATATCGCACAATTCCAATATTGTTTGATGTTTCCCGCTACATTCTCATCTTTATGCCTTGTATATGCTTACAGCCTGCACTTATGACTTATCAAATCATAATAAGCTTGAATTATTGGATAAGAGAGAAATTTGAAATTTTCGTAATCTTTAGACAGTCAGTTCAGTTTCCATCTTTATTATTTCGAAATATTCGGATTTAGAAATTTTTCAAATTGGAATTTTTTGGTTGGGATCAGAATTTTCAATTCAACATGCACGATTGCACCCCAGGAGAGATGGAGAGTCAAAAGAACAAAGATGAAACTTTCATTTATTTTTTTCGCAGATATTTATCATGTTCAATCAACTCAAGAATTAAATAGTAGATCTGTTTGTACCCCCTTTTGCACGCACTCGGCCAATATATTCTAAGTTGTTGAATGAAAATGACGTAGTTACCTCTTTGTACTCAACCTGCGAGCCATGTAATAGTTTTTAGGGTAAACAAGATCATCGCCAAAAATAGTGGTTCAATGCATTGTTAGATGTTTTGCAATGTAAACCCAGACATTAATTTCCAATCATGATAGTACAATTGCAGCTAGCTTCCCTTCTATTTTATTACTATCATTTGCAATTACGGTTATAGGGTTGGAAACAAGTACAATAAATTGAAACTAGGGTTGCAGACAATTGCTTGCACCCAACAAAACAAAAGACTAAACATCAAAGTATCACGACTACAGCGTCTAAGTACTCTTGGGGTTTCATGATCAGTGAGTGAGTCGGTGCCTCCTGTGCCCACAGTTCTTGTCAAGAAAATTCTAGCATACAGCCGCGGTATGCGGCAGCCTCTCATAGGGGTCGGCCCTACCTGTAGAGGTCTGCATGCAGTGTTTTTTTTTTTTTAACAAAAAATATTATCTATACTAAAAAGGTAAGGGAGTGAGCTAAGCCTTGCAATAGGCTAGCAAAAATGTAGTTCAAATTTGTCTTTGGCGAGAATCGAACTTAAGACCTCTCACTTACAAGTTAAGAAGAATACAACTAGACCGTAGTACTAAATGGCTGCATGCAATGTTACACTAAGAACACACTGAAAAAATTATGAAGAAACCATCACACGAACCCGTAATTACCGTGGAAGGAATGACTAAAAATAAAAAATAAGATATTGGTTTTGGTTTTGGGTAGGTGTTTATAAAATTTCCTTACCTTTTATCATTGAAATTGTGGGAAATTCCAATGTATGCATTCATCAAAACGTAAGCAACTTTTCCTCAACTAAGCTTTCTTTTTTTCTTTTCCCAACTTTGTAGAATCTTGTTGGGTTCTACTTTTTTCCTGCAATGGTACACGATGGGGTTGAAGCCAAGGATGAGTAGAAACCATTGGAATGAGCCTTCTCCTACTACATCTTCTATTTTCCTTTTTGAGGGGATTTACTATATCTTCTTAAGACGTCTATTTGTCCTTGGATAATTACATTTTTGTATGCATATCATCTACAAATTTTCATTTGTTCTCCAAACTTAAATTTTTTAATAGGTAATTAGGTTGGTTCGTTAGAGCAATAATGTCTCCTCCTTTGTACTCGAGTTCGATCCTCCAAATCCGATCCTCATCCACCAAAATTAGGCCAATTTAACCTATTGCACATGAAAATAAAAGTTTGGCATCGCAATATTCTTTATTCAAAGTCAACCGATTTCAACAACATAGGAAGAAAAATTAAGGGATTAGATGTAGCAATAATCCAGCATTACATATAGATTGTGTATGATATTTATAGAAGTTTCTTTCGTTCAAGATTTAATTTTGAGACTAATATTCGATTTAACCATACTATATATAGATTAGCTAGTGGACTTAGAGTCACATAACGACTTATTGGTCCAACAAATCTCAGAAAGCATATGTAAATACTGCTCAAATCGGGATAACTGCCAAAGATAGACAGGGCACTTACTCAATCGATTAATCTGGTAAAATACAAATTAGTCGTGATAGGTAGCTCGGCTACATGTGGTGGAGCTGCTCGATTAGTGTAGTTCTAGCTCGAATGAGACTAGCGTAGTGTTGGATGAGACCAAATACACTGAATCTCTTAATACGGTGAGAAATCTCTTAATATGATGAGAAGTGCAATGTGAATGACATGGTCAAGTTTTCTTCTCCCATTATATAGTTCGTTTTGATTCCTTTTTTCTTAGAACATGAGAGCAATCATGGAAAACAATGAGATAGATAGCCTGGAGAAGAATAAGAGAGGTTCTACAGATGAAGAACCAATTATATACAGAGGATGGAAAGCAATGCCATTTGTCATAGGTGAGTGCAACATTTTGCTTTCTTTTTGTTTCATGCTCTGCCCATCAGATTAATTTCCTTTTCTCTTCTGTTTAATCATGAATTTATCTTAATTTTTTTTCACTTATTTTTTAGCAATCCTTCTGCATAAAATTCCAGGAAATGAAACATTTGAGAAGCTAGGAGCCATTGGGACCTTGGCCAACCTCTTGGTCTATCTTACTAGTGTATTCAACCTGAAGAGAATTACAGCTGCAACTCTTATTACTATCTTCAGTGGCACTACCAACTTTGCAACCTTGCTCGGAGCTTTCGTTACCGACACTTATTTCGGTCGTTACAAGACGTTGGGATTTTCGTCGATCGTTTCTTTTATAGTACTTACTAAACTACCATTTGTTACTTTGATTCATTTTCGTTGTCCAACATACAAATATTAGGGAAATATACACAGATAGACATTAAATAGTATATTATAAACCAACGTTGAGTGCCTCTTTATTGTCTATTTAGCGTTCATCTGATTATAGTTATATTAAACGTTTGTAGCGGTTCTATTGGTGCATATTTTCTCAAAAATTAAGCTTTGATTAATTTCTATTTCAAGGTTTCTTACCTTTATGACTATTTGGCTCCAAATATATTTAACGCTCGGAGCTTTCATTTTCAACACTTAATTATCTTGATCATTATAAAATGCTGAGATATTCAGATATCACTTCTTTTATGGTACTTACAAAACTATTATTTGCTACTTTGGTTCATTTTCAATATTCAACATAGGAAAATTCCAAAAGCATGCACACAATTAAGCAATACGCCGTTTCTAAACCACATTTCAGTGTTTCTTTATTGTTTGTTTAATGTCCATCCGATTATATATTTGATTAAAAGTTGGTAACTAATTTTTTTTGTTCATATTTCCTCGAAAAATAAGCTTTGATTCATTTTCACTTCCAAAGTTTCTTACCTCATCGTGACCCCTTTTAACTCATTAGCTCCAAAATGTAAATATCTTAATCCTATGATTAATTTTTTGTTTTATCTAGGGACTGCTGCTGATAGACTTTACTGCACTATTCAAGAACTTGCATCCTCCTCAGTGCAAACGAGAAGAGAGAGAAACATGTAAAGGGCCAACAGTTGGTCAAATGGCATTTTTACTAACTGGTTTTGGGATGCTAACAGTAGGAGCTGCAGGCATCAGGCCATGTAACTTGGCATTTGGGGCAGACCAATTCAACCCGAAAACGGAGTCCGGAAAACGAGGAATCAACAGCTTCTTCAACTGGTACATGTTCACCTTCACTTTCGCACAGATGATAGCATTGACCCTCATTGTATATATCCAGTCAAATGTAAGTTGGGGTCTAGGGTTTGGTATTCCAGCCATTTTGATGTTGATATCATGTGTTCTCTTCTTCATGGGATCCAAAATGTACGTGAAAGTGAAAGCCTGTGGTAGTCCAATGAAGAGTGTAGCACAGGTCGTGGCGGTTTCCTTTGCGAAAAGGCACTTGAAGGCTAAAAAGCCAGAGCAGCCATGGCTCTCCATGTATGTGTACATGCCTCCCAATTCAATCAACTCCAAGCTTCCTTACACAAATCAATTCAGGTAAATTAGTTATAACTTCATGCACTTTATATGCCTTCTTTGTGAAAGAAAGAAACTAATCTACGCCTGGAATGACATTGTGGTGTTATTCTCAGTCAATCACGCACTGTTAACTTTTCTTGGCAACGGGTGATTGGATTAAAATACAAAGTTAAAGATAATGCACATATCTAGAACAGATTAAAGAATGGACGTCATGTGCATGCATAAAGAATTTCTGCATATACATACATTTTTATCATGTTCTTTGATTTCCTTCAAGGGGTTTCGGTTTTGAGCACGTTCTTCGATTTCAAATTGGAAACTCTTTGAATCAATTCGAAGAGGCGGTTTTAGTTGGTGGTCCATAAACTCTTTGAAGTCTTTGAGTTTGACTCGAAGGATTTCAAATGTGAAATCCACGAGGATGACTCGAAGGATTTCAAATGTGAAATCCACGAGGTAGTATCCCAGGTGTAAGTAAGTTCTTAAGAATCTTATTGTCACTTCTCAGATGCCTTGACAAGGCAGCAATTCTTATGCCCGAAGACGAAATGAACCCGGATGGATCAGCAGCTGATCCGTGGAGACTTTGCAGCATGCAGCAAGTGGAAGAAGTGAAATGCCTGCTGAGAGTGTTGCCAATATGGGCAGCAGCCCTCGTATTCCATATTCCCATAGTCCAGCAGCAAACCTTTGTTGTCTTCCAAGCCCTTCAATCCAATCGACGTCTCGGAAAAACCAGCTTCCAAATCCCGGCTGCATCCTACACAGTCTTCCTGATGCTGGCCATGAGCATATGGATACCAATCTACGACCGCTTTCTTGTCCCGTTCCTCCAAAGGCTCACGGGAAAAGAAGGCGGCATCACATTGCTGCAAAGAATTGGAATCGGCATTTTTCTCTCTGTGATCGCCATGCTAGTATCTGGATTTGTAGGACACCGAAGGACTATAGCGCTAACAAAACCAATTCCAAGAATCCAGACAAGGGGTGACATTTCATCCATGTCCGGCTTTTGGCTGGTCCCTCAGCTCACATTAACCGGGCTTGCTGAAGCGTTCACCTCCGTTGGCCAAGTCGAGTTCTACTACAAGCAATTCCCGGAAAACATGAGAAGCATTGGAGGGTCTATCTACTTTTGTGGACTGGCTGGTTCTAGTTACTTGAGTAGTGCGTTAATTGTCATAGTTCACCGGACTACTGAGGGGGCTGCGACCGGGAATTGGCTGCCGGAAGATCTCAACAAGGGGAGGCTGGATTACTACTATTACTTGATTGCTGCTCTTGGAGCCATTAGTTTGGGATACTTTTTAGTGTGTGCAAAGTGGTACAAATACAAAGGTGATGGGGACAACAATGCCCTTCAAGTTGAAGTAGTGCAGAAATCACATGAACATGAGATTTGATGCAAACCTAGATGAGAATGTATATTTCTACCAGATTCCTAAATTACATAAGTGAAAAATAAAACCATCATCAATTTTACAAAAATCGAAATTATTCTAATTCATGACTTCCTGGCGTTTTCTAACACACGTAGTAAAAAAACATGTGCCCTCCACATGACAATCCTTCATCTAATAGGCGCATAACTAGGATTGATTATCCTTAAGTTGATATGTTCCTCGATAATTTTTACCATAATCGACTTATTCCTTATTCCAGGTGAGTAAACAAGCTCTTGACGGATTTCAAGAGACCGATTTGTGTTACCTAATCATAAAACGTGGGTAGAACAAACCACAAAGCTAGGTAACTTGTGGGGCTACTGAAACATCGAATGAACGGTTCTGATCAATAGAGAGAAGTTTATTTCAGTCGACTCTTAATCACAAGAAGGAAGAGGGTTAAGAGTTTAGAAAAAGGAGGAAAACAGCTGACTGCAGCACTCATTTTACATACCAAAGACAGAAAAGCAGATTAGCAAATGTAAAACGACTGTCTACTACGAGGTTACTCACGGCATGCCGAGTACACGTCTTTACTCTCAGCACACAATCATCTTATACAGTATATAAATAGATAAATACATTATATCTGTCTTAAACTGTGTATGATTGCTGAATTGTGTCGATGTCGAGCCCCTTCAATCTCACCACGGATTCTACGTGACCTTTCAGTGTAGTGAGTTCCCTCAACCTACAAGAAGGCAGGAGTCTCGGTTAGAGAACCAACGCAACATGAAGAGACTAAAATCTCAAGCTGAAAAGAAAGTTTGCAGCTCACCTTGCAATCTCAGCTCTTCTTTTGGCCTCTTCGGCGATCTGATTGAGTTCTGTGAAATGTGTTCGTTCTGTAAACATCTTGGTGTCCGGTGGTTGCAACCCGTGCAATGTCCTTTGTGCGTGTGCCCATTGAAGCTCACGTTGTTCCTTTCCAAAGTCCTTTTGCCTTGTGAAAGCAACCTAGAAAACGAAAAAAAAACAAAGAACCCCTCAATAAACAGTTAACAAGAAACTCCCTGATCAAGTAAAACTGGGTAAGCAATCCAGTGTCAATAACGTACCCTCTGTTCAATCAGTAGATCCCACGCCTTCCCGCTCAGAGCATAGCGTATCATGAATTTTATGATATCCAGAGGGATATATGTGACGATATTATAAAGCCATATCACCCCGGCCCAACCCCATCCGATCCCCTCAATGGCAGCAAAACTCCAATTTGCATAGACCGCAATCAAGGTGGCAATCTGCTCAAAATAGAAGGTAAGAAATTCAGTTTCTCCTCAAAATCAATCAAAATGATTATAAAACGAGAAGATAGTGAGAAGTGGCTCACCAGCTGAGCTATTATAAAAGCCACCATAAGCAACAATCCAGGTCGCTCAATAAACGACCAACTTCGAGACCGTGTAACAAATATGAGGGCCTGGCTAATAATGCTCACTTGTAGATATATAGCAGAGGCAAGCTTCCGAAAGTCATGGCTAGCTGTTTTCTCAAGGGTTGATACCCCAAATGTTCTCTGAAACAATTAGTGGCTGGATATTAATTAACCGTTAACAAGAGAGAACAAGTAGCAGCAGAGTAAGCAAATTAGCCCCACGAATGCACATTGTACGACTACAAGTGATACATCAGCCACAATCAGACAGAATCTTACTGGGAAGAAGTCTGTTTTGTATGCTGCCCAAAAGAATATCACAGTCATTATTGCCAAGTAGCCTCCAAGCACAATACCAGTTGCAAAAATCTCGGCCAGCTTCCAGCTATCTGGCAGAGGAGACGGTTTAACTCTGTCCTTTGATATTGTCATGATCGTACCTAAAAGGTCATTCTGTTAGTAAATTCTGGGGAAGAAAACACTTAACGGCTATAGAAGAGTGCATGTGTTTTCAGCAACAACATAGACCAAATATCAATAAAAGATGGTGCTAACGAGAGACAAAACAGGACTCAACTAAAACAAAAATTATATAAATAGGAACTTTAACAAAAAGCTCCAGGTACTGTTACACTAAAAAGTCAATTCTGGTACTGTTCACTTTACTCTTTATTTTGTCCTTATCGTTAAAACTCAAGGTTTTCAAGCCTTTTTCATTAGTTTTCCTTTATATAAATGCGTACAGAGAGAGAGAGAGAGAGAGAGAGAGAGATTTTGAACAGGGAAAAGAAAGAACAAACCATCATTGAGGATCGCAATAATAAGCACCATGAAAGGTGGAAAGTCAAACTGCCATAGGAGAGCCAGCAACATGAAACCAAGCTGTCATGAAAAAGAATCAGAAAAGTGAGGCCATACTATTGAATGCTCTAAAAGAAATTTAATTCAAAATTTTATGCAAGATGCCATCTACATGAATCAAACGATTCAAACCAAAGAACCATTAACTTACCACAATACGAATTGTGATGGAAACAGCATATATCTGCCAACCATAAACAAGAATTTGTTACTTATAGAGTTCACTGCTGAGGTGGACAATGACTCTTTATCACAAGAATAATATGCCATTTTAGAAGCTTACTGTGTAATTTTTCATCCTCTGGAAGATTGCCCGACTGGTCAAAACAGCACTAATGATGACACTAAGGCCAGGTTCAGTAAGCACAATATCAGAGGCACTGCGAGCAGCATCTGTTGCATCAGCAACAGCTATACCAATATCAGCTTTTTTGAGGGCAGGAGCATCATTGACTCCATCACCAGTCATTCCGCAGATATGTTTCCTAGCTTGCAAGCGTTTCACAATCTCGTATTTGTGCTCTGTACCAAAACAAAATTAACCCAGTCACTCTAAGTTGGATAATTGAAACCATGTTCTAGCAGCCAATAGTAAAATCTGAAAACATTTTCTCAAGCATATACTATGGTACGTGCATGAGCTTTCCCCAACAATGGTGAGGGAAGAGCATACCTGGGAAAACCCCAGCAAAGCCATCAGCTTTTTCTATCAGCTCGTCAATCGGTAAAGCAACAATTGACTCATCCTTGTCCTGTCCTAGCAAAGCAGATGAAGGGTACATATTGGTTCCCATCCCCAAGCGACGTCCAGTTTCCTTTCCAATCGCCAGTTGATCCCCTGACAAAATACAACTTTGAGCAAGACGGCAACATAAACAAAGAACTAAATATCATCACTTTTTTTCTATTGAACTCGGAGGTAGGGTGGCAGGAAACACAACTAATTACGTACTTGCAGTATTAGAGACTCCGGTTAATAACATTATTAATGAAAAATAACAGAACAAACTTCTACTCATTTCTTTCAACACCTATGTCTCTTAAAACAACACAAACACATTAACCTGTTAAAACAACAGCTTCACCATAACCACATATCAAGTAAGTATGCACATGCTGCAGCATCCATGACATATCACCCCAAGTATGGTCCAACATTACGCAGAATATCAAGGCATAACTAAATCAGGACCAAAGTATGTTAACTGAAAAGTGAAAACAACCACTTGGATTGCTAATGATTTGTCAAAGATTCAGCAAAGATTTATTAATGCTTCTTCAGATATCCAACAAGAAGAAACAATACTAATTTAACCTACTCAGGCTACCATAAAGAAACGTACCAGTAATCATCTTCACATTCACTCCAAGATTTAACGCCCTCCTTATTGTCTCTGCACTGTCATGTCTAGGTGGGTCAAAGAGTGGCATTACACCAACAAATTGCCACGGGGCTCCAGCACTCTCTTTCCTTCCTTCTGGAACTTCCTGCATAAAACAAATGAAATGACTTTAAATAAGAATAAAATTTTAAACTACAACACAAGCCCAAGATAAAGATTAGAGATTCAGTTACCTGGTATGCTACAGCAAGAGATCGTAAACCTCGCTCAGCAAACTTATCAATAACAGCATGAACTCTGCGCTCGATGTCTGACTTATTGCGTGCAAGATTCAAAATCTAAAAAAAATGCGTCTGTTAATTAGTATTTAATCTTGAAAACAAGGGGAGGACAACGACATAAAGAGGAAGGCAATTTACCTGCTCTGGTGCACCTTTGCTAACTCTATGCATTTTACCATCACGATCTAGATAAGTCAATGCAGTTCGTTTATCAGTAGGATTGAAAGGAAGGAAGTGTATTTCTTGAATTCCAGCACGTGCCTTTTCACAAAAATCAAAAGAAATACGATTTTGAAAAGATAATAATGCATGTATAACAAATATATTTCAGAAACTACTCAACTTCAAAATATGTAGTAAAATACGCCTAAAGAACTTCAGAGCTATGTTTAGAAACGGGCACAATCCAATATAAAGATGTAATCACCTCCTTAGGATCAGCAAGCATCCCAACTATAGCAGTATCTATCGCATCTTGATTCTCCAGTCTGGAGGCTCGAGCTGCCATCAACACAACAGTATCTGGATCCACTCCTTTTGCAAAAACCTACAAGTTTAAAGGTCAATCACGCATTTAAACAAGGATTTTTTTCATGGAGGAAAAAAATTATTTTATAACAAATAAGCAACCTCGATAAGATTTTTGTCAACAGTAAGCTTATTCAATGTCAGAGTTCCAGTCTTGTCACTGCAAAGAACATCCATGCCTGCCATCTCTTCAATTGCTGTCATTCTCTTTGTAATAGCTCCCTGCAATCATTATTAACAAAACTAATCACATTCCAAAACACCTTATACCACATAGTGCTGTAGCATTACAAGGAATCAAGCCAACCTGCTGTGATAATCTATGAGACCCAATAGCCATTGTCACAGACAGAACTGTCGGCATGGCAATTGGAATTCCACCAATGAGAAGCACAAGAAGGTTATCAATTCCAGGACGATATTTTCGGTCTTGAATTGGGTACATGACAATTATCTCTATTACCATCCCCACAGCAATGGAACATATGCAGAAATTCCCAATTGCAGTCAAGACCTAAAAAAATGAAATGAAATCAGAATCAATAAAGTCACAGCCCACAAAGCCCAAAATAAAAGAAAGCCAAAAAAAACTAGTCTCCCTGCCTTTTGGAAATGGCCCACTTGATTCGTGCTATCAACAAGGTGAGCAGCTTTTCCAAAGAAGGTATGGACACCGGTAGCAATGACCACTGCTTCAATCTCTCCTTGTTTGCAAGTAGAACCAGAATACACACCATCCCCAGGGCTTTTCGTCACGGCAAGGGATTCACCAGTAAGTGCAGACTGCATGCCCAAAATGGAAACTTCAGAAACGGCCAAATTTTTCCAAGACTCGCCATTACATATTATTGCCAACTTCAACATGATAAAAAAGACAGCTATAATTGCAGATCAAACCTGGTCAATTTTCAAAGGATCCCCTTCAAGTAGACGAGCATCAGCTGGAACAATGTCACCAAGCTTAATACTAATTATATCACCAGGAACTAGAACCGAAGCATCTTGTTCATTCCACCTTCCATCTCGAAGGACCTTTCAAACATTTCTTTTTGTCAGAAATGAAACCGGTAAAGAAATTGAAACATGTATCACAACAGAAAACTAATAGTTGTGCGCACACAATCACATAAGATTGCACTGCATCCAGAATAGATACTATACTAAGGTGAAATATATGGATTACTCAATTCCATAATATAACAAGTACTCCTACAACCTTAATAAAAACTAAAGACAACAAGTTTCCAAACTGATACCTTGGCTTTTGGAGCCAAACGAGCCATGAGTGCTGCTGCAGCATTACCGGCATTGTTTTCCTCAATGAAACTGATAGTGGAATTGATGACGAGCAGAGTCATAATACCGACAAAATCTTGCCAATCCGGTGGCTTACCCTGCACACAGAAAATCAACTAAAAGATAAGAACACAAAAGCACAAGCAGTGTCAAAGAAATAACAACAGCAACCGAAAGAGCCAAGCGGTTACCCCTCCATTTGCAAGAGCAATGGCCATTATAGCAGCAGCTTCCATAACCCATGAGAGAGGATTCCACATAAAACCCAAAAACTTCAAAAATTTGCTCTCCTGAAAGTTTGAAACAAACCCAGAACATGGAATTGTGTGAAAATAGAAGGGTAAGCTTCAAAAACACAAAATAATATGAAAAAAGGGCTGTATGCATGAAAAACAAACCTGCTTTTCTTCAAGCTTGTTGTGCCCAAAAATGGTGAGTCTTTCCTCAGCAGCTTCACTGCTGAGACCCTCTTTGCTACATCTCAGATTCTCAAACACCTCTTCAATGGGTATATTTTCCTGCACTCACAGAGTTCGTACGAAAGGTAAAAACCCAGTAAACAAAACCAAAAACCCAGATAAACAAACCATAGAAGGCTTCAAATTACTCAGATCTATATACCAAATCAACAGTTTCCTTCAACACAGCATCCAATACTTCAGGCTTCTCCCCCATCTTTCCCTTCCTCTCCAAAACTGCCTACTCTTTACCTTATATCTCTGCAAAAAACAGTCAGAGATCAGGCGCCATTGAAAACCCACAAGAAAAAACCAACCTTTTTCTCTTGTCTTTAAAAAAAAAAAGAACTTTGTTGGCCTCAAAAGAGAGAAATGAACCTTGAAAGATGGAACAAAAAGTGAGAATTTTCAGACAAATAAAGCAATACCCAGTTGCAAGAACTTGACTTGGATAAGAAATACGATAGGAACCCCAAATGAGAAGGACCCTCCTTCTGGCCACCAAACACGCAGGCAGGGACAGAGAAGATGAACCGCTAAAGAGAGAGCAAAGAGTGGCAGTCAGTAACGGTCCAGCCTTTTCTACCCTCTCTCTTTATTATATTAAGAGGAAATTATACAATCTCTCAACTTTAACACAATTGAAACAATACTTCATCAACTTTATTTATGTGACCAATGATTCCTTAACTCATCAAAATATGTAGTTACGATGATGTTTTTCGTTAACACCGTTATACTTCCGTTAAATTCAATCATATGAGACTGATTGTAAGGGCAAATAAGGAAACATATCATTTCCCAAGGTCGATCGAACGCAAAACCCATACCTATCCTCCATGCCCAATCTCAAATTCCTCAAATTCCCACCGTGTTGACCAATCCAATCGGAGCAAAATTGGATCAGTTTCTTCGGCAAGACCCTCATCGGAGAAACAGTGAGGAGCTCAAAACCAAAAGGCTCAAGTGCAATCTCTCTCTTCTCTGATGGCTTCAAGAGCTTCGGCTTGTTTTGCATTCCTTTTATTGAAAATGGGTCTTCCCTCGATTCCATTCCATGTCTTTTGGGCTGGCAAAACAGGTTAGAGACTGGTTTCCAAAAAAAAAAAACAGGTTAGAGACTTTGAGAGTTAACTGACATGTTGCTTTTTCTTTCAAGAACTGACATGTTGCTTTTTCTTTCCTCGAGAGTTAACTTGAACTCTTGTTTGGGTGTTCCCTTGAGAAGTTTCTGTTCCTGGAGTTGAGAGTTTGCTTGGGTATTTTGAGTTGTAGCTCGAGTGTTTACTTGTTTTATATTTTTTTTAAAAGATACGATAGTTGATTTCATTTTATCATAAGTTGCATTACTTGTTGAGTGTCCTGAATTAACCCAAGAATATGAGATTGGGCATGGCGGAAGTTTCAATTGGGGACGGGTTTGTGTTGGATCGACTTCAACCCTTGGGAAATAATATGTTTCCTTATTTGCCCTTACAATTGCCATGCACATGGCCGAATTTAACGGAGTTATTGACGGTGTTAACGAAAATGATCATAGCTACACATTTTGACGAGTTGAGAGGCCAATGGTCATGGAAATAAAGTTGAGAGACCATTGCTACAATTTTCTCTTATGTTAAATACTTAAAAAAAAAAACCCTGAAAAATGCTTTTCATTCACCTAAAACCCTTCCGAACTTTTAAACAAAACCACTGAGAATTTCAACCCACATCATACTTCGAAGCACTTGTAAAATTGCAACTTTTAAATTACTGAAAGTGTTTTTAAACAACATGTTTTGAGATCACAAAAACACTTGAAGTGTTTCTCACAAAAAAAAATCAATTATGTGAACTTTTTGCAGGAAACACTTCAAGTGTTTTTACATAATTTACTTGCATGTTTACACAGAAATGGTTTCAAAAATATTTTTACTAAAATGCTTTCAATTATTCTAAAAGCACTTCTAAACGAGCATAAAAACTTGTTAACTTTATTTTTGTTAGAACAGACATTGTAACTTTAAATAATGGTAATTTTATCTCTATCTTTTTTATATTATAAGATGACAATTTATAGATTAGGTTACCAACCAAACTCGAAAGCCACTGAATCATTAATTGCACGTCTGGTGCGCAAAGATGAGAGGCCTACCATGTTTTATTTTTTATTTTTTCTTGTTTTCAATTTTTCACAATGAAAAGATGGTATTAATCTACAGTTAATACCAAAATTAACTTTTGTTCAAGCAGTGGAAAAGTGTTGAAACAGTAACTTTGACCATTTCAGTCACCGGAATTTAAAATGGAAAGGATACTATATTTGGATGTCTATTATTCATATCTAAATACTTACCCTCTTGTTAATTTTGACAGTCTATTATCCATATTTAATGTCACATTCCAATTCGTATAGTAAGATATTGTTCATTTTGGATCACGCTCTCACGGATTTATTATTGGGCTTCCACCTAAAACGCGTCTCACTATAGGGAGGTGGGCATGTACATACAAGGCACATCACCTCCTCTCCCCCGGACTTGTTTGTTAAGTAAAAAAAAAAAATTATATATATATATATATATATATTTGTTACGTCACGCACACATAAGGTGTGTGTGATTTTAACTGACTGCAAACATTTTTAAAGAAAATTATTCGAGTTGACCTTGGAGAGGCATTTCAAGTGTGTTTGAAACCCAAAATCATTTTATTTGAAAATGCTTTAAGTAATTGAAAAACACATAACAAACGAGCCTTATAAGTAACTCTTTCATCGTTATTAAGAGCAGTTATTTTAGAATAACTGAAAGCGCTTTTTGTGAAATTAATTTTGAGTCCCAAAAGTACTTTAAAGCTTTTTGGAAGAAACACCATATATGTATTTCTTGCAAGAAACACTTAAATTGTTTTTCCATATCCACTTAAATTTTTACAAAAACTTGGTTTCAAAAATATTTTTAGTCATTTTACAAGCCGTTTAAAACGAGTTATAAAACTTACCAAATCCTATAAAGTAGAAATAAAAAATCTCTGAAATGTATATCTCATAGAGTCGTCTTTAGGTACACTACTTTAGTCGATAAGAAAAACAAATGAAAAAGAGAAAAGAAAGAGATCACAAACAGAGAAAAGTCGATAAGAAGACGGAATGGTGACGCAAAAGGAGGAGAAGATGGAAGGCAAAGTCATCACACACTCTCATGACTTTTTGGATGCCCTAACTTTGAATAAATATCGGGACTAAAAATGAAAAGTCACCCTTTTCTTCTTTCTTATAAGTTATAACCAAAGACCCAAAAAAATGTTATTTATTTAATATCTGCTTAATTCTTTGTTGCTCCTCAACTTTTTCCTAAGAGCATTTTAAGAAGAGATTAATTTTTTATACTTATTTTGTATGTGGTTTTTCTATAGTTTCTATTATTGATTGACATGTATTAAGTTTATGATAACAAAATTAAAGGTTTAAAAAAACTGTTGGAGATGCTCAATCATACTTCTATCTTGTAATTTATAAAATTTAAAAATATGCACACCCTACCTTTATCCACATTCTTTTTTACCAACATATTACTTATTTTCACAACAGCGTACAATTATGAGTCAAGTTGGTTAGAGCAATATGTTTTCTCTTTTGCAATCTACAGACTACACCCTAATTTGGATCTCCTTTCTCATTAATTTAGACGAATTCAGTGTAAACTGTCACTTGTATCAAAACATATTACTCACTTTCATTTTTTTTTTAACAAACGATATTATCTACATTAAGGGGGTGGGAAGTGGGCTAAGTCTCACAATGGGCTAGCAATAATGTGGTTCATATTCGCCTTTGGTGAGTGTCGAACTTAATAAGGCTTTCACCTACAAGTGAAGAAGAACACCACTTGACCATAGTACTAAATGGCTTACTCACTTTCATTTTAGTTTCTACCTATTTATTCTCACCACCAAGCCAAAGTGTACAAATCTCATAGGTCAATATCTGTTGCATTTACAATGGTGGATATTTTGAGCAAACAAGTAGGTTAACAACAAACTCTTATCTTCTGCAAATAAATTAGATACAAAATTTAGTAGAGCAGCTGTAGCTACTATGTAACACTGGCACCGATTTTAGGTAGGACATGACCGGCCCCATCACAAAGGTTTAGGTTGCTAACATGTACATATTTGAGTTTAGGTTGCTAACATATTAAGATTGACTTGGCTGATTTCTCAAATCTTTAGTAATTGATTTAATTAGTGAGGAACTATTAGCACTCAAAGAAGTTCATTAAGCACTCCTCCCTTATAAGCAAAAACAAAAAATTAGCACCGAGTGATTGGAAATGATAATTTTAGAGTGTCAAATAATCTTCCATTTAGTTTTACTTAATCAATAAAATGATTCGTAAAAACAAAATGCAATATATAAAAATACAAAATAAAGTAAAGTAAGAAAGATACATAAACATTATATATTGAGCTATTAATTATCATATACGAGAAATTGACATATAAATGATGTAATGAATAGTGGTGATTAATTCATTAAGCATGATCAATACTTGATGAAGATGTGCGACAACGACCCTCTTAATGCATTCATTTGTATCGTGACTACAACTAGTAGAAAGCAACATATAATTTGAGTTTATTCAATTATTCGTATGACTCATGATGCATGAGCTTAAACAGACATTGAGTTTAGTGTTTACTCTTATATTCGAGATGAAAAAAATGTAACAAGAATACTTAAAAACCACGAATAACATTCTCTTTAATTTACTATTTTTCTCACTACTACTTTTTTCTTCATGTTACTTTTCTTTTTTATATTTCTGACGGTGAGTAGGCTTGTCACATGGAAAAATTAATTTTCCAACTAATTGTATTATTGCACTTAGTTTGCCTAACCGTATTCTCAGGTACACTAAAAAAATCTCTATGTCACAAGGGGATATGAGTGGAGTATGATATTTGGTTTTGTCATGGAACCAAAGAAAATTAATTATAATATGCTAGAATTTTATACCCTTTTGTTTCAAATTTCACATGATTAATACGAGGAAGAAGTAAGCACCGACAAAGCATCGTTAAGAAAGGAACACCTCAAGATTTACTTAAAGATTCGGATATTTAATTAAACACAATTGTTTAGAGAAAGTAAGCATTTTTGTCACAAAAATTGTATATAATAAGATCTCCGCCAAGGAGTAGGATTCTCTCTCTTCTTCTTTTTTCTCTTCTCTTCCCTCCCCTCCTATTTGAACGGTCACATTTAAACCACGTCAACATCTTGTATTAATTTTTTTTTATAGTAAAACAAAGACAAAATAAAAAAATGTGAAAATGAGAGAAAAGAAAATGAAAATGAATAAAAAGAGGAGGGGAGAGAATCGTATCTTCTCCTCCAATGGGTGTTGTATGCATGTGCATGAGATTCAGGCACGTCCACGTGATTGGATAGGGCTTGTTGGCCCAGTGATGAATATTACACGTGACACAACAGTAAAAAAGACGGGGGCAAAAGAAAGGTTAAAGCTCATGGATTATTAGGGTTTTCAACTTTTGATTGAATTTGTTGACATGTTTATGTACGATTCCATTTGCATTTGGACAGGTTTAAGCAAAGCTAAAGGTTAAAGTCAAAATAATTATAATTATTCTTCTTTGATCTTGTTCATTTTGGTATCGTTTGGTACGTGGAACGGGAAGGAACGCAGTGGGAGGCATTCCGTCCCACGTTTGATGCGCCTAAAAACCATGGAACGGATTGTCCCATGGGACGAAATTTGACTGATTTTTCGTTCCACCTCCCCCCTGGAACGACTGGTTCCACATCCGTGGAACACAAATTTATAACATTTTAAGACAATTTCCCCTGATTTTTTTCAATATTTACATCATCCGTTCCGTCCTATCTCGTCCCGTCCCGTCTGCGTATCAAACAGTACCTTCATGTACGTCAACGATTCCGTTTTAAGATTGATTTTCAGTTACATATTAAAGAAGCAACGCTACCATTATCAAAACAAAGTTACAAATTCGCATTCATCTTACGTATTTATTGATCTGTTTGCTCGTATATATGTTGTTTGTGACAACTCGTCCTTATTTTTACGATTGTATTAATTTTTAAAAGCGTGAATTGACAAAAATGCCCTAGAGGCTAGGTTGTTGACTTTTATTGGTTGTCTCTTCGTGACCTGTACAAGCTACTATTTTACCGTATTCTCGAAGTATTGGACGATACAAACACGTAGGCGCAAACGGAACATAATTTGGGGCTATAACAAATGAGTTATTAACGAACGAAGTTATGGGTGAAAAGGTCAATTGACCATAATCTAGAATGCTCCAGAAAATCTAAAAGCGCCACGTGGATGGCTGTGATGGAGAAATGAAAGAGATGGATGGCTGGGATTGAAAGAGAAAAAAAAATTGAGGGATTGGGGGTTGCCCAATCAGAAATAAATGAGGAAGTGGGAGGCCAATCAGAAAAAGGAGTTTCCGGAGCGAAAATGAGGGGAGGTTGTGGCGAATCGAGAGAGGAGAGAGGAAGAGGAGGCTGACCAATGGGGGAGGAGAGAAGGGAGAAACAGGAGGGAAATGAGGAAATGAGAAAACCAGGGGATTCGGGTGACCCCCGTTTTGCCCCCCATCGCGACCCGGTTGCCGATTGCCGGTTGCCCGACGAAAATTCTGGCGTTCTTCCACCGTTTTTTCTAGTGAATTTCACCAAACTATCACCTAGAAATTTTCCATCGGCCTTCCCTCTCCATTTTACACTCAAGATCGTTGGGGTTTTGGCTCGTATCGCGAAGAACAGAACCATAGGTTCCAGGGACACTACAACGGCGATCCGCCCTTTTCTGAAGGCAATCACGTCAATCTCCACCACCATTAGACTCCTTTTGAGCCCAGGAACAAGGCCCAAACAACCTTAAGGGCGGCGGGCACAGGCGATAGCGAATCGAAACCCATCATTTTCAGGGTTTCTAGCAGGTTTGAGTGAAATTGGGGCTTTTTCTGGCCATTGGACTTGGCACAGGTATGAAACTTGCTTCACTCATCGAGATCTACATTTCTGTTAAATTTGGTAATTTTTGAAGTTGTTCGATTTTCTGGCGAGTCAGGACGGCCGACTGTGGTGTGCGGCGGCGCGTGGACCGAGACCCTACCTGACCTTCCTAGGCTAATTTGGATGCCCCGATTCCATATTAGACATCCGATTGACGAAATTCTGTTGTTTGGTTATATTTCTATTAAGGGCCGCCACTTGGTTATTATATGATTCGACGATCCAACATTTGGATCGTCACCAAACTTTAATACGTAATTGTACATAATATTTAAGGATATTAGGATTTGATGGATTGAGAATCTGACGTACGGATCTTCCCGGATGGGTTTTCTAAGTTTGTAAATCTAATCGTCGGCAGCCACTTAATTTTAGCGATTGGCAGATATCCGACCGTTGGATCGTTCCGAAACTTTAGGATGTTGTTCTAGAAGCTTATTGAAACTCTTACAAAGTTATGGATTGGAAATCCGAGATGCGGATCTTCCGGATCGAGTTACGTAGGGTTGTGGACTCTACCGTCGACTTTTGACCGACGGTTAACTTTTGGTCAATGGGTTACAAATCATTCTAGAACGTCCCTGGGATGTGTTTTATGTAAGTTATGTGTTCTATCGATAAGAATTTTGAGATGTGATTTGATATTTGTTCTAGGGGACGATTATTTGTGACGCCTCGATATTTGTGCTAGGGAGTTGTAGCGCGGACTTTAAGTGAGTGGGTCTTTTCTTTGATATATATATATATATATATATATATATATATATATATATATATATATATATATATATATATGTTGGTTTAGTTTCCATATATGCATCTAATGATGAATTTGTTATATGAATGCCATGATTAAATAACGTTATAAGAAATGTTGTACTGTTGTGAAATGGTAAAATAATCCTACGGGGATGTGCAAGTAAGCTTACTATGTTGATTAGAAATTATTGAATTGTTATGGCATGATTATAGTTGCGTAGTCTGCTCATCATTGCTGCACCCGGTGTTAGTGCTCGCCCAGGGCCAGGGCCAGTCTTTCACGTGTATGTTCACATCCGCACCGCACGCTCACCTTGGATTCAAGTAGGTGCCAGTCATGTCATACAGGTTGCAATAGGCAAC
This sequence comes from Cotoneaster glaucophyllus, assembly GCA_036320875.1. Taxonomy (NCBI): domain Eukaryota; kingdom Viridiplantae; phylum Streptophyta; class Magnoliopsida; order Rosales; family Rosaceae; genus Cotoneaster; species Cotoneaster glaucophyllus. The sequence continues at coordinate 24,745,245 of CM070065.1, read as the reverse complement.
TCCGAAATCTTGTCGTATAGGTTGCAATAGGCAACTCCGACTCGTATGTGACCACGAATAGCGCCAGTCTTCACGTTATTGTAGCACTATAGCGTATATTATGATTACACCTAGTCATGTCGTACAGGTAGCAATAGGCAACTCCGACATCTTATCGTACAAGTTGCATTAGGCAACTCCGACTTGTGTGCTAGCATAGATTGATGAGCATCAGTCCAGACGTACAAGTTGCATTAGGCGACTCCAACTCGTATGCTAGTATAGATTGATGATCACCTGATTTTATCATGCTACTATTGAGATGTTATGATTGCCATATTTCTGGAATTACTGTTGATTTGCATTTGATTTCATACTTATTCGTAGTATGATTTTCTAGAAACTATACAAGTTTTACAATGAGGGGTTATAACGTTTTCAAAAGGGTATTATTAAAACTTTATTTTCAGACCCACTCACCCTTGTTTTTCGCCCCTCCAGGTTTTAATATCTAAGCTTTCTTATCGATGAGGATTCGTGGCAAATCTTGGTATTGGATATTACCTTCGATGGTATGATTCTTAATCCACTCTACTGTACTTTACTTATGTTCTGACATCACGTGTAAAATGGGTTCATTCTCGCTCACAACGCACTCTTATATTTAGGCACTTTTAGGTTTAAATTTATTCACATTTTCCACTATACTACACTTTATGGCTTCGTCACCTTCCAGGTGTCAGCAAGCACAACTCGATTCGGAGTCTAAGTGGACATTCTGGGTCGGGGTGTGTCATTGTCACTTTGAATAATTAACTTCAATATTCTTTTTTAACAAGCAACCCATTTCTAATAAGTTCTTAAACACATAGAGCTTAAGCAAATAATAAATCACAAACTAGAAGAGAAAAATAAATATAATTTTGAAGACATAGTCGTAGCTTCATGAACTAATTATGTACTGTTGACATGAAAATGCCGTTAAAATACATGACATTGCGTTATCAGCTCAAAACACTATTGTGACGTTTGAAAAGCGTGCTTAAGTCTTCCTTAGAAATAAGAATCCTAATTGTGAGAGTGCCTAGTCATCCCAAATAATTCTCTCTTTTCCTTCCAAGTTACTTCTCAAATAATTCTCCCTATTTTTTTTTATTTCATACTGCATTATTTGTATCACTATCACTCATAAAAATAAATAAATAAAAAAAAACCCTAACATTATTTGAGTGCACTGTGGGCGATTGCTTAATACAACATATTAAAAGTAAGATTCTTTATAAATTCTTTGTCACTTCATATTTTTTACATAATTTTTCAAATATTTACACGAAAATTGACGTCAAACTATAAAATGGCATATAATTCATCAAAATCCTATTTTTGATAGGATCTTGTTAGCATTTTTCATACTGTAAATTTGTTTCTTTGATTCAAATAAAACAAAAAACAGAACCTATACAATTATTATTAGGGTTTGTAATCCTTTGCATGCATGTGGACTTGTGGAGCATGGTCCCCTCCCCACCGCCAACCCCACCAACAAAACAAAACGACCCGAATGGTTGCAATGGGTGGCCGACAGATAGGACCAGAAACGTGGCACGTGCCCGTTTGGCCGAAAGGTCTAAAAATCTACTAACATGATTCTCTCTAGATCCTCTTTCTAAGGATTTAGAGAATTTGTAAATTGTATCTGTTCATCATACATCGTGCAATCAGTTTTCGTCAAATATTATTTATGTTCAATTTTAAATAAAAAATTTAAAATAATTTATAATTACATGATATACGATAAACATACATGATTTACGAATTCTCATAATCCGAATTCTAAAATCTAAACAGCAAAACGCAATAAGTGCCCCCACACGACAGTTGTCTCCTTCTCAAAAGAATGGGTACGGTCCGTACTATTGCCGTAGCACCTTCCAATTATATTTCTATCATGAATATAAAGGGAATAAGGACATATTACACCACATCAGCTTCTGATGGGACTTCAACCTTTATTTTCTGTCAATAATTCAAATTGAATTTAATTTATGAATCACGAGAAAATTTTTAGTATGTCAAAAATAAAACTCAGTAAATCTACGTATCGTAATATAATTAATTGGAATTGTGCCAAAAAATTTTATTAATCAATTATATTATGACATTTTGTATAGCGAGTCATTTTTCGGCACATTGAAAAATCTCTCATGAATCATTTGGATTGGATTTTTTTTTTCTCTCTCTCTTTTTGGTTCTTGTGGATCTTGTGTTAAATTCATATTTATCAACTTTCTATTTTTGATAATGTAAACCTACTTTCCTCGTAGAAGAAAGCTAAGATCGAAAGTTAGATATATGTCATTTTTAGGGATGGGCAACGGTTATGACGGGCGGGTAACCGCGGTTATTTATCCATAACCGTTTATTCTCATACCCGCATAACCGTTTACCCGTTGGGTAATTGCCTAAACGGTTATACCCATACCCATAACCGTTTATAAACGGTTAACCATACCCATAACCGCATACCCATTTAACCGTAACCGTTTAATACCCGTTTACCAGTTTATCTTTTTTTAACCCGTTTATCCTTTTTTTTTTTTTACCATTTACTCCTTTTTCACCCGTCTATGTGTTTAACAACTTGAAAATTAAAAAAGAAAAATTTGTCATAATTTATTTTTCTAACAATTAAACACCGTTATAGGTACATTCATCATACATTTCCGCATTTTAATTTTTTAAGTCCTTATACCATTCCAATAATTGAAATAATAGTTTATAGAAGATATTTTTAACTGTTAACAATGAAGGTAATATAAAATTGGCTAGGTATTCTTGGGTTACGAAAACTGTTAAAAGACAATATTCTTTAGTTATTTAACTCGAAATGTAAAGTATTAACATAATATATATAATGGACCATGAAATCATGCACTATAGTCAATAACATTGATCTAAGTTTTGTCCAATAAGTAATATGGTTTGTGTTAATTTTACATATATAAAATAAATGGGTAAACGGTTACCCGTTTATAAGCGCGGTTAATACCCATAACCACCCATTTAAATTTCGCGGGTAAACGGTTATACCCATAACCGTTTATTTATCTAAACGGTTACCTATAACCGTAACCGTTTAATTTAAACGGGCGGGTAACCGCGGTTACCCATAACCAATGGGTATTTGCCCATCCCTAGTCATTTTCTTCTATGGAATTGACTGCATGTATTTGAAATTCAGAAATGAGTCTAAACGAGAAAGCTTACGTCGTTTTAACTTGTTAATTGCTTAACTTAATTGTTTGATTATTCTCTTAACAACTTTCAATGTAGCTCATGCATCTTCATTTTCCCAACTTTAAACGACAAGTCCAAATCCCAATAAAAAAACGACAATTTCATTAATATAAACTAGAAGGGCTATACAATTGTTAAATGGCATCCGCCGAATAAGAGTTTTGTTAAGTTAAATTTTGACGGTTCGGTGGCTAGGGACAAGGCGGCGACAAGATTTGTCTTAAGGAATCATAATGGGCAGCTTATTGGAGGCGGAGCTTTAAATCTAGATGGTGCCACTATTTCAGAAGTGGAGGCTAGGGCTCTTAGAGAGGGCCTTCTTTTTGCTCAGAGGAAGGGCTATACAAAGATTATGGTTGAAGGTGACTCTAAGTACTGGTTTGGTACTGAGGTGCTTTTATAAAAAGTGGGTGTAAAAAAACTGAGCTCAAAGGTGTTTGGTAAACACTTAAAAGCAGCTTATTTTCACAGTTTTGGGTTGAAAAAAATGAAAACGTGAAGTAACAAAAATGAGCTTATTCTCACAGCACAGCAAAAACAGTTTTTTTTTTTCAAAACACAGCAATACCAAACCAGCCCTAAGCTGGCCATTCAGTTAGTGTTGGACCGGGGTGCGACGCCATGGAATCTAGTTCCTATTATTGAAGATATCAAGTGGACGGCGACCAATTTTGATTGCATTGACTGGAAACATATTTATAAAGAGGCCAACTTTGTGGCGGATGCCTTCGCTCGCCAAGGCCTTCTTATTATTAATTGTCATATTTGGGATCATTGTATTCCTTCATTTGCTCTTCATGCTCTTCAATTTGAATCCGTAGGGAACGGTTGTATTCAAGGATTTTCCATTTAATATATTTTTCTTGAACCAAAAAAATTTTTAATATAAACTAGAACAAAACAAACAACGGAGAAGCGGAAAAGAAGAAGGAAGACAGACAAGCTGAGCAGACTAACCCTCGAAGGATCAAGCTTGTTTTGATACTTGAAAATCAGAGAACGTATAACAAACGAACCATGTAATATTCATTTTTACCCTCCAATAAGAATTACATAAGATATTGCAATCATTTATATTCCTTCATTGATTGTCAATAAATTCATGGCATGTGCAGGAAAATATAGATATCTGACATGTGGATGAGAGTGCATTTTATACAGTTGAGAATGACACCTCCATAACTCAGGAGAAAGGATTTAAAACATAAGAAGAAATATGGTGAAGAGAAACGATAATCTTCTCTTCTCATATTCATATATTTTTATATTTAACAATCGAATTAAATAAAATTACGAAAATAACAAATAAAATTAAGAGGCATATATAGAGAGAGAAAAAAAAACAGCTATAATTTCTCTATAGTGAAATACAAAAACATACAAAATGGATCGAAGATGGAAAATTATGGCTAATTTGAGAAATGTTTTTAAATGGCTGAAAAAGTTTTCAATGAAAATGTTTTTTAAACTAATCTTTATTAAAAATGCAAGTGAATCGTAGAAAAATACTTGGAGTGTTTCATGCCTCTTGCAAGAAGCACTTCAATGCTTTTAGAACCCAAAATCATTTTTTTCTGAAACCGTTTTCAGTCATTTAAAAGCACTTCCGAGACAAGTCCTAAAAGTTTAGTTGGACTAGGCATTTCATCCTTTAAACATCTCCAAAAGAGATGTCAAATTCAAAACATCAAATTTCAATTTGCAATTTGACATATCGTCAAGCTTTTCCTTCCACCCAATATGCCAAAATTTATTGTTTCATTTATGCTTTTTTTAAAACAAAATTAATAATAGTTGGGTTGTTATTGGTTTAAAAATAATAAAATAATACTAAAAAATTCTAGCATTTAAGGTAAGGCAAATAGAACACCTTTGGAAATAGCAAAAATCAAATTTGAAGTCAGCTTCAAATTTAACATCTCTTTGTTTATGTCAGCTTAGTCTTTTTTCTATGTCATTATTGACATCTCAATTAGAATAAATGGTATATCATTTATTATTATTATATGTCTATGTGACATTGTTTATATTATTATTAGAATAGATGGTCTTCAAGTTATTATCAAATTTATTGATTGTGTTGGACTAATCCAAGTGTTTCACGACTTGGACTGTTCTTGAATTATATTTTATAATATATAGCGTAGTCAAGTTGAACGTCTCAAGCAAAGTAGTAAGGGCCCGTTTGTTTGACCTTCTTAAGTTTCACTGGACTAGACTGGCTTACTAGTCCAGTGTTTGGTGCAAGCGGGACAAAGTTTAATGGGACTAAGTCGGACTCGCGCCGACTAAGTCCTTCACTGAGTCGTCTTAGCGAGGCCCCTCAAAACGTTTAGGATTGCTAATCCCGTCTCCGAAATTGCTTGTGTGCAACTGTGTCGTCTACAAGGATGCTCTCTGCAACTCCATTTGCCTCCATGCCCAGATCTTAAACCCAGATTTGAAACCCAGCCCACCCATGCCCATATCTGAAACAAAAAAGCAAAACGAAAACAACAATCCCAATAAAAATTCTTCCTTCTTCCGTCTACAAGGATGCTCTCTGCAACTCTATTTGCCTCCATGCCCAGATCTTAAACCCAGATTTGAAACCCAGCCCACCCATGCCCATATCCGAAACAAAAAAGCAAAACGAAAACAACAATCCCAATAAAAATTCTTCCCTCTTCCCAGAAAATTCCAAGGCGTGAGAAACAGAGGCAGCAAAGTCCATGGCGACGGGTACCGAGAGGACGAAGCCTCTGCATAATTTCAGCTTGCCGTGGGATGTGAAGTGGGTGATGTTGATTGTCGGTGGCGATTGGGATGAGCTTGCCGTGGGATTTGAAGTGGGTGTGGTTAATGTGAGAGGAAGTGAAGAGAGAGAGAGAGAGAGAGAGAGAGAGAGAGAGAGAGAGAGATTGACAAAAGAAAAGGAATCCAGAAGTTTGAGAAATGTGGTTGGTTTGTATCGGTTCTCTTCTTCCAATGGTAGAAGATATTTTTATGGAATGATATAATAATATTTGTTTTTTAAGGGCAAAAGTAAATTAAAAATGACAATACTGTGTTTGAGTTTCCAAAAAAAAAAAGAATTTTCATTATTCTGCTCCTTAGTCCGACACTGCACCAAATGCTTCACTAAGTTAGTCCAGCTTAGTCTAATCTAAGTCAGTCCAACTTAGTCCCTGCAGCTAGTCCAGTCCAAGACAGTCCGATGCAACAAACGCACCCTAAATGTTTTGTTGTCTACGTTTGTTCTTTTACGGTACCTTACATTCCCGGACGCCAAAAACGAAAAAGAACAAAGAACTTTAGGCCATCTCCAACCGATGGCTGGCCAGAGGGCTCGTTTGGCCCTCCAAGATTCTCTAAGATATTAATATTTTAATGAACAGTACGGGGCCATATTTGCCTCCGTCTCCAACCGAGGGCCAGAGGGCTCGTTTTAGCCCTGTCATAAAAAATCGTCTCCAACCGAGGGCCAAAGGGCCATAGGGCCAAACATAATTTATTATTTAAATTTAAAAACTACAACAATTTAAATTCAAATCCAACGGCTAAGTGACGTCATGCTGACGTCAACTAGCCGTTGGTAGCTGACATCATGCTGAAGTCAGCTAGCCGTTGGATTTGAATTTTTTTTTGCTATAAATAGGGCGGATATTGGACTATAATTCACACAACTTTGATTTCAATCGATTTCAATTCAATCTCTTTCAATTCAAGTTTGCAATGAATTCCAACTTTGGTTCCTCTTCAAATTCCAATTGGGGTCCTCATCCAATTCCAAATTAGAAGAAAAATGGGCGCAAATTGAAGTTATAGAAAAAAAAGAAAAAAATAAGGTTTAAATTGAAGTTATAGAAAGAAAAAAAAGAAAAAAAAAGGTTTAAATTCATAAAAAATTTAAAAAAAAAAAAAAAATGAAGCAACGGCTAGTGGCTCGCTAGCCGTTGGAAATTTCAAATTCAAATTATTATTTCTGTCGGTTATAACCGACAGAAATAATATATATTATATTATTTATGTCGGTTATAACCGACAGAAATAACAAAGATTAAAAAAAAAAAAAGCCAACCCCGGGGCTGGCTGGCTGGCCGAAAACAGCCAGCCCTCCAGCCATCTCCGATTCCGTGGGGCCCTCCCAGATTCCAGAGCCCTCTGGCCTAGCCCTCAGTTGGAGACGGTTTTAGGGCCATTTTCGGCCCTCTGGCCCTCTGGCTCCTTCTGTTGGAGATGGCCTTATAAAAGAAAAAAATAGTTAAAAGACACAATGGTCCCCTCGATATGACTCTTTCAGCACCTAAAGTTAATGCATGCAGGCACGAACACATGTACATGTTGTGCTTCCCACGCCCTTTAAATGTCTTTAGAGCAAGTCCACCCATGGACATTGCTCGGGGGACAGGGGAGAGGAAAGGGCTCGAGGCCCGGTGGACAACACTCCAACGTTGGGCAACCCGAGTGAGGGTGGGAGCCTGAGGGCCGGGGGGGTGGAGAATTGACGGGCCTGCAGCCCGAGGGCCAAGCCTTTTTTAATTTTTTTTGTGTCAGGCGCGTGCCCCTCACTCGCCAGTGGGGGCGCGTCGCCTGACGGGAATTCAGGGCACTGGCCCGCGCGCGCAGAAGCAGCAGGTGACCGTTGGGAAGCCACGTGGCTTCCCACGGTCCGTTCGATCCCAACGACTCTTTAATAAGAGCCGTCCGATTTGCAACGGTAATAAAAAAAAAAAGCTGATTTAATATCAACCGTTCGATCTGAGATCAACGGTTGATATTAATCTGCTTTATAAATTAAAAAAAAAAAGTTTTAAAATTAAGAAAAGTTACCGTTGTGACACGTGGCACAATCTAGAGTGTTGGAATTCAAATTTTTTTAAATCCAACGGCAGAGATTAATTATTTGAATAAAAATTTTAAAAAAAAAATTGTAAAAAAATCCGAAAAAAATTGCAAAAAATCTGAAAAAAATTCTGAAAAAATTTGTAAAAAATTCTTTTTACTTTTCTATAAAAACCACTTCTTCTCCATCTACCTTACACCACAATTTCATATTTTCTCAAATACTTTCAATCAAATTCCTATCTTTCTCTCAAAGTTTCAATCCAATTTTTTTCCACAAAATGACTACTGATGCAGGTATGAATTGGTCGCTTCTTGAAGATGTTGCGTTGTGCACTAGCTGGGTTGAAGTTACTCATAATTCCCTTACGGGTAATGAGATGCAGTTGCGAGAAATGTGGAGTTTAATTCATACCAAATTTCTTGAGCAAATGGGTGGGAAAAGAACCAAAGAATCGGTGTCCAGTCGTTGGAAATTACTTAGCCATTCCTTTAGTATGTGGAGAGACGCCTTGACACAAGCTAGTACTAATCTTCGAAGTGGGGCAAATTATGCGGATGAGGTAAGAATATATTATAATTATTTGTTTGTATTATTATTTTGTTACCTAATTTGATTATAATTATTTGTTTGTATTATTTATTTGTTACTTAATTTCATTATTATTATTTGTTTGTATTATTTATTTGTGACCTAATTTCATTATTATTATTTGTTTGTATTATTTATTTGTTACCTAATAATTTCATTATTATTATTTGTTTGTATTATATATTTGTTACCTAATAATTTCATTATTATTCATTTGTAGCAACTTCAAGCACAAGCATGGTATGCTGCCAAAAACAAATCAAAAAACAAATCATTCAACTGGTGGGAATGTTGGAATATTGTTCAAGATTGTTCTAAATTCAAAGTTGTGCCTGTTGGTCCAGAAGTATGCATGAACAGCACTCCTCTACACAGCACCCATATACACAGCACCCCTCTACACAGCACCCCTCCACACTCTACACCCGATCATGGCTCCCATGTTGATGAAGAAGATAGAGAAGAAGTGCCTGAAACGCCCATTCCTGAACAAGCGTCGGGGTCGACCCGTTATCCAATTAGGCCTTAAGGTAAGAAGGCTTCAAAGAGGAAAGGGAGTGCTTCCAAGAATGATTATGGAAAGTACATGCAAGAACTTGCTCGCCAATGTGAATTGACGTTGGCGCGAGAATTGGCGAAATATGAGGCTGATAAGGCTAGAGATGAGGCAAAAGCTGCAGCTGTTCAACAAGAATTTCAAGCTAATGAGAGGGAAAGACAGCTACTTAGGCAAGAACGGGAGTTGGTTAGAGAAGAAAGAATGGCACAACGAGATCGTGACATTATGAACACGCCTTTAGAAGGGAAGTCTCCAAATTCTAAATATTTTTGGCAGTCGGAGAAAGATGATGTGGTGCAAATGAAGCGTGCAAGACAAGCGAGATCAATAGGAGATGGTCCTAGCACAACAAGACAAGATCATCCTAGCACCACAAATTGGTTAAGTGATGATGAATAGGGTACTTTTTGTAATCGGAGCCCATAGTTTTCCAATCATTTTGGGTTGTAATTTATTATTTATGTTGTTTCCAATTTATTGAATTTAGTACTTTATTTAAAGTGAGAGTACATTTATTTAATTTCGTAATATATTTTGGATAAAATGACACGTGGCGCAACAAGAACGATTTAAAAATTCTTATCCGAAATTACAAATAATTTTATTTTGTATTATTTAAACAAACAAAAAATAATAATATTTTATTGCATATTGCCAGGGGGAGAGCTCCAAGGGTGGAGATGCAAATGACAATTACTGTTCATTATGGGCAGTTACTATTCATTAAAGGCAGTTATTGTTCAATAGGGTGGATTGAATAGTGGATTGCCAGGGGGAGGGCTCCAAGGGTGGAGTTGCTCTTAAGGATCGTTGAAAAACTTGTTCTCGGACCTGGACTGTTTGTCCACCCTCATCTCATCATTTTTCTATCTTCTTTTATTTCTGTGGTCACGGTTAAGTCACGTCAACATTTTATATTGATTTTTTTTATAAAAATAATAAGACAAAAAGCAATGGGAATATAAAATGTTGACGTGGCTTAACCGTGACCACATAAATAGGAGGAGATATGAAGGGTATGTGATGGGGAGTGCAGACAATCCCTCTCCCTTGTTCTCACATATATCCAAACTCCATTTGTGCCATCAAATTAAACCAACCGTACAAATATACTTAAAAGATTGGTGATGATTGATTAGTTATTTTGCCAATTAACAATTATCTGATAAGTGTTAATTTGATATGGTTTTTTAGTTAAAATGGTTCTTGAGATTTGAAATCAATAGGACTGGCTCTGAGTTTGTCTACCATCTTTTATTTTGTTCATCCCGTGAAAAATCTCCGTTATAAAATGACAAAAATACTCTCAATTTTTGTCAAATTCTTTTGACCCATTGTTTATGGAGTTGAGGGTATTTTTATTATTTTAGTCCTTATTTAACAAAAATTTTCACGGAAGTATCAAAATGATCGATGGTGGACAAACTTAGAGACCACTTCTGTTGATCTCAAATCTCTAGGACCAAAATGAAGAGTTATGCTAATCTTAAGGACCATTTTAGTTAAAAACGATTTGATATACATTCTTCAACATGTTTTTTTTATCAGTTTTAAGTTTTTAGGGCATACAAATTACCGAACATGGATGGTTTCAAAATCTTTGTTTAAACAAGTTTTGGAATCGAAACTTCCAACCCTGCATATTTTCGGTTTTTTTTTTTTTTTTTTTTTTTTTTTTTGGCAAAGGCAACGTCAATAGAAGACCAAGAAGGCCAAACAAAGAACAACCAAAGAGCCTACCCCGAGGCACCCACCAGGGAGGACACACAATAAAAGTGGTAACAGGGATTCCAGAACAGATCCTTTCACTAAGTGAAAGAGTCATCCCACAAAACCACAACAGCAAAATCAATGAGGGCAAGGCAAACCATCATTCCTAAGAACACAGACTAACGAAGATGGCGGTCTATCCACCCACAGAACATCACACATCTCCGTAGAGCGAGCAGAAGCAAGAGCATCCGCGACCAAGTTGGCCGATCTTGGAACCCAAGACCAGCGACAGAACTGAAAGGCCTCACTTAGCCGAAGGACTCTAGCCAAGATAAGAAAAGCCTCCCAACTGCCATGCTCGATAGAGCCATTCAACGCATCAATAGCACCACGAGAGTCGGACTCAAGAATAACCGAATTAAGCTCCAAAGTTTTTCCCTGCATGGTAGGGCAAAACTTGTTTCTTATGCATTTGTCTATCACATCACGGTCAGGATCGATGAGGCTTGAATGCCAAAGTTAACAAATACATAAATATATAGGCATTGACTTTTTCTGGAGGCGGTCTGGAGGCGGTTTTTGATTTGTTGCTAAGCACTTGGTTGGGAAATACTGTTGAATGGCTAGCTGGATAGAGAAATGAAAGCTTAAAGACAAAAGGGAAAGTTGCTTTAGGAAATATTGAGTACGTGCTAGTGGCATGCATACAGTGGGTAGGAAGGCATCACGTTCATTTTTAATTAGCTTCTTGTTATGTCTGCTCCCACTATCAAGTTGTTAACCTCAATCTGCACTACAAGTCACAAACTACCCTGCCGTTTAGGGCACCCCACTATGCCATTATCATCTATATATATATGTGTGTATGTATTGACCCTTTAAGTTAGGGGATGCCCATTTTTTTTTAAATGGAGATTAGTTGGGTGCCTACACCACATCGAATTTCAACAATTCGAACCGTTTATATTTCAGGTTGCACCTCATAGATCATTCTTGCAAAATATTAGCCAAATCGGAAATATTTGAGTTCAAGAAATTGACGAACACTATAGTCTAAGAAAAATTGAAATTTCATTGTGATAATTAATTGAGCAAATAGTTTCGGATTAAATTGAATTTTAGCAAGGATGATCCATGAATCGAGACTTAGAAAATGTTGGAGAGTTGACTTCTTGTGATTATTTAGTTACCTTTTCTAGGTCCTTGTAATCAGATTGTAATTAATATTTCTTTCCTTGTAAATCCTCTTGTACATTATATATTTTCTTCCTTGGTGAGAAGAATAATATCAGAAAATTAAACCCCAAATTGACATGGTATCAGAGCAGAGATCCTAGGGTTTCTGCTCTGCCCGTTCCCTCAAGCAAACTCGGCCCTCCCATGGAGAACCTACCACCATTCCACGGTGAACACAACCCCATCCTAACTGATTCTACTCCTACACTAAACACTACAACCCTAAACACTACTATCCTGACCGACCCTACCATGAATCCTATCCCACCTATTTCGCAAGTTGTTACACTGATTGTCCATCATGATTCGTCTACTGCTTCAATTGGCATCAAACTCAATGGTGCCAATTATGGAGTTTGGTCTCAGATTGTTGAGATGTTTGTTATTGGAAAAGACAAGTTGGGCTACTTGTTTGGGAGTAATCCCCAACCACCTATCGACGATCCGGCCTTCACCAAATGGCTTACGGGGAACGCTATTGTAAAGGGTTGGCTCATCAACTCTATGGAACCCAATTTGATTGGGTACTTTCTTTGACTACCAACGGCAAAGGAAGTGTGGGACGCGGTTGCTCGCACGTATTATGATGGCTCCGATATATCTCAAGTCTATGATCTTACCTGCAAGGCCTCTCGCATGAGGCAAGATGGACGACCGGTGGAGACATACTATAGTGATCTTCAATCTTTGTGGCAGGAGATTGATTATCGTCGACCTAATCCGATGAAGTGCGGTACTGATATTGAAATTTTTAATAAAATTGTTCAAACGGATCGTGTGTACACTTTTCTTGCAGGATTGGATGAGATGTTTGATAAAATTCGTAGTGATATTCTACGAACTGAGCCCCTTCCTTCCGTCGAACAAACTTTTGCCTATGTTCGCCGAGAGGGAATGCGACAAGCTGTGATGAGTACCGGAAGAAAGCTGCCGAGTGGGGCGGCTATGGTGGCTCGACCTGCCATGGCAACTCGGCCTGCCACACGAGTCGTAGCTTCATCTCGTCCCCGGGCCCCTGATAAGTTACCTACACCGAGCCCAGGACTGCAACCCCAGGCTAGTGCGCCGAGCTCGGCACAGGGCTCGCTCTTTGCTGCTAGGACAGTCTCACGGCCCACCACGGGTCCCCGTCCTCCTCGACCTAAACCACCTGTCCCGGCCGGTGGTTGTACTTACTACGGTAGTGAGAAGCATGGCCGTGATAATTGCTTCCAATTGCATGGCTATCCTGACTGGTGGGAACCGTTGAAGCTTCAGAAACAACAAGAACGAGACGAGCAAGCCAAGCTTGGGCAAGCCAATCTCGCCATCTCCATGTCCCAATTATCTTTGATATCTCAAGATGATCCTCCTCTGGTTTCGAGTTCTTCCGACATGTCTCCGAAGTCCTCAGGTAACTTTGGTTATGTTTTTAATATGAATAATGATGCTACTCCATCCGGATGGATCATTGACTCCGGTGCCACAGACCATATGACTTATGATCCCACTGATTTAGCTTGTGATACTGTTCCACTTCGACGTAATATTACTAATGCTAATGGAGTCACCTCACCGGTAACCGGCGCTGGCACCGTGCGCCTCACGTCCACTCTCTCTTTGCCTCATACATTACTTGTACCTTTACTAAAGCATAAATTGATGTCTCCTGGCCAAGCTACTAAACAATTGAACTGTTGTGTGCTAATGTATCCAAAGTTTTGTCTTATACAGGATATTCTCACGAAGGAGATAATTGGTCGTGGTACTAAGAGGGGGGATCTCTATTTTGTGGATGATGTCAGTACAGGACCGGTCAATCTCGCCCAAGGAGCTGTTGATCACAAGAGGCGTCAGATATGGTTATGGCATCACCGTTTGGGTCATCCATCTTTCAGTTATTTGCAGCATATGTTTCCAGATTTATTTGTTGGTTGTTCAGTTTCAGACTTTAAATGTGACACTTGCATACTCGCCAAGAGTCACCGTGTGTCTTATCCGTTGAATTCTAATAAAAGTATTGTTCCTTTTGGTCTTGTTCATTCGGATGTTTGGGGACCATCTCCGATTACTACTTCATCTGGTATTCGATGGTTTGTAACGTTCATAGATGATTGTACCCGGATGACATGGTTATATCTTCTTAAGCATAAAAGTGATGTGTTTTCGATTTTTAAGACCTTCCACACCATGGTTCAGACACAGTTTTCTACTGACATACGGATTTTACGTTCTGATAATGGTGGTGAATATGTTAATAGTGATTTTTCCCATTATTTAACGAATTCTGGAATTCTTCACGAAACTACATGTTCTCAGACTCCTTAACAGAACGGGGTGGCTGAGCGCAAAAATCGTCATCTCTTAGAAACGGCTCGGTCACTCTTGATTGGGGCGTCTGTTCCCCGCTCTTCTTGGGATGTTGCTCTTCAGACCGCCACTTATCTTATCAATCGTCTGCCATCCAAAGTCCTGGATTTTCGTACTCCCTTACAAGTCCTTGCTACTTTCATGCATCTACCGTCGGTTTTAGTACTCCCACCTCGGATTTTTGGATGTGTTGCATTTGTTCATCTTCATAAAAATCAACGGACGAAGCTTGACCCGTGTGCTCTTCGTTGTATTTTTATGGGGTACGGCCTCCATCAGAAAGGGTACCGTTGATACCACCCTCCTTCCCGTCGACTGTATGTTACTATGGATGTCACTTTTTCCGAGTCTGAGATGTATTACCCTTCGGCTTCTTCCAATCCTCCTCCTCAGGGGGAGACACAGTATGACGAGAAGGATTGCACCATTGCCGAGACTCGGCCAGCTACCCTTGTCGAGATTCGGCCAACTACCGTCGAGGGAAATTCAAGTGCCTTTGCCGAGATTCGGCCAGCTACCCCTGCAGAGATTTGGCCAGCTGCCCTTACCGAGAATCGGCCAGCTACCTCTGCCGAGATTCGGCCAGGTACCCTCGCCGAGACTCGGCCAGCTGCCCTTGCTGAGCCTACTCCCCCCTCGTCTCCAAATATAGTACCACCAGACCATACTCCTGAGGTAAGCTCGACTATCCCTGTTGATGATACCGTTGTTCCGAATTATCAATTACCTTTCAGGCACAATCGAGGAAAGCCACCTAATCGATATTCACCAGACACAACGAAAGGCTCTAAATACCCCATTGCCAACTATGTGTCATCACAGAAGTTATCAGAACCCGGCAAAGCTTTTGTACAACAAATATCCAATGATAGCACACCAAGTTCATTGAAAGAGGCACTATCTGACGATCGATGGACCAAGGCAATAGAGGAAGAAATGGCTGCACTCCAGAAAAATCAAACGTGGGATTTAGTTCCACTTCCCCGAGGAAAGAAGAGAGTTGGGTGTCGATGGGTGTACACCATCAAGTACAAAGCTGATGGGTCCGTTGAACGATACAAAGCACGATTAGTGGCCAAGGGATACACTCAAACGTATGGTGTTGATTATACATAGACATTTGCCCCGGTAGCAAAGATTAATACGGTAAGAGTATTGCTTTCATTGGCGGCCAACTTAGATTGGCCATTACAGCAATTTGATGTGAAAAATGCTTTCTTACATGGTAATCTTGACGAAGAAGTGTATATGGATATTCCACCTGGTTATGCATCGGTTTTACAACCTGGAGTAGTCTGCAAACTGAATAAAGCGTTGTATGGGTTAAAACAATCACCCCGAGCATGGTTTGGTAGGTTCCGGACGGCTATGAGGAAATATGGGTTCAGGCAGAGCAATTCTGATCATACACTTTTCTTGAAACACCGAATGGGGAAATTGACGGCACTTATCATCTATGTGGACGATATGATTGTTACAGGTGACGACAAAGAGGAAATCTCAAGGCTCAAAGATTACCTAGCAACCGAGTTCGAGATGAAAGATCTTGGTGGTTTGAAATATTTCTTAGGGATAGAAGTAGCTCGATCTAAACATGGTATATTTTTGTCTCAAAGAAAATATGTTCTAGACTTATTAGCTGAAACCGGAATGCTTGATTGTAAACCGGCTGACACTCCCATAGTCCAAAATCACCATCTTGCCGTGCACCCTGATCAAGTTCCCACTAACAGAGATCGTTATCAAAGGTTAGTTGGGAGGTTAATTTATTTATCTCACACCAGGCCTGATATTGCATACGCAGTAAGTGTTGTTAGTCAATTTATGCATTCTCCGAGTGAGGCACATATGGGTGCAGTTGAACGCATCATACGATACCTGAAGTCCTCACCGGGTAGAGGCATCATGTTTTCTAAGAATGATCATTGCTGAATAGAGGGTTACACCGATGCAGATTGGGCAGGCAACGTTACTGATCGTCGGTCCACATCTGGTTACTTTACATTTGTGGGAGGAAACTTAGTCACTTGGCGGAGTAAGAAACAGAAAGTGGTTGCTTTATCAAGTGCAGAGGCTGAATACAGGGGTATGGCAAAAGGAGTATGCGAACTATTATGGCTTCAGAGGCTACTTGGTGAACTCGGGTATCCTTCGAATTCAGCCTCGAATTTATTTTGTGATAATAAAGCAGCTATAGATATCTCACACAACCCAATTCAACATGATCGTACAAAACATGTGGAAGTTGACAGACACTTCATTAAGGAGAAGTTGGATGGGAATATTATTCAATTCCCGTTCGTAAAGTCAGAGGATCAATTGGCGGATATCTTAACTAAAGTTGTTGCAAGTCAAGCGTTCTACAACTCTCTTGTCAAGTTGGGCATGAACGACATTTATGCACCAACTTGAGGGGGAGTGTTGGAGAGTTGACTTCTTGTGATTATTTAGTTACCTTTTCTAGGTCCTTGTAATCAGATTGTAATTAATATTTCTTTCCTTGTAAATCCTCTTGTACATTATATATTTTCCTCCTTGGTGAGAAGAATAATATCAGAAAATTAAACCCCAAATTGACAGAAAATAAACGGTTCAGATCATTAAAGTTCGATGTGGAATAGATCCCACAACTAATCCCCATTTAAAGAAAATGTGGATCTATTTTCTTAAAAGGCCTATATATATTTGTATTTGTATGCATATAATTGAACTAGTAAATGTATATTAAATATTTGAGATGACCTAACCTTCAACGCTTGTGATTGTCCTTTTCAGTTTAACTTAAACGTTACCAAGCTTAACATTATGTTGCCTAAGTACTTTACAGGATCCCCAGAAACCTACTGATTGTTTGTTTTTATGGGGTCATATTATATTCGAATGGGATTATAAAAACATACAATCCCATGCCAAAACAAACCAACACAGAATCGAACAAAAGGAAAAAAGCGACGGGATTGTTGCCGTTACGTCTCTGTTAGTGTTAGGGAGAGACTAGTAGATAGCCAATGTGTTGGATCGGTTAACCTTATACTCTTATAGTAACATGATTGTTAAGTATAAGTTTACCTAAAGTCCTGTGTTAGATTGTTTGTTCTCTACGAAGAAAAATACTTGACTGCTTACGAGCAAGATAAATTATACGTAAAAACCTTTCTTTTTGTCGTTTTAAAAAGCCACTTCAATATATGTGTTAGCTTAATTATGATTTGAAAATAAAAAGGAGTGACGCTTTAAATGTAAGGAGTCAAGTAGTTGTTTGATGTTAATATCGCTTTATTATTAATATAAAATAACAAAAACAAATATATAAGTTGAATATTATACCGAAAAACCATGTTTATTAACTTATGATAAAACCAAATACAAAGAGGTCCTTATATAGAGAAAGACCAAAGCAAACCCTAGACTAAAACCCTAAAACAAATCCTAAACAAACTCAAATACTTAATGCGCAAGTAATTAATCCTTGGCCCGCAAGATAACTAATAACAATCAAATTCCAACACCCCCCGTCAAACTCATGGCGGAACACAGACATGAGTTTGCCAAAGTAGATGTGGATGCAAGACTCCAAATTCCAGTGCTAATGCCGAAGCGAATGCCACTACCATGCCAATGCCGATGCGCCACTACCATGCCAATGCCGATGTCAACTACCATGCCAATGCCGATGCCAACTTCAAACTACCATGTCCAATCATCATTCTTAGATTCGGATTCTGAAACAGTTGCAATATGCAAAACAGAAGCTGCTCCTCCTTTCTGTGGAAATTCATGTTGCTGAGACAACTTAGGACATTGGGATTTCCAATGCTCTTTCCCTTTACAATAGGAACACTCATCCATAGCAACCCTACGAGACCTTGCTGCAACCAATGCTGAAGTGTTTGACAAAGATGAAGAGAGCCTATGCGACTGCACACTGACTTCTTCGGCTTGTAACTCATTGAGAACAGAATCAACAGATGGAAGAGGAACTCGATGAAGGATGGAGCTACGGAGTGTCTCGAACTCATCCCAAAGAGGCATTAGAAACTGAACAAGATGTTGTTCTTCTCTATATTGACAATAGAGCTTGACAATGCCAAGTTCTTCAGGCTCAGTCAATGCAAGTTGATCCCAAAGATTGGTCAATTCATTGTAAAAAACTTGAATACTCTTACCACCCTGCTGGATTGCACGAATCTCCATTTCGAATTGATACCTCTTAGCAAAATTGGCCTTGGTATACAACCTTGCCAAGTGATCCCAAACTTCCTTAGACGTTGAGAACTTAACAAGTTGCATTCCAATAGTCAAATCAACAGAATTATTAATCCAAGTAATAATCTTTAAATTATTCATCTCCCATGCAGCAAACAAATCAACAGGTTTCTCATCTTTGGGGTTATTTGGAATAGAATTCATTCCAAAAACATAGCCCCACAAACCTTTTCCAATCAAAAAAATTTTCATCACATACGCCCAATACACATAATTATTTCCATTTAATTTCACACCAATAGCTTGTAAGGAATCATCCTTTGCAGACGCCATGATAACACTAAGGAACAAGATACCTGATAGCAAGCAAGCGACGGTGCGACGGTGCAGATGCAGATGTAGCAAGCAGGCGACAGTGCAATGGTGCAGATGCAGACTGATGCAAAATCAAAGTGGTTGCGATGATTGCAGCGATCCGAGCAGGTACAAACTCAAACCAGTGCAGGTAGGTCGCAGTCGGTGGGGTCCATATAGGTGCAGCCGTGCGGAGTGATCTGGTGAGATGGTGGGCTAATCAAGCGGACGACACGATGGTTCCCGAGATATCAACCTTGCTCTTGATACCAAGTTGAATATTATACCGAAAAACCATGTTTATTAACTTATGATAAAACCAAATACAAAGAGGTCCTTATATAGAGAAAGACCAAAGCAAACCCTAGACTAAAACCCTAAAACAAATCCTAAACAAACTCAAATACTTAATGGGCAAGTAACTAATCCTTGGCCCGCAAGATAACTAATAACAATCAAATTCCAACAATGTACACTTATACATATGATAAACGGCTTGCCTCACCGTGACTTTCTCTTGAATTCTCAAAACTTATATCACTCCACCCCCGATGCGGAGCAAAAAAACCCATCGTTATCTTAGTTGTGCTACCAGAAGCTTTGGGGAAGTCGGAATAGGAGAGCAGTCATCTTGGGTTAGGCTTACTACTTAAATGCTTTCAACAGTTATCCACACCGCACTTGGCTAACCAGCATTTACCATGAGCACAATACTTGATACACTAGAGGTGCGTCCTTCCCGATCCTCTCGTAATAAGGAAAGGTCCTCACATGGTGATTATGTACAATTTTAACCTCAAACATGTTTGTATGAATGTATTAAATACTTGTAGTTGCATCCTATTCCCATTCGTATAGCTTATTGAAGCACTTTTGTGCAAGGGTGTCAACCTAACAATCACAGCTAGGGTTTTCATTATAAAAATAAAATAAACTGGAGATGTGAGCTGCAGCCTCTGAAGATACAAAAGTGGAGATTGGAGATATATGTGACTTAAGAGAGTGTGACACGGGTCCATTTAAATAATGCAGCTGCAGTCCAAATATCTTTTGCAAAAGAAATCGTTTTAATATATATTTATAGCTTTCACTTTCGTGCTTCTTATATATTCGTAAGTTGGACCTCGGACATGTTTTTTTAATTTCCTTCTTTCTGTATCTCTACCTTTAATATTCAGACAATGGTGCACGTTACATATTTGTTGGGTGACGCTGTTTGATATATCTCTCTCACAGACACACTATACTTCTTCTTTTTTTCCTTGTGTTTTTGTCAAAGATTGCCTTATCTTACGAAATGGTTCTTTTAGCTTGCACGATTCCTTTAAACATTTTCACGTTGACTACGGACCATGAATCACCGAATGGAAAGAAGGAAAAAAAAGAAAATAAAAGAAAAAAAAGCCTCTGAAAAGTCTCATTGTTTGACTTAGGTTCGAGCGATATTCTAATTCAATTAAGTTATAAAAAGGGAGAATCAAATTTGATTGCAGAGGAATTAGCAAATTGCTCTAAGTCACTTGATTTCGCTACATTGCTCTAACTAATTTAGTTGCATTCAATGTCGAAAAGCTATTTAGCTAGGCAATTCAACTTAACATCTCCAACATCACTCTGTATTTTAACAAATCTTTAATATTTGATTACTTCTTCAAGAGAAAGAGCGCTTTTAGACCATATAGAGAGTTGAATCGTTTGAGGGTTTTAATAATTCTTTAACAGTTCACAAATGTTAAATTCTCTCTCCTCCTAGTTTACAGAGTGACTATTCACAATGTTAGTTTAGAGAGCCATTTACCAAGTCTCTTGGAGCAAAATTTTTTTTTTAATTTTTAATTTTTTGTTTTTTGTTTTTTATTTTGCTAAAATAGTTAGCTAATGTCGATTTAAAGAGTCTCTCGGAGATGCTCTTACTTCTTTCTATTTGGATCTTTAAAACTCTCTGTTGTTTGTAATTTTCATAAATTCGAGAACAGGCCCATTGTTGCTTATAGGCTTTAACATCCACCTTGTACTGTATTTCTAAATACTCAAAAAAGCCCAGGCAACAATTGGACCATACAAGCCGGTCCAGTTTTTAAAAGCGGGTTTCATGACAATTTAACAAAGAATATTGAGTTCTTTTGGGGGGTATGATATTCACACTCTTTTTTACTTCTTACATACCATTCTAAATTTCGGTCATCGGATCAGATGGATTGAAGAAGCTCAAATGATATAAATTAACAAGGGGTGTGTGAGAAGTAAAAATGAGTGGATAGCACACCCTTTCTTTTATTGCAATTTCTTTGTTTCTCTTCATTTACGTTAATGATGGGGAATAAATTGGTTTTGAACTCGCAATTCATGAGTTTCGAAATTGAGTACAACTCAAATTAATGGCTGAAAATGCTAAAAACCCCTCGAATTGAATCACCCAATACATCAAATTTAAGTTTTAGCCATTCACAATTTCGAGAAGTGATAAACACACTTTACTGTCTATCCAAAATCCAAAGACATTTTCTAGGTATATAGAATGCAAAAGAAAAAAAATAATGAAATGAACCAAAAAATGACATTCATTAACTCCCTTGTGCCACACAAAGCGTCCAAATGCAGATTGCAGGAGCCCTTGCTAAAACCGTGTCCGTAGCTCTTCCTTTCTCACCACCAGAAAAGCTTCTAGTATTCACAATCTTCGTAGCGTACACGTACCGTATTGTATTTACATTATCGTCAACAGTGAGATCCATAGTTAGCAGTCATAATGAAACTCCTCCCAGAACTCTTTTCAGATCGGATTTCTGTTCTGTGGTAAGCCTTGAAGGATACTTGACATCAAACTTGATTCTCAAATTTCCCTTTTTTCCAGGTTCTTTTGAGATCGGCATTCCCTCATTCGGTACCACCATCTCAGCTCCAGGTTTGATGATATCAGTCAACGGGATCATGAGATTCCTTCCGTCTAGCGTGGTTAGGTCAAGAGTCTTGCCGGTGAGTGCCTCCAGCAGTGTTATCTCCTGGTTGACCACCAGATCATTACTGTCCCTCTTGTAAAGTGCATGTGGTTTCTCGTCTACCACAAAAATTAGATCTGCCGGAATCACTCCTAGCTCTTGGTTACCCTTCTCAGGGAAGGTGATCTTTGTGCCCTTCTTCCAACCCGGTCTGATCTCAATAGTCAAAATCTCCTCCACAGTCCGAACCTTACTGCAAGAGAATTAATCATGCATCGGGCCAAAGTTAACAAAAGCCAAATACTTAATGAGAACTACATACTCTTGCAGACCTGTATCTGTTTTACAGAATAATATAAAATGGTTAGGCAGAATATGGCGTGCGCTCAGGTTATTATTTTCTAACAGGGAAAAGAAAAATAGGAATTAAACATTATATACTTGGATAGATATTGGCTCAAGGGGTGTGAAACCAGTAAAGATCAAATGAAATGTAGTGATTTTTCTTTCAGTTGTAGAAAGTAAGATCCCTAAGCAACAAGTGGCATGCGGCTTCTTAATCAACATCCGAAAACACAACTAAAAATGACCAGTCACCCACAAACTTCAAAACGAAAAGGTTCTGCATAAAAAAATTTACTTGTCTAATCACATTACAGGGGCTAAGTAGTTTTCTCTTTTAGTGCAAGACTACGTTGATAAAAACATTAACACTTCGACATTTCCTCGAATGGCAACATCAAGGCTTATTTCGATAATTACAGATTTATGACTGATAGAGTTATTTGTAGGAGCAACTGCAAGATGCTCCAAACATCTAATTACATAAGCAAACCAAATAGCTCTTGATCTTGCAGATCAAATAATCAGTAAGACAGAAAAGTAGGAAAGACAAGATTCAACAAAGAATGCGGCTATCGATGTAAAAATTGAAACACAAGGCTTATTTCATACAACCACCCACAAACTAGCCAATCCAGATAATGCAAATACACTGGTCATGATTATGAATGATACCTCTCAGCTCTTAGGAAAGTCTTGGGGTAAACTCATGGGAAGTGAGATTCAAGAAGGAGCGAGGCTGCCTGTGATTATTAGCCTACTGCCTAGCATAAAGCGTACACTGTATTTTACTACTGCCTAGCCTAAAGCATACACCGTATTTTATGAGGTTAAACAACTTCTTGCCTTCATTAGCACTATGGTTGCTTAAATTATAATTTTTTTTTCTATTCATCTTTTAATGACCAAGTGTAAAGAGCATTTCTAACCCTTGTATTCTAGGGTGCCACAACACATATTCTAGAGTCTAGACTAGCAGGACCAACTCTATTCAGAAAACACACAAAAACTTCATGATCCAATTCAAACCCGCCTCGCAAACCAAAGAAAGATGAGAAAGCTACCTTATTGACAGAAACAAACTTAAACAATAAACTGCATGGACTCAAGTTAATCTCATTCTATCACCAAGGCATGAGCTAGGTTAGCGTGGCAGATTTTTCTCCCTATCACCCATCAATCACAAACATATCTGGAAGGTGTTTCATTTACAAAATTCCCTCAACAAACTCAACATACTTGAGCAACAAGTTTCAATCTTGTTCGTGCTAAATTTGATTTAACGGGTGCCTTTCCTTGACAAAAACCACACAATACGCTTGTTTACGTTTCATTACTGCTAGTCTGTTACTCAACTTATAAAAGATCAATACAAATGTCATACATTATTCAAAACATTTTGCAATCGGGTAACCTATCAAAGGGAAAGATCACGGCTTGACTAACGGCACTAACATTTCTAAAGAAAGAAAGACTACCCAAATACCGATTGGCATTGCAAATACAAGTAAACAACAAGAAAAAGATAAAGATTCGGGCTTTTGCTTGAAATTAAAGAAACTAAAGGATTGGGAATGAAAGATAGATAGTGCAGTGGAGTAAAATTACCCAGCACCAACGGTGTCGTAGATGTTTCTGGAAATCTTCATCTTCTTCTTGACACCCTTATAGAGCTCCTCCAAGCTGCACGGCAACAAATTCTCGACCGCATTGGCCTTCCTCTGAGGGGAAGCCCCGCCACCGCTACTGGTACCCACAAACTCGGGCACACCCCCATTGGGCGTCCTAAAGAACCCGTCTCTATACCTCCCTCCGCCACCACCCCCACCACCTCCACCACCTACGCCGTCGGATCCAAAAATCTCGGCGTACATGTCATCGGCGTCCCTGGGACTGAACCTGAACGACGACGTATTCGGGTGCGCGTGGCGCTGGTGGTGATTGTTGTGGTTGGCGTAGTAGTGGTGGCCCGCGGCGGAGGAGGAAGACGAGGGAGGCGGAAATTGCCCCGATTTCAAGGCCTCCTCGCCGTAAAGGTCGTAGATCTGGCGCTTGGCGGGATCACTGAGGACGTCGAAGGCCTCGGAGATTTGCTTGAACTTGGCCTCCGCCTCCGGCCGCTTTCCGGCGGGGTTCTTGTCCGGGTGCCAAATCATGGCCAGCCTCTTATACGCCTTCTTCAGGTCATCCTCGCTCGCGTTCCGATTCACTTTCAGTATGTTGTAGTAGTCCACCCCCATTGCCGCCGCTGCAATCGCCTTCTTCTTCTTTGTTTTCGGATTTTCGAATTTTCTCGGTTGCGTTTTCTGGATTTCGGATTTTTTTTCTTTCCGTTATGATTTGGGAAGAGTAACCGCCGGGGACGATATCATGAAGAGTTTACGTTGGGTCCCAATTAATTAAAGGGCAAAATGTTTTAATAGCGATTATTATTATTATTATTCTTTTTCTGAAATAGCGATTAATTAATTGGAACTAGCATATGGCACACACTTTGTGTGTATGAAGACATTTTTTTAGAAAATGAGAAGAAGAGAGGGAGAGGGAGAGAGAGAGAACGTGGGGGAGTGGGAGGTTTTTGGTTTTTGGTTTTTTTTATTTATTTTTATTTATTTTTATTTATTATTGGAGGTTATTTTAACATCACATGTAGGTGAGGCTTCCATAAAAAACTGTAAAATTTGGACATGTGAAATTACATTATTGCCCTTCATTTTTTTTGTGTGATAGAAGACTAATTTGTCTTTTCACCCTCTTTTGGTTGACAAAGAGGGTTCTATTAATTAGTAGAGATAATAATTTTTTGTAATTATTTTGTACCTACTCCCGAAATTATGTCAATTGATTCAAGGAATTTTAAGATGAATTTGAAATGATTAGAGATGATACTGTAACGTGTCTTTGGACTCGTTTGAAAGTATTTTTAAAAAGACTGAAAGTGCTTTAAAAAAAATGGTCTTATACTCCAAAACCACTTCAAGTTCTTAAAAAAGTTGGAGTTAAAAATTGTGTTTGGTAGAAGTGTGTTTTTTTTTTCTCTACAAAATTATGGGTCTAAAAACAGACGACAGAAGCAGTTCTAGCTATGCTTCGAAGAAATGTCATTTTTTATAGGAGGTAGATGAACAATAGCTTTTAATGAAACTTTCATATCAACAATACTATCTTTCTTTATTTTTTGCTAAAAATATTTTTAGCACTATAGTACTAAATACTTACCTGCTTTTTTCATAGTTTTATTGTTACAACATAACGCAGTTGTAAAAAAAGAAAGAAATGGACCCTCTTTGGATTTCTTCCACCAAATCTATCAAATTTATCAATCCGAGCTTTTGAAATTTGATCCTAAAAACAGAAGCTCACTTTAAAAGTTATAATAACTTTAGCCTTTGGATCAAATTTAAAGGGTCCAAATTAATGAATTTGGTGGAAATGATCCGAAGAAGATCCATTTCCGTAAAAAAAATCACAGCACCTACAAACTAGACCGAGTCCAGATTTTCTACACCCAAATACCCTTGTGGCCCCTCTAAATATGCGACATGTGTCCACTCACTTACTAATCTTAACTCTGTTATTTTTTCTGTTATCCTTAAAACTTATGTTATCTACAAAAATTTTGGAAAAAGAAATTGCAAAAGGCATACGATGTCTCTAGACTCTACCAAATATCTCGCGCGACTCTCCTTCTTCCTCGCTGTGGCTTCCAAAGTTATCTGGAGAAGGAGCAACTGTAAGTAAATTTTTTTTCTTATTTTATTTGTGAATGGGACATGTGAAGGGGTTGAGATAGATTAGTCAGTGGAGATGGCTGTTTGTTTTTTTACCATTGTTGTCTTTTGCCCAGATTTTGTCTTTAATTCCATTTCAATTATGGTCTCGGAAGCATCATAATTAATTGTGGACAATCTTTCTTTTTACTTGCAGAATATGGACATCACAAAGAACTTTATGGAGTATCAAACTGAAGCACATCGTAAGCTGGATTTCGAAGGTGATACTTGCATGAATAATTTTGTTGGAGGCGAGTGCAATGACAAAAAGTTAGAAGATATAGCGGATGGTGAAAATATTTGTTGCCGAGCATACACATGGGACAACAAGTCCGTCTAAGACACATTTGTGCTGTGTGCATGCTTATATATACGCCAGCAAAGCCACATGGGAGGCTATATTACCGTCGGCAGTCATCGGCAATGTTCCTCGAACATGGCTACCTTATCGCAGGTAATACAGTTCATCTAAAAACTTATACTACTTATTTTGAGTAATCTGTACATAAACAATGATATATTTTATTTCATTCCATGTTTTATGAATGCAGACACGACTGGAAGATGAACTGGATTTGCTTGGATCTCAATTTACAAGCCAAGAAAAGAGTCAGCATATGGATGTACAAGATGAAAACTAAGATGACAGTTCAGTTTCCTTGGATGAGACCCTGACATATTATTTGATAAGAACTCCAGAATTCGAACATACTGACGATGAAGATTTTTCAGAAGTTAACTCTATTGACAAGAAAACAACTAAAAGCCTATGATGCACGGATACTTCTGTTTGGTCCCGTATTCCGTATCCGATACTTGATCGGATACGATACTTGCCCGATACTCTCGGATACTCGTCCGACACGTATCCTGATTGATGGACACGAATTTGACATGATGGATACTCGTGTCCTACATTTAAGATACACGTATCTGGCTTTTATGATACATTTACACTTTCAAAAAAAGGTAATGAGGAGCAGAAAATTAATAGGAGACATCTATAATTGAAATGCGATGAATACAAAGAGCTTCCCTCTGATTAAAACCATGAACACGACTCTCACACTTCTTCTACTATATAAAGAGGATTAGATTTCGAACTTTTCTTCTCTAACAACTCAAATGTACTTGAATTTGAATGATGAATTATGTTTTAAAATGTATAGTTTTGTTGCTATATATATTTTTATTTACCGTATCCATAGCGTATCGTATCTTAATTTTTAGAGATTTTCCGTATCGCCATGTCGTATCGGCGTATCCGTATCCGTATCCATGCTTCATAGCTAAAAGCCTATTCATTCGTAGCAGTTCATCACACTTCGATTGTAATTGAACACCTATTTGTGCTCGATTAAAACCATGCACCACGTCGGTGGTTTCGATGAACCTTTTCGTGGCGCTTCTTTGCGCTTGTACTCTACTTGGTCATTTGCGGGAGGAAAGTCAATAAATGAATCTTTTTGCACGGGCTTTTTTGGCTCCATGGTTCAGCTTTTATGTTGTGCTCAACACTATGCACATGAATTTTTGGCTCCACGGTACAATGGTTGGACATGGAGACTGAGAAAATTGAAATAAGAAAAAAATTTACTTACAGTTGCTCCTTCTCCAGAGAACTTTGGAAGCCACAGCGAGGAAGAAGGAGAATCGCGCGAGATATTTGGTAGAGTCTAGAGACTATCCTATGCCTTTTGCAATTTCTTTTTCCAAAATTTTTGTAGATAACAAAAGTTAACAGAAGTTTTAAGGATAACAGAAAAAATAACAGAGTTAAGATTAGTAAGTGGATGGACACATGTCGCATATTTAGAGAGGCCACAGAAGGGCCACATGGGCATTTGGGTGCAGAAAATCTGGACTCAATTAGACCTAGCTATTACGTTAACGTGCAAAAGAAACCGTTGAACATAATAAGCAAGAAATATAAAAAATAAGAGAATGGTTTTTATACATAATTAATAAATCCATAAAAATGGTTTTGAGTTGAGCTGAGTGGAGCCCTTACAATAGTGGGACCCAAATAGATTTTCCAGAATATTCTGAATCTGTTTCTGGTAAGGATCTTTGTGATTTGGGTAGGGAGTATAATTTAGAGGTGAATTAAGTACGCTGATTACACAAATATTAATATTTTAAGGATATAATTATCTTTTTATATACAATATTGTTGCACTTTCTTTGCATAATAGCCATCGTTTGCACTAAAAACATATGAATATGACAAGTTGAAAGGTCATCACAAATGCCAAATTCCAAGTGACTTTTGGTACTGTGGATCAGACCACACGATCGTGGTCAAAGAATAACTGAAATGCCTTTGTAAATCTTATCAGTCTTCAAAAATGTGAACTTACGTGACGAAGCCATAGTTCCTTTTTCAAAGAAAAAAATAAATTAGCAAATTAGTAAAATATGATTTTCGTGGATCCATTTTCTCCGGTGTACATTTCTAACTATTAAATTAAATAATCCAAATGAGAATCAATGCACAAAAATAAACAAAGCCGTGCGGAAAGAGAAAAGAGCGTGCACAAATCACTTTCGCGAAGATGATGCAACAAATCAGGATCACTTTTAATAAATACAAAATGAGAACACCCTCAAAGCTCATAAGGTCAATGAAGAAACAAATCGCTTGCCGTCCAATCTAGAATGCAAACCATCAAACACAAAATGATGTAGATATGACAAATATACAAGTGTAATTGACAGGTACGACACGATCGGAGAACTACGACTGCGTATGTATACACGAGCGTCGATGATCCCGACAACCATGCAGTCCTTGAAGCCACGAGCTAACAACCTACCAATAAGTCATGCCGATGGAGTCCGAGAGGATTGATTCAGTATCTGCCCCCAAATCTCAGTTTACAAAACCCCATCCGCCGTGATTTTCGGGTGTATCGACAGTAAAAGAGAAGTAGCCCCCGGCAAGCATGCGCAATCTAAAGAAGAACAGGAGTTATACGGCAACGGCTTGACCAGTTAGCCCGTCGTGAAGCTGCAACGAACCATCTTTCATTAGGTTGAGGCTTAAACTCTTGAATCTCTCCCTTGAATACTGTCGAGATGCCTTTCTCCAATCGGTTCCCGTTTTCATCATCGCAACAAACTCGTCATAACTGATGCGTCCATCCTGATGGTTTGCGAAAATGAACAATAAATTATAACAAATGGAGCATTTGTACAAAAATACAGGAAAATGCAGGATGTAAGGAGCAAGTATAAACAATGGAAGGGATGAAAAGGCTTGAAAGTCAAACCTTGTCAGTGTCGACCTCACGCACGATGTCATTCAGCACCTCAATATCAGTTTCACCAGATTCATCTTGTAAACTTTCCCTTAGCTCACCTAATTCAATATATCCACTTCCATCTTTGTCAAAGAACACAAACGCTCTGCGGAGATGCTCATCGTTCTCCATCTTCTGCAAGTGAATTGTTACTGCTGCAAACTCTCCATAGTCCAGAACGCCATTACCGTCAACATCAGCCTATAGAAAGAAAAATACCGCATCGTTTTGTTTGTTAAATGAAAAATGAAAAGAAGTATTAAAAACTCAGCGAATGAATCAAAACCGCAGTACCTACCACTTCCATCAACATCTTAATCTCCGGTTCAGCCAATTGTGAACCAACTTTGTGAAGCCCCAACTTCAATTCCTCATATGTTACTCTGCCATCTTTGTCAGTGTCCATCAATGTAAACATGTCTCTGATTACTTCCACTTCTTTAACAGATAAGTGTTCTGCAATTACCTACAGTATTTTTATTGGAAGAAAAATGAATCCCAAATGTTAAATACTTCGTAAAAAACACATCGTTGAAATAGTAGCCAGTACTTCAACTGACACTCATAAAGTACCAGTTACTGATGCTTACCCTTAAGGCCTTCTTTTTGAATCTATTCATTACTGAGAACTGCTTGAGTCTTGGTCTCACTATATCTCCTAATGGAACGTTTGGAGCTTTCTTCGCATTTTGTAGCCATGGATGTTCTGTAATCACAAAACGCAAAGCAAAAGTCAGTTCACCTATTTTCACAAAATGCAAGTTATGTTGCAGAGCTAGTCAATCCAGTATCAGCGATTCAGCACAGACATGCCAAAACATACTCATAAGTTTCATTTCTTTCTTGTTTAATGCTAAACTGATGTACACAAAAAGGGGGTTACTCCAATTTCGTCAAAGACCGAAAACATTCTCAAATGTTTACCTTGGCTAGGACTCTAAATCAAATAGGATATACAAGACAATTTTCTTATCTAAATCATTTAAAATCCAATTCATTTTCATAAAGCCATAAACTTTGTGGTATTGGTCGTTTCTTCTCTCTTTTTTAGATGATAGGAGTTCATTTAATCAAAACAAAAATATCATCACTCTACAAAGCTGTACAACCAAACTACTGAGGGAGAAAATGAAACAACAAACTCCAACAACAAAACAGAAACCTCAACTGAAAAATAAGGTTAAAAAAACACTGAGAAATCCTAGTGATCAGAAATAATGACTAACAATTGGGGGAAGCTTCCAATCAGCATCTCTAGTTCCAGTAGCTTGCTCTATTAAATAAATCAGTCGGTTCTATGAGTTATCCTAAATTTTACCCCAACTCGCAGTTAAAATGATATAATGGAAAAAAGAATGCACCTTTTACCTAATGCATTATGATATTTGGATCCCGAATTGCCACCATACGGGATCTTGTTAATGCATTGTTTTCATCAATGACCTCTCTTGTTTTATTTATTTATTGCATAGTAGGTCTGTATTGTTTGATGTTTACTAATGCATGGGCTTGGAAAACGACTATAATGCATGTTCTTGTAACATCAAGATATTTCGCTTTAGATTCATATAATGCCGTGGAATATAGACTCCATAATTTTCCAATTCCTAAAACAAAATGCCTTATAATTCATTATGCATTTAGTAAGAAGTGTATAATCATCCATCACACCGACTAACGCAATGCTATCGCTATCTAAATGTTGACGCACGACCACCTATGCAACTCTCTTGAAATGCCATCAGGTAAAGATTCAGAGACAAACACTGCTGAAGACTTACCAAGCACCTGTTGCGCGGTCAAGCGTTTTCTGGGATCCGGCTCCAGCATCTGCCGAACAAGGCTTTTAGCACTCTCCGAAATCTGAGGCCAGGGTTCTCTCTTGAAATCAATCACCCCCCTCAAGATTGCAAGAGCCACACCCTGTTCAGACTCTATCGCATTGAAAATTCAGACAAAGAACCAACGTTACAATCCCAAACCAAAATCAAACCGCCCAGACAACGAAAAATCAACTGGGTTCACACATATTTTGAGAGCTAAATTCACTAGAATACCTGCCCAAAATGGAGGAACTCCACATAACAAAATGTAAAGTATCACTCCGGCGCTCCATATATCAACCTCCGGTCCATAATTTCGTTTCAAAACCTCCGGTGCCATGTAGTACGGACTGCCCACAATCTCCATAAACCTCTCCCCTAAACCCCCACACAAACAAAATCTAAATCAAAACCCACGAAATTCAAGCACAAATAAAACCAAATAAATCCGTAGAAACCCGAAAATCGATCTAGAATTCAACAAGATCCCGGAAAAGTACCAGGCTTGAAGAACACAGAGAGCCCAAAGTCGATGGCTTTAAGGGGCGAGTGCTCCTTCTTGTTCGAGAAGAGAAAGTTCTCGGGCTTCAAGTCCCTGTGCATAACCCCATTAGCATGGCACATCCTCACCACCTCTGCCACCGTCCTGGCGACGTTCGCCGCCGCCCGCTCACTGTAATGCCCTCTGGCCACAATCCTATCGAAAAGCTCGCCGCCCTCGCAGAGCTCCATGACCAAATGGACGTTCTCGTTGTCCTCGTACGTCGCCTTCAGCTTCACAATGTTCGGGTGCTCCGGCAGCGTCGACATTATCGCCACCTCCCGCCGCACATCCTCTATATCCACCTGAACCAAACAAAAAACCCAAATCATAAAAACACCCACCAAAACCAAACGGCATGTCGGATTTCGATTTCAGATCTGTGCGCCGTCGTGCGTACCGCCGTTCGAAGCTTGCGTTTCGATATGGACTTGCAGGCGAGTGCCTGCTTTGTCTCCCGGTCCGTGCACAGGTACGTGATGCCGAACTCGCCCCGACCCAGTTCCCGACCCAGCACGTACTTGTCGCCGATCCGGGTCCGGTGGCCGAGCGGGATCACATCCTTGAGAACTCGGATCGGAGCCGGGGACCGGATCGGGTCGTCGGAGAACGGGTTGGGCCGCCGCTCCCGTGCCTTCTTCTTTTGTTTATCGCTGGAATTCTTGTCGTCGCCACTTATGACGTCAGCTCTCACGCAGACGTTGCAGTTCCCCATGGCCGTGCACCAAAACGCTGCGTTTTGGGTAGCTCAAAATTTAGTCTTCCTCTTCTTCCAGCAGAAAGGCGCGAGCTTGACAGAGCAGAAACAGAAGGGGAGAAAGAAGAAAGAACAAGGTTTCTCCTTTTGGCTTTATACCAAAACGGTGCGTTTAGGGGAGGTGGTGGTGGGTCGGGGTGGTGCCGCCGGGCGTGCGTGACAGGTGGGAGAGAGAGAACGCGGGATCATCAGGTTAGAAAGAAAAGAAACTGAAAAAACTGGGGGTTTTTCAAAAAATAAAATTTCAAAGGGCTTTTTTTTAGATTTAATTTAAAAGAAAACTAATGAAAAATGTTTGAATACTTTGATTTTTAACAATAATAACAAAATAAAAGGTAAAATAAATAGTATCAGGATTAATTTTTTAATATAAAAATATGATTTTTCATTATAATAAATAATATCAGGAACTTTTCTTTAAAAGTACTTTGATTTTTAACAATAATAACAAGATAAAAGGTAAAATAAATAGTACCAGGATTAATTTTTTAATATAAAAATATAATTTTTTATTATAATAAATAATATCAGGAACTTTTCTTTAAAAGTTCCTGTAATTTAATTAATTCTCTATGTTTGTGTTGAATTAGAGTGGGGGTTTTGGGATTAATTTCCTAGAAACGTTGTCGTTGTTGTCGTTGTTGTTGTCATCGTCGTCAGTCAGTGGAATTTTCTGTCATTTCTGAGATGGAGGAATCTAGTGTTGGAGGGAACATGGAGTGCGGTGTGCCGCGAAGTGATTGGGACGTTTGTGATTAGGGTAATTTAACAGTTGAAATATGGGAAAATTCTAAATCATGTATGTTTCTTAGTTTTGAGTTCGAGGTACGAAACCGGAAAAAATACGGGTTATTTCGTGGTTAAAACGTTAGATGGATGTGTGTCATTTGATTGTTACCAAAGTTGATACGCTTTGTTGTCGGATTTAAGAATTTTTCGACGAGATATGATGCGCCTAGCATTATTAAAAACAAAGGAATTTCAAGCTGTAGGAAGTTAAGATGCCAATCTCTAAGCCTTTGGCATGATGTTAAAATACAGCCCATTTTTATCATCGTCTTGGCCCCATTGGAAATTAATCATACCCATCGGCGAAAAAATAAAAAAAATTAACAATTGAGATGTACTTATTACAGTTAATTACTGAAAACGAGCTCTAATCCACTAGTAACTTACAATGAATGTTGGCAAATGGCAACTAACAAAATATGAAATCTTCTATTCAACAACCCAAATAACAACAATATATATCGACATCAAATCAACATAACACCACATTTTTATATTGAAAATCACATTTAGGACAATTCGCCTACTATAAAGCTCTCCTCAAGTGAAACAAGAAAACACATCAAACTTGCAGCTAGTTTTTGAACTTTTTTCAAAGAAGATGAATTATGAATTTGTAAATTTATAATCAAAATTATGGTTGAAACAAGCGATTAGCTATTTCTATAGCGAGATTAGAAAACACATCAAACTCGACCTTCTAATTAACGAATTAAACTGAGTTAATTAGATGGTCATATTTAAGCTAGATCTCTCAGCTACCAACTACTTCACATGATTGTCTCTTAAATAAAACACAAACTAATACTTAATTAGATTCACAATTGTTTTTGTTTAAAAAGGGATTAACAATTGCTAAAAGATAAGGAAGGTAATTTGGATTAATAATAATTGCTCCAAATGATCTCATCCGTTGATATGTGGGTTGTGGATGACGTGGAGGGATCGAATCCAACGGACACTAGTTGTTGAACGGTTGACAAGTTAGAGTCCATGTAATAACTATGAAAATTTGACTTGGTCGGCAGCCCATTGTATTTGTCTTCAACCCAATCAAAATAAATTAAAGTAATTTAATTAGACTTAATTAATTACGATTAGCTCTTCTGCGCGTTACATTTGGCGCGCTAAATATTTTTTTCCTTCCATAAATAAATATAAAAAATAAACTGTTCCATCGTTTGAAGCTATAAAAAATGGGACTAAAATAATGCCGGCACTCTTCCTCTATGGATATAATCTGCATGATTATCTCTTGAACATATGTAAAACAATTGATGACGAATTACAGTTCTCCACTCGTTACAAGCTCGGAAGAGGTTAGATGAGAGTTGCACTTTATCTGTGATCACAATCAAGCTGATTCACAGCTTACAGAGCATCGAACTTAAAAACTTCTACTTTTTTTTAGGGAACTGATGTTCACACTTTTTTACTGGACCACTTATCGTCATATTTGAAATTTGTTCTTGGTGAATGCATACTTTGGATTTGTCACATGGACAAGAGATATCTTCTTTCTGATCACATTTCTTTAACAGTTGAGAACGATACGACTTAAGCCAAAAAAGTCATAAGAAGATTCCATAGCAAATATGCTTTATTTTTTGTATTATTGGATTTAAATTTTTGCTTAATTAGTCAAGAAGTGGGGTTGGTTGTACAACTAGTAAACCCTATCTGAAAGAATTCATTGGTCATGGTGAGGTTGAATATAATCAACCTGCAGGTATGAACTATGAACCACTCTTCCAAATTGCCAATTGACTTCTTGTGATCCTCATTCACACACGAAATGACAATTATGAGTGAATGTTTACACCAAAAGTTCGATTAACAAAGTCCTTGAGTGCAAAGAGCGTTTTTTATTCGTTATGATAAATTAGTATCGAATTCGTTGATTATAGAAACTTAATATAGGTACTATGTTGAGGGAGTTCAAATGGGATTAGGGTTCGAACTATAACAGTGTAACTGGGGAAAAATTTAAGTACTGAACAAAATTGCATCATGTTGTGAGATGAATTGAAATAAAAATACGGACAAAGATCTTATCCGGATCTCATTGTCTGGAGTTCAAGAAACAGGTAATCCGAACAACTCAAATTGAATTCAACGATTCCCTTTAAGTCCTTCCACTGACTCCTCTCATACAAACCAAAAACTACTGGACAA
Organism: Cotoneaster glaucophyllus; assembly: GCA_036320875.1. NCBI lineage: Eukaryota > Viridiplantae > Streptophyta > Magnoliopsida > Rosales > Rosaceae > Cotoneaster > Cotoneaster glaucophyllus. Next base: position 24,709,695 of record CM070065.1, on the reverse strand, counting down.
TCCGAATTCTCTAGTCCTTAAACTCTGGAATATGAGGTCCGGAGAGGAAGCAAATCCAAACTATGGCTATGGACTTGGGGAAGAAATGTGTATGAAAATCAAGAGAGGAAGGTGTGGAAGTAATAAGGTGGGGACTTAGTAAACGTGAGGAAGTCTTTGAAAGCCCACAAAAATGGAAAACTTAAGATTCCACCACTGAAGTCAACAAAATGATGGCACGTATGTCATCTTTTACTAAAAGGAAAGCTTGTAATATGATTTGTTTTTTTCCTTCTTCCCAAACAAGTTTTTCCTTTACCTTAAAGTAACTAGCAGGGGAAAGTAGTCCAAGCAGAAAGGCAATCACAATCACTTTTGTTCTAAGTAAAAACCCAAGTAAATAAAAGTGCTTTTCAACTTTAATTTACTTCTTGATATTCTTTTTCATACTGCTTAAATTTTGGAACTTTGTTTTAGTGAAATAAAGTATTGAAATTTGAAGAATTCGTTAAAATGTAAATTTCTGAAGAATAAATTCTAGTCTTCAAACTGCCACGCAAGTCAACAAATTTACATGGCTTTTTATCTAAAATGGTCGTTGAGATTGTATAACTTCTCACTTTGGTCTCTAAGATTTAAATCGCTAGAAGTGGTCCCTGAGATTGTCTACCGTCAATCATTTTGATCATTCTGTAAGAAATCTCCGTTAAATAGAGAGTATTTTTGTCAAATCGATCCCTGTCTTTTAACTGGTAGTTTCTTCCATTTAACGGAGGTTTTTCACAGAATGACCAAAATGATTGACAGTGAACAGTCTCATGGACCACCCTTCTATCGATTTTAAATCTCAACGACCAAAGCGATGAGTTTTGACAATCACAGAGGTCATTTTGACTAAAAAGCTTGTTTATATTTAAAGAGCTAAAATTGTATTATCTGTTAGAGATGCTTTTTTTTTTTCTTTTTTTCTTTCCCTTGTGTTAGAGATGCTCTAAGTAGCTATAAATATGGTTCGTTATGTAACCAAATAATTAGTACATGCATATAGTTAGTTAGCTACAAAGATAGATGGTGTGTTGCAGGGCCGGTCCTGAGATTTTTGAGGCCCAGGGCGACGTCAAAAAATATGCCCTAACTCCATATAATAAAAATTATTTGTTTTCATAGGTAAAACTTTGATAAAATAATACTTAGAAAAACACACCAAATTTAATAATTTAGAAAGGGTAATGTTAAGGAAACTAAATTTTTAGACAAATCTGGTAAACTAAATGACATGGAAGTTGATGATTGGATTATTATTTAAGAATTGATTAACATGCTTATTTCTATTGGTGACACAACATTTGGTTTGATAGAAGGGAACAAAAAAACCTCGGCTTGCAAGTAGATGTTTTCCGTCTAACTGAAATTTTGGAGCGCTTTTATATAAAACTGTGAGGTGTTTTTTCTTATTTACTTACATTGTCAATATATGCGACTAAAAAAAAAAATCATATTTTTGAGTTTTTAATTGAAATTAAGCAATGCATGAGAGAATTAAAGATAATTAGAATTCTAGGTCCCACAACCTATATTTGTTCTTCATCAAACTTTATCTCTTTCACTTCCTCCACGGGTCGCAGCAGATATGTCTCTCGACATGGAACCTATCATCGTTCACATTTTAACACCTAAATCTTGTAGAACTAATGAATTTTTTTTCGTAATTTTTTCTGAAATTCGTCAGCTAGGTAAATTTGTCATCAAAATCCTTCTCCAATTCTACCTCTTCCTCCCTATGCCTTTGCAATTTTCTCCGACCTACATCCATATGTGATTGTTACTATAAAATTATTTTTTCAAGAATTATATTTCTTTATAAATAAAATAAGAGAAATTGATAGACATGGCTTATGGTTGCTGCCAGAGAAGTTAAAAGAGACGACAAAAGGGTTGAGGAAGAACATTAATAGGTGTTGGGCACCATATTTCTCATTTATTGTTTTATTAATTATTAGTATTTTAATGAGTTCTTAGCATTAAGTTAATTGTTTAATTTGTTGTGCAAATTCCATCCTGATGTTAAATGGTGAAGGAAAAGCATAAGGTGCCTTGCATTGATCCCAAGCAGAATATTGTAAAAAATTGGAAAGAATTGGAAAGAAAAATGAACCCATCAGGTCTTGAACACGAGACCGCCTTGTTAAGTAAGGCAGCGAAACACCACCGCTACTGCCTAAAGTTCATGTTGATTTAACCAAGGTTTAAAAATTTATATGCTTATGGAAATGTATATGAATATACCCTATCAATTTTTGGTGCCCCTCGAGTTTTTGATGCCCTGGACGGTCGCCCTGCTAGCCCTGGGCCAGGGCCGGGCCTGGTGTGTTGAAGTCGACTTGTGCTTTCAGGTTTTGTGGTCAAGGCTTCCACTTGCTAACACACCCTAGCTAAGTTTCCTTCATGATATCTTTAACATGTGGTCCATTTTATATATGACATGCACAAATTTAAAGGCCAAGTATTTTCCACGACGTGTTCTTTCACATATGTGCTTTCTCATGCATGCACGAATTAATGAAAATTATACGTATCTTTTCACTTATAGGAAAAATCTGTCTTATATCGTGGGTTGTATATAGTAAATTACACTCTCCACCACTCAAAAGGTCCATTCAGCAGCATGCATGGATAATATCATGCAAAAGTTGGTATGAATGTATTGCTACTGAACTTGCATGCATCACCTCATCAACATAGGTGCCCGTGGCTAGTTAATCTAATTAATCGAAACATTGCTACATGCTAATCTAATCAAAATATATGGTACATTATGTTGCTATCTCATTAAGTAAACAATAATGTAGGTATTCTGGTTAAAATGATCTTTGAGATTTGCATAACTCTTTATTTTGGTCCATGAGATTTGAAATCGATAAAAGTGGTCCATGAGTTTGTCCACCATCAATCACTTTAGTCATTCCATAAAATATATGTTAAAAAAAAAACAAAATAACAAAAATTGCTTAATTTAATAACTAAAAATGATTTGACAAAAATTACGGGTATTTTTGTCATTATATTCTTATTTAACGGAAATTTTTCACGGAACCAAAATGATTGACGGTAGACAAACTGTTAGGGACAAGTTTTATCGATTTTAAATCTCAGAGACTAAAATGAGAGATTATGCTAACCTCAAAAACAATTTTGACTAAGAAGCCAACAATATGCATATTAAAATCATGTTCTAAATTTGTGTTTTTTAATTAAAACAATGGTCAATATTAATTAAAAAAAATGCTATGAAGACTACATTTTTATATTAATTTGGTGTATCATTTGATGTAACAAATAATGAATTTAAATAGCTGATTAGATGTTGGTTATGCGCATCATTTATCACATCAATATCAATAAAAAAAATATAATCTCTCTAACATTGTTCATATTAACAATTTCACACACTTTAGACATATAACATAGCAAATCTAAAAGATTAACATTTTTCCAAAACATCATAAAACCCAACATATCTATCTCCATTATTTTTGTCTAAAGGTTATGCGTGTAGGGGAAGGAAAGTAAAATCAAGGTTCCTTTGACTTATTTCTCACTTGAGGCCCCTCTAATTCACCAATCAAGCATTCTAAATTGCAACTATCTGATTACCATTTGTTAATAATGCATGATGTTATACAGAAAAAGTCTTCTCTCTTTTACTGCAAGCAAGATAAAATCTCTCTCATTAACCCAATCTCTTTACTTAATCCACAATTATATATTATAATTATTAATTAATCGTAATGAAGGGACCCTCGTATAATTTTGTTTATATGAAACAGCTACAGCTAGCAGTGGCCAAAAGTACTTTTGAAATTAAAATTGAAAAGGAAGGCTGGAAAAAGTTTTGCTTTTGATGCAGTAGGCGAGGCGTGGAGGGTGAGCTGGGAAAGAACACATGCTTTTCTTGAAGATATCACCAGACAAAATCATGCTCCCAAACATGGCCTTGCATTCTCTTTTTTCAATCAAAATTGCAGAAGAACTTGGCCTACTATACTATTTAATTCACGATTTAAATTGTCATATTTCATGCCACATTCCCACATGCTAGGGTTTAAAGTTGTCTACGTGCCTGAGTGAGAGAAAGCTTTTCCATCATTGTTCATTACCCAATCACATGAGGATTAAGGAGCTAACTAGCTGCTAATTCCGTTTTTAAACTGCTAAACTAACAACTCATGTCGTGATCGTAAAGCTTCGACGATTCTCCATGAACAAGAACAACCTAGCGTACGCTGGTACGTATGTAGAAACGATTTTAGATGGAACTGGTCTGGTTGTACATAATTGAATTTCACCATTATTTCATACTATCTTCATAGTTCATACTAGGGAGGAGGGATACTGAGGGATTAAGGGTACGCATACCATTTTCCTTCCCTTCTTTTTCACACATAATGCACATATGTCAATGAATAATCCGCGTATCACGAAGTAGCACCCATGTAAGCAAAGAATGCGCGATTTAAAGTGTTACGTCAAATAAAAAGCGGTTAATTTGACAGTTAGACTGACGGAAGTGAAGAAAGTTGACGTTCTACCATAAAACCAGTATTGTCAATATTCCCAAATTACTTAAAAGCACACGCAAAGTCCATTTTCTCGTCAATATGAGATTTATTCTTAGCAGAAAGAATCAATAGTTCAAGGCTTCCTCATTTTTGGTTAAGGTAAAGTTCATTCACTTTCACTCTATGCTTTAACTTTAAAGTGCTGTTTTTGCTAATTATCAAATAAACACAGACCCACCAACTGTTGCATAGGTCCAAAATGACGAGTTTGATCTTGGTCCAATGGTAGGTGGTCATGTCATTTACTTATTTATTATACTTTTTACTTTATTATCGGATTAAAATCGAATGATTGATAACCACAATTTTCTTAAATCGTTGAGTCTAAAAGAACACGACTCTCTACATATAATTGACCCACAAAAATAAAAGAGTTTTACAAAAATAGTGTGGGGCTGGTCTGAAAACAAATCGTGGCCGAAACTAATGTGAAGCCTGAAGACCAAAGGCCCATGATTACGACGCAGATCCGAGTTCTAGAATCGGTAACGGATAATACATAGGGAAGTCCGTTTATAACTAAAGGAATAATTAGGGAAAGTAATTAGAGGAATTAGCTATCTGAATTTAATTACTCATTTAACCAAGATTATCTGCTTTAGCAACACGGGAGAGGGCAGGTCAAACCGAAAACCAAAACCAAAACTGGACCGAACCAGGCGCTACGGTGTTTCCCTTGGTTTTGGTACGATGCTGAACTTTGACGAAGTGGTTTGGTTTTGTTTTCTCAAAATCAAAAATCAAATTATTTTCATTTATTTAATTATCGTTGTGGTCAGTTCAAACAAACAATCAAATTAAAAAATGAGGAACATTTTAATCATCACGGGGTGACTCAGTGATTGAGGATACGTTTCAAGCCCTATTTCACACTGCATGTCCCGGGTTCGATTCGATTCTTGACGATAGTGAATCAAGTGATGGTGGTCAGGAGAGGTTGAAATGCCTCTATGAGTCTCTTTGACCCCCAAAATAGGGGATTGCCATGGTGAAATCACCAACTGGTCCTCTTATAAAAAATAAAAAACAAGGAACATTTTTTCTATGGAGTACATATTTTATACTATAGAAATGGAGACTTTGGTTACCATCAGATCATAGTACCGAGAGACAAATCAATGAACATTTGACCTTTTTTTGTTTAAGAAATGAACATTTGACTGTAAATCAAAAATCAAAGCAAACTTTTGAAAAAACAAAATTTATGTTTGAAAATAAACATACTTCACATTTGGGTTTTTGACTTGACCGTTCGTTGTCCGATAAGAGGCGTGTCTCTGTCCACGTAGACACAGGCATCAGGTGCAATCCCCAGCTTCTACCTCAACTTTCCACTTTACAGCTGCACCATCATAACCGTTCGATCAACTAAATTTTATGTCTATTTGTTTCTATATTATTTGAATGGATCATAAAATGCATAAAATAGTACGTCCAGGAGAAGAATGGCGCACTGAATCCTCCCCTGAAGTATTAAAATCAAATTAAAAGTCTGAACCGAAGGAAATCTGTAGAAGAAGGGTTTTGATCAGAAGCTTCTGCAGGTCACGTGCTAACCATGAAGGCTCTGACACGTGTCCCGGACATCCCACATAACACGTCGGGGGAAATACGAAGTAGGGCGAAGAGAAAAAACAGCTGATTGTTTGTAGCCTCCTTCTCCCCAACTTGGTTGGAAAAGCAATAAAGCTCCAGTCTTGACGGCAGAGAGAGCAGAGACGCCGCCACCCCCTCTCTCTCTCTCCTCTCTTTCTCTCTCTAGACACGCGTTAAGGACCCAGAAGCCCGTTCACCATTGCAGGTACCTCTCTCTCTCTCTCTCCCTCTCTGAGTTTTTTTCTTCATTGTTTGGATTTTTGATGAATTTTTAGTGTTTTTTTTTCTGTGTTTTGTGGTGATTGAGAACATGGGTTTTGTTGGAGAAGTATGAGATGTCGTGAAGATTGGTTCTTTTATTGTGTTTTTGTGCGTTTTTGTTTTGATTTACGTTGGAGGGTGGCTTTGCTGGTCTGGAAGTTTCAATCTTTGTGTTCATTTGTGTGTGGGAATTGAGGTTTTTCATTGGAAGATGTGGATTAAGGTTATGGATTGCTTGTATGTCTTGATCGTTTGTTTGTCATTAAGAAAATAAAACAAATAAATTTTAGTACTAGAAATGTTAACAGTAGAAAGAGAAAATGAAATTTTTGCAACTATAATATCTGCTGAATTCTAAGAAAAGACTTACTTGGACCTAACGGAAAATGTGATACAGAACCAAGTGTAATGACGTTCTAGGATTTATATAGCCGACACCACTTAGTGGGAAAATGCTTTGTTGTTGTTGTTGTTGATAGTATCTGCTGAATTCTAGGTATGCTGTTGTATATATAGTGTCTGCTGAATTCTAGGTATGCTAGTGAGATGTATAATTGAATGATGAAATGTAGTTCCGCCTGCGAAACATTCAGAGCGAGCCAGTTGATTGATTTCGAGAGAGATGCCGAAGACTCTCTGTGTTGTTGGAACCCTAATTACATGTTAATTAGAGTCAATATAGCTGTTGATCACTTGCCTTTTTTTGAGGATTTATAGGACGGCTTGGTTAGAAAACGTAGATTCTACGATACCCAACTGCAATCCCATGATAGGAAGGGGGCAGTCATGGTTATATCAATATAAGATAAGTCCCTGCTCATTAGAAAAATACGTTCGCTTACATGATACTAGTCCTATCTACTGGATTGAACATAAGGGTTCTGAGTGAGTAGAGGATTTATCTTTCGGTTTTCATCAGGTTCTTTCTTGCTTGCTCACTTGTCTGTGTTAATTCGATAGATTCAGTTAGCTCTTATATTCATATGTATTTGTAATATATGGAAATGCAGACCATGAAGTTCCAACATGTGTATGTTTAAGAATTTTTGGTTGAGTAAATACGCTCGAAGAAGAATTATTGCTGATAGGAATATTGAAGTAAGTTTGTTTGGTGCTATTCTGTGCAGGATATGCTGCATGGAATTGTTACCATTTACAGTGTCTTGTCCACACTTGTTTTCCTGAAGAAGTCCTTACAAATCACATTCAAATCTAACGTGGTGTTTCTGCGAGGTTCTACTAACCAATGATATCAGAATCACAAGGCACTGGGTTAGTCATTACCATTGCCGGAGTGGAATGGTATAGACTGCAACCTTCATTTGGGATCACTGAGCACTTTGAGGATTTCAAGACTACTTGTTAACAAATTGGAAATGAAGTCTGACCATACTATTGATATTCTTATCTAATGAGTTCATTTCTTATTGACGGGAATGAGTGATATCTTCCCTGTGGAGCAGTTTGTCTTATCTAGGGACGCGTATTCCAGGTATATTAGGGGTTCAGGATAATTGATATATAGTTTTGATGCAAGTTTGATATGATATCCTGTCTGACCAAGGTGATTTACGTCAATTATCTGTTGGGTAGATTAGTAAAGCTGGAACTGACTTGTAGTTGACTGCCTGTTACTCATTGCTCAGTACTCACTAGCATTTCTTTTAAGAGGTTAGAAACTTAGGAATGTTCTTATGTTACTAATTCAGATCCTTTCTTTTTATGCAGGTGATACCCTGTCTGTAAATTATGTTGCGAGCAAAGCAATTGAGTAACCTTTCAAGTAGTGCGAGGTCATTCTTCCTTACCGGGCCACGATGTAGTGCCACAGATGGAAATTCATGCTCTTGCTCTGAAGATGAAACTTGTGTTTCGCAAAGGCAGGTAGCACTTGCCCAAAATCCATTGACCATGGTATCCAAACCTTCAGCAAGGGCAGGAACCATCCTTTTGGGAGATGCAGTAAAAGTGGCAGGTCTTCGAAAAGCCGAAAGTGCTGACCATACAGCTTCTATTAATAAGGTTGCAACAGCACCACGATCTTTTGGGAGGTCGGAGACTGTAAGTTATGCTAGTACCACGGATGTGGTGCACTCATCACCTCTCGTTGCAGACCAGTTTGCTAAGGCAGGAGTTGCTGCTGTAAATTTTCTGTCTGATATAGTAAATGGCAAGCTTCCTTTATCTGATGGGCTTGGAATCCTTAATAACTGTATGGTTGATCCGACCAGGCCCCTCAGTGGTATCAAGCCATCACATGTGAAACAAATAAAAAAAGAGCAATTCACTAGTGTACATCCAAAACAATCTACTGAGGTATCAGCTGCATCAAAGCCTACAAGTAATAATCATGGTCCAAGGGGCAAAGGTGAGAAATCCAGTTTCGTTAAAGGTCTAAATCATGTTCCATATACTAGGACTGAAAGCTCAGTGGTACCTCATGTTGTATATTCTGACCGTCATGAGAAAAGGTCTATGCCACCGAAATCAAAACCTCATTCAAACTTCATTCCAAATTACAGTTCCAGTGTGCAGACTTCTGATGCAGAGACCATGGGTCGTGCCTCTAAAAGTTTCAACAGGCCCATAAGAGATGTGAAAATGCCAACAGGAATAGCTTCCCAAATCAACAGACAGTATGCTCACACTGGGAGTGTTGTTCATAATGTTTCTCACATACTGCAACAGATGAGATGGGGTCCTGCTGCAGAGGCCGCTCTTGGAAATCTCAACTGTTCAATGGATGCATACCAAGCTAACCAAATTTTAAAGCAACTTCAAGATCATTCCGTTGCTCTTGGATTTTTTTATTGGCTTAAGCGACAAGCAGGATTCAAGCATGATGGGCACACTTATACCACCATGGTTGGGATCCTTGGCCGTTCCAGGCAGTTTGGTGCCATTAACAAATTACTTAATCAGATGGTGAAAGAAGGTTGCCAGCCAAATGTTGTGACATATAACCGCCTAATTCATAGTTATGGCCGTGCAAACTATTTAAAAGAAGCAATGAATGTGTTTAATCAAATGCAAGAAGCGGGATGTGAACCTGACCGTGTCACCTACTGCACACTAATTGACATCCATGCAAAAGCTGGGTTTCTTGATGTTGCCCTAGGATTGTATGACAGGATGCAAGAGGCTGGTCTTGCTCCTGACACATTCACGTACAGTGTTATGATCAACTGTCTTGGGAAAGCTGGTCATTTAGCTGCTGCTCATCGGCTATTTTGTGAGATGGTTAATCATGGTTGTGTTCCCAATTTGGTCACGTATAATATCATGATAGCTTTGCAGGCCAAGGCAAGAAATTACGAGACTTCTTTAAAGCTCTACCGTGACATGCAGGGTGCGGGATTTGAACCAGATAAAGTAACTTATAGCATAATAATGGAGGTCCTTGGCCATTGTGGATATCTGGAGGAAGCCGAGGTGATTTTTCATGAAATGAAACGGAAGAACTGGGTACCTGATGAGCCTGTTTATGGTCTTTTGGTGGATTTGTGGGGTAAGGCTGGTAATGTGGAAAAAGCCTGGAATTGGTATCAAGCAATGCTTGATGCAGGTTTACGTCCTAATGTGCCTACGTGCAATTCTCTGCTCAGTGCGTTTCTTAGGGTGCACCAGCTGTCAGATGCCTATCACTTGCTGCAGAGCATGATGGGTTTAGGTCTAAACCCTTCTCTGCAGACATATACCTTGCTTATCAGTTGTTGCACAGAAGCACAGTCACCATATGACGTGAGATTTTGTGGTGAGCTTATGGCAGTCACAGGCCATCCTGCACATACATTCTTACTGTCTATGCCATCGGCAGGACCAGATGGTCAAAACGTGCGAGATCACATGTGCAGGTTCTTGGATCTGATGCATAGCGAGGATAGAGAAAGCAAGAGGGGACTAGTAGATGCGGTAGTGGATTTTCTTCACAAGGCGGGGCTAAAGGAGGAGGCGGGTTCTGTCTGGGAGGTGGCTGCACAAAAGAATGTCTATCCAGATGCCATCACAGAGAAAAGCTCATGCTATTGGCTTATAAACCTGCACGTTATGTCTGACGGTACTGCTGTCACAGCACTATCAAGAACACTTGCTTGGTTTCGCCAACAAATGCTAACATCCGGGATTTGTCCAAGCCGGATTGATATTGTGACAGGATGGGGCCGGCGGAGTAAGGTTACAGGATCATCTTTGGTTAGGCAAGCAGTGCAGGAACTGCTGAATGTTTTTCGCTTCCCATTCTTCACTGAAAACGGCAATTCTGGTTGTTTTATAGGATGTGGGGAGCCTCTTAACAGGTGGTTGCTCCAATCTTATGTGGAGCGAATGCATTTACTGTAGGCGGTAGCGCTTCTTCCGCTCTGTCATTACCGCACGATTTTTGTTTTCCTTCTCGGCGGGGAAGATGATGAGATGATGAGCAGGTTGGGGTTGATTGAGGCCTCTTATGTATTATGACAATGTACTTATGTTGTTCTCATGTGCAGCTGTTTACAAATCAAATAAAATTGTTTTAGCAGAGACCCTAATTTGGATTTTGTTAAAGTAGTGGAACAGGACATGCTTTTGATAAAAATGCTTTTGGGATGATTTTTCAACTCACCAAACACCCCTGCAGAGATTCAACAGGCATAAATTAGTTGAAAAATGTTTTCAAGTGTTTGGTAGTTTCAGATTGACCGTTAAGTTGGTGAGCTTCCTTTTTCTTTTGGACTGAAGTTGGTGCGGTCTGATTCTGTCCAGGCTCGAGAGGACAGAAAAGAATAGGTGTGATGAAAATGCGGAGGACTTGTGTGCACCAAATTCTTAGCTATTTTCGATTGTATATTCGTAATCTTCTTTTGTCACATAAATAATAAATCGAGAGATGTCTATGAATTTTCTAGGTATTCGGAGTTTAACCCATGAGATTTTTATATAAAAATCAAAAATTAAGATTTAATGATTAAAACAACCGGTAATCGGTACTTCGGAGCACACAAAAATTTGTGCACCTAATCAAGATTTACATGCTTTATTCTCATATAACTTCTTTCTACTCTCAACCTACTTTCTGCACCATATTAATTGAAGTTAAAGTATCAGATATCTCTTCAAACCTAAATTACTCTCACAAATCTGATTCAATATGTAATTTATCTTTACATTGATTTTGAAAATTAAAATTCAAAATTAGTGTTTTGCAACTCATTCAAGTCGTTATTTCACCCATGAATGTTTTGCAACTCATTAAATCTTAAATTTGTTGGCTGAAACAAAAAAATTTCAGTCATTTTGATTTCCAAGTCAACAAAGACCTCACTTACAAAGATTCCACCCAACAAAAAGGAAAAGTAAAGATAGCCTTCTCAAGGAAGCACTCAAAAGATTTATTTATTTAATTTTTATCTTTAACATTTTTTTTTTATCAATTATTGCATATCCTACTTTTTCTTGGGGAATTTAATTATACTTTTGAAAAAATTAGCCTTCTCAAGGAAGTACTCAAAAGACACTATTTATTAAGAAGCTATGTGTACTCACTTACGATAGCTCAAAATAAAATTAAAAATAAAATTAATAATAAGAAATTTTAAGTTTTGCATTATTAATAACGGTTCAAATCTTATTATTACGTGAGACTCATGTTTTTATAGTTTATCAAAATTTTCAACTTATACATATTATCCCGTTTAAAATCATATGAGAAATGCTAAATAGATTCTCTTAAAATTGAAACTCTTTATGAAACATTCTATCACCTCAAGTTTTTAACCCAATATTTTATAATATTGATACGAAAAATGTGTTAAACTGTAAGATAACAGATAATTCATGAAGAGTCTCATTTTACGAATAGCGTTTCTCAAACCATATTCTAAAACCAAAACAAACAACATTTGTAAGAGTCTAATCACAATCCCCACACACATATAAATAACCATAATCCGCCTTTCTCCCTTTACTTATTTCCTCATCAAACCTCTAATGCCCTTTCCTCTTCCATGGCCACTTCTACTAGTAGGTAGCGTCTCTCTCTTCCATTCTGTCTCTCTAAAAATCGCCGCCGATTACTCATCGCCGCCGTCCCCCTTGTGAAATTCCAGTCCTTCCCCAACCATCCTCCCCTGGTAAGAACCCGTACAACTTTCTCTCTTTATACATCGACATATATGTATAGGTGCACATATATACAGATAAAATAGTGTGTGTGTGTATATATATGCATGTGAGTTGGGGATTGGGAGAGAGTTCGATACATGGGTAATAAGAAGCGAAACGCTGCTCCGCGACCCAAGCAGTCGCCGGCGGCCGTTCAGCCACTTCCGGTGGCCGATGGAGACGCCGGCTTTTCGTCCCAATCAGACACCACTCTGGCTCTCGTCGAAGCCGAGCCCGATGCCCTACTCCTCTCGAATAACAAGATCGAATCCTCGCCGTTGCCGATGATCGAATCGGACGGCGGGGCGGCGAAGGTGGAATGCGAGCGGGCCCTGACCGCTCTGCGGCGGGGGAACCACACCAAGGCGCTGCGGCTGATGAAGGAGTCGTGCCAGCGGTACGAGAACTCGGCTCACTCGGCGCTGATTCACCGAGTCCAGGGCACTGTGTGCGTCAAGGTCGCCTCGATTATCGACGACCCCAACTCGAAGCAGCGGCATTTGCGAAACGCGATCGACTCTGCGCGCCGAGCCGTCGAGCTTTCGCCGAACTCAATCGAGTTCGCGCACTTCTACGCCAATTTGCTCTATGAGGCGGCCAACGACGGGAAGGAGTACGAGGAAGTGCTGGCGGAGTGCGAGCGGGCGCTGGCGATCGAGAAGCCGGTCGATCCCGCCAGGGAGAGCTTGCAGGAGGAGAGCCAGCAGAAGATATCAACGGCCGATGCTCGAATTGGGCACGTGCAGAATGAGCTGAGGCAGCTTATTCAGAAGTCCAATATCGCTTCAATTTCGACTTGGATGAAGAATTTGAGCAATGGGGAGGAGAAGTTTCGGTTGATTCCTATTCGGAGGGTCACGGAGGATCCAATGGAGGTGAGGCTGGTGCAGACCAGGCGGCCTAATGAGATTAAGAAGGCCACTAAGACACCGGAGGAGAGAAGGAAAGAGATTGAAGTGAGAGTGGCAGCGGCGAGGCTCTTGCAGCAGAAGTCTGATGTGCCTCAATTGGCAAATGAGGGTGAGAAGAGTGATAGGGGATTAGATTCGTCGTCAGGGTCTGGTCAGAGAGGTAGTGAGAGGAGAAAGTTTGGGAACTTGAGGAAAAATGGGTCCTCAGCGGAGAGGAAGGATTGGGTTCGGTCATTTTGGAAATCATTGACTGTTGATATGAAGAAAGAGTTACTTAAGGTTAGAGTTAGCGATCTTAAGGCGAAGTTTAGTTCGTCTAAGGATGGTTTGGCAAATGAGGTTTTATCAGAGGCATTGACATTTGCAGAGAGTAATAGGAGCTGGAAGTTCTGGGTTTGTTGTAGATGTAATGAGAAGTTTGTGGATTGTGAGTCCCATAAGCACCATGTTGTGCAAGAGCATGTGGGAAACCTTATCCCCAAAACGCAGTCAGTTTTGCCTCAAAATGTTGAAAATGAATGGACCGAGATGCTGCTTAATAGTTCTTGGAAACCGTTGGATGCATCTTCTGCAGTTGGAATGCTTACAGATCAAAGAAAATGCAAGGAGCCTGAGTTTGTTGAGGATTTCGACTCTGGGAATCATAACAAGGATTGTGATGAGTGCTTCAAATATGCGTGGGATTCTTCGCCTGAGAAGGAAATGCTTGGGGATAGTCCTAGTGGCTGTACTGTTGAGGGAAATAACCATAAGAAACTTGCCCATGTTGAGTGTGGGGAGTGCGAGGAGGACAATGGGTCGATTGCTTATTCTTCTGTTGCTAATGGTTGGCCAGTATCTGATGATTCTGAGCGCGAAAAGCTTCTTGAAAGAATTCATGCCTTATTTGAGGTGCTTATCAGGCACAAATATCTTGCTGCAAGCCATCTTAACAGGGTGATACAATTTACAATGGATGAGCTACAGGCTTCCTGTTCTCAGCTTCTCAACCACGGTGTGGAGCAAACACCTATGTGCATTTGCTTTCTAGGAGCTACCCAGCTTAGGAAAATCCTCAAGTTCTTGCAGGACCTGTCCCATGCTTGTGGTTTAGGTAAATATTCTGACAAAGGTAGCAGTCCTGCGGATGATGCGAATAACACAAATAAGGGTGTAGAGATTAAAGAGAGGATTGTTCTCAATGGAGATGCATCCTGCCTCATTTTGGATGAGTGTCTATTGTCATCTGAATGTACATGTGATGTTGGTCATCATCCTGTCACTGAAGCTGTTCCTGTTGCTGTTGTTGGTAATGAAAATGGGGTTCCTCCTGATTCCGATGCTCTGCTGTCCTGGATATTTGCAGGTTCAACTAGTGAGGAACAACTGACATCCTGGGTACACACAAAAGAAGAGAAAACAAAACAAGGGATGGAAATCCTTCAGATGCTTGAAAAGGAGTTTTACCTCCTGCAGTCTCTTTGTGAGAGAAAGTGTGAGCATTTAAACTACGAAGAAGCATTACAGGCAGTGGAGGATCTTTGTATTGAAGAAGGTAAGAAGAGGGAAAGTGCCACAGAGTTTGCCCACCGAAGCTTTGAGTCCATTCTAAGGAAGAGGAGAGAAGAGCTTCTCGAGAGAGAGAATGATGTGATGTTCCTCAGCAATGGGATTGAATTAGATGCCATATCAAATGTGTTAAAAGAATCTAAAGCTCTAAATATTAATCAGTTTGGATACGAGGAAACTTATGGTGGTGTGACTTCTCAGTTATGTGACTTGGAATCTGGGGAAGATGATGATTGGAGAGCCAAGGATTATGTACATCAGGTGGACACATGTGTAGAAGTTGCAATTCAGAGACAGAAAGAACAATTATATGTAGAGGTCAGTTGATAGATTCCATGTTGGCTTACCCTTTAATTAAAATACTGATATTGATCGTTGCCATTTTACCTCAGTTGTTTTTTCATGCAGCTTAGCAAAATAGACGCACGGATTATGCGAAATGTTACTGGAATGCAGCAAATGGAAGTTAAGCTTGAACCCGTTTCTGCCCATGATTATCGGTCGATACTGTTGCCTCTAGTGAAGTCATACCTGCGGGTATGTATTAAACAAATTTAATCTTTGTGCCATGTTTAAAGCTTCTGAGTTTAACAGTATGTATTCTTGTATCTGTATCTGTAGGCACATTTGGAGGATCTGGCTGAGAAAGATGCCACAGAAAAGTCCGATGCTGCAAGGGAAGCATTTTTGGCAGAACTTGCACTTGATTCTAAGAAAGGTGTCAGAGGAGGAAACGATAATTTGAGACATGCACAGGAAAAAACAAAGGATAAGAAGAAGAACAAGGAGTTTAGAAAAGCAAAAGATTCAAAGGTTTTAATCGTGTTTTCTGGTTGTTATTTTCTTTGTGCTGTTCAATATGTATGTTACAAATCTACGAAGACATCCTTATATCCGATTTTTTTTCTTACTTCTGTAGGGTAGTGGGGTTTCGGACGAGTACTATCATCATGATGAGACTTCTGAGCTGTATGTCTCCTTGCTCCTAACATGCACATTCGTATTGACTCTATCCTCATAATGTTATCCTTCCATTATAATTGCTGGGTACTGGCTATAGATTATTTTTGATGTGTCTCTTGCTGCAGTTCCTTTCCAGGGGCATCTGATAGTGAATTTCCAGATTCTGAGCTGGTGATTTCTGTGAATGGCGATGACTTGAAACAGCTGGAAGAGGAATGCAAACGGAGAATTGAACTTGAAGAAGAGGAAAGAAAGCTGGAAGAAACGTTAAAGTTTCAAAGACAAATTGAAAAGGAAGCTAAGCAGAAGCACCTTGCTGAGCAAAATAAGAAATCTACTCAATTGCATCCAGAGAAGGTGGAGGAGGGACCGCATGATGTTAACTTGGAGCCTTGTGCTAATGGTCAAGATGTTAATGAGCCATTCAAGCCTTCTGTCCAGGTAATCATTGTTAGGCTGTGCCCTTCTCATATCTGTTTCCTTCTTTCTAGGTTAAATTTAATAAATAATTGGTATATTGAACTGAATACTAAAAATATTTGAAGAGGAATACTGTCTAAATTAGAGGATATTTAGAGAAAGTAGGAAAACTAATGAAAGTGTTTTCTAGGAGCAGTTGGCACAGAAGACTGGATTCCCCAACAATTTAGAAAGCATGCCTGTTAATCTGGCAAATGGTTCTGCAGTGCCAGTCATTTCTCCTGCCGGTTCTGGTGCTTATCAAGCTAAAGTTAACCAAGGTTGGTGTAGGATTTCGTTGTATGAGGTTGGGGTTAATTTAATAATAGGAGATGTTCTCATTGTCCATCTTCTTGAGCAGGCCTGCCAAATGGAGGAATTCTAGAAGATGATGGTTATTTGCCTTCTGATCGACGGACTGGAAGGAAAAACCGAAGACAGAGGAGTTCCACAAAAGTGCCTGATGGAAAGTCTCAAGGCTTGTCATCTGGAAAGGAAAATGTTGAAGTTGGGAGGTCAAGTGTGGAGGGTTCACATGACAATCTTCTTACCAACAACAGTAAGTTTACATATCCTTCATGGTTTCCACTCTAGTTTCGGTGATTGATTATTTTGGCAGTACGTTAACCAATTTTGTCCTTTCGCGTATTCTCATTTTATAGTTAAGGGAAAATGTTTACCTAAGATTTTTGGTAATATCTTTATAAAAAGATATTTCTTTTGTAGTATGAATTTCTATTTGGTAACCTCATCTCTACTTGCTCATCCAAAATGTTTTCTAGTAGTTTATAATAAAATTAGAATTTTATATGCTTAGTGATTCGTCCTATGGTCTCATTAGCATGAAGTTTATGTCCTTTCATTTGAACACACTGTTTTCACTGCTCTGCAAATATGACCAAAGATCATCTATCTTTTTATTTTTTTGGGGAAATTTGGCGTTAATATGAGCATGAGTTTTGTTAAGTGGAAACTGGTTATACTGTTTTGGCAGACAATGGAACAAAGGAATTGAGACAGCAACGAGCAGAGGAAGATGATGAAGAAAGGTTCCAAGCTGACCTTAAAAAGGCCGTACGCCAAAGCCTAGGTAATTATTCTCTTATTTATGTGGTCTCTTTTTTATGTTACTTATTCTTTACATGTATAAACCTCTGACCATGGTTGTCACAATGGTACCCCTCTATAATAAAGAGGAGGTCTAGGATTCAACCCATGGTAGGGCTGAGGTATGTGAGGAAGAAATTCCGCCTTCATGTTTGTAGGTAACAGATGATGATTTCCATATTTGTTTGACTAGTCTATCGGATGGTCTATCAATGAACTAGATAAGTAGTCTCAGATTTGTTCATGTTAGAGTTCAACTATAAGTGAGTCAGATCAGTAACCTTGACTTGTTAGGACAATAGAAAAGCAGTCATCTCTGGTAGATTTTGCACCAATTTTGGTTATTGTCATCAGGAAAAAGCATTAAGTAGGTATTGAGAACATTTCTTCGTCTTGAAATATAATTCTGTGCAATAATCTGGTTCGGAATCATGCATGAATAACAAAAGATATACTGACAGCAAGTATGTGATCTAAGTATGATTAATAGAGGGCTTAATGATAAATTGAGGGATTTTGGAGAGTATAATGCAGTGTAAAAAAAAAATACGCTAAACCTTGTCAAGTTGTACTACTACTAGCCATCTCACCGATGCATTTTTTCCATCAGGTGAGGCTCTGAGCACTTACCATATAGTATGATATTTTGTGCAACTGTCTGACCTTTTTTATTCATGCTATTTCGCAGACACATTCCAAGAACGTCAGAAGTTTCCTGTAGTTTCAAATTTGAGGATGGCCAGAAAAATATCTCCAGATGTAGATAATGGTGTTTTACACAATGACATCACAAATGAAAATGCGAATGAGACCGATATATTTGGCACAGGGTTGAAGAATGAAGTTGGTGAATACAACTGCTTTCTGAATGTTATTATACAGGTCTATTAATACAGAGTGCTTGTCAAATTTATGTTCTTAGTTCATTTTTCCTGAGCATCTTATTGATATTGAAACATTGCTTTTTAATCTTGTCATTACAGTCTTTATGGCATATTAGACTGTTTCGAGATGAGTTCCTCCGGAGATCAACATCAAAGCATGTTCATGTGGGGGGTCCTTGTGTTGTCTGTGCATTGTATGAAATCTTTACTGCTTTGAGCAATGCATCTGCAGATACTCGTAGAGAAGCGGTTGCCCCTACTTCTTTGAGAATAGCTTTAAGCAACCTGTATCCAGAAAGTAATTTCTTCCAGGAGGTATATTTAGAGAATTTGATTGTATCCCTTGCCTCTCGTACAAATCTACAATTATTCTGAAGTCATAATTGGCTCGTATGTCATGAATTTATCTTCATTTTTGGAAGCTGGTACTAACATTTTAGCAACCTTACAGGCTCAGATGAATGATGCTTCTGAAGTTTTGGTGGTCATATTTGATTGTCTTCACCGGTCATTTACTCCTGCTTCAAGTGTTTCTGATGCTGAATCAGTGGAAAGTAGTTGTCCAGGGTCTTGGGATTGTTCAAACAATGCTTGTATAGTGCATTCCATCTTTGGCATGGACATTTTCGAACGAATGAATTGCTACAATTGTGGTTTGGAGTCCAGACATCTCAAGTATACTTCCTTCTTCCATAACATAAATGCCAGCGCTCTCCGAACAATGAAGGTATCAGTTGACAACTTTTATGATTGTTTATTTTCTTGATGGTTGAAATTTTTAGTCTAAGCAACTTGGTACTGTTTCGGCATAGTAACTGATTGCACCTATCTCTTTTTATCTTTCTTTGCTATTCAGGTTATGTGTGCAGAAAGCTCCTATGACGACCTTCTAAATCATGTGGAGATGAATCACCAGTTAGCCTGTGATTCTGAAGCTGGTGGCTGCAGGAAGCTCAACCATATCCATCACATTCTTTCAACCCCTCCACATGTTTTCACAACAGGTGACTTGAAGACTTATCATGAGAATATTCATTGCTCACTTATGTTTGTGAAGAGGGAAAACTGGCTTACCCTGAAAACTCATCAACATTTTTGTTTCTTCATGCAGTTTTGGGCTGGCAGAAGACATGCGAGAGTGCTGATGACATCAAAGCAACATTGGCAGCTCTTAATACTGAGATAGATATCAGCGTCCTTTATCGTGGCCTGGATCCAAAGACCACGCACAACTTGGTTTCTGTGGTATGCATATTTGGATAACCCTCAATGTTGTTGTCATGCATATAGTAGCGTTCTCTTTTCCCAAAATGCAACCTGCATTGCGTATTTTTCCTCTGGTTGTGAAATGACAACGGCTTACACTTCTTATCCATAAACTTAGATTCCTCTGGCCTTTTTGTTTTTAATATATCCAATTTCGTTTGTTTAATTGGAAACTGGCTCCTATGTTATCGGTGCATAACTTTTGAATCTCAACAAGAATTTATAGATACCGCTCTCTCGTTTTATCTCATATCTACTATTTACTTTTAGGTTTGCTACTATGGACAACATTACCATTGCTTTGCCTATAGTCATGACCGTGGATGCTGGATTATGTACGATGATAAAACTGTCAAGGTAAAGTCAGTTATTCTAGTGTAAATCATGCCTTATTTTGCTCTTCTTTCCACCTTCGTTATAATTTGTATCTGATGTGTCTACAGGTGATTGGTGGCTGGGCCGATGTTCTTACCATGTGTGAAAGAGGGCATTTGCAACCACAAGTTCTTTTCTTTGAAGCTGTAAACTAGGCTTTTTTCTGGAACTCATTACGTTTTCAGACTTCGCAAGAGAGCATTGGTGTTGTAACATCCATTCGTCTTCTACAACGAGGAATTGTTCATAGCAAACGCATTCCATCCTTCCGGTTAGACTGTAAAGTATGCAACGTCAGTTTCAGAAGAAAAAAAAGGATGTAAATGTTCTGGTCGAAGTCCAGAGTTCTGATATAGAGTTAACAGATTTGTGATATTATCAAGAATTTTTGTGGGAGCAGCTGGTCCTTGACGAAGAACCGTGTATCTAAAGAGTTTCACCATCGAAGGGCCGAAAAGTCTAAGCTTGTGGTACGTTTACCTTCGAATAACCTTCAGCACAATCAGGTCACTGTCCTGCAACTTTCCTTGTTGGACTCTTCGATGAAGAAGGCAGCAGCAACTACCACGGCCTGTCTGGGCGTATGTATGCGAATTTACAGCCTCTCTGTGCGTATTTTATGGGTATTTACCGCTTGTCTGGGCGTATTTATGCGAATTTAAGGAGCGTACTATATGCCGTTTCGATAAGTGGCATTGATTACCAGTTGGTTCTCAGAGTATGTAACAGTTGTAACTGGGGAATATAGGTTTAAGAAAATCAAGGTGTGTGCTTAAGACGTTTTTTTAATTTTTATATAAATTTCCCCCAAGTTTTGAAAAGGTCTTTGTATAGGTCACTTTATGGCCCTTCCCTTCGGGTCTTTGGAACTGCGGATTACAGTAAAAATGAAGATCTATTGCCCTCTCTCTTCTCCACAACTTTGTTTTTACGAGTACTACAATCTGACGGTATTTCTTCTCTTGTAGGGGAGGTCTAAGTTCTTACTCTTGGGGAAGATATGTTATCCCCAAAGTAAAACAACCCTTCTGCTCGGCATTGTTAGATCACTAAGGCCGACCTTCTCTAATTTGGGACAGTAGACTCGTGATATTTCTTTAAATCTTACAAAAGCAAAGGACACCCTGACATCCATTCGACTAGAGACTTGTCTAACTGCTAGTCAGAGTTCGATTTCCTCCATTGTAATTTAAATTTGTCTACGTAATATGACAAACAAGATAATAGTTTAATAATTTTGGTATGTGTTCCGCGTGTCAATAGAGTCGTAACTTCACCATAATGACCTCAAAAATTCAAAAGAAATCAAATTTAGAAACTAGAAGTTGGGATTTGCCACGTCATTCAGGGAGGGGGTCAGTGTGAAGTGGCTACGACCATTAAAAAAAAAAAGTGTCCCTAAAGTTTAGGACTTCTTCTGTTGCAAAATTCCAACATTTGTCCCCAACGGTCTTTACAGTCCCCCGCCAATTTCGCTTCCCCTCTTCAATCTTCTCTTTTACTCAGTCTCTCCCTGCTTCCAGTAAATCCGCACATTTCCAGACCTTTTCAGATCCAAAAAAATGTTCCCCATATCACCACTTCCATTTCTCCTCCCCTTCCACCTCCTCCAACTCACCGCCACTCTCCTCCTCCTCCTCCTGCTCATCCTCTTCAATCTCAACCACTGCATCACCCTCCTCTCCAACTGCTTTCGAGGTTTTTCGCCTTCCCGGCTCTCTGATTGGTTCCAATCTCATTTTGGGATCCAAAAAATGACACTGAAGGGCACCACCAGCCAGGCCTGCGCCGCGTGCAAGTACCAGCGAAGGAAGTGCAGGGCGGAGTGCCCCTTGGCTCCCTATTTCCCGCCGGACCAACCCAAAATGTTCCAAAACGCACACAAGCTTTTCGGAGTCAGCAACATTTTGAAAATACTTAAAAATCTCGAACCTCGCCAGAAGCTGGAGGCCATGAGGTCCATCATATACCAAGCTAACGTGCGCGACAAGTTTCCGGTCTACGGGTGCTGGGAGGTGATCTGGCAGCTCCAGTACCAAATCCTCGTGGCGGAGGAAGAGCTCCAAGCTGTTCATCAACAGCTGGCAATGTACAGACAGCACCACCAGCACCAGATTTCGTCCATGCCGGAATACGTGACGTCACAGTTGGAGCTAGGGATGGCTCCGCCCAACAATCCCCTCCCACTTTTCAATCACAATCCTCCCCCTTATAACCACAATAATAACAACAATGCCACCGCGGTGGCTCCTGTAAATCAACACCAACAGCAGTCTTACTCTAACAGCAGTGATGCTGCTTACAGCTCTGCTGCTTATAATATTGACTCCAAAGACAACATCATCAACACCAACACCAACACCAACAACAATAATAATGATGCTGGAAATCCGATGTGGATTTCGAATCCTTTTATGACTAACAACAATAATAATTCCGAGGCGATTCAATCTGAACTGGGAGTTCTTCAGCCGCTCTCTATCCAACCTGAAGTTGTTCAAGATTACGATGAGTTGCATCCGTTTTTTGACACCATCGATGATAGACAGTCATACATTGATTCCAAAGAGGCCTATGATTCAAGGTACATTTTTTTAATCACTTTGGACACGTATTTGTTCAAATTTTTATCTTCACGAATCAAAGAGATGCAGTGCTGAATCTAAGTGGATATGCAACTGTAATTCACTAAATGATGAGAATTTACTTGCAGCTCGGAAGAATCGTTCAAGGACACAACACGATCCATGGAGCATGCAGAGAATGCATTGAAGAATGCTGCAGCATGCTTTAGTCTTACCAGTGTCAACTGATGATCAGTAAGCATAAACTAGATAAAGCAGTGTGGTTGTTGTTCTTCTATTATTCATTTAATTTCTTTCTGTTCTGTTACGAATTTGATTATTCACACGAGAAACCAACAATTTTGTTTTTGTTAATAAAAACCCACAATACTGAGCTCCTTGTTTGTTTTAGCTTCAATGTTCTACACCTGAGTTTATAACTGACAATTTGTTTACTCGAATAAATATTTTACTTAGTTATTCAACTTTTACGAGCTATAGCGTAATATATCTGATAACAAGGCAAATTCTAATTGGAAATTTTATGAAATTCCTCAAAATAAGGAAACTTAATAGATATTCATAACTAGTAGTACGAGCTTTTATTTACATATAAAATAGCTTTAAAACAGTCATGGTACCGTTTGGAATTGCGTCATGGAAGCCTGGTGTTGTATGAACCACGATAGGGGCACTTGTGGTAAAGCCAGTGAAAGGGAGCAGTTCCGTTTGGAATTGCGTCATAGAAGCCTGGTGTTGTATGAACCGCAAAAGGGGCACTTGTGGTAAAGCCAGTGAAAGGGAGCAGTTCCTCTCTTCTCACAGTCATTGCACAGTATGACCTGCAATTTGTTTAGCAGATCAATGCATATCTAGGTTTGGATGCAATTAGAAGCTAATTAGTATGACAATAAAAATAGGATGACAAACCTGAGTTTGGCCGGCGTACTCGTCTGGAGTTTCCTGGTTAGCCAAAAATGCATCCAACATTTTAAAATACACCTGCAAGACAATCATATGGTTCGATGGCCACAAGATATCACACAACTCAGTTGGATACAATTCAAAGCCTAAGCTCAAAACAAACTCGAGTTACGTCTGCATAGAATTCACATGGTTAAAGTTTCTTCATAATATCATAAAGAACAATCACAAAGATTGGTGAAAATTCTAACATCTTCCTCCACATATTTTGTAGACCAGTGTTTTTGTTTCCTAAGTTTATATCTTTTTCTAATAGTGCATTTGGATGGGGGACTTTAAAGTTTCACGGAACCTTTGGTAGAATTGTCATGTTTGCACTGCAAAAATTAAATAGAGGGACTTGAAATGGCTCGATGAAATACATTTGAGCGAACTTTGAAAGGTGTTATTTTGAAAGTCCTTTGTTTGGCATCTTTGTAGTGCATTTGTAGTGTACTAGTAGTAGTTTTGTAGTGCCGAAGTAGTTCGTTGGTACTGTTCTTGTAGTGTGTGTGTACAATTGAGTCTAAAATTCCTTGGTACTTGGAAGTCCCTCATCCAATCATGGTACGCAGGAATATATTGCAGCAAAATAAATTCCAAATTGTCAGCTCACCACTTCAATCCTAACAATTTAAAAGTAAGGAAACTGCAAAAGACTATATAAGGTATTTGGTAACTGACCTGCATGTCCCCGAGTGACTTGCCACAGATTGGGCAGGTATAATTTGTAAAGGTGTAGGCCTAGGAGCAGGAACAGAAGTACCATTTAAGAATTCTGCAGAAACTCTAGGGAGAAAAGCAAGAAATTATGAAATGGAAATACCTCAAAACATGTTGAGTGCATCAAATGACCGCATGGAAGGGACTTCACTGGAGAAATTGAGGTGAAGATGTCTTCATTGCAAATAGGGCAGTTATCCATGAAGCATTTCTCTCTGCATATGTGCTTCAATAGAGAACGGGACATGCAAGCATTACACGTCATGCAATGGAAGTAGTCAATACCCAATCCCTTTCCAACTCGGCACAAGTTACAGTAAGGACAATGGTAGATGACCCTGTTAAACAGCTTCTTCGTGAGAACCATTAAAAATCTGGAACCGGTAAGTTTAAATTAAGATAGCCAATTGGTATGGGAAGCTAGCATAATTTTATGTACTGAATGCTTAAATCCTTTAAGGTTGTCATTGTGGTGACTAGTCCATAGATAGAACAAAATCGCCTAATGAGGTACTGAGATTATAGACTATCCTAGCATACAATTCAGCATAGTACCATCTATGGTTCAGCTTAAAGTCACCCATTCAACAAGTTATGTATAACCTTATGAGAAAAGAGCTACAATAAAGTAGGCCAATCAGGATAATCACCGTTCGTTATCAAATATTTTGCAGATCCTGCAAAAGTATTTGGCCATGGAAAAGTTACTGCAGGATGCAGTTGAGCATGTGGGCCCAACTGTCTGCATCTTCAAGCATTTCATGCACATCATCTCTGTTATAGATTTCCTGCATAAGCAGAAAAAAATTAAATGAGAACGAAAACTATAAAATTAATATTCCCAGGCATGGTATAACTCATAATGTTTATACCTATCTATCTCATGATCAGCCGTGTCATCATGGCAGTGTATGCAAGTGTAAAGTTGGTTGCAACAGGCAGCAAAAAGCTTACAGTTCCTCTTATAGTGTTTACAACCATAGGTTACTGCAAGAGGGTCATGATAGGATGGATGCTGACCAGGAAATTCTTTCCCATTACTTGCAACTGTTAATTCAGAGTTCTGTCTCGCTATCCAACGGCTGATACAGTATAAAAATTGAAAGTTTGTCATTTAGTTTATGTCACATTTCACAGGCATGTAACAGACAGTGAGACATATTACAAAGTAAGAAAAAGCACTAACAAGTCTTAGCAGCTTTAGTGAAATCAAATAAGCTACTTTTGTCTAGGGAAGCACACAGTATATATTATCTGGTCATCAGGACCATCAATAAGATTATAGAAAATTTTCAATTAGCATTAGTGTTTGTTGTTAAGTTGAGCTGCATACACATTCTTATTATCTCATTTCCTAACAGCTTAAGTTTTGGGATTAACAAAATATTAACATTTTGGGATTAACAAAATATTAACATAGTATCAGTTTTTGTTAGATCTTGTGTTAGAATCTGGTTGAACCCTGTTTCTGGTAATTTTTGTTAGCATGTGTGCGGTCAGACTTAAATAAGTTGTATTGTAGGCCGTCATCTAAAGGGGTGTGTGCACGTGTGTGCGCGCGCGCGCGCGTCTACGCGTGTGCGTGTTGTTGATTTAACTTGATAGTTGGGCACCCTTCCTAACAACTTCAGTTCTTGTTAATTGGGATCGATGGTAACTTAACAAATAGGATAAATCAAGTAGCATGACACTCTTGCTTCAACAAATAGAAGAAACCTAGTAGCCATAGAGGATTTGGCTCTTACACTAGCAATAGAACACATTGGTAATTGATGATACTCAAATACCTTGTACACATACCAAGGTATTTTTGCCTCTTATAAGGAATATCCATGTCGATGGTGTACTCAGTTTACTCTGACATGTATAAATTGAAATTCTACGTTTCTCCTAAACAAGGATGGAAAACAATAACAGAACGAAAATTAGGACAGGAATTGACCAACCTCATTATCAGGTTCTGGATCATATGTGGTTTCTTCTGAGGATCCAAGGAAGAGTCACGGGAAATTTTTATTACTGCAGCCTGAATATCCTCTTGACTAAGTGTCAGCAGGCACTCACAGTACTTGGATTTCTGGCTTCTTTGCAAAAGGTGACCTGGATCATCGATTTGATTTGTGGCATTTTCAACTTCTTGTAATTTCTTCTTGTTACCTTCATCACAAGGTCTTGTACATTCTGTATCAGTGGAAATACATTGGTCACTATTTTCCGATGGCTTGGTATTAGCACTATGGGAATCTTTTTCTGGAAAATTGATACTTTTGTTACAATATCTTCCTTCTTGTTCACTCGATCCACACAGATAGGCAGAGACAACCTCCAATGGATCTTCAGTCCATGAAGGAGGTACAATGGACTCCTCTACCAACTTAGCTGTCTCATATCCCTCCCACCATTCTCTCAACCACTCATCAAACATTGTGTTTCGTGTGACCTGGCGCCATAGAGTAATCATGACTTCCTGTTCTTCTTGTGTCAAAGCATCCATTAGCCAAGGTAACATATCTTGCAATATTTTTGCTTCTGTTCTACCAAGTATGCATCCTACAATCCTTTCTTGCTCTTCAATGGAGAAGCATTCTTTAAACAAGGGCCAGAGCTCAAATTCTTCACGATGAACATGTTCGGTCAGTAACTTGCAGGTTGATGTGCACATGTCATGAAGCCTCCTGCACAGCTGATGGTGCTTCTGCATTTTATTATCCACTGCATTTGAATGGACGTCAGAAGCTGAAACATGCAATATAGACATCTCATCCAGAACGAGGGATATCTTGTGAAAGTGTTCAACTTCTAATTTGTGGTCTATCGTGTAAGCGTGGCTAATGTTTTGCAGTTTTCCTTTTGCCTCTAAAGCTGGAAAGGCAACTTCATCCTCTGCTTCACTATGTATTTGATTTAGAAACTGTACAAGTTGGAATCGCCGGCAAAACTCTGAGAGAAAATCAGCATTCTCTGCCAACTGAGCTGAGCCAAATACAAGGTATTCCAAATCTTTCTTGATAGCCTTGTGGAAGAAAAATATGAGATCTATTGGTTTTGGTTCATGAAGAGCGTAACCAGGATGGTTCTCTCCACTAAGACTTTCAGGAAAGTGATATGATGTTTTCACTGTTCCAGTGAAATATAAATGAAGTTTGTTTCTGCTGTTGTATGACGTCCTATAATTCCTGGCAGAGTCAGAGGCACAAGATGAAGAGTATGACAGAGATTTCTTGCCCTTATCCAAAGAGATTGGCTCCATTAGCTTAGTGTTTGATGCCTCAATAGGTTTCATATTGAAACTTAAGGAGGAAGATCCACTAGTATTATAGAATTGCTTTAAAGAAGTGCATCTGCTCTTGAATATTTGCTGCAACTCCTCACGAAACTTTTCAACAGAGGTCTTACCTGAATGACCAATGCGGAACCACTCATGTAAGAGGGATGCAAATGATTTATTGACTAAAGAATCTCCCTCCTTCAAGTTGCTAAGGATGGACCTGGATTCGTCCTCAGATAAGCAAGCTGAAAACCAAGTAGTCATGCACTTTAGCAACCCAAGTGGCAGAATATGAAGGCTCGCATACAAGAGTTGCAGCTGCATATCATGACTGCAATTCTTCCTTACAATGGGAACTACCTGGTAAAAACTGTAGGTGTTAATTTGCAATCAATATAGAAATTATTTTCTTAATGATTATTTAGTAGCATATTGCCCCACAAAGAATTCTGTAAGTTTTCATCGAGAGTAGAGTTAAACTAGATGCCCTCTATCATCAGAAAGAGAGCCTAGCATGCTGATATTTCGATTTATAATAATCTTCAACAGACATAGAGTACCTTGGTTTCTTGGAAAGCAAAGTAATTGTTAATTCCCACCACAAAAGACTCCAGTTCCCAGCAAAGCTTCTCAACAAATTTGCTCAAAGGTGTTCCATCTTGAGGCTCATAGTATAGCAACCTCTGCAAACCTTCAACGTGGCTTTCATTCGGAAATTGTTCACTGTAGGGGTAAAGGCAGCCGTTGAAAAGTTCATTCAACACAGGATGAAATAACTTCTCCAATGCACTGCTGCAAGTCGGAAAATATTCGCTGAAGAATCAATTAACTGAACAGAAAAAAGATAAGCACATACGGACGTCAACAACCACATTAACTACCTGTAGAAATTAAGGACATCTACAAAGAATTTTAGCTGGACAACTACTGAATCAAGATTCAAAAAACTGCTTGCGCTTCTTATTTGATATAGCTCCTCCAGAATTGTCGTCAAATCTTTCCTAATTACTCCATGCCAAAGCGGAAGGCCATCAACCGGATTGTATCCAATATCAGAGTGGATGCAATCTGCCTTGATGTATCTTTTATATTCTTCTAAAAACCTTTTGGGCGAATGAGACTTCAGTAACCTTTTCATGTCTGCATATTCGCTGGCTTGTTGAGCTCCTCTAGAATTCTTGGAGGCCCCAAAGGAGGATTGTTCATTGCTAGCAAGCCAAGAATTTACCACCTTCACAAATATTTAAACTAGTAACTACCAAGAAGTTCATTCATACTAGGGTAATACCATCGGTCAGGATCTACCTCTTGAAGTGATTTTTCGTCAGGTACAATTGCTTTTATGCAATGTCTAACTTCCTCTTGTTCATCAGGTGGAAGAAAGGAGATCATCCACGGAAGTAGATCCTCAAGCAGCAATAAAGGAATGCTACACATGAACTGCCACACAAGTGCAGCCTGTTCTTCACGACAGAACTGCTGCAGGATCAAGGGAAAAACCTGCAACACACACACACACACACGCACACAAAATTCGGTAATGCAAAGCAATACAATCAAATATTACTCAAAATACATCGTTGCAAATAACATTTCGAATCTGCTTCAATAAAGATTTCGGCTAGTACCTGCTGTTCTTCTTTCAGCATATGCTGGGAAACGAATTCCTTCAGCGTCCCAATGCCAAACACAAGTTCTTGAAATTGCTTGGAAAAATTCTCATTCTCGTTTTCCTCTAACAAAACATCCAAGCGATTGAAAATCAAGTCGAAGAGACCGTCTATACTCTTATGTTCTAGTGAATATGTACTAGCTACATTTTTTGTTCGCCCATCTAACGCTAAAAAAATTACCTGCCAACGAAATTAAAAATTAAAGATGCAAATTCCATTGCAAAGTTAATGCAGCTTCTCACACTTTAACTAGTCAAATTTTGACTAAAGTTTTCATCTTTAAAACAGTTTGCTGAAGCAATTAACTAATCAAATTAGAAATTAGAAACAATTAGCTAATTCAGAACTAAAGAATTCAGCTTTAAAGAATTTGACTTAGTTAATTAGTTAAATTACGAAAAATTAAGAACTGTTAATCAATTCGGAAACTTTGAGCTGACCTCGTCCTCTGCAGAGCAGTGGTACTCATACGCGAGCTTGAGGAACTCAAACCGCCGCAGAAGCAGGAGAACGAAGTCGCGGTCTTGGCCGTCACCTGATCCACTCTCCAAGGCGGCGGTGGTCACGTGGCGGAGATCGAGGAGCTCGGCCAGCAGCGCCTTGTGGAAGCAGACGAGCAGGAGGATCGGCGTCTGAGCGAGCGGGACACGTGTCTCGGATGCGGAGGACTCCGGCTGGGCATCGTTTTGCGAAGGGAGGAGGAGGCATTGGGGAGAGTCGTCGTCGCCGCCCATCCACCGTGAGACGACGACGTCGTTCAAGAACCATGAAGGTTGAGAGAGAGAAATGGAAGTTCGGCATTGCGAAGGTCTTGGGATTTTAAACACTGGTTTTCAAGGCTCCCCCACAACTCCTCCCTCCCTCTCTCTCCTCCCTCTCTCTCCTCTTTCTCTCTCCGTTCCCCAGCCATCGCACACAATCAAATTTATTTTATTTTTTAAATTTAAATTTTGTGAATTCCTTTTTATTTTATGCATTTCTGTACTTTGTCGCCACTGCCGGTGATTGCGACGTCGTACTGAACGCCCAACGCCGCATGGTATACCAACGACAAGCGCGCCAAATGGAGACTGGAAAACACGCGGGAAAAAAAGTTGGGGTCTTTTCGTCATTTTATCCAACAACTTGTATGTTGTATTATAACTCTTGTGGTAACGAATCGTGTTTTCGGCATGCTCAAAAATTTCTCTTACAGTTAGGGATGTTGTTGTTTCGCTATCTTGCTCGGGTTTGGCTTATCAAATACTCGAATTTGGCTTTAATGATACGTATGCTTAATTGATTTGTGATGTCGTTGGTACTTAACTGCTTTGTAACACTATACAAGAGCATCAGTTATATGTTTAATAACAATAACGTAAAATGAGAGAGCGAATGTGCAAAAATCACTTCTCTATTTTAATTGAATAACATATTGCTATGTTTAAAATTCAAACTCTTGATAATGTATGAGAATTTTTTGCTACAAAAAATTAGATATTATCATATTTTGCAAAGTTTTTAAGGAAAACTAATGAAAAGTTCAAAAAACTTCTCTTTTAATGAAAAACCATTTTTAAATGTATAGTTAATAGTGTCAGGTATAAGTAAAAATATGGGTTTTCGTTAAAAGTGAACAGTACCGAAAATGTTTCGTTAAAACTCTCAAGTTTTTAACCGTTTAAATCTTTAGTCAACTACACAAAAATAAAAATTTAACAGTTAAAAACACAAAATATTCTATACTTCAGATACCATAATTTTTTTATAATTTGTAATTAGGCAATAATATACTGACACTATTATCTCAACTACCCTACTCTAGTAATGGCGTTGGCGGAAAAGGATCCTCGGTGGATCCTTTTTTTGGGGATCTGGGGGATCCCGTGATCGTAATCGTTCATCGTATATTGTGCGGTCAGTTTTCATTAGATACTATTTATATTTAATTTTAAATTTCAAATGATTTATTACCACACGATATACGATGAACAATCACGATAACGGGATCCCTAGAAAAAGGATCCTTTTCCGGCGGTGAGGAATGGTAATCAAAAGAAAGTTGAAATGACTTTATAACCCTTTCCTGCTCCCAGAAAGGTAGATTACCATGATGAAGACATCAACGGGTGATATTATTTATTGAAAAAGAGATGCATGTTTTTGTTTGTCTCCACTTTTGTGTACATGTTTTCCGTTACAAGAGTCCAAAATGCGTGGCTTTGACAACCTCACCCTCCAACTGCTTAATCCTGCCCTCCAATTGTTTAATCTTTCCCGCCAATTGTTTAATCGTAATTAGACCAGTTTGACCTTGTTTAATAACGTTGAACTTTGACCGATTATAAAAGCCTAAAACTAAATCACCATGTAATACGTCGGTTTTGGGGGTGGGCCGAACGGCCTTCTTCACGCCGTCCTGCTTCTGGCTCCTTCTTCTTGTTCTTGCCATATTTTATGGTCGATTGTGGAGTTAAACGCTGCGTTTCGGTGCTGGGGAATTGTCGTCACGTGCGGCAGGTCAAACGTCGAAGTTCTTTATCCTTTTGTCCAGACGTGCACGTGCGTCAAAGCCTCCGGCGTGTGGCTTCCATGCGTCTGCACGTTCCCGCGTCAGCTTTTGGCGCCACGGCGACCCCGACTTTTCTCAACGTTGAAAAGCCAAAGTACAAATTCATGAATTAACATCAATAATCATGATTAAAATGAAAGGAAAATGAAAAGAATTTGAAAACTTTGAGTTTTAATGATAATGACAAAATAAAAGGTAAAGTAAATAGTACTAGATTGACTTTTTATTGTAAAAATGTGGTTTTTCGTTAAAATGAACAGGTACTGAGAGCTTTTCGTTAAAGTTCTCTAAAATGAATAATTAGTAATCGTATTAATCAAAATATAAACGTTTAATTGTTTTTTAACAACACAAAGTGATGAAAGGATGGTCACAAAATGCAGTGGCAGATCCAATCATCTAAAAGTAATATTATGGGGGGTTTATAAGAAGGATAATGTTAGAAATACTAAAAATTTAAATTAAATTTGTAAAATCAAATGATGTGCCACTAATAAAAACTAAGCATATTAACCGACAATTAATTAATAATTCAATCACCAACAACCACATCATTTGGTTTACACAATTTGGTTGGTATCATAGCATTACTTGTAGGCCTAAGGCCATCTCCAACCGAGTGCTGGCATGAGAGCTCGTTTTAGCTCTCTGGCCCTCTAAGATATTAATATTTTAATGAACAGTACATGGCCATATTTGCCTCCGTCTCCAACCGAGGGCCAAAGGGTCATAGGGCCAAACATAATTTATTATTTAAATTTAAAAACTACAACAACATAAATTCATATTGTTTCATGTTACTTAATTTAATTTAATGTTGTATAATGGCTTAGGCAGTTATAGGAAAAAATAGAATTGAAAAAAAAATATGAAACAAATTTTGTGAAATAGAAGTTATAGGAAAAAAAATGGAATTTTAAAAAAAATATTAAACAAATTTTGTAAAATAGAAGGTATAGGAAAAAATAGAATTTTAAAAAAATATATGAAACAAATTTTGTAAAATAGAAGTTATAGAAAAAATAGAAAAAAAAAGTTTAAATTCATAAAAAAAATTTAAAAAAAAAAATTGAATACAACAGTTAGCTGACTCAGCTAGTCGTTGTATTCAAAATTTTCATACTATTCGTGTCGATTATAACCGACACGATTGCAATTAATCAAAAATATTCTTGTCTAGCTGTTACTATTCATGTCAGTTATAACCGACACCATTGCGATAAACAAAATTATTCCTGTCGGTTATAACCGACAGGAAATCCGACAGTTTTAAGCAAAATTTTGGCCAGCCCAGGGTTGGCTGGCTGGTTGGAAGGGGTCAGCCCTCTGGCCCTTTGGCCATTTCAGATTCCGTGGGGCCCTCTCAGATTCCACGAGCCATCTGGCCTAACCCTCGGTTGGAGACGATTTTTGGCCATCTGGACCATTCGGTTGGAGATGGCCTAAGGTCATTTGTCAAGTTAGATTGCACGTCAGTCGACAGATGTTAACAGCTTCTGAACGAACATGTCGGCTGATGTCAATAGCTTTGAACGAGCAAGTCGAAAAATGCCAACATATGTCAAGTGAGCCTATCAAAGATGCCCCTATCAATGCATACAAAGGCATAAGGCTAGCAGCTACCGTATCAGTGTCTGTAGAGGCAATTCGTCTAGCAGTTGGAAGGTAGTTTTCAATGACAATCCAAATTTTCAAGGGGCAGCACAAAACTTTTCCATAGAGGATTTCTAAGCTTGGGAGGATCAACTAACCCACCTTGGCCCAAAGTGAATCCGCTCCAACACAAATGGAACCAAGCATATTATAAACCTTCATCATTTTCGTGTTACTATATATTGAACTTGACACGTTTTCTAATTAAATAAACACGAGTATCATGAAGCCAAAAGCTCTTTACGTTTGAGTTGTTTTTTCATACAAGCTATATTGATATTCTATAAAGAACTCATCTAAGTCATGTGGATGAATATTCAAAATTATTCTATTCTAACCAACTTAATTAAGTACAAATATGCATGTGTTTGAGACGTTTAATTAACATTGAAAAAAAAAAACTTATTACATTGGATACCATTGTCTCATCCGAAGGTCCTATGGGCTGGTCTTTTGTGGTTTGGTAAGCACGTCCCAAGGTGGAGCTTCATTCTTTGGCTTGCTATAAGTGGTAAGTTATCTACTATGGATCGGGTGATGGTCTTTACCCCTCATGCCTCGCCTATTTGCTTGACCGATACTAAGTCTCACAATCACTTGTTCTTTGAGTGTCCGTATAGTACCAATATTTGGTCTCATGTGCTTTCTAAGTGTGGTTGTGATCCTCCTCCTTTAGATTGGTATGAGTTTATTACTTGGGTTGCTAATAATTGGATGAGTAAGTCGTTGGATTTTAGCATTAAGAAATTGTGCCTCCAAGCTGCTGTCTATGTTATTTGGAAAGAAAGGAATAACCGTAAGTTCATAAATGAACACCTCCACTATGTTGCTATCTTTAAAGTCATTGTTAACTCTATACGCTTACGGTTATGTTCTTTGCAGATTTCGGTTTCTATTGCAAATGTACCTATTTTTTCAAGAATGGAGAATTCCTATGTAGTTCTCCTTTTGGTGCTAGTTGTTATGTTGGGTTGTTTTTTTACAGCCTCCTGCTTTTTTTTTTTTTTTTTTTTTTTTTTTTAGCTTGGCCTTTGTTGCCATTATTGTGTTGTAGTTTGTTGCTTCTTTTGGTTCTCTTTTAATATAATCATTCATTTACCCCAAAAAAAAAAATTTGGACCATAAGAAATTAAGAATGATATCCAAAGGTGCAGAGCTTAAAAGGTCTGCCCAAAGCCGTATTGGCCCCCACTATGTTATAAATGCGGAAACTTTAAAAAACTCAATTTTTAATTCACGAACGACACTATAGTTTGGTATTATTTTCATCATTTTACTTGTAACGTGTCTCTTAGGTTTACTCAATTAGATAGTTAAATCAACATTTAATCTTATGAATAGTTCATTGTGTGACATAATAAAATCTCTCATCCTAAATGTAGAATATAATTGAATTGAAAATAAGCAATACAGAAAGGAAATAAAGAAATTCTTACGTTCATAAGTCATAATCAAGTGAACAAGTTGCGAGAACTTGCTCACCCGAACATAGACGATTGACTCAAGCACAGCTCGAACAAACAAAATAAGTCCAATAGCACAACGCATCCTGGTCCCAGCACACCAACGTATTTATTAACGTGGTGTCTGTTCTTTTTTTTTTTTTTTTTATTTATTTTTTTAATACATCGTATTTTTATATTAAGGGGAATGAAAGTTTGGCTAAGACACATAATGGGCAGCCTAATTTGGCATCGAATTCGTTATCCACGAGATTCAAACCTAAGACCTCTCATTTCCAAATGAAGAGAAATATCACCAGATTGTAGTACTGAGTGACGTCTGTTCTTAGAGCATAATAATTGGGAAGATGTCATACGGCTACGACATGCAATCTATTATAAAACATCAGAAGCGTGTTTGTAGTTGGCTTTACACTCTAATCACGGGCACCCTAGAACCTTCCGGAGGTCGGAGAAATGTTTTATACATGTGAAGGTCTTTTGAAGATTTCTTAACTATTTGGTTGGCAAGTGGTGGTGGTGGAGTAGATGTAGATCTCCATGTATGTGTTTAGCCAGTGTTTTAAACATGTTCACTCTCCCTGATCTGTGAGAGAGTGTTCCGTAGTGAGTCTCATTTTTATTAGAAAAGTAGTATTACCATCGCACTTCGTCTGAAAATAGAATGCGACGAAGTGCGGTGGTAATCTTGAAAATTCGAGGTTTATTGCACACCAAATTCGGAAATTCGCCATTAATGACAAACCCAATATAAAAACAAATTTCATTTCTTCAAAAGAAAAAGGGGACAGCCAAAAAAATGGCAGAGATGGAAAGGCTGAGCAGCAGCAAGTGGACAGCCACGGCGGCGAGCATATTGATCCAGTGCACCGGCGGCTCTCCCTACGCCTTCAGCATCTACTCCCCGGCGATCAAGTCGAGCCAGGGCTACGACCAATCAACGCTCGACACGGTGTCCGTCTTCAAAGACATAGGCGCCAACGTCGGCGTCTTATCGGGGATTTTGTACTCCGCTATGGCGCTTAACCGTCGCCGAATTGGTGGGCCCTGGGTGGTGCTTCTGGTGGGGGCAATCCAGTGCTTCGTGGGGTACTTCTTCCTGTGGGCTGCTGTCACCGGATTGGTGGAGAGGCCGCCGGTCGCGGTGGTTTGCTTGTTCATGTTGCTGGCGGCCCACGCTCAGACTTTCTTCAACACCGCCAACGTGGTGACTGGGGTCCACAACTTCTCTGATTACGGTGGGACCATCGTCGGCATCATGAAGGTAAGTTTAGCTTATCACTGCACTGGTCACTTACTTTCCTCGCACGACGTCGTTTTGCTTTTCTTTACTTCGTTACATTGTTCACACATGATTTGAGAGACACATAGTTATGGATGAATCTCACATTATTGCATAATGTATAACTTTTTTACAAAATTTTTGATACTATACAGGAATTTTTTTTCTTTCACTAAAGACGCTAAACCGACAATACCGTGACATTATACGGATATTAAAACGAGTGTCATTGTCGGTTTTGTGCATCTTTAGTGAAAAAGGATAATTTTTTATTGGAGTGGTGTTAAGTTATATTTGTGCATTTTCCCAATCTTTTAAAAAGATGGCATGTGGAAATTGATGATTAGTTCTATTTCTTTCATAAAAAATTGGATGGTTATGTTTTTATTGAACATATGATCATTAGGGTTTATTTCTTAAAAGATAAATGTTAAGTAGACT
Source organism: Cotoneaster glaucophyllus (assembly GCA_036320875.1). Taxonomy (NCBI): domain Eukaryota; kingdom Viridiplantae; phylum Streptophyta; class Magnoliopsida; order Rosales; family Rosaceae; genus Cotoneaster; species Cotoneaster glaucophyllus. Next base: position 24,673,008 of record CM070065.1, on the reverse strand, counting down.
CTAAAAAATAAGACTCTCCATGAAGTCTCGGCCACCTCATATTTTTTGCGCACCGTTTTATAACGTTGGCACGTAAAACTGTGAGATGACAGAGAATTCATGGAGAGTCTCACTTTACGGGTGTCTCCGTAGCATTTCTTTTTCTTGAAACCATGTTTTCATAGTTGCATATGTGGGTTCAGCTAGTTAACTGGGGCAGGGGCGAGTTTGATTCCTCTCTTCGTAGATTGGAGTATCGAAAGAAAGAAAAAACATGCTATTTTCCAACGATTATTATTTTTTAAGCAGGGATTTCTTGGTCTAAGTTCAGCAATTCTAGTCCAAGTCTATGACACATTCTGCAACGGCAACCCCGGCACCTTCATTCTCCTGCTGGCATTGTTGCCCACATCTGTCACCATCTTGTTCATGCCTCTGGTCAAAATCTACGAAGCTGGTAGAAGTGCTATTGACAAAAAGTACTTAAACATCTTCTCTGCGTTTGCTCTGCTCACAGCTGCTTATCTCATGGTCCTAATCATATTCCGAACCATCTTCACTTTCCCATCATGGGCAAGTGTTCTCACTGTTACACCACTTCTTCTGTGTTTACTTGTCTCGCCCCTTGGAATAGCCATCAAAGCACAGAACTTGCAACCCATGAAACTCCCTGAGACACCCAACGATCCTTTACTCGAAAACCCCGAGCCAGTTTTAGCATCCGCCAATTTATCCGCATCAGAAAACCCTACAGACCATGAAGATATGAATTTATTGAAAGCTATGATTTGTGTTGATTTCTGGTTGTTGTTTGTTGCTATGATTTGTGGGATGGGGTCTGGATTGGCCACCATAAACAACATGGGTCAAATAGGGGAATCTCTTGGCTACACAACAGTTGAGATCAATTCTTTTGTTTCCTTGTGGAGCATATGGAATTTTCTAGGCCGGTTTGGAGCCGGGTATGTCTCAGATTACTTGCTACATAAGAAAGGATGGGCAAGGCCATTGCTGATGGCTGTCACACTAGCAACCATGGCAGCCGGCCACATTGTGATTTCATCTGGCTTTCCCGGGAATTTGTATGTGGGTTCGATCCTAGTTGGGATTTGCTATGGCTCACAGTGGTCACTTATGCCCACAATCACTTCTGAAATCTTTGGGATTAGACACATGGGGACTATTTTCAACTCGATCGCAATAGCCAGTCCCTTTGGTTCTTATATTTTCTCCGTGAGAGTAATCGGGTTCGTATATGATAGGGAAGCTTCTGGAGAAGATGATGACTCCTGCAGCGGCACTCACTGCTTCGTGCTGTCGTTTTTTATCATGGCTTCTGTTGCTTTCTTTGGGTTTCTTGTAGCTCTTGCTTTGTTCTTTCGGACGAGGAGATTCTATCATACAATCGTGCTCAAGAGACTGCGGCGTTCTTCTCCGAAACAGTGAACGTGAGCATTTTGTGCAGATGGGCAAGAGGTAATGTAGTTTGAGATTGTGATCTCTTGGCCTTTTTGTTGTGAATTCGTGGCTTATTGTTACAGATGTTGTAGGTGTACAATTGTTTTACATATGTAACAAAGTTGGGTTTCAATTTTTGTAGAAGGGGCAGTTTTCTTTTGGCATATTGTTCATATATCTGTGTAAATTTTGATCAACTCCATTAATTAGTTGGAAGAGTTCTAAATTAAGAGGGGCAGTGAAAGCAAGTCGATTCAGTTCTTATTTATTTGTTCATGTATGTTTGATTGAGGATAACTTCCATGCAATATGGATATCATCGTGACGATTTTTTAAGCAAATCATGCACTATTACGCGGACAAATTAACACAGATGATATTCTTTGATTAGCTTGAGAACTTACTACTCGTACGGTATTTCAAGAAAACACTGGTAAAATGACAATCACATAATCAAATGGTATATGCTTCTGCATTTATGTGTGATCTTTGTAGAAATTCCTAAAAAAATGATCAAATCAGATTGTTAAAATACAATGTGAGATAAAGTTTTCTAAAAAATAAAATTGAGTGAACATATATGTTAACAAACAAACTTAAAAAGACTAGCAATCTTTGACGCCGGATAACGAAATCAAAGAGAAACCACAAGTGAACGCTCAAAGATAAACAACTCGCTACTCTAAGGAATCCACCAAAGAGATAAGAGTTTACGGATAGGAAGAAAAACACTCTTCACTAAACCAAGTTTAAAAGGAATTCTTAATTTATGAATAAATGTCTTTCCATACATGAGTAGTGGGTTTAAATAGCTAGGCATGGAACAAGCTTCTACCTTCCATGAAGAGGTTATTAAACATAAACTTAATGTGAGACTAATCATGAACTTAAATGAAAATATGAACCATCTTTAAATTAAATATGATGAATGCACCATGATAATTAGACGAGTCCAAATTCGGTGTCAATCTTTTAACTAAATAACGTAAAATGTGCCATGTACTGTGTGAAGAGGAACACAGAAAAGCCCACAGTTCATCTCATGGAAATGGGTTGCTTCCATTCTTTGTATCTTCGAGGAATTCGTATGCCGGCGGGAGGCGGAGGGTGCTAGACCGTGGCAAGGGCAGTAAGGTTTGGCCGAGGAAATTAATAGCTTCCACGAAGAGAAAACATAGCGAGAGGGAGGACGTAAAGAGGAAATTAAAGTTCGAGAAGAAATGGAAGATTGTGGCTGGCATTGTGACTGAATTAGAATCTCAAAGCTACCATACGCTTGGATTTTCTTTTAGATGATTTGTAGACCTTCAACCTGTCGAGCTTGGTGCAATACCCAGGAAACTAAAACGAACGGCCGCGATGCACTTCTAAAACAACTCAAGCTTGAAGTATGAAAGCATGCTTAACTCCAAACTCTTTGCATCCGATGAAGGGCAGCAACAGTGGTTTAGATCTTAGGTTTTAATTCTCAATTCTTCCGTAAAACAGCATGCAACCATGTCACGAAAATAATTAAACACCGTTATAGGTACATTCATCATATATTTCCGCATTTTAATTTTTTAAGTCCTTAAACCATTCAAATAATTGAAATAATAGTTTACGAACAATATTTTTAACTGTTAACAATGAAGGTAATATAAAATTGGCTAGGTATTATTGGGCTACGAAAACTGTTAAAAGATAGTATTTTTTTGTTATTTAACTCGGAATGTAAAGTATTAACATAATATATATATATATATATATATATATATATAATGGACCATGAAATCATGCACTATAGTCAATAACATTGATCTAAGTTTTGTCCGATAAGGAATATGGTTTGTGTTAATTTTACATATATAAAATAAATGGGTAAACGGTTACCCGTTTATAACCGCGGTTAATACCCATAACCGTTTATTTAAATTTCGCGGGTAAACGGTTATACTCATAACCGTTTATTTAACTAAACGGTTACCCATAACCGTAACCGTTTAATTTAAACGGGCAGGTAACCGCAGTTACCCATAACGAATGGGTATTTGCCCATCCCTAATGGAGATGGGTGGAGTTCTTGCCACTGGGTTTCTCCTTTGCAGCTTGCTGCTGTTGTTGTTCAATCCTTCAACTTCACATCCTTTGTGTATTGCATGAGCCAGCTCTTCCATTTCTAGTAAATTAGTCGTCATTCACAATTTCAACATATAATAGATAAATTAATAAAGGGAAAATATACACATGAAAAGTTGAATCTTTTGTTGGACAAAAACTAAACTAAAACCTAAAAAGAGATTATTAATGCAAGAGCAAGCTCATGCAATTTCAATATAAATGGTTAGACCTTATACGGGTATTTAACTATCTTTGGATGAGGAACAAATTAATTTGTGAATAATATGTATTATTATTTTTTATTAAATGGATAAATTGAAGGTTATATTCCAACCCTCATCACCCAAGCATGAAGGAGGCTTCAGTCTAGTTTGATCCAATCACTCTCCCGTCTCTGATTCATCCGATTTCTCTCTAGCACAGTTGAACCTCGGATCGGATTTTCTTCCACTCACCGGCTCCTCTCTTTCAGATGATTTCCCAGAAAGCAACAAGGTCAGTCGCTTGATTTTATACATTATTTTGTAATTTTTGTTTTATCTAATTGAATTTTTATTCATAAATTTCGATTAGCGTTTGATGAATTTGAAAATAGTGCCACCATTTTAGAAGAGTAATCTGTATGAATTTGGAACCACTGATTGAAAGTAGAGGCATTTGATTTTGTTAAATTTGTAAATTTTATCTGAAATTGGACAGTAATATTGTTGTGATCAGCATGCCTATGGATGAGGAGAGACCTACAGCATCTGTTTTCATGCTGACGAATTTTATTCCTCGCCCGTTCGGAGGTGCCTTATATGAGTTGAAAATCAACCAAGCAGGAGAAGTTATGGAAGGAGAAACCTGTGGACCGCTTGAACCTGTTCAGTGGTTCTTCGATCCTAAAAAATCATCTGAGTTCCCAGCCCCAGTCCCCAATTATTTTGTATTGGACGGTGTGAGGTACGGCAGCCCCTCCAAACTATACCTGTTGCCAATTCCAGATCGAGATATGGTCCCCGATGAAGACCGGCAACATTTGTATACTTTTGACACAGAGACAAAATCATTGGAACAAATTGAGGGGCCTCAAGCATTTAAGCGATCCTCTTTACTCATCTCTGCGTACGGAAAGCTTTACAATCTTACTGATCCAGCATCCTTCCCCTTTATGACAAATCCATTGTTTGAGTGTTATAATCCCAAGAAGGGGATTTGGGAGCCTCTCAATCCTTTTCCAAAATATGGTGAGAAAACGGGACTTTCCTACGTGAAGGTTATGGGCTATGCTGTTTGTTACGGTTGTATTCTAATTTCAATGTTTGGCTTTGGACCATCTGAGTTCGTTCTTTTTCACATTGCCAGTGAAACATGGCACCCAGTCTACATACCTACAGTTGATGATGATATGACTGGTACTAAGCCTTATCCTTCTTTCGTGGGGAGGGCTGTGGTCGTAAATGATGTTATCTACGCCGCATCTACAGTGAGCGGGGTTATCATATCATTCTCTCTTGGGATGGATTCAGATCCTAGTGGTCGCATTCTCTTTACCGTAAAGAATCTATTCAAGTTTCCAGAGCTCATGAGTTTCATTGAGAGGGACAACGCCATAACAAAGTCTTTGGTTCATTTGGGGGAACTGAGATTTTGTCTCCTGCAAACTTTCAAGGGCTGGGATTTTCAACCTCTGCGGATCACAACATTAGAAATTGTCAATGACGGTTCAGCAGAAAGGTGTATCAAGACCTTATGTTCTGTTGTTCGTGACGTCGATGTTCAGATTTCTGGTGGATTCACACTTGGTTACTGCTTCACACCGTGAGTTCCTTCACAATTATTATGTTTTAATTCTCCCTATAATTTCAGTTTCAGTACTTTACATTACATGCTTCTTTATAAAATGTAAATGATTTATGATTCTTTCACGTCTCAGACAATTTAATGATCTTGAACCTGAAGAAGACAACAAATGTCTGGCAGCTATGGTACAGGTGAAAAACAAGCATTTATATGGATTCTTTTTTATTTAATCTTTCGTGTTGAGTCATACGAATCAGTTGTGTATGCCACGGATTTTATTTGTGTCTATTCTGATAACAATATTGGGTTTGACAGTGGGCAGCCAGGCGGAGAGGCAAAACGAAGGAAAATAATAAGTTCATCAGGTCAGACTCCCTCTCTCTCCCCCTCTCCTTCCTTTTTGTTTAACTTGGATGTGCATTGCAATATTATCAATTGTTTTGGCAGCTTATGTAAGGCCTGTTGTCAAATTTGGTATTGACAATGTCGCTTACATAGTTAACAGGATTAACTTAACTTGTTTCTACTTCACAATGTGAACTCCTTCACGCTTATTATGGTTTTACCCTATAATTTCAATTTCAGCATGCCACACTCCCATTACTTTTTTATTTATCAAACTGTATGTGATTTCTCATTGTTTCATGTCTCAGACAATTTGATGATTTTGAACTCAGTAGAAACAGGAAAGCAGAACTAAAGCTGGCACAGCAGGTGAAACACATGCATCTGTTTGGAATCGTTTTTTTTTAATATTGCATTTTGAGTTAAACAATCAGTTGTGTATGCCCAGGGATTTTATTTGTCTGTGTTCTAGTTTTCTGATAATAATTTCTGGTTTGACAGTGGTTAGCCGGACAGAGAAGTAAAACAAACAATTCCAATAGGTTAGACTCTCTCTATCTCTGGAATTTCCATCTTCCTCTCCTCCCCCCCCCCCCAAAACCAAAAATTAAAAAAAAAACACATTTATGGACGTGCATCGCAATATTGTGAATTGTGTTGCAGCTTATGTTAGGCCTTGTGTCAATCTAACAGTTAACCTTGCCAACGTATCCTATTGAAATTAATCTAACATGTTTATGCACATTTATAGAACCCCTGGTGTCCTTTTATGCCTGAAATAGAGAAGGAAAAAAAAGGTCGGTGTCGCTTAAATAGGATTGGCATAAATTGTCTTACTTATGTTTAACTTTTTGTGGAAGTTTGAGGATGATTGGATTAGTAGTTGTAACTTGATAATGTGGAGAACTCAGCAGCTTATCCACAAAAAGCACCTGAAAAGATTAAGAACCAGAAATGTAGTTATGTCTTCAAGTTTATGCATGCTCTACTTTAATAGATAAGCAGTTAGCTTGAAAATCCTTTGAGAGGCTAGAGAAGTGAATTCTGCGCAAATGTGGAAATTGAGTCAAAAGTATAGACATTGTCAATATTGTTTGCATTGAGTGCAGTTTCCCGTGTGGGTTTTCCTATCCCTGAGTCAATAAAGGAACCATATGACTAAAATATAGAAATCTATGTTCTCTTAATTAAGTTCCTTTTTGTTTCTTTGCTTTAATTACAATTTCATTACATCAGGATTCTGTTATAACGATTTGTAATTCTATCATGTCTCAGTACACCTGAGGTTTTGGAACTCAATGTTGGAGAAAATAACAAGTTGGCTAAGAATATTGAAATCAAAGAAGAAGACACTGGCAAGTCGACAGAAGATATGATACTCAAAGAAGATGAGACTGATAAGTTGGCTAAGGATTTTGAACCCAAAGAAGGGACTGACAAGCTGGAGAAGAAAAGGGTGGAAGTTTCACGGGCTGCAGCCAAAAAGAGAAGGAAGAGGAATAAAAAGAAGAAACTGGGTATGTATATACAAATTTTCCGTTTTGTGTTTGCTGCATCTCGAAGGGTTATATGTTAAGATTGAGTATGTTAAAAAAGTCATGTATGGAAAAGATGTACATGTTTCGCTTGCGAAATTTAATTAGGTTTATTCTCATGGATCATCGTGTACATTGTATAGATTGCATGCGTCTCACAATATGGACGGCCTAATTGATCGTGTAATTTTTCTCTTAATTTTTTTTATTTTTTTTTTAATCTTTCGTCATTTTGGTGTTTCCTTGCTGCAGCTGGCAGAACTGGAGCAAGCGCTGTGCTTTTGTCCTTTTCGTCAGGCCTCTATATGGGAGCCTCATATTTGCTAGGTCTGGTGCCGAGGAGAGTGATGGACGGGCTCGTATCAAGGTTTAGAAGTCTGCTGCCAAGAGGAGTAATAGGCTGGCTCTCAGCATAAGCATCCAAGTGAGCCGGAAGACCTCCGATACAATCTTGTGCTTCTCTTGGTTTTCGATTGGGATGACCTTCAAAACTTAGAAAACTCTGGCATGTGTTAAGTGTGTTATTTGTAATTAGAATTTTAACTCCGTTACGTTTCTTTGCGGGCCTTAAAAGAAATGTTCAATCAGAATTTTAACCATACGGACTTATCTTTAGAAATGTTTAATCAGAATATTAACTCGAGTAGTTCTCACATTTTAGAATTAGCTACGGTTTCGTTGCAGGATGTGTACGGTCTGGCTTAGTTAAGTTGACTATAGACCGTCATTTAAAGGTAAAACCAAGAAAGATTGTTCTCGACAAAGAGATGGACGTTAACTTTCTTAAGATCAGCCAAGTCATTTTAATGCTTGTGGTCACATCGCAAAGATTAGATTTTCCATGCATGCAACGTGGATAATTAGCCGGAGGATCCACTTTCATTTTAGCAAAGATTGTGGGCATAAGCACCACTGCGAGCCATAGCAAATCCCAACAAGGAATCACAATGAGGCCGCCTGCCATGGTTGCCAATGTGACAACCATCAGCAATGGCCTTGCCCATCCTTTCTTGTGCAACAAGTAATCCGAGACATACCCGGCTCCAAACCAGCCTAGAAAATTTCATATGCTCCACAGGATAAACAAAAGAATTGATCTCAGTGAGTTTCTTGGGTTGCAAGTTTTGTGCTTTGATGGCTATTCCGAGGGGCGAGAGACAAGTAAACACAGAAGAAGTGGTGTAACTGTGAGAATGCTTGCCCATGATGGGAAAGTGAAGATGGTTCGGAATATGATTGACCATGAGATAAGCAGGTGTGAACAGAGCAAAAGCAGAGAAGATGTTTAAGTACTTTTTGTCGATAGCACTTCCACCAGCTTCATAGATTTTGACCAGGGGCATGAACAAGATGGTGACAGATGCGGGCAAACAATGCCAGCAGGAGAACGAAGGTGCTGGGGTTGCCATTGCAGAATGTGTCATATAGTTGGACTAGAATTGCTGAACTTAGGCCGAGAAATCCCTGCTTAAAAAATAAACATCATAATTGGAAAATAGCATTTTTCTTTCTTTCGATACTCTAATCTACAAAGAAGGAATCAAACTCGCCCATCAGGGGCAAACACACTGACACACTGCCCTAGTTTACTAGCTGAATCCACAGATGCAACTATGCAACCATGTTTTAAGAAATAGACACTAATCATTAAATTCGAACGCATATCATCTTTTGAAAAAGACTGGAAAAATGCACAAAGATAATACTACTCCAATAAAAAAAATTATTTTTTCACTAAAGGTGCACGAAACCCATGTAGACACATGTTTTAGTGTCTGTATAATGTCATGATATTGTCAGTTTAGTGTCTTTAGTGAATATTTTTTCCCCTTTTTAAGTATAAAAAATTTGTAATAAAAGGTAATTCTAGGTGGATAAAATTTTAACAAAATTTTGTAAACCAAATGATGTTATTATTGATGATTGGATTATTACTTCAATGTTAATTAACGTGCTTATTTCTTATTGATGACACATTATTTGGTTTGCAAATTTGGTTTAAAAGTTTGATCTCCTTAGCATTATCTTTGTAAAAAATATGCAATAATGTGAGATTCATCTATAACCATTAAGTCTCAAATCATGTATTGAACAATGTAGCAAAGTAAAGGAAACAAAACGCCGTCGTGCGTGGAAAGTAAGTGACCAGTGATAAGCATTAGGCTTTTTAGCCAAAACGGTCACTCAAATTGATTGAAATTTGAAATCTATAGAATTAGTCCCTGAGTTTGTTCACCGTCAATCATTTTAGGTATTCCCGAAAAAATCCTCCATTAAATAAGAATAAAATAACAAACATATCTTCAATTTTTGTCAAATTATTTTGTCTCATTGTTTATTAAAATTAAGGGTATTTTTGTCATTTTGGTTACAGCAACACCAAAGTGGAGATTTGACATGACCCTGAAGCGATAGCCATTGGAGACCAAGCAGAGAGGATGAAGGCTGCGGCAATACCAAGTCTTCAACAAAGCACCTAGCTGGATACAACTACTTTATGGGAAACGTTTGTTATGTATCTAGGATTTGCAGGGATATTTATACTAAGGCATTAAGGTTCCGTCCATAAAGGAATCCCAAATCCCACTTTTTTAGCCTATCAGTTAGGTATCATAATCACATAAAATCAAGGACTCCATGAATCTTACTTGTATTACAAGACACCTAATATAAGATTGATATCTTTAGAAGATCAAATCGCAATATCTACATTAATCTTCAATATTATATTCCTATTATACGTTGTATATCATTTAAGGTTGATTTACATAGGAATAAATGCAACAACTATATCAAATAAGAAGCGCAAGCAATTTTTTGAATCTTGATTCAATAGTTGCCCAACCAAAATTCTTTGTTGATGTCCTTAATTTCTACAGGTAATTAATGTGGTTGTTGATGTTTGTGTGGATGCAAATTTCTTCCTCCTTGATCTTGGACAATTTTGCACCTACAAAACAATTAACATCTTAGGTTAAGGCCAAGAGCCTCACGCGCCCACGATGAATGGGGGATTTGGCCGAAGAACCTCTGATGCCAAAGTTAGAATTTAGAGAGAAAGAGTGTTTAGAGAATTTTGGGATTTTTGCCAAAGTGTTGGAATGAAAGTTTTGTGAAAATGGGAGCCTATTTATAGGGCTAGGCCGGTCCACTTTGGAGAGAAAGTGGCCGGCCATAATGTGGGTTTTTGGTTGAATTAGCCAATTTATTGGTTAATTAAACATAAAGGAAATAAAATGGGGGGTTATAGGATTAATTGGCTAACTTAATTAGGGTAATTGAAAGGGAGAAAAAATAGAAAAGGTGGGAAACATGGTTGACCCCTTTTTGGATGGGGATGGTCGGCCATTAGGTTGGTTTTGTGTGTTAAATAGGTGATAAATTGGTATAATGGGTGATTTAATTGGTGATTAATGGATGATTAATCCATTAATTAGCCAATTAATCTCCATTTATAATTTGCAGGTTATGAAGTAATTACCTAAGATGAGGATGGATGAGATAACTTTGAATTTGTTACCTTCTTTGGGCACTTTTGACTTGGTTGATGAATGATTGCCCGCTGCTTGCGTGTAGGAATCCCAGTATGTCTCAAGGGTATTTTTGTCCTCTTTTATCCAAAAATCCACGTGTCGCATTCTGATTATTTTTTGCTCCACAATTTGTACGTGCGTATATTCTTCAGAGAATATTTTCTGACTTGCAGCAGTGCGGAGAAGTTATTTCATCTTGTGCTGAATGACCTTTTCAACAGCTGCCTTTACCCCTACAGTGAACAATTTGCGAATGACAGCCGCGTTGAAGGTTTGCAGAGGTTGCTATACTATGAACCTCAAAATGGAACACCTCTGAGCAAATTTGTGGAGAAGCTTTGCTGGGAACTGGAGTCTTTTGTGGTGGGAGTTAATAAGTACTTTGCTTTCCAAGAAACCAAGGTACTCTATGTTTGTTGAAGATTCTTATAAGAGAGTTGCTAGACCCATCCGTTGTCTTATTTTTCCATTCACCTTATATCTACACCCACTATAAAAAAGTTAAAAAATTAAAATGTTATTTTTCCACCCACTATTATTCCTAAAATAACCCTTAATATATATATATATATATATATATATATATATATATAATTAGAAATAAAAAGTCACAGAGTTATGCTTCAATTATACGATGTCGACAAATCAAGATGATCCACATAAAATTATCTTTTACCTCTTTGACGGAAACATAATCATCTACTTCTTCCATAGAAACATCATCTTCTCAGTTTATTCTTTTTGCTTTCTCTGAATGAAAGGAGATGTGAATGATGAGTTAGGGTTTAAGGGAGACAAATCGTCTAAACATAGCGTGAGAATTATCACGCCCAAACTTTTCTTTTTTATTTTGAATTAAAAAAAAAAGTCTCTGAATGAAAGGAGATGTGAATGATGAGTTAGGGTTTAAGGGAGACAAATCGTCTAAACATAGCGTGAGAATTATCACGCCCAAACTTTTCTTTTTTATTTTGAATTAAAAAAAAAAGTAATGCAAAAGGGGGTAACTAAGGTCCTTATTAGTCATTTTACAAATTGACAAATTTGTAATTAAAAAAATCATAAAAAGATAGGTGGGAAGATAAGACATTAGAGTGAGAATAACAACTCTCTTCTTATAATTGGAAATATTATAACCACGCCAGGCTCTCTTTCCGATGACGATGAAAACTCAATATGTTACTAAATAATCATTAAGAAATTATTTTCTACCTTGATTGCAAATTAACACTTAACAGTTTTTAATTGGTAGTTCCCACTGTAAGGAAGAATTGCAGCCATGATATGCAGCTGCAACTCTTGTATGCGAGCCTTCATATTCTGCCACTTGGGTTGTTAGAGTGCATGACTACTTGGTTTTCGGCTTGCTTATCTGAGGACGAATCCAGATCCATCCTTAGCAAAACTTGAAGGAGGAAGATTCTTTGGTCAATAAATCATTTGCATCCCTCTTACATGAGTGGTTCCGCATTGGTCATTCAGGTAAGACCTCAGTTGAAAAGTTATGTGAGGAGTTGTAGCAAATATTCAAGAGCAGATGGACTTCCTTAAAGCATTTCTATAATACTAGTGGATCTTCCTCCTTAAGTTCCAATATGAAACCTATCGAGGTATCAAACACCAAGCTAATGGAGCCAATCTCTTTGGAGAAGGGCGAGAACTCTATGTCACGCTCTTCATCTTGTGCCTCTGACTCTGCCAGGAGCTATAAGACGTCATACTCCAGCATTAACAAACTTCTAAACGGAAATTATTGTCGTTTTTAGTCAACCCAAAAACTAGGGTTTCTGCAGTTCATTTAGTTTTCCCTATTTACTTTGGTGCTAAAACTTTGATAAACGTGTGTTGCAAGTTTCAAGTTTCAAGTATTAGGTTTACTTTTAGTTTTTGGGTTTCCTCAAACGGCAAATTTAAGATTGAAGAAAAGCATTGGAAGAAGCAGTCCTAAGTTTTCACATTGCGTAAAAGCAGCCATACCTAGTAAACGTCACTAGGGTTTTACCGTTGTCCCGGATCTCAAGCAGACAAAGGCCATACCAGTTTGCTTGACAAGATGAAGTTGTGTCTGCTTCAGCACAACAACAGGTCCGTTGTTCGTGCAATCATAAAATGCATTTGGATTCAAAAACAGGGAGATGGGGAAAAAGCTGCTCCACAATTCCTTTGACAGTAAGAATCTACTTTTTAACCTTTTACGCTGTGAAGAAGAGCAAGCAATGCTTACCCTTTCGTAAGAAAGAAGGAACAAAAGAGCAGCGCGAAATTATTTTAAATAAGATTGTTACAAATATAGTAGAGGTCTTAATTTCCAACACTTTCTAACTCGTTACACCCATCTCAACATCTGTTATTGTTTTGAGTTTCAACGTGAAACGATGCATTAGGAAACTAAGTTAATGACAATGGCAACAGAAAGGAATACCACCAGTCTCCATCTCGACTTCGATAGCCTGTGCATTTGTGTTTCCTTTGGCTACACGCATGGCATCCTTTTTTTTTTTTCGTTTCTATCTTGGTGCCGACTAGCCAGCTGGATGTCAACCTTCAAGTGCTCCGAGCGCCTTCATGTCCTCCAGGAAAGCCATATACGAGTCATTTATGCTCTTGCCTTTTGGTGCTGACGATGAGTTTGATGACTAGGTAGGTGCTGCTGTGTTGCTTTTGCTTTTGGGGCGGCCATCTCTCTCCTTACCCGCACAGATGCAGGAACCTAAATCCAGAACCAAGAAAAAGGCTAGGGTCATAGAAGGAAATTGGCATCTTGCAATATTATAGAAACAAAATTATTAGATAACATGAAACAAGGTGCTAACCCGATACCAATGTCTTATAAAGCTACAGATTTCGTTGGCACTGACAAAGCTAGTCTATAAAACTTGATAGAAGTCTAAACTTACCACCTCTAACTATAAAAACAATAAACCTCTCGCCCACCACCGCCATCTCACCACTCCAATTACCTTCCTTTGAAAAGGTTAAACATATAATGCAGAAATTAGACGCTACATTGCTTATCAAGTTATGTGTTACTTGTAAAAACATGCAAAGCAATAGAGACTTGCGTTGCATCTTATTGATAGCGAAAGAGAATCAACTCACCATGGATGTACGTTCTGGAGTGTGCTGAGCCAGAGGCCTCTTAACAACAGTAGATGCTGCAGATTTAACATATGAAGGTTTCTGATGGGCAGCCACTCGAGCAGCATAATCATCTTCTTGATAAGTAGGAGGGGGCCCAGGTGGAAGTGGTGCTCTCATCACTGGGGGAGGTACAGGGGGAGGACCGTATGGGGGCCTGAGGATCATTGGGACCATCATTCCCGGGGGGGCCTGGTCGAGTGGGAAGTTCAGGAGTGGACAATGGTGGCCGCATATCTGGTGGAGGTGGGGGTGGAGGAAAACGTGAGATACCTGGGGGCAATACATCAGGATGTAAATTTGGAATAAGGGTGGGTACAGGAACAGGAGGTGGTTATCTTGGAGGAGGAGGAGGTGGTGGTGGAACCATGTTAGTAAAATCCTTGGTAAGTTGAACATTATTGGTTTCAGCGTCAGATGTTGCACCTCCTGACTGATTATTTGTTGACTTAGGCAGTAAACCTTGAGGTGGAGGAGGAGGAGGAGGAAGCATGGTATGCACCTACAAGAGGAGAAGGCATCAACTTCACAAATATAAAAACTTAAAGAGGAATATTTTTGGCCTACAAGTTTGAGATAAGCCTGGCAACGTCCACACCTCTTTGGGCATACCAGTCGTATATGCAAGTAACTTCCATAATTTGCCATAACTAATATCACCCACTATTTTAAGCCTCTAATAATTCTTAATCCTTTCCAAATATAAGATACCAGTCAGTGGAAAATAAAGAAAGCATACCTGTATGGAGTCCTTAGAGGTTAAATCAGACGATGAAGATTTATTTTGTTCCTTCTCATTTCCGCTGATGCCAGGAGGAGGAGGCTGGGCGGACTGTTGAAAAGGTGGGGGAGGGGGAAGTAGGGGTGATTAGAAATCTGCTCTTTAGGCAGGGGTCCTGGATGTGGGGTGGTGGCGGTGGCAATGAGATACCTGGGTTTGTAGCTGCAGGGTTAGGCGGCAATGGAGGTGGAGGAGGTAGAGGCAAAGACTCAGGTTTGACAGAGCCATCGCCAGGGCCATTGTTACCAGATTCAGCTAGAGGTACAGCGTCCTCTGACTCCATTTTCGAGGATGATGCAGCACCACTTGACGAAGCAGCAGATAAGGGAATTCTTGGTCCTGCCACTCAAATTCCAGAACTGAATAAGTGAGAGAAATTAAAGTGGTCGCAATAATAGACAAAATTAGGTTGGGAGTAGGGGTGATCCAGACCTATTGATGATTTAAACCTTGGAGGCTTTCCAGTGGTGGGGCACCAGTGGGATTCAGGGTAGGATGGTAGTAAACTGAGTCCTGCAATAGAAAAAAAGAAAAAGAAAGAAATGTTCAGTTTTACATATTGAAAAAGAAAAAGAAAGGTGGGAAAATAGCATTTAGAAAGCAGGTATATCTTACATCAGGCATCGGATGCTTCGCTCTCTCCTCTTCTTCTGCAGTCGTTCGTCTTTTAGGCGGCCCCAAATGACTGACCAAAAAAAAAAAAATATAGTTCATAAATCAAAACAAACAATTACAGAAAACGTATTTAAGAGTTTGACCACTAGCACACAAATACAATGGGAAAACAGAATTTTCACCTGAACATAACTGGGACCTCGCCCTTTTCCTTCTGCTTCTTTACATATTCCTGTACAAAAGAGTCTGATCATTGCATGTATGAAACTTATTCTAACAAAAGGCATACGGGACCAACGTGAAGTGAACATTGAGGCACCTCCGAACGGGCGAGGAATAAAGTCCATAAGCATGAACACGGATGCTATAGGCCTCTCCTCCTCCATGGGCATGCTGTAAGCCTCTCCTCCTCCAGTTCTGCCAGCTGCAATATAAGAAACACCGAATTAAAATTTTGCAAGCAAAACATGTAGACTCTTTTCTGTAAATGACTTTTTTGTGGCAGCCTGGCAGGATTCTCTCACCTCATAATTCCCTCCCCTCCTCTCACACTTTTCTTTTTGTCTTCATCTCTCTATAAAAACATCAATATGAGATGTTGACGTGACTTGATCGTAACCGTTTAAATAGGAGGGGAGGGAAAGGGAAAGAGATTAGGAGCGGAGAGAATCCTACTCCGACTTTGTTATCATACACAATCTTAACACATAACCCAACGAGATGATGCAAACACAAACGGAAAGTTTGTAGATACATACCCAGTTTTTTCTTTTTATTACTTTTCCTTCTCTTTTTGGCTGCACCCCGTGAAACTTCCGCCCTTCTCTTATCCAGCTTGTCAGTCCCTTCTTCTTTGGGTTCAAAATCCTTAGCTAACTTATCAGTCTCATCTTCTTTGAGTATAATATCTTTCGCCGGCTTGTCAGTCTCTTCTTCTTTGGATTCGAAATTCTTAGCCAACTTGTTAGTTTCTCCAACATTGGGTTCCAAAACCTCAGGCTTACCGAGACATGATAGAATTACAAATCATTATATGTGGTTCCGTTATTGATTAAGGGATAACCCACACAGGAAACTGCACTCAATGCAAACAAAATCGACAATGTCAATACTTTTGACTCAATTTCCGCATTTGCGCAGAATTGTGAAGGAATTCACATTGTGCAGCAGAAACAAGTTACGTTAACCCTATTAAGTATTTATTATTTAAGTGACATTGACATTACCAAATTTGACAACATGCCTAACAGAAGGGGCCAAAACAATTGATAATATTGCAATGCACATCCGAGTTAAACAAAAATGGGAAGAGATGTCTGACCTGATGAACTTATTCTTTTCATTTGTTTTGCCTCTCCGTCTGGCTGCCCACTGTCAAATCCAATATTATTATTAGAGAACTAGAACACAGGACAAATAAAATCTGTGGCATACACGACTGATTCTTATAACTCGACAGGACAGATTAAATAAAAAAGATTCCGTACAGATGCTTGTATTTCACCTGTACCATAGCTGCATGACATCGCCGGAGAGTACATCGCCGCAGTCGCCGCCTTGTTAGCTTCACCACAGGCTTGCTGAGATATGATAGAATTACAAATCGTTATAACGGAATCCTGATATAATTAAATTGTAATTAAAGCAAAGAAACAAAAAGGAACTTAAGAGAGCTTAGATTTATGTATTGCAGTTATAAGGTTCCTTTGTTGAACCATACGGGAAAGTGCACTCAATGCAAACAAAATCCACAATTTCTATACTTTAGACTCAATTTCCACATTTGAGCAAAATTCACATCCTCTAGCCTCTCAAAGGCTTTTCAAGCAAACTAACTGCTCGTCTATCAAAGTAGGGCATGCATAAACTTCAACACATAACTCCATTGCTGGTTCTTAACCTTTCCAAGGGTTTTTTGTGGATAAGTTGCTGAGTTCTCCATATTCTCAAGTTACAATTACTAATAATATCATCCTCAAGCTTCCACAAAAAGTTTAACATACCAAGAGGTGTAAGACAAGTTATGCCAGTCCTATCAACTGTTTAAGTGACACCGTTATCCTTTTTTTTTTCCCTAGTTCAGGCATAAAATGACACCAGAGGCTCCGCAAATGTGCATAAACATGTTACATTACCTTCAAGATATTCTATAATTCCGTTAAGAGAGAACATTGGATACGTTGGCATGGTTAACGGTTAGCTTGACACCATGCCTAGCAAAAGCTGCAAAACAATTCATAATATTGCGATGCACATCCGAGTAAAACAAAAATGGATGGATTATATGTTCTGCAACATAAACAGGGAGAGTGCTATTAAATAAAAAGAGAATTAAAATCCCTGGCCATACACAACTGATTCTTTAACTCAACAGGCAATATTAAATAAAAAGATTCCAAAGAGATACATATGTTTCACCTGCGGTACCAGCTCTTCTGCGCTTTTCTGTCTCCACTGAGTTCAAAATCATCAAATTGTCTGAGACATGAAACAATCAGAAATCATATAAATTTTGTTTAATAAAAATGTAATGGGAGTGTGCCGTGCTGTAATTGAAATTATAGGGTAAGACCATAATAAGCGTGAAGAAATTCACATTGTGAAGCAGAAACAAGTTATGTTAATCCTATTAACCATTTAAGCGACATTGTCATTACCAAATTTACCAACAGCCCTAACAAAGCTGCCAATACAATTGATAATATTGCAACGCACATCCGAGTTAAACAAAAATGGAGAGAGAGAGAGAGAGAGACAGTCTGACCTGATGAACTTATTCGTTTCATTCGCTTTGCCTCTCCATCTGGCTGCCCACTGTCAAACCCAATATTACTTGCAGAAGACTAGAACACAGATAAATAAAATCTGTGGCATACACAGCTGATTCTTATAACTCAACAGGAAAGATTAAATAAAAAAGATTCCATACAGATGCTTGTATTTCACCTGTACCATAGCTGACCCACATTCATTGTCTTCTTCAAGTTCAAGATCCTTAAATTGGCTGAGATGTCAAAGAATCAGAATTCATATACAGGTTGATGAAGAAACATGTGATGTAAGGTCCTGAAACTGAAATTAGAAGGGAAAATTAAAACATAATAATCGTGAACGAACTCACAAGCAGTAACCATGTTCAAATCCACCAGAAATCTGAATGCCCAAGTCACGAACAACAGCACATAAGGTCTTTATATACCTTTCCCCTGCACCATCATTGACAACTTCTAATGTTGTGATCTGCATAGGTTGGAATCCCCTGCCCCTGCTGCAGAAGACTGTTTGCAGGAGACAAAATACCAAATGTAGAAACGAGAATAGATGCTTTACAGTAAAGAGAATGCGACCCCTAGGATCTGAATCCATCGCAAGAGAGAATGATGTGGTAACCCCACTCACCATAGATACGGCGTAGATAACATCGTTTACGATGACCACCCTCCCCAAGAAAGAAGGATGAGCCTTAGTACCAACCCTCCCAAGAGTTACAAGTATTCACAAATTCACCTGCTACGAGACGCTAGAAGCTAGGTGCACACATAAATTCACAGTAAAAATAGACAAATCATTACAACTAAAACAGCACTTGGAACTCTTTTCGGGTGTACATGAATCCAAAGAAATTTCCCAGATTTTTAAGTCATTACAATTCATCCGCTAGAGCAGCTACAAGCTAGGTGTACACATAAAATCACTAGAACAATAGACAAACATTAAAATAACACCTGGTTCAACATACGATGAAATTAAACTTCATAGCTCTAAGGAATATACTTCAACATAAAGTTGGTGTTCTTAGCTCTAAGGAATAATATACTTCAAAAGTGATACATGCATTGTCATACTATGTCCTCGACGTTCTTCATCCTCAAGACAGCATGTAGACGACCTAATAAACCTGGAAAAGACTCATTTATCTCCTTGTTAATCTCGGTGAACATTTCACATCTAGAGTGGTGCACAAAAACGTTCCGTATGAGCTTGATTAAATCTTCTATGTCATTTCCTCGATAAGTTTCTTTATTGCTTGTTTCTCCGTGTCGCTTTGCTTTGTCGAGATAACCATCTCTGACAATCTTGGTGTCCCAATCTCTACAATCTACGAAAGTTGAGCCTTTAATAACCTTGTGAAAGTGGGAACCGTTGAGCCTTGTTCTGTGTCTTTTGGATTGGTGAATATCGGCAAAATATTCGAGCCTTTTGAACTCACTCATCAGACTCGGATGATTGATGAGCACACTTATAAAATCTGCATAACTAGGAGGGAAAAAAAACAATGAGTCTTCGGCATATAAGAACAATAGGCAAATAGTTTTACTTAATAATAAAGTTGTTTACTTACTCCAATGAGCATGCCGGTTCATGAATTTTGAAGCAATCAAGAAATAGCATCCTGTCCACTATCGTCATAGGCAACCAATCGGAGATAAACTCGCCAAAGTCTGAAAGATCTTGGAATTTTTGGCTAACCTTTTGGCTCTCATCCACATTTTTAAGGTTCAATATCTTCAAATCTACACCAACCACCACGTAACTGGAAGCTTTATTTAAGCTTCCATGTGTTTGGTTCTTGTTATGCATGTACTCCAACATCTCAAGTATCTTCCTACAGATAAAGATGGTAAAGAATGATAAATTTACCAAACCTACACAGATAGTCACCCACAAGCAAACACGCACGCACGCACATATTAAAGAACACATTAATACTTACTTAACGGATGTTCTCCACCATTTCTTGGTACAAGCCCTACTCTTGTTCCACTCAGCAAATGCCCATTTGAACTCATCATAGAATATATACCATTGTTTTTCTACTTCATCCAATGCGACGAGTTTGGCATTAAGAAGATTTTCATGCTTGATGTTGGAGCTATTTCGGAAGTGCATCGTGGCTCTTCTCTTCAAGTTTCCTAAGTATGGCACCATGGTACACCTTGTTCTTTCTCCATCTTCAAAGTACAATGTTACTTGTTTCGGTGTTGTGAAAGTATAGTGGTCACCTTCATATTCAATTTCATATGGGATGATAGTTGCGCCAGTAATCTGAATTCAAATAGCCAAGATATAAACTAATAAGTAATGTAACATTAAAATATAGGTTGAAGGTCTACAAAATCATCCTAAAGAATTTCGTATGCATACGTATACATATAAAATCAAATTAACAAACCTTACTATGCCAACAAATGCCTTCTAACCAATAGGTAAACTAGAGGATATTAAAATATGTGTGACTAGTAGCAAAACATATGGTTGACAACCTGATAATTCTTCTCATAATGTTCATTTATTCAATTACTTTGATTAGTTAATTGGCATGTGAACGAACATTCAAATTTCTTCAGAACATATGATCAGACAACTTGTTTCGTATTGAGAGTAGTAGAAATAATTAGTCAAACAGAAAACATGGTCAGACAATTTGTTTCGTATTGAGTAGTAGAAATAATTAGTCAAACAGAACACATGATCAGACAACTTGTTTCGTATTGAGAGAAGTAGAAATAATTACTCAAACACAGATGGAAATTAATTACATACCTTTCCTTTTAATTTCTTGGCAAGGTACCGCTGCTTCACTCCATTCAACCTAAATTGCTTAAGGGGCAATGTATGGGCAGGTTCGTCCCTTGATTCAATTTCAGAATCTGTGTCGTCAAGGACAGATGAGTCACTTGGACTTCCGTACTCGCTCCCCCCTAACTGTTCACTTGGACAATCGTCATCGTCAACAAGTGATGACTCACTCGGATTTTCATACTCACTCTCGGGTGTAGGAGGAGTAGCTTGAGATGTTGGTGCAAGTGTAGTAGGCTGCTTATGAGTCCCTCCCCGCTTCCCCCTCCGCTTTTTTTTCTTGTCTTGCTTCTTGGACTTCAGCTTCAAGGCGACGAAAAAGAGCGTGGTGACAATGACCACGCTTAATATAAAAAGAATCCAAGTGATGGGCGGCACTTGAAGACGATGTATAGCATGCACACTGTATTAATTAATTTAATTTAACGATCAGATACCGAACAAAACGTAATTTGTCAAGCAAGGCACTTAATTATACAAGTATTACTGTAGAAGAAATATAGATACAAGTATTAGTCATGCAAAATCTGCCACAGGTGGTACAGGTTCACTTACTGCCGCATACTATCAAACAATAGAATTCACACACACACAGAGTGATCTAGTAGAGTAATATGTTAACAGTGATGAGAAAAGTAAATTAATAGTCTGAAACTAGAAAATAGTGAACGGGGTCGGTAAGATAAGCAGCTTGGTTTTTATATACATTTCAAAAGATATTACACACTTCAAAAGATGCTTGCATCAGGTTGGACACCAGCTGACAGCAAAAAAACGAATCCATTTGTGTACACATTATCTTGATTTTTCTTGTAAATGCACCTTAATTTCCTTCTACTAAGGGGCATTACATCTACAATTAATCATCTACTGATAAAAGACATTCTCTAGATACTCGATATGCAACTAAATCAGCAAACAGTCCTTACTTATTCAGCATATCCACAGAACCAGATTGGATCAGATATCAGGCATCATATTGTCAAACAGTATGTTCTCTCTAACCAGATAAGACACTGGATTGCACACTAAGTAAATAAAGACCCCAAATTGAAAAACACCCAACCACAATTAGACACAAGTAATACACACTTTTATCAAATTAATTAGTGCACATATAAAGAGAGATAAAACATAGGGAAATATAGGGGAAACACCAATCAGACACAAATAACACACACTGTAAAGAGATAGAAGACATAGGGAAACTTATAATAGATGACCTTAGTTTACTTAGTGCACATGTAAGCTAATGTTTCTTACAAAGATATCATAATTAAAGGCAACCTACAATTGAGCCTGATATCGGACTTAACTTGTTAAGCTATATCGGTTTGTTTAATAATTGGCCTCATCAGAGCATATATATTGGGAGATATGTGCATAAATATGGAGTAAAGAAGTGGTGCATTTATGGCCAGATTTTTATTCATTTGGTATTCAATTTGTTGTGACTTATGAAACCAAAAGGCTTTCACACTGAAGGTCTCATCAGGGTTCTGATCATAAACCCCCCGAACAAACAAAATTGTTAAATCTTTGTCATTACCTTTAACAAAACAGATTACAGTGAAAAAAAAAAGTTCCTGCTTAAAAAAAATTAAGCAGTTTCATATAGCCTCCTAAGAACAAAATTATAGTTTAATAAAGGAAAATCCCAATCCAAAGCTCCAACCTTTTAACCCAAAATGAAAACGAAAAGCATGGGACATATAATTCATTTTTATTATTAGATTTTCTAAATCCCCATTTTAAATCCATTACAAAGATAATACCACCAACTAAGGTGGCAATTTGACTCTGATTGTGTATGTTAGTGGACGTTCTGCAACTCAATATATAAAACTTAAGCAGTTTCAGATAGTCTCCTAAGCATCTGCAAACTATTAACATTATCTCCCCAAGTTTCTTTCCTAATTTCATCGATAGCAATTTTATTGATAGTCTGCTAAGCATCTGCAAACCATTAACATTATACCAACTTAAGAGATAGCAATTACACATTCCACCGTTATCATAGTTATACATAGTCAAAGGATGCCACAATTATATAGCCAAATCTAGTCCCAACGTGCATGAATAAAATGTAACAACAGAGTCACAAAATCACCGTAAATAAATATACCTCAAAAGCCAAAGGAAAGTGCTCCCTCCAACGATCCAAATTTCTGAAAATCGCAAACATAGCAAATCCATTAGCACTAACTTACAGAACAGTAACAAGAACAATAGCTTAGAAACAGCATTGAAAAGCACCTTGAGTGATGAAAACAAAGTGAAATCTGTTTTTCATGCAAATTGTTGATGATAGCATGTTTTAACGAATCATATTCAAATGGCAGCAGCCCTTGAATAAAAACAGGGTACATAAAATAGGCTTGCGAGAAAATCCAAATAAGGATGTCTCCTTGAACAAATAACACACACACCTATCATTCATGTCTCTCCTTTTCAAATAACACACACAGTGATCCAAAACAGGGTATATAAAATGGACATCCTTCTACATTTCTAACTCTCTTTTTCAAAATCCAAAACAGGGTATTCTAGCTCTCTTTTTCATTCATTTCATACAAACCAATCATACATTTAAAATAGGGCTTGAATCAAAACAGGGTACATAATTATATACCTGACAATGCCAAGGAACCAACTTCTCCCTCCATCAATCGAAATTCCTGAAATTCCAAAACATAGCAAATCCATTAGCAATATCATGATGTTTCTTTGCTTTATTTAGTCTAAAGATTATAAGGATGTGCATATATATGGAGTAAAGAACTGGTGCAACCTTTCAACCTCATTTCTAGAAAACTACCCAAGAAACAATGAGATAAAGAGAACTAAGCTTTTTTTTTTTTTGTATTCTAATGATATTTTAGATTAATTTAAGCTGCGCGAAAAAATATTTTGAACTTGGTTCAGTGGCTGAAAAGAATTTGTGCCTCCAAATGCTAATGCTTACCCATAACCTAGAATTTAAAACTACCATTTTGTGCCATTAGGATGTGAAAACTCAAGTGGCAGGTGGCAGCAGTGGTACCAAATTACAATTCTAAATCTAGTAACAGAAACCAGTTGATAATTAACCCATAATATAAAATCCAAAGAAGTTAGAGCAAAAATTACCTCAAATCTTCGCTTCTCTTGTACTTTGGTATTGTGGGGTTGACTTGTAAACAGTAAATGAAGTCCTGAAAACCGAAGAATGAAAAGTGTTCTTTCAGTTAACTAAAAAGCACTCGTAAACGGAGTAAGACATCCAGTAACCAAAAAATAAATCTTGGAAAGCAGACATAAACAAACTTCAATCACAATTACTTTAATACATTTGGATACAAAGGAAAATTAAATTTATTCAATTTTGATATAAAGAAAATTAACTAATGCAGGAAGAACATTTGTGCCTCAATGGCGTGAGAAGTACTCAAAACAAACATTGTGATGTGCAAACAGAAAATGATCATGCTCTCCAACCTATATTTGGTGACGGAAAACTTATACAGAAAATGACTGTGCTCTCCAGCCTACCCGTTGGCATTCTCCTTTCCACTTCTCTACATGTGATGTGTAAACCACATTGGTTGTCCTACTAAGACATATAGGACAAAAAATTTGGTGCTTAATTAAATAATTTTTGCATCAGTCGTTAATTGTAGTAGGTCTAAATCCAATTTTAAAAATCTCTACCCCAATTACAAATAACAGCAGTGGAAAATTAGGTACATGGGAATCATGTAGTTAAACAGATTATTAATGCCCATAAGTTAGAGAACATTTGAAATAATGGTAGAAAAGAATTTGAGCCTCCAAATACTAATGCTTCCCCATAACCTAGAATTTGCACTCACACTCCTCATTCATCACTCAAACAGAAAATTAGATTAGAGTTTATTAGATTTTCAGACTCTATGTGATTGACTCCGTGTGAGGTTTGTCACTCGAGCATGCATTGACTCCACTGACATTTTATGTATATATACTCGAAAATTATAAGAAAAATAAACATGATCTTATTACAAACAGGAAAAAGGAATACAAAGAAGCCCTGGAAAGCTTCAACGAAAAGGCTCAACTTGTAACCACACTTATGGAGGTAATTACACACAATAAATAAATTATGATTAGTTAATTGTTCAGTCCCCAAATTTAACTAGTGTTACATGCATGCGATCGAATTAGACCTGGGAAGTGGGAAACATACATAACCCTTAAACACTGAGTTGATTGCAGGGCAAGCAAGCATCAAATTAGTATCACTACATAACATCGTTAGTTTAACCCAATTTTAAATGACTAAAACCTTTCCTCCATACATCTTAATAAATTAAGTTTTTCTTTTTTTTTTATTTCTGGTGTATTTTGATTTTCCCTCTTTGCTTGATTTGAGCTCTAGTAGAACATGCTTTGTTAAATATTAGATAAGTCTGCTCAAAAAGAGGAGGCTAGAGCCTAGAAGCGCTTATAAAGAAGATATTCCATAACGTTTTCTTGTTGAGCTATGACCAAGGCAGAGTTAGACTCATACCAGGATCACTACGGGTTCTGGCCAAAAGTATGCATGCATAACTTCTCCTACAATTACCTAAGCATCCTATTAATATATGTGACATGGTACAGAGACTTTACAATCAAGAAAACGAAGAATGCGAGAGTTGTAAGGTCTTCTTTCTTATCAAAATAGATCCCTCTTAAGAAAGGGACTTATATGCACTAAATTTGAACACTAATTTGGAGATAACACACACAAATTCCTAATCAATCAAGTTACGAAGGTCCTAAATCCTAATCCCATGACCCCATTTTATTTCCCAAATTTTCCAGGCAACCAAACAGACCCAACCTAACCCTAATCCGCAAATTTCTCAATCAAACACCACTCAATCACCCATCAAAAACCAAAGAAATTCAAGAAAACGAAGAATGCAACAGTTGTAAGGTCTTGTTTCTTATCAAAATATATCCCTCTTAAGAAAGGGACTTATATGAATTAAATTTGAATACTGATCAGGAGGTAAACGCACAAATTCCTAATCAATCAAGTTACCAAGGTCCTAAATCCTAATCACAAAAAATCACACTGATCAAATTAAAACATACCCAATTATAAAACTATCATTAAAAATGAATATTTCATCATTTTGGTATAGCAGCATAAAGCCTCATTAAAAAGAGAAAAAGAGAGGTTAATCGGACCATCAAGACTGACGATTCGTGGATAATTTAAATTAAATTAAATTAAATTAAATTAAATTAAATTAAACTGGGAGAATCATATCAATATTTATACAAATTGCTGTTCAGATTGGGCACTGCTACTGCTACGGCTACGGCTACTCATACTGGTAGAAAGTAAAAGTAAAAAAGAGAATTACTGTTACTGACCTTCTTGTTAGATTCAGCTGAATCCAAGCCACCAGCAGCAGCAATTTTCAGGAAAACGAAGGGAGTTTTTAGGGTATCGGGCGGATACGATTTTGGGGATGGCCGATTCCAAAATGGAGAATAATAAAATTCAAAATTCTACTTTCGTAAGTTCAACTTCCCCCTTACCTTTCAAAAATTCAACATTCAACTTCGACAAGGGTTTTAGGGTTCGGTATATGATTGGGGGTTTATCAGTGATTAGGAAGAGTGATCAGGGAGTGAAGTCGCCCTTACTTTCTTTGGACACTATTTGTTCAATGACGACTATAACCTTCAACTTATTAATTTATATAAAATGATGTTTATTATTATTATTATTATACAGAAAAACTAACAAGAAGGGCCTAGAGAAACATTGGAACTCAATATTCATCCCCTGTATGTTATGTTTTCCCCTTATTAATTTCCCTATCATATGTTGGAATTGTGAAATGACGATTAATTTAGTGAAAATGGAAGTCGGGAGTCAAATTCCTCAAATTTCACATTTTCTTTTTCAAGTGCAAACCGCAAACGGACTACAAGCAGAAGATCATAAATCTCTGTGGTGGTGGAATAAGTCTTTCTTAAGTTGTTTATTTTGTTTTACATTAGAACTCAATATTCATTCCGTTTAGCTAGCTGAACTCATCCGCGTCGTTTGGTTACTATGACATAAAAATTCGGATAGCTCATTAGATTTCCAATGGATGCCAATTTTACAAGTCTTGTCCGTGTTATTGTAGTTGATCAAAATTACCAAAAGACATGTGAACAATATGACACAAATGTTTCCATCTTAAAAAATCAAAACTACTTTTTATAGATGTAAAAGAACTAATTGTACACCTACAATATATGTAGTAATAGATAAAAAATCAGCAAAGATCTTATGTTCACTCGATATCTTGGAGAAAAATGCCGCAATATCTTGAGGACGATCGAGTGATAAAATCTACCAAGTATTACCAGGAGCCTCAACAAAATAAGATCCATGACACACATAAGCAAATATAGTAGCTTTCTTTTCCAGCCGTTTCGTGTACTTGGCGCATTCCTTCTTGTGTCCCTTCTTGTTGCAGAAGAAGCATGCATCCTTGTCGCGCAAAACTCTTCATTGGTTTCTTTCCTTTTTACCTTAGGAAAACGTTTGCCCTTGTTGGCACCTTCATGCTTGTTAATTACCAGATGAGCAGTTTCCAATTTCTCAAGTTTCAATCTTTCTTCCTCTTGAACACACGTGGTCAGAAGTTCATTGGAAGACCACTTTTCCTTATGCGTGTGATAGGAAATCTTGAATGGTCCATACTCGAGAGGGAGAGAACTGAGAATGAAATTGCCCAATAATGACTCAAAACCTCTCTCTCTCTCTCTCTCTCTCTCTCTCTCTCTCTCTCTCAGGACTTAAGTTGAGCTGCAATGTCCCTCATTTCCATAATGTGCTCACACACTCTTGGAATTGTCGTGCTTCATGCTTGAAAATTCATCAGGGTGCTTGCAAGTGCCTTGTCAAATTTCACAAACTGTTCCTCAATGGCTTTCATGAAATCTGTCACCTTATCACATTCTAGGATCGAACCCCAAATGCTCTTGCTCACATCTCTGAGGACTTAAGATGTTGCGGCTAATCTTAAATCAACATGAAGCAATTATATATGCATCAACTCACCGAGTTCAAATGAAATGAACTCAATTAATTAAAGAATTAATCAAAACTCTTTTGGGATTACTCTAAAAAACTAGTGGATTCCAAATTATCAATTCTTCAAGGACTTGCATTTGTAATCATTCGCTTCATGTTATGTTAAAAAAAAAAAACATGTACATTTTTACTTTTTAGTTTCAACCAATGTTAATAGATCGAACCAAGATTACAAAAAAGATAAAGTTAAAGAAATCGAACTTTTAAGTCAAATTTATAAATCAAATAAGACGTGGCCAATTTTTTTTAAAAAAAAAACCAAAAGCCCGTTAACTTGATTAATAATCCAGTCGTTTAACTCGGCTAAAACCGCACCGTGACCTGGCCAGGCCACGAAAACACTACAAGTGCACATGCAACACCTTCGCTATTTATAGGGAAGGGGTAAAATTGAAATTGCAACTGCAAATTGTTTCGGCCCAAATGCAACTAAAATTGTTTCGGCGTTCCTTCTCTTCTTAAAAGTCCCGAATTCCAACCCTCATCACCCAAACTCGTTGATCTATACGGCTATGCCGTTGCCCCGCCGCCGAGGCCGCCGCATGAAGGAGGCTTCAGTCTAGTTTGATACTATCACTTTCTTGTCTCTGATTCATCCGATTTCTCTCTAGCACAGTTGAACCTCGGATCGGATTTTCTTCCACTCACCGGCTCCTCTCTTTCAGATGACTTCCCAGACAGCAACAAGGTCAGTCGCTTGATTTTTGTTTTATCTAATTGAATTTTTATTCATAAATTTCGATTCAGTGTTTGATGAATTTGAAAATAGTGCCACCATTTTAGAAGAGTAATCTGTATGAATTTGGAACCACTGATTGAAAGTGGAGGCATTTGATTTTGTTAAATTTGAAAATTTTAATATTGTTGTGATCAGCATGCCCACGGAGGAGGAGAGAACTACAGTATCTGTTTTCATGCTGATGAATTTTATTCCTCGCCCGTTCGGAGGTGCCTTATATGAGGTGAAAATCAACCAAGCAGGAGAAGTTATGGAAGGAGAAACCTGTGGACCACTTGAACCTGTTCAGTGGTTCTTCGATCCTAAAAAATCATCTGAGTTCCCAGCCCCAGTCCCCAATTATATTGTATTGGACGGTGTGAGGTACGGCAGCCCCTCCAAACTATACATTTTGCCAATTCCAGGACCTGATCGAGATATGGTCCCCGATGAAGACCGGCACCATTTGTATACTTTCGACACAGAGACTAAATCATTGGAACAAATCGAGGGGCCTCGAGCATTTAAGCGGTTCTCTTTACTCATCTCTGCGTACGGAAAGCTTTACAATCTTACTGATCCAGCATCCTTCCCCTTTATGACAAATCCATTGTTTGAGTGTTATAATCCCAAGAAGGACATTTGGGAGCCTCTCAATCCTTTTCCAAAATATGGTGAGAAAACGGGACTTTCCTACGTGGAGGTTATGGGCTATGCTGTTTGTTACGGTTGTATTCTAATTTCAATGTATGGCGTTGGACCATCTGAGTTTGTGCTTTTTCACATTGCCAGTGAAACATGGCACCCAGTCTACATACCTACAGTTGATGACGATATGACTGGTACTAAGCCTTATCCTTCTTTCGTGGGGAGGGCTGTGGTCGTAAACGATGTTATCTACGCCACATCTACAGCGAGCGGGGTTATCATATCATTCTCTCTTGGGATGGATTCAGATCCTAGTGGTCGCATTCTCTTTACCGTAAAGAATCTATTCAAGTTTCCTGAGCGCTTGAGTTTCATTGAGTGGGATATCACCGTATCGGAGTCTTTGGTTCATTTGGGGGAACTGAGATTTTGTCTCCTGCAAACGTTCAAGGGCAGGCATTTTCAACCTCTGCAGATCACAACATTAGAAATTGTCAATGACGGTTCAGGGAAAAGGTGTATCAAGACCTTATGTTCTGTTGTTCATGACGTTGATGTTAAGATTTCTGGTGGATTCGAACTTGGTTACTGCTTTGCACCGTGAGTTCCTTCACAATTACTATGTTTTACTTCTCGCTATAATTTCAGTTTCAGTACTTCATATTACATGCTTCTTTATAAAATGTAAATGATTTATGATTCTTTCACGTCTCAGACAATTTAATGATCTTGAACCTGAAGAAGGCAACAAATGTCAGGCAGCTATGGTACAGGTGAAAAACAAGCATTTATATGGAATATTTTTTATTTAATCTTTCGTGTTGAGTCATACGAATCAGTTGTGTATGCCATGCATTTTATTTGTGTTCGAGTTTTCTGGTAACAATATTGGGTTTGACAGTGGGCAGCCAGGCGGAGAGGCAAAACGAAGGAAAATAACAAGTTCATCAGGTCAGAATCTCTCTCTCTCTCTCTCTCTCCCTCTCTCTCTCTCTCTCTCTCTCTCTCTCTCTCTCTCTCTCCCCTTTTTGTTTAACTTGGATGTGCATTGCAATATTATCAATTGTTTTGGCAGCTTATGTAAGGCCTGTCGTCAAATTTGGTAATGACAATGTCGCTTACATAGTTAACAGGATTAACTTAACTTGTTTCTACTTCACAATGTGAACTCCTTCACGCTTATGGTTTCACCCTATAATTTTAATTTCAGCACGCCACACTCCCATTACTTTTTTATTTATCAAACTGTATGTGATTTCTGATTGTTTCATGTCCTCAGACAATTTGATGATTTTGAACTCAGTAGAGACAGGAAAGCACAGCTAAAGCTGGTACAGCAGGTGAAACACATGTTTCTGTTTGGAATCTGTTTGTTTAATATTGCCTGTTGAGTTAAAGAATCAGTTGTGTATGCCTATGGATTTTATTTGTCTGTGTTCTAGTTTTCTGATAATAATTTTGCGTTTGACAGTGGTTAGCCAGACAGCGAAGTAAAACGAATGAAAACAATTCCAATAGGTTAGACTCTCTCCTATCTCTGGAATTCACCCCCCCCCCCCCCCCCCCCCCTTTCCTCTCTCCCCGGCGCGCACAAAAAAAAAACCTGTTTATCTTGCACAACATATAAGCTATTCATTTTTTGTGTTTTACTTGGATGTGCATTGGAATGTTATGAATTGTTTTGCAGCTTATGTTAGGCCTTGTGTCAATCTAACAGTTAACCATGCCAACGTATCCTATTGAAATTAATCTAACATGTTTATGCACATTTACGGAGCCCCTGGTGTCATTTTTTGCCTGAACTAGAGAAAAAAAAAAGGACAGTGTCGCTTAAATAGGATTGGCATAAATTGTCTTACTTATGTTTAACTTTTTGTGGAAGCTTGAGGGTGATGGGATTAATAGTTGTAACTTGATAATATGGAGAACTCAACAGCTTATCCACAAAAAGCACTTGGAAAGATTAAGAACCAGAAATGTATTCAATATTATGCGTGCTCTACTTTCATAGATAAGCAGTTAGTTAGCTTGAAAATCCTTTGAGATGCTAGAGAAGTGAATTCTGCGCAAATGTGGAAATTGAGTCAAAAGTATAGACATTGTCGATATTGTTTGTATTGAGTGCAGTTTCCCGTGTGGGTTTTCCTATTCCTTAGTCAATAAAGGAACCGTATGACTAAAATATAGAAATATATGTTCTCTTAATTAAGTTCCTTTTTGTTTCTTTGCTTTAATTACAATTTCATTACATCAGGATTCTGTTATAACGATTTGTAATTCTATCATGTCTCAGTACACCTGAGGTTTTGGAACCCAATGTTGGAGAAACCAACAAGTTGGCTAAGAATATTGAAATCAAAGAAGAAGAGACTGACAAGTCGACAAAAAATATTATACTCAAAGAAGATGAGACTGATAAGTTGGCTAAGGATTTTGAACCCAAAGAAGGGACTGACAAGCTGGATAAGAAAAGGGTGGAAGTTTCACGGGGTGCGGCCAAAAAGAGAAGGAAGAGGAATAAAAAGAAGAAACTGGGTATGTATATACAAATTTTCCATTTTGTGTTTGCTGCATCTCGAAGGGTTATATGTTAAGATTGAGTATGTTAAAAAAGTCATGTATGGAAAAGATGTACATGTTTCGCTTGCGAAATTTAATTGGGTTTATTCTCATGGATCATCGTGTACATTGTATAGATTGCATGCGTCTCACAATATGTACGGCCTAATTGATCTTGTAATTTTTCTCCCTTTTTCTTTTTTTTTTTCCTTGCTGCAGCTGGCAGAACTGGAGCAAGCGCCGTGCTTTTGTCTTTTTCGTCAGGCCTGTATATGGGAGCCTCGAGGAGAGTGATGGAATGGCTCGTATCAAGGTTTACAAGTCTGCTGCCAAGAGGAGTAATAGGCTGGCTCTCAGCATAAGCATCCAAGTGAGCCGGAAGACCTCCGATACAATCTTGTGCTTTTCTTGGTTTTCGATTGGGATGACCATCAAAAGTTAAGAAAACTCTGGTATATGTTACGGTGTTATTTGTAATTAAAATTTTAACTCCGATACATTTCTTTGCGGGCCTTTAAAGAAATGTTTAATCAGAATTTTAACTATACGGACTTATCTTTGCGGACCATCAAAGAAATGTTTAATCAGAATATTAACTCTAGTAGTTTTCACATTCTAGAATTAGCTTACGGTTTCGGTGCAGGATGATCGTCGTTTTGATGGTAAAAAACTTCAGAAAAGTTGTATCAAACGAATCACAAGGTGCCGGCACATACCGAATAAAATAATATATAAGGTCTAAAATTCTAATGAATTCATAGAAAAGTCGGAAGAAAATTATGAAAGTTCCCTCAAACTCGTTGAACCGTGCTCGTCAAGAAATGATCATAAAACCTCGATTACGAAATGAAACCGAGACAAAACAGATTATGAATAATGAATATTCCCCAAATCAAAATACAGAGAATTGGAAGCCTTCCCCCCAACAAAAGAGCTCATAGTGGGAGGATGTGTACGGTTTGACTTAGTTAAGTTGACTATATACCGTCATTTAAAGGTAAAATCAAGAAAGATTGTTATCAACAAAGAGATAGACGTGAACTTTTTTAAGATCAGCCAAGTCATTTGAATGCTTATGGTCACATTGCAAAGATTGGATTTTCCATACATACAACGTGGATAATTAGCCGGAAGAGGATCCTCTCCGGATTCATTTTGTGGGATTCTAGAGATTCCCACATTATCGCCGTTCATTGTACATCGTGCTCAAGTTTTCGTCAAGTTTTCGTTTGAGTGTTATAATCCCAAGAAGGGGATTTGGGAGCCTCTCAATCCTTTTCCAAAATATGGTGAGAAAACGGGACTTTCCGACATGGACGTTACGGGCTATGCTGTTTGTTACGGTTGTATTCTATTTTCAATGTATGGCCTTGGACCATCTGAGTTCGTGCTTTTTCACATTGCCAGTGAAACATGGCACCCAGTCTACATAACTACAGTTGATGATGATACGACTGGTACTGAGCCTTATCCTTCTTTCGTGGGGAGGGCTGTGGTCGTAAACGATGTTATCTACGCCGCATCTCCTGTGAGCGGGGTCATCATATCATTCTCTCTCGGGATGGATTCAGATCCTAGTGGTCGCATTCTCTTTACCGTAAAGAATCTATTCAAGTTTCCAAGGCTCATGAGTTTCATTGAGAGGGACAACGCCATAACAGAGTCTTTGGTTCATTTGGGGGAACTGAGATTTTGTCTCCTGCAAACTTTCAAGCGCTGGGATTTTCAACCTCTGCGGATCACAACATTAGAAATTGTCAGTGACGGTTCAGGGGAACGGTGTATCAAGACCTTATGTTCTGTTGTTCGTGACATCGATGTTCAGATTTCTGGTGGATTCGAACTTGGTTACTGCTTCACACCGTGTGGGAGGGGTTTTACGCATCAAAATAATGTAGTGGGTGTTTTACGCATCAAAATAAGTGTGAGAGGAGAGAAGGGAAGGGGATGGTAATAGAAGGAAGAGAATCCTACTCCTTTGTGTGGGAGGGGTTTTACGCATCAATCTACTTGTAGACCTTAACATTAATCGTCGCCAAGGGCCAGGGCTAGTTCTAAGATTTTTGAGGTCCCGGACGACTTCAAAAAATGTACCCTAACTTAATATAAAAAAGATTATTTGTTTTTACACGTGAGACTTCGACGAAATTATACTTAGAAAAGCACTTCAACCAAGTAAATTAGAAATACAGAAGAAAAAAAACTAATTTTATATTGTATCGAGAGAGTGGAACCAAAAAATCCCAAAAAAAAATAAATTTCATTAAACCAAATTTTATAAATTTATTCACCTATAAAAACATATATAAATATATCCTCCTAATAATTGTGGACGGTGCTCCCAATTTTTTTGAACCCAAGACGGTCGTCCAGCCTGCACTGGGCTAGACCGACCCTACTAAGGGCCTATTTTACCGAAGGGAGATAGAGCATGTGACGGAATAGAGAAAAGAAAGTTGAGTAATTTTTGTGACGACGCTTTCCATCAGTTGTGCCTTTATTTATACTAAACCTAGTAGGCTTGCTTGCTTGCTTTGCAAGTTTGCTTCGATTTTTCAGATAACATATAGGTCACTTCTCAACCAAAAAAAAAAAAAAAAGAAGAGAACGAATAAGTCCCGCTATAAATAAAATAACATCCCTAACACATTAGAGTTTCTAACTTTTGAAGGTCTCGTCCCAATCGTAAACCAAGAAAAGCACAAGACGTATAGGAGGTCTTCCAAATTCACTTGGATGCTTACGCTGAGAGCCAGCCTATTACTCTTCTTGGCAGCAGACTTGCAAACCTTGATACGAGCCCGTCCATCACTCTCCTCGGCACCAGACCTGGCAAGTATGAGGCTCCCATATACAGGCCTGACAAAAAAGACAAAAGAACGGCGCTTGCTCCAGTTCTGCCAGCTGCAGCACAAGGAACACCAAAATGACGAAAGATAAAAAAAAAAAAAAAAAAAAAAAAAAAATTACATGATCAATTAGGCCGTCCATATTGTGAGAAGCATGCAATCTATACAATCTACACGATGATCCATGAGAATACACCAAATTAAAATTTTGCAAGCAAAACATTTACATCTTTTCTATGCGACTTTTTTAACATACACAATCTTAACATATAACCCTTCGAGATGCAGCAAACACAAAAATGAAAATTTGTACATACATACCCAGTGTCTTCTTTTTATTCCTCTTCCTTCTCTTTTTGGATGCACCACGTGAAACTTCTTCCCTTTTCTTATCCAGCTTGTCAGTCCCTCCTTCTTTGGGTTCAAAATCCTTAGCCAATTTATCAGGCTCATCTTCTTTGAGTATAATATCCTCCGTCGACTTGTCAGTCTCTTCTTTGATTTCAATATTCTTGGCCAACTTGTTAGTTTCTCCAACATTGGGTTCCAAAACCTCAGGTGTACTGAGACACGATAGAATTACAATCGTTATAACAGAATCCGGATGCAATGAAATTGTAATTATAGCAAAGAAACAAAAAGGAACTTAACAAAACATAGATTTCTATATTTTTGTCATACGGTTCCTTTATTGACTAAGGGATGGATAACCCACACGGGAAATTGCACCCAATGCAAACAAAATCGACAATGTCTATACTTTTGACTCAATTTCCACATTTGCACAGAATTCTATTCTCTAGCCTCTCAAAGGATTTTCAAGTAAACTAACTGCTTATCGATCAAAGTAGGGCATGCATAAACTTCAAAACATAACTAAATTTCTGGTTCTTAATCTTTCCAAGTGCTTTTTCTGGATAAGCTGCTAAGTTCTCCATATTCTCAAGTTACAATTACTAATCCTATCATCCTCAAGCTTACAAAAAGTTAAACATACCAAGAGTCTAACACAAGTTATGTCAATCCTATCAACCATTTAAGTGACACCGTCATCTTTTTTTTTCTTTTTAGTTCAGCATAACTGACACCAGTGGCTCCACAAATGTAACATGTTAGATTAATTTCAAAATATTCTATAATTCCGTTAAGAGAGTACATTGGATACGTTGGCATGGTTAACTGTTAGCTTGACACCAGGCCTAACATAAGCTGCAAAACAATTCATAATAATGCGATGCACATCCAAGTAAAACAAAATTAGATGGATTATATGTTCTGCAAGATAAACATGGATTGTGCATTCAGGGGAAAAATGGAAAGTCCATAGAGCGAGAGAGAGAGAGAGAGAGAGAGAGAGAGAGAGAGAGAGAGAGAAAGAGAGTCTGACCTATTGGAATTCTTTTCTTTCATTTTGCTTCTCTCTCTGGCTAACCACTGTCAAACCCAAAATTATTATCAGAAAACTAGAACACAGACAAATAAAATCCATAGGCATACAAAACTGATTCTTTAACTGAACAGGCAATATTAAACAAAAAGATTCCAAATAGATGCATGTGTTTCACCTGCTGTACCAGCTTTAGCTGCACTTTCTTGTCTCCACTGAGTTCAAATTCATCAAATTGTCTGAGACATGAATGAATCAGAAATCACAAACAGTTTGATAAAAAAAAAAAAAAGTAATGGGACTGTGCCGTGCTGAAATTGCAATACGCGTGAAGGAATTCAAATTGTGAAGTATAAACAAGTTATGTTAATCCTATTAACTATTTAAGCGACATTGTCATTACCAAATTTGACGACAGGCCTTACATAAGCTGCCAAAACAATTGATAATATTGCAATACACATCCGAGTTAAACAAAAAATGGGGAGAGAGAGAGAGAGAGTATGACCTGATGAACTTATTATTTTCCTTCGTTTTGCCTCTCCGTCTGGCTGCCCACTGTCAAACCCAATACTGTTATCATAAAACTAGAACACAAACACAATAAAATCCATGGCATAAACAACTGATTCTTATGACTCAACGCGAAAGATTAAATAAAAAAGATTCCATATAGATGCTTGTGTTTCACCTGTACCATAGCTGCCTGACATTTGTTGTCTTCTTCAGGTTCAAAATCCTTAAATTGTCTGAGACATGAAAGAATCAGAAATCATATACAGTTTGATAACAAAACATGTAATGTGATGTGATGTCCTGAAACTGAAATTATAGGGAGATTTGAAACATAAAAGTCTTGAAGGAACTCACGGTGTGAAGCAGTAACCAAGTTCGAATCCACCAGAAATCTGAATATCGATGTCACGAACAACAGAACATAATGTCTTGATACACCTTTCCCCTGAACCATCGATGACAATTTCTAATGTTGTGATATGCAGAGGTTGAAATCCCCTGCCACTGCTGCAAAAGACAGTTTGCAGGAGACAAAATCTTAATTCCCCCAAATGAACCAAAGACTCTGTTACGGTGTTGTCCAACTCAAGGAAACTCGTGAACTCTGGAAACCTGAATAGATTGTTTATGGTAAAGAGAATGCGACCGCTAGGATCTGAAGCCATCCCAAGAGAGAATGATATGATAACCCCGCTCACAGTAGATGCGGCGTAGATAACATCGTTTACGACCACAGCCCTCCCCACGAAAGAAGGATAAGGCTTTCTACCAGTCATATCATCATCAACTGTAGGCACATAGACTGGGTGCCATGTTTCACTGGCAATGTGAAAAAGCACGAACTCAGATGGTCCAAAGCCATACATTGAAAATAGAATACAACCGTAACAAACAGCATAGCCCATAACCTCCACATAGGAAGGTCCCGTTTTCTGACCATATTTTGGAAAAGGATTGAGAGGCTCCCAAATGTCCTTCTTGGGATTGTAACACTCAAACGATGGATTTGTTATAATGGGGAAGGATGTTGGATCAGTAAGATGGTAAAGCTTTCCATATCCAGAGATGAGTATAGAGCATCGCTTAAATTCTCGAGGCCCCTCGATTTGTTCCAATGATTTTGTCTCCGTGTCGAAAGTATACAAATAGTGCCGTTCTTCATCGGGGACCAAATCTCGATCACGTCCTGGAATTGGCAACAGGTATAATTTGGAGGGGCTGCCGTACCTCACACCGTCCAATATAAGATAATCGGGGACTGGTACTGGGAACTCAGATGATTTTTTCGGATCGAAGAACCAGTGAACAGGTTCAAGTGGTCCACAGGTTTCTCCTCCCATGATTTCTCCTGCTTGGTTGATTTTCAACTCATATAAGGCTGCTCCGAACGGGCGAGGAATAAAGTTCATCAGCATTAACACAGATGTTGTAGGGCTCTCCTCCTCCATGGGCATGCTGATCGCAACAATATTACGGTCCAAGTTCAGATAAAATTTTCAAATTTAAAAAAATCAAATGTCTCTACTTTCAATCAGTGGTTCCAAATTCATACAGATTACTCTTCTAAAATGGTGGCACTATTTTCAAATTCATCAACCACTGAATCGAAATTTATGAATAAAAATTCAATTAGATAAAACAAAAATCAAGCGACTGACCTTGTTGCTGCCTGGGAAGTCATCTGAAAGAGAGGAGCCGGTGAGTGGAAGAAAATCCGATCCGAGGTTCAACTGTGCTAGAGAGAAATCGGATGAATCAGAGACGGGAGAGTGATTGTATCAAACTAGACTGAAGCCTCCTTCATGCGGCGGCCTCGGCGGCGGCGGTGGTGGGGCAACGGCATAGCCGTAGAGAAGAGATCAACGAGTTTGGGTGATGCGGGTTGGAATTTGGGATTTTGAAGAAGAGAAGGAATGCCGAAACAATTGTAGTTGCATTTGGGCCGAAACAATTTGCAGTTTCAATTTCAATTTCAATTTTACCCTTTCCCTAAAAATAGCGAAGTTGTTGCATCTGCACTAGTGGTGCTTCCGTCGCTAGGTCACGGTGCGTTGTTGATGGGGACAGACCATGAAATTAATAATTAGGTGTCGATTCACGTGATTAGATTGTATTTTTTTATAAGTGCTCCTAAGCTCATTCTATTTACTTATCTTCCCATCCCATCCCACTTATTTTGTCACCCACTATTAAAAGTAAAAATAATGAGATGCTATCTCTACAACCACCTTTATTCCTAAAATAGCATTAATATTTTAAATTCCTAACAATAAATAAAAGATAAAATAACAATTATTTATTTTTTTGTTTGTTTAATCTGCTCATGATTTGTGAAAAAAAAAATCATGAATTGGGCCTAGTACTCCTTATCAAAGGAAATTTTTTGGTGATACCAATGGAAAACTTGAGATCTCATTTTGTACTAGCCTCTCTGCACGCGCCTCTCGCGCGTGCGAGAGGCATTTTTACCAATTTGTCTTCAATTTGTCTTCTTTTTTTTTATTTTTTTGTAATCTATGTTTTAAATCTTAACTATTGCATTGACTTCCCCTAAAGTTCAACACCAAGCAAATTTCTTGTTTCTATTATTTTTTTTTTTGTAACATTTAAAATACTCAATACTGAATTCTTCTCTAAGACTAAGCTAACTTCTTGGTTTCAATTTTTTTTCCTTCTTTTTAGTATTTCTTATCCATGACATACTGCATAGCCAATGCATCTCACAAACATGCAGGAAACCAAATACAATATGAAAAGGAAAAAAAAACCTTACAAAGAGCGAATTTTTATAATACATCCATATCCATGAAACTAAAAAAAAGACCTTAGAATAGGTTTCGAAAACACGTTTGTAGTTAGCAACATTGAAAATAAAATAAAACATTCATCTTGAGTAAAAGATGAACTACATCTACAAACTAAAGTTTTCCTAACATCAATGCCATGGTTGCCACCCATTTGTTTTCACTTGATGCTTCACATTTTCATTGTGCATCTACAAACAATATGAGAAAATTAGAAGTCTGACTATAAGAAAAATATTATTATAAGTAGTGAGTAGTATAACATAATTACCTTTAAATTAGATAATTTGTCCATAGTAACACTTTTTCTCCAATTGCTTGAAGAAGACTGTAAAGTAAGTTGGTCAAGTTCGAGTTAACAAACTGTGATCACATTTATGAAATAAGTAATTGTGATATTGTACCTTAATCCTATGCTTCAACGTTTTCAGTTTGAGAGAGGTATGATGCTTGTAGAATTGTTAAAAAATTAAGTTTGATAAGGCTTATGTGATTGATTTCAAACTAATGCAATAGAATGTACTGCATTCTTAACTATAAAAAAAATATTATTATACCTTATCTAGAAAAATTGTATGGTTACGATTAATTTTCTTCCTGCACCAACATAATTGTCCAGTTAGAATATTCTTGTGTTTTGTATAATTATGAATAATTAATTGGCAAACATATTACGAAGAAAGAAAATTGTCAAAGACAGATAGGCATGGTAAGTAGGATTATACCTAATTCGTTGAACTTTTTTGTAGGTTCGTATGATGTGAGGAGTAGTTGCAGTTTTCATTTCTACTAAAGCATTTTTCATGCGCCACCTATATGAAAAGATATATATAAGGTTCAATGTTTCCTCCCAAAATTTCAATTTATAGAAAATTAAGAAGAAAGCTAAGGAATACATACTGCTCATGCTTCTTCTTTTTAAACTCTTTGAGAATTAGTTTGCTGAGATCAATAGTTTTCACCCCAACGGAGATGCCCCAACCAGGCGAAAAAATAGAAACACGTCTGCTAGGTGGCTCATCTTTAGGTGGTGCCATCTTCACGTTTTATTGCATTTCTTGTCAAGTTTCTGTAAATAAACAAACTTAATAAACTTTTAACACAACCAAGAGAAACGTACAATGGTTTTAAAACCTTCTTACAAT
Organism: Cotoneaster glaucophyllus; assembly: GCA_036320875.1. Lineage (NCBI taxonomy): Eukaryota > Viridiplantae > Streptophyta > Magnoliopsida > Rosales > Rosaceae > Cotoneaster > Cotoneaster glaucophyllus. The sequence goes on along the minus strand of CM070065.1, from coordinate 24,632,425 downwards.
GCATCACCACAATTTGTTCCACCAAGAAATTTAAAAGCAAATCATATTGAAAATGTCAACCCATATCAGCAAATCATATTGAAAATGTCAACCCATATCGATCATATCCAGGAGTCATGACAGAAACACAGATATGAAGAGACTAAAGTCACCAAATTGACACAGAAAAATGAGATTATATCTACTTTCCCAGTAGCAATTACACTACATTTAGCATTTTATGCAATAGATTAAACTATAGGATAAGAAGATGGGCAGTGAACATTATTTGCATTGCAGAAAGAATGAAAGTCTAGATGGCAAGGTGTTTCATATGCATATTAGCGAATGGTTGAGTAAAAGTAGCAAGTCCAGGCATACCCGAGATTTATGCTTCTCCTTCTCTCTCTCCTGTCGTTGTGCAGTGTACTCCTCCAACGTATGTAACAGGGGAACCTGAAAAGAAAAACAAAAACCCAAAGTTGTTCAGAGCATGGGATATGTTTTTCAACAAAAACGGAAGACGTGAAGGTGCTAAGAAATATGAAACTCTCATCATATCATGAATGGACATTCATACAAACAAAAAGCACTTTAGCGAGTAGTCCTACTCGATACGGTTTAGGACTCGAACCTAATGATATGCACCTTGCTGGGACTCTAACCTGAAATGTTGGAACTTCAAGCCATAATACAAAATAGTTCGGACTATAAACCAAAATATGAATAAGTTGGGACTCTAACCCAAAACATGAATAGTTCTCATGGAAGACAACAATAAAGTTGGAAATGATATCATATTAGTCCAGGCATACCCGAGATTTATGCTTCTCCTCCTCTCACCTGAAAAGAAAAAGAAAAACCCAAAGTTGTTCAGAGCATGGGATATGTTTTGCAACAAAAACGGAAGACGTGAAGGTGCTAAGAAATCTGAAACTCTCATCCTATCATGAATGGACATTCATACAAACAAAAAACACTTTAGCGAGTAGTCCTACTCGATACGGTTTAGGACTCGAACCTAATGATATGCACCTTGCTGGGACTCTAACCTGAAATGTTGGAACTTGAAGCCATAATACAAAATAGTTCGGACTATAAACCAAAATATGAATAAGTTGGGACTCGAACCCAAAACATGAATAGTTCTCATGGAAGACAACAATAAAGTTGGAAATGATATCATATTACTTCGAAATCACCAACTAATTTAATTCATGTTCTTATAATAGTTGTTAGGTATGTCGTTTTGCAGTGTACTCCTCCAACGCGGTAGAGTTTACTTTAACGCAACATCCCCTGAAGGCCACATGTAATCAACGATCCACTACTTGCATGATAAGTTGTTCAGAGCATGGGATATGTTTTACAACAAAAACGGAAGACGTGAAGGTGCTAAGAAATCTGAAACTCTCATCCTATCATGAATGGACATTCATACAAACAAAAAGCACTTTAGCGAGTAGTCCTACTCGATATGGTTTAGGACTCGAACCTAATGATATGCACCTTGCTGGGACTCTAACCTGAAATGTTGGAACTTGAAGCCATAATACAAAATAGTTCGGACTATAAACCAAAATATGAATAAGTTGGGACTCTAACCCAAAACATGAATAAGTTCGGATTCTAACCCAAAACATGAATAAGATGGGCAATGGACATTTATTTGCATTGCAGAAAGAATGAAAGTCTAGATGGCAAGGTGTTTCATATGCATATTAGCGAATGGTTGAGTAAAAGTAGCAAGTCCAGGCATACCCAAGATTTGCGCTTCTCCTCCTCTCTCTCCTGTCGTTGTGTAGTGTACTCCTCCAACGTATGTAACAGGGGAACCTGAAAAAAAAAAAAAAAAAAACCCAAAGTTGTTCAGAGCATGTGATATGTTTTACAACAAAAACGGAAGACATGAAGGTGCTAAGAAATCTGAAACTCTCATCCTATCATGAATGGACATTCATACAAACAAAAAGCACTTTAGCGAGTAGTCCTACTCGATACGGTTTAGGACTCGAACCTAATGATATGCACCTTGCTGGGACTCTAACCTGAAATGTTGGAACTTGAAGTCATAATACAAAATAGTTTGGACTATAAACCATAAAACAAAAAAACAGAAATCCAGGCATAAAAACTTTCACAATCTTTATAATAATTAATCAACAAACAGTGACGCATTTGGGCGAAAAATAGAACACGTTGAAACAAACAATCAACAAAAAGGACAACACCTATAAATTGATACTCAATTACGACGACTAATCATCATGGTTACACACAATACAGAGGTCAATTTGCAAAACAATTAAACAAATAAATGTACAAAATTATGGAAGGTTGGAAAGCTATACCAGAGCGCCAAGTTTCTCACCAATTTCTCACCAATGTGCACACCTCATTAATGTTGGGTTGCTTGTATTTATAATACATTAGAGATTACATTCAGGGTTTGAAAACCCCTTTAACACGGAATATTTGAAATTCAAGTATAGACAGATAAGAGAGTTACGTAGCTACAAACATATGAAAAAGTCATAAACTTAACCAACTGTTTGAAGATAAGAATCAGAAGACAACTCAAACACTTGAATCGGTGTTGACTTTAACTGACTGAGGGCTTCGTCTAACAATAAATACAATTGAATTCTTAGAGAGAGAGAGACCTGATCGAGTAGCTGAAGGGAGCCGCGCTTGGAGCAAATGGCCTGAAGGGAGTGGGGCGCTGGAGAAGAAAACCCGTGGAGATGGAGGAACACGACTAGGAGATGGGCTCCTGAAGGTGGGCGTCCAGGATCGAAGGTGTGAAGAAGGATGGGTTCCAAGATGCATGCCGGAGTCTGGCTGAAGGGAGTGGGGCGCTGGAGAAGAAAACCCATGGAGATTGAGGAACACGGCCAGGAGATGGGCTCCTGAAGGTGGGCGTCCGGGATCGAAGGTGTGAAGAAGGATGGGTTCCAAGATGCGTGGCGGAGTCTGGTTTCGAAGATTGGGCTCTTTTCGATGATTCATCTGTTTGTAGCCGTGGTATATAGGTAGTTATTGTTTAACCTTCAACTGAACTCAGATCGTGGGAAGCTCTTCAACTGAACTCAGATCGTGGGAAGCTATTTAGTTTCGATCGTGGGAACCGTACCTGAACTGGCGACTGGACTCTTTTTCATCTGGAGCAGTAACCCTATTTTTATGGGCAATACCTTTTTTTTTTCTTTACAGCTTAACCCACGTGGCTTCAATCCCTTTTTTTTTTCTTTTTTTTTTTAATTTTTAATTTCAGTTTTTTTTTTATGACAAAATTAACCTTGCAAATTTGTTTCTATTATTTTCGGCCAGTTTTGATTTTTTTTTTTTACTGGTTTTTTTGTCCAAATTTTTTTGGTGAAGCCTTGAGACACCAAACTCTCTTTCTGGCTTTCTAATATTAAAGATTCTAGCTGGAGAAGGTTGTCGTGGGTTGGATTTGGACGAGAGAAGATGTCGCGTGCACGGCGTATGGAACAGGCGACATGTTCCAGTCGAGTTGCGCGTATGGAGGAGTGGCGCGGGTCGCCTCTTCCTTGATCTGCAGAAGGCCGACCTGCAAATAACGGGTTCATGGATTCGTAGTGAGTGTTTTAGCCTTGAGTTTTATCTTCGCATGAAAGAAGCAGAGGACGGCCGGGAGCACCAATACTAAAGCAGTGGTTGTCCTGATGGATATGGAAGAAGAAAAGGAAAAATAATGGAAGGGGATGTAGGGAATGATGTAGGGAATGATCTGGGCATGGTTCTGATAGTATTCTTCCTCCTTTTTTTTATAAACTTTTTTTTTTTTTTTATATATATTCAAATTGAATTTTTATAGGTCTTACTTTGTCAAAATCCTTTTTTGTTTAGGTCCTTCAAAGTCATTTTGCAACAGGATAAATTTGTAAACAAAATATTTAATTTGGAGTGGGTGGAGAAATAAGACATTGGGATGGGAGTAGTAACACTCTTTGTTATTGATGACGTCTCATTTGGTTTGCAAATTTAACTTAAAATTTCATCTCCTTAACTTTATCCTTTTTGTAATCTTAGTCGATCTATTAACACTAGTTGAAACTAAAAAATAAAAATGTACATGCTTTTATAACATAGCATGAAGCAAAGGATTACAAATGTAAATCCTTGAAGAACTGATAATTTGGAATCAACTAGTTTTTGGAGAGTAATCCCAAAAGAGTTATGATTAATTCTTTAATTGATTGAAAGATGATTAAAAATAAGAAGCCAAATAGCTTACATAAACAGATTATAACTCCTTGGACAACCCAAAGAACTTTAGGAATTAAAACAAGGGACAAAAGTAAATGACATTTATCCACCGACAAAACAAAAAGTCCGATTTTAATTACAAATATTAAAACGCTATTTTGGAAACAGGAAACTGCAATCGGATTCGGAGGCAGACAAATGGTAGGATAGGCAAATTGTTGGCAATGAAAGCTCAATCGTTGAATATAATTTGGTTGAATGAATGGTAGGTAAACTGATAGCCTAGAGTCTTCGTCGACCAGGGAGAGTTAGAGAGGGAGAGCACTTCTTGTTGGCTTCCGGGTTTACTTTGTTGTTGTTCGGTATTTTGTTTGAAGTAAGATTCTCTACCCTTATATTCTCATCCATTTTCATCTCTTCCTCTCACACATTATTTTTTGTCTTATTATCTTTATAAAAAAAATCAATATAAAATGTTGATGTGACTTAACCGTGACCGTTCAAATAGAAAATGATGAAAGGTTAGAGAGATTGGAATGCTAGAGAATCCTGCCCCATTTTGTTTTGAGAAGGTTTTCGACTTCCTTGCCCGTCACCGCAGCTAATCTACTTCCGTCCTTAGGCCGACACCTGTACTCACCTTTGCCACTTTTTCTTTTCAGAAATTGTATTTGGCCCCAACCTGTCTTTTACACCCAACTAACAAATTTTCTCCACCAAAATTTCAAATTTACCCTTACGTAAACAAGAATGAGAAAATAAATATTATTGAAGTTTTTATCTTTACACCCCATATGACGTGGAAGGGACCTCTAAATAAAAAAGGGTTTTGCAACTTAAGTTTGCTTTAAGATTCTGTTTGGGCCCAAAATGACATTGGGCCGAGCTCAGATTGTCCTCGGCCCAGGATCTGGGCGAAGGTAGTGGGTCGGCATTATGGACCGCGGATTGAAGGAGCAAATAGCATTAGCGCGTGATAGAGGCCGAGACCCATTAGGAGAAGGAGTCCCAGGGTATATTGAATCAAGCTCGCAATGGGGAAAGATTCAAAGTCCTAGTTTGAGTAGGATTGGCCGAGATAAGATTAGATTGGTATCGGCCGAAGTAGAATTGGACTAGGACTGGGAGTTCTATCCAAGGAGGATTCGGAGGATTTGCGCTACTATAAATAGGGAGAGGGAGCAGAACATTAAGCCTCTCCAATTCAACACACAACTGCCCTGCGCAAACTCTCTCAACCCTTTGAGAATTTTATTTTCTGTTTTTCGCCAACACATCTTCAGTTTGGATAAACAGCACTGTGAAGGCAACCAGTGATATCTTCAGTTTGGATAAACAGCACTATCGCCGTAGAACCAGTCGATCGAGGAGCACCTTCAGTTTGGATAAACAGCACTGCGCCGAGGCCGGTTGGTTATCTATTCAAGTCTCGGTCAAGAAGATTTTCGAATCCTTATTGGCAGAGGTCATCTCATTAGCCTTCTCGGCGAAGTGAGGTGTTACGAATTATCAGGCTCGGCATAGCGAACGCCGAGTTATTTATGATTGGATACTCACAGGTTGGTTTCAGAGTTCGGCATTCAGACGGCCGAACGACCTTCACTGTCAAGACCTAAATCTGTTTCGAGTATCTGTGCCCCTATACTTTGGTGTCGATTCGGCGTGCTTATACCTTCACAAACATAATCACAGTGACCGAATCCGGCGCCGACGAGTCGTGAACTTCGCAAGACTAGTAGCCTTGTCTTCAGGCTCTAGAACCTAAAGGCTGAGGCGTGTTCCTTCCTCGGCCGTAGTCGCAAGATCAAGAAGTCAGCCGCGCGTTCAACATCACATCAACATTTTACTCACCGGCCGAGCTCGGCCGTCGAGTTGGCACGCCCCGCATTCAACCGAATGACATAGTTAGCTCTTAGATTACTCGGCCTACGCGCTACGTAGGCTTTGTAGTTTTTTAGGGTCAACAGATTCACATTGGGACTCCTACTCCATTTGTTCTCCACTATTTGATTTGTCTTATTTTAGTGTTGTTGGTGCCTGAGTTGGGTTCGTCGGAACTAATGGAGGCATGCAGTGGTGGTCGTGGGGTTTGCGTATAGTTAAGGACAAGAAAACTCCAATGTTTATTAGTTAAGGACAAAGATGGAAGTTCAAAGAAGAGAAAATATTAGTTGGGTGTCAAGATAAAAAAGTTTGGTCCAAACAAATTTCCCTTTTCATTTTCTTTTTCGCTCTGAAAAATATATTACAATCATTTTAAAGCGAAAAATACTAAGAGAAATGCTATAAGAGACTTTTGAGGGATTTTCCATGAACTATCCACCACTTCATGTTTTTGGCACAATTCTCATGCCAACAATACAAAACTTGGTGCAAAAAACATGGGATGGCGAAGAGTCAAATCTCACTTTAAAAGAGTCCCTTTAGCTTTTCTCAAATACTAATTACCTTGCCGAATTATATAGTGATTTCAGATTTGCTTTGTAACTACGACTCTCCAACAAAACTCACCAACGTGACCTCTAGCATGATACCTTGTGTGGTATTGTCACGATCCGACCCGAGAATAAGGAATACCTTTTCATCACGTGACAATCGCTTATTGAACATTTATGTACTTTTGAACATGGCAAGCGTTTATCTTTTATATATATAAAGTCAGAGCTCCAGCTTCGGGTCACGGCTTCGACAAAAAAAAGAGGATGAGAATGCCCCTCAACCAAAAAAATCAAAAGCAGCCCGATATAATATATCAAATAATGCATAAGTAATTTGGTAATTTGGTCATCATAAAATGTAACATAAATATAAATGAGAAAAGAGAAAAGAATAAAAAAAATGGAAGGATAAGTGAAAGTTGATGGTGCTCACGTGAAAGGGGAAAGAAAAATATAAGAAAAAAAAAGAAAAATTATGAATGTTGTGTTCAAAACATCTTAAGAGGCGCATAGTGTTGGTGATAAATTAGTACTCTATATATATATATATATATAGATATTTTAAATTAGTACCTTATAATAGGCTAACAATAATGTGATTCAATCATATGTTCATGAACTAACACCCCATATATTGTTGAATGCACCCCACATACTTAATACACCCCACATTTGCTTTTTTAATTAAAATGTATCTTAATACACTCCACATACTTTCCCACAATACCCTCACACCCCAACTCTCAACATACACCTTAAACCCCACATTTTCTACATACACCCCACACTCTTCACATCTTAGGTGCAAATACATAAGATCAACCAAAGATCTTACTTGTTTCTTCGAATAGGTGGTTTCTATGTTGTTTCTCTTTGCTTTAAAAAAATAAGCATATAGATTTGAGAATCCACCATTAACAAGAAAAAAATATTTTACAATCCATCACTTTGTAACAAAAAAGGATCTAGAAATGCATAGCATAATGATCCTACATTAACTTCATGAATTCTATTTTTGGATTTCTTCATACTTTTACAGAAACTAGCCTACTCTTTGATAATGAAAAAACCATGAAAAATTTCGGCAAAAAGTTATAGAAAACTACTATAATATCCCGCATGAGATTGCCTAAACGTTTTAAAATTTGCTTCTTCCCTCCATTGCTTTACAAAATTCTAACTACATCAGAAGAAATAAAACATTAATATTAGTTTCCTCTCTTACCATTAGAACTTAGTTACTGTAAAACCATGTTTACCCATTTTTTTTATTTTATTAAAACCACTAATAAAATAAAGCATATATAAAATATTGTTGTTGTATGAAACATTCTGAGGTATTTAAAAGGTCTAACAGAAAGTAAGCCCAAACTAATCTTAAAAATCTGCAAATTGACAATTGTATGCTACTTGTACAAGTCTAATAAGAACGATTTGTTTCTTATGATTCTTGTTACAAAGCTAAAGGTTTCTGGAGAATAAGCTAGCATGTCTCATTGCCAAACTTGAGACAGCAATTTAACACGGTAAATTGTTACATCTAACGGAGGAAGGTAAGAGTGATTTTGAGAGTTGAAGAAGATAATTAATCTTAGGATATACATGTTAAAAGTAATTTGGGGTGTATTTAGATTTTTTTTAATTTTATTTTTAAAACTTTATAAGGTCGAAATTATCATTCACATTAAGGTATATAACTCATTAAATATTAAATTTAAAAATGGGGTGTATTCAACATAATGTGGGGTGCTAATAAAAAAAAACCCATATTATTTTCTCTATTTTTAAATACGTTCAAAACATTTTAAGAGGTGTGTAATGCCAGTTATAAAAAAGATATTTCCCACGCGGATAATAATGTGATTTGCTGGTGCCCACATGAAGTGTTAGATCCCACATCGCCTAGGGGAGTGGATCCTCTATGCCTTATATGTACATGCCCACCTCCTTTAGCACGAGGCATTTTGAGAACTCACTGGCTTCAGATTCCATCAGAACTCCGAAGTTAAGCGAGTTCGGACGAGAGCATTCCTAAGATGGGTGACTGTTTGAGCCCAAAAATAACATTATTGGGCCGAGTTCAGGATTGTTCTCGACCCAGTGTCTTTTTAGAAGTATTGTGGGCTGGTCAGCTATCAAAAACCATCCGATCAGGTCGGTCGAGTCCTATTAGAAGGGGGTTTGATTTGGATAAGAAAAAGAAGTTTAATCCTAGTACAAGAAGGAGTTTCAGGATTGAGGGCGCTGAGAATCAATGGATGAATCCGGTTCAATATGGAGATGGGTTCAAAGTTCCAATGAAATTAGGATTAGCCGAGTCCTAGTTAGATCAGGATAAAGAGTCCTAATTCGAGTGTGGTTCCAGTAGTAGGTTTATTATTATAAATATAGAGGCAATGGAAAAGGAAGGAGCCCCTCCAACTCAACACACAAACTGCCATGCGCAAACCCTCGCTCTACGCGAAACCTCTCAACAACCTTGAGATTTTTACTTTCCTTTTCTCCCAGACACATCTTCAGTTTGGATAAACAATACTATGAAGGCAACCGGTGACATCTTCAGTTTGGATAAACAACACTGCGTCGAGGCCGACTGGTTATCTATCCAAGTCTCGGTCGAGAAGGATTTTCGAATCCTTATTGGTAGAGGTCATCTCATTAGCCTGCTCGGCGAAGTGAGGTGTTATAGGTTACCGGGCTCGGCATTGTAACGCGAGTTGTTTTATGATTGGATACTCACAAGTAAGTTTTAGAGTTCGGCATTCTGACAGCCGAACCACATTTACTATCAAGACATACATCTCTTTTGAGTACTTGTGTCCGTATAGTTTGGTGCCAGTTCGGCGTGCTTATACTCTTACGAATATAATCATTGTGACCGAACCCGGCGCCAATGATCTGTGAACTTCACAAGTCTAGCAGCCTTGTCTTCAGGCTCTAGAACCCGAATGCTGAGACATGTTCCTTCCTCGGCCGCAGACGCAAGATCAAGAAGTCAGCAGCATGCTCAACGTGACATTAACATATTCTATTTGGGACGCCCTGCACATAACCGAAGGACGTAGTTAGCTCATTAGTTACTCGGCCTGCGCGCCACGTAGGCTTAGTAGTTTTTAGGGTCAACATTTTGGCACATCCGGTGGAACCTGGTGCTAAAACTACGAAGTTCATGACCATTGACACACGATCAGTAAAAAAGAAAACAGTCATGGGGAAGTCAACGACTGACTTGCCAATTCAAACCCCCGGACAAGATTTGTCACAGGCTCAAAATCCCCTTATTGCCGTAACACCTGAGGTTGCCAATGCAACGCGTCGTGAAAAAGAAGCTTGTCTCGATGGTCAGCGTCGTAACGCTGAAATTCCCAACAAAACCACAGGTGAATGGATAGTGGAAAACTGCGATGAGGATGGTGACGATGGCTCTGTTCCCCCGACTAAGTCGTTTCTTCGGAGACGACTTGATGAGCAATCTCGGCAGGTTGAACATACCATCATCCAAAACCTGAATAATTTGCTCAAGGTGATACGATGTAATGGTGATACACACACCAAATTGCTCGAGCTATTGCTTAATAGAGTCTTCAAAGGTGGACCCGTTGAACAGTCCCGACAATTTCCACTTAAGAGTAGTCCACTACAGGCCGAAACAAGATCTGCTCGGCTCAAAACAATTGACTTGGAAAAAAGAAGAGGGTCAAGTAGTAGATCAGACGGATCCGACCAAAGAGTGGAAACAACATCTGTCAATATGACCGAGGACCAAAGGATGATCGATTCGGCCATGAAAAAATGGCCGAAGTTTCCGAAATTCATTCATCCATACCCAGCTTACGTGGAGAAGTTTGAATACCCTAAAGGCTTCAAGATCCCAGATTTCAGCCTTTTTGCCGGAGAATTGTCCTTGTTTTCGTTAGAACATGTAGCTTGGTTCACTGCGCAATGCGAAGATGTTAATAATGATTTCCTTAAACTTCGTCTATTTAACTTTTCATTGACAGGATCGGCATTTGCGTGGTACCTTAAACTCCCACCTAACTTCATCCAAAGTTTAGAGGAATTGGTCGAAAAATTCCATGAGCAGTTCTACCGACCAGGGATGGAAATGTCAATTTCTTCATTGGCTAGAATGGCTCAAGCATTTGTTGAGTCACCAATGGATTATCTTACATGGATTATGTCGGCTAGAAATTGGTGCCGAGTACCTCTTCCCGAAGTCGAATTTGTTAGGCTCGCTTTGAATGAGCTGGACGTGGAATACAAAAAGAAATTCCTGGGGGCAAACTTTCGAGACATATACGAATTAGCTCAACATGAGCAATATGATTACTTACTTTGAGAAGAGAAAGCTTCGAAGTCCCCATCAGGAGGAATAATTTACAAAAACCCGACAGTCAATTATGGGTCAGCCGAAGCTGAAGAATATGCTAATGTAGATGCGGTCGAGATAATAATCGACAAACCATATATATGTAAGGCGTTGGCTCATGCCAAATATTCTCTCATATATAGAAAACACATGGTTGAAGATATTTTCAACCACCAAAACATTTGTCTTGTGGATGGGAAAGGAGGAGGGGGAAGATGTTAGGTCATCATCATCATCATCATCATCATTCCTCTCTATTCTCTCATATATAGAAAGCACATGGTTGAAGATATTTTCAACTACCAAGCTTCATTTACACGACTCATACTTTAAATGGAGGAGATATTTTCAACCACCCAAGCATTTGTTTTGTGGCTGGGAGAAGAGGAGAGGGAAGAGGTTAGGTCGTCGTCATCATCATCATCATCACTCCTCTCTATTCTCTCATATATATAAAGTACATGGTTGAAGATATTTTCAACTTCCAAGCTTCCTCTACACGACTCCTACTTTAAATGGAGGAGATATTTTCAACCACCCAAACATTTGTCTTGTGGCTGGGAAAGGAGGGGGAAGAGGTTAAATCATCATCAACATTCTTCTTTATTCTCTCATATATAGAAAGCACATGGTTGAAGATATTTTCAACCACCAAGCTTCCTCTACACGGCTCCTACTTTAAATGAAGGAGATATTTTCAACCACCCAAGCATTTGTCTTGTGGCTGGTGGAGGAGGGGGAAGAGGTTAGGTCATCATCATCATCATTATCATCATTCCTCTATTATCTCATATATAGAAAGCACATGGTTGAAGATATTTTCAACCACCAAGCTTACTCTACATGGCTCCTACTTTAAATGGAGGAGATATTTTCAACCACCCAAACATTTGTCTTGTGGTTGGGAAATGAGGAGGGGGAAGATATTAGGTTAGGGTTTTAATGTTCATCTTGGTGCTCATGTGAGTAGACTAAATGGAGCTGCAAGGTGGTAATGTGTGGACGGTTGGATTCAGAGCAATCGACAGCTTCAAGAGCAGCTATCCATGGTGTGTCTTGAATTAGGGGTTGTGTTTCCAGGAGGATTGATGATGTGGCGAGTTTTGTGTGTTCTCATCTTCGTCGCTGTTTTCTTATTTTTCCATTTCCTTCAGTTGTAGTACACATATAATTATTGTGTCTTTGGTTCTGAGTGTTCTGCAGACTGATACATACAAGCCACTGCTACTTTTGGACATGGATTGTCTGCTCTCCCCATTCCATGCCCTCACATGCCCTTCTATGTTCTGTGGTCACGGTTAAGCCACGTCAAAATTTTATATTTGTTCAAAAAGCTATTAACATCATCGTGCAGATGTTATTATTATTATTATTATTATGATCATCATCATCATCATTCCTCTTTATTCTCTCATATATAGAAAGCACATAGTTGAAGATATTTTCAATCACCAAGCTTCCTTTACACGGCTCATACTTTAAATGGAGGAGATGTTTTCAACCACTAAGATCATTCCTCTCTATTCTCTCATATATAGAAAGCATATGGTTGAAGATATTTTCAACTTCCAAGCTTCCTTTACACTACTCATACTTTAAATGGAGGAGATATTTTAAACCACCCAAGCATTTGTCTTGTGGCTAGGAGAGGAGGAGGGGTAAGATGTTAGGTCTTCATCATCATGATCTTTCCTCTCTATTCTCTCATATATGGAAAACACATGGTTGAAGATATTTTCAACTACCAAGTTTCCTTTACATGACTCATACTTTAAATGGAGGAGATATTTTCAACCACCCAAGCATTTGTCTTGTGGCTAGGAAAGGAGGAGGGGGAAGAGGTTAGGTCGTCATCATAATCATCATCATCATTCCTCTCTATTCTCTCATATATAGAAAGCATATGGTTGAAGATATTTTCAACTACCAAGCTTCCTTTACACGGCTCATACTTTAAATGGAGTAGATATTTTCAACCACCTAAGCATTTGTTTTGTGGCTGGGAGAAGAGGATGTGGAAGAGGTTAGATCGTCATCGTCATCATCATCATCATCATTCCTCTCTATTATCTAATATATAGAAAGCACATGGTTGAAGATATTTTCAACCACCAAGCTTCCTATACACAGTTCGTACTTTAAATGGAGGAGATATTTTCAACCATCTAAGCATTTATCTTGTGGCTGGGAAATGAGGGGGAAGAGATTAGGTCATCATCATTATCATCATCATTCCTCTTTATTCTCTCATATATAGAAAGCACATGGTTGAAGATATTTTCAACCACCAAGCTTCCTCTACATGACTCCTACTTTAAATGGAGGTGATATTTTTAACCACCCAAGCATTTGTCTTGTGGCTGGTAGAGGAGAGAGAAGAGGTTAGGTCATCATCATCATCATCATTCATCTCTATTCTCTCATATATAGAAAACACATGGTTGAAGATATTTTTAACTACCAAGCTTACTTTACACGACTTTTACTTTAAATGGAGGAAATATTTTCAACCACCCAAGCATTTGTCTTATGGCTGGGAAATGAGGAGGGGGAAGATGTTAGGTTAGGGTTTTAATGTTCATCTTGGTGCCCAGGTGAGTAGAGTAAATGGAGCTGCAAGGTGGTAATGTGTGGACGGTTGGATTTGGAGTAATCGACGACTTCAAGAGCAGTTATCCATGGTGTGACTAGAATTAGGGGTTGTGTTTCCAGGAGGATCGATGATGTGGCGAGTTTTGTGTGTTCTCATCTTGGTCGATGTTTTCTGATTTTTCCATTGCCTTCAGTTGTAGTACACATATAATTATTGTGTCCTTGGTTCTGAGAGTTCTGCAGACTGGTGCATACAAGCCACTACTACTTTTGGACATGGATTGTCTGCCCTTCCCATTTCATGCCCTCCCATGCCCTCCTATGTTATGTGGTCACGGTTAAGCTACGTCAACATTTTATGTTTGTTCAAAAAGCTATTAACATCCTTGTGCAGGTGTTATTATTATTATTATTATTATTATTATTATTATTATTATTATCATCATCATCATCATCATCATCATTATTATCATCATCATCATCATCATCATCATCATCCATCATCATTCATCATCATCATCATCATCATCATCATCATCATTTCTCATCATCATTCCTCTTTATTCTCTCATATATAGAAAACACATAGTTAAAGATATTTTCAATCACCAAGTTTCCTTTACACAGCTCATACTTTAAATAAAGGAGATTTTCAACCACCAAGATCATTCCTCTCTATTTTCTCATATATAGAAAGCACATGGTTGAAGATACTTTCAATCACCAAACTTCCTTTACACGACTTCTATACTTTAAATGGTAGAGATATTTTCAACCACCAAGATCAGTCATCTCTATTCTCTCATATATAGAAAGCACATGGTTGAAGATATTTTCAACTTCCAAGCTTCCTTTACACGGCTCATACTTTAAATGGAGGAGATATTTTCAACCACCCAAGCATTTGTCTTGTGGCTGGGAGAGGAGGAGAGGAAGATGTTAGGTCTTCATCATCATGATCATTCCTCTCTATTATCTTATATATAGAAAGCACATGGTTGAAGATATTTTCAACCACCAAGCTTCCTCTACACGGCTCATACTTTAAATGGAGGAGATATTTTCAACCACCCAAGTATTTGTCTTGTGGCTGAGAGATGAGGGGGAAGAGGTTAGATCATCATCATCATCATCATCATTCCTCTCTATTCTCTCATATATAGAAAGCAATTCAACCACCAAGCTTCCTCTACACGGCTCCTACTTTAAATGTAGGAGATATTTTCAACCACCCAAGCATTTGTCTTGTGGCTGGGAGAGGAGGAGGGGGAAGATATTAGGTTAGGGTTTTAATGTTCATATTGGTGCCCAGGTGAGTAGAGTAAATGGTGCTGCAAGGTGGTAATGTGTGGACTGTTGGATTCAGAGTAATCGACGGTTTCAAGAGCAGCTATCCATGGTGTGCTTGAATTAGGGTTGTGTTTCCAAGAGGATCGATGATGTGGCGAGTTTTGTGTGTTTTCATCTTCGTCACTGTTTTCTGATTTTTCCATTGCCTTTAGTTATAGTACACATATATTTATTGTGTCCTTGATTCTGAGAGTTCTGCAGACTGGTGCTTACAAGTCACTGCTACTTTTGGACATGGATTATTTGCCCTCCCATGCCCTCCTATGTTCTGTGGTCACGATTGAGCTACGTCAACATTTTATATTTATTCAAAAAGCTATTAACATCCTTGTGCATGTGTTATTATATTATTATTATTATTATTATTATTATTATTATTATTATTATTATTATCATGATTATTATGATCATCATCATCATTCCTCATCATCATCATCATCACCATTCATCATCATCATCATCATTCCTCATCATCATTCCTCATCGTCATTCCTCTTTATTCTCTCATACATAGAAAACACATGGTTGAAGATATTTCTAACCACATAGAACATTCCTCTCTATTCTCTCATATATAGAAAGCACATGGTTGAAGATATTTTCAATCACCAAGCTTCCTTTACACGGCTCATACTTTAAATGGAGGAGATATTTTCAACCTCCAAGATCATTCCTCTCTATTCTCTCATATATAGAAAGCACATGGTTGAAGATATTTTCAATCACCAAACTTCCTTTACACAGCTTATACTTTAAATGGAGGAGATATTTTCAACCACCAAGATCATTCCTCTCTATTCTCTCATATATAGAAAGCATATGGTTGAAGATATTTCAACTACCAAGCTTCCTTTACACGGCTCATACTTTAAATAGAGGAGATATTTTCAACCACCAAGATCATTCCTCTTTATTCTCTCATATATTGTTGAAGATATTTTCAACTACCAAGCTTCCTTTACACGGCTCATACTTTAAATGGAGGAGATATTTTCAATCACCCAAGCATTTGTCTTGTGGCTGGGAGAGGAGGAGGGGGAAGATGTTAGGTCGTCGTCATCATCATCATCATCATTCCTCTTTATTCTCTCATATATAGAAAGCATATGGTTGAAGATATTTTCAACCTCCAAGCTTCCTCTACACGGCTCCTACTTTAAATGGAGGAGATATTTTCAACCACCCTTTATCTTGTGGCTGTCATCATTCCTCTCTATTCTCTCATATATAGAAAACACATGGTTGAAGATATTTTCAACCACCAAGCTTCCTCTACACGGCTCCTACTTTAAATGGAGGAGATATTTTCAACCACCCAAGCATTTGTCTTATGGCTGGGAGAGGAGGAGGGGGAAGATGTTAGGTTAGGGTTTTAATTATCATCTTGGTGCCCAGGTGAGTAAAGTAAATGGAGTTGTAAGGTGGTAATGTGTAGACTGTTGGATTCAGAATAATCGAAGGCTTCAAGAGCAGCTATCCATGGTGTGGCTTGAATTAAGGGTTGTGTTTCCAGGAGGATCGATGATGTGGCGAGTTTTGTGTGTTCTCATCTTCGTTGCTATTTTCTGATTTTTTTTTTTCCATTGCCTTCAGTTGTAGTACACATATAATTATTGTGTCCTTGGTTTTGAGAGTTCTGCAAACTGGTGCATACAAACCACTGCTACTTTTGGACATGGATTGTCTGCCCTTCCCATTCCATCCCCTCCCTTGCCCTCCTATGTTATGTGATCACGATTAAGCCACGTCTATACTTTATATTGATTTTGTTTTTTGTCTTATTATTTCTATTAAAAAATCAATATAAAATGTTGACGTGGCTTAACCGTAACCACAGAAATAGGAGGGCATGAGGAAGACATGGAATGGGGAGGGCAGATAATCCAAGTCCGCTACTTTCATGCTTTCAACCACCCTCTTTTCTTGTACTTATGTCTCTATTGATTAATTTTTATATTGATTATTTTGTATAATAAAAAACATTAAAATAAAGAAAAACTAATGAAAAGAGTTTGAAAACTTTGAGTTTTAACGAAAATGACAAAATAAAGGCTAAAGTGAATAGTATCATGATTGATTTTTTAGTATAAAAATATGGTTTTTCGTTAAAGTGAACAGTACTTGAACTTTTCGTTAAAGTTTCCTTAAAATAAAGCAATAGAATAATGAAGAGAAAATGGTTTTATGACTGGGTGCTTCGCCCTTTTTTTTCAATCAAAATAAACTTCATCAAAGAAGTAAGGTAATAAGAAGGTAAGGATTATCCAAAATGAGAGTTCAAACAGCCAAGCAAAGCTCAACTTTCCGTAAAGAAATTACGATGAAATAGGCCCAAAAGAGGCAGCTCTTACTAACACAAAAGCCAAAAACCCTAGAACTGAAAAAGCAAACAGCCACCTCTACCATATCAAGCCGCACCACCACCTTGAAGACGAACCAACGCACCAAATGGATCAACCGAAATCACGAGTTCAAATCTTCTGCACTTACTTATGTGTTTTTTTTTTGTTACCTTCATCATTGATTGACACGTGGTAATAAACTTAACACGCTTTAATTTTGCAGTCATAAACTTAACATGTGTCGATCTATAGTAAATGTTACGAAAAGGCCACACACAAAATGAGTGCCAAATAACAAAATGAGTGCCAAATAGCTGATCTCATAGATAGACTTAGAGTTATGTAGCAAATCTTTGGAATACTAATCCAACAAAAATCTGTGCTAATTATTTTTTATTTTTATTTTTTTAAAATTAATGTATGATTTTGATGAAATTATTATTGTACTTGCTTTTAGTCACGACAACTTCTTTGTCTAGACTTTACATGATCAATTTGTCACTGACCTTGCTGCTGTCAAAACAAGATGAAACAAATGGTAGAGAGATTGATGAAGCCCCCAATATTGCCAGCTCTTTGTGCTCAAAGCCTTAGAGTACTATGTGCCCTACGTTTTGGTTGCCCTAATTCTCAGGAGATTAGAATAAGTAAAACTTCGATTGAAATTTGAAATTTTTTACTACAATTTAGAGTTGGTAATTTTTTTAAGTGTAATTTTATTCGGGATTGGACTTGGGCATTTGCATTACAATTTAGGATTGGTCTGTGCCGTTGCCGCCACAGCTGTGGCCCTCGCATGAAGGAGGCTTCAGTCTAGTTTGAGACATCAGTCGATCCCGTCTCTGATTTAGTCTGATTTCTCTCCAACACAATTATGACTCGTTTACTAATCCGTAATCAAAATGAGAGAAATTGGATTGATAAAGACTTGAAATGGAGATGATTATTTATTAACATTTCTAAAATCGGAATATAATTGGTATAAAATTTCATAAAAATTATTTACTTTTTTTGGTCAAACCATATAAATTATTTACTAATTCACTGAATCGGTATGGAAATCAATATAATTACTAAAATGTACTTTGTTAAAATAAATTATTATGTATACTAATTAATAATAAAAAATGTTAATGCCTCTATCCAGCAAATATTAAACATACTGAAATTTAATGTTATTATCATTAAATTTCATATTAAACTGGGTAACGGTTGGTGTTGTTAGGTTAATGCAAAGACAATCTTGAAATTATAGAAATAAGTAGGGGTATAACGAGGAGGAAAAATCCACTTCGATTCCCACCTAAAGGGACAATCCCTCTAAATTTTACAGTTGGATTCCCAATTTCGCATGAGTCCCATCAATATTTTGATTTCTAAATATTTGGTAAACACTAAAATATCCATAATCGAAATTCAATTCTGCATTTTGATTCCAATCACGTAAACATGCCATTAAACCTCGGATCGGATTTTCTTCTACTCACCGGCTCATCTCTTTCATATGACTTGTCAGACAGCAACAAGGTAGGTCGCTTGATTTTGTTAAATTTTATTATTATCTACTTGAATTCTTTTCAGTGTTCGATGTCAGCTTTTACGTCTAGTGCCACCATTTTAGAAGATAATTTGCATGAATTTGGAACCACTAATTGAAAGTTATGGGATTTGATTTGTTAATTTTCAAAAGAAACTTATGGGATCCTTGGCTTTTTTGCGTTAAAATTTTTATCTGAACTTGGACCGTAATATTGTTGTGATCAGCATGCCCATGCAGGAGGAGAGACCTACAGCATCTGTTTTCACGCTGATGAACTTTATTCCTCCCCCGTTCGGAGGTGCCTTATATGAGTTGAAAATCAACCAAGCAGGAGAAGTAATGGAAGCAGAAACCTGTGGACCACTTGAACCTGTTCAATGGTTCTTCGATCCGAAAAAATCATCTGAGTTCCCAGCCCCAGTCCCAAATTATCTTATATTGGACGGTGTGAGATACGGCAGCCCCTCCAAACTATACGTGTTGCCAGTTCCAGGACCTGATCGAGATATGGTCCCCGATGAAGACCGGCACCATTTGTATACCTTTGACACAGAGACTAAATCGTTGGAACAAATCGAGGGGCCTCGAGCATTTAAGCGATCCTCTTTGCTCATCTCTGCGTACGGAAAGCTTTACAATCTTACTGATCCAGCATCCTTCCCCTTTATGACAAATCCATCGTTTGAGTGTTATAATCCCAAGAAGGGCATTTGGGAGCCTCTCAATCCTTTTTCCAAAATATGGTGAGATAACGGGACTTTCCTGTTGAAGATCAACACCAGCTGAATTGATTTTTGAATTCTAGAGAATTCTAGCAATGGCCGGTGCATGCATATTAAGAAAATGCTAGATTGTTCTAGCAAATTGTTAAGTGAATGGTGCATGCATATTAAACTAGAAACTTCTAGCAAATTGTAATATTGTAAGGTTGTTTCTTAAGTTGGTGGAAGAGTCTAGAAGAATGGTGAGGATTCCACCAATATACAAGATTAGTGTAGATAATTCTAGCTTAGGAAGGTAGTGGAATTATCTAGATATTTCTAGCATGATGTGTCCATGCTTCTCCAAGGTTCCATCCATGCCCATAAAAGGAGAAGGCATCCACACCATTTGTAACAATCAAACAACCAACCAACCAAGAAGAAGTAGGCAATCAAGTAAGTGAGTGAGAAGTCTTGTAAGTAGTCTTGTAAGAGTGTGAGTGGTCTAGGGTGTGTCTCTAGAAAGTGAGAGAGTGTCATTGCTTCTAAAGTGTGTCTTTGAGAGTTTTGAGTGTTGTAATATTTTGTGAGTGTAATACAAGTAATTTGTTTACTTGTGTTGTCTCTCCAACACTTGTGTTAGAGTTGTGTACTCTAAATTTTTCCCAACATTTCCGACATGGACGTTACGGGCTATGCTGTTTGTTACGGTTGTATTCTAATTTCAATGTATGGCCTTGGACCATCTGAGTTCGTGCTTTTTCACATTGCCAGTGAAACATGGCACCCAGTCTACATACCTACAGTTGATGATGATATGACTGGTGCTGAGCCCTATCCTTCTTTCGTAGGGAGGGCTGTGGTCGTAAACGATGTTATCTACGCCACATCTCCATTTATCGGGGTTATCATATCATTCTCTCTTGGGATGGATTCAGATCCTAGTGGTCGCATTCTCTTTTACGTAAAGAATCTATTCAAGTTTCCAAAGCTCATGAGTTTCATTGAGAGGGACAACGCCATAACGGAGTCGTTGGTTCATTTGGGGGAATTGAGATTTTGTCTCCTGCAAACTTTCAAGGACTGGGATTTTCAACCTCTGCGGATCACAACATTAGAAATTGTCAATGACGGTTCAGGTGAAAGGTGTATCAAGACCTTATGTTCTGTTGTTCGTGACGTCGATGTTCAGATTTCTCTGGTGGATTCGAACTTGGTTACTGCTTCACACCGTGAGTTCCTTCACAATCATTATGTTTTAATTCTCCCTATAATTTCAGTTTCAGTACTTCACATTACATGCTTCCTTATAAAACTGTATATGATTTATGATTCTTCCACGTCTCAGACAATTTAATAATCTTGAACCCGATGAAAACAACAAATGTCAGGCAGCTATGATACATGTGAAAAACAAGCATTTATATGGAATCTTTTTTATTTAATCTTTCATGTTGAGTCATAAGAATCAGTTGTGTATGCCGCGGATTTTATTTGTGTTTGTGTTCGAGTTTTCTGATGACAATATTGGGTTTGACAGTGGGCAGCCAGATGGAGAGGCAAAACGAAGGAAAAGAATAAGTTCATCAGGTCAGATTCTCTCTCTCTCTCTCTCTCTCTCTCTCTCTCCATTTTTGTTTAACTTGGATGTGCATTGCAATATTATCAATTGTTTTGGCAGCTTATGTAAGGCCTGTCGTCAAATTTGGTAATGACAATGTCGCTTACATAGTTAACAGGATTAACTTAACTTGTTTCTACTTCACAATGTGAACTCCTTCACGCTTATTATGGTTTTACCCTATAATTTCAATTTCAGCACGCCACACTCCAATTACTTCATTTATTTATCAAACTGTATGTGATTTCTGATGGCTTCATGTCTCAGACAATTCGATTATTTTGAACTCAGTCGAGACAGTAAAGCACAGCTAGAGATGGTACAGCAGGTGAAACACATGCATCTGTTTGGAATCTTCCTGTTTAATATTGCCTGTTGAGTTAAAGGATCAGTTGTTGATTTTATTGTCTTTGTGTTCTAGTTTTCTGACAATAATATTGGGTTTGACAGTGGTTAGCCAGACAGAGAAGTAAAACGAATGAAAACAATTCCAATAGGTTAGACTCTCTCTATCTCTGGAATTTCCATCTCCTTCCCCCCACCAAAAAAAAAAACCTATTTATCTTGCAGAACCTATAAGCTATCGATTTTTTGTGTTTTACTTGGATGTGCTTCGCAATATTATGAATTGTTTGCAGCTTATGTTAGGCCTGGTGTCAGTCTAACAGTTAACCATGCCAACGTATCCTATGTTCTCTTAATGGAATTATAGAATATTTTGAAATAATCTAACGTGTTTATGCACATTTGCGGAGACCCTGGTGTCATTTTATGCCTGAACTAGAAAAATAAGGAGGGCGGTGTCGCTTAACTAGGATTGGCATAACTTGTCTTACACCTCTTGGTATGTTTAACTGTTTGTGGAAGCTTGAGGATGATAGGATCAGTAGTTGTAACTTGATAATATGGAGAAATAAGCAACTTATGCACAGAAAGCAATTGGAAAGATTAAGAACCAGAAATGTAGTTATGTATTCAAGTTTATGCATGCCCTACTTTGATAGATAAGCAGTTAGTTTGCTTGAAAAGGCTTTGAGAGGCTAGAGAACGTGAATTCAGCGAGAATGTGGAAATTGAGTCAAAAGTATAGACATTGTCGATTTTGTTTGCTGCAATTTCCAGTGTGGGTTATCCCTTGATCCATAAAGGAACCGTATGACTGCAATATAGAATTCTATGTTCTCTTAAGTTACTTTTTTGTTTCTTTGCTTTATTTACAATTCCGTTATATCAGGATTCTGTTATAACGATTTGTAATCCTATCATGTCTCAGTACGCCTGAGGTTTTGGAACCCAGTGTTGGAGAAACTAACAAGTTGGCTAAGAATTTCGAGTCCAAAGAAGAAGAGACTGACAAGTCGACGAAAGATATTGTACTCAAAGAAGATGAGACTGATAAGTTGGCTAAGGATTTTGAACCCAAAGAAGAAGGGACTGACAAGCTGGATAAGAAAAGGGCGGAAGTTTCACGGGGTGCAGCCAAAAAGAGAAGGAAAGGGAATAAAAAGAAGAAACTGGGTATGTATATACAAACTTTCCGTTTGTGTTTGCTGGATCTCGTTGGTTTATATGTTAAGATTGTGTATGTAAAAAAGTCGGGAGTAGGATTATCTCCCTTCCTAATCTCTCTCTCCTTCCCTCGCCTCCTATTTAAATGGTTATAATTAAGCCCCGTCAACATCTTATATTGATATTTTTATAGAGTTGAAGACAAAAAGAAAAGTGTGAGAGGAGGGGAGGAAATTATGAGGGGAGAGAATCATGCTACAAAAAAAGTCGTTTACAGAGAAGAATCTACGTGTTTTGCTTGCAAAATTTTAATTCGGTGTTTCTTATATTGCAGCTGGCAGAACTGGAGGAGGAGAGGCCTACAGCATGCCTATGGAGGAGGAGAGGCATATTGAAGTATGAAGGTTTCAGTCTTTTACCCTTGCATATCAGCCTTTAACCCTAGTTTCAGTCTTTAACCCTAATACCGGATATTAAGCACTGGATTAAGGGTGCTGCCCTTTTGTCTCTGATTTGATTGAGTTGCTTCTGTGTTAAGCATCCTATCTTACAGCCACCTTAATCTCTGATTTGATCCTTAAGTCCTAGTGTAATCTCCCAAGGTCGGACACCATTGTTTTACCCGTTAGTTTGTTATTAGGGTTAGGGTTTTAGGCTGTGCTGATTGTTCCTTTATAAACTGTTTGTGTTTGTAATTTACTATGAATGAAATACAAGTTGAGTTTAACTCCAAATCAGTTCCATTATTTCAACATGGTATCAGAGCAGTGATCCCTCAAGGACCTGCCTCTGTGTTCATCCTTAAACTCTTCCAAATCCAAACCAGTTGAGCCATTATGGCAACCCCAGCAGAAAAAGAAAAAACCTTAGTTTCAAAAAACGAAACCATGGATACCAATCTGATTCAACGTTTGAGCTCTGTGCTTCTAAACGAATTCAATTATCTACCTTGGTCACGAGCTATTACTCTCGCTCTTGGAGGACGTGGAAAGCTCCCTTTCATCCAAAAGGATGGCACCATGCCGGAAGCAACTTCACCAGATCATGCAGCATGGGTGTCCCAAGATCAACTCATCATGTCTTGGTTGTTAAACTCTATGGAACCAAAGATGTCTGAGATTTTCAGTTATTCTGAGTCATCTCACCAGCTTTGGAATTCTGTACGAGACATGTATGAGGATCTAAACAATGCTGCACGAGTCTTCCAGTTGAAGAAAGATCTCACGGAATTACAACAGGGAAATCTTTCTTTCGTTCAACATCTTGGGAACTTGAAGGCCAAATGGAATGAGTTGGATCTCTACAAACCTCATACCACGGACACAACCGTCCTTTTAAAGCGTGCTGAAGAAGACAAGGTGTTTCAACTGCTTGCCAGCCTTGGACCAAAGTATGAAGATCGTAAGAGTCACGTCTTGATGTCACCTGAGCTTCCCACCTTCTAGATGGTGTGCAACGTTATTCAACGCGAAGAAGTACGAAAGAATGTCATGAACGCAGATGTGGTTTTTGGAGAATCTGATCCTAGGCCATCAGAAGCTAGAGCCTTCACCTTCTCCAGACCATACAAGGGAAAACGACTAGACTTAAAGTGTTCTCACTGTGAGAAAATAGGACGTCCAGGCATCGGACACATAAAAGAGAAGTGTTGGATTCTTCATCCAGAACTTAAACCCAAGTTCAACGATGATGGAAGGGTACCAAGAAACCAAATGAAGCCTGCCTACCTGCCTAGAGCAAATCATGCCTGCGAAAATGTCTCTAGTAATGTGATAAATCCTTCCTCTAATCCCATTACTCTCATAAATGAATTTGCTAACTTCTTGCAACAGAAACAAGAAAAAGCAAATCATGAAAGTCCTTCAGCCATGCTCGGCAAGTTCGCTGGCTTCCTCGCACAATCAAGCTCAGTGACACAAGATGACTTGCCAGGTATTGTTGCAACTATTTCCACTGCATTAGATCTGAGTAGTAGTGGTGATTTTTGGATAGTGGACTCAGGAGCCTCTGATCACATGACTAACGATGCATCCTTGTTAAAAGATTTTCAAAACCTCTCCACTCCTTCCTTTGTCTCAGTAGCTAATGGCACCAAAGTTCGTATTTTAGGCAGAGGAAAACTAAAAATCTTCTCGAGTCATAAAGAATCTATTGTTATGCATGTCCCTTCCTTTCCTTTCAAACTGTTGTCAGTAGGAAGAATAACACAACTGCTCAATTGCCTTGCAATTTTTTCCACTCACTGTGTGATTTTCCAGGATCAAGTTTCGAAGGAAACGATTGGTAAAGGGTTCTTCCTCAATGGACTGTACTATGTCAACTTCTCTTCAAGTTTTCCAAAGAGTTTCTACGTAAACTCAAACAAGAAGCAGCTGTGGCACATGAGATTAGCTCATCCTTCTTCACATGTTATGTCTTTCCTTTTTCCTAGTTCTTGTAAAGTGATCCCAGATTGTGAAGTCTGTCACAAATCAAAGTTCACAAAGTTACCTTTTCCCCATTCTCTCTCTAGAGCTACTAAAGCTTTTGAAATTGTCCATTCCGATATTTGGGGACCTGCCACCTTAGAATCTTTTGATGGTTACCGATTCTATATATCTTTCATTGATGATGTCTCTAGAACTACCTTTGTGTATTTACTCAAATTCACTCATGAGGCCTTCCAGTGTTTCAAAAATTTTCATAATTTAGTTAAAAATCATTTTAACTCTAACATTGGCATCTTAAGGTCTGATAATGGGTCTGAGTACACTTCCAAAATCATGACAACCTACTTAAGTGAACATGGAATTTTGCAACAAACAAGTTGTGTAGGAACACCACAACAAAATGGCATTTCAGAAAGAAAGAATCGGGATCTGCTTGAGAAAACTCGAGCCCTAATGCTGCAAGCACAAGTTCCAAAGAAGTTCTGGTCTCAGGCTATACAAACTGCAGCATACATCATAAATCGTCTTCCTAGCAGAATCTTGAAGTTCAAGTCTCCCTGCCAAATTCTCAAGGGGAGGGAAATTGACATAAGTCATCTCCGTGTGTTTGGATGTGTGTGCTATGTGCACATTCAACCTGTTCACAGAGATAAACTTGATCCAAGGGTTGTCAAGTGTGCATTTCTAGGCTACTCAAGTTCTCAAAAGGGATACAAGTGTTATGATTCTAAGACCAGGAAAATATTTGTATCCAGGGATGTACGGTTTGATAAGACAACTTTTTTCTTTCAGAAGCAGGATGATGAACCTCAGGGGGAGCTCTCATATGAAGTGTTTCCCACTCCTTTCTTCCTTGATGATCCAAGGCAGTTAACATCTCACAATGAAGCTGTTGAGATAGATCCAGCCCCTGAAGATATGGAAGCAGATGATGCAGATGTACTTCACGAAAAGAGAGAGTCCCAACCTGAACAGCCTCCTCCTCCTCGCATGAATCCTTCTCGAAACAGGCAACCTCCAGCTAGGCTTGGGGACTTTGAAATCTACACGCCTAGACACCCTATTGGACAAGTGGTCTACCATAGTAGGATCTCTCCCTCTCATGCTGCATTTGTGACTGAACTATCTCAAACCTCTTAGCCTCGATCCTTTGAAGAGGCAAATCAATCTCCTGTATGGAGGCGTGCCATGCTTGAAGAACTGAAGGCACTCGATGAAAATCAAACTTGGAGCATTGTCTCACTGCCAAAAGGTCAACGTGTGGTTGGGGCAAGATGGATTTACAAAACCAAGTTTCACTCAGATGGAACCATAGAGCGGCACAAGGCCAGGTTGGTTGCAATGGGTTTTACGCAAACCATTGGGGTAGATTATAAAGAAACCTTTGCCCCATTGGCTAAGATGAACACTGTTAGAGTACTTCTTTCGATAGCTATAAATTCAAACTGGTCTCTACATCAAATGGATGTAAAAAACACCTTTCTTCATGGAGAGTTAGAAGAAGAGGTGTACATGCGCCTACCACCAGGTCATGAAAGAGAGAAGGAACAAGGAATAGTATGCAAACTTCACAAGGCCATCTATGGCCTCAAGCAATCTCCAAGAGCCTGGTACTCAAAACTGAGCTCAGTTCTCATGTCATCCGTATTTAAAAGAAGCTGTGCAGACTCTTCAATGTTCACTAGGTCTGGTACACCTGGAAGATTGGTGGTGCTTGTTTATGTTGATGATCTCATTGTCACAGGAGATAATCCAGAAGAAATAGCTGCTCTCAAGGCCACCTTACATTCAACCTTCTCAATCAGAGATCTCGGCAGACTCAGATACTTTCTTGGAATAGAAATGGATCAATCTCCAACTGGTCTGTTCCTAAATCAACAAAAGTATATGCTCGATCTTTTAGAAGAAGCCAACATGCTGCATTGCAAACCAGCCAACACACCACTACCAACCAATTTCAAGGATGAAACCCCTGGCACCCAGCTTGCAACTGCCACGGAGTATCAAAGGTTGGTCGAAAAACTTATCTATTTGACTATAACCAGACCTGACATTGATTATGCTGTCAGCTTTGTCAGTCAGTTCATGCATTCTCCTTCCTCTCATCATCTGCAACTGGTTAAACGGATCCTGAGGTACCTGAAAAGCTCTACGTCTACTGGGATTTTCATGCAAAACAACGGACACTTCCTCATTGAAGGATACACCGACTCTGATTGGGCGGGCAACGTTCTCGACCGAAAATCCACCACTGGTTACTGTACTCTTGTTGGTGGTAACCTTGTTACGTGGAAGAGCAAAAAGCAATCCGTTGTAGCTCGGTCAAGTGCCGAAGTCGAGTACCGAGCAATGGCATCTACTGCATGCGAACTCATTTGGCTAAAAAGTTTACTACGTGATCTTGACATCGTCTCCTCGAAGCCCATTTTGCTTCACTGTGACAATCAAGCAGCTATGCATATCGCTGCCAACCCCGTCTTCCATGAACGTACCAAGCATATCGAGGTTGACTGTCATTTTGTGCGCAACCATGTTCAGTCCAAACTGTTACAAACTGTTTTTGTTCGCTCCAGTGATCAACTTGCCGATGTGTTTACCAAGCCTCTTCCTTCTGCTCAACTTGATCGTCTTCTCTTCAAGCTTGGATCTCGAAAATCTCTCGATCCTGCTTGAGGGGGAGTATTGAAGTATGAAGGTTTCAGTCTTTTACCCTAGCATATCAGCCTTTAACCCTAGTTTTAGTCTTTAACCCTAATACCGGATATTAAGCACTGGATTAAGGGTGCTGCCCTTCTGTCTCTGATTTGATTGAGTTGCTTCTGTGTTAAGCATCCTATCTTACAGCCACCCTAATCTCTGATTTGATCCTTAAGTCCTGGTGTAATCTCCCAAGGTCGGACACCATTGTTTTACCCGTTAGTTTGTTATTAGGGTTAGGGTTTTAGGCTGTGCTGATTGTTCCTTTATAAACTGTTTGTGTTTGTAATCAAACTATGAATGAAATACAAGTTGAGTTTAACTCCAAATCAGTTCCATTATTTCAACAAGGCACGCAGCATCCGTGTTCATGATGATGAACTTTATTCCTTGCCCGTTCGGAGTTGCCTTATATGAGTTGAAAATCAACCAAGCAGGAGAAATCATGGGAGGAGAAACCTGTGCGCCCTTGAACCTGTTCGTTGGTTGATCGACCCGAAAAAAGCATCCGAGTTCCAAGTCCCAGTCCCAGATTATATTATATTGGACGGTGTGAGGTACCGCAGCCCCTCCAAATTATACCTGTTGCCAATTCCAGGACCTGATCAAGATATGGTCCCCGATGAAGAACGGCACTATTTGTATACTTTCGACACAGAGACAAAATCATTGGAACAAATCGAGGGGCCTCGAGAATTCAAGCGATGCTCTATACTCATCTCTGGATATGGAAAGCTTTACCATCTTACTGATCCAACATCATTCCCCATTATAACAAATCCATCGTTTAAGTGTTACAATCCCAAGAAGGACATTTGGGAGCCTCTCAATCCTTTTCCAAAATATGGTCAGAAAACGGGACCTTCCTATGTGGAGGTTATGGGCTATGCTGTTTGTTACGGTTGTATTCTATTTTCAATGTATGGCTTTGGACCATCTGAGTTCGTGCTTTTTCACATTGCCAGTGAAACATGGCACCCAGTCTACGTGCCTATAGTTGATGATGATATGACTGGTAGAAAGCCTTATCCTTATTTCGTGGGGAGGGCTGTTGTCGTAAACGATGTTATCTACGCTGCATCTACAGTGAGCGGGGTTATCATGTCATTCTCTCTTGGGATGGATTCAGATCCTAGTGGTCGCATTCTCTTTACCGTAAAGAACCTATTTGAGTTTCCAGAGTTAATGAGTTGCCTTGAGTATGACAACACCATAACGGAGTCTTTGGTTCATTTGGGGGAATTAAGATTTTGTCTCCTGCAAACTGTCTTTTGCAGCAGCAGGAGATTTCAACGTCTGCAGATCACAACATTAGAAATTGTCAATGATGGTTCAGAGGAAAGGCGTATCAAGACCTTATGTTCTGTTGGTCGTGACATTGACGTTGATATTCAGATTTCTGGTGGATTCGAACTTGGTTACTGCTTCACACCGTGAGTTCCTTCTCGATTGTTATGTTTTAACTCTCCCTATGATTTCAGTTTCAGTATGTTGCATTACACGTTTCTTTATCAAACTGTATATGGTTTCTGATTCATTCGTGTGTCAGACAATTTAAGGATCTTGAACCCGAAGAAGACAACAAATGTCAGGCAGCTATGGTACAGGTAAAATACAAGCATCTATTGTGTTATCAGAATCAGTCCTGTGTGGATTTTATTTGTCTTTGTGTTCTAGTTTTCTGATAATAATATTGGGTTTGACAGTGGCAGCCAGACGGAGAGGCAAAACGAATGAAACGAATAATAAGTTCATCAGGTCAGACTCCCTCTCTCCATTTTTGTTTAACTCTGATGCGCATTGCAATATTATCAGTTGTTTGCAGCTTATGTTAGGATTAACGTAACTTGTTTCTGTTTCACAATGTGAATTTCTTCAGGCTTATTATGGTTTTACCTTATTATTTCAGTTTCAGCAGGTCACACTCCCATTACGTTTTTATTTATCAAACTGTGTATGATTTCTGATTCTTTCACGTCTTAGAAAATTTGATGATTTTAAACTCAGTGGAGACGGGAAAGCGCAGCTAGAGTTGGTACATTACCTGTTGAGTTAATGAATCAGTTGTGTATGCCTAGGGATTTTATTTGTCATTGTGTTCTAGTTTTCTGATAATAATATTGGGTTTGACAGTGGTTAGCCAGACAGAGAAGCAAAGCGAATGAAAAGAATTCCAATAGGTTAGACTCTCTCTCCCTCTCTCTCTCTCGTTTCCATTTATCGGGTGTGCATCTCAATATTAGGAATTGTTTTGCAGCTTATGTTAGTCCTGGTGTCAAGCTAAACTGTCAACCATGCCAACGTATCCAATGTTCTCTCTTAACGGAATTGTAGAATATCTTGAAATAATCTAACATGTTTATGCACGTTTGCGGAACCCCTGGTGTTATTTTATGCATGAACTAGAAAGAAAAAATAAAGATGACGGTGTCGCTTAAATAGTTGATAGGATTAACCTAACTTATCTTACACCTCTTGGTATGTTTAACTTTTTGTGGAAGCTTGAGGATGATAGGATTAGTAATTGTAACTTGAGTATATGGAGAACTCAGCAACTTGTTCACAAAAAGCACTTGGAAAGATAAGCAGTTAGTTTGCTTGAAAAGCCTTTGAGAGGCTAGAGAACGTGAATTCTGCGCAAATGTGGAAATTGAGTCAAAAAGTACAGACATTGTCGATATTTTTTGCGTAGAGTGCAGTTTCCCGTGTGGGTTATCCCTTACTAAGTTCTCTGCAGTATAGACAATGTCGATTCTGTTAGAATGATTTGTAATTTTATCATGTCTCAGTAAGCCTGAGGTTTTGGAACCCAATGCCGGTGAAACTAACAAGTTGGCTAAGAATTTTGGATCCAAAGAAGAAGAGACTGACAAGTCGACGGAAGATTTTATACATAAAGAAGATGAGACTGATGAATTGGCTAAGGATTTTGAACCCAAAGAAGGGATTGACAAGCTGGATAAGAAAAGGGCGGAAGTTTCACTGGGTGCAGCCAAGAAGAGAAGGAAAAGGAATAAAAAGAAGAAACTGGGTATGTATATACAAACTTTCCGTTTCTGTTTACTGCATCTTGAACGGTTATATGTTAACATTGTGTATGTTAAAGTCATGTACAGAAAACAATCTGCATGTTTTGCTTGCAAATTTTTACTTGGATGGTCTTATATTGCAGCTGGCAGAACTGGAGCAAGCGTCACGCTTCTCTCTTTTTTGTCACGCTTGTACATGCGAGCCGCAAACTTGCCTGGTCTGGTGTCGAGAAGAGTGATGGACGGGCTCGTATCAAGGTTTACAAGTCTGCTGCCAAGAAGAGTAATAGGCTGGCTCTCAGCATAAGCATCCAAATGCGTTGGAAGACCTCCGATACAATCTTGTGTTTTTCTTGGTTTTCGTCGTGCAACTCCGTCTCTTGCGCGTTCTTAATCTGTTGGGTTGCGAACATCGCCGTGTCGATGTTTATTGCTTTGCCTTGGACCACAAGCAATAGGGGATTGAGATAGTGAGCTGATTAAAAGGAAATTTGGGTTTGATGTAAGTTATGAACAGTAGGGAATGAAAATTAAATTAGTTTTGGTTTTATTTGCCTTTTGGATCTCGATGGCAATTTTGTAAATAATGTGAAGATGTGTTAACGGATGTATGTTACTTATGTCATTTTCATTAAATTTCAAGTCATTTTTTCATTAAACAAAAGTTTTAAATTTTTCTTAATAAAGAAAATTTTGATTTGTCACTTAGTACTACAGTCTAATGATATTCTTCTTTAACTTGTAAGTGAGAGATTTTAGGTTCGATTTTCGCAAAAAGTGAATTTGAACCACATTATTTGCTAATTTGCTAGGCCATTGTGAGGTTTAACCAACTCATTTACCCTCTTAGTGTAGATAATATCGTTTGTTTAATTTTTTTTTATTCAAACCTTTTTCATTAAAGCTTCATTTATTAGTTGTTATTAGATTGAATAACTAAAGAATAATTAAGGGACATAATTTAACAAAGGAGTGCACAGACGAAAAGAAGTGCGTAAACTTTATATAATATAGTACATCATGGTCAGTTCAAATATATAAAATATTTGAATTAAATTTTTAATTTTCATCACTGACATCATTATTGTCCTTAAGCCATTTATAGCGAGCATGAAAATTGGTTTTGAATTTCAGTTTATAATAATCAAACTCCTACAATAAGTTGCAATTCAAGTTCTACGAGAATGATTCTAATTTTTGAATTTAACATATTTATTTCCATTTTTGAGAGAGAGAAAATAAAAACCAATAAGAGAGTAGAAATTAGATGAAATGCATTCTTGACACATTTTTAAAAATCCAGGGACCAACTTGAAACCAACAAAACAAAGACCAAAGTGGAAAAACTACTAAATATATGGGACCAAATTTGCAATTAACCCTAATTTTAGCTTTATAAAATAATAAACAAAAAATAAAGCTGCCTTCTTAAGAAAATCAACAGAAAACAAGGTTGGGGGTTTGGGCTCTCGTCGTCACTCTTTTGAGCAAAAAATACCCAAAACATTTTCCCTTCATCATCCACGCTTCTCTCTGTAATTTGAGTTTTCCGCAGATATCGTGAAATTCGAGTTGGAATTAGAGATAGGCAGTTTGTCTAGATTTTTTATTTTCACTAGTTTGATTTTGATCTGCCGCCGTATCATGCTGCTTTTCCTATTCATAGTTCATACACACTGATGTATTTCACTGAGTGGCGCAGAGGCTGATGGCACTCTTGACAAAGCAAGAAAACACAAGAAGAGGCAACTAGAGGATACACTTAGCCTTGTTATAAAGAAGCAGAAGGTAATTGTCACATATAACACGATTGTTTTTCATTATACGTATTTATCTTTCTAATTGAACTAGCCACATGGTGGTCTTCGATTGGCCACATGGTGGTTCCAGGGTCCTCTATGTTCACTTCACGTTAATCCCATGGGCCTTTTTGTTAGAATAAGTTTCATACATCTAATGATCAGACGCTTTTGTACCGGAATATGTAGAGAAGCAGAAAGAAAAGGGCCCTTTTCTTTCTGCTTCTCTACATATTCCCATTGTAGAGAATGTTCCAGGGTCCTTTTCACCTGAACATAACTGGGTCCCAGTTATGTTCAGGTGAACATTCTGTTTTCCCATTGTATTTCTGTGCTAGTGGTCAAACTCTAAATACATTTTCTGTAATTGTTTCTTTTGATTTATGAACTATAGTTTTTTTATTTTCTTTCTGTCAGTCATTTGGGGGCGCCTAAAAGACGAACAACTGCAGAAGAAGAGGAGAGAGCGAAGCATCCGATGCCTGAGGTAAGATATAACTGGTTTCTAAATGCTATTTTCCGTCCTTTGATTTTCTTTTTCAATATATAAAGCTCAACATTTCTTTCTCTTTTTTTTTCTCCTGCAGGACTCAGTTTACTTCCCTCCGACCCTGAATCCTACTGGTGCCCCACCACCTGGAAAGCCTCCAATGTTCAAATCGTCAATAGGTCTGGATCAGCCCCAATCCCACCCTAAGTTTGTGTATTGTTGTGACCACTTTACTTTCTCTCGCTTATTCAGTTCTGGAATTTGAATTGCAGGACCAAGAATTCCCTTATCTGCTGCTTCGTCAAGTGGTGCTGCATCATCCTCGAAAATGGAGTCAGAGGACGCTGTACCTCATCCGCCTCCATTGCCGCCTAACCCTGCAGCTACAAACCCAGGTATCTCATTGCCACCACCACCACCCCATCTCCAGGACCCCTGCCTAAAGAGCAGATTTCTAATCACCCCCTACTTCCCCCTCCACCTTTTCAACAGTCCGCCCAGCCTCCTCCTGGTATCAGCGGAAATGAGAAGGAACAAAATCAATCTTCATTGTCTGATTTAACCTCTAAGGACTCCACACAGGTAAGCTTCCTTTATTGTCCACTGACCGATATCTTATATTCTAAAAGGAATCAGAATTATTAGAGGTGTAAAGTAGTGGGTGATATTAGTTATAGCAAATTATGAAAGTTACTTGCATATACATGACTGATATGCCCAAAGAGAGAGTGTGGACGTTGCCAGGCTTATCTCAAACTTGTAGGCCAAAAATATTCTTATTAAGTTTTTATATTTGTGAAATTAATGCCTCCTCCTCCTCCTCCTCCTCCACCTCCAGGTTTACTGCCGAAGTCAACAAATAATCAGTCGGGAGGTGCAACATCTGACGCTGAAACCAATAATGCTCAGCTTACCAAGGATTTTACTAACATGGTTCCACCTCCTCCTCCTCCTCCAAGACAACAACCTCCAGTTCCTGGACCCACCCTTATTCCAAATTTACATCCTGATGTATTGCCCCCAGGTATCTCACGTTTTCCTCCACCCCCACCTCCACCAGATATGCGGCCACCATTGTCCACTCCTGGACTTCCCACTAGACCAGGTCCCCC
This sequence comes from Cotoneaster glaucophyllus, assembly GCA_036320875.1. NCBI lineage: Eukaryota > Viridiplantae > Streptophyta > Magnoliopsida > Rosales > Rosaceae > Cotoneaster > Cotoneaster glaucophyllus. The sequence goes on along the minus strand of CM070065.1, from coordinate 24,598,195 downwards.
GGGAATGATGGTCCCAATGATCCCCAGGCCCCCATACGGTCCTCCCCCTGGACCGCCCCCAATGATGAGACCACCCACTTCCACCTGGGCCCCCTCCTACTTATCAAGAAGATGATTATGCTGCTCGAGTGGCTGCCCATCAGAAACCTTCATATGTTAAATCAGCAGCATCTACTGTTGTTAAGAGGCCTCTGGCTCAGCACACTCCAGAACTTACATCCATGGTGAGTTTATTCTCTTTCACTGTCAATAAGATGCAACGCAAGTCTCTATTGCTTTGCATGTTTTTACAAGTAACACACAACTTGATAAGCAATGTAGCGTCTAATTTCTGCTTTAAATTTTTAACCTTATAAAGAAAGATTATTGGAGTGGTGAGATGGCCGTGGTGGGTTTGAGGTTTATTGTTGTTATAATTAGAGGTGGTAAAGTGAAGGTTAGACGCGGCCGATAGATAATTGAGATTAAACTTAGGTGAATATTTGTTAAGGAAATAAAATTTAATTTGGTTAATAACTAATGAGGTATGGATTAACCACAACAACAACAACAACAACAAGGCCTTTTCCCACAAAGCCTTTTAAGGTATGGATTAACCACTAGTTTAATTTGGCCTATCATTGGATTTAGCTACAAGAATTTTTCTTTGGGGCGTTACAACTCGAGTGGCAATAGACTAGAAGATCACTTAAAGTAAGAGTTGGAGCAACTTTTGATTTTGCTGTGCTGCTGGAAACCTTTGTTGGATGATCATGGCTGGAGGTTAGTTCGAATTGTATATATACTGCTGCGCTGAATGTGATCATCAAAAGTTGGCTAGAAGATCACTAAAACTTATAGTATTACTGCTGGCTGAGGTTAGTTTGATTCAAAACTGCTAACATGTAATCAGAGCCACCTTCAGTACATACTGTTCACAATTCAGTTTTCCTGAGGCACAAAATGATTCTAATTGATTGTGCTTAAGGGTTCAAAATGCTATAAGTGGCTGCCATATTGTTGATCATTATTATATGAATACTGTAAGTTGATTCAGTACGTATTGTTCATTATCATATGAATACTGTAAGTTGCTGCCAGATCCATGTATATATTATGAGTTTCTCTTCATTTGAACTCAGTGAATTGATGCATATATAATTGCTTCATGTTGATTTAAGATTAGCCGCACCATCTTAAGTCCTCAGAGATGTGAGCGAGAGCATTCGGGGTTCAATCCTAGAATGTGATAAGGTGACAGATTTCATGAAAGCCATTGAGGAATGGTTTGTGAAATTTGATAAGGCACTTGCAAGCACCCTGATGCTGAAACTTTCAAGCATGAAGCACGACAATTCCAAGAGTGTGAGCACATTATGGAAATGAGGGACATTGCAGCTCAACTTAAGTCCAGAGAGAGAGAGAGAGAGAGATTTTTGAGTCATTATTGGGCAATTTCATTCTCAGTTCTCTCCCTCTCGAGTATGGACCATTCAAGATTTCCTATCACACACATAAGGAAAAGTGGTCTTCCAATGAACTTCTGACCACGTGTGTTCAAGAGGAAGAAAGATTGAAACTTGAGAAATTGGAAACTACTCATCTGGTAATTAACAAGCATGAAGGTGCCAACAAGGACAAACGTTTTCCTAAGGTAAAAAGGAAAGAAACCAATGAAGAGTTTTGCGCGACAAGGATGCATGCTTCTTCCGCAACAAGAAGGGACATAAGAAGGAATGCGCCAAGTACAAGAAACGGCTGGAAAAGAAAGCTACTATATTTGCTTATGTGTGTCATGGATCTTATTTTGTTGAGGCATCTGGTAATACTTGGTAGATTTTATCACTCGATTGTCCTCAAGATATTGCGGCATTCTTCTCCAAGATAGCGAGTGACCATAAGATCTTTGCTGATTTGTTATCTATTACTACATATATTGTAGGTGTACAATTAGTTCTTTTACATCTATAAAAAGTAGTTTTGATTTTTTAAGATGGAAACATTTGTGTCATATTGTTCACATGTCTTTTGGTAATTTTGATCAACTGCAATAACACGGACAAGACTTGTAAAATTGGCATCCATTGGAAATCTAATGAGCTATCCGAATTTTTATGTCATAGTAACCAAACGACGCGGATGAGTTCAGCTGGCTAAACGGGATGAATATTGAGTTCTAATGTAAAACAAAATAAACAACTTAAGAAAGACTTATTCCACCACCACAGAGGTTTATGATCTTCTGCTTGTCGTCCGTTTGCAGTTTGCACTTGAAAAAAAAATGTGAAATTTGAGGAATTAGACTCCCGACTTCCATTTCCACTAAATTAATCGTCATTTCACAATTCCAACATATGATAGGGAAATTAATAAGGGGAAAACATAACATACAGGGGATGAATATTGAGTTCCAATGTTTCTCTAGGCCCTTCTTGTTAGTTTTTCTGTATAATAATAATAATAATAATAAACATCATTTTATATAAATTAATAAGTTGAAGGTTATAGTCGTCATTGAACAGATAGTGTCCAAAGAAAGTAAGGGCGACTTCACTCCCTGATCACTCTTCCTAATCACTGATAAACCCCCAATCATATACCGAACCCTAAAACCCTTGTCGAAGTTGAATGTTGAATTTTTGAAAGGTAAGGGGGAAGTTGAACTTATGACAGTAGAATTTTGAATTTTATTATTCTCCATTTTGGAATCGGCCATCCCCAAAATCGTATCCGCCCGATACCCTAAAAACTCCCTTCGTTTTCCTGAAAATTGCTGCTGCTGGTGGCTTGGATTCAGCTGAATCTAACAAGAAGGTCAGTAACAGTAATTCTCTTTTTTACTTTTACTTTCTACCAGTATGAGTAGCCGTAGCCGTAGCAGTAGCAGTGCCCAATCTGAACAGCAATTTGTATAAATATTGATATGATTCTCCCAGTTTAATTTAATTTAATTTAATTTAATTTATCCACGAATCTTCAGTCTTGATGGTCCGATTAACCTCTCTTTTTCTCTTTTTAATGAGGCTTTATGCTGCTATACCAAAATGATGAAATATTCATTTTTAATGATAGTTTTATAATTGGGTATGTTTTAATTTGATCAGTGTGATTTTTTGTGATTAGGATTTAGGACCTTGGTAACTTGATTGATTAGGAATTTGTGCGTTTACCTCCTGATCAGTATTCAAATTTAATTCATATAAGTCCCTTTCTTAAGAGGGATATATTTTGATAAGAAACAAGACCTTACAACTGTTGCATTCTTCGTTTTCTTGAATTTCTTTGGTTTTTGATGGGTGATTGAGTGGTGTTTGATTGAGAAATTTGTGGATTAGGGTTAGGTTGGGTCTGTTTGGTTGCCTGGAAAATTTGGGATATAAAATGGGGTCATGGGATTAGGATTTAGGACCTTTGTAACTTGATTGATTAGGAATTTGTGTGTGTTATCTCCAAATTAGTGTTCAAATTTAGTGCATATAAGTCCCTTTCTTAAGAGGGATCTATTTTGATAAGAAAGAAGACCTTACAACTCTCGCATTCTTCGTTTTCTTGATTGTAAAGTCTCTGTACCATGTCACATATATTAATAGGATGCTTAGGTAATTGTAGGAGAAGTTATGCATGCATTCTTTTGGCCAGAACCCGTAGTGATCCTGGTATGAGTCTAACTCTGCCTTGGTCATAGCTCAACAAGAAAACGTTATGGAATATCTTCTTTATAAGCGCTTCTAGGCTCTAGCCTCCTCTTTTTGAGCAGACTTATCTAATATTTAACAAAGCATGTTCTACTAGAGCTCAAATCAAGCAAAGAGGGAAAATCAAAATACACCAGAAATAAAAAATAAAAAAAAAACTTAATTTATTAAGATGTATGGAGGAAAGGTTTGTCATTTAAAATTGGGTTAAATTAACGATGTTATGTAGTGATACTAATTTGATGCTTGCTTGCCCTGAAATCAACTCAGTGTTTAAGGATCATGTATGTTTCCCACTTCCCAGGTCTAATTTGATCGCATGCATGTAACACTAGTTAAATTTGGGGACTGAACAATTAACTAATCATAATTTATTTATTGTGTGTAATTACCTCCATAAGTGTGGTCACAAGTTGAGCCTTTTCGTTGAAGCTTTCCAGGGCTTCTTTGTATTCCTTTTTCCTGTTTGTCATAAGATCATGTTTATTTTTCTTATAATTTTCGAGTATATATACATAAAATGTCAGTGGAGTCTATGCATGCTCAAATGACAATTTTATTAATTAATACAGTATGTGTGCTATATATCATCTTCAAAACCTGCCCATCTCATGGATTCTCTTTGTATTGAGCATCACCTCTGTCGCCACGCTCCTTTTCGTGACCTTGAAGCTCAAGTCATCCAACAAACAAGACAAGAAAAAAAAAAAAAAAAAGCGGCAGGGGAGGGGTGGATGGAGCCACAATCAGACCACTCCTGCACTGACGTCTGAGAGTGAGTATGGGGATACAAGTCATCTTCCTCCAGAAGAGGGTGACTCTGACACTCCAAGTGATATTCCTCCACTGGAGAATGTATCGGACACTGATGTCGACCTCGACAATTCTGCATCTGACGCTCATTTGTTGTCCAGTAAACAACTAATCCTGAACGGAGTCAAAGATCAATACTTTGCCAACAAAATGAACGGAAAGGTATGTCTATAATCATGGCATTTCATTTAACGACAAATATCCCAATGCAACTCGAATATAGACCATCTAGAGTTGATATCTGTTTTTCAAAAGCATGGCAATTCCTTGCACCATAGTCCATTCCCCATTGTAGGAAAAGTCACATGCAGAAACAAACCATCAACGGTGTCAAAGCTATTAACACCAGCTGAAACTAGAAACAAAAATTTACCTGCTTTTGGGAACAATTTGCTGTCCTTAAATCTCCCATGCGAGGCTAACAAGACCAACAATCATGGGCACAATGTTCAGGGTGTATCCACTTGCACAAGCATATCAGTACCTTTCTAAATAAGTTTGAACCTTCAGTCACAACACCAATTAACTAACCAAAATAATTGCACGCATGATCATTTTGACTATATATCCGGTTTCTGTTCATTCAGTTTATAGAGCATTGTCATTTGACTAGGGTGGCCGTTTTACGGAGCCAATTGATTAGTTTGCACGTACGTTCAGTCAACCATTTGTTTTTGAACCTTTAACTCAATAAGTAACTGAATTTGTTAATTTCATCTTGTATGTGTATAAATACGTGTACGAAATTCTTTAGGATGATTTTGTAGACCTTCAACCTGTATTCTAACGTTACATTGCTTATTAGTTTTTATATTTTGGTTATTTGAATTCAGATTACAGGTGCAAGCTTGATAGAATATGAGATTGCTTGTGCCCAATCTGAAGATAACCACTACGCTTTCGACAGACCGAGACAAGTAACTGTCTTCTTTGAAGATGGAAAAGCAGTGGAATCTACCTTGGTGCCATACTCAACAAAACTAAAAAAAATGGCTGTGAGACACTTCCGAAACAGCTCCGGCTTGGCACATCAAAACCTGCTCATCCCAAAATTTATCACATTTGATGAAGAGCAGAAACAATGGTATATATTCTACGACAACTTTTGTTGCACCTACAATCAGTGGACAGACAGAAACAATTGCACCGAGCTGTGGTGGAGAATGTTTGTTAAGTAAGTGTTCATGTGTTTCTTTGTGTGTGCTTGTGTGTGACTATACGTGTACGTGGAACTTGTTAAAGTTGCTTACTTGTGCAGGAAGACTGTCAAGACGATACAATATATGCACAACAAGGGTCAGGTTCATGGGGAATTAAAGAAAGCATCCAGCTATGCCATCTTAGGAGATGATGTGATGATTTTTAACATTAAGGGCGGGAATGACATCCACACGCTAAGGTTTCAAGACTTGTCAGATTTTGGCGAATTTATCACTGATAAATTCCCATTGACGATAGCAGATAGGACACAATTTCTCAATTGCTTCAAAAATGGTGGGCCGGCTTACTCGTATAAGTAAGTAAACAAGTTTAGGCTTGTTTGGAAGTTCTTTTGAAATGATCGAAAATGCTTTTTGTGGAAATGTTTTTGGAACAATACAGGAAAAGCACTTCAAGTGCTTTTGGAACCCAAAAACATTTTCTCTAAAAGCACTTTTATTCATTCGAAAGCACTTCCAAACGATCGATTTGTTGTTCAATTAAATTATTTGGCATATTATTCTTATACCTGAAAACTTAATGTTTTTTTTTTTGGTTTCCTAGTTATGACAGGTTTGTCTCTATGCTCATCGATCACCCAACTTTGAAGAGTGAGTTCAGCAGGCTCAAATGTTACTTTGATTTTCACCAATCAAAGAAGCACAAAATAAGGGCCAACGGTCCTTGTTTTGAGACGAAAATTACAGGCCCTGATTTTGAAGAATTCAGAAACTGGGACACCAAGATAGTCATACATGGTTATCTGGACAAGTCAAAAAAATTTACAGAAAAAGAGAACGGAGAAGAATTAGATGGGAATAGTGTTGAGGATTTGATCCGAGTAATACGAAATGTTTATGTCCACTACGCCAAGGATGGAAACTTCCGCAAGATCAACGAGGAGATAAACACGTGCTTTCCCGGTTTACTGAGTCATATACACGCAAACTTAACGATCGACAACGTGGAGGAATAGTCTGAACAAAGCATGCATCAGATGTTTTTTTTTTTTTTTTTTTTTTATGGTTTGTCTACTGTTCTAGTGATTTTATATGTAAACCTAGCTTCTAGCTTCTCATAGCAGGTGAATTTGTAAAGACTTAAAAATATTGGGAGTTTCTTTGGATTCATGTATACCCCAAAAGAGTTCAAGGTGCTGTTTAGTTTGAATGATTTGTCTATTTTTCCCGTGAATTTGTGTGAACCTAGCTTCTAGCATCTCATAGCGGGTGAATTTGTGAAGACTTATAACTCTTGAGGGTATTGTTTAGATTCCATACATACACTGAAACAGTACCAGCTGCTGTTTTAGTTTTAATGGTTTGGCTATTTTTTCAGTGATTTTGTGTTCACCTAGCTTCTAGCTTCTCATAGCGGATGCAATATTCTACAGAATGAAACTAAAGGAATAGAAACCCTCACCTCGAAAGTTGAAACCAAGCTTTGTCCAGTCTTGCTGCAGTAACCTGTGTGATGAACTGAATGCCGTTAACTGCAGTTTAAAAAGAAGAAAGATCAACGAGCGGGGTCACAAGTAGGAGGGAGTTCCGTATATGATTTGAGAATTTTCACACAAAGGAGAGAGAGCATAGTAACAAGTGAAAAAAGGTGCAACAAGTAGACAAACACGAATTAGGAACAAAGAAAGAAAGAAAGAAAAGAAAGAAATTTGATGGACCCAATCCATCGAATTTGACGAGCTAAATAAGAAGAGGGTTGGTACGGAGCACCCTACAAGGACAAGGACGAGGCGGTGTTGGCTAGGCAATGTTGGAATTTGGATAAAATCCTCTACTGCCACTGCCCTGCCCTGCCCTGCACTGCAATTAGATGAAAACTCAATTCAGTTCTTGTCTACATACATACAGATAAATCAGATCGCGCAGCATAGCAAAAACAAGAGGGGCATGTGAGACAAGTAGATAAATAAAATGGATCAAGTCGTCGCAGGGTCAGAAGTTTTATGAGGATGTGGGGTCCGTGTCAACCTGATTTGGCACCGTGGCCGGGGGTTGGGGGGAATTTTGATTTTGGAAAATTGCATTGCAAGTAGTAGTTCGAGAGAAACAGAGCATTAAATCCAACTCAATTCAAATGAAATGAACCGAATCAGGGAATATGGGGATTGGATCGAATTGAAGCAGGGAGGCGCAGCCAAAAGCCAAATGGAAACCAATTGGAAAATCAAATCGAACACCGCACTGTAAGCAGTTGTTCATGAGAAACAGAGCTTCAAATAAATTGAATTAATTTAAATTCAACACAATTTCAATCCAATCCGCTTTAATACAAAAGAAATGAAATGAATCGAATCAGGGGATCGGGGGATCGGATCGAATTGAAAAAAGAAACAAGCAAGGAGAATCTGAATCTCACCATCGGAGGTACAAGGAAGGAAGGATGGTGTCGTTGTTGCTGAAGATGCATCATTCATGACAGGGAAATTGAATTGCTGCTGCTACTGCTGCTTCTTCTGGAGCATTACCAAAATCTTAATCTTCCGATTGAATTTGTGCTTCTGTGGAAAGATCTGAAATTCCAGAAATTGGAAACTGCAATTCAATTGCAAATCAGAAATTGGAAACTGGAAACTGCAATCGGATTCGGAGGCAGGCAGATGGAAGGATAGGCAAATTGATGGCAAAGAAAGCTCAATCGTTGAATATAATTTGGTTGAATGAATGGTAGGTAAATTGATAGCCCACAGTCTTCGTCGACCAGGGAGAGTTAGAGAGAGAGAGAGAGAGAGAGAGAGAGAGAGCACTTTCCGTTGGCTTCCGTGTTTACTTTGTTGTTGTTCGGTATTTTGTTTTGGTGGGTTTTTTACTTCCTTGCCCATCACCGCATCTAATCTACTTCCGTCCTTAGGCCGACACCTGTACTCAACCCGGCCACTTTTTCTTTTCAGAAATTATATTTGGCCCCTTTTTGTCTTTACACCCAACTAACAAATTTTCTCTTCCAAAATTTCAAATTTACCCTTACATAAATAAGAATGAGAAAATAAATATCATTTTTTATCTTTACACCCCATATGATGTGGAGGGGACCTCTAAACCCTAATAGGTTCCTTATTTGAACCGCACTCACGGTTTGACTCAAGGCTAAGGCTTCAACTTTTCTAGTGTGACTCAACTTTAGATCCTAAGAATCACTTCATCCTTTATTAGGCTCTTTTAATCACATATCATACTAATCTGAAACGTCCCACAACTGAGAATTTTTATACAATTTTTCAAGATATTCATAAGCCTCGCTGTCCCCAATATTCAAAAGTGCTCCACCCTTCATAGATTCCATCATATTACCGGTTGCTTGAGTGAGACTGTTATTGAAAAGTGCTCTTTTCATCACATATCATACTAATCTGAAACGTCCCACAACTGAGAATTTTTATACAATTTTTCAAGATATTCATAAGCCTCGCTGTCCCCAATATTCAAAAGTGCTCCACCCTTCATAGATTCCATCATATTACCGGTTGCTTGAGTGAGACTGTTATTGAAAGATTGCACTGATCTTCATGTCTCAAAATCGTGATGAGGACATCTCAAAAGCAAATCCTAAAATCTTCCCCAAGTCTCATAAAATTGTTCATCATCTTTTTGTCGTAAAATTAGAAATGTCTCTCCTAAGAGAGTTGGTTCGAGACTTTAGGGAAACTTAGATAAGAATTTCTTTACCATCTGGTCCCAAGAAGTGATGGAACTAGACAATTGAGAGTTCAACCATGTTTTCGTCTTATCTTTAAGGGGAAACAGAAACAGACGTAGATGAACGGATTCATCAGAGAAATTCTGTTATTTGAAGGTTGAACAAATGTCAAGAAATTCCTTGACATGCATGTATGGGTCCTCGCGTTCTAATCCATAGAATGTAGGTAAGGAATGAAGTGACATGCGCCTTTAAGCCAAAGTGTTCTAAGTCTTATGATCCTTAAGCACATATGATATTAGATTATGTTTAATGAGACAAATATTACTATATACAAATATGAAAAACTTAGATATAATACATAAAAAAGACACATTCTCAAGATGGTGAGAAGGGTCAAGGACTCAAGTGATCTCCTTGGGGCCTTAATTGGCTCCATCGATGTTTGAAATACTCATAAATCCTAATTTAATCAGGATAGGGCTATCTATACACCTATTTTTATTTGTCATATTTTTTTTTAATTTTTAGTTGTCTGATCGAATGAATTAAAGTAGATCAATGGCCAAAGTTAACAAAAGTGTGTGAGATGTAAAAATATGTGTGAATATCACTATCCTTTAACTACATCTCTTAAAAAGTGAAGGGAGGTCAAACTCGTCATCAACGAGATTTAATTTGTAGACCTATGACTTATCGATAAAGAGAAATAGCACTATATTATTAAGTGTGTGTCTGGCGAAGGCCTTTGCAAAACATGGAGGGGTTGTTTTAACTTTTAATGCAGGGTGGGGGGGGGGGGGTGTTATGTGCAATGCAATTTAATGCTTGAGGTTATTAGTGGAAATACACAAAACACGAGTGCTTTCCGTGTGAAACGATGAAACCGTTTGCTGGTGAAATTAACCCGTACAATTTATAGGGGAAGGGTAAATTGTAAATTGGGAATCGTTCTGGCGTTCCTTCTCTTCTTAAAAGTCCCGAATTCCAACCCTCATCACCCAAACTCGTTGATCTATACGGCTATGCCGTTGCCCCGCCGCCGAGTGATGTGAAAATTACTTAACACGCAAATTAAACTCTATTTATGACAATTGTAGTATATGATGCAAGTAGGGATCGTTCTAGGCCGGGGATTAACTAGGGATGCTAATCAACACAAATTAGATTTAAAAACACAAAAACAAACTTGAAAACGTTTAAATAGACTCAAGGGACTCAAAACAGGTTTAAAAGACTCAAAACAGCTTAAAACAACCAGAAAGACTCAATTTAAGACCCAAGAAGTGATTTTGACGAAAATAAGGTAAAACTTGACTCAAAAGACTAAAGAAAACAGGTTTTGACTCAAATAACAAGATTAGATGAAAAGGGGATTGTTTTGGACGAAATTAAGTTTTAAAACATAAACTTTGTTTAAGACACTTAAGAAAAACGATTTTTATGAATTTAATGGATGATGAGTTTAGTTAGAGGATCCTTTTCCACACATGACATATGCATATGAACCAATTTCCAATTATTATTCCTTTAGACTATATGACAACACTCCAAGTTAACCATGTAAGCATAAATTAACCATCAGATTTTCCTTTTCTCATTGAATTGAATGAAACATGCATTACAACCAAATTATCCTTATCAAGTCCCTAACTATGATTGCATGATAGAAAACATATCAAAGGTCATTACGTTCTTTGAAAATCATAAGTGTTGACAAGGCAATTATAACTATGAATGCATGAAACTCTTGCCTAGGACTTACTTAACATGATTGTGACTAGCAACCTTTACTACTTGTGAATATAAGTTCATAACGATTAGGTGAAACTCCCTTATACTCTAGCTTCAAGTTAATGCATGCAAATTAAGTGTCGACTCCCAATTAACACACAAAAACAAGTTTTAATAACTTAGTTAAGCAAATCACATTCAAGTCTTAAGAAACAATAATTGGATGTAATCAATTCATATATAGCATATAATCATGGCTTCAAATTCACCCCCAACTAATAAGAAATTTAGCCTCTCATGTTTGCAATTACACAAAAATAACTTGAATTAAACATTGAGATAAAAGAAAGACAACACCTAGAACAATGGGCAGCCAAGGTGCACGGCAAGGTCCTTCTTTCTCCTAGCAATTGCGGCACAAGATGGCTTTTTGAGTGAATGAGGGTGGATGAGTGCTGAATGTAGAGAGAAATCTGAGATGGGTGGTGAGAGGTGGTGTTTTGAATGAGGGGTGCGGCACACATATATATAGGTGCTGAATGAAAGCCACGGCTTGGTAGAAATAGGAGTTAGAATGAGTAGAAGTTTTGGAATTAGAATAGGTATAGAACTTGGACTCCAAAACTACAAAGGAAAAGGGACTTCCAAGCACAATCCAAAGAGGAAAAGAACATGTTTTCCAGCAGGTTTTAGGCATCTAGAAGGTGGGATATGCGGCTGGGATTTAGGAGAAGAGATAAGGCTTCTAGATAAGGTTAGGCGCCACCTTTGTAGGAGAAAGGTGTGGCAGATTTGTAGGAGAGGTTTAAGGGATTTGTTGCATGTTTTTAGGCTTCTAGAATCCCTAAATTTAGGTGATAAAATCTGTTTAGAATCCCCCTCTTTTTGGCTGAAAATAAGGTGGATAAGATAAGGTAAGGATAAGGCAAGATAAGATAAGGTTTTGGATAATGTTTGAGATAATGTTCCTTATTTCTTGCTCTTCTCTTATCTTCTAGAACTTGAACTTGTTTCTTCCTTCTTCCTAGCTGATTCTTTGTCTTTAAATCTCCAAATTCGTCCATCCTTCTTGCTTGACTCATAAGCTATCCATCCTTGACCCAAAATAGCTCCAAATCACTCCAAATTGGCTCTTTTTGCATACTTTGTCATTAAGCCCTGAAATTGCACGAAAATGACTTTAAACACTATAATTAACATAATTAAGCTAAGTAAATGCAAGAAAACAAGTTAACTAAGTCGCATAAATATGCTCCTATCATCGAGGCCACCGCATGAAGGAGGCTTCAATCTAGTTTGATACAATCTATACGGCTATGCCGTTGCCCCGCCGACGTGGCGTATATGTGGCAGCTACGTCATCACTTAACGGTTAATTTAACAGATTTTTTAACGGTCGTATGAAATTGAAATAAAATGATAAGTAAATGTATGAAAATGAAATATTTTAAAGATGTCGTATTGGTTGTAATAGACCGCAAACTTGATTTACCCTTATTAATTTCATGGTCTATCCCCATCAACAACGCACCGTGACCTAGCGACGGAAGCACCACTAGTGCACCACATGCAACAACTTCGCTATTTATAGGGAAAGGGTAAAGTTGAAATTGAAATTGAAACTGCAAATTGTTTCGGCCCAAATGCAACTACAATTGTTTCGGCATTCCTTCTCTTCTTCAAAATCCCAAATTCCAACCCTCATCACCCAAACTCATTGATCTCTTCTCTACGGCTATGCCGTTGCCCCACCACCGCCGCCGCCGAGGCCGCCGCATGAAGGAGGCTTCAGTCTAGTTTGATACAATCACTCTCCCGTCTCTGATTCATCCGATTTCTCTCTAGCACAGTTGAACCTCGGATCGGATTTTCTTCCACTCACCGGCTCCTCTCTTTCAGATGACTTCCCAGGCAGCAACAAGGTCAGTCGCTTGATTTTTGTTTTATCTAATTGAATTTTTATTCATAAATTTCGATTCAGTGGTTGATGAATTTGAAAATAGTGCCACCATTTTAGAAGAGTAATCTGTATGAATTTGGAACCACTGATTGAAAGTAGAGACATTTGATTTTGTTAAATTTGAAAATTTTATCTGAACTTGGACCGTAATATTGTTGCGATCAGCATGCCCATGGAGGAGGAGAGCCCTACAACATCTGTGTTAATGCTGATGAACTTTATTCCTCGCCCGTTCGGAGCAGCCTTATATGAGTTGAAAATCAACCAAGCAGGAGAAATCATGGGAGGAGAAACCTGTGGACCACTTGAACCTGTTCACTGGTTCTTCGATCCGAAAAAATCATCTGAGTTCCCAGTACCAGTCCCCGATTATCTTATATTGGACGGTGTGAGGTACGGCAGCCCCTCCAAATTATACCTGTTGCCAATTCCAGGACGTGATCGAGATTTGGTCCCCGATGAAGAACGGCACTATTTGTATACTTTCGACACGGAGACAAAATCATTGGAACAAATCGAGGGGCCTCGAGAATTTAAGCGATGCTCTATACTCATCTCTGGATATGGAAAGCTTTACCATCTTACTGATCCAACATCCTTCCCCATTATAACAAATCCATCGTTTGAGTGTTACAATCCCAAGAAGGACATTTGGGAGCCTCTCAATCCTTTTCCAAAATATGGTCAGAAAACGGGACCTTCCTATGTGGAGGTTATGGGCTATGCTGTTTGTTACGGTTGTATTCTATTTTCAATGTATGGCTTTGGACCATCTGAGTTCGTGCTTTTTCACATTGCCAGTGAAACATGGCACCCAGTCTATGTGCCTACAGTTGATGATGATATGACTGGTAGAAAGCCTTATCCTTCTTTCGTGGGGAGGGCTGTGGTCGTAAACGATGTTATCTACGCCGCATCTACTGTGAGCGGGGTTATCATATCATTCTCTCTTGGGATGGCTTCAGATCCTAGCGGTCGCATTCTCTTTACCATAAACAATCTATTCAGGTTTCCAGAGTTCACGAGTTTCCTTGAGTTGGACAACACCGTAACAGAGTCTTTGGTTCATTTGGGGGAATTAAGATTTTGTCTCCTGCAAACTGTCTTTTGCAGCAGTGGCAGGGGATTTCAACCTCTGCATATCACAACATTAGAAATTGTCATCGATGGTTCAGGGGAAAGGTGTATCAAGACATTATGTTCTGTTGTTCGTGACATCAATATTCAGATTTCTGGTGGATTCGAACTTGGTTACTGCTTCACACCGTGAGTTCCTTCAAGACTTTTATGTTTCAAATCTCCCTATAATTTCAGTTTCAGGACATCACATCACATTACATGTTTTGTTATCAAACTGTATATGATTTCTGATTCTTTCATGTCTCAGACAATTTAAGGATTTTGAACCTGAAGAAGACAACAAATGTCAGGCAGCTATGGTACAGGTGAAACACAAGCATCTATATGGAATCTTTTTTATTTAATCTTTCGCGTTGAGTCATAAGAATCAGTTGTTTATGCCATGGATTTTATTGTGTTTGTGTTCTAGTTTTATGATAACAGTATTGGGTTTGACAGTGGGCAGCCAGACGGAGAGGCAAAACGAAGGAAAATAATAAGTTCATCAGGTCATACTCTCTCTCTCTCTCTCCCCATTTTTTGTTTAACTCGGATGTGTATTGCAATATTATCAATTGTTTTGGCAGCTTATGTAAGGCCTGTCGTCAAATTTGGTAATGACAATGTCGCTTAAATAGTTAATAGGATTAACATAACTTGTTTATACTTCACAATTTGAATTCCTTCACGCGTATTGCAATTTCAGCACGGCACAGTCCCATTACTTTTTTTTTTTTTTATCAAACTGTTTGTGATTTCTGATTCATTCATGTCTCAGACAATTTGATGAATTTGAACTCAGTGGAGACAAGAAAGTGCAGCTAAAGCTGGTACAGCAGGTGAAACACATGCATCTATTTGGAATCTTTTTGTTTAATATTGCCTGTTCAGTTAAAGAATCAGTTTTGTATGCCTATGGATTTTATTTGTCTGTGTTCTAGTTTTCTGATAATAATTTTGGGTTTGACAGTGGTTAGCCAGAGAGAGAAGCAAAATGAAAGAAAAGAATTCCAATAGGTCAGACTCTCTTTCTCTCTCTCTCTCTCTCTCTCTCTCTCTCTCTCTCTCTCTCTCTCTCGCTCTATGGACTTTCCATTTTTCCCCTGAATGCACAATCCATGTTTATCTTGCAGAACATATAATCCATCTAATTTTGTTTTACTTGGATGTGCATCGCATTATTATGAATTGTTTTGCAGCTTATGTTAGGCCTGGTGTCAAGCTAACAGTTAACCATGCCAACGTATCCAATGTACTCTCTTAACGGAATTATAGAATATTTTGAAATTAATCTAACATGTTACATTTGTGGAGCCACTGGTGTCAGTTATGCTGAACTAAAAAGAAAAAAAAAGATGACGGTGTCACTTAAATGGTTGATAGGATTGACATAACTTGTGTTAGACTCTTGGTATGTTTAACTTTTTGTAAGCTTGAGGATGATAGGATTAGTAATTGTAACTTGAGAATATGGAGAACTTAGCAGCTTATCCAGAAAAAGCACTTGGAAAGATTAAGAACCAGAAATTTAGTTATGTTTTGAAGTTTATGCATGCCCTACTTTGATCGATAAGCAGTTAGTTTACTTGAAAATCCTTTGAGAGGCTAGAGAATAGAATTCTGTGCAAATGTGGAAATTGAGTCAAAAGTATAGACATTGTCGATTTTGTTTGCATTGGGTGCAATTTCCCGTGTGGGTTATCCATCCCTTAGTCAATAAAGGAACCGTATGACAAAAATATAGAAATCTATGTTTTGTTAAGTTCCTTTTTGTTTCTTTGCTATAATTACAATTTCATTGCATCCGGATTCTGTTATAACGATTGTAATTCTATCGTGTCTCAGTACACCTGAGGTTTTGGAACCCAATGTTGGAGAAACTAACAAGTTGGCCAAGAATATTGAAATCAAAGAAGAGACTGACAAGTCGACGGAGGATATTATACTCAAAGAAGATGAGCCTGATAAATTGGCTAAGGATTTTGAACCCAAAGAAGGAGGGACTGACAAGCTGGATAAGAAAAGGGAAGAAGTTTCACGTGGTGCATCCAAAAAGAGAAGGAAGAGGAATAAAAAGAAGACACTGGGTATGTATGTACAAATTTTCATTTTTGTGTTTGCTGCATCTCGAAGGGTTATATGTTAAGATTGTGTATGTTAAAAAAGTCGCATAGAAAAGATGTAAATGTTTTGCTTGCAAAATTTTAATTTGGTGTATTCTCATGGATCATCGTGTAGATTGTATAGATTGCATGCTTCTCACAATATGGACGGCCTAATTGATCATGTAATTTTTTTTTTTTTTTTTTTTTTTTTTTATCTTTCGTCATTTTGGTGTTCCTTGTGCTGCAGCTGGCAGAACTGGAGCAAGCGCCGTTCTTTTGTCTTTTTTGTCAGGCCTGTATATGGGAGCCTCATACTTGCCAGGTCTGGTGCCGAGGAGAGTGATGGACGGGCTCGTATCAAGGTTTGCAAGTCTGCTGCCAAGAAGAGTAATAGGCTGGCTCTCAGCGTAAGCATCCAAGTGAATTTGGAAGACCTCCTATACGTCTTGTGCTTTTCTTGGTTTACGATTGGGACGAGACCTTCAAAAGTTAGAAACTCTAATGTGTTAGGGATGTTATTTTATTTATAGCGGGACTTATTCGTTCTCTTCTTTTTTTTTTTTTTTTGGTTGAGAAGTGACCTATATGTTATCTGAAAAATCGAAGCAAACTTGCAAAGCAAGCAAGCAAGCCTACTAGGTTTAGTATAAATAAAGGCACAACTGATGGAAAGCGTCGTCACAAAAATTACTCAACTTTCTTTTCTCTATTCCGTCACATGCTCTATCTCCCTTCGGTAAAATAGGCCCTTAGTAGGGTCGGTCTAGCCCAGTGCAGGCTGGACGACCGTCTTGGGTTCAAAAAAATTGGGAGCACCGTCCACAATTATTAGGAGGATATATTTATATATGTTTTTATAGGTGAATAAATTTATAAAATTTGGTTTAATGAAATTTATTTTTTTTTGGGATTTTTTGGTTCCACTCTCTCGATACAATATAAAATTAGTTTTTTTTCTTCTGTATTTCTAATTTACTTGGTTGAAGTGCTTTTCTAAGTATAATTTCGTCGAAGTCTCACGTGTAAAAACAAATAATCTTTTTTATATTAAGTTAGGGTACATTTTTTGAAGTCGTCCGGGACCTCAAAAATCTTAGAACTAGCCCTGGCCCTTGGCGACGATTAATGTTAAGGTCTACAAGTAGATTGATGCGTAAAACCCCTCCCACACAAAGGAGTAGGATTCTCTTCCTTCTATTACCATCCCCTTCCCTTCTCTCCTCTCACACTTATTTTGATGCGTAAAACACCCACTACATTATTTTGATGCGTAAAACCCCTCCCACACGGTGTGAAGCAGTAACCAAGTTCGAATCCACCAGAAATCTGAACATCGATGTCACGAACAACAGAACATAAGGTCTTGATACACCGTTCCCCTGAACCGTCACTGACAATTTCTAATGTTGTGATCCGCAGAGGTTGAAAATCCCAGCGCTTGAAAGTTTGCAGGAGACAAAATCTCAGTTCCCCCAAATGAACCAAAGACTCTGTTATGGCGTTGTCCCTCTCAATGAAACTCATGAGCCTTGGAAACTTGAATAGATTCTTTACGGTAAAGAGAATGCGACCACTAGGATCTGAATCCATCCCGAGAGAGAATGATATGATGACCCCGCTCACAGGAGATGCGGCGTAGATAACATCGTTTACGACCACAGCCCTCCCCACGAAAGAAGGATAAGGCTCAGTACCAGTCGTATCATCATCAACTGTAGTTATGTAGACTGGGTGCCATGTTTCACTGGCAATGTGAAAAAGCACGAACTCAGATGGTCCAAGGCCATACATTGAAAATAGAATACAACCGTAACAAACAGCATAGCCCGTAACGTCCATGTCGGAAAGTCCCGTTTTCTCACCATATTTTGGAAAAGGATTGAGAGGCTCCCAAATCCCCTTCTTGGGATTATAACACTCAAACGATGGATTAGTCATAAAGGGGAAGCATTCTGGATCAGTAAGATTGTAAAGCTTTCCGTACGCAGAGATGAGTAAAGAGGATCGCTTAAATGCTCGAGGCCCCTCGATTTGTTCCAATGATTTAGTCTCTGTGTCGAAAGTATACAAATGGTGCCGGTCTTCATCAGGGACCATATCTCGATCAGGTCCTGGAATTGGCAACAGGTATAGTTTGGAGGGGCTGCCGTACCTCACACCGTTCAATATAATATAATTGGGGACTGGGGCTGGGAACTCAGATGATTTTTTAGGATCGAAGAACCACTGAACAGGTTCAAGTGGTCCACAGTTTTCTCCTTCCATAACTTCTCCTGCTTGGTTGATTTTCAACTCATATAAGGCACCTCCGAACGGGGGAGGATTAAAATTCATCAGCATGAAAACAGATGCTGTAGGTCTCTCCTCCTCCATGGGCATGCTGATCACAACAATATTACGGTCCAAGTTCAGATTAAATTTTCAACGCCAAAAAGCCATACGATGATTTACTATCTATATACACACTTAGTAAACAGAGTAATTGTGTTATTTTATATTTCATCTCTTTTCGAATTTAACAAAATCAAATCCCTCTACTTTCAATCAGTGGTTCCAAATTCATACAAATTACTCTTCTAAAATGGTGGCACTAGACATAATAGCTGGCATCAAACACTGAACCGAAATTTATGAATAAAAATTCAATTAGATAAAACAAAAATCAAGCGACTGACCTTGTTGCTGTCTGGGAAGTCATCGGAAAGAGAGGAGCCGGTGAGTGGAAGAAAATCCGATCCGAGGTTCAACTGTGTTAGAGAGAAATCGGATGAATCAGAGACGGAAGAGTGATTGTATCAAACTAGACTGAAGCCTCCTTCATGCGGTGGCCTCAGCGGCGGCGGGGCAACGGCATGGCCGTAGAGATCAACGTAGCATGAAGCGAAGGTTACAAACGTAAATCCTTGAAGAACTGATAATTTGGAATCAACTAGTTTTTGGAGAGTAATCCCAAAAGAGTTTTGTTTAATTCTTTAATTGATTGAAAGATGATTACAAATGAGAAGCCAAATAGCTTACATAAACAGAGGTTTTGGAACCCAATGTTGGAGAACCTAACAAGTTGGCTAAGAATATTGAAATCAAAGAAGAGACTGACAAGTCGATAGAGGATATTACAATCGAAGAAGATGAGACAGATAAGTTGGCTAAGGATTTTGAACCCAAAGAAGAAGGGACTGACAAGCTGGATAAGAAAAGGGCGGAAGTTTCACGTGGTGCATCCAAAAAGAGAAAGGAAGAGGAATAAAAAGAAGAAATTGGGTATGTATATACAAATTTTCGTTTTTGTGTTTGCTGCATCTCGAAGGGTTATATGTTAAGATTGTGTATGTTAAAAAAGTCATGTATAGAAAAGATGTACATGTTTTGCTTGCAAAATTTTAAAAATTACCCAACTCTTTTTTTTCTATTTTGTCGCATGCTCTATCCCCCTACAGTAAAATAGGCCCTTGGTAGGGCAGGTCTGGCCGGGCTGGACGATCGTCTTGAGCTCAAAAAAATTGGGAGCACCAAAATTATTAGGGTGATATATTTATATATGTTTTTATAGGTGTATAAATTTGTAAAATTTGGTTAAATGATAGCTAGAATTGGAGGTTTTTGTTGTTTAAAATTAATAAATTTATTTTTTTGGAGTTTTTTGGTTCCGCTCTCTCAATACAATATAAAATTAGTTTTTCCACGTTTCTAATTTACTGAGTTGAAGTGTTTTTCTAAGTATAATTTCGTCGAAGTCTCACGTGTGAAAACAAATAATCTTTTTTATTTCAAGTTAGGGTACATTTTTTGATGTTGTCCGGGACCTCAAAAATCTTAGGACTGGCCCTGGCCCTTGGCAACAATTAATGTTAAGGTCTACAACTAGATTGATGCCTTCATGTAAAACCCCTCCCACACAAACGAGTAGGATTCTCTCCCTTCTATTACCATCCCTTCCCTCCTCTCCTCTCACACTTTCTTTTTTGTCTTTTTCCTTAATAAAAAATTCAAAACAAGATGTTGACGTGAATTAATTGTAACTATTTAAATATAAGGAGAGAGTATGAGAGAGTGATTAGGAGGAGAATCTTACTCCCTCACCGTAACCATATCTTTTGGTTAGGATAAAGCACAACATGTTGACTCTATTAATTCGGTTGAACCTAACAGATTAGCTTATCACATTGGATAATTAGGATTTGTATCCCATCCGAATCCAAATTGGGGAGATCTTAAGGTTTCACATCTTAGGCATTCATCGTGCATCGTGCGGTTAGAAATTATTAGACTTTTTTTTATTTAAAATTAAACACAAATATTACTTGACGAAAACTTGAGCACGATGTACGATGAACGACGATAATGTGGGAATCTCTAGAATCCCACAAAGTGAATCCGGAGAGGATCCTCTTCCGGCTAATTATCCACGTTGTATGTATGGAAAATCCAATCCTTGCAATGTGACCATAAGCATTCAAATGACGACTGATCTTAAAAAAGTTAACGTCTATCTCTTTGTTGATAACAATCTTTCTTGATTTTACCTTTAAATGACGGTATATAGTCAACTTAACTAAGTCAGACCGTACACATCCTCCCACTATGAGCTCTTTTGTTGGGGGGAAGGCTTCCAATTCTCTGTATTTTGATTTGGGGAATATTCATTATTCATAATCTGTTTTGTCTCGGTTTCATTTCGTAATCGAGGTTTTATGATCATTTCTTGACGAGCACGGTTCAACGAGTTTGAGGGAACTTTCATAATTTTCTTCCGACTTTTCTATGAATTCATTAGAATTTTAGACCTTACTAGATATTAGGCCCGTGTGTTGCTACGGGAACCAGCTGTTTCAGACGTAATCGGATGGATAAAACACATTTAAGTTGAATAAATTCAAGGCAATTATGAACAAACAAAGGAATACATAAGTGAATGAGGTCAGTAAGATAAGTAGTTTTACCTTTATACATATTTAAGTGAGTTGGCACATAAACATATCGTAGAATGAGTGGGAAGAAAATACATGTGTTTGATTAGAAAGAGATGGTTCCAAATTTAAAACATAAGGTGTCGAGGACTTGTTCAAGTAGCTAATTTTAGAACGAAAACCAAACCCCTATACAAAATCACCGAAAACAAACCCAATCCACTCACCATAACAAAACATAGCAGCAAAATAAACCAAAACAGGAGAGAAATCTGCATAAGTGATAGAAGGAAAGGAATATGCGTTGCATGAGTAAATCTTCACTCTATCAATTAATCAATAGTCTAAAGTATGAAAAAAAATAGATTTGAAAGCCTTCCTTAGGAACTTAACAACGTATCAACAAAGACATTATGATAGCCATGATGGTATCCATGAAACCCCAAGCTGCAAGCAAATACTGCCTCTGGAAATTTTCAATATAAATGGTTTTGCAAACCAGCCACTAATGAAACATAGTTATATTTAATAAAGGTAAATCCCAATCCAAAGCTCCAACCTTTTAACCGAAAATGAACACAAAAAGCATGGAAAAGGCCCACTCCTCACATCATGATCTGCCACAATTTAAAGAAGTCGAAGTAGTAGAAAGTCTTGGCAGAACAAAATTGAAAACATAAAGCATAAACCCAATAAGAGTCATAAACTAATGAAGAAAGAATTTGATAATTTTCATACCACTAAAACTACAATATTGTCTCGCCCAGACAACACACATCACATTTATCTCCACCGCTTGCACCGATACAAATGATTTGAAACCTAATGGAAAAAGCACGATAAATAATTGGAAAATGGATTAATATAAACAAAAACTCCCCAGAGCCAAGAGTTTCCTTGTAGGAATAAGAACCTCACCAACGGGCTTCATTGGAATGTAACGAATGCAGAGGGAAACATAAAAGACACTTACATGGAGAAGAAACAAATCCAAGTTTTTCACTCAAAAGAAAATAACCAACAATCATACATGAAAATAGAAGGAAAAATGAATTTGGTTAATGGTGGACAACCGTTGGAAAAGAATGCATAGATCATGGAGAATTCGAGATTGAAAGTTACCTGGGATAAGATCAATCAATTTCTCAACTCTATGCAAATTAATATATAAAATTTAAGCAGCCTTATACAGTCTCCTAAGCATCTACAAACCATTAACATAAATCATAAATGTAACAAATGCAGCCATTTTGGAAGCTAAACGAATAACATAAGGCGATCAAAACAAACAATCAATCATAAAATCATAAAGTTGTGGTTCCTCATACAGAAAGAATGGGAAATGAATGCATTTAAGTTCAGGTGACATACCAAAGTGTTGATTCAAAACGCAGCAGCAAGAGCAGATTACAATTCTGTGATGAGAGTCCAATCTAAACTGCAAAAAATGAGAGAGATTCAGAGTAAGAATTCAATCAAACCGCTAACAAACGGATTCAATAAACTAACTAAAACTATAACGCTCCAATTGTATAGTTAAGACAGTTTTCACACTTATTAAACCATGAGGGTCAAGTTTGATTGAAATACATAAGAAGATAATGTTTGTATAAGGGATCCCTAAACCAAATATTACATGAAAACATGTCCAACTTGACCAAAGGATGTTTATTCTAATTTTGGCACTTGATTCCATTGGAACGACATATATAGAAATGAAATAGAAAGTCAGATTCCTATAACAAAAGGAAATAACACAGTAATTAAAAAATTGCAGGAGCCCATTAAAAGATTGCAGCAGCTCATTAGAAGATACTCCAACCAGTTTATTTTGCTTTACAAACAGAGAGAGCATATCACATAATAGTGTTCAACCAAATGGAGACACTGTTAACAACATACAGACACTATTTTTAATGTACGTATCCCATCCTTCAAAGCACCTGCACCAAGTTGCAGACCCATATACTGTATGGCCATACCAAAAGCTTGGCCAGACCCCAATCCAATTACCATACCACTTTTAATGTACGTATCCACGTACAAACTCAAATATGAATCTTCCTTCCATTAGTTCCTTCCTACATATAACAATCATACAAACTATCAAAGCAAGAAAGAAGGCAAGCTTGATTCTTCTCTATAAACCATAAGCTCACTCACCTAATGACTCCCTCTTTCCAGTAAATTAGAAAAAACCCCGACAACTATAATTTTTATACGAAAATACTTCAAGAGCCTCGTATGTCCATTTGCTGTGCTCTAATTGATTTTGGTGCCCTTCTCTCATTACAAAGTCAACTAGGGTTTTTCCTGAAGTATTTAGTTCAAATTATTTTTCTTTCCAAGTGTAATATTGTCGATGACTTATATGTGAAAACGCCACCCTTTCTTCAACCTTCATCTTATATGGTTCTTTTCCACCAAGCAATTTTTTCTAACATCATTCCTCCACCAAGTTGCTAAGAAAACCAAGTGCAGCAAAAAGAATTATGATGAAAACCAACCAAAATTAAATTAAGCCTGAAGATCCAATTTCTTGATCATTTATTCAGCAAACAGAAATCTCCTCACAAAGAAAATATAACTATATAAACAAATCAAATTCAGATACAGATATACAGTGTGGTAGGCTGCTTGGAAAAGAGCAGAGTCATGAGTTGGGACAACAAACTCATATAAAAAATACAATGCAAAAACCATCCCAAACCAGCAAGAATAAAGCGAAAAAAGAAAAAAAAGTCTCAACAGCAAACAAAATGAAGGGAAAAAAAAAACACATAATATACCTTTAACACAGTAGGTTGAAAAAACCCCAACCAAAAATTACAAACTCTGAAAGGCACCGTTTCCTAACTGAAAGAAAAAAGATAAAAAAAACGTATCAGGCATCCACAACAACGAATCGAGCAAACACAGAAAACTCAATTAAAACAACATTTAGAAGCACTATAAACCCAAATCACAAAAAACATCATCATGATTAACTGTTTGTTTGTGATAACTATTTTTTTTTAAGCACTCACTAATCAGTCCTTGGTTGTTGACCAACCAAGAGACAATGGGCGCGCACAATTAGAATCTCTAAGCAAACTTGAATTCAGGAGACTATTTCTGATATTAAATCACGCTGGAAGGTATGCGAAAGTTAGACTGGCTTATTTGGTTCTACTTCTGAATTGCCTCTTGATTAAACTGTTTACTTAGCAGCTTTTTGGTGTCTTTACTTATGAATCAATTTTTTTAGAATGAAGCTGTTTGAGAACACAATTTGGGAAACTTTGAAAAGGAATCAATGTAAGAAAGCAAACACAACACAGAAAAATTGGCCATTCAAGTCACCTGCTAAGATTATCACACAGCAAAAAAGTAAACAGATTTGTACCAAGGAATACGTAAGGAACCAAGAAATGAGAAAAAAAATCTACCACCAGAGGGATGAGAAGCAAACACCAGCAAATTACGAAGAAGCATAGTGAAACCCACAAATCCAAATGATGGTTTTAACAAAGCAAACGGAAACAAAACAAAAAAAAAGAAGGTTTTTCAAACAGTGTATAAGCTGTTGAATCATAAGAAAGAACTGAAAACCCATACTCTCCCACACGTCCCTCCGTCACTCACCCTGCACACCAACCCATTAATTAACACTAAAAAATGTACACAGCCATGCTTTCTCCTCTCTCTCTATCTATCTCTATCTCAACAAATTTAACAAAAGAAAACCATCAGAATCTTTATATAAACCAACTAAAATTGCAATTTGAAAACAAAACTGCCTCATCTTAGCAGTGCTGCTGCATATACTGGCTTTTTGAGAAATAAATGGTAAAAAAACAAATGCACCGAATGCATTTTTTTTCTTCTTCTGTGCAGTAACAAAAAAGGATAACATTTCCCTGAAAACATATTACATACATATAATATTCCGTAGCCGGTCATTGATCATGGAGAAAGAAATAACGTATGTCATTTAAGGCTCTACAGAAACACAGAGAGGAGGAAAAATTTGTCCTGTTTTTTAAAAAAATTATCTCCTTGTACAAACACACAGAGAAGAGGATAAGGACAAACAAATATGAACCTTGTTAAAAAGAAAAAGACATATAACCACCTAAACAGGCACGACAACATATATTTTCAAACAAACAAAACCAGGTCAGAAACACTAAATAAAAATATAAAAGGTGATCGTCACGTAAAACTCAGTAAATTAATCGGCAAGGAACTGCTTACATTCAAAATTTTATTTACTTTTGTATTTGTTGTATTTATATTGATGTTTAAACCTATTCTAATGTTTGGTAATTCGTACATATTTTAACTGTTATTAGAATAAACACTGAGCATAAACACACACGCACATGTAAAATAAGTTTTTTAATTGCAAAAACGAAGAAAAACAGTGCAGAAAAGATGGATCAGATTGATGTGTTTTGGTGTCCCTGTTAACACAGGTACAATCGTGTGAAACAAAAAAAACGCTGAAAACACATTCCCCACATGCCTTAACTAACCAAAAAAAACAGCGTAGCAGCAGGGGTATTAAAAAACAGCAAAAGCTTCCAAGTGATTAAAAAAGGCGTTAGCGTGTGAGTATATATTGTATGTGTTGTGTGTATAAGTGCATGACAGTGTTTGTGTGACATTGCATGTGCGTGTACCGTGTATGTATATAAAATGTAGCTGGAAAATACTGCAGAAGCTGTAATTCATAAAATTCATAAGATGCTAAATGAAAAAAATCTGGTATTTAACATATGGAACTCAAAAATATTAAGAGCAAAGACAAAAGGTTGAAATTTACCTAAACTCAATAATAACAAACAAAACTAAAGTTAATTACTTACAAAACCATAACCCAACTTGAGTTTCAAACCAACCTAAGCACAGATTCAAACCATTATGCAAACACATCACAACTTGGTGTTCTCACGGAAAACACATGCAAAACTCAATACATTTGGTTGTTTTTATTAAAGAACCAGGCTCAACCTAAGACATAACGATTGCACATTCCATCATAACAACCGCAAATAAATATACCTCAAAAACCAAAGGGCGAAGTCCTCTGTCCAACGATTCAAGTTCCTGAAATACGAACTTCGGGATTAAAAGAAAATGAATTGGTCAATAAATTAAATAAGTTTAGGGATTAGTATTCTGATAGAGGATTGAAATATTTAAAAAGTAATAAAAGGGGTAAAATTCTATACATCGAACTGATCATTTGAATTATTCATGACAGAACCAATTTTGATTGGAAATATGATGGCCAAGAACAAATCACACCTCTTTTCAATGGTGACGATGAATGATCCTCAGAAAATAACAACCATAAAAAATTAAGTCTATTTCTAACAACAGCATATTCTTTTGAAGAAACCAACAACAACAACAACAACAACCATAAAAAACTGAGCATTTGATTCACAGGGTTTGTTCAAAGGCATAAAAAATTAAATCTATTTCTAACAACAACAATCATAAAAAAGCTATCCCTGTTAATCAAACCAAACAGAAAATAACATATATAAACAGATTTGTTATGAAACGATTAACAGTGCATCATATGTGAATGAACAAAAACCAGACGCATAATGTATTTTAGAAGGATAAAAAAAACTCAGCATCTGATTTCCCCAAAGTCATTGTTAACTGAAAATCAATACCAAACCCATAAATCCCACCATTGAATTTGGCAAAACCGAAAAACAAAATACAAAAATTTACTCATATAATCATAGAAAAACACAAAATTTGAGCACCCATTTGGCCAAGTTAAAGGATAAAGGCACTCACATCATCGTAGTACTCTTTGGGAAGACCTTCTACTACTGGTTCTTCCTTTTTCTTGCTCTTCCTCAGAACTGCCATAAAAACCCCAGAGAAGCACACAAACTCAGAAAAGAAAGGTCCAAAACTGCCATAAAAAATCCAGAAAGCATACAAATTTATCAGACAGAAAAGTTCAAATTACAAAAACCAACTGATGTGGGTGAGTAGTGAGAGGTTGTGTTAGGAACCTGAAACATGTTTCCTAAGCTAACCGTTTCCTAACATCTCCATTATACGTGCTCTAAATGCATTTTGTTGGTTTACAAAAAGAAAGTGTGATGTTGAATCACCTTTTGTTTGTATATCCAGGCCAGTTTATTGACATATCTGTTTAGATTTAGTGCAAAACGTGTTAATTAAGCTGAATGAAACAAATAGGTCATGCCCAAAAGTGTTGCGCCATTACTGGAAGAATAAATTTCAGTTGATCGATCATATCATGGTTTGGAAAAGTGAAAATAGAAAACAAATCAAATTGTATCTAATAAAAACTCTAAATTCGAACAACAAATGCAAAACTACGTTGTTTATTAGGACGAAGAATTGCAACTCACATGGCCGTTGGGATTTCCAGACTGCTCCCAATTGATTGTGTGGATGTCCAAAAACTTCAAAAACCCAGAACTGTCCGGCTCGATATCCGGGTACAGGTTCATTTCAACTCCGAAAATTCCTTCTCGGATTCCATCGAATCGCTTGCCAGTTTTGGCTCGCTCTCAAAGCCCAGACTTTGCCCGCGCAGAACTATCTTTCGGGAATTCCTCTTTCCTGCATTCACAAACACGCCGTCAGTTTCCTTTAGCTAAGATTAAAAGAGTGAACTTATCACCCAAATAAAATAGGTAGATTAACAAATATGAGTTATTGCCTCGTATATGAAGAGAATAAAATACAAAGTTCATTATAAGCTTAACATACAGCACAATGAAGCCGCAAGATTACATTAACCGCCAACTTACCATCCATACCACAGAAAATGCATCTGAACTTTTGAATTAATCATTTCCCCTTCCACCCAAGAGTCTTTTGAAGAAGCTCCTCCTCCTCCATTTCCATTTCGGCCTCTTCACTAATCTCATGATCAAATCCTAGAAAATGTAACAACCCATGTATCTGCAAGAGGGTTCAGTGATTAAAGTCATCAAACTGCATTAAGAAGCATCGCTCTGAATTAATCGGTTCTCCTACGAAAAAAAGTCTTAAACCAACCAACCAATAGAACATGTATCTCATCATCTTTCAGCTAGCAATGCAGACAGAGAAGTTGGGGTAATGACTGCATACCTTATGTTCATTATGTTCGTTCAAAGTTGAAATCCTGAAACACATTCTATAACTCATACTTTGATGTAAAGTGCATGAGGTACATGTATTTGAGTCATATTGTCATATTATCTATTCATTTAGACTGAATTTGGGTGCCGTAGAAGAGTACAATCGGAGATTTCCCCAGAAAACTACTGCTATAGCTCAGGGCACATGATACATTTTATGTTAATCATCAGTTCATTTGAACGTAAGTAATCAGAAAAGAAGGGCCAACTGCGTGCCTATTTTCTTACTGGTGTATCTTGGGTAAGAAATGGTTGCTGGGATTGGGTTATTTGGTTGGAGAAAATTAAGAGGATATTCGAAATATAAGGGGGATGGTGTGAGAGTGCTTTTGTAGCAAGTCAGATTTTGGGAATTAGGTTGGAACTTGTGGACTTTTCTTTTTCTGCTTTAGATTGGAAGGCAGTTGTCCGTTCATCTGAGCTAGGATGATTATGATATACATTAAAATGTCTGTTTTGGTAGTGTGTGTGGTCCTCTGGTCCAATGGTCCTGCAGCCATATTCACTTTATAACTCTTTCTTTTAGTTTAAAAAACACCTTGGATCTCAAATTAATATGAATACGAATTCATACTTTATAAATAAAGATCTTACTGCTCTTGATAAGATGAACAATACGCCATTTATCGTATGCATTGCATTACAATCATAATGGAAACATCTCATTAGACATCCCCACACAAAAAGTTTTTATTGCTACTTTGATTTTTGTTATCTTTTTCCTGAAACATGAGGGAGCTAATTTTTTTTATTCCAATAATGTTATAGGGTTGCAAGGATATTATCAATTTAATTGATTGTATTTGATTGGTGGAACTTCTACATCTGTATTTCAGGTTTTCAATCTCAGCACTGGGAGAGTAGTTCATAAAATATTCTTTGACTGTAAGATTACCTGCATGGATTATGCTCACACCGGACAGCCCGCGACCGAAACGAAGCACCGCCGTCTCCCTTCTCTCGCCTGTGTCGTCTTACTCCACCTTTTGCATCAGGAAGGCCCGTGCGTGGTTTTTTTGGGGTGGGGATTTCAGATTTCAAGGGGGTAGACCGTCTGCGTCGTTCTCGTGGGGTCTGCAAGACGGAAGAGGCAAGGAGGGTTTGAGAAGGAAATGGAAAAGGGCGGTTCTACCATTGTTCTTCCCTTCACGCGATCATCAACACTTGTACATCGAGCGGCAGATAGAGGCTGTGGCGGATTTGTAAATAAGTTGAAATTCACCTCAAAACACTGTTCATTTCTACAGTGCGAATTCCAAACCTTTATATATTATTTTATTCGGTATGTGCCGGCACCTTGTGATTCGTTTGATACAACTTTTCTGCAAGTTTTTTACCATCAAAACGACGATCATCCTGCACCGAAACCGTAGCTAATTCTAGAATGTGAAAACTACTGAGTTAATATTCTGATTAAACATTTCTTTGATGATCCGCAAAGATAAGTCCGTATAGTTAAAATTCTGATTAAACATTTCTTTAAAGGCCCGCAAAGAAATGTATCGGAGTTAAAATTTTAATTACAAATAACACCCTTAACATATACCAGAGTTTTCTTAACTTTTGAAGGTCATCCCAATCGAAAACCAAGAAAATCACAAGATTGTATCGGAGGTCTTCCGGCTCACTTGGATGCTTATGCTGAGAGCCAGCCTATTACTCCTCTTGGCAGCAGACTTGTAAACCTTGATACGAGCCATTCCATCACTCTCCTCGAGGCTCCCATATACAGGCCTGACGAAAAAGACAAAAGCACGGCGCTTGCTCCAGTTCTGCCAGCTGCAGCAAGGAAAAAAAAAAGAAAAAGGGAGAAAAATTACAAGATCAATTAGGCCGTACATATTGTGAGACGCATGCAATCTATACAATGTACACGATGATCCATGAGAATAAACCCAATTAAATTTCGCAAGCGAAACATGTACATCTTTTCCATACATGACTTTTTTAACATACTCAATCTTAACATATAACCCTTCGAGATGCAGCAAACACAAAATGGAAAATTTGTATATACATACCCAGTTTCTTCTTTTTATTCCTCTTCCTTCTCTTTTTGGCCGCACCCCGTGAAACTTCCACCCTTTTCTTATCCAGCTTGTCAGTCCCTTCTTTGGGTTCAAAATCCTTAGCCAACTTATCAGTCTCATCTTCTTTGAGTATCATATTTTTTGTCGACTTGTCAGTCTCTTCTTCTTTGATTTCAATATTCTTAGCCAACTTGTTGGTTTCTCCAACATTGGGTTCCAAAACCTCAGGTGTACTGAGACATGATAGAATTACAAATCGTTATAACAGAATCCTGATGTAATGAAATTGTAATTAAAGGAAAGAAACAAAAAGGAAATTAAGAGAACATAGATTTCTATATTTTAGTCATACGGTTCCTTTATTGACTAAGGGATAGGAAAACCCACATGGGAAACTGCACTCAATACAAACAATATCGACAATGTCTATACTTTTGACTCAATTTCCACATTTGCGCAGAATTCACTTCTCTAGCATCTCAAAGGATTTTCAAGCTAACTAACTGCTTATCTATGAGAGTAGAGCACGCATAATATTGAATACATAACTACATTTCTGGTTCTTAATCTTTCCAAGTGCTTTTTGTGGATAAGCTGTTGAGTTCTCCATATTATAAAGTTACAACTATTAATCCCATCACCCTCAAGCTTCCACAAAAAGTTAAACATAAGTAAGACAATTTATGCCAATCCTATTTAAGCGACACCGTCCTTTTTTTTTTCTCTAGTTCAGGCAAAAAATGACACCAGGGGCTCCGTAAATGTGCATAAACATGTTAGATTAATTTCAATAGGATACGTTGGCATGGTTAACTGTTAGATTGACACAAGGCCTAACATAAGCTAGAAGATAAACAGGTTTTTTTTTTGTGTGTGTGTGTGTGTGTGGGTGGGGGGTGTGTTTGGGGGGGGGGGGGGGGGGGGGGGGGTGGGGGGGTGGGGAATTCCAGAGATAGAGAGAGTCTAACCTATTGGAATTGTTTTCATTCGTTTTACTTCGCTGTCTGGCTAACCACTGTCAAACGCAAAATTATTATCAGAAAACTAGAACACAGACAAATAAAATCCATAGGCATACACAACTGATTCTTTAACTCAACAGGCAATATTAAACAAACAGATTCCAAACAGAAACATGTGTTTCACCTGCTGTACCAGCTTTAGCTGTGCTTTCCTGTCTCTACTGAGTTCAAAATCATCAAATTGTCTGAGGACATGAAACAATCAGAAATCACATACAGTTTGATAAATAAAAAAGTAATGGGAGTGTGGCGTGCTGAAATTAAAATTATAGGGTGAAACCATAAGCGTGAAGGAGTTCACATTGTGAAGTAGAAACAAGTTAAGTTAATCCTGTTAACTATGTAAGCGACATTGTCATTACCAAATTTGACGACAGGCCTTACATAAGCTGCCAAAACAATTGATAATATTGCAATGCACATCCAAGTTAAACAAAAAGGGGAGAGAGAGAGAGAGAGAGAGAGAGAGAGAGAGAGGGAGAGAGAGAGAGAGAGAGAGATTCTGACCTGATGAACTTGTTAATTTCCTTCGTTTTGCCTCTCCGCCTGGCTGCCCACTGTCAAACCCAATATTGTTACCAGAAAACTCGAACACAAATAAAATGCATGGCATACACAACTGATTCGTATGACTCAACACGAAAGATTAAATAAAAAATATTCCATATAAATGCTTGTTTTTCACCTGTACCATAGCTGCCTGACATTTGTTGCCTTCTTCAGGTTCAAGATCATTAAATTGTCTGAGACGTGAAAGAATCATAAATCATTTACATTTTATAAAGAAGCATGTAATATGAAGTACTGAAACTGAAATTATAGCGAGAAGTAAAACATAGTAATTGTGAAGGAACTCACGGTGCAAAGCAGTAACCAAGTTCGAATCCACCAGAAATCTTAACATCAACGTCATGAACAACAGAACATAAGGTCTTGATACACCTTTTCCCTGAACCGTCATTGACAATTTCTAATGTTGTGATCTGCAGAGGTTGAAAATGCCTGCCCTTGAACGTTTGCAGGAGACAAAATCTCAGTTCCCCCAAATGAACCAAAGACTCCGATACGGTGATATCCCACTCAATGAAACTCAAGCGCTCAGGAAACTTGAATAGATTCTTTACGGTAAAGAGAATGCGACCACTAGGATCTGAATCCATCCCAAGAGAGAATGATATGATAACCCCGCTCGCTGTAGATGTGGCGTAGATAACATCGTTTACGACCACAGCCCTCCCCACGAAAGAAGGATAAGGCTTAGTACCAGTCATATCGTCATCAACTGTAGGTATGTAGACTGGGTGCCATGTTTCACTGGCAATGTGAAAAAGCACAAACTCAGATGGTCCAACGCCATACATTGAAATTAGAATACAACCGTAACAAACAGCATAGCCCATAACCTCCACGTAGGAAAGTCCCGTTTTCTCACCATATTTTGGAAAAGGATTGAGAGGCTCCCAAATGTCCTTCTTGGGATTATAACACTCAAACAATGGATTTGTCATAAAGGGGAAGGATGCTGGATCAGTAAGATTGTAAAGCTTTCCGTACGCAGAGATGAGTAAAGAGAACCGCTTAAATGCTCGAGGCCCCTCGATTTGTTCCAATGATTTAGTCTCTGTGTCGAAAGTATACAAATGGTGCCGGTCTTCATCGGGGACCATATCTCGATCAGGTCCTGGAATTGGCAACATGTATAGTTTGGAGGGGCTGCCGTACCTCACACCGTCCAATACAATATAATTGGGGACTGGGGCTGGGAACTCAGATGATTTTTTAGGATCGAAGAACCACTGAACAGGTTCAAGTGGTCCACAGGTTTCTCCTTCCATAACTTCTCCTGCTTGGTTGATTTTCACCTCATATAAGGCACCTCCGAACGGGCGAGGAATAAAATTCATCAGCATGAAAACAGATACTGTAGTTCTCTCCTCCTCCGTGGGCATGCTGATCACAACAATATTAAAATTTTCAAATTTAACAAAATCAAATGCCTCCACTTTCAATCAGTGGTTCCAAATTCATACAGATTACTCTTCTAAAATGGTGGCACTATTTTCAAATTCATCAAACACTGAATCGAAATTTATGAATAAAAATTCAATTAGATAAAACAAAAATCAAGCGACTGACCTTGTTGCTGTCTGGGAAGTCATCTGAAAGAGAGGAGCCGGTGAGTGGAAGAAAATCCGATCCGAGGTTCAACTGTGCTAGAGAGAAATCGGATGAATCAGAGACAAGAAAGTGATAGTATCAAACTAGACTGAAGCCTCCTTCATGCGGCGGCCTCGGCGGCGGGGCAACGGCATAGCCGTATAGATCAACGAGTTTGGGTGATGAGGGTTGGAATTCGGGACTTTTAAGAAGAGAAGGAACGCCGAAACAATTTTAGTTGCATTTGGGCCGAAACAATTTGCAGTTGCAATTTCAATTTTACCCCTTCCCTATAAATAGCGAAGGTGTTGCATGTGCACTTGTAGTGTTTTCGTGGCCTGGCCAGGTCACGGTGCGGTTTTAGCCGAGTTAAACGACTGGATTATTAATCAAGTTAACGGGCTTTTGGTTTTTTTTTAAAAAAAAATTGGCCACGTCTTATTTGATTTATAAATTTGACTTAAAAGTTCGATTTCTTTAACTTTATCTTTTTTGTAATCTTGGTTCGATCTATTAACATTGGTTGAAACTAAAAAGTAAAAATGTACATGTTTTTTTTTTTAACATAACATGAAGCGAATGATTACAAATGCAAGTCCTTGAAGAATTGATAATTTGGAATCCACTAGTTTTTTAGAGTAATCCCAAAAGAGTTTTGATTAATTCTTTAATTAATTGAGTTCATTTCATTTGAACTCGGTGAATTGATGCATATATAATTGCTTCATGTTGATTTAAGATTAGCCGCAACATCTTAAGTCCTCAGAGATGTGAGCAAGAGCATTTGGGGTTCGATCCTAGAATGTGATAAGGTGACAGATTTCATGAAAGCCATTGAGGAACAGTTTGTGAAATTTGACAAGGCACTTGCAAGCACCCTGATGAATTTTCAAGCATGAAGCACGACAATTCCAAGAGTGTGTGAGCACATTATGGAAATGAGGGACATTGCAGCTCAACTTAAGTCCTGAGAGAGAGAGAGAGAGAGAGAGAGAGAGAGAGAGAGAGAGAGAGAGAGGTTTTGAGTCATTATTGGGCAATTTCATTCTCAGTTCTCTCCCTCTCGAGTATGGACCATTCAAGATTTCCTATCACACGCATAAGGAAAAGTGGTCTTCCAATGAACTTCTGACCACGTGTGTTCAAGAGGAAGAAAGATTGAAACTTGAGAAATTGGAAACTGCTCATCTGGTAATTAACAAGCATGAAGGTGCCAACAAGGGCAAACGTTTTCCTAAGGTAAAAAGGAAAGAAACCAATGAAGAGTTTTGCGCGACAAGGATGCATGCTTCTTCTGCAACAAGAAGGGACACAAGAAGGAATGCGCCAAGTACACGAAACGGCTGGAAAAGAAAGCTACTATATTTGCTTATGTGTGTCATGGATCTTATTTTGTTGAGGCTCCTGGTAATACTTGGTAGATTTTATCACTCGATCGTCCTCAAGATATTGCGGCATTTTTCTCCAAGATATCGAGTGAACATAAGATCTTTGCTGATTTTTTATCTATTACTACATATATTGTAGGTGTACAATTAGTTCTTTTACATCTATAAAAAGTAGTTTTGATTTTTTAAGATGGAAACATTTGTGTCATATTGTTCACATGTCTTTTGGTAATTTTGATCAACTACAATAACACGGACAAGACTTGTAAAATTGGCATCCATTGGAAATCTAATGAGCTATCCGAATTTTTATGTCATAGTAACCAAACGACGCGGATGAGTTCAGCTAGCTAAACGGAATGAATATTGAGTTCTAATGTAAAACAAAATAAACAACTTAAGAAAGACTTATTCCACCACCACAGAGATTTATGATCTTCTGCTTGTAGTCCGTTTGCGGTTTGCACTTGAAAAAGAAAATGTGAAATTTGAGGAATTTGACTCCCGACTTCCATTTTCACTAAATTAATCGTCATTTCACAATTCCAACATATGATAGGGAAATTAATAAGGGGAAAACATAACATACAGGGGATGAATATTGAGTTCCAATGTTTCTCTAGGCCCTTCTTGTTAGTTTTTCTGTATAATAATAATAATAATAAACATCATTTTATATAAATTAATAAGTTGAAGGTTATAGTCGTCATTGAACAAATAGTGTCCAAAGAAAGTAAGGGCGACTTCACTCCCTGATCACTCTTCCTAATCACTGATAAACCCCCAATCATATACCGAACCCTAAAACCCTTGTCGAAGTTGAATGTTGAATTTTTGAAAGGTAAGGGGGAAGTTGAACTTACGAAAGTAGAATTTTGAATTTTATTATTCTCCATTTTGGAATCGGCCATCCCCAAAATCGTATCCGCCCGATACCCTAAAAACTCCCTTCGTTTTCCTGAAAATTGCTGCTGCTGGTGGCTTGGATTCAGCTGAATCTAACAAGAAGGTCAGTAACAGTAATTCTCTTTTTTACTTTTACTTTCTACCAGTATGAGTAGCCGTAGCCGTAGCAGTAGCAGTGCCCAATCTGAACAGCAATTTGTATAAATATTGATATGATTCTCCCAGTTTAATTTAATTTAATTTAATTTAATTTAATTTAATTTAAATTATCCACGAATCGTCAGTCTTGATGGTCCGATTAACCTCTCTTTTTCTCTTTTTAATGAGGCTTTATGCTGCTATACCAAAATGATGAAATATTCATTTTTAATGATAGTCTTATAATTGGGTATGTTTTAATTTGATCAGTGTGATTTTTTGTGATTAGGATTTAGGACCTTGGTAACTTGATTGATTAGGAATTTGTGCGTTTACCTCCTGATCAGTATTCAAATTTAATTCATATAAGTCCCTTTCTTAAGAGGGATATATTTTGATAAGAAACAAGACCTTACAACTGTTGCATTCTTCGTTTTCTTGAATTTCTTTGGTTTTTGATGGGTGATTGAGTGGTGTTTGATTGAGAAATTTGCGGATTAGGGTTAGGTTGGGTCTGTTTGGTTGCCTGGAAAATTTGGGAAATAAAATGGGGTCATGGGATTAGGATTTAGGACCTTCGTAACTTGATTGATTAGGAATTTGTGTGTGTTATCTCCAAATTAGTGTTCAAATTTAGTGCATATAAGTCCCTTTCTTAAGAGGGATCTATTTTGATAAGAAAGAAGACCTTACAACTCTCGCATTCTTCGTTTTCTTGATTGTAAAGTCTCTGTACCATGTCACATATATTAATAGGATGCTTAGGTAATTGTAGGAGAAGTTATGCATGCATACTTTTGGCCAGAACCCGTAGTGATCCTGGTATGAGTCTAACTCTGCCTTGGTCATAGCTCAACAAGAAAACGTTATGGAATATCTTCTTTATAAGCGCTTCTAGGCTCTAGCCTCCTCTTTTTGAGCAGACTTATCTAATATTTAACAAAGCATGTTCTACTAGAGCTCAAATCAAGCAAAGAGGGAAAATCAAAATACACCAGAAATAAAAAAAAAAGAAAATCTTAATTTATTAAGATGCATGGAGGAAAGGTTTTAGTCATTTAAAATTGGGTTAAACTAACGATGTTATGTAGTGATACTAATTTGATGCTTGCTTGCCCTGCAATCAACTCAGTGTTTAAGGGTTATGTATGTTTCCCACTTCCCAGGTCTAATTCGATCGCATGCATGTAACACTAGTTAAATTTGGGGACTGAACAATTAACTAATCATAATTTATTTATTGTGTGTAATTACCTCCATAAGTGTGGTTACAAGTTGAGCCTTTTCGTTGAAGCTTTCCAGGGCTTCTTTGTATTCCTTTTTCCTGTTTGTAATAAGATCATGTTTATTTTTCTTATAATTTTCGAGTATATATACATAAAATGTCAGTGGAGTCAATGCATGCTCGAGTGACAAACCTCACACGGAGTCAATCACATAGAGTCTGAAAATCTAATAAACTCTAATCTAATTTTCTGTTTGAGTGATGAATGAGGAGTGTGAGTGCAAATTCTAGGTTATGGGGAAGCATTAGTATTTGGAGGCTCAAATTCTTTTCTACCATTATTTCAAATGTTCTCTAACTTATGGGCATTAATAATCTGTTTAACTACATGATTCCCATGTACCTAATTTTCCACTGCTGTTATTTGTAATTGGGGTAGAGATTTTTAAAATTGGATTTAGACCTACTACAATTAACGACTGATGCAAAAATTATTTAATTAAGCACCAAATTTTTTGTCCTATATGTCTTAGTAGGACAACCAATGTGGTTTACACATCACATGTAGAGAAGTGGAAAGGAGAATGCCAACGGGTAGGCTGGAGAGCACAGTCATTTTCTGTATAAGTTTTCCGTCACCAAATATAGGTTGGAGAGCATGATCATTTTCTGTTTGCACATCACAATGTTTGTTTTGAGTACTTCTCACGCCATTGAGGCACAAATGTTCTTCCTGCATTAGTTAATTTTCTTTATATCAAAATTGAATAAATTTAATTTTCCTTTGTATCCAAATGTATTAAAGTAATTGTGATTGAAGTTTGTTTATGTCTGCTTTCCAAGATTTATTTTTTGGTTACTGGATGTCTTACTCCGTTTACGAGTGCTTTTTAGTTAACTGAAAGAACACTTTTCATTCTTCGGTTTTCAGGACTTCATTTACTGTTTACAAGTCAACCCCACAATACCAAAGTACAAGAGAAGCGAAGATTTGAGGTAATTTTTGCTCTAACTTCTTTGGATTTTATATTATGGGTTAATTATCAACTGGTTTCTGTTACTAGATTTAGAATTGTAATTTGGTACCACTGCTGCCACCTGCCACTTGAGTTTTCACATCCTAATGGCACAAAATGGTAGTTTTAAATTCTAGGTTATGGGTAAGCATTAGCATTTGGAGGCACAAATTCTTTTCAGCCACTGAACCAAGTTCAAAATATTTTTTCGCGCAGCTTAAATTAATCTAAAATATCATTAGAATACAAAAAAAAAAAAAGCTTGGTTCTCTTTATCTCATTGTTTCTTGGGTAGTTTTCTAGAAATGAGGTTGAAAGGTTGCACCAGTTCTTTACTCCATATATATGCACATCCTTATAATCTTTAGACTAAATAAAGCAAAGAAACATCATGATATTGCTAATGGATTTGCTATGTTTTGGAATTTCAGGAATTTCGATTGATGGAGGGAGAAGTTGGTTCCTTGGCATTGTCAGGTATATAATTATGTACCCTGTTTTGATTCAAGCCCTATTTTAAATGTATGATTGGTTTGTATGAAATGAATGAAAAAGAGAGCTAGAATACCCTGTTTTGGATTTTGAAAAAGAGAGTTAGAAATGTAGAAGGATGTCCATTTTATATACCCTGTTTTGGATCACTGTGTGTGTTATTTGAAAAGGAGAGACATGAATGATAGGTGTGTGTGTTATTTGTTCAAGGAGACATCCTTATTTGGATTTTCTCGCAAGCCTATTTTATGTACCCTGTTTTTATTCAAGGGCTGCTGCCATTTGAATATGATTCGTTAAAACATGCTATCATCAACAATTTGCATGAAAAACAGATTTCACTTTGTTTTCATCACTCAAGGTGCTTTTCAATGCTGTTTCTAAGCTATTGTTCTTGTTACTGTTCTGTAAGTTAGTGCTAATGGATTTGCTATGTTTGCGATTTTCAGAAATTTGGATCGTTGGAGGGAGCACTTTCCTTTGGCTTTTGAGGTATATTTATTTACGGTGATTTTGTGACTCTGTTGTTACATTTTATTCATGCACGTTGGGACTAGATTTGGCTATATAATTGTGGCATCCTTTGACTATGTATAACTATGATAACGGTGGAATGTGTAATTGCTATCTCTTAAGTTGGTATAATGTTAATGGTTTGCAGATGCTTAGCAGACTATCAATAAAATTGCTATCGATGAAATTAGGAAAGAAACTTGGGGAGATAATGTTAATAGTTTGCAGATGCTTAGGAGACTATCTGAAACTGCTTAAGTTTTATATATTGAGTTGCAGAACGTCCACTAACATACACAATCAGAGTCAAATTGCCACCTTAGTTGGTGGTATTATCTTTGTAATGGATTTAAAATGGGGATTTAGAAAATCTAATAATAAAAATGAATTATATGTCCCATGCTTTTCGTTTTCATTTTGGGTTAAAAGGTTGGAGCTTTGGATTGGGATTTTCCTTTATTAAACTATAATTTTGTTCTTAGGAGGCTATATGAAACTGCTTAATTTTTTTTAAGCAGGAACTTTTTTTTTTCACTGTAATCTGTTTTGTTAAAGGTAATGACAAAGATTTAACAATTTTGTTTGTTCGGGGGGTTTATGATCAGAACCCTGATGAGACCTTCAGTGTGAAAGCCTTTTGGTTTCATAAGTCACAACAAATTGAATACCAAATGAATAAAAATCTGGCCATAAATGCACCACTTCTTTACTCCATATTTATGCACATATCTCCCAATATATATGCTCTGATGAGGCCAATTATTAAACAAACCGATATAGCTTAACAAGTTAAGTCCGATATCAGGCTCAATTGTAGGTTGCCTTTAATTATGATATCTTTGTAAGAAACATTAGCTTACATGTGCACTAAGTAAACTAAGGTCATCTATTATAAGTTTCCCTATGTCTTCTATCTCTTTACAGTGTGTGTTATTTGTGTCTGATTGGTGTTTCCCCTATATTTCCCTATGTTTTATCTCTCTTTATATGTGCACTAATTAATTTGATAAAAGTGTGTATTACTTGTGTCTAATTGTGGTTGGGTGTTTTTCAATTTGGGGTCTTTATTTACTTAGTGTGCAATCCAGTGTCTTATCTGGTTAGAGAGAACATACTGTTTGACAATATGATGCCTGATATCTGATCCAATCTGGTTCTGTGGATATGCTGAATAAGTAAGGACTGTTTGCTGATTTAGTTGCATATCGAGTATCTAGAGAATGTCTTTTATCAGTAGATGATTAATTGTAGATGTAATGCCCCTTAGTAGAAGGAAATTAAGGTGCATTTACAAGAAAAATCAAGATAATGTGTACACAAATGGATTCGTTTTTTTGCTGTCAGCTGGTGTCCAACCTGATGCAAGCATCTTTTGAAGTGTGTAATATCTTTTGAAATGTATATAAAAACCAAGCTGCTTATCTTACCGACCCCGTTCACTATTTTCTAGTTTTAGACTATTAATTTACTTTTCTCATCACTGTTAACATATTACTCTACTAGATCACTCTGTGTGTGTGTGAATTCTATTGTTTGATAGTATGCGGCAGTAAGTGAACCTGTACCACCTGTGGCAGATTTTGCATGACTAATACTTGTATCTATATTTCTTCTACAGTAATACTTGTATAATTAAGTGCCTTGCTTGACAAATTACGTTTTGTTCGGTATCTGATCGTTAAATTAAATTAATTAATACAGTGTGCATGCTATACATCGTCTTCAAGTGCCGCCCATCACTTGGATTCTTTTTATATTAAGCGTGGTCATTGTCACCACGCTCTTTTTCGTCGCCTTGAAGCTGAAGTCCAAGAAGCAAGACAAGAAAAAAAAGCGGAGGGGGAAGCGGGGAGGGACTCATAAGCAGCCTACTACACTTGCACCAACATCTCAAGCTACTCCTCCTACACCCGAGAGTGAGTATGAAAATCCGAGTGAGTCATCACTTGTTGACGATGACGATTGTCCAAGTGAACAGTTAGGGGGGAGCGAGTACGGAAGTCCAAGTGACTCATCTGTCCTTGACGACACAGATTCTGAAATTGAATCAAGGGACGAACCTGCCCATACATTGCCCCTTAAGCAATTTAGGTTGAATGGAGTGAAGCAGCGGTACCTTGCCAAGAAATTAAAAGGAAAGGTATGTAATTAATTTCCATCTGTGTTTGAGTAATTATTTCTACTTCTCTCAATACGAAACAAGTTGTCTGATCATGTGTTCTGTTTGACTAATTATTTCTACTACTCAATACGAAACAAATTGTCTGACCATGTTTTCTGTTTGACTAATTATTTCTACTACTCTCAATACGAAACAAGTTGTCTGATCATATGTTCTGAAGAAATTTGAATGTTCGTTCACATGCCAATTAACTAATCAAAGTAATTGAATAAATGAACATTATGAGAAGAATTATCAGGTTGTCAACCATATGTTTTGCTACTAGTCACACATATTTTAATATCCTCTAGTTTACCTAGTGGTTAGAAGGCATTTGTTGGCATAGTAAGGTTTGTTAATTTGATTTTATATGTATACGTATGCATACGAAATTCTTTAGGATGATTTTGTAGACCTTCAACCTATATTTTAATGTTACATTACTTATTAGTTTATATCTTGGCTATTTGAATTCAGATTACTGGCGCAACTATCATCCCATATGAAATTGAATATGAAGGTGACCACTATACTTTCACAACACCGAAACAAGTAACATTGTACTTTGAAGATGGAGAAAGAACAAGGTGTACCATGGTGCCATACTTAGGAAACTTGAAGAGAAGAGCCACGATGCACTTCCGAAATAGCTCCAACATCAAGC
The DNA here is from genome assembly GCA_036320875.1 of Cotoneaster glaucophyllus. Lineage (NCBI taxonomy): Eukaryota > Viridiplantae > Streptophyta > Magnoliopsida > Rosales > Rosaceae > Cotoneaster > Cotoneaster glaucophyllus. The sequence goes on along the minus strand of CM070065.1, from coordinate 24,556,145 downwards.
ATGAAAATCTTCTTAATGCCAAACTCGTCGCATTGGATGAAGTAGAAAAACAATGGTATATATTCTATGATGAGTTCAAATGGGCATTTGCTGAGTGGAACAAGAGTAGGGCTTGTACCAAGAAATGGTGGAGAACATCCGTTAAGTAAGTATTAATGTGTTCTTTAATATGTGCGTGCGTGCGTGTTTGCTTGTGGGTGACTATCTGTGTAGGTTTGGTAAATTTATCATTCTTTACCATCTTTATCTGTAGGAAGATACTTGAGATGTTGGAGTACATGCATAACAAGAACCAAACACATGGAAGCTTAAATAAAGCTTCCAGTTACGTGGTGGTTGGTGTAGATTTGAAGATATTGAACCTTAAAAATGTGGATGAGAGCCAAAAGGTTAGCCAAAAATTCCAAGATCTTTCAGACTTTGGCGAGTTTATCTCCGATTGGTTGCCTATGACGATAGTGGACAGGACGCTATTTCTTGATTGCTTCAAAATTCATGAACCGGCATGCTCATTGGAGTAAGTAAACAACTTTATTATTAAGTAAAACTATTTGCCTATTGTTCTTATATGCCGAAGACTCATTGTTTTTTTTCCCTCCTAGTTATGCAGATTTTATAAGTGTGCTCATCAATCATCCGAGTCTGATGAGTGAGTTCAAAAGGCTCGAATATTTTGCCGATATTCACCAATCCAAAAGACACAGAACAAGGCTCAACGGTTCCCACTTTCACAAGGTTATTAAAGGCTCAACTTTCGTAGATTGTAGAGATTGGGACACCAAGATTGTCAGAGATGGTTATCTCGACAAAGCAAAGCGACACGGAGAAACAAGCAATAAAGAAACTTATCGAGGAAATGACATAGAAGATTTAATCAAGCTCATACGGAACGTTTTTGTGCACCACTCTAGATGTGAAATGTTCACCGAGATTAACAAGGAGATAAATGAGTCTTTTCCAGGTTTATTAGGTCGTCTACATGCTGTCTTGAGGATGAAGAACGTCGAGGACATAGTATGACAATGCATGTATCACTTTTGAAGTATATTATTCCTTAGAGCTAAGAACACCAACTTTATGTTGAAGTATATTCCTTAGAGCTATGAAGTTTAATTTCATCGTATGTTGAACCAGGTGTTATTTTAATGTTTGTCTATTGTTCTAGTGATTTTATGTGTACACCTAGCTTGTAGCTGCTCTAGCGGATGAATTGTAATGACTTAAAAATCTGGGAAATTTCTTTGGATTCATGTACACCCGAAAAGAGTTCCAAGTGCTGTTTTAGTTGTAATGATTTGTCTATTTTTACTGTGAATTTATGTGTGCACCTAGCTTCTAGCGTCTCGTAGCAGGTGAATTTGTGAATACTTGTAACTCTTGGGAGGGTTGGTACTAAGGCTCATCCTTCTTTCTTGGGGAGGGTGGTCATCGTAAACGATGTTATCTACGCCGTATCTATGGTGAGTGGGGTTACCACATCATTCTCTCTTGCGATGGATTCAGATCCTAGGGGTCGCATTCTCTTTACTGTAAAGCATCTATTCTCGTTTCTACATTTGGTATTTTGTCTCCTGCAAACAGTCTTCTGCAGCAGGGGCAGGGGATTCCAACCTATGCAGATCACAACATTAGAAGTTGTCAATGATGGTGCAGGGGAAAGGTATATAAAGACCTTATGTGCTGTTGTTCGTGACTTGGGCATTCAGATTTCTGGTGGATTTGAACATGGTTACTGCTTGTGAGTTCGTTCACGATTATTATGTTTTAATTTTCCCTTCTAATTTCAGTTTCAGGACCTTACATCACATGTTTCTTCATCAACCTGTATATGAATTCTGATTCTTTGACATCTCAGCCAATTTAAGGATCTTGAACTTGAAGAAGACAATGAATGTGGGTCAGCTATGGTACAGGTGAAATACAAGCATCTGTATGGAATCTTTTTTATTTAATCTTTCCTGTTGAGTTATAAGAATCAGCTGTGTATGCCACAGATTTTATTTATCTGTGTTCTAGTCTTCTGCAAGTAATATTGGGTTTGACAGTGGGCAGCCAGATGGAGAGGCAAAGCGAATGAAACGAATAAGTTCATCAGGTCAGACTGTCTCTCTCTCTCTCTCTCTCCATTTTTGTTTAACTCGGATGTGCGTTGCAATATTATCAATTGTATTGGCAGCTTTGTTAGGGCTGTTGGTAAATTTGGTAATGACAATGTCGCTTAAATGGTTAATAGGATTAACATAACTTGTTTCTGCTTCACAATGTGAATTTCTTCACGCTTATTATGGTCTTACCCTATAATTTCAATTACAGCACGGCACACTCCCATTACATTTTTATTAAACAAAATTTATATGATTTCTGATTGTTTCATGTCTCAGACAATTTGATGATTTTGAACTCAGTGGAGACAGAAAAGCGCAGAAGAGCTGGTACCGCAGGTGAAACATATGTATCTCTTTGGAATCTTTTTATTTAATATTGCCTGTTGAGTTAAAGAATCAGTTGTGTATGGCCAGGGATTTTAATTCTCTTTTTATTTAATAGCACTCTCCCTGTTTATGTTGCAGAACATATAATCCATCCATTTTTGTTTTACTCGGATGTGCATCGCAATATTATGAATTGTTTTGCAGCTTTTGCTAGGCATGGTGTCAAGCTAACCGTTAACCATGCCAACGTATCCAATGTTCTCTCTTAACGGAATTATAGAATATCTTGAAGGTAATGTAACATGTTTATGCACATTTGCGGAGCCTCTGGTGTCATTTTATGCCTGAACTAGGGAAAAAAAAAAGGATAACGGTGTCACTTAAACAGTTGATAGGACTGGCATAACTTGTCTTACACCTCTTGGTATGTTAAACTTTTTGTGGAAGCTTGAGGATGATATTATTAGTAATTGTAACTTGAGAATATGGAGAACTCAGCAACTTATCCACAAAAAACCCTTGGAAAGGTTAAGAACCAGCAATGGAGTTATGTGTTGAAGTTTATGCATGCCCTACTTTGATAGACGAGCAGTTAGTTTGCTTGAAAAGCCTTTGAGAGGCTAGAGGATGTGAATTTTGCTCAAATGTGGAAATTGAGTCTAAAGTATAGAAATTGTGGATTTTGTTTGCATTGAGTGCACTTTCCCGTATGGTTCAACAAAGGAACCTTATAACTGCAATACATAAATCTAAGCTCTCTTAAGTTCCTTTTTGTTTCTTTGCTTTAATTACAATTTAATTATATCAGGATTCCGTTATAACGATTTGTAATTCTATCATATCTCAGCAAGCCTGTGGTGAAGCTAACAAGGCGGCGACTGCGGCGATGTACTCTCCGGCGATGTCATGCAGCTATGGTACAGGTGAAATACAAGCATCTGTACGGAATCTTTTTTATTTAATCTGTCCTGTCGAGTTATAAGAATCAGTCGTGTATGCCACAGATTTTATTTGTCCTGTGTTCTAGTTCTCTAATAATAATATTGGATTTGACAGTGGGCAGCCAGACGGAGAGGCAAAACAAATGAAAAGAATAAGTTCATCAGGTCAGACATCTCTTCCCATTTTTGTTTAACTCGGATGTGCATTGCAATATTATCAATTGTTTTGGCCCCTTCTGTTAGGCATGTTGTCAAATTTGGTAATGTCAATGTCACTTAAATAATAAATACTTAATAGGGTTAACGTAACTTGTTTCTGCTGCACAATGTGAATTCCTTCACAATTCTGCGCAAATGCGGAAATTGAGTCAAAAGTATTGACATTGTCGATTTTGTTTGCATTGAGTGCAGTTTCCTGTGTGGGTTATCCCTTAATCAATAACGGAACCACATATAATGATTTGTAATTCTATCATGTCTCGGTAAGCCTGAGGTTTTGGAACCCAATGTTGGAGAAACTAACAAGTTGGCTAAGAATTTCGAATCCAAAGAAGAAGAGACTGACAAGCCGGCGAAAGATATTATACTCAAAGAAGATGAGACTGATAAGTTAGCTAAGGATTTTGAACCCAAAGAAGAAGGGACTGACAAGCTGGATAAGAGAAGGGCGGAAGTTTCACGGGGTGCAGCCAAAAAGAGAAGGAAAAGTAATAAAAAGAAAAAACTGGGTATGTATCTACAAACTTTCCGTTTGTGTTTGCATCATCTCGTTGGGTTATGTGTTAAGATTGTGTATGATAACAAAGTCGGAGTAGGATTCTCTCCGCTCCTAATCTCTTTCCCTTTCCCTCCCCTCCTATTTAAACGGTTACGATCAAGTCACGTCAACATCTCATATTGATGTTTTTATAGAGAGATGAAGACAAAAAGAAAAGTGTGAGAGGAGGGGAGGGAATTATGAGGTGAGAGAATCCTGCCAGGCTGCCACAAAAAAGTCATTTACAGAAAAGAGTCTACATGTTTTGCTTGCAAAATTTTAATTCGGTGTTTCTTATATTGCAGCTGGCAGAACTGGAGGAGGAGAGGCTTACAGCATGCCCATGGAGGAGGAGAGGCCTATAGCATCCGTGTTCATGCTTATGGACTTTATTCCTCGCCCGTTCGGAGGTGCCTCAATGTTCACTTCACGTTGGTCCCGTATGCCTTTTGTTAGAATAAGTTTCATACATGCAATGATCAGACTCTTTTGTACAGGAATATGTAAAGAAGCAGAAGGAAAAGGGCGAGGTCCCAGTTATGTTCAGGTGAAAATTCTGTTTTCCCATTGTATTTGTGTGCTAGTGGTCAAACTCTTAAATACGTTTTCTGTAATTGTTTGTTTTGATTTATGAACTATATTTTTTTTTTTTTGGTCAGTCATTTGGGGCCGCCTAAAAGACGAACGACTGCAGAAGAAGAGGAGAGAGCGAAGCATCCGATGCCTGATGTAAGATATACCTGCTTTCTAAATGCTATTTTCCCACCTTTCTTTTTCTTTTTCAATATGTAAAACTGAACATTTCTTTCTTTTTCTTTTTTTCTATTGCAGGACTCAGTTTACTACCATCCTACCCTGAATCCCACTGGTGCCCCACCACTGGAAAGCCTCCAAGGTTTAAATCATCAATAGGTCTGGATCACCCCTACTCCCAACCTAATTTTGTCTATTATTGCGACCACTTTAATTTCTCTCACTTATTCAGTTCTGGAATTTGAGTGGCAGGACCAAGAATTCCCTTATCTGCTGCTTCGTCAAGTGGTGCTGCATCATCCTCGAAAATGGAGTCAGAGGACGCTGTACCTCTAGCTGAATCTGGTAACAATGGCCCTGGCGATGGCTCTGTCAAACCTGAGTCTTTGCCTCTACCTCCTCCACCTCCATTGCCGCCTAACCCTGCAGCTACAAACCCAGGTATCTCATTGCCACCGCCACCACCCCACATCCAGGACCCCTGCCTAAAGAGCAGATTTCTAATCACCCCTACTTCCCCCTCCCCCACCTTTTCAACAGTCGCCCAGCCTCCTCCTCCTGGCATCAGCGGAAATGAGAAGGAACAAAATAAATCTTCATCGTCTGATTTAACCTCTAAGGACTCCATACAGGTATGCTTTCTTTATTTTCCACTGACTGGTATCTTATATTTGGAAAGGATTAAGAATTATTAGAGGCTTAAAATAGTGGGTGATATTAGTTATGGCAAATTATGGAAGTTACTTGCATATACGACTGGTATGCCCAAAGAGGTGTGGACGTTGCCAGGCTTATCTCAAACTTGTAGGCCAAAAATATTCCTCTTTAAGTTTTTATATTTGTGAAGTTGATGCCTTCTCCTCTTGTAGGTGCATACCATGCTTCCTCCTCCTCCTCCTCCACCTCAAGGTTTACTGCCTAAGTCAACAAATAATCAGTCAGGAGGTGCAACATCTGACGCTGAAACCAATAATGTTCAACTTACCAAGGATTTTACTAACATGGTTCCACCACCACCTCCTCCTCCTCCAAGATAACCACCTCCTGTTCCTGTACCCACCCTTATTCCAAATTTACATCCTGATGTATTGCCCCCAGGTATCTCACGTTTTCCTCCACCCCCACCTCCACCAGATATGCGGCCACCATTGTCCACTCCTGAACTTCCCACTCGACCAGGCCCCCCCGGGAATGATGGTCCCAATGATCCTCAGGCCCCCATACGGTCCTCCCCCTGTACCTCCCCCAGTGATGAGAGCACCACTTCCACCTGGGCCCCCTCCTACTTATCAAGAAGATGATTATGCTGCTCGAGTGGCTGCCCATCAGAAACCTTCATATGTTAAATCTGCAGCATCTACTGTTGTTAAGAGGCCTCTGGCTCAGCACACTCCAGAACGTACATCCATGGTGAGTTGATTCTCTTTCGCTATCAATAAGATGCAACGCAAGTCTCTATTGCTTTGCATGTTTTTACAAGTAACACATAACTTGATAAGCAATGTAGCGTCTAATTTCTGCATTATATGTTTAACCTTTTCAAAGGAAGGTAATTGGAGTGGTGAGATGGCGGTGGTGGGCGAGAGGTTTATTGTTTTTATAGTTAGAGGTGGTAAGTTTAGACTTCTATCAAGTTTTATAGACTAGCTTTGTCAGTGCCAACGAAATCTGTAGCTTTATAAGACATTGGTATCGGGTTAGCACCTTGTTTCATGTTATCTAATAATTTTGTTTCTATAATATTGCAAGATGCCAATTTCCTTCTATGACCCTAGCCTTTTTCTTGGTTCTGGATTTAGGTTCCTGCATCTGTGCGGGTAAGGAGAGAGATGGCCGCCCCAAAAGCAAAAGCAACACAGCAGCACCTACCTAGTCATCAAACTCATCGTCAGCACCAAAAGGCAAGAGCATAAATGACTCGTATATGGCTTTCCTGGAGGACATGAAGGCGCTCGGAGCACTTGAAGGTTGACATCCAGCTGGCTAGTCGGCACCAAGATAGAAACGAAAAAAAAAAAGGATGCCATGCGTGTAGCCAAAGGAAACACAAATGCACAGGCTATCGAAGTCGAGATGGAGACTGGTGGTATTCCTTTCTGTTGCCATTGTCATTAACTTAGTTTCCTAATGCATCGTTTCACGTTGAAACTCAAAACAATAACAGATGTTGAGATGGGTGTAACGAGTTAGAAAGTGTTGGAAATTAAGACCTCTACTATATTTGTAACAATCTTATTTAAAATAATTTCGCGCTGCTCTTTTGTTCCTTCTTTCTTACGAAAGGGTAAGCATTGCTTGCTCTTCTTCACAGCGTAAAAGGTTAAAAAGTAGATTCTTACTGTCAAAGGAATTGTGGAGCAGCTTTTTCCCCATCTCCCTGTTTTTGAATCCAAATGCATTTTATGATTGCACGAACAACGGACCTGTTGTTGTGCTGAAGCAGACACAACTTCATCTTGTCAAGCAAACTGGTATGGCCTTTGTCTGCTTGAGATCCGGGACAACGGTAAAACCCTAGTGACGTTTACTAGGTATGGCTGCTTTTACGCAATGTGAAAACTTAGGACTGCTTCTTCCAATGCTTTTCTTCAATCTTAAATTTGCCGTTTGAGGAAACCCAAAAACTAAAAGTAAACCTAATACTTGAAACTTGAAACTTGCAACACACGTTTATCAAAGTTTTAGCACCAAAGTAAATAGGGAAAACTAAATGAACTGCAGAAACCCTAGTTTTTGGGTTGACTAAAAACGACAATAATTTCCGTTTAGCACAGGATGAAATAACTTCTCCGCACTGCTGCAAGTCAGAAAATATTCTCTGAAGAAACAATTAACTGAACAGAAAAAGATAAGCACGTACAAACTGTGGAGCCAAAAATAATCAGAAGGCGACACGTGGATTTTTGGGTAAAAGAGGACAAAAATACCATTGAGGCATACTAGGATTCCTACACGCGAGCAGCGGGCAATCATCCCTCAACCATAGCTTGTCCTATTGGTTCTTATATCTTCTCCGTGAGAGTAATCGGGTTCATATATGATAGAGAAGCTTCCGGAGAAGATGACGACTCTTGCAGGGGCACTCACTTCTTCTTGCTGTCGTTTTTAATCATGGCTTCTGTTGCTTTCTTTGGGTTCTAGTAGCTCTTTCTTTGTTCTTTCGGACGAGGAGATTTTATCAGTCGGTCGTGCCCAAATGACTGCGGCATTCTTCTCAAAGATAGCGAGTGAACATAAGAGCTTTGTTGATCTGTTATTCATTACTACATATATTGATTTTTGAAGATGGAAACTTTTGTGTCATATTGTTCGCATGTCTTTGGTAATTTTGATCAACTGCATTAACTTGGACAAAACTTGCAAAATTGGCATCCATTTCTTCATCATCCATCGAAAATCTAATGAGCTATTTGAATTTTCATAACCTATTAACCAAACGAGGTGGATGAGTCCAACTGGCTAAATGGGATGGAAAGTGAGTTCTAATGTATAAGAAAATAAATAACCTAAGAATTATTACACCAGGGAGGTTTTTCATCTTTTGATTGTCGTCCGTTTGCGGTTTGCATTTGAAAAAAAAAAAGAAGTGGAATTTGAGGAATTAGACTCCCGACTTCCATTTCTAGTAAATTAGTCGTCATTCACAATTTCAACATGTAATAGATAAATTAATAAAGGAAAAATATACAAATGAAAAGTTGAATCTTTTGTAGGATGAAAACCAAACTAAAGCACTACAAAAAATATGGGCACCGCACACAATAAATTATCTATGCCCTTTGAGGCCAAAGAGCACCAACATATGTGCCCATAGACCAATAGCAACAGTGCATCAACTAAGTTTGTATTTGTGCCCTCTATGGGCGTCACATTTGATTAGAGGGCACGATATAGCTATTGGTGCTCAAAGGGTTGAGCACAGATAAGGGTTTTTTTTGTGCACTGTTCTGACACCTATGTCAGATGACACTTCAAATTCAAGTTAGCACAATTTTTCTAATTGTGCCCTATGAGTTAAATATTAAAAAAAAATTAAAAATAACATCATAGTAACACCTTACAACCTGAAACAAACATTTGAAAACACCAGATCGGAATAGGAAAATATTGCTCAATTTCTCTTCTTGACATATCAGACTCAACCAAGTAATCAACATTATAAATTAAAGAAAAAAACAAGGCAATGATTTCAAACGTATATTCTTCCTTCCAACCATTCATCCTTCGGTGGAGGCGTCTGTGCTCCAAGCGCCATCCCCAATAGTATCACGCACAGCTCCTCGTGCGTGATTACGACCGCCGCCTGCAGCTACACCAGGGATTTTAGAATCCGTTTTGGGTCCAAAACAAAATCATTTTTAGCAATTCAAAAGCCCAAAAAAAGCTACGAAGGTAAGGATTCAAAATATACATTCCTTAGGACCATTGGGCGGCCGGTGATAGCCTAAAATCAGCCTGAAACTCACAGGCCTCACTGAAAATCTAGAGAATTTCTCCCGAGTTGAAACTGCATCCAACCTTAAACAAATCAGGCATGCAGTGCACAAAAAAAGGTCTCTAAACAACCTAAAGAACCTAACTAAGGTGTTTTCGAGACTAACCTATACTAGATTAGATGGAAAATCCCGCCGAGAAGTCACTTCACCGCGTCGATTTTCGAGACTAACCTATACTAGATTCGACGGAGCTCGTCACTTCACCGCGTCGATTTTGGTTTCCAGAAAGCAAAGAGTAATGGGAGTCCGTGGTGACGAGAGGAAGAAAGCTGGTGGTTGCCTCGCCAGATAGCGAGTGAACATAAGAGCTTTGTTGATTTGTTATTCATTACTACATATATTGATTTTTGAAGATGGAAACTTTTGTGTCATATTGTTTGCATGTCTTTGGTAATTTTGATCAACTGCATTAACTTGGACAAAACTTGCAAAATTGGCATCCATTTCTTCATCATCCATTGAAAATCTAATGAGCTATATGAATTTTCATATCCTATTAACCAAACGAGGTGGATGAGTCCAACTGGCTAAATGGGATGGAAAGTGAGTTCTAATGTATAAGAAAATAAATAACCTAAGAAAGACTTATTCCACCAGGGAGGTTTTTCATCTTCTGATTGTCGTCCGTTTACGGTTTGCATGCCCAGACACACCACCACCACTCGTTTTACGGCCATGGATGAGCGAATGGCTGCTCTCGAAGCTTCTTTTGCTTCCCTACAGTCTTCCTTCTCGGATACTCTGGACGCCAAACTTGCGATCTGCTTTGAGCAGTTTCGCCGTGAACTCTCTTGTGGGGGCCGGCATGGCGGTGAACCCACAGATCCTGAGCATCGCCCACCTCCGCTCATGGCGCCTCTCCCAAATCATCCCGACGGGGAGCTCCCTCGCACTCTGCGCCGCGAGATCTATGACGGTGCACACCCACAACGGCTCCACCTGCAACATCGTATTGAATTTCCCCGATTCAATACTGGCGATGATCCGATTGCCTGGATTTATAGGGCCGAGCAATTTTTCACTTATTATGGCACTCCAGAGCATCAAAAAGTGGTTACGGTCTCTTTTCATTTGGAAGGTGAGGCGTTACAATGGTTCAGATGGATGGACTGTTTGGTCAGTACACCTCGCTGGGAGGCATTCACCACTGCGTTTTGTCGTGAATTCGGGCCTTCTGAATTCGAAGATTGCACTGAGACTCTCTTCAAGCTCCGTCAAACAGGTAATCTCAAGGATTATATTACTGAGTTTCGTCGGCTTGCTACTAGAACTTCTGATGTTGGTCCGACTCTTCTTAAGAGTTGTTTTCTTGGTGGTTTAAAGAAAGAATTACGGTTTGATGTTAAATTGTTACGTCCGGCCACTGTTCATGAGGCTATTTCTATAGCTATTCAATTGGATATTAAGTCTGCTGAACTTCGATCTGGCTACCCAAAATCTTTCCCTACGTATAAACCTACATCCCAGCCCCTTACTCCCCCCACTGTTGCCAATCCTTGGCTCCCCAACTTACCACTCAAGAAACTTTCCCCTGATGAAATTCAACGAAATCGCGAAAAAGGGGACTGTTGGTTCTGCGATGAGAAATGGGTTCGTGGGCACATGTGTGGTCAGAAACAATTGTTGATGCTCGACTTTCTAGGAGACGATGAAGAAGTCTTTAAACCACCTGATGATGTCTTGGCTGAGATCCAATATATGGAGCTTAGTGAATGTGCTTATTTTGGAACTCTCTCCAAACAAACTCCTCAAACTATGAAAGTGGTAGGTTGCATTGGCAGTCACTCCGTGACCATCTTACTCGATTCTGGTAGCTCTCATAGTTTTGTGGATTCCAGGATGGTGAAACAACTGGGTTGGAAATTACAGAGCACAAAACCTTTTGAAGTTGTGGTGGCTATTGGAGGCAAAGTGAAGAGTCAGGGCTGTTATAAGGAGGCTCCCATATCTATAGGGGGATATACATGTACTCATACACTGTTTGCTCTCCCACTTGGTGGCTGTGATGTTGTTTTAGGTGTGGATTGGTTATCTACCATTAGTCCTATCCTCTGGGACTTCCAGCTTTTAACCATGGAGTTTATAGTTAAGAACCAACACTATAAACTCCTTCATAGTAACTCTCAACCATTGCCTGCTTTACATGCCATCTCTCTGCCCACTGTGGAAAAAGAGTTGCTGACTTCGACTTTGGGATTGGTTCTCTATTCCCTGGAGGATTCTAAAATGGAGGCCTCTGAGTTAACTCCATTTCAACTGCACGACTTGCAACAATTGTTACACGAATTTGACCTTCTCTTTGGTATTCCCACTTCTCTACCACCTTCCCGAGTTCATGACCACACGATTCCTCTCCTACCAGGCTCCAAGCCACCCAACATCCGACCCTACCATTATGGTCCTCTCCAAAAATCTGAAATCGAAAAGGCAGTGACTGAGTTGCTACAAGCTGGTTTTATCTGTCCCAGTCGAAGCCCTTTTGCTTGCCCTGTCTTACTTGTGTTGAAGAAGGAAGAAGTTTGGAGACTTTGCATGGACTACAGAGAATTAAACTCTGTTACTATTAAAAACAAATACCCTATCCCATTGATAGATGACTTGCTTGATGAATTGTATGGGGCTCAGTTCTTTACCAAGCTTGATTTGCGATCGGGTTACCACCAGATTCGCATGTGTGATGAAGATATCGAAAAGAATGCCTTTCGTACTCATGAAGGACACTATGAGTTCTTAGTGATGCCGTTTGGGCTCACAAATGCTCCTGCAGCATTTCAAAATTTAATGAATGATGTACTCAGGCCCTACTTACGGAAATTTGTGCTTGTGTTCTTCGATGATATCCTCATTTACAGCAAGTCATGGGAAGATCACATTTCCCATTTACGAACCACATTCCAAGTACTTGCATTACCTGATTTTTCCATACTCTTCGTCATTGAATGCGATGCATCTGGGAAGGGCATAAGGGCAGTACTGCAGCAAAGGGGCAAACATATTGCTTTCTCAAGTCACGCACTAGGTCCCAAGAACCAGGCACTCTCAACTTATGAGCGAGAACTGATAGCAATAGTGCACGCTGTCAAGAAATGGCAACATTATTTGCAAGGGAGGCATTTTGTCATTAAAACAGACCACCATAGTCTGCGATATTTCCTCAGTAATTGAGCACATACTTCTTTCCAACAGAAGTGGGTATCTAAGTTGCTTGGATTCGATTATGAGATCCAATATAAGAGTGGCTCTGAAAATGTGGTTGCCGATGCTCTTTCTCGGGTACTTGATACTTCTCACACTCAAGAAGATACCACTGCCCATCCTGGGGAGGTTGTCACTTGTCAGGCTATTTCCTACCCATATATGGGGTGGCTTGATGATTTGAGAAGGTTCAATGAGCATGATGAATAGATCCTCCAAAAACTGCATGATTTATCTAAGGGCACAACACCTACCTCTCACTACCATGTTGACAATGGGCTGCTCAAGTATAAATCTAGAATAGTGCTCAGTCCCACTTCCAATTGGAGAGATAAGGTTCTCACTGAGCACCATTCCACACCCATTTCAGGGCATGAGGGGGTCCTTAAGACTTATCAGCGGGTTAAGTGAGGGTTTTACTGGCCCGGCATGAAAAATGATGTGAAGAAATTTGTTTCTGAGTGCACAGTTTGCCAACAACATAAGTATGAAACCATTGCTCCTCCAGGATTGTTGCAACCGCTACCTATCCCTCACAGTATTTGGAGAGACATCAGTATGGATTTCATTGGGGGTCTCCCTCTGTGTTCTGGTAAATCGGTGATCATGGTAATTGTCGACCGGCTGTCCAAGTATGCTCACTTTGTGGCCTTAGCACACCCCTACACTGCTTCCATTGTGGCTCATGCATTTGTGAACCATGTTTTCAAACTACATGGCATGCCTGCATCCATAGTTAGTGACAATGACCCAATTTTTTTGAGCTCTTTCTGGAAAGAGTTTTTTAAACTCCAAGGTTCCACCCTTTGCCTCAGCTCCGGTTACCACCCTCAAACCGATGGACAAACTGAGGTTCTCAATCGGTGCTTGGAGACTTATTTGAGATGCTTTACCGGTGCACAACCTAAGAAGTGGTTACAGTGGTTACAGTGGTTACCGTGGGCTGAGTGGAGCTACAATACTTCCTTTCATACTTCTGCCCAGTTCACTCCATTTGAACTGGTTTATGGATACCCCCCTCCTCACATTGCAGCTTATGAGAGTGGCACAGCACAGGTGGACATGGTGGAGCAAAGTTTGATAGCTCGGGATAGACTTCTGTCTTTACTTAAAACGAACTTGGAAAAAGCTCGGAACAAAATGAAGGTGCAATGTGACAAGCATAGAACTGAGAGAGAGTTTATTGCGGGGCAATTGGTTTATCTCAAGCTTATACCTTACCAATTGAACTCCTTAGCTTCTCACTCTTATCACAAACTCCAGCCTCGATTTTATGGTCCTTTTGAAGTTTTGGAGAAGATAGGCTCCGTAGCTTACAAGTTAAAACTTCCTGAGGGCTGCAAGTTACATCCCGTTTTCCATGTTAGTTGTCTTAAGCCACATTTGGGTCCTAACATCGTGCCTACCACTACTTTGCCTTCTGTCCATGATGATGGTCTGCAGCAACATTTGCCCATGGCAGTCTTGCAGAGGAGGATGTACAAAAAAGGAAATGCAGCTGGAGTTCAACTTCTTGTGCAATGGGAAGGAGGTACCCGTGAAGATGCAACCTGGGAAGATTTCGATGCCTTCACTGCAACCCATCCGGAGTTCCAATTTTGATGGGAACCTTGTGGACAAGGTTCTTTTGAAGGGGAGGGAAATGTTATGAATTGTAAACAGTGTGATTTTACTAATCACAATTTTATAAGTGAATTAGTATTAAGCATGAGATTAGTTACTTTTGGTTAAGTTTTGTTGTTTTGTGCTGAGATAGCCAGCTGGCTTAGTTATATAGCTGAAGGGTTGGGAAATTTTTAAGAATAGCCAATTTTAGAAGCATAAATTGAATTTTAGCCAAACTTCTTAACTTCTTATAATTCTAACCAAAAATCCACATAAAAAGTCTTAATTACCCTTCGTAATACTAATCCTCACTATCGTCTCTTCCCCTCTCCTTTAGTTTGCAGACAGCACTGGTCTTAGGCCGGCAGAGCTGATTATTGTGTCTTTGTCTCATTATCTCATTGAACAGATCAAATCCGGAATCCATTTATGGTATCCAATTGGACTGGAGTACGGAATATCATAATATAATAATGGTAGAAATTGAATCACTTTTCCGGAGCAAGGGAGCCTTTTTCTATATCGGATTAGGCCGTATAATGGATCTCATTTTTTCAATAATTAGAATTTGGGGAATCATTCGAATGACTTTGAAAAGTCGACTCTAGCATAGGGCAAAAGTAAGCAAGCCCCATTTTCTTACCTAGGTTTTTGAGAAACTTCCCTCTCTACCGATCCTGAGTTCGTATGACTCACCCCTGACTTATGATTCGCATGTTCATGCTCATCTCCTCCTTTCAGTCGATTTAACTGCGTTTCCTCGGATCTCATGTTATAAGGGTTCATCCACCTACGTGCTACACCAATGATTTTTTCGCAACCGAGGTTCACCACGAGTCCGGAGGTTACGGGGACAAAGACTAGGAAAATCAATACGGGTGGCGAGAGAAAATCCACAACCGCAGATCACTACGAGAAGCTGGGACATGCGGCATCGAGGACGAGCGACCTGAGGTCAAGTGCAAAGAATCAAAGATTGTGAATACCATATACAAGTCTAATTCAACCCTTGGTTTCTTTTTTATTTTATTTTAATAGTTAAATTATTTGCATGAATAAACCGTTGTAAGTTAATTGCAAAATGATCCCAGAAAAAAATTGAAAAGGGCTGTTGTCGGGCTATGATCAGTATTTGCTGCCCGACTATCGTAACAATTCTAGCGACCTAAGCTTGTGACAAAGGAGAGGGGAAGAGAAGATTATTATTACTAAAGGACATTTAAGACTTTTGACATTGGTTTTTGGTTAGAATTATAAGAAATTAAGAAATTTGGCTAAAATTCAATTCATGGTTTTAAAATTGGTTATTTTTCAAAATTTGCCTGAAGGGTTGTAGTGGAATTGGATCAGATTTGGAAATACAAAACATATTATCCCAAAAATAGGAGCGCAGCTCCCTTCTTCTCCATCCCTCCCATACTCCATTGTTATATCTTGCTGCAACAGGTCAAGGTTGAATTAGGTCTTAACAGGATGATCAGCCCCAAATCATCCACCGCACCCTAAAACCCTAGTAAAGGGCTAAGGAAAAGTTGGATTTTGAATTTGGAATCAGCCATCCCCAAAATCATATCCACCCAAAACCCTAAAAAAAGCCCTTTCCTTTTCCTTGAAAGTGGCAGATTCAGCTGATTCTCACAAGGTCAGTAAAATTCTCCTTTTTACTTTTCCTTTTAGTTTCTACCAGTATGAGTAGCAGTAGCAGTGCCCAATCTGAACAGCAATTTGTATGAATATGGATATTATTCTCCCAATCCAATTTTATTTTATCCACAATCTTCAATCTTGTTGGTCTCTGTGAATTCTACCATCTAATTGTTCAATTTTATTAATTAATACAATATGCGTGCTATATATCATCTTCAAAACCCGCCCATCGCTTGGATTCTTTTTGTATTGAGCATCACCGCTGTCGCCACGCTCCTTTTCGTCACCTTGAAGCTCAAGTCATCCAACAAACAAGACGAGAAAAAGGTCACCTTGTAGCTCAAGTCATCCAACAAACAAGAAAAAAAAGCGGCGGGGGAGGTGGGGAGGGAGCCACAATCAGACCACTCCTGCACTGACGTCTGAGAGTGAGTATGGGGCTACAAGTCATCTTCCTCCAGAAGAGAGTGAATCTGACACTCCAAGTGATATTCCTCCACTGGAGAATGTATCTGACACTGATGTCAACCACGACGATTCTGGATCTGACACTCATTTGCTGTCCAGTAAACAACTAATAATCCTGAACGGAGTCAAAGATCAATACGTCTTGTGAATTTGCTGTCCAGTAAACAAGTCTGCTGCCAAGAAGAGTGATAGGCTGGCATGAGCATCCAAGTGAATTTGGAAGACCTCCTATACGTCTTGTGCTTTTCTTGGTTTGCCATTGGGACGGCCTTCAAAAGTTAGAAAACTCTGATGTGCTAGGGATGTTATTTATAGCGGGACCTATTCCTTCTCTTGTTTATTTTTTTTGGTTGAGAAGTGACATGTTATCGGATAAATCGAAGCAGAAATCAAACCAAACTTACAAATCAAGCAAGCCTACAAAGTTTAGTATAAATAAAGGCACAACTGATGGAAAGAGTCGTCATAATAATTACCTAACTCTCTTTTCTCTATTCCGTCACACGCTCTATTTCTCTTCAATAAAATAGGCCCTTGGTAAGGTCGGTCTGGCCCAATGCGGGCTGGACGACCGTCTTGGGCTCAAAAAAATTGGGAGCACCAAAATTATTAGAATGATATATTTATATATGTTTTTATAGGTGTATAAATTTATAAAATTTGGTTAAATGATAGCTAGAACATGAGGTTTTTGTTCTTTAAAATTAATAACTTTGTTTTTTGGTTCCACTCTCTCAATACAATATAAAATTAGTTTTTCCGTGTTTCTAATTTACTGAGTTGAAATGATTTTCTAAGTATAATTTCATCGAACGCTCACGTGTGAAAACAAATAATTTTTTTTATATTAAGTCAGGGTACATTTTTTGACGTCGTTTAGAACCTCAAAAATCTTAGGACAGGCCCTGGCCCTTGGCAACGATTAATGTTAAGGTCTACAAGTAGATTGATGCCTTCACGTAAAACCCCTCCCACACAAAGGAGTAGGACTCCTCTCACACTTTCTTTTTTGTCTTTTTCTATAATAAAAAATTCAAAACAAGATGTTGACGTGAATTAATTGTAACTATTTAATAGGGGTAGAAAGAATCTTACTCCCTCACCGTAACCATATTTTTTTGGTTAGGATAAAGCACAACATGTTGACTTTATCAATTGGGTTGAACCTAACAGATTAGCTTATCACATTGGATAATTAGGATTTGGATCCCATCCGAATCCAAATTATGGGGATCCTAGGGTATCACATCTTAATCATTCATCGTGCATCGTGCGGTTAGAAAGTATTAGACTTTTTTTATATTTAAAATTGAACGCAAATAGTACCTAACGAAAACTGACGCACGATGTACGACGAACGGCTAAAATGAAAGTGGATCCTCCGGCTAATTATCCACGTTGCATGCATGGAAAATCTAGTCTTTGCGATGTGACCACAAGCATTAAAATGACTTGGCTGATCTTAAGAAAGTTAACGTCTATCTCTTTGTTGAGAACAATCTTTCTTGGTTTTACCTTTAAATGACGGTCTATAGTCAACTTAACTAAGCCAGACCGTACACATGCTCACAAAGATTACCAGAAACTGGTTTTTGTACTTCGTTTGATACAACTTTTCTCAAGTTTTTTACCATCAAAACGACGATCATCCTGCAACGAAACCGTAGCTAATTCTAAAATGTGAGAACTACTCGAGTTAATATTCTGATTAAACATTTCTAAAGATAAGTCCGTATGCTTAAAATTCTGATTGAGCATTTCTTTAAAGGCCCGCAAAGAAACATATCGGAGTTAAAATTCTAATTACAAATAACACACTTAACACATGCCAGAGTTGAAGGTCATCCCAATCGAAAACCAAGAAAAGCACAAGATTGTATCGGAGGTGTTCCGGCTCACTTGGATGCTTATGCTGAGAGCCAGCCTATTACTCCTCTTGGCAGCAGACTTCTAAACCTTGATACGAGCCCGTCCATCACTCTCCTCGGCACCAGACGTAGCAAATATGAGGCTCCCATATACAGGCCTGACGAAAAGGACAAAAGCACACCGCTTGCTCCAGTTCTGCCAGCTGCAGCAAGGAAACACCAAAATGACGAAAGATTAAAAATAAAAAAAATAAAAAAAGAGAAATTACACGATCAATTAGGCCGTCCATATTGTGAGCATGCAATCTATACAATGTACACGATGATCCATGAGAATAAACCTAATTAAATTTCGCAAGCGAAACATGTACATCTTTTCCATACATGACTTTTTTAACATACTCAATCTTAACATATAACCCTTCGAGATGCAGCAAACACAAAACGGAAAATTTGTAGATACATACCCAGTTTCTTCTTTTTATTCCTCTTCCTTCTCTTTTTGGCTGCAGCCCGTGAAACTTCCACCCTTTTCTTCTCCAGCTTGTCAGTCCCTTCTTTGGGTTCAAAATCCTTAGCCAACTTATCAGTCTCATCTTCTTTGAGTATCATATCTTCTGTCGACTTGCCAGTGTCTTCTTCTTTGATTTCAATATTCTTAGCCAACTTGTTATTTTCTCCAACATTGAGTTCCAAAACCTCAGGTGTACTGAGACATGATAGAATTACAAATCGTTATAACAGAATCCTGATGTAATGAAATTGTAATTAAAGCAACGAAACAAAAAGGAACTTAAGAGAACATAGATTTCTATATTTTAGTCATACGGTTCCTGTATTGACTCAGGGATAGGAAAACCCACACGGGAAACTGCACTCAATGCAAACAATATTGACAATGTCTATACTTTGACTCAATTTCCACATTTGCGCAGAATTCACTTCTCTAGCCTCTCAAAGGATTTTCAAGCTAACTAACTGCTTATCTATTAAAGTAGAGCATGCATAAACTTGAAGACATAACTACATTTCTGGTTCTTAATCTTTTCAGGTGCTTTTTGTGGATAAGCTGCTGAGTTCTCCACATTATCAAGTTACAACTACTAATCCCATCATCCTCAAACTTCCACAAAAAGTTAAACATAAGTAAGACAATTTATGCCAATCCTATTTAGGCGACACCGACCTTTTTTTTTCTTCTCTATTTCAGGCATAAAAGGACACCAGGGGTTCTATAAATGTGCATAAACATGTTAGATTAATTTCAATAGGATACGTTGGCATGGTTTACTGTTAGATTGACACAAGGCCTAACATAAGCTGCAAAACAATTCACAATATTGCGATGCACGCCCATAAATGTGTTTTTTTTTTTTTTTTTTTTTTGGGGGGGGGGGGGGGGGGGGGAGGAAGATGGAAATTCCAGAGATAGAGAGAGTCTAACCTATTGGAATTGTTTTCATTCGTTTTACTTCTCTGTCCGGCTAACCACTGTCAAACCAGAAATTATTATCAGAAAACTAGAACACAGACAAATAAAATCCATGGGCATACACAACTGATTCTTTAACTCAAAATGCAATATTAAAAAAAAAACGATTCCAAACAGATGCATGTGTTTCACCTGCTGTGCCAGCTTTAGTTCTGCTTTCCTGTTTCTACTGAGTTCAAAATCATCAAATTGTCTGAGACATGAAACAATGAGAAATCACATACAGTTTGATAAATAAAAAAGTAATGGGAGTGTGGCATGCTGAAATTGAAATTATAGGGTAAAACCATAATAAGCGTGAAGGAGTTCACATTGTGAAGTAGAAACAAGTTAAGTTAATCCTGTTAACTATGTAAGCGACATTGTCAATACCAAATTTGACAACAGGCCTTACATAAGCTGCCAAAACAATTGATAATATTGCAATGCACATCCAAGTTAAACAAAAAGGAAGGAGAGGGGGAGAGAGAGAGGGGGAGAGAGAGAGAGAGAGAGAGAGAGAGAGAGAGAGAGAGAGTCTGACCTGATGAACTTATTATTTTCCTTCGTTTTGCCTCTCCGCCTGGCTGCCCACTGTCAAACCCAATATTGTTATCAGAAAAGACACAAATAAAATCCGTGGCATACACAACTGATTCGTATGACTCAACACAAAAGATTAAATAAAAAATAATCCATATAAATGCTTGTTTTTCACCTGTACCATAGCTGCCAGACATTTGTTGTCTTCTTCAGGTTCAAGATCATTAAATTGTCTGAGACGTGAAAGAATCATAAATCATTTACATTTTATAAAGAAGCATGTAATGTAAAGTACTGAAACTGAAATTATAGGGAGAATTAAAACATAATAATTGTGAAGGAACTCACGGTGTGAAGCAGTAACCAAGTGTGAATCCACCAGAAATCTGAACATCGACGTCACGAACAACAGAACATAAGGTCTTGACACACCTTTCCGCTGAACCGTCATTGACAATTTCTAATGTTGTGATCCCCAGAGGTTGAAAATCCCAGCCCTTGAAAGTTTGCAGGAGACAAAATCTCAGTTCCCCCAAATGAACCAAAGACTTTGTTATGGCGTTGTCCCTCTCAATGAAACTCATGAGCTCTGGAAACTTGAATAGATTCTTTACGGTAAAGAGAATGCGACCACTAGGATCTGAATCCATCCCAAGAGAGAATGATATGATAACCCCGCTCACTGTAGATGCGGCGTAGATAACATCATTTACGACGACAGCCCTCCCCACGAAAGAAGGATAAGGCTTAGTACCAGTCATATCATCATCAACTGTAGGTATGTAGACTGGGTGCCATGTTTCACTGGCAATGTGAAAAAGAACGAACTCAGATGGTCCAAAGCCAAACATTGAAATTAGAATACAACCGTAACAAACAGCATAGCCCATAACCTTCACGTAGGAAAGTCCCGTTTTCTCACCATATTTTGGAAAAGGATTGAGAGGCTCCCAAATCCCCTTCTTGGGATTATAACACTCAAACAATGGATTTGTCATAAAGGGGAAGGATGCTGGATCAGTAAGATTGTAAAGCTTTCCGTACGCAGAGATGAGTAAAGAGGATCGCTTAAATGCTTGAGGCCCCTCAATTTGTTCCAATGATTTTGTCTCTGTGTCAAAAGTATACAAATGTTGCCGGTCTTCATCGGGGACCATATCTCGATCTGGAATTGGCAACAGGTATAGTTTGGAGGGGCTGCCGTACCTCACACCGTCCAATACAAAATAATTGGGGACTGGGGCTGGGAACTCAGATGATTTTTTAGGATCGAAGAACCACTGAACAGGTTCAAGCGGTCCACAGGTTTCTCCTTCCATAACTTCTCCTGCTTGGTTGATTTTCAACTCATATAAGGCACCTCCGAACGGGCGAGGAATAAAATTCGTCAGCATGAAAACAGATGCTGTAGGTCTCTCCTCATCCATAGGCATGCTGATCACAACAATATTACTGTCCAATTTCAGATAAAATTTACAAATTTAACAAAATCAAATGCCTCTACTTTCAATCAGTGGTTCCAAATTCATACAGATTACTCTTCTAAAATGGTGGCACTATTTTCAAATTCATCAAACGCTAATCGAAATTTATGAATAAAAATTCAATTAGATAAAACAAAAATTACAAAATAATGTATAAAATCAAGCGACTGACCTTGTTGCTTTCTGGGAAATCATCTGAAAGAGAGGAGCCGGTGAGTGGAAGAAAATCCGATCCGAGGTTCAACTGTGCTATAGTGAAATCGGATGAATCAGAGACGGGAGAGTGGTTGTATCAAACTATACTGAAGCCTCCTTCATGCGGCGGCCTCGGCGGCGGCGGCGGTGGTGGGGCAACGGCATAGCCGTAGAGATCAACGAGTTTGGGTGATGAGGGTTGGAATTTGGGATTTTGAACAAGAGAAGGAATGCCGAAACAATTGTAGTTGCATTTGGGCCGAAACAATTTGCAGTTTCAATTTCAATTTTACCCTTTCCCTATAAAATAGCGAAGGTGTTGCATGCGCACTTGTAGTGCTTTCGTGGCCAGGTTACGGTGCGGTTTTAGCCGAGTTAAGCGATTGGATTATTAATTAAGTTAACGGGTTATTGTTTTTTTTTTTTTAATTGACCACGTCTTATTTGATTTATAAATTTGATTTAAAAGTTTGGTCTCCTTAACTTTATCTTTTTTTGTAATCTTAGTCGATCTATTAACACTAGTTGAAACTAAAAAGTAAAAATGTACATGTTTTTTTAACGTAGCATGGAGCGAATACAAACACAAGTCCTTGAAGAACTGATAATTTGGAATCCACTAGTTTTTTAGAGTAATCCCAAAAGAGTTTTGATTAATTCTTTAATTGATTGAAAGATCATTACAAATAAGAAGCCAAATATCTTAAATAAACATATTACAACTCTTTGGACAACCCAAAGAACTTTAGGAATTCAAACAAAAGTAAATGACATTAATCCAACAACAAAACGAAAAGTTCAATTTTAATTACAAACATTAAAACGCTGTTTAGAAAGCTAATACATGCCTTCAAGTTGACGGGCTCTTGGTGCAACCATGAGTCGTGTTCTTCACACGATTCTCTTCGAATTCATATATTAAGGCCCCAAAATAGACATGTCAAAAAAGTTGCGTCAATGTGGACGGAACGAAAAAATCCAAGACATCCACTTTTTGGGAAATGGTAACAGCAAATAATCAATTAACACATTAATTACCGATTATTCAATCACTTTTCTTAATTGCTCGGCGCTTCCTTATTTTAATTTTATTGCATCTAATTTTTGTCCTACATCATTTTGGGAAGAATTTGTTGTCCTTGAATCTCCCATGCGAGACTAACAAGACCCAAAAACATAGCACAATGTTGAGGGTGATCGAATACGAGATTGAATGTGATGTGCCAAATCTGAAGGTAACCACTGAGATTTCAGGACACCAAGACAAGTTACAGTGTACTTTGAAGACGGAAAAGCAGTGGAGTCTACCGTGGTGCCGTACTCGAGAGAACTAAAAATAAAATAGCCGCGAGGCAATTCCGGAGCAACTCCGGCTTGGCACATCAAAACGTGTTCAATCAGCAGCTTGCAAGTTGATGTGCACGTCATGAAGCCTCCTGCACAGTGGATGGTGCTTCTGCATTTTATTGTCCACTGCATTTGATTCGACGTTAGAAGTTGTGTTGAATCTCACATCGGCCATACAAAAAGAAAAGTAATAGTTTAAATATCCTAACCCCGCTCTAACTAATACCGAGGCCTTTTGTCATAAAATCTCACACCTGACGGATTGTGTAGGTGGTAATTACCAAGTTGAGGACAATATCAGTGTTGTTGGAAGTGAGTCTTCAGCCCGTCTCTCTGATAATTCTACATGGTATCAGAGCCAGGGAGCGGGTCGTATGTACTGCCACGTGATGTGTGGGTCCCCTTGACCCCGCACGATGATGGTGGGTCCCGTGGCCCCGCGTGTAGGGTGAGTCCCCTTGGCTCCACGTGGTTGTCAATGTGTGACTCACTAATTGGGTCCCACGTGAAGGGGCGTGTTTCAGAGCCAGGGAGCGGGTTGTATGTACTGCCATGTGATGTGTGAGTCCCCTTGGCCCAACACGATGATGGTGGGTCCCGTGACCCTGCGTGTAGGGTGAGTCCTCTTGGCTCCACGTGGTTGCCAATATGTGACTCACTAATTGGGTCCCACGTGAGGGGGTGTGTTGAATCTCACATCAGCTATAAAAAAATAAAAGAATATCTTAACCACACTCTAACTAACACTGAGGTCTTTTGTGATAAAACCTCACATGACAAGCCCCGATCCGATGTCACGTGTTGGCCGACACCCGAGGGTGACGCAAGCCATTTATGAATGCAAATGTAAAACCTCACATGACAAGCCCCGATCCCGATGTCACGTGCTGGCCGACACCCGAGGGTGACGCAAGCCATTTATGAATGCAAATGCTAGAATATGTGCAACATGCATATAAATTTTGTTCGAACTACATAAAATAATATAATAATATTCAATTGCCAACAATGAAAACATAGTGATAATGCATGACATGTTTAGAGCATACATCTAATTCATAATACAAGCGGAAGGTGCTATTACAATAGATGTCAAAGCATCACTAGTAGGGAAATGCCTCGTAGCGCGGATCGTAAGCCTCGTTCCTATATCCTGAAGGGGGCGCAAAACAAACATGAGTGGACCAAGTTGATATATATATATATATATATATATATATATAAATACTGAAATAGTTATCAACATACTAACCCCCAAAGTTTTATGAAAACTAATAACATAGTATGTAATAGGTTTTCCAAAAATCCTAGAATGCCATAAAAATTTTCAAAACATAACTCGTACATATAGTGCTAACTAGTGGTATCAGTATCGCCCGAAGGCGTAGAGAACTCTTAATTCAGAACACTGCATTTGCCAAACAAGCAACTACCCACGACCGGCCGAAGCCAAAATAAATATCATTTGCCAAACAGGCACATACTCACGCCCGGCCGAAGCCAATATAATTATCGTCGCCCGTAGGTAGAACATTAACCACTAGGCAAGCACAAAAATATTGAATATACACTTTCCAAACATTGGTACAAATAGCTCAAAAACATCTTCATAGCATATAGTCATCCATCATATATACTATAAAGAAATGTGTACAAACATGAGTATATAGTCATCCATCATATATACTACAAAGAACATCAGTTCGATAAAATATAGTAATTCAAACTATTCTCAGTAAGCATAATATCTCATAAAACGTAGCCATTAAATCATGCTTTTCATGTATGCATTTCTACTATTAAAACATGCATTTTAGAAGGGGTCTACTCATAGATACTCCGTCGTCGAAGAGCCGTGCGAAATAGGAAGAACGAAATCGCCGCTAATAATCGCACCTAAGCACATAAATGGTTCAATTAATAAAGCTATACTAAAACAATTGAATTTCAAGAAACGGACGTTGGAAAATATAAAGGGAGACCTCGGGTACCTCCACGCGCCGCTGCACGCGCCAATACAAGCCGCAGCACGCACCGGGAAAAGTAGTCGGAAAGTTGGCCGGGAAATTTGCTGGTATCGCCATGGATGGTGGCGCGTGTGCTTCACACGCCGGTGCCAACTATGCCTCACCCACGCCCACGCGTGGACCACGGGCGACCAAGGGTTCTAGTATCCGACTGGGTTAGGCTGGATCCAGGTCAGATCTTGGTTCGGATTATGGGCTTGGGCATGCTAGGGTTTGGGCTTGGGTTCAGTGGGCCTGGGCTTCACCACTGGGCCAAGTTCTAAGGCCCAAAGGCCTGGGTTTAATGAGTTTTGGGTTTGGGTTCTATCGGGCTTTGGGCTTGAAGGCCCGGCCCAAATGCCTTTGGGTTTTTCGAAAATAAATAAAAGGATTTAGGTTTAACGGGCCAAGGCTCGAGTTCCAAATGTCCCGAAGGCCCAAAAGGCAAGGGTTTGGGTTTGGGCTTCCCTAAGGCTTGGGCTTTTAGGTTTAGGCCCAAATGCCTTGATTTGTTTCTCACTAGGAAAGAAGGCCAGAGCCTCCCGAGCTCTGGTCAATGGTGATTTGACAATTTAACCCACAATCTACCTACCAAATTGAAGATAGAGATGAAAGGAAGAGGTTGGTACCTGAGATTCACCGCGAAACGGCCGGAGGCGGGCGGATTCTTGCTCGAAACCCACGGGTTCGCCGGACCTGGGTTGGGTGTCCCGGTGTTTCACGGAGGCGAGGGAGAGAGAGTGGGGGGGTCCTGGGTTTGAGTGAGGGTGTGTGGGTGAGAGTAGAGAGAGAGTTCTGTGAGCTGAGAGTGAGAGAGATCCGAGAGTGAGAGATGAAGATAATGAACTCAGGGGAGGGAAGAGAGAAGAAAAGAAAGATAGGGTGAGTGTGTGTTGCCACATGGCAAGCAATGAGAAGAGAGGAAATCTAACAAAAGGATCCATATTGGGTAGGAAGTGAGGGACTAAAATGCAATTTCAATAAACTTGTAGGGAAATTGTGAAATTACATAAAGTTTTGGGGGTGGAGTTTTACACTACACTTGAGGGATTGTGCACTTGGTAATTACCAAGTTGGGGACAACATTGGTGTTGTTGGAAGTGGGTCTTCGGCCCGTCTATCTGATAATTCTATAAAACATGCAATATAGACATCTCATCCAGAACGACCGATTTCTTGTGAACGTGTTCAACTAATAATTTGTGGCCCATCGTGTAAGAGTGGTGCTTCACTATGTATTTGTTTTAGAAACTATACAAGATGGAATCGCCGGCAAAACAAAGGAGTGCACATGAAAAGAAGTGCGTAAACTTATATTGATACATACACTCAATAAAAAGATATGATGATTTCGTGTAGGCTAGTATAGTACACCATGGTCAGTTCAAATATATAAAATAATTGAATTAAATTGTCAATTTTCGTCAGTGACATCACTATTGTCCTTAAGCCATTTATAGCGGGCATGAAAATTGATTTTGAATTTCAATTTATAAGAATCAAATTCTTA
The DNA here is from genome assembly GCA_036320875.1 of Cotoneaster glaucophyllus. NCBI lineage: Eukaryota > Viridiplantae > Streptophyta > Magnoliopsida > Rosales > Rosaceae > Cotoneaster > Cotoneaster glaucophyllus. Next base: position 24,529,427 of record CM070065.1, on the reverse strand, counting down.
CAAGATGCCGCAATTCAAGTTCTATGAGAATGATTGTAATATTTTAATTTAACATATTTATTTCCATTTTTGAGAGAGATAAAATAAAAACCAATAAGAGAGTAGAAATTAGATGAATTAAACCACTGTGAAATGCATTTTCGACACATTTTAAAAAATCCAGGGACCAACTTGAAACCAAAAATATAAGGACCAAAGTGGAAAAACCACTAATTTTAGTTTTTACAAAATAATAAACAAAAAATAAAGCTGCCTTCTTAAGAAAATCAACAGAAAACAATGTGGGGGGTTTGGGCTCTCATCGGGGTTTCATTCATCACTCTTTTGAGCCAAAAAAATACCCAAAACATTTTTCCCTCATCATCCACGCTTCTCTCTGTAATTTGAGTTTTCCGCAAATTTCCTGAAATTCGAGTTGGAATCAGGAAAAAGAGAAGAGCTTTGAAGCGAATTCAAGATGAAGACGACGAAGGGAGGGAAGGTGATGAACCCTACGGACGCTTACCGGAAGGAGCTCCGGAAGAAGGAATTGAAACGGGTAACGATTACTTCCCTGAAAACTACGCCGTTTTGTGCTCTTTTTCTTCTGTTAACTCCTTGATTCCGTGCTCAATTCGCAATTGGGTTGTTCGTTTTCGTTTGTATTCGTTCGATTTTCGCAATTTGGTACTCCATCATGTCTAATTTCAGTGTTGCCCTAATTCTCATGAGATTAGAATAAGTAAAACTTCAATTGAAATTTCAAATTTTTTACTACAATTTAGAGTTGGTAAATTTTTTTTTTTTTTGTGTAATTTTATTTGGGATTGGATTTGGCATCTGCATTACCAATTTACCATTGTTGTTTCTGAAAGAAAGATGTAAGCATACTGAAGCAGGCATTGGCTTATTGTAAATGGACTTGATAGCATTAAGTTCGTGAAAGGCTGATGCTTTTATTTCGTATTACCATCTAAAAGTTATATCAGGCAGTTTGCACAGCTTCACACACTTTGTTCTTAGCCGAAAGGTCGAGAATAGTATATATATGTGCACACGCAGACGTATATGGGAAGCGGATGCATGACAATGATGCTTAATCAGTGTTACCTTATGTTTGCAAGTTTTTTTTTCTTTTCTGTTAAGTGTGTTTGATAGCGTATGCTTGTGCCTCCTCTTCTTAGAATTATGCAATTCCAAAATAAAACTCCCTTTGTATGTTTCTTTTGGTGTTCTTGACAAGCGTATTGCATTGATTAAATCCTTATTCATACACTTCTGACTTTGTATATGACAAACAGAATAAAAAAGAACGAAAGAAGGTGAGAGAGGTGGGGATCTTGAAGAAGGATCCCGAGACTTTGAAAGAGCAGATTGATAAGCTGGAAATGATGAGTAAGTCACAGTTTGCTTATGGACTTCTGGCTATGGAGCCTTTTTTATTTATAGAAAGAATGATTATAACTTATAGCTGTTATATATCTATAGAATGTAATACTGGATCTTTTTTATGCTCAAATTTATTGAAAGTTGATTGTTTGAAATTTGAATGCTCGGAAGCTCGGAATAGTATTCATGTAGAAAAGAATGTATTTTTCCTTGGAGGAAAATTTCAGCTCGTGCTTTATTATGCCTTACTTCTTGCTTCAGTTTGTCTAGATTTTTTATTTTCACTAGTTTGATTTTGATCTGCAGCTGTATCATGCTGCTTTTCCTGTTCATACACACTGATGTATTTTACTGATTGGCGCAGAGGCTGATGGCGCTCTTGACAAAGCAAGAAAACACAAGAAGAGGCAACTAGAGGATACACTTAACCTTGTTGTAAAGAAGCAGAAGGTAATTGTCACTTATAACATGATTGTTGTTTTTCATTATACGTATTTATCTTTCTAATTGAACTAGCCATGTTGTTTTATAATGCTGCACTGTGATCTTCGATTGGCCACATAGTGGTTTATGGTCCTCTATGTTCACTTCACGTTAATCCCGTGGGCCTTTTTGTTAGAATAAGTTTCATACATCCAATGATCAGACGCTTTTGTACAGGAATATGTAGAGAAGCAGAAAGAAAAGGGCGAGGTCCCAGTTATGTTCAGGTGAACATTCTGTTTTCCCATTGTATTTCTGTGCTAGAGCCTAGTGGTCAGACTCTAAATACATTTTCTGTAATTGTTTGTTTCGATTTATGAACTAGTTTTTGTTTTGTTTTTTTTCTGTTCAGTCATTTGGGGCCGCCTAAAAGACGAAAGACTGCAGAAGAAGAGGAGAGAGCGAAGCATCCGATGCCTGAGGTAAGATATAACTGGTTTCTAAATGCTATTTTCCGTCCTTTCATTTTCTTTTTCAATATATAAAACTCTAACATTTCTTTCTTTTTTCTCCTGCAGGACTCAGTTTACTTTCATCCGACCCTGAATCCTACTGGTGCCCCACCACCTGGAAAGCCTCCAATGTTTAAATCGTCAATAGGTCTGGGTCAGCCCCACTCCCACCCTAATTTTGTGTATTGTTGTGACCACTTTACTTTCTCTCGCTTATTCAGTTCTGGAATTTGAATTGCAGGACCAAGAATTCCCTTATCTGCTGCTTCATCAAGTGATGCTGCATCATCCTCGAAAATGGAGTCAGAGGACGCTGTACCTCTGGCTGAATCTGGTAACAATGGCCCTGGTGATGGCTCTGTCATACCTGAGTCCTTGCCGCTACCTCCTCCACCTCCATTGCCACCTAACCCTGCACCTACAAACCCAGGTATCTCGTTGCCACCACCACCACCCCCACCTCCAGGACCCCTGCCTAAAGAGCAGATTTCTAATCAGCCCCTACTTCCCCCTCCTCCACCTTTTCAACAGTCCGCCCAGCCTCCTCCTCCTGGTATCAGCGGAAATGAGAAGGAACAAAATCAATCTTCATTGTCTGATTTAACCTCTAAGGACTCCACACAGGTAAGCTTCCTTTATTGTCCACTGACCGATATCTTATATTTTAAAAGGAATAAGAATTATTAGAGGTGTAAAATAGTGGGTGATATTAGTTATAGCAAATTATGGAAGTTACTTGCTTATACATGACTAGTATGCCAAAAGAGAGGGAGTGGACGTTGCCAGGCTTATCTCAAACTTGTAGGCCAAAAATATTCTTATTAAGTTTTTATATTTGTGAAATTAACGCCTCCTCCTCTTGTAGGTGCATACCATGCTTCCTCCTCCTCCTCCTCCACCTCCAGGTTTACTGCCTAAGTCAACAAATAATCAGTCGGGAGGTGCAACATCTGATGCTGAAACCAATAATGCGCAACTTACCAAGGATTTTACTAACATGGTTCCACCACCTCCTCCTCCTCCAAGACAACAACCTCCAGTTCCTGGACCCACCCTTATTCCAAATTTACATCCTGATGTATTGCCCCCAGGTATCTCACGTTTTCCTCCACCCCCACCTCCACCAGATATGCGGCCACCATTGTCCACTTCTGGACTTCCCACTCGACCAGGTCCCCCGGGAATGATGGTCCCAATGATCCCCAGGCCCCCATACGGTCCTCCCCCTGGACCTCCCCCAATGATGAGACCACCACTTCCACCTGGGCCCCCTCCTTATCAAGAAGATGATTATGCTGCTCGAGTGGCTGCCCATCAGAAACCTTCATATGTTAAATCTGCAGCATCTACTGTTGTTAAGAGGCCTCTGGCTCAGCACACTCCAGAACTTACATCCATGGTAAGTTTATTCTCTTTTCATTGTCAATAAGATGCAACGCAAGTCTCTATTGCTTTGCATGTTTTTACAAGTCACATAACTTGATAAGCAATGTAGCGTCTAATTTCTGCTTTAAATTTTTAACCTTTTAAAGGAAGATTATTGGAGTGGTGAGATGGCCATGGTGGGTTAGAGGTTTATTGTTGTTATAATTAGAGGTGGTAAGTTTAGACTTCTATCAAATTTTATAGACAAGCTTCGTCAGTACCATCAAAATCGGTAGCTTTATGAGACACTGGTATTGGGTTAGCACTTGTTTCATGTTATCTAATAATTTTGTTTCTATAATATTGCAAGATGCCAATTTCCTTCTATAACCCCAGCCTGTTTCTTGGTTCTGGATTTAGGTTCCTGCATCTGTTCGGGTAAGGAGAGAGATGGCCGCCCCAAAAGCAAAAGCAAAACCTTCACTCCCAACCACAGCAGCACCTAGCCAGTCAGCAACTCCTCCTGTTAAACCAGAGTCAGCAAACTTGTCGTCAGCACCAAAAGGCAAGAGCATAGATGACTCATATATGGCTTTCCTGGAGGACATGAAGGCGCTCGGAGCACTTGAAGGTTGACATCCAGCTGGTTAGTCGGCACCAAGATAGAAGCGAAAAAAGAGAAAGAACATCGAAAAAGGATGGCATGCGTGTAGCCAAAGGAAACACAAATGCACAGGCTATTGAAGTCGAGATGGAGACTGGTGGTATTCCTTTTTGTTGCCATTGTCATTAACTTAGTTTCCTAATGCATCATTTCACGGTGAATTCAAAACAATATCAGATGTTGAGGTGGGTGTAATGAGTTAGAAATTCAGGATGTACAATTTGTAGCAATCTTTTATTTAAAATAATTTCGCACTGCTTGTTCTTGCGAAAGGGTAAGCGTTGCTTGCTCTTCTTCGCAGCGTAAAAGGTTAAAAGAAGATTCTTACTATCAAAGCAATTGCGGAGCAGTTTTTCCCCATATCCCTGTTTTTGAATCCAAATGCATTTTACGATTGCGCGAACAACGGACTTCTTGTCGTGCTGAAGCAGACACAACTTCATCTTGTTAAGCAACCTGGTATTGCCTTTGTCTGCTTGAGATCCGGGAAAAACGGTAAAACCCTAGTGACCTTTACTTGGTATGGCTGCTTTTATGCAATGTAAAAACTCAGGGCTGCTGATTCCAATGCTTTTCTTCAATCTTCAATGTGTTGTTTGAGGAAACCCAAAGACTAAAAATAAACCTAACAATTGAAACTTGCAACGCACGTTTACCAAAGTTTTAGCACCGGAGTACACAGGGAATGTAAATGAGCTGAAGAAACTCTAGTTTTCGGGTTGACTAAAACGACGCTAAGTTGTATATAGAGTACGCTTTAGTGCTGCTTATCGAGCTTTGTTTCTGTTTAAAAGTTTGTAACTAGTTCTATATGTGTTCTCCTCTCAACAAGACGTGGTGTCTCTTGACATGGCAGCAGGTCGATTAGTAGTGGCAGTCGGTGCCAACCAGTTCTAGTTTTTTGTTGTCCGATCGCCTGACACATGTCAATAGGGTTAGATCTTAGGTTTTAATTCTCGATTCTTCCGTAAAAATCTAATTATGCAACCATGTCACAAAATAGATCAAAGCTAGCAAAGTATCATGAAGGCCGGTCGACATATGTTTTTCCCGTGTCGAGCAACCGACCCTAATACCGGTTTATCGATGACACGGGATGTTTACAAGTCGTAGGAAAACAACTTTGGTTTGAGTACATGCGCTAACATTTTCTTAAGTTTCTAAACAACGTTGTCGTTGACCTACTTTTACTTTAACTGCCGAACAGGAAAAACACGTTAGTGAAAAAAGAAAAAGGATCCTCGCCCGATCCTCTTAGTGGGGATCCGGGGATCAAGCAATCACGGCTATTCATCGTATACCGCACGATACATGATGAACGACCGTGATTACTTGATCCCCCAATCCCCACAAAGAGAATACGACGATGATGCTTTTCAGTGAAAAAAAAGTCAAAAACCGACAATGAAAGACAGAGAGTGTTGCTGAGAAAGATTAGATGATGTTGTTGCCAGCATCAACAACAAACGGAAAGCTTCAGCCTGTTGAGAGTTGTCCCACATTGGTGAGAGACAAGGTTTGCTACGTGCTTATATGGTCTTTCCCCATATTGCCAATTGGTTTTATGGTGGAACTTCAATTTCATCACAGCCTTCAGGGTTGACTTTTACCAGAGAAAACAGGAACAGAAAGTAAAAGTAAAAAGTTAAAAACTGTTTTCACAAATAATTTCCCGCGTTTTCGGATAACAGCTTCAGCGACCTTTCGTCGTGCTAGTATATGGTTCTTATAATCTGTCCAATTTTCTATGCAAACAACAGAGCAAGTGGGCATCTGATTTATTAGCACGACGAAAAATGAGGAATTTGTTAAAAGGGTTGTGAACAAATTCATCTTACCATCTTAGCACAAAAGTCAACCCCCAAAGTCTAAAAATGGCAAGTTGACTTTTGGGCACAAAAGTCAAGTGGGCATCTGATTTGTGCTGAATTGTTTATCTTACCGACAAACTTACAATTCAGCATAAAAGTCAACCCCCAACGTCTAAAAATGGCAAGTTGTTCATAAAGCTTCATTCTTTGAATCGATGAGTTGACAAATGAGGAATTTGTTAAAAGGCTTGTGAAAAGAGAGAGGGACAGTCGGACAGATATTCAAAACAAATCCATTTCTGCAGCTGTGAGAGAGCGAGAGAGAGAGAGAGAGAGAGAGAGAGAGAGTTTGGTTTTAGTAAGGAGGGAGAGAGATTTAAAATGATCTCCCTTCTGGAAGCTGAATATTAAAATTTTGGTCTTTAGGGGAGGGAGGGAGAGAGAGAGAGAGAGAGAGAGAGAGAGAGAGAGAGAGAGAGAGAGAGGAACAGAGAGAGAGGAACATGTCTATGTGCTAATAATGGAGAAGCATACCAGGAGAAGATGAGGGTGACTGGATTAGCAGAATGTTGATAATCCAGTGAACTTTTAATTTGAATTTCTCTAAGTCAATGAAAGCAACAGTGTGGCTAATCGGATTCTCTTAAAGTAGATTAAAAGGAAGAGAATTTATACAGGAGGGACAGGAAAACTGTCATTTCATCTTTTTCTCTCTCTCCTCTCTTACTCTCTCTCTCTCTCTCTCTTCTGGTGTGGGGATGGGTAGAGTTCTTGCCATTGGCATTCTCCTTTGCAGCTTGCTGCTGCTGTTCAATCCTTCAACTTCACATCCTTTATGTATTGATTCAAGTGGGTTTTTCTCTATACTTCCTTTTTGTTAATTTTGTATTGCAAAGTTTGCTGCTTTATGTTCGAATCCTCTTCCCAGCAGTTTAGATTAGTTTAAAGAAGAATATCGCTCGTATTAAAATGGTTTAGTTGATTGCAGGGGCACCTTCTACTCTGAGCGATCCACTCAAGTTTTGTCCTTACAATGAAACTGCTTGCTGCAACTCCACTGAAGATTCACAAATCCAGAAGCAATTCCAAACCATGAACATCTCCAATTCCGACTGTGCTTCCCTTTTGAAATCAGTACTTTGTGCAGTAAGTCCCTTTCTTTCCCTTTTCAATGTTTCCGCAAGAGGTTTATAGCTCAAGTGAGTAGAAGCGTTTATCTAAGTATTGGTTGTATAAAAAAAATACAACGTTTCCAATTTTAAAATTCTGTACTTATAGTGAGACCATGATGCATAAAAACCTTCAATTCCTGATTTCTTTTCTGTCATGGCTTTTAGAGGTGTGATCCGTTTTCGGGTGAGCTTTTTACCGTTGATTCTGTGCCTCGCCCTGTTCCGGTTCTCTGCAACTCAACTGTTTCATCAAATTCATCCCAGTCTAAAGAAGCGGTGACCAATTTTTGCTCTAACATATGGGACACATGCCAAAACGTGTCTATTTTGAACTCCCCCTTTGCCCCTTCGTTACAAGGTGGAGTGCCTGCCAAGAACAATGCTAGTGATCTAACCGAACTTTGGCAATCAAAATCCAATTTCTGCAGCGCATATGGTGGAGCCTCTAGTGACGAATCAGTATGTTTCAATGGCGAACCGGTCACACTAAATGATTCGAGCACTCCCATCCCCCCACATGGTTTGTGCCTTGAGAAAATTGGAAATGGATCTTACCTCAACATGGTTGCTCATCCGGATGGCTCCAAACGCGCATTTTTCTCGAACCAGCAAGGCAAAATTTGGCTGGCAACAATTCCTGAAGAGGGATCAGGAGGAATAATGGAGCTTGATGAGTCAAGTCCCTTTATTGATCTAACCGATGAGGTTCATTTCGATACTGCATTTGGAATGATGGGGATGGCGTTTCATCCCAATTTTGCTCAAAATGGCCGGTTTTTTGCTTCGTTCAACTGTGATAACGTTAAGTGGCCAGGATGCACTGGAAGATGTTCGTGTAATTCAGATGTCGATTGTGATCCATCGAAGCTAGTGTCCGATAATGGTGCTCTGCCATGCCAGTACCAAACTGTTATCGCAGAATATACTGCTAATGGCACAGCATCCCAGCCTTCCTTGGTACACATCTACATACACTCTTTTATCAATTTCAGTTACTTTAACTCGCTGATTGCTTTAAGTTTTCATACTTCCTGTTGTGCTTTTTTTTTTTTTTTTTTTCGTGGAAACTGACCACAATGCTCCTCCCAATGGATCCTACTGCCAGGCAACGAGTGCCAAACCATCGGAAGTAAGGAGGATATTTACCATGGGCCTTCCTTTCACATCTCAGCATGGAGGACAGATACTCTTTGGACCGGAAGATGGGTACTTATACTTCATGATGGGAGATGGTGGCGGTGTAGGAGATCCATACAATTTCTCTCAAAACAAGAAGTCTTTGCTCGGAAAGATTATGAGGCTCGATGTTGATAACATACCAAGTGAGTATCAGCATTTCTGTTACCAAAATAAAACTGTATCCTGTTGCACATTTGATAACCTTGCAACGTATTTCCAGGTGCAGCAGAAATTGATAAACTTGTTCTATGGGGAAACTACTCCATTCCCAAAGACAATCCATTCGCCGAAGATCCAGAACTGAGGCCGGAAATTTGGGCTGTAGGACTAAGAAATCCGTGGCGCTGCAGTTTCGATTCAGAAAGGCCTTCCTACTTTATATGCGCAGACGTCGGGGAGGTATAAATTTAATTTTTCATCTATAAGTTTTTTTACATGCAATTCCTGTCAGCCAGAAGACCCCCAAGTCCTTGAAATGTTACGTTTTCGACATGAACTTAAGAGAAATACACTCTTTCCTCCCCATGACATTACGTCCTCTTGACACTGATTTGCTTATCTAACAGAATCTGTATGAAGAGGTGGATGTGATCACCAAGGGTGGAAACTACGGCTGGCATTTCTACGAAGGTCCGTACGATTTCACTCCTCCAAAGTCACTTGCTGGAAACACATCCACAAAACCTACAGACACAATTTTTCCCATCATGGGGTACAACCATTCTGAAGTGAACAAGAAAGACGGTTCGGCATCTATAACCGGGGGCTATATCTATCGGTCTCAGACTGATCCCTGCATGTATGGAAGGTAACCGAAAATTGTTCTTTCTCCTCTCGAAACTTGACCAAGCTAGAGAACTGAAGAATTTTCTTGGACTACACATTTTTGCCCTAGTACTATTGAACTATTGATCTTGATAAGGTTTTGATCTTCAGGTATGTGTATGGAGATTTGCACGGTGGTGCAATATGGGCAGGCTCCGAAGATCCAGAAAACAGCGGGAACTTCAGCTCGAGCAAAATCCCTTTCAGCTGCGCGCGTGACTCTCCGATAGCTTGCAGCTCTGTCCCGGACAGTAGTCTTCCAGCTCTAGGCTACATTTTCTCATTCGGGGAGGACAACCGCAAGGACATCTTCGTTCTAGCCAGCAGCGGCGTTTACAGAGTTGTTCGGCCTAGCCGGTGTGGTTACACATGCTCAAAGGAGAATGCGACCGCCGGTGGTTTGCCTAAATCTCATGCTTGCTGGTTAAGCCACCCATCTAAGAATGCAGTGCTCATGTTTTCTTCTCTAGTGTTGCTTCTACTCAGTTTTGTCTAGTATTTTGTAGCCTTTTGGTATCATGTGATGGGGGTGGATGTTTCATTGTTTTGTACCATAAAAATTTCATAACTTTTCTTTGTAATTATATGTTTTAAGTGTTAAAATGGGAGATTTTATCTCTATTTCTGGAGAACTTTTACGTGTATCGGAAACACTTGTCACGTGATGTATCATCTTATGTTATATGATGGGTTATACACCGATGGACGACAAGATTCATAAGTCCTATTTCTAGCACATATTAAAATTTAAAAAATACATGTATGAAAATTTTAGTTGAACAAAAACACTAAGTGCCAGTGTTCTGAGTGCTCCAAAAATTGCTCATATTTATAGTGTTTCTTGCAAAAAAAAAAAAACAAAAAATGGGGAGTAAACTGATGAACTATCACATTACTTTACTATTTTATCTAAAAGGAGATATTTCATTCTAAATTACTTTAATATAAAAATTAAACAAGAGTGTAAAAATACATATATATTATGTGCCGTCAACTGATCTGATTCACATTTATTTCTAAAATCTTAAATTAAATTAAATTTGTGTAATTTTATTCTTTTTATATAATCTCTTATATCTCCACTGCAGCCCTAATATCCTAAGCACAAATATTTAAATGAATTAATTAACCAATTTTCCCAAAATTAATAATAATACCAATATTAACGAGAAAATAATAAACCTCTGAGTTGATATGTGAATGGTGGTTTGGAGCTTTTGGTCCCTCCTCCTCCTCCATGCCCTTCTTCTTCTCTCTCCTCCCTTTCTCTCTCCTCTGTGTTTCTCACTCTAAAAAGCCAAAAACGAAATTACCCCACAAACCCTAACCCCCAATGTTGCTGATCCTCTACATGTAATCTCATCCTAAACCCACTTTCTTTCTTCGATCTCCCCAAAACCATGTCTCTGGAATCTACCCTTCCTCCGATCCCAGCCGTCCGATCCTCGCCGGAGCCCCTACAGCAAGAACAGCCCCCTCAGAACGAAAAAGCGACATCAGCCCCGGCCCCCACGCCTCCCCTGTCCAGGAGCAACCGCCCCTCCCGCGCCTGCACCATACGCGCCGCCGCTCGGATACAGCAGCAGTTCCAGCAGCAGCAGAACCAACCCGCCGAGAAACGGCGAGCCGTCAACAAAAAGGAACAGCAGCAGCAGCAGAGAGACGACGAGTCGTCGTCGCCGCAATGCAGCAGCGCCAGCAAGATTGTGACGCCGCTGGTGGGACCTCCCCCGCCCTCGCAATTGCCGCGCTGGACCCTCCGCTCTATGTGGGAATTGGCTTCCCTACTCAATTTCTTGCACGTGAGCTCTCGAAAGCTTCGATTTTTTTCCGTTTTAGGGTTTTGTGGTTGGTTTCATGGTGTTTGAGGGCTTATGTGTTTTTCGTTTTGTTGTGTGTTTCTCAGGCTTTTCGGCCGCTGCTGAATATTTCGGCTGAGTTCTCGGCAGAGGAGTTGGAGACGGCTTTGATCACACCCAACGATACTTTGAGTGACATTCACATTCCATTGTTGAAGGTTGGTCGAAAAGGCTTGTAACTTTGTGCATTGTTAGTTTTCATTAGTTCATATTTACTATAAAGCTTGTAAATTTTTAGTTTTTATTGCTTAAAGTTCGGAAGCATTTCTTCGGAAAGTTAAATTCGCTTAGCAGTCCCATTTAGAGTTTTCATAGCTTGTTTCTTAGTGGAAAACTTCGTCTGTACATAAGCTTTAGGTCCCCTTTAAAATGTAGGTAGGAATGAAGTCAGCTGCTTTCTAGGAGGTGATTATTTCTGCTATTAAAATAGTTTTATGGATCTTCCAACTGTTATTGGATGTCCCCGAAGGGGCGGTTTTCTAATTGTTAAACTTAACAGCAACCTCAATTCATGAAACACCTTAACACTCGAGTCCTTGTTGTTTCAAACAACTCTTTAAAGCTCAAAGAAATACATATAAAAGAAGAGTTTTGAGGTTTCTTTTAGGCAACACGCTTATGGTGTGATTGGAGTGGTTTGTATCAGCTGTTGTTAAATATTCTGTGAAAATATTAATGCAAGTGACATGTATCATGTCATATAATCTCGAATGATTAAACTTTTAGTCTTTTATTGGCTGCTGAGGCATAATTTTTGTTTGAGTCTTGTCTACTGGCTTGCCCCTGAATTTTAATTGGTTTATTCTACAGGCAATTCCTCCAATTACGCGAATGGCACTTACACGTGATACTTGGGTCACTGTTTTATGCAGAAAGTTGAGAGACTGGTGGCATTGGGTAACTGTACTCGTATAACTAGTTTTTGGCAATATTTTGGCTGGTGCCAATTTGTTTTGTATTTCTGCAGAATCATATTAATTAATTTGGATATCTAATTGCAGGTTGCAGAGGGGGATCTACCCATTGTTGCTTCACATGGGTGAGCAGTCATGTGTATTTGTCTATTCTTACATATGAATCTTTTTCATTTATAAAAATGTCACATCATCCTAATTTGATAGGGCGGAGATTGAGGCATATAAAACACTTGAGCCTGGGGTCCGTGTGGTCATCTTGAAAGCACTTTGTGATATCCGCGTTGAGGTATTGTTATTGTTAATAAGATTTAAACTTGTTATTGATTTTCTGTAAAAGTTAATGTAGAATCCATTGAATATTTTTTAGTAACCTTTTGGTCAACTGCCTAAGCAAGATGATAGTCTGTACATCCAAACTCTTAATATAGAACCACTACTTTAAAATTGAAATGAAAAATCTATTGGAGACCCAATGCATGCTTCAGAGCAGGATGTCCCCTCTAATAGGTGATAACAGGAGATTCCCTATCAAGTCCTTGGATAATACCAAAGACTTCACATGAGCTGAAAACCGAGATGATAGTTCGATTTCTACATTGACATAGTATTTTTAATATTCTTGAGAGTTTTTTTTTTCAGAATTGAATCTTAGAATTATGACAAGGAAATCATGTTTTTTAACTAGAAAATTGATTTGGTATTACCTACTTCCTGGATCATGTTTCTATGCTTCTGTTACTTTACGAGAAGGATTAAATCTGAGTGATGTATTGCAGCAAGAAGATATTCGGAACTATATTGACAACTCACTGAAGCATGGAGTTCAACTTTCAGCATTTCGCAAAGAACGTGTTGGAGGTGATTCACAAGGAATATCTTACTGGTAATATAATGAAGTTTCTTATCTATCCATATTAGTTTACCTTTGTTTGGTTCGTATGAAATGTTCATCAAGTATCCTGTTGTAGAGATATAGTACAACTCACTTTTTGGAGGGTTTTTGTGTAAAATGTAAATTGAACTGTTGCGTTTGAGTGTTTATGTACTGAGTGTTCGTGGTTGCTGCAGGTATGAAGATGATCCAATAATTGGTTATCGGTTATATCGGGAGATCAGGAAGGTTGATATAAAGAAAGTAAAAGGAAAAGGTTCCCATGTCCTTCCTAGTGCGTCATCTCAGTGGGAAACAGTAGCAACCAATTTCGATGAATTCCAAGATGTTTCTGTAAGATACTAAATTTCTCAGCCCATCTGTATGAGCTATTGTGCCCTGTATTAATATTTCCTTACACACTTTTAGGGTTGAACTTTTGACATGGTTTGTATATTCAAGTATTTCTCCGGAACCTCTGAAACCAATAATGTTGAGGAAACAACATTAGATTTATCGGATTCTATCTTGTATATGGGAGATAACTTATTCAAGAAAAGTATATTGCTAATACTTTGGATGAATTTGTTGCTGCTCCAAATCTAAAAGCATCTACTGTCGCAGGAGAAACTTTTCTCGAGTAAGAATAGAACGGAGACTTCTCTAGGGAAGAAGTTGAAAGGCGACATGCTTGCAGAGATTGAGAAGGTTCACAAGGTATGCAACAGTGATAGTTGACCCACCTTTTAACCTTCTTAGGTTTATGTCTTTTATGTGGATGAAGAATAATTTTTCAAATAGAGGTTCTGTAGCAAAAATTGTATCTCATATACTATGTTTACAATTCTACTTACACAGAGGAAAGAGAGGCAGATGAAGAAGCAACACAGACAAGCTCTCCTCCTTGATAATTTTTTGACTGTGGATGGGCTTGGTCCAGGGCGCTCTCTTCGTGACAGAAAACCTGTAACCTACACTTTTGGTAAGGAAACAAACTTCTACCTTTGTTTTCGTTTTCCCAATAACAGTTGCTCTGCTTAAAAGCCAATCTTGTACTAACCATAATAGAGGATTTAACCATTGAGATCTTGGGTGTCATTCTGTTGCATATTGAATAACTCAACGCCGGTTGTTGTTTAAAATAATAATTAGAGAAATGTGGCTGTTGGTGAGGCACCGGCTTATGTGGTTGTATTTCTGGATTACTGGTGATGGATTGAGATCAACTGATCAGATTAACTTATTATCAAATGTGGTCTAGTGATACAAATTCCTAATTGATTGCTTGAGCAATATCTCTGGCTTACTCTTGAGAAATATCCGATGACTTTTATATCTGAGTTTTACCTGAATGCTCTAGATTTTAATAGCAACTCTGGGAATTCGAGGATGGCCACATCAGGGCAGGATGTTTATACTTACTGTTATTCCCATGTGTCAATGGGTATATGGAATCTGATTGTTTTGTCAAATAATTTTGCAGATGATTATGACCGGTCCATCAATGAGGCAATCAAAGTAACCAAGTATGGGTTTCGTACTCTCCCCCTCTCTCTCTCTCACACCCACACACACCCACACTTCTTTTCATACCAATATATAGGACTTTTGACTTATTTTTATTGTTCTTCTGTGTCAGAAAGAAGCAGCCATCTCCGGACCCTTTACAGAAACGAGAGCTAGTTGGGAGACCTGAAGCTTCTAGTAATGGTAAATGGAGTGCTACTACAAATTCCTATGAACATGTGGAATTTAGTGCTGCATCACCTAAATCACCTGATTATGATGATGATGATGATGATGATGATGATGATGGCGAAGAAGATAACAAGTCTGAACAATTGGATCGAAGGTGAGCAAGTTTCTTCTTTTTCTTCTTAAAATGTTTGTCTTCAGCATTCTTTAAATCCTTGAGCTTTTTTTATAGATTGATTTTTACTTGTTACATGTAGCAATCGGCGAAGACAGAGGCCCCAACGGTATTCTGCGAAAGACTTTGTTGAAGCAGTTTCAGATAATGATGCAGACTTTGACAGTGATGATGATATAGTTGGTGAGGCTGTATATGATGAGGAATACTTGAAGAAACGTAAAGAGAGAAGAAAGTTTTCTAGTAGCTCTGAAGGAGATGAGGAGTATCATTTTGAGGAAGAAAATGCGGAAGAAGAGGAAGAAGAGGAAATGGAAGATTCCGCGAGTGCCAGTGAGGATAGTGATGAACCCCGAAAATTTAAGAAGTTGCCAGGCCGTACTAGGAGGGAAGCTAAATTGAGGTCTGTTGATGAGCTCCAGTCAGGTTTGAGACGCAGTAAGAGGGCCACCAGAAATCGTATTGATTATCGACAATATGAGTTCTCAGAGTCGGAACCGGAGCCTATGAAAACTGAGAAATCAAATGCATCGGATGGACATTATGATGCCAGTGAGAACGGGGATTATTCAATGGAAAGTCATGATTCAGATGGTAATGTTGAGGACCAGGAAATGAAAGTTGGTCAGACTGTTGAAAATTACCCTGAGACAACAGTTGAGAAAGAGCAAAACCAGCCACCTGAAAAACCAAATAGCCCAGGGGAAGATGAAGTCGAAGGTGTACAGAAAAGACGTTTCCTCGACCTAAATGAGCTAGCCCCTGGTTCAGGTTTTGACGACGGTCCAAACTCAATAATGAAAGATGATGCGGATGATTTGTGATTGGAGGCTTCCTCCTCTGCTGGATTGCACAGGTGTGTTTTGCAAGGAAGCCGAGGTGTACGATTGTAAAATTTATAAATTTTGTGCGTTATTCCCATGGAGAAAGTTGCGGCCAGAGTTCTCCTAGGTGTATTTACGCAGCAACAACCTTGGTGCGAGATTTGCAACAGGGTAGCGACATGAGGCGGAGAGGTATGTAGATTAGATAGTCATTTTTTTTAGTATGTCAACGTCGAAAGAAACCTATGGAGCTAGGACCGGTGAATGGAAGTTGTTTGGGAGTTGCTTAGTTCATCCGATCAATGTACAATAACCCTCAAGCTAATATTGTAACTGAAAGATTTGGCCTTAGATGTTAAAAGTCGAAATCATTTGTAGTATAGTATTATTGTTCTCTCTCGTGCTCGTGTATCCGCCGATATGGTGATCTCCCGTACAAGTCCGAGAGCATGTTAGGGTTGGCTGTGTTGTAATGGAACCATCCTCCCTCCCTTGGAAGGTAACTGCTCTTGTCTTGTATTCAGATTGGCTTATTTCTTGTTTGTCATTTCATTTTACCAGAACTTATTAGATTTCTTAGCTCTTTCTCGGCACAGTTTCAAGTCACCGCAAGCACGGTGACTATCTCAGAGTCCTTTCACGGAGTCCGGGATTGCGTTATGCACGCCGGCGCTCCTGCACCGGAGTCTGGAGTTTATGAGTGGAGCACGAAAAGTTCTGCTCTAAAATGCCAGCTTTCGTGTGGCATATTTGAAATGTGAACATTAGTTTTCATATGATTCTACGTATTAAGGGAAACTGGCTAAAAAAATTAGTTTTTCAGAGGGAAAATCGAAAGTCGAGGACAAGTTTAAGGTGGATTTTGGCAGTTTACTCTTATTTAGGCTTCGTTTGGAATTGTTTTTAAAATGGCTAAACGTGTTTTTTGTGAAAATATTTTTCGGAACCAATTATTAGTAAAAATAAGTGAATATTGGAAAATTACTTGAAGTGTTTTCTATAAAAAAACACATAACTGGTGTTTCTTGTAGAAATCGCTTTTAGTGCTTTTGGAACTTAAAAAACATGTTATCTAAAAATACTTTTAGTAATTTCAAAAGCACTTTCAAATGAGTCCTAAATGTATACTCATCTTAGCACGAGTGGTTTAGGGATCCAAATAGTGAGTTTAGAGAGGCTATCGCCATAATAAGGTCTAATGTTTGGATATAACAGAGGAAACGCTTCTTTCTTTTTCAACAAGTCGATATTCTAACTATTCTAATTTATGAAAATACTATTGAACTCAAAAGTTACTGGGCATACAAATTATCTTGACGAACTATTCTAACCCATGCATACAAGAAAGGGTACTGTTATTCACATACTCATTTTTACTTTTCACACACGTCATTCAATTTTTGGCTGTTGAATCAAATGAATAAAAAAAGATCAATAAATAAAAATTAATATAAGAACGCGGAAAGTAAAAAGATGTGTGTTAATAACCCTGTGCTACCAGGAAATGTCTTTGTCTAAGCATCATTCTTTTCCCAAACACACGAGAGCTATAATTTATTATTGGAAGAAAATGACAAGAGAATTGAAACATCATAAGAAAGTTTGCATAAATAATGTTCAAGGAGGAGAGCCAAGCCAAAAGCCAGCTCATTCTTCATGATGCCTTTAATATTATGTTCCTAAGATGGAAAAGAAAAGATTCATCATGTCACACATTAAAAAATTAAGCTTACTATTTTCATATAAAAGTTGTCCCATGCCCGATACCCCACCTCTACGGTGCAAGCTGGATAGGAAATTTCAATCTATTTCCATTTTGAGTTCGAATATTTTTGAAATTTTGGATGGCGATTGAAATGTACCTACTGATTCAAAATTCTGAAATTTTGATCTCTAATTTCTTAAACTTAGTACTATTTTTTTTGTTTGCTACCCGCTCATAGTGAGGGGGGCGCCCTACTAACATGAATAGCTTAGGACATGCTTAAAGTGATCTCACCAACATATGGTGATAAACAGATTTCAAACATCATGCCTCACTTGAACTTAGGCTCCATCACCAATTAATCACTTTAATGTCCTATTTAGTTACAAGTCTATGTTATCAGGCTCGGCCTCAAATTTCGTACTGTAAATAAAACCCATACATATTCTTATTTTAGCTATGCTTTATTTAAATTTTGTATATTTAATCATACTATTATATATTAAAAATAAAGATTATAGTCACACATACTATTTTATCTTGTCTAATATGATTTTATGTCATATACACATAAAGGCCTACAAATATTGCAAAAAATTGAGAAAAAAATATTGAATGCCATACACAAAGTTTGAAAATTTTTCAGTCTTGCAAAATATAAGAGATAGTAATTATGTTTCAAAAAACTCTAACCTTAAACTGATTTCCGAAATTTTCGATAATCTAAAATTCCGAAATTGGAACTAATATTTGATTTCGTAACTTTTTGGATTGGTATTGAAATGCTTGTTCCCGATTCGATCCGAACAAAAATCATCCCTACCCACCACTATTTAACGAGAGATTTTTTCAAGTACTAAGTATTCAAGTGATACTCCACATGTTACAATACAAGTAAAGAAAATAACATATTTTTCTGTATCCCTCAACTTATTTTATAACGGATGAAGTTGTTGCTTGAATACAAGGGACTTTTGAAAAATTTCACTCCGGAAACAACGAAAAAGTTTTCCTGGATTCTGGTTGGCATATGCCGGTGGTGGGCTTCGATTGCTTTAATCCATCTGATTTTTTTATGGTACTTTTTTGGTTTTTATCCGATGAATTGGTCTAACTTTTGTATCACAACTCAGCAAGTCAGCGAGTCACTGAGATTGGAAAACGACTTGTACTAGTACATGTACATTGCGGTCGCAACTGAAGCATCATGTGTTAATAATACAACGAAAATGCGTAATAGTAATAATGTACCAAAGTCATTGTTTAATAGCCATTTTGCTTCAATTTCCGTAATACAAATTCCAAATTAAAGATTTAGTTACGATTAGAAAGCCACTTTCTATCTTTATCCATGGATCCTTTACTCATACTTATTCAATTAGAAGTATTGATCTAATTAAAAAAAAAAATTATGTTTCGTAATCTCATAATCCAATTTTTCAATTTTTAATTGATTCTTGGATACAAATCACGAGAATGTATATTCTTCCTCGAATTTTTCATTGAGAGGTAAAGGATTAAATCCTTTTAAGAAATAAAGTTTTTGGTCGGAATGAAATATTAATCAAACCGAAAGACCCCTTAACTATATAAAGGGTTATAGAACGAATCACACTTTTACCACTAAACTATACCCGCTACTCGGACTATATAAATTGTTCTACGGTGACAAAGTTAGTATAGTGTATAGATTGGATCGGATCACTTTTGTGAGAGAAAAGTGGTGTAATTGTGTGGCCACTGCATAAAGTGGCTTAGTTTTCTTTCGAAATGGATGAGTTTTGGGTTCACTTTCGTTCCCCCGGTGAAACAAGAAAATCCAAAACGATCATCAAGCAACCAATCCATGGAAACTCCACATCACTCATCACATGGTCTTTTGTCCTTTCACTCTTCCATCCATCATGCCTTTTTTAAGTTTTCTATTTGGTAGCGTCTCATTAGCTTTGTGTATCGTCTCTATGTTTGGTCGAAAAGCTGAAATTCATTAAACTTAAAACCTATTACAAAGTCTCACAACGGCTCAAGACAAACAGTGGGAGGTCCAATTCCTCACCAACAAAGTAAGAGGAGAAGGATGGAAGGCATAAGAACAGGAGAGAAGTCGAAAGACGCTCGGAAAAACGACGATAAACGTCGAGAAAGCATGCTCACAACTCTCAAACCGGCAGAGGTAATTTTGGAGCGGTACCAAAGCTTTTTGATGGAGAGATGGAGTGTTCTGCAGTGTCCGCCACATATTTTGGTTGAACGTAAAGGAAACATATATTTTTAACTTTTAAGTCGTACCAATGGGAGTCAAAATGTGTTAAAGCACACCTACAAAACTTTATGTACTTGTTATTGTTAACAAAAACAACTTTACTTATTATTATATCACCCAAATTAAAAGTAAGCAGAAGTTTTGGATTAGATCAACTCTAGTTACAATCCTTTTGCTTGATTTAATTAACTATGATCTCGAATATTTAGTAATTTAATCCACTAATGCTACCGTTTGTAAGAAATAAACTTTGATCCGATTATTTGTTTTTCCTCGTTGAAGTATGAATATATAGTGACAAAGTGCTAAAAGTGGTGGTAGCCCCTGACAATGCTTTTGCCATCGCATCCGTATAACCTCAAAAGACTACGTTTTATAACCGCCATTTTAGTAAAGTATGCATCTTCAAAGATAATAGACTGTAAATTTGAATCACACGTTCGACTGAGAATCGATATATTGGTACGAATGTTTGCTACATGTGTGGACTTATAATTAAAAATTCATACCAATGCGAGTCAAAACGTGTTAAAGCACTTCTATAAATTTTGGGTGATGCTACCCACACATCAATTTTTACTTTTAACACTTCTCTCAATTTCCGGTCGTCGGATTGAATGATTCTGTTTGGACCCAAATTTACATTATCGGCCTATGTGATCGAGGCCGTTGAGTGAGCACAGCTTCCAACCGTCGGATAGAAAAGTGAAGATAATTTTGTTATTATTAAAGGATAATATTATGATTTTATCATGATAATTATCTTTTAATGTGAATTATCTTGGTCTTTTCTTATCCAAGATAAATGGGATGCAAATTATCTTCAATCTGGAAGCAATAACGGAGTTCAAGTTAACTTGGGACACGTAGAGGTAGGAGATCAGCACAAAGATATGAAAGATGGGATTGCATTTGCTTGCAGCGTGAGGCCATGAAGACTTCTATTTGGATTCCATGCAACTAAGAGTCCAATTTGAAGACAACGGCAATATGAGTGGTGGTTGATTAATGTCGTGCATTTGGCTTTGTGGTAACAACCAGATGATTGGAGATAAAGTGGAAGAGCATCAGGTTGCTACAAATAAACACGTGGCCTCAGTTTGCAAGAGATGATTATTTGGAGTCAAGCTTTGGATTAATAAAACAGAATGAGATAAAGATAGGCTTTGGCCTACAGTAAATCGCTTCATGAGTTTGAAATGCAATTGTATTCTGCAACATGTATCAATCGCCAAGCAAGTACAGCACTACTATAAATAGAGGGAGGAGCGCAACATTCCAGCATCTCCAACTCAACACACAAAACTGCCATGCGCAAACTCTCTCAACCTTTGAGATTTTTATTTTCTTTTTTCGCCAACACATCTTCAATTTGGATAAACAGCACTGTGAAGGCAACCGTTGGTATCTTCAGTTTGGATAAACAACATTATCGCCGTAGAACCAGTCGATCGCGGAGCACCTTCAGTTTGGATAAACAGCACTGCGTCGAGGCCGATTGGTTATCTATCCAAGTCTCGGTCGAGAAGGACTTCCGGGTTCTCATCGACAGAGGTCATCTCACCAGCCTTCTCGGCGAAGTGAGGTGTTACGAGTTACCAAGCTCGGCACATTGAACGCCGAGTTGTTTTATGATTGGATACTCACAGGTTAGCTTCAGAGTTCGGCATTCCGACGGCTGAACCACTTTCACCGTCAAGACATATATCTGTTTTGAGTATCTGTGCCCCTATACTTTGGTGTCGATTCGACGTGCTTATACCTTTACAAACATAATCACGGTGACCGAATCCGGCGCCGACGATTCATGAACTTCGCAAGACTAGCAGCCTTGTCTTCAGGATCTAGAACCCAAAGGCCGAGGCGCTTTCCTTCCTCGGCCGTAGTCGCAAGATTCAGAAGTTAGCCGTGCACACAACGCAACATCAACATTTTAGCTCATAGATTATTCGGCCTGCGCGCCACGTAGGCTTGGTAGTTTTTAGGGTCAACAGATTCGAAGAAAATGAAAGAATAGAAATTAACAACAAAGGGTGTTTGGATTAGATCAACCAAATGAAAAAGTAAGCAAAAGGGCTTTGGATTAGATCAACTCTAATTGGAATCTTTTTGCTTGAACTCTCAACTTTTTTTATCCAAATAATGAGATTAGTAATCTTAATTGACATCATCAAACTCAAAAACCCCAAATAATCACCCACTTGCCCTAGCTGCCCTAATTACATTGGCAACCAAATCTCTCTTACCTTCAACCTCTTTGTTTCCTCCTCCCTCCTCCTCCTCGACCGCCACCTCCTCCTCCTTGCTTGTATCAATCTCTTTGATCTCCTCATATTTTTTCTTTGCAGCTTCCCCCTTCACTTCCTCAAGAGCTTGGATAAAATTCAAAAGACATTTCTCCGGATCATCATTTGGTGACTTTGGCATGAGATTCTCAGCAACGTCGGCCGGGGTCATTTTCGTCACTCCCATCAGCTTTTCTATCTCATCAAATGTCTCATGCCTCTCAATCCTCAAGTAATTCTTGGCCAAAACCCTAAACCCATCAAAAGTACAGTAAGAAAGGGCAATGTGTTTGTCCATTCTACCCCTCCGAATCAATGCCGGATCAAGCTTCTCAACATAATTAGTAGTAAAAACAACCAGCCTCTCACCTCCGCAAGCAGACCATAACCCATCAATGAAGTTCAACAGCCCCGAAAGCGTCACCTTGCTGCTGCCGCCGTACATTTCCTCTTTCGGCTCCTTATTCCGCTCCTTCCAGGCTCCTCCACCTTTCACCTCCTCGTCCTGAAAGCCCTTCTCCGCCGCCCCCCTCTTCTTCATCTGCCCCGTCAAATCAAGCGAACAGTCTATGTCCTCGATCACAATAATACTCTTACTCGTCGTCTCAATCAAAAGTTTCCTCAGCTCCGTATTGTCCTTCACCGCGGTGAGCTCCAAGTCATAAATATCGTACCCCATCAGATTCGCCATCGCAGCTATCATCGTGGACTTCCCGGTCCCCGGAGGACCGTACAGCAAGTAACCCCTCTTCCAAGCTTTCCCAATCCTTGCATAAAAGTCCTTGCTTTTGCTGAAAGTCACCAGATCTTCGATGATCTCCTTCTTCTTCTCCGGATCCAACGCCATTGTCTCAAACGTTGCCGGGTGCTCGAACACAATGTGGCTCCACATCGTCTGCTTGTAGCTCGGCCATTTGTACCCCGGACTATTTGTGTACAGCTTCCTCTGCCGATTTCTTACACGGATCTCCTTCCCTTCACTAACGACATGGTTTAAATAGTCCACCGTGATTATGTCCCGGTACTTTTTGTGAAAAGTCAGCTTGTAAAATCGTTTCTCCTGGTCGGGATAATAGGCCATGGACATAGATCTCCCGCCAGGGGACACGGATTTGAACAAAACCCACCAGACTTTGGCCCCCCTGAAATCATCCGTCGCTCTCTCGTACTCGTCCATGCTGAGGACGAGGTTGCTGCTGTCCTTCACCATCTCCGCCTTGAGCCGCTTGGCGCTCTTGGAGGTGTTGGAGCTGAGGTAGGCCTCCACGGCGGAGTAGGCCTCGCTTCGCTTGAGGCGGTCGCCGGTGAACTCGTGGATGGAAATTTCGATGTAGGGGTAGAAGTAGCCGGTGACTCTGTGGGAGTATCGCTCCAGGAAGTGGCGGAGTTCGTACGGACAGTACTGGCGGATGATTGCCCAGATGAACATGAAGCTTGCTAGGGTTGAGCCCATTGTTACCCACATCTGCTGGCTCATCATTGTTGGTGGCAACATTTCTGAAGCTTGCTTGGTCTTGTTTTGGGGTTTGGGATGGAGCTGTCTAGGGTTTCACTGGCTAAACTCTGCACCTTTAATTTTCATGGTTTTTGTGTTGATGATCAGAACGGGGACTCTGAATACAAAGGGGTAGGTGGATAATGAGATGATGGTGGAGCTTATAAACAAGATCAGCTAGTACCAAGAGGAACCTCCTTTTTGAAAAAATCACATTCACAACGTGATTACTGGCTTTTTACTATTTGCAAATTATAATTTGACATATATACAGAAAAAAAATTAATTTAATATTACAGTGAAAAAAACTATGTCAGAATGTGATTTGTATGTGACTTAGATTTTTCTTAGGGAAGTGGTTTTAACACATTTTTTTTAGCTTCTCACACATTCTATATATTCTCAACCATTGATTTTCTTTGATTTATTCAATCTAATGGCTATAAATAAAGAGAGATGTGTAATAAGCAAAAAGTGATTTGTTAAAATCACTTCCTTCTTTCATTCAACAATTGGCGTCCATGCAATATGATTAAACAACTAGATATCTTACATTACTCGTGAACCAACTTACATTACTCGTGAACGAATATGGTCAAAATGTGTCAGGTGCGGATTACGTATGTTAGATAAGTTGGCCAAGGTAATATGTCACCCTGTTTGCACACAAGTTCAAATTTACACAAGTGGGGCCACCCATAGGCTTAAATGATACGGAAGTACATAGAAATCTTAATTTTGTGTGTTTAACGGTCCATACAATGATACGACTACTATCTTAAATTAGAATATTTTAAAATATTACGTTTTAAGGAATGGTCACAATGTGAACCTTTTAAACATTTTTGTATATACAAATGACAGAAAGCAAGCAAAATAATGTAAACAAATTGGCAAAGAACAAGTTCGCAAAGAGAGATGGGGGAGATGAGGATTAGAACAATCTCAAATTTGAGGATTACACTGATTGGTTGGTGGGTCTACGTGCGGTGTGGACCAAATTAATTAAAGTACAGAAATTGCATGGGATGGGAGGTGACTAATCCAAAGCTAAAAAGAGTCAATTATTGAACACGTGTCACGCACATAAGACACTCAGACGAAAGAAAGTGGGTCTCCGAATGGGATTAGAAATATTGGAGGGACTTTGATCAATTGATTATGAAACAAAACGATAACTTTAGAATGAGATTTTTCAGTGTATTAAGAATATGGTCCAATACATCACGTATCACAATACAAGTAGTTAGATATTTGAAAAAGAAAAAAAATCTAACTATTTACATTATGACACTTGGGTCCTGTTTGGTATTGTTTTGTTTTTTTTTCACTAAAAACTACTTCACTTTAAAGTTAAGTAGTAAAAAAATGTTTGGTAAAAGTAATATATCCTGCTTATTTTAAAGGATGAGGATTCTCTCCCCTCCTATTCTCATCCCCTTTCCTCCCCTCCTCTCACATATTATTTTTTATCTTATTATCTCTATAAAAAAAAATCAATATAAGATGTTGATATAGCTAAACCGTAACTGTTCAAATAAGAGGGGAGGGAAGGGGAGAGAGATTAGGAGGGGAGAGAATCCTCCTCCTATTTTAAAAGCAATGGGCTTCAGATAACAGCTTTTAAAAGCAGTATGTAGGTAGCTTTTAAAAGTTGCTTTAATAAAAAATAGAGTTGGGTTTTTAATAAATATTTTCAATTGTTGTAGACCTTCATTAATTCTTTTTAAGTGACATTATTTAGCTTTCCACACACATCTTATCTCTTAGTGAGAAAAGTAAACGCTACCACCTACCACTACAAATACTAACCTTACACCATCATAGTCATTACAACCACCATTACAACTACCATTTTTGCCACCACCCATAACCACAACCTCCACCACTGTCACCATTACCACCATTATTACCACCACTAACACCACCACTTCCACCAATGCCACCATTGTTACCATCATCGATGCCAGTGCCACCACCACCATGCATCATTACTCCAACCGCCACCACTGCCACCATAACCACAACTGCCACTACCACCATCATTTCTGCCACCGCCACCGCCGCTACCACCATAACCGCAACCACAATCGCCACTACCAGTGCTACCACCGCCTTACCACCATTGTTACCTCTCCACCCCAACCAACACATCCCACTATTAGCATCACCACCACACCTCACCGCAACCACCACCACCATTACCACCACTGTTGTCGTCATCCCCACTCCTACTACTACGTCCATTTGTTATTGTATACAATTATATCACCTTTACATTAAATTTTACCAAAAGCTTTTACCTTGCTTTTTATACTCAGAGTACTTTTAAAATTCAATTAGCCAAACGCTCGTCAACTTTATTTTACATTTGAATATTCTTAAAGCACAGCAGAAACAGTTTTTTTAAAAAAGCACAACAATCTCAAGCTGACCTTTAATGTATCAGGCCATAATCCCAGCATACTGAAAAATTTCTTCTTTTGAAGAGGATCGTGGGGTCCTGTCTTCCTAATGTTTCTTCTTTTAGCTTAGCTTTACACTTTTCTTTTTTGGAAAATCATCTTTTTACTAATTAGATTTTGGATATTCCATGATTAACAAACACACAAGACTTTATTCAAAAATTACATAAATAAGATTAAGACACATTTGCATGTGGTTAGGCGAGTTGGTCATGGCAGTAAATTTTAAACTTTACACTCAAGTTTAAATTTTTTAGGGCGAGTTTTGGTGCAACATAAGGGTTGCTCCTTTGTGTCCGAAAGATCACGCGTTCGAGTCATGGAAACATGTTATTTGCAAAGTAAATATAAGGCTGTGTACGATAGATGCTTCCTTTCCCGACCCTTACAAAGTAAGAAACCTTGTTAACTTAGAGTCGCGTTTTATACTCAAGTTTAAATCCTTGTTGTCGTAAACTATAACAGTTTATGATATCGGCATGTAACTTGTTGAAACAAAGATCTTTTCGAGATTCACCACTTAATCATAACAAATTGGTTCATCTGGATGCATGTGTGATTGTACCAGCTAATCACTATACTTAAATATCGCCTTAAAGTCTTGAGTTTGGTAGGATTTCGCTTTTGGCATATGGTAGAAGCCACTAATTAAGAATTAGAGCACTACCATTATTGTGGATGATTGTTAATATCTAGGTGTGTTTTGCTTTTATGTGGACGATTGATGCTACCATAATTCTTAAGGGAATATTTTTGTTCATCACCCTCAAATGATGGTAATGCTTATCACCCTATTTATTAGCGTTGGATGAGTTAAATTTTGAGATTTGTATAGTGGATAGAAAGAAATCTCAAAATTTAAACTCATTCTATGATAAAAAAAAATAAAGTATTGAGCATTATTACCACCGTTTGAGAATGATGAGCAAAACTACACCCTAATTTTACCACCGTTTGAGAATGATGAGCAAAACTACACCCTAAACTACACCCTAATTCTTACGATCAAATATGAGATTGTGTCTTTGTTTCTCTTCTTGACTGTTGTTTGATCACTTATATTCACAAGTTTTAGAAAGGAGTAGGGAAGATTGATTTTGAAATTGTAAACAAATCCTACTCGCAATTAGCGCAAGTGATGTGATGATCTTGAGTTAAAGTAATTTTTTTTCTTTCAATTTGCATGGTCCTTAATCGACATCGTTGACGATGTAAGACATTATCAATTGTAAAGATTTTCCGTATTGGTTGACAATCATTCACACTAACATCAACGACTATCCTAAAGTAAAGAGGTCTAAGCATACATATCAATGTTTGGTCTTCCCTCATTTTCACCAAAAAAGTCGGCCCTGCAATAGTTAGGCAAACTCAACATGCTTGCTCGAATATGGAGCTCCAAGTCTCTTGTGTTTGTGCAAGCTTTTTCTTCCGTTCAATTTTTCATCTTCTTTCTTTTGGCAAATTTCGAGTGTGGTGGTAATATTTTGTAACTTTAAGCACTCCGGATAATAATGTGGCAAATTAAATTGATAAAAGTATATGAACTGTTTCTTTAGAGCAATTCCACCGTTGCTAATTGCTTTGGGGATAGGCAACCCAATCCATTCTTCCTCCTTCCCAAAACACTCCAGCTCACTCGAGCAATTGGACCCAAGGCGAGTCTGATGGAAAAGTCAGGCAATAATCGCCTAGCCCAGCACCTTGTCTATGTGACGTAAGGCTAACGTCATCATGACGCCACGATTAAAATTATTAAAAAATTATAGAAATTATTAAAAATTATATACAAAACTAATTAAAAATATAAAAAAAAAAAAATTTCTTTTCTATAAATACATAACCATGTTCTCCCACATTACACTACATTTTAATATTTTTGAATACTTTCAACTAATCTTTTACTATTTACCGTAATTAAAAATAAAGTTATCTTTTATTATTTTATAAAATAAAAAATACTAATATTTTATATAAATTGTCTGAACTATTTAATTTAAAAATGAAAATGCACTCTAACAATTACTGTTCGTTAAATTAAAAAGATTAAGTTGTCTATTGCTAAGAGAGGCCTTCCTTCATTGGAACTGCTCTTTAACACTCTCGTTCACATCAGAACTCCAAGGAAAATATGCACATGGCATTTGTTAAGCCTTCTCACATGGTTGGTGAAGGAGAAAGAAGAAGACAAGTAGTTACAGACTTTCAGTCACAAATCACGTCATTCACGTGGCAACATTGCATGCTATGGATTCGCAGAAATTTGCCATCAAGTAACATTATTGTTCCCCCAAAAATTGAAATTATTGGACTGGCCGTGATGGTACGTATTTGTAACATAATAACTCACAAGAGAACAAAAAAACATCGAACTCGTCAGCACGAAATTTTTTTCAGTGTGACCGTCGTACTTAAAAGCTTCTTAAAGAATACCTTTGAAACTATTACTTTTACAGTTTTATCATATGCCTTTGAATTCTGTAAGAGGCAAAGGAAGCAAGGAGAGAACTGTAAATCTTCCGGTCATGAAGTAAAATTTGGACCCTAATTTGGGCAGCTAGCTATAAAACTCATCAAGGAAAACCCTAATTCATCCTACTCACAATGAAATGAAAAAACAGTACAAGGAAAAGGCAGAAAGAACGAATTCCTAATCGTTTCGTACAACGAAAGATTAAAAATACTGCACTTTCTGATGCCATCTTGCATATATTATTGATTTCATATTGTTCCTACTTAATTTAACTATGATCACCACCTTCAAGTTCTAGGGCTGCAGATTCTTGACACATTCCTCGTTGGCAAACCAGTTCGGTATTATATTTGCTAGATGAGGATGCAGGTCTTTGTAGGAGTTCTTGATCGTCCCTTCAGCAACTTGAGTAGCAACCGAGATCTCTGCAGCAAAACAAAATTAATACAGGCTTTTCCAAGAGAATAATCGATAGGTCACATAGATTCCTAACCTTTAAGAGACATTTTCGCATCTGATAGTTGATTAATGGTATAAATAACGGCAGCTGCCACCGATATGGGGCTCCTCCTGCAGAAGACAGGACCTTAATTACTTCTATGAATTTGGAAAGAAGCCATCTAATGCTGTTAATGCTTCGATTCGGTTGAAAGTTTTGAAATCCAGGGATTTTGGTTGGGTACAATTTCCATTGGATTGAAGTATTCGTAATACTTCATATCCAAAGGAGGAAATTCTTAGACTCGGTCTAAGAAAATTCGTTACTGCGAAATATGTAAGGACTCTCCTCTAGTCAGAGTTATGACAAAAAATTCAAGCTAAAAAGATCATGAATTATGTAACAAGATTGTTGTGAACTAGCGGAGGACAACCTTATAACAAGCTCTTCAATGTTCTGCACCATTTCTTGGGCAGCCTTGACATCTCGATTCTTCATTCCGAGATTGGAACAAAAGCGTCTCTGCAGAGAAAATGCGATAATTATTTTCTCAAGCAAAACACATTCCAACAAGAAAATAAAATATTGAAACGCAAAGAGACGGGAAATATAAAAAAAAAATTAAAAAAAGAAACTCACCAAATAATCTCCAGCATGGATAGTTCCCATTTCCTGACCAAGCTCGGCCTCCAGGTGTTTCAAAATGAACTCTTTTGCCCGTCCAATTTCCTTCTTGGTAGCTCCACTGACTGCAGTGCTTATTTCTGGTCGGAACACAAGTTTAGTAAATCCCGTGCGCATAAACATAAGCAAACCAAGTTATATCATTACGAACACAAACATGCGCTTCTACCTTTCATAGTACGAGCCTTATTTTCTTGTCTACAGGCAATGTAAAGGCAAGCAGCCACAATTGCATCTTGATTTCTCCCTCGGAGAGGTTTTTGATCTTCTACGTTCTTGTATATTTCATTTGCTCGATCCTGGTAGTCAGAATTAAAAAAACCATAAAGATTACCAATCCGAAACAGAAGTTTTTAGACTTTTAGTCAAATAAAGATTAATTTCAAATGCTGTGAGTATAAACCCCCCCAATAAGAAGTTGAAACTAATATTTGAGATCATATAATAATTCTACATCAGAAAACGATACATAAAAAGCACTGAAAAATTGCAACTTCAATGAATGTGTTGGAATACCGAGTTACCAACCAAAAACTAATGACCAAATACTAAATAGATGCAAGAAATTGTACGCAATCAATCTCAAAACGAGGTCATCGGACATGCACAAAGAAGTCACAGACAGGTCACTAAACCATGAAAATCATTATAAGAGTTGCCATTTTTCATTGTTTCAACCCATCAACTAGCCTCAACCAATCATAAACTGAAAGAACAAACCATTCATTACCTAAAATCCCTGTAATTAGCCACAAAATGGGACAGTGACGAAAAATGCTTTTTATACATTTCCAGTTGAAAATAAATCAATTGACAAAACCAAAACACAAAGAAAATGATGCCAAAATATTAACTGATATACCTTTATGGTTGTAACAAGTCCCAACCTGCAGTGGAAATCCAACACATTGCATCAGATTATGTTCCCAATTGACAGCCAGAAGAGCAAGTACATTCTAAAAGCCATAAACGCTTTTAACTATGTTTGCTAAAAAAATTTAAATGTAAATACTTATAGCTTGTAGAAGCGTTCTATGAAGAAGCACATGCTAGATGCTTATTCAAAAAGTAATGCATTTTAACAAAAGCACTTCTAATAGAAGCACTTTTGAGCGTAAGTGTTTTTAAGGGACGCAATCCTACATGGACCCACTGTTGATGACATGACAGTGACGCCATGCTTTAAAAAAAAAGTAGAATTTTCTTCCTTTCTATTATCTTTCCCTTATACCGTCTAAATAAGAAATGAGAGAAAGGAAGAGAGAATTCTACTCTTTTCGAAAATACAATCCAAACAAAAAAATTTCTTCCCTTTTCATTTCACTTTCCGAGCAATCAAACAAATACAAATTAAGTTAATTAACAAAAACAAGTAAAATTAGAGCATGCAAACCAAAAAAACCAAACCTGTCGGCCACCACAGCAATTGCACCGAAGACGTCGAGAAGATGACGGACGGGCTTAGAGGCGCGGCCTTGCCACTTCCCGACGGAGGAGGTCAAGGCTTCGGAGGAGGAGCCGCCATTTCTGGGCCTGGCGATGACGGTGGAAAGCCCAGCTTCTGACAAAAGCGGGTTAACAGGTCCGCCGACACGGTTCGGGTCGTTGTCGTTGGAAGCGTCTGCGAAGGAGCGCCACTCAGCGGTCTCGTCGACGGTATGCGCCTCCAGTACGGGGCCGCACTCGGAGCATATCGCGTCGCCCGTTCTGTGGTCGAAGACAACCTCCGTCAGACTATTACAGTCGCGGCAAAACGTGTCCGACATAACTCCACCAAAACAACGTTATTTTTTTCAATTTTTTTAAGGATTTTTGTTTTTCGGAGCCCTTCAGACCGTTATGATTTTTTAAATTCTTTTTGTTTGCTGTGAAACTGTAAATCTTGTGAGCGGTAAAGGGAGGGTTTTTGTTAGACGTTTGGAGGGGAAGGAGAGAGGTGGATATGGTAATTTAAGGGGTTGCTTTTTTCTTTTTTTTTTTTTTTTTTTTTTTTTTTTTTTTTTTTTTTTTTTTTTTTTTGCAACTGTATCTATCAAATTTAATGTTTGGACAGGGGTTAGGGATTTATTTTGGATTTGATGGGGTACGTTCAATGAATAAAATATTTTTTTTTAATTTGTTATACGACATAATTTTAAACGATTTGTTGTACCAACTTGTTGACCCTAAAAACTACCAAGCCTACGTGGCGCGTAGGCCGAATAATTTATGAGCTATCTACGTCCTTCAGTTGAATACGGGGCGTGCCAACTCGACTGCCGAACTCGGCCGGTGAGTAAAATGTTGATGTTGCGTTGTGTGCGCGGCTGACTTCTGAATCTTGCGATTACGGCCGAGGAAGGAACGCGCCTTGGCCTTTAGGTTCTAGAGCCTGAAGACAAGGCTGCTAGTCTTGCGAAGTTCACGAATCGTCGGCCCCGGATTCGGTCACGGTGATTATATTCGTAAAGGTTCACACCGAATTGACACCAAAGTATAGGGGCACATATACTCAAAACAGATATATGTCTTGACGGTGAAAGTGGTTCGACCGTTAGAATGCCGAACTCTAAAACCAACCTGTGAGTATCCAAGCATAAAACAACTCGGCGTTCGATGTGCCGAGCCTGGTAATTTGTAACACCTCACTTCGCCGAGAAGGCTGGTGAGATGACCTCTATCGATGAGAACCCAGAAGTCCTTCTCGACCGAGACTTGGATAGATAACCAATCGGCCTCGACGCAGTGCTGTTTATCCAAACTGAAGGTGTTCCGCGATCGACTGGTTCTACGGCGATATTGCTGTTTATCCAAACTGAAGATACCACCGGTTGCCTTCACAGTGCTGTTTATCCAAACTGAAGATGTGTTGGCAGAAAAGAAAATAAAATCTCAAAGGTTGAGAGGGTTTGCGCAGGGCAGTTTTGTGTGTTGAGTTGGAGAGGGTTAATGTTATGCTCTCTCCTCTTTATATATAGCAATGCAAATACTCCAAACCGTCCTTGGATAGAACTCCTCTTCCTAGTCTAACTCTACCCAAGCCGATACTAATCCAATTTTATCTATGCCGATCCCAATCCAACTAGGACTCTGAACTTGCCTCCAATTGCGAGTTTGATGCACCTTCTTCTCGGGACTCCTTCTCCTAATGGGTCTCGGCCTCTATCACATTTTATACTTGTCTTTTCTTCCTTCCTTTTCCAGATGGGATTCCTCCTAATCTGTGGCCCATAGCGCCGATTCACCCCTTTCGCGCAGGTTTTGGGTCGAGGATGGTCTGTGCTCGGTCTGTGCTCGGTCCAATGTCATTTTGGGCCTAAACACTGCCCCCTCGCTTCTGAGGTCGTCGACCCATAGCCCATGGTCGAGCCTCGGCCTTGAAGAAGCGAAACGACATCACTCCTCTCGCAACGACCGATGAGCTGTCCCAGAAGATAACGCCATGCCCATTTATGAGTAATGACGTTTCCCTCGAATCTTTCCTGAACTCGCCACGCGTCAGTCCTCGATCATCTCAATAGTTCGCAATCATCTATCTTGACGCACGCAACCGTAGAAACGTCCCGTTGCATTTAATTTCGCCGTCACACGCCATCGTGCATCCTCAAAACTTGGGATATTCCCTCAATTTGCGAGATCTTCGGTCCTTTCACCTGGATTTTCTGAAACACATCATGGCGCGCAGTCTTATCGATTGGTTCATTTCAAATTTCAAAAACGAACCGATTGATCTTCCTGAGAAATGCCTATAAATACCCCCTTTTCTTTCATTTCTATTTTATGCTCTCAAATCTCTGAAATCCATTTGCTTCCCTCTCGCAGTCCTTTAGAAAACCCAGAATCCTCCTAAAGCACCTCCAACCCAGAAATTCGTCGTTAACTCTTTCTTCTCATCAATAATGGCCTCCTTTATTTCCAAGCTCTCCGGAGAGTGCAACACTCACAAAGACATCATAGATCGATGTGCCATCAAGGCCATTCGTTTGGAGAACGACTCCAGTGCGTCTCATCAAATTCTTGGACCTCTGTTCAAGAAGCCAGTGCCCTCTTCCATTGTCGACCTTATGAAGGAACATTGCTTGATGCCCATGCGACAAGGGTTCGATTGGGCGAAGTGGGATACGTCGAAGCCCCAAGGAGCCTGGCCTTCGACTACCGCGACCTGGGCTGCTTGGGTCAGCCGTATGGAAAAGTTTTTCGGTCAAGAGTGGAAGGCTCTGGGAATCTACGACGCCATCAGACTTTCAACGGTGGAGATTGCCATAGACCGAGAGCTCCTTATGGCGGCCCTGACTTTCTGGTGCTCGGCCACCAATACTATGGTTCTTCCCCTTGGCCCGATCGGCCCTACTATCCTCGACATTTATGCTAATCTAGGAACTCTCGCTTCTGGTTTCCCAGTCGATGCAGCACTCTTTGGATTTGAGTCGAACCTTGACCTTAAGGCATTATTCGATGCTCGAGCCGTCGAAACCTTGGGCCGGGACGGTCAAGACCCCTCCAAGGACGAAGTTCAGAGGCTGCACAAAAATTTCTTCAACTATAGCACCCTCATAGCCCACTTTGCTGGCCGAGGAGAGGCGAGCCCTCGCAAAGGGGAACACGAAGCTTTTCTGTTCTATTGGTACAACAAGTTTATTTGTTATACCAAATCGAACAAGTGTCTGGTCGAGAATATGCTGGTAGCTGAAGCCCTGGCGAGTGGTCTCACTCTGGCGCTTAGTCCGGCCATCCTCGCCAACCTCCTGCGTTGTTTGGCCGAAGCAACCAACCATAAGATCGACCCTCACTAGAATGGGCCCCTTTGGGTATTCCAACTCTGGTTGCAAACCTACATCACCATGCTTCGGCCAGATGTTCCCAACTTCCCTTCCAGCGAGGCGCTCGGCCTTCTACTGGCTTCCAAATCGGTGCCTCCCCACCCAGCTGAAGAAGTCTTCAAATACTTCTTTGGGCTTGAAGATTTTTCTGACGACGAGTTCCTCATATGCCGTCGTCGAGAATACCCCTCTTTTATCAAGCTCCCCATCGCAGCTTGGAGTGAAAATGAGGACCCTTCGCTCCTCCAGAACTGGGGATCGTTTGTGCTATCACGCGACCTACCCCTTGGCTGCGATGCTCGTCGGTCGAGCTGGGAAGTCTATCATCCGCAGTTCATGGCCAGGCAACTTGGCTACCTGTAGGGCTGTCCGGTGCCCCTACTTCTCTCTCGCTCCCTTCTTAGCCGAGGACGACTCTCCGGCTCATCAGAGAAAGAATGCCGGGATACCGAGGACGAATTCTAAGAGAGGTGTGCGCACCTCCGTCTTCGGCCAGCGTTCCTGAGACTTTGAGTACCGACACCTTCGGGGACTGGTGGGAGTAGTACACCCGGGATTTCTTTGGGACCCCGGTCGATGATATCATCGTCGCAGTCTTCGGAGACCGTCCCAAGAAAGCTGTTGTCCCTCTCCCTAAGGAAAAAACCTAAGGTATCCAATCATCTTTACTCTTATATCCTAAACGACCTCGTGACTTTAATTTTACTTCTCAACTACTTGGTCTTAAATATATTTTCCTTTCTTAGGTGGTCGAGTACTCAAACAGGCGGCCGTAATTGCTGCGGCCGCTGCCAAGAAAAAATCAACCCTCTCTACAGCCGTCGTGCGAACTTCGCTAAGCAAACGGCCTCGCCAGGAGGACGAGCCGGTGCGTGAAGCTCCCCGACCCCAAAAACGTGTCAAGACATTGGCAAAGAAGGGGGAACGGGAGATTCACGTAATCTCAAGCCGAACGACTGAGGCGACCACCTCCCTACTGTTCCCGTTGTTCAGGAACTACCAGCTGAACGGCCAATCCCTATCAGCCAATCACCTCGAGCGTCACCTGCTTTGGGAGCGGTTGGACCAACCGCTGCCTCGACCATTCCTGAGGTGGTCAACTGAGCCGCTGCCTCGACCAGTCCTGAGGCGGTTGAACCGTCCGCTGCTGCACCGGTCGGGGAACCTGCTGTCTCGGTTCAACCCGCTGCGGTCATTCCGGAGTTGGCGACCGAGAGACAATCCCCACAACATCCAAAACGAATGGCGATTGTTTTGGAGGAGCTATGAACACTTTAGAATAAATACAAGTATTTTGTCTTATTTTAGCCCGATGCTAACGCCATCATTTTGCTGTTGCAGGATGATGCTAGTGAGGAGATTCCACTGGCTCATCGCCCTCGCCGAGCTCGGCCATCCAAGCTTGTGGTCGCCTCCTCCCAGCCGTCGAGGAAGGTCACCCAACCATCTGGCCCTGCCGTGGTCGAGGCAGTCGTGTCCCTTCCGGCTGCGGCCGACATTCCTCTGGTTGTCGCTTCAGCCAAGGCAAAAACTGTTGCCCCAGCCGAGGACAACGCCTCCGCTCCGGTTGGGGTGGGAGTCATTGCTCCAGAGATGGTTCCTCCTGCCTAGCCAAAGGCGACGGCGGAGACTCTGATACATCCTCAAGACATCGACCTCGGCATCCCCCCTCAGGAGGTCTCGTCAACCTATGTAAGGATTCCTATCTTCCTTTATTTCAGCTATGCCTTTTTTTTTTAGAGTTCTGAATCAAGGATGTACTAACTGACAGGTGTCCCCCCATTCTTTTCACCGAAAATTCTACGCGCCGAGGGGCGTTGTTTATATTTCTTGGCCACCTCAGTGGCCATCAAATGTTGATAACCTCCATCGGCCGTGTGAATTGAGAAGCAGTCTCAAACATTGGGCTTGGCCTCTAAGTTCTCTGGGTTCGAGCAATGACCTAGGGGATATGGCCGAGGTCTCGTCACGTCAGGTCTATTATCTTCCATTTCTTTATATTATTCGACTTAATCTGTGCTAACACTTGTCCCTTCATGCAGCCTTCTTGGGAAGCTGAGTTCGACGCTCTTGTTGCTGGTACGACCAAGAAGACGGCTGGGACCTCGACTGCTGCGATGCACGGCACAGTTGATCCAGACGCGCTCGCCAAATTGCAAGAACTGCTGCCACTATCAGCCTCTCAAATCTTGGAGCGCAAAGGCCTTGACTCTGTCGGGGCATGTCTGAACGATCTTGCAGCCGACAGTCGTTTGGACAATGATACTGTCACTCGAGCGTTTTCCCTCCTAAAGCGAGCCCAGGAGCACTTCGGAATCTTTGCAAAAACTATCCGAGCCGAGAGTGAATGGAAGGCCGTCTCGGCCGTACAAGAAACTCTCCGTCCAAAATTCGAAGTGCTGGTAGCCAAGAAAGAGCAGCTGGCCGAACTTGATCGTCAGATCGCCGAACTTCAAGATCGGCGGTCGGCGTTCGCCTCCGAGCTCGCGAAGGAATTTAAGTCGAACAAATCCTGTTTGACCGAATATGCTGCCAACGGGAAGCGAGTCGACCAGCTGAGGATGGATAAGGGGATTCGGCATGCGAAGGTCATCATGGGCGAGGTGAGGTGGCTGGAGTTGAAAGCTTTTCTTGAGACTGTCCTCCCTTCTTCGCCTTAGGGCCTCCAAATGTAATCTTAATCTTGTGTAACTTTTGCAAATATTAATAAGAACTAGTTATTCTCGCAACTCCCAAGTGACGGGGTAGTATTTCTTTAAAAATTTCCCATTAATCGGTAGCTTGTGAATCAAACCGTTTTCGTCTTTGAGGCGATATGCCCCCTTGCCGAGAACCTTATGAATAATGAACGGTCCCTCCTAATTCGGCGACCATTTGCCGAATCTAGGGTCTTTAACTCCAACGGGTAATACAATCTGCCAAACCAATTCTCCTTCGCCGAACGTTTTCTGTCTAACCCGTTGATTGTAGGCTCGCTCGGCAATCTTCTTTTGTGCTACTAATAGATTGTAAGCATCGAGTCGAGCTTCTTCTAAGTCTTCTAATTCTTGTCTCATGGCCTGGCTGTACTCGACGCTGAACAAACTACTTTGTTCGATTATTCACAGCGAGTTTACACTTAGCTCGACTGGCAGCATTGCGTCATGTCCATAAGTCAAGGCATACGGCGTCGTTCCAGTCGTCGATCATGGTGAGGTTCGATAAGCCCACAAAGCTTCATTTAGCTTTAGATGCCACATACCAGGCTTTTCCTTCACCATTTTCTCGAGGATACCGATCAAAACCTTGTTACTCGCATCGGCTTGTCCATTCGCCTGTGGGTAATACGGCGTAGACTGTTCGAGTCGAATATTCAATCCACTTGTATATTCCTTAAAGCTGTCAGACGTGAAAATTGTGTCGTTGTCTGTTATGATCGTTTCTGGCACACCGAATCTTGTCACGATGTTCTCTTCTACGAAATTACAAACTTCTCTAGACGTTAACTCGGCATATGATCTTGCCTCGACCCATTTAGTGAAGTAGTTTGTCGCCACTAGTATCCATGCATGTTTTGCTGCTCCGGAGGATGGTGTGATTTTGCCAATTACATCCATGGCCCAGCCTCTAAACGGCCAAGGTTTAGTCACTGAATGTAGTGCCTCGGCTGGTACTCTTTGTATGGGGCCATGGATTTGGCACTGTACACATCCTCGGGCGAACTCGATGCAATCCTTTAGCATGCTCGGCCAAAAATACCCGTGTCGGCGTAACAGCCATCGCATCTTTCGACCTAATTGATGGGCTCCGCATATTCCTTCATGCACTTCTGCCACTGCTCGGACAGCCTCCCGTGGTCCGAGGCATAATAGTAGGAGGCCGTTTTCACCTTTTCGGTATAGCTCATTCTGATAGATGACGTAGTTCATGGCATGCACCCTTGTCTTTCGATCATGCTTGCCGTTCGGGTTGTCAAGGTATTGCATAAGTGGTCTTCTCCAATCGTCTGGTAATGCCTCGACCGCACAAACAACCAACGATTCTTCTCGTTCCAATAACGATGGTAAAGACATCACGCGTGTTCGAATTACTTGGTCGCGATGGAGGACTTGTTGATTTACCAAGGCCGGATATGACTGGTGCACTGTGGATGTCATCCGGCCTACCTCGCCCTCCAAGAGTTGTGCTTCGGAGGCCAGCTGGGCGAGTTCATCAGTGACGGTGTTTTGGTCTCGAGAAACGTGGCTAAATGTAATACCAGCGAATGACTCGGCCAGGTAGCTGGCAATCATGTGATTTGGTGCCAGAGTGCAACTCATGCAACGGAAAGTGCCATTGAGCTAGTTAATGACAAGTTCGGAATTGCCTAGAACGAATACGCGAGGTGCTCGTAATTCTTGGAGAACGTCGAGGCCGATGACAAGGGCCTTATACTCGGCCTGATTGTTGGTACACTCAAAGTCGAGTTTGAGCGAGAAATACCAACGATGTTGCTGTGGTGATTGGATGACGACGCCGACGCCGGCCGATGTT
This sequence comes from Cotoneaster glaucophyllus, assembly GCA_036320875.1. Taxonomy (NCBI): domain Eukaryota; kingdom Viridiplantae; phylum Streptophyta; class Magnoliopsida; order Rosales; family Rosaceae; genus Cotoneaster; species Cotoneaster glaucophyllus. The sequence goes on along the minus strand of CM070065.1, from coordinate 24,490,647 downwards.
GAGGTACTAGAACCGTCAAAGTAAAGTGTCCAGAAATTGTCACGTGCTTCCACCATGCCGACCTCGACGTCGGTTTCCCCGAAATCATATGGGGATGGGTGCTGAGCAAGAAAATCGGCGAGAGCTTGTCCTTTGACTGCTTTCTAGGGGACATATTGTAAGCTAAATTCGGATAATGCCATCGTCCATTTCCCAATTCGGCATTTGACTATTGGCCGAGTGAGCATGTATCGGATGACGTCTGTTTGAGCGATGACATGAGTGACCGACGGTAGCATGTAGTGCCGGAGTTTGGACGCTGCAAAAAATAGAGCTAGGCAAAGCTTCTCGACGGGGGAGTAATTGATCTCTGGCGAGTTGAGCCTCCGACTGAGGTAGAAAACGGCCTGCTCGTGACCAACGTTATTGTCTTGAGCGAGGAGGCAACCAATGGATTCCTCGGTCACGGATATGTAAAGTTTTAGGGGTTTATCGCGCCGAGGGGGAACGAGAACGGGTGGTTTTGTAAGAGAAACTTTGATTTACGCGAAAGCTACTTGGTGTTCTTCACGCCACTCGAACTTGTCTGAATCCTTGAGTTTCAGAAGTGTGGAGAACGCCTTCATTTTGCCTGCCGAATTTGCTATGAAACGACGGAGAAAATTTATTTGGCCGAGCAACGACTGGAGTTACTTTTTGGTGGTTGGTGGTGGAGCACTTAAAATAGCTCTAGCTTTGTTCTCATCTATCTCAATACCCCGATGATGGACAAAAAAGCCCAAAAAATTACCGGCCGACACACCGAAGGCGCATTTAGCAAGGTTCATCTTGAGATGATGTCGGCGCATATGAAGGAAAGCCTGCCGAAGATCATCAAGATGCGTTCGGCGGCTCTTCGATTTTACCACCACATCATCGATGTATACTTCAACGGTCGTGCCAATCAGATCATGAAGGATGGCGTTCATGGCGCGTTGATATGTGGCACCAACGTTTTTAAGGCCGAAAGGCATGACTAACCATTCATAAGTGCTGAGTGCCCCCGGGCAACGAAAGGCAATTTTATGGACGTCGGCTTCGGCAATGAAGATTGGCATTGGATACTCGTCCTTGGGTGTTGCCAAATTCAGATTGCGAAAATCGATACATATGCGGAGGGCGCCGTTTTTCTTGAGTACTGGGACGATATTCGCGAGCCATTCAAAGTATCGAGCTCTCCGAATGAACCCGACGTTTAAAAGACGAACGAGTTCATCTTTGATGCCGAGTTGGACCTCGATCGAGAATCGTCGGGGTGGTTGACGAAAGGGCTTGCAACTAGGTTTGATACGTAATTCGTGCTCGACGAATGTGCGATCAAGACCAGGCATCTCATGATAGCTCCAAGCGAAACAATCTTTAAATTCATGAAGTAGCTTGCAGAGCTCTGTTTTCATAGATTGGGGGAGCAGAGCACTAATAAATAATGGCCGAGGATCCTCGACCGTTCCAACATTCACCTCCTCCAATGGATCTTTAACCTGAGGCCGAGTATTTTCAAGGTCGGCCGGAGAGGTTGGAATATTGTCAAAAGAGAGCATGGGACTGCTATCATCTTCGGCAAGGAATTCCACAAGATTGATACCCGAATGAGAGTGTTTGGATATGATATGCCAATGAGCCAGCAGTCGTTCCATAATCAATGAAACAGCGGCTTGGCGTCGGATTTGACTGGTGTCAGACATCAGGGTCGGTGATAAAGTTAGCTAGTCTGAGTCTCCCCGAATCCTGATAGACAGTTTCGGCGCCAACCTCGACGGCTTTCTGAACTGAAAAACGAGTCGGTCGTCCCTCTTCATTGAGTCCTTGTAGAGTAATGTAACCAACGTGATCGTCGTAGTACCGTGCTTGGACCATGTTGGCCTCAAAGGGCTGATGATCGGCCGGATGTACGACGATTGATTGACCATCCCAAAAGACGAGGACTTGATATAATGAAGAAGGAGTACAACTTGTTTGATGAATCCAGTCTCGACCGAGCAGTGCATTGTATTCGGTCTTCGAATCAACTATGAAGAAAGCTGTCATGTGGTTGCGACCAGGGACGCTTACTTCCAACGGTAGCACTCCTTTTGTTTGAGACTTATCCCCAACGAAGCTGCTCATGGTGAATCCTGATGGGATAAGTTCGTCGTTTGAGCGGTGTAAGGCCTTCATGATGGTTATGGGCATGATATTGACAGTAGCCTCACAGTCGACGAAGATTTTTGAGACCGGATATCCTTCGATGTGGGCTGTGACATACAATGGCTTGAGGTGACGAAGGTTGGCTGTCGCAGACCGAAGGAATAATTCGATCAAAGCTGCCTTGAGGTTATCGTCCTTAGCCGTTGGCTTGACCTCTGTGGGAGAGACGAAGTCGACTTGGGTAGCTTCTTCGACCACTACGTCGCCATCTAGAAAGCTTGGTTGAGACGTGGTCGACTGAAAATTGGCAGGTAAGACATGGACCATGCTGATTTCCATGTCGTCAAGGATTGAAGGGCCCATCGAATTGGGATCTTCCTCCTTCGTCGGTTCCTCTTCCTCTGGAGTCTCGTCCTCCGGAATGTCTTCTTCGTCCCCTGGGTTCTCCTCATTATCCCTGAGGTTCTCCTCATCCCCAAGGTTCTCCTTATTATCCCTAAGGTTCTCCTCCTCGTCCTCAAGGTTCTCCTCCTGACTCTCTTCCTTGCCCTCTGGTTTCTTTGATACTGGAGTCAGGTCTGGTACTTGTGTCGTGGCCCGAGTTCGTTCTTGGTATGCTATTCGGGCATCTCTGATGTCCAGATAGGCGTCCAAACGCCCGACCAGACGTATTTCATCGATCGTAAGGCCGAAGAGAGAAACGGCTGAAAATACCTCAAAATGATATCGTAAGTATTGGAGATCCTCAAGGGAAAAAGGAAGTTCGTCTGGGTTGATGTCCGTATATGGATCGACACTGAAGCTGAAAACTCGGGCCTCGCGTATGTGTTGAAACCTAGCTTTCAACCCGAGATCCGAATTCTTTTGGATGATTCGTTCGACATCTGGGCAGGTTAGGACAAGGTTAACCGTGTCTTGACATGCTTTCGGCAAACCATATAAATCATTGGCCGAATGAGTTTTGTGAAACTCTCGCATGTACTGTAAGGCTTCTCCGAGGAATGGTGGATGTATATTTCGCCGGACCTTGATAAATGGTTCTTTTACAGGCGATGGAAGAAGTTTATCTTCGGCCTCCTTCTTAAAATGCTCAAGTCGTGCCTTCATTTCTCCAGGTCGAATAAGAAGTTTGATTCGCTTCTCGGCCTCCTCAAATGTGGTTTCCAGGGCATGATCAACCGACTGTTTACCTTGTACCAACTCTCTCATAATTGCTGGGGTTTGCCGGTTATCGTTATTGCCAATTTTCTCTTTTGGCTGCCACTTGTGGCCTGAAGTAGCCGAAGTTTCTTGTGCCGCTTACCGGCTGGCCAGGCAATCGATTCTTTGGCGTCGGCGCTTCTGTGATTTGGATAACGCGGTATACACACCCTTAGGCGAGTGATAAGTATACCATCTTTAGTCTTGAGGTTCAGGAGGTTTGAAGGTTCTTCAACTTGCGGAAGAACTCGAGCTGCTAGAATTGCAGGAATAATACTCTTCATTGTAGAATGGAGTATCAAAGTCGAGTCATCTTCTGGCCGAGGATGACTTGACCTCCTATGGGCCGAGCCTGTTGAAAACGGTATTGCGCGAACTCGAGCCGGGCGTTCTCTGAAGTGTCGTCAGGACTGAGCCCACACGTGGCACTTCTGTTTGCTGTGGTCATGCTCTTGGTTTAATCAGGACATCTATTTTGCACTGTGTGCACAGGGTTGCAGATTCAATGGCTTCTTCAGTGCCAGAACTTGACATGGATTCGACGATGGCCAATCTGACCGAATCTCAAGGTGGTGAATTCAAGAACAGATCGATCTTGAGCCGTGGTTGGCCACCTTTTGTTAAGAAGTGCCGAGCTGGGACGATCTTGACCTTTGAACTTGACATGGGTTCGACGATTGCTGGTCTGACCGAATCTCGAGGTGGGGAATTCAAGAACAAATCGATCTGAAGCCGCGGTTGGGTCCCCTTTCTTGGGATATGTCGTGTCGAGGCGACCTCGATCTTTCCTTTTCCTTTGTCTCGAGGTAAATGAGCATCGACCATACCCACCGTTGTTGTAGAGAAAGGGTCGGCATCAACTCCCATTCTCTTCTTTGGAAACTTAAGTTTTCCATCGTCAATCCATCTTTGAATAATATCCCGAAACACGACACAATTGTTTGTCGTGTGTTTGCTCGAATTGTGATATTTGCAGTATACCCGCCCCTTTAGCTCTTCGGCCTTGGGAATGTTGTGTCCCGGCCGAAGTTTTATGATCCTGGCGAGTAATAATTGATCGAAGATGGCGTCGGCCTTAGTAATATCAAACATGTATGCTTTCGTCATTTTTACGGTATTTTCTTCAGACGTTGGCCGAATTTTGATGTCCTTAGGATTGATGTGGGTCAACGCTTTGCATATATATGGTTTGTCAATCACTATTTTGGCTGCATCTATGCTGACATATTCTTCAGATTCCGCCGATGCATAGCTAACCGTGGGGTTTTTATAGATAGTTCCTCGGGATGGAGACTTCGAAATTTTCTCTTCACGGAGCAGATAATCATATTGCTCGACATGTTAAGCTAATTCGTACATGTCGCAGAAGTTCGCCCCCAGGAATTTCTTCTTATATTCCACGTCTAAACCGTTCAACGCGAGTCGAACAAACTCGACTTCTGGCAAAGGTACTCGGCACCAGTTCCTGGCCGATTTGAATCTTGTAAGATAATCTATCGGCGATTCGTCAGAGTCTTCTGCCATTCTGGCTAACGAAGAGACTGACATTTCCATCCTTGGCCGATAGAACTGCTCGTGAAACTTCTCGACCAGTTCTTCTCAACTTTGAATGGAATTAGGTGGGAGGTTAATGTACCACGCGAATGCCGAACCTGTGAGTGCGAAGTTAAACAGTCGTAACTTATAGAGGTCATTACTAACGTCTCCACACTGTGCAGTGAAACGAGCGACATGCTCTAAGGAGGACAGAGACGATTCTCCAGCAAAAAGGTTGAAATCTGGGATTTTAAAGCCTTTAGGATACTCGAACTTCTCCACGTAAGCTGGATATGGGTGGATAAATTTTGGGAACTTCAGTCCTTTCTTCATAGCCGAATCAATCATTCTCTGAACTTCGACCACATCTACAGATATTTCCATTCTTGAATCAAAATCATCTGTCCGACTGGTTGATCCACCCCTCTTGTCTAGCTCGACCATTTTGAGTCGAGCAGGTCCTGGCTCGGCCGGTGATACTGATGCGAAATTATTTTTTGGCATAGGCTGTTTGAAACGATCAGAATAACCAATATGCTGGGGTATTGTTAACCACGGCTTCGAGCAATCTCGTATGCATGGCATTTTGACTATGTATTTCTTCAAGTATCCCTCTTATTCCTTGACTGAACGTGTGTTCGAAGAGCCGAGACTGTTCTTCGAGCCTTCGTCGAAAAAATGATCTGGTTGGTGGGTCGGACCCCTCACCACCGTCTTCATCACAATCCTCCACTATGCCTTCAATCACGGCTTCCTTTGTTATCTTTGCGAGGGTCCCTGTGTCCCGAGGCAACTCGCCAATGCTCGCTTCTCTTTCTTGTTGTGTCCCTTTCGACGCTTCAGGTGTTACGGCAGCAGTAGGCTGTGTCCGTAATGAACCTTCGGCTCCTGGGTTCTGACTCGAGTGGGTAGCGACCGATTTTCCCATGGTTGATTTCTTTGTTACTGACCGTGTTTCAATGGTCATGAACTTCGAAGGTTTAGCACTTGGTCCCACTGGGTGTGCCAAAATGTTGACCCTAAAAACTACCAAGCCTACGTGGCGCGCAGGCCGAATAATCTATGAGCTATCTACGTCCTTCGGTTGAATGCGGGGCGTGCCAACTCGACGACCGAACTCGACCGGTGAGTAAAATGTTGATGTTGCGTTGTGTGCACGGCTGACTTCTGAATCTTGCGATTACGGCCGAGGAAGGAACGCGCCTCGGCCTTTAGGTTCTAGAACCTGAAGACAAGGCTGCTAGTCTTGCGAAGTTCACGAATCGTCGGCGCGTCACGGTGATTATATTCGTAAAGGTATAAGCACGCCGAATCGACACCAAAGTATAGAGGCACAGATACTCAAAACAGATATATGTCTTGACGGTGAAAGTGGTTCGACCGTCAGAATGTCTAACTCTAAAACCAACCTGTGAGTATCCAATCATAAAACAACTCGGCGTTCGATGTGCCCAGCCTGGTAATTCGTAACACCTCACTTCGTCGAGAAGGCTGGTGAGATGACCTCTATCGATGAGAACCCAGAAGTCATTCTCGACCGAGACTTGGATAGATAACCAATCGGCCTCGACGCAGTGCTGTTTATCCAAACTGAAGGTGCTCCGCGATCGACTGGTTCTACGGCGATAGTGCTGTTTATCCAAACTGAAGATACCACCGGTTGCCTTTCCAGTGCTGTTTATCCAAACTGAAGATGTGTTGGCGGAAAAGAAAATAAAAATCTCAAAGGTTGAGAGGGTTTGCGCAAGGCAGTTTTGTGTGTTGAGTTGGAGAGGGTTAATGTTATGCTCCCCCTTCTATTTATAGCAATGCAAATACTCCAAATCGTCCTTGGATAGAACTCCTCTTCCTAGTCTAACTCTACCCAAGCCGATACTAATCCAATTTTATCTCGGCCGGTCCCAATCCAACTAGGACTCTGAACTTGCCTCTAATTGCAAGTTTGATTCACCTTCTTCTCGGGACTCCTTCTCCTAATGGGTCTCGGCCTCTATCACATTTTATACTTGTCTTTTCTTCCTTCCAGATGGGATTCCTCCTAATTTGTGGCCCATAGCGCCGATTCACCCCCTTCGCGCAGGTCTTAGGCCGAGGATGGTCCGTGCTCGGCCCAATGTCATTTTGGGCCCAAACACAACTTTATGAAATTATTAATTTGTCATCATACCTTAACCGAGTAAAAAAAAAACCGCACGATGCCGCGGGTTTACAACAATAATTAGCAACTAAAATTGATCCACAAATTAATAAAAAAAAAAAAAAAAAGATCAAGTGAAAATCTGAACACTATTAGCAAATACATACATGGCGATTCCATAAATTTTATCTTGGGTGGGCAACGTGCAAAACTTACCAACATATTTTGAAGAACATATACCCTTAAAAATCAGAACATACTACTATACTTCATAATTAAACCAAATTTAAATCAATACCCTACGAGACTTATTGTTATTACTTTTTATAATCAATGCTTTCTATTTTGTATTTTTTTTCCTTTCCGTTGGTCGATTTCTTTCCACCCTCTTTCTCAAACACAAACGTTTCTCAAATCTTCTCAATTTCATACCTAAAATGTCGAGTTAGATCATCAAATTTCAGGATTGGAAAACTATGAATATACTATTACTGTGGAAGAGATGACATAGGGAAACAATAGCAGGGCAAGGGAGCAAGACGTCATCGTTTAGGCTTAGCATGTTAAAAAGAAGAAGAGAGTTTTCATGAAAAACTCACGGTACTGTTCACTTTAATTAAAAACCACATTTTTACACTAAAAAATCAAGTACTATTCACTTTACCTTTTATTTTGTCCTTATCGTTAAAACTTTAAGTTTTCAACCTTTTTCGTTAGTTTTCCCAAAAAAAAAAATTTCCGCCCTTCCACCCATAGAGTGTAAATCTAATAGAACATAGATGAAATTGAAAAACTTATTTTACCATGTGAATGAAAATAAATTATACACAAGCAATTGTAAATCATGAGTAAAAGTTTCATTCAATGCTTAAACGCTCAACAGCTTCATGACCAATCGTTTTACAGCAAGAGTAAAGCATCAACCATTTCTGGCAACTAAGAAACAAAATAAGCATACATTTACTGGTATTTCCTACTTGACAGAAGCTGAATACATGCCATACAAATTGAAAACTTTGCAACTCAACAATGCTTTTCTTCATCCGGTATGCCCGGGAGACGGCTTGTATTGCTTTGGATAAGTAGAGCGATTATCATGAGCAGCAAGACATGCCTTGGCTTTCCCCATAGCACTCCAGTATCTATGGAAACCCTTCCTGCTATCTAGACATAACATTAGGAACTCTTTCTTTGTAAGAATTTCGTGATCTTGGTCTCGTTTTCAGTGCTTCCTAATATCCCTCTATCAGGCTACACAGCCATCTTAGAATCAGCACATTTTTTGAATAAATGCAGCCATCCTTAGGTTCTTGACAATAGGCAGAGCCTTCCAGCGCAAGCTCTTCAAGAGAGAGAATCAGTGTCTGGAATTCAAGGCAAGACTCAGTCTCTCGTACAAACCTCCCCATATTGTCCCAATCTACATCCATCGACCTTGCTGGGTACGCCTTTAGCAGTATGTTTTCATGTGTTTTCAACTCTGTAACGAAAAATGTTTTGCACTTTCAAAATTGATATATCATCTAATCCCCATTCCCACACATCTGAGCATCCAACATTTCTATCTTCAACCTTTCTGCTACTTCCTTGTTCCCCTGTTTCATATACCCACAAATGAACGCATTATAGACCTTAGAATTCGATTTAAACCCTTTTCCCACCATCTCGGCCTGAAGCTTAAGCGCTTCTTCCAACTTCTCATCCTCACACAACCCTCTTATCAGATTCTCATAACTCTTCTCAGTCGAACGAAAACCAAAATCTACCGTTGCACCTCTCATAACATTCAAAGCTTCTAAAACCCTACTCTCATCACAAAGCCCCTGAATCAATGCATCCATTGTTGAACACTCGGGCCTGAAATCTTTCCTAAGCATGTCCTTATATAAGAATATAGCAGAATCAATGTTTCCTATTTTACAGTACCCAGTCATAAGATGATCATAAGTAGCACAAGTACTCTCTACTCCACTCAATCCCATTTCTTTTAAAAAATCTTCAGCCATTTCAATTTCTCCGATTTTGCAAAACCCGCCAATCATAGTGTTATAAGCAACAACATCAGGCACCACACTCTTAGCTCTCATTTCTTCCCACAACTCCTCTGCTTCACTCATTCTATCTTCCTCACAATAAGCAGCCATCAAAATACTATAACTATGGCTATTTGGATAGCAATTCAAACCCGCCATTTGATCCCAAATCTCCTTCACCTTCTCCACCACACCATCCTGATAAAAACCCAACATCAATGCATTGAAAGTTTGCACACTCGGACTGATTCTAGCAACCCTTTCTACATTTTTCTCTAAAACATCAAAATCCAATCCAAAAATCTCCCTATAAATCTCATAACCAACATACGCACCTCGACGCTGCGAAAGAAGCCGAATCAAAGCATTGCAGGTGCTCAATCCGGGGCTGATCCCACGAGACAGCAACATTCTCACAATCTGAATTGATGGGTCAATTTTCTTCGACTCCAAGCAAGCTTTGACCAGCAAATCAAACACAAATGGCGCTGACCCACATTGCCTATAGGTCTTGACAAGGCTCTCAAACACTTTCAACGGCTCAGATTCGTCGGATACCCGAATGGCAGCTCGAATAAGATCGTAAGCTTGCGACCTGAGCCGGGCTCGGGCAAGGATGTGGATTATGGTGGAGTGAGAGAGGAGGTTGTGGCTGCAGAGGGACTTGCGTTGGGTCCAGAGGAAGAAGGCGAGGACAAGACGGGGATTGTTTTTGATGTGGAGGGCAATCTTGGAAAAGTCGTCTGGGTTGAAGCCGTTGGGGTAGAGAGAGTGAAGGTAGCTCCATCGGGATTTGGAGCGGTGGTGGGTTAGGATGGAAACGACGTCGGAGATTAGGGGGCTGGTTTGTGATGGAGCTTGATCGAACGAGGAGGAGAAGTGGGAGACGGAGAGGGGTTTGGGGTTTCTTGCTAAAGAAAGAGTGCGTTTGAGGATTTGAAAAGCCATACAAACCAGGAGACAAGACAAAGCAGAAGAGGAGAAGAGGATGAGGATAGTGGGCCTCAATCAAAGGCGCATTCAAGAAACTTGCATCCACTTCCACTTTATTGCGAACGGGGTGATTTTCTGACGGACTTGATCGGATTTGACCTGGAGAATGAAAACCAAAATGAATTCTAATTTTTTTTTATTTTCTCCAATATCTTAACACAACATTTCACCAAACAATATTTCTAGGAACAATATTACTTCAACACTGTTATAAATATGTAACAGGTTAGGGAAATAACCTTTACTAGTGAGGTGTGCGGAGCAGGTGTAAAATATTACACTGAAACTAGAGCACAAGAGAATGACTCAGTAAGAGGAGGAAATGGAAACTGAAGTATTAATCTTTTCTATCTGTTTCTTCTCTTTATTATTCTCTCTGTCTCTCTTTCTATATGTGTGAATCAATTACAAGCATACAGAGTGCTCTATTTATAGAGCATCTCCGATCATGCATCTTAATTACACATTTGAAATTTACAACACCTCATTTGAAAAGTAACCTCCTTTGCTTCCAAAGTCTGCATCAAAAGTTTGGGTATTGAAATATTTACCAGAGTTTGTCAACATTACTGTGGGCATTCAATAACCCACAGCATTTTCAACACTCCCCCTTGGATGCCCACATATCAACATCAGTTGCCTCGTTAAAACCTTGCTTGGAAAAACCCAGTGGGAAAAAAAAAACCATAGCGAAGGAAAAAGAGTACAACTTTATCTGGATTGTTGATGTAGTGTTGAGTATGCTTATGTTGCCTCGTTAAAACCTTGATAGGAAAAACCCAGTGGGAAAAATCCTAATCGAAGGAAAAAGAGTACAACATGCATGTATCATATATGCTCCCCCTGATTTGTATCTCCCCCTGATTCCGCATTCTCCAAACATAGCTGTTTGGTAAGTCGACGTAATCCGATACTTTGCACTAGTTTCTTAAACGTGCACTTTGGTAGAGACTTGGTGAACAAGTCTGCCAGATTTTCATTGGAACGGATTTGTCTGACTTCAATAACTTTAGCCTTCTGAAGCTCATGTGCACTGAAAAACTTTGGAGATATGTGTTTAGTCTTATCGCCCTTGATGAATCCTTCCTTCATTTGGGCAACACAAGCTGCATTATCTTCATGGATGACAGTTGGATTGTCTGTCTTCGAAGTTAGACCACATGAATTCCGGATATGATGGATTATTGATCTTAACCAAGAATATTCGCGACTTGCTTCATGTAAAGCAAGTATTTTTGAATGATTTGAAGATGTAGCAACTAATGTTTGCTTTGTTGAGCGCCATGAGATTGCTGTATCTCCATTCTTAAACACATATCCAGTTTGTGAGCGGGCTTTATGCGGATCAGAGAGAAAACCAACATCTGCATATCCAACAAGAACCTGGTCATCTGTGGAGTTCTTTGAGTAGAAGAGACCCATGTCTGTTGTTCCACGAAGGTATCGCAATACATCTTTGACTCCTTTCCAATGACGAGTTGTTGGAGCAGAGCTATACCTTGCTAACAAGTTGACTGAAAAAGCTATATCTGGTCTAGTACATTGTGCTAAATACAATAAAGAACCAACTGCACTCAAATATGGTACTTCTGGACCAAGGACCAGTTCATCATCCTCTTTTGGACGGAATGGATCTTTCTTAATGTCCAAAGAACGAACGACCATTGGCGTGCTGAGTGGATAAGCCTTGTCCATACCAAATCGCTTCAGGATTTTTTCAATGTAAGCTGATTGGTAGAGCAAAATTCCACTAACACAATGCTCGATCTGAAGGCCGAGACAAAATTTTGTTTTTCCAAGGTCTTTCATTTCAAACTCGCTTTTCAGATATTCAGCACTTTTATGGAGCTCTTCAGGAGTTCCAACTAGGTTCATATCATCAACATATACTGCCACTATAGCAAATCCAGAATTGGATTTCTTAATGAACACACAAGGGCAAATGACATTGTTGATATAACCTTCTTTGATCAAATACTCACTGAGACGATTATACCACATTCGTCCAGATTGTTTCAACCCATACAAGGATCGCCTCAATTTGATTGAGAGCATACCTCGTGGTTTGTTAGTTGTTTCAGGCAACTTAAGTCCTTCTGGGACTTTCATATATATGTCAGTATCTAATTCTCCATATAGATACGCAGTGATGACATCCATAAGTTGCATATCAAGTTTCTCTGAAACCACTAAACTTATCAAGTAACGGAACGTAATTGCGTCCATTACAGGAGAGTATGTCTCCTCATAATCAATTCCAGGTCTTTGTGAAAAACCTTGTGCAACGAGTCGTGCTTTATATCTTGCAATCTCGTTTTTCTCATTGCGTTTCCTTGTGAATACCCATTTGTAACCCACAGGGTTTACACCAGGCGGGGTTTGGACTACTGGTCCAAAAACACTTCGCCTTTCCAAGGAATTTAATTCTGCCTGGATTGCATCTTTCCACTTAGGCCAATCCTGTCTCTGTTTGCATTCATCAACAGAGCGGGGCTCAATATCATCACTTAATATGATTTCAGTGGCTACAGCGAATGCGAATATATCGTCAATGATCATCTCATTGTGATCCCACAACTCATTAGTACATGCATAATTTATAGAGATTTCTTTGCTCTTATGTACTTCTGTCTCTTCAGGGACATGTGTCTCATCAAGGACATTTTCTTCTTCTGGAAGTACAGAATCATGAATTGTGGATTTGTCATGCATTCTATCTTCTTGAATGATTTCATTTGGATTCAGCTGTGCCCTCGTTTTTCTCTTTCGAGGGGCTGAATCTTTCGAACCTGGTGGTCTACCACGCTTCAGGCGTGCACCAGATGAATCATTCGCTGCCACCTTATTTTGTCCAACAGGGACATCAATTCTTGCAGGTGCATTTGCAGCTGGTATATGTGATTTTGTCACTTTCATAGCATCATTAAATGCATCTGGCATTTGATTGGCAATGCCTTGAAGATGAACGATCCTTTTCACTTCAATTTCACATTGAGTGCTACGTGGATCAAAATGAGACAAGGTGGGAACAACCCATGTCAGCTCTTTCCGTTCTTCAGGAACGGTCTTTTCTCCCCCTAACGATGGGAAGACTGTCTCATCAAAGTGACAATCAGCAAAACGAGCTGTAAACATATCACCTGTTAAGGGTTCCAAATATCTAATGATAGATGGTGAATCAAAACCCACATAAATTCCCATTCTGCGCTGAGGTCCCATTTTAGTTCGCTGTGGTGGTGCAATAGGCACATAAACAGCACAACCAAAAACTCGTAAATGTGAAATGTTTGGCTGATGTCCAAACACGAGTTGTACTGAGGAGTATTGGTGGTTGGCTATAGGTCTCAATCGAACCAATGATGCAGCATGTAAAATTGCATGTCCCCATACAGACACTGGCAATTTTGTTTTCATAAGCAGAGTGCGAGCTATTAACTGAAGCCGCTTAATCAATGCTTCTGCTAAACCATTTTGAGTATGGACATGAGGAACAGGATGTTCAACATCAATGCCCAATGTCATGCAGTAATCATCAAAGGTTTGAGACGTAAATTCACCAGCGTTATCAAGTCTGATAGACTTAATGGGATAATCTGGGAACTGTGCTCGTAACTTAATTATCTGAGCAAGAAGTCTTGCAAAAGCTACATTCCGAGTAGACAAGAGACAAACATGTGACCATCGGGTAGATGCATCAACCAAAACCATAAAATACCGAAATGGTCCACAAGATGGTTGAATAGGCCCACAAATATCCCCTTGAATTCTTTGCAGAAATGATGGGGATTCTGCATCAACCTTTAGTTATGATGGTCTAATTACCAACTTCCCTTGAGAACAAGCCTTGCAAGGGTTATCATTTGAAACAACAATATGTCTGCTCAATAATGGATGTCCATTAGAGTTGGTAATGATTCTACGCATCATGGTAGATCCTGGGTGACCCAGACGATCATGCCAGAGCATGTAGACCTTTGAATTAATGAACTTCTGGTTCATGACAGTATGTGATTCAACTGTCTTTATGTATGTACAATACAATCCACTTGACAAACCACGCAACTTCTCCAATATATGCTTCTGGGTATCATTGAAGGTAATGCATAGATACTCCACATTTTCTGCACTTTTCGTTGCAATGTGGTATCCATTTAAACGTATGTCTTTGAAACTCAAAAAATTTCGAGTAGATCGAGTGGCGTACAACGCATTCTGTATGGACAATATTGTTCCATTTGGTAACATAATCTGGGCTTTCCCTGAGCCTTCAATCACATCTGAAGGGCCAGATATTGTTGTTACCCCTATTCTTGTGAGCATTAAGCTGGAGAAATACTTTCGATCACGAAGTATTGTATGTGTGGTTGCGCTGTCTGCAACACAAATATCTTCGCCATTGCTCTTGTTTTGAGAATGACCATAATTCTTATCCATGCTTTCTGAGTAAGAGAATCACAGTTAAAAGCATGTTATAACATAAAATTCAACTGCCACTTTTATTGAATTTTGAAATGTAAGTTTTGAACTACAAGTTCAATACATCAAACATAAACTATTCAATCGGACCGGTAAACTTCATTCCCCCTTTCCATAATGAAGTCCGATACATCTAGGTGGGTGGTGTCCAACTACCCTGATAAGTCGGACACTGGATCAGGTATGTTCATTGGTTCAGCCTGGTCGAGAAAATTAGTCTCGACACCCTTCTCCTTGAGGGAGGCTTGATACAGATCCACCAGATGTTTTGGGGTACGGCAAGTACGCGCCCAGTGCCCATTGCCACCACATCTATGGCATGCTCCTTCAGAGTTTCTGGGAGCATTGTTCATGTGAGCCTTGCCTCTGTGGCGATTCACATTTTTAAAGCTTGGGCCTGAATTATGCCTCGGAACCTGGTTGTCAAACTGAACACCATGGTTCTTGCCTTTCCTGTTCCACCGACCTCGTTTCTGGCCACGTCCTCGTCTATGAAAATCACCGCCAGAGGATGTGGCGTTCATTTCGAGGGAAGCATCATTCACTTCTGGGAATGGTGCAGATCCAGTGGGTCGGGAATGATGATTTCTCATCAGGAGCTCATTGTTCTGCTCAGCTACCAGGAGCACAGATATCAGCTGGTTGTACTCAGTGAAGCCTCGCGCTCTATACTGCTGCTGCAGGAGCACGTTAGAGGCATGAAATGTGCTGAAAGTCTTTTCCAGCAAATTTTCCTCAATGATAGTATCCCCACAGAGCTTCATCTGAGAGGTGATTCTGAACAACGCAGAATTGTACTCAGCCACGGATTTGAAATCCTGGATCCTCAGGTGAGACCATTCATATCGAGCTCTTGGAAGGATCACCGTTGTCTGGTGATTGTATCTACTTCTCAAGGCATTCCAGAGAGCTAACGGATCTTTAACCGTTAAGTACTCGCTCTTTAGCCCCTCATCAAGATGGCGGCGAATAAAGATCATGGCCTTTGCCCGATCTTGAGAGGTTGAGCTGTTCTCCTCCCTGATGGTATCTCCAAGATTCCCTGCTTCCAGATGGATCTTGGTATCCAATACCCAGGTCAGGTAATTCTTCCCGGTAATGTCCAGGGCAGCATACTCAAGCTTTGCCAAGTTCGCCATTTTCTTTTCTGAAAGAAAATGAGATGTGTAAGAACTTGCAATAATATGTATTCCTGGAGGAATATAGTGTTAGAACTTCTGGTTCTTACAAATTTTTCATTTTGATCTTCAGGCCAAAATGGTAAACACTCGAAACTTCTGGCTCGAGATTTTCAAGGTGAATGAGGAGGGCGATTGTACCGCACCATTCTCATTGAAATAATATAACATAGAATGGGCGATTATTCCGCACCACTCAAGTAGCAGAAATTTAAATACGCAGAGCAGGATGGGCGATTATACCGCTCCACCTAAAATTGCAGTAAAATTAAACAGCAAGCAAATTTAAATATGCAGGGTAGGGTGGGCGATTATACCGCTCCACCTAAAATTTGCAGTAAAATTAAATCTGCAGTCCAAGATAGGCGATGATACCGCACCATCTTGGATCGCAGTAAAATTAACAAAATAAATACTGGGTTAGTAATCAATATCTAAACCAAACAAGAAATCAAAGATGTATGTAACCGTTAGGTTGAGAACTATGAGCAGGCATGGAGCAAACAGTTCGTCGCGAGGGTATATCGCGAAGTTGAGGCAGAGGAAGAAGATGAACAGTAAAATCCTCAGAGGAAACATTTTTTTTTTTTCTTTCTTTCGTTCGGCGAAGAAGAATGAGAGAATTATATCTTTACTAGTTATATTTAGAGACTCGTGCTGATAACGTGTTATAAATATGTAACAGGTTAGGGAAATAACCTTTACTAGTGAGGTGTGCAGAGCAGGTGTAAAATATTACACTGAAACTAGAGCACAAGAGAATGACTCAGTAAGAGGAGGGAATGGAAACTGAAGTATTAATCTTTTCTATCTGTTTCTTCTCTTTATTATTCTCTCTGTCTCTCTTTCTATATGTGTGAATCAATTACAAGCATACAGAGTGCTCTATTTATAGAGCATCTCCGATCATGCATCTTAATTACACATTTGAAATTTACAACACCTCATTTGAAAAGTAACCTCCTTTGCTTCCAAAGTCTGCATCAAAAGTTTGGGTATTGAAATATTTACCAGAGTTTGTCAACATTACTGTGGGCATTCAATAACCCACGACATTTTCAACAAACACAACTATTTTTAATTTTCTTCAATATCTTAACACAACTATTTCACCAAACAATATTGCTTAGAGATCATATATTACACTTCCTTCCTATTCTTCCTTGTTTTGTAATGAACAATATATAAAAAAGTCAAACAATCTTTTTAGCAAAAAAAGATTCACATAACTGTTGCTTACCTCCATACAATTCACATGTCTCAGTTCACTTCTCAGACTCATAATGTTATAGCATACATACTATTATTCTTCTTCTTCTTTGTCATAAAATGCCAAAAGCACTTGCATTTATCACATCAACACTTAAATGAACAACATGCCAAAAAAATTTGACTGAAAAAACTCGCTGTCATATGTTTTATTATTTTGCTGATATCATGTGCTGAAAATAAATGGTTAGATTGAACCAAGTGTTACGTTTTCAAGCATAAATTGATAATGTTCGTGGTGGTGTCATCATCTCTTCTTGTATATACCAGATAAGCAAACAAATCAACAAAAACCCAGAAAATCAGCTCACAAATGTAATTATATGAATGCAAGAGGACTCGGCATCTTACTTGATAATATCAGACCCGTGTCTATGGCCATGATGAACTCTTTAGGACACAAAAAATCACTCTTTTTTCTTTATATACAAACTCAGGGCAGGAAACACTAAAACACAACCCCTAAATCCAACTGAATCAGACGTAAAACAAATTCGAATGTAATTTTTTAAATTCAGATTAAAACGAACATATTTGTTTGGAGCAGATGAAATTGCAGTCCACAGGAGCACGTCTAAGTAAATGCGAAATTTCTAATCGTTAAATTGGATTAGACAAAATCATGAAATTTTTTCTAAAGCCCAATTATACTAAATCACAAATTTAAAGCAGATTTTGACATGCAATAGGTCAATAAGGTACGAATCATTTCAGACTAACCTTGATGGTGGGCATCCAAGGAATCGTCCAATTACCGTCAGAAAGCTTGAACCAGAACCAAGCTCCTAGGTTTGGTTGGTTATAGGGAGATACTATTTTTGAAATATGGTGTCATTCAATAACCTGTTAAACAGAACATAGGAATGTTGTTCGGTTTAGTGTATATTTCTTTAAATTGTTAGGTATTTGACAGTCCAAATCTTTTCATTATCTTAATTACAATTGCTAACCTCAGGAACTTGCAATCAAATTCTCCAAAGAATAGCAAATGACATGATGATGGTAATATACTTTCTTATAAAACAAAACAAATACAATCTGTTTTCTGTCATATTCTAGAAATGAGTAATTTTTAATTGCCT
Organism: Cotoneaster glaucophyllus; assembly: GCA_036320875.1. NCBI lineage: Eukaryota > Viridiplantae > Streptophyta > Magnoliopsida > Rosales > Rosaceae > Cotoneaster > Cotoneaster glaucophyllus. The sequence continues at coordinate 24,472,598 of CM070065.1, read as the reverse complement.
TCTCAAACCATGTATATTTGGGCAATCTGGGTAATTCAATCCCCTAGAAAATAAGTTCACTGAACACGATTTCATATTAAAAAAAAAATAAAAAAACTTGATGCATGCCCAGAAATCAAAAGAATGCATAAATTTTTCATAGCTGCGTGTACAAATTGATCAAAACCCTAATCCAATTGAATCCCTTGTTAAAAAAAAAAGCCTCACTAATATTGAACTTAAGCAAAACCCCTCCCTGATTTTGAAACCTCATAGTCGACTTATACCTTAAATCTGAGCTTCGAACCTAATAGACAAAGGCAAGAAGATTGTTAATAACAGTGTGCTCTGTATCGCTTGCGTCCGGCCGGAAACAGTTCACCGGAATTCCAATACCCAAAACGTAGCCGCTTAGTATTTGAAATCGAGAGCTTGAGAAATTTGGGTTTTATGGTGTTTAGGATTTGAGTGAACCGAACTTGATTTGGATGAGCAATTTTTTGTTCGATTCGCAGTTAGGCAAGGATGAAGAGGTGGAGGAGGAAGGAATGAAAGGGTGAGAAAATTTGAAGATTTTTCGAGAGCGTTGCATGTTGATGTAGTGTTACACAAATTATAGAACGTTCTAATGTGTGTGTTTGATGTAATATTTTAGAGGGACGTTTTGATATAAGTGCCTTGTTTTTTAATTACTTAAGAGTGTGTATTCAATTGGGATTTTGAGGGATTTTAATTCTTTTAATGAATCTAGGGGTATTCAATCAGGATTTTAAGTGATTCTCTGAGATTCAAGGTGTATTCAATCAGGATTTTAAGATAGTTTATTAAAATCCTTATAAATCCAGGTGTATTCAATTAGGATTTTAAAGAATTTGAAAAAGTTGAGGAATTAGAGAGAATTTGAGAGATTTCGTAGTGTATTTTAAGCATTCACAAATCTCACCTCTTCCCATGAGATTTCGAGGGAATTGAATCAAAATTTTATATGGAATCTCTATAAATCAATTAAACTCCATAAAAATCCATGGATTTATAATTCCACTAAAGTCTCTCAAATTCCCGATTGAATACACCCCCCCTTAGACTAAACATATGTTTCTTTTAAAATTTTGATTAAACATTCTTCTATAAATTTGGGGATTATTAATTTCATTTTATATTATTTCCTTTTGGCAAATTATCTTCTTTTTTTTTCATTATTTGTGCATTTACAATTTTAAAAATTGTCATTAGTTTAAAAAATTATGAAAGTCTGAAATCTTCAAATACTCATACAACACCGGTGTTTTATCTTGAGTCATAAAACATACCTAAAAGACAACTTGCAAAAGTTTTTTCTTTAAATAATTGGCAAATACATAATACACACATATAAAATGTAGACACAAACAATAAAATTCATCGGTACACTTCGATTTAACATGGGTACATTTTAATTTAGCATGGTTACATTTAATTTAGTAATGGTACATTTTAATTTACTATGAAGACTTTCAATTCGGCATAGGTACGTTTTAATTTAAAAATAAGTTGTGTTGGTACATTTTAATGTTTTTGTTAAGAAAGATGGTACATTAATTTCACCTGAATCATAGTTTAATTCTAACGAAGAAAATAGAGAATGAGAAAGAATATTAACCCTTAAAGTAGTAAAGATTGTACCAAGTTAGAAACGATTTATATATATTATCCTATTGAAAATTCTTAATATTTAAGTCTCACGGTCCTCAATTAATTTGGTTATTATCTATTTGGATATTATTGAATTTTTAAATTGAGGAAAGGATAAAGATAATAAATTAAATAAATATTATTTGAAGAATTTAAAATAAACTGGAAAAGCATCTAAATCAGGAATATACGTGGAATAGATGGTTTAATCAAAAGTTAAAGCACCTAAATCAAAAGTTAAAAAGTAATGAATGTTTAATCTAAAAATGTTTAAAATGAGGCATCTAATTTTAATTTTCTCTATTTGAGACTTGTAACATAGTACTAACACGTCACGTCGTATTTCACGCTAACGCAAGTTCTAATGATAAAAAAAGGACCAGCAAAATTTATCGAATTTAGAGGATGTTTATACCAAAATTAATGTAAAATGTTTGATGATTAGTTTGTCTCATTTTTCGAGAGCGTTGCATGTTGATGTAGTGTTACACAAATTATAAAACTCCACTTATCTAATGTGTGTTTGATGTAATATTTTACGGACTTGTAACACAATACTAACACGTCACATCGTATTTCACGTGAATATAGTTTTACACTATAAGAGGAGGAGTTCGGCTAAACCACACAATGCACAGCCTAATTTGGTATCGAATTCACCATCCACAAGATTTGAAAGAATTCGTCATCCACGAGATTCGAATCTAATACCTCTCACTCCTAAATGAAGTGTGCAGCCCAATGGGCTTCGCATAAAATGGACTCGGCCCGATATACGGGTTCGGACACGAAATTGCCATCAAACGTTAACAGTATAATACCAAAAAATAAAAGACAGATCATATTATAAACAGTTGGTGACTCCATAAGCAATAAAAATATGAAACCAACTTGTGCTTTTGTTAATTAAACAAGTTGGAGAAACTTGACGACCAAGGTTGTCAAGCACTGGAACCAAACTCGTTGACAGCCAAAAACACCAGTACGATTCGTCGTTTGAAGATCCGTTTCCATGTGAAGCAAATATACTTTTCAGTTGGCACATGTCCAGCTCTTTGTCTGAAAATGTTCCCTGCACACACATCCGGTCGAACTCGACCTCAATCTCGACCTCTTTGTCTTTCATCGTCGTCTTCTTCCCGGCAGTCCGGAACATCAGGTCAAAAAAGAAAGAAACTAAGGGCAGTACCAATGAAAGAATCTCGGGAGGAAGACGACGATGAATGACGAAGAGCAGTACCAATGAAAGAATATGGAAACGCAATTTCTTTTTATACAGGCCATTTCTTTTTGTACAGGGACCAGATCACACGGTGCTATAACTGCAGAAAACTTCAATGTCCTGGATTCTCGAGTGGGGGTCATGAAATACCACAAGTACTATCTCATGCTGCAGCACTGCGGTCGTCCCAGTTGTTTCAATTTGCCCCACATGCACATCATCTGTCTCGGAGACTGGTAATGGGCGGTGTAATAATCTTCGATGCACCCGAATTGGCAGAACTTCAAGCTGTGCCTGTATTCGACTGGTTTTGAGCTGTTGAATTTCTCAACCCACATTCCCATGCTCACATCTTCCATCTTAAACAACTGTACAAAGATCAAATTGTTTAGAAAAATCACCCATTACTTATCATATCGGTGTGTGCGTGCGTGCGTCCAGAGAGAGGGCGTGGATGTTACTTACCCTTAATTTACGCCTTTCAAACTCGGATACAATGAACTCTGCAATGTCAGATGACAAGATGTAACCTGGTCCATTTGCGTAAGGTGGATAGTCTTCTTCTGGCCACTCCTGAAACAAAAAATCAGAGTACAAATGGCTATGAATACTAATATCAAAAACAAGCATCAGTGCAAAACAATGCAAGAAATTGAACATAGTACAACATCGACACTCTTTAACAAGATTTCAACAGAATAAAGATTCTTACAAAGCAAAAAGAATATCGGTAAACTGAAGAAAATGAGAACTGACTACATGTAGAAGTAGGGTCGACAATCTCACTACATAACATGTATCAGAAACAATAAGTTTGTACATACCTCATATGTGACAGCCCATTTACCATAGCGCAGAGGCTTATGGTAGTAATTTATGTTCCCCACATACAAGCTCCTTCCCTCTGGTACTTTATGTGCCTCTCTGATAACGGCACCTACTCTAACAAACGTGTCATCATCGCACTTCATAACGTACTTAGCAGCCATGGTACGAACCTGAAACAGAAGCAACACCATTATTAGAAAAAACCATTTCCAGGAGAATACTGTACAGTATCGAATCTTCATTTATGTGTTTATTCCAAAACTCACCCCATACTCGCAGATAGCAACAGTTTTCAAGACGACCAAGTCATAGTTATCCATGTACGGCACTATAACAATATCGCCAAAAAACTCCGCTTCTTTCTTTAGCTCAACATTCACTTCCTTTTTAGCATGCTGTCCAAGTATCAATAGAAAAGGTTGTGAGTCTCCCACTTAAACATTGTACACAACCAACTACAAATTTTCAAGTGTCATTATTGCTATTGCTTACCAATGCTACAAAGAAACGAGCGACCACTTTTGATGATCTGATAAGATTGTGCTGCATCCAAGACTTCCTTACCGCCATCCTCTCCGCAAAATGGTTGCCTGCAGAAAGGATACCAATGAAGAGTTCAACACCGCCACCAGAAAGAGGTGGGGCCTGCCATCTGGTTGACATCTCAAGATGCTTCTGTGGAGCAAAACTAGGATGGGATGAGGGCAAAGAACCGGCAAATACCGAGTGCAGATCAACATCCCCACTCAGAGACAGCCCAGTGGCATCCTCAAGAGAAAATCCCTGTCGACATCACAACTAAACTCTTAGCAAAGAATCCTCAATCATCACAAGGTAGAGGTAGCAGGATATTACTCACATTATGATAAGGAAAAGAGGCGATATGCCTCCCATCAACATTAACAAGATAACCCTCCAAGCCAGCACTAAGAGTTAAAACAAACAATTTCTCCTCTGCAAACGGGTATGGCCAGTCAACAGGTACCCTTTTAGTTCTGCCTACTAACCGGCTCAACCACCATGTTGCCTTGGTCTCCACTGAGTGATTGTCGTCATCACGAATCCATTTCTCGCACTTCACCTGACCATCAACTAAAACCAGTCTAAAGAATTACACAACTTGGTGGTGCGGCATCAAAGATGAATTAACTCGGGGAATAATGAGAAAAATGGCCAATAATCGAAGATGCAAGATAACGAGCCAACAACCCAAAACAATAAATTTCTTCCTGAATAGGAAAACGAAAATCATATCATTTTCATATCATTCTTCTGGAACATATTATCAATGAGCAGTTAAGCACTATTAACATAACAACTCAAACACATTTTGAATTTTGAAAATCGACACTGCATTCTGCATATCAAGCTGGCACAATACCACACTTCATACAAATTCAAATGCTGTTTTTATTCCCATTTCAGTAGCTTGCTTGCAATGCTCCAAATCCAATGAATGCGAAAAGCTCAAAACAAAAACTAATGTACCAAACCAACATAAACAGAACAATTTACAAGTTTCATATTTAGCATTTCCAGTATATAACGTTATAGGACATTGATAATCACTCACCAGTTTCTTCATCAGCCTTAGATTTCCAGCCCTCGCATCGAAGCGCCGAGCCCCACTGCATCCTGTAACAAGTGTTGAGTTCAATCACAGGCCTTCCACTCCAATCCCCCCTCAACCTTGGATTGAAATGCAGAAGTCTCGGTGGCTCCTCACCCTCCACAGTCTTCAACCCCAGCAACTCCACCTTAAACTGCGAAACCATCGCCGACTCACCGTCCCTCAGCAGGGCAATCTTGGGCTGTAACTCCTGGTGCGCCGCCCTCGGCCTCCCCACAAGCGTTACGTGCGAACCTAATGTCAGCCCACACGGCAGCACTATCACCCTCCCCTGTGCCGAAAACTCCGACCCAGATACCGAAATCGAATGCTTGCATGCCTCGGATCGGTTCTCCACCTTTCCAGCATCTATCTGCACCTTTCCAGATTCCACCTCTCCCCAGAACTTCCTCCCCACTTCCCAGGCAACCTTCGCTGGCTTGTAAAGCTCCGAATCAAAAGTTTTCGGGTCGAATACTAAACCCGAAACAAAACTGGGCTCTCCGGGTCGCCGACTCTGAGTCGGCTGGTACGAGTTCTGCGAAACTTGCTCAAGAGGGCGACTTGGCGCGTCCTTTTCCTCCACGTCTTCCTTGCTATGGAGCCTGTTGGGTCGAGACAATGAGTCCGGCGAGACTGTACTGAAACCAGTTTTGAACACGAAGGGGATTTCAACCGTGACTAAAAGTAGATACAGAAGTCCGATAGCGAACAGAATCTGAATCGATCTTTGCCTATTGACAGAGAAGAAGGTGCCGAATCTATCCAATTTGGCCCTCCTCATCCCCAATTTCGTATAAAATTCAAAACTACAGAATTTAGCAGCAAGCACAGATCAAACACACGAAAAAATGAAAATTTTGAATTCTGGGTTTTGCGAAGAATGGAAATTTGAATTCTGGGTTTTGCGAAAAACCGAGTCTTTGATTCAAATACACGAAGTTGGAGAACGAGTCGGCAATTTGAACCCACCGACGCGTCGAGAAGTTTTGGGAAAAAGCAAAAAGTGAAACTTGATTCCAATCCAGGTCGGTGTGCGACCTATATTTCCTGGAAGATGAGAAAATAATTTCGTTTTCCGAATTTCGTTTTCGATTTTGTTTTCTCTCGTTTTTCAAATGGAAAACTTGGAAAGAAGCGAACTTGAAATAAAAAAGAGACGTTTTATTGGTTTGGAGCGGAAATTATTGAAGCGAACTTGAAATAAAAGGTTGGGATCCTGTAATCAAACACTACTACCCTACCCGCGTAATTTACTTTTACGGGAGTAAATTCTATCTTGTGGAGTAATTATCTGCAATTAAATGAGAGTTTGCAAAAATAGATTAAAAATAGAGGGTTTTAACGAAAAGTTCGCGGTACTGTTCACTTTAACGAAAAACCATATTTTTACACTAAAAAGTCAATCCTGGTACTATTTACTTTATCCTTTATTTTGTCCTTATCGTTAAAACTCAAAGTTTTCAAACTATTTTCATTAGTTTTCCTTTAAAAATACCATTAAATCATTACTAAGTGGAAAAAGAAGAAAAACCTTCTCCAGATCACATTGTTTGAACTTTTCTTGATTTTGTGAATATATCAAAAGTCATAAGAAGATATGGAAAGGGGTTGAAGGTTAAACTTCACTTCATATGAAAGAAATTCTCAAATTTCGATAAAAATTGACATATTTCATCAATATTTTCGACAGTTAAATCTTGACAATCTGTCATAAAATATTTTCATTTTAAATTTATGCATTTTTTAGTAGACTTTCATCATTTCCATCAAATTAGTGTCGATAAATCCATCAATATTTTTACAAATTTACATATTAATATTTTTATGTTTTATTTGTGCATTAATAAACAATTAAAAATACTTGTCATGAGAACTGTAATTTTAGTAGTGGATTTATCTTCATTTCTCTTTGAACTTATTCACTCCCATCTTCACCTTTAATTAATAAAAAAATAGAAACAACAACTTTTATAATGCCACCCACCGACATATTTAAAAGATGGAAATAATATTAAAAGGTTACGATCAGGAAATGAGTGGAAGAAGAACAGAAAAGCGACCGTTGCAAATGATGAGAGAGGAGAGAGAGTAAGAGAGAGAGAGATTCAAAGGTTAATCCAAAAGATTAAATTTAGATTAGATTACTGAAAAGTGTTGGGAGATAAATGCTATTGAGTGGTCCGCTTTTGAATTTTGAATATCTTTAATATTTGCATGAACTCATTGCGATTAGGTGGCATTTGGCAAGCATGGCCATAGCCAGGTGTTTTTTTTTTTTTTTTTTTTGAAAATAATAGCCAGGTGTGTTTGACTTTCATAACCTGTGCTATGATCCATCTCCAAGATTTCTAAAATCCCTCTATTAAATTTCCATCCTCATAATTAAGTCCTATAACAATTTATAATCCTTATGTAGTGTAATGATTGTGTACCTGAATTTTGGCTTAAATGTTAAAATAATCTCTGTGTTTTATTCAATTTGGTCTTCGTATTTGTCTTCTTTAGCCAATCTTAGATAATCCATTAAAGGACCGTTCAAATTGAACGTGAGAGGACAGAAATGTAACTTCATTGTAAACCCCCGCAGAATCAAATGATCGACGATGACCATCTCCCGTGCAAGGCACATGTCAATTTTAATGGTCCTTTAATGGATTGTCTCGGATTGGCTAACATAGGTGAACACGGAAACTAATTTGGCCAAATTAAAAACACGAAAACCAAAATTGACCGATACGGTAAAATACAAAAACCATTTTGACATTTAAGCCTTGAATTTTATACCAATTTTTTAAGATTACGTGAGGAGTTTATAGTTCAGTTAAAAACTCTAAATCTAAACTCGTATTTCACATGTCACGTCGTGAGTTTGATTTTTGGCGTTGGTGAATCACACGATGGTGCCAAGAGATAGGCAGAAGTGCCTCTATGAGTCTTCCTGACCCCCACCCCCCCCCCCCCCCAAGGTTGGAATGTCGTAACGAAACCACCAAATCGTCCCATTTTCAAAAAGGAAGATACTATCTTTGTCTATAATCACTACCCCACATAGCGCTTTCTAGTATCCGTCTACTATCAACTTATTGCTCATTTAAGGATCACGCAGTGTCTTTCCAGTATTGACTTTGTATTATCTCATTTTTAATTTTCAAATAGGTGATACGCACTCGTTAACGGTGTTGCCACTACGATTCTACATTGATACTATCTCATTGGATAGAGGAGACAAATGTTTGTGTATTTGGCAAAGTGCTTTAGAAAAAGGGTGCTTTTGCAAATGGTAAATCCTATTCCCAACCACAGTGAAAGGAACAAGCAAGTCCCTCCATATCTAGAGATTAGAGAGTGTGTCAAATACTAGGTTTTGCAAAGGCCTTCGGGTTAATTGAAGAGAGTGATGTCAAATGATTTGACATGGCAACGAGGGACAACTTAAGTATCATTGAAAGCTTGGTAGAGATCGCATGCAGAGTGGCAAAGATCCCATTTGGCATTTCTGTACGTTAAACTAACTCAATTTAAAACTTGAAGTTGAAGCACTCCTTCAACATATATAAAAATGTGCTTAAATATACCTATCACACAAAGACAAGAGATGAGGTGAAGTATTTCCATCACACATAATATATTATGTTATGGAATTCGATGGTCCCTTTCAAGTGGTTTGATAATTCGATAATTTCCCTTTCAAGGTATTTTTCTTTCTCTTTGTTAAGGACAGATTTATTAAAATTTTGACAAAGTTAAAATATTCATGTTATCCAACCACCACAGGTGGCTTAATGATTGTGGATGAATTTCAGATCCATATTTCACACAACACGTTCTGAGTTTGATTTTTGGCATTAGGGAATCGCACAATGGTGGCTAAGAGGAGGCTGAAATACATATATGAGTCTTCATGGCCCCCAAAAGGGTGAACTTCCATGGTGAAACTACAAGCTAGTCCTCTTATTTTTATTTTTTTTAAAAGAAAGAAAGGAAAAGTTCACGTTATCCCTTTCATCTGTTCTTTTCTTATCCTTCATAAAGAAAACATTGCACTATTATGATATTCAAATGGATAATACTTGGGTACTGCCTCGTCAGTACCCAACATGCTGACTTGTTTATGTGGCCCACTAATCTGAGGACACCTGTATTTTAAGAATCCTCTTAAACACATAACCAAACACCTTTAAACACACAACCAAACACCCCTTTCTTCTTCCCCGCAACTTTTTCACCTTTTTTCCTTCATCTTCCTTCGCCTATTCCAATCACCACCATGGCTGCCATTTATCATAATTGCAGATAAAAAAATGAATTTTTTTTTCAAGATGAACAAAATAAGATCCATGTGGAGATGGGGGTCGCCATATGAACCTTCGACAACTGTCCTCACCCACCACCACCACCACCACCAGCAGCCACCGTCGTTCATCAGCTTTAGAATCGATGATTAATTGTATCTTATGAAATCCTTGAGTAATCGAATTCATTGAACCTGTAAAAATGGGTTTTTTTCGGTACACTGGTTTGGTCGAATTTGCAGAGGAAGTGCGATAGTTTGGTTGGGTTGGGAGAGGAATGACGATGACTGAGGAGAGAGGTTGGAGGGATGAGGTTGGGATTGAAGGAGCGGCTGGCACAGGGAAGGGAGGAAGAAGATAGGTATTTGGTCATCAGGATAGCAAAAATTTGGGTGGGAGTTTTAATGACAGGTGTTGGATTATTATTGGACCATCTAATAAGTCAGTAAAAATTGGGTACTGACAAGGCAGTACCCAAGTATTATCCTATTCAAATATGGACAATACTTGGGTCCTCACCGGGGAGGACCCAATGTACTGATTTTACCATTGAAAAAGTGACACTTGTCCATTTTTTTCCTATTTCAGAATTTTTTATTCTATTTCAGATATTGGTGGGTCCTTTTAATGACACATGGCTTGATTTGATTGGGTTAAATGATAAATTCAGTACATTGGGTCCTTCCCGGTGAGGACCAAAGTATTGTCCTTCAAATATCACCAATGTTTACACCTATATCTTTCCAAGCTGAATGCACCAATAAGAGACAATCACCTGGAAATTAACTGGCACACCTCAGATCAAAAGGTCCTCTATGCCACATCACGTAATATCTTAAGATTGAAGAACCCTACACAACCACTACCGATCTGATAACATTTATGTGTCAGCTTGGGGAAACAAGGAAGAGAGCTCTACATGCCCAGATCAGCTCGGTTACCACAACTACTGACCTGACCTGACCTGACCTTTTTAATCACAAGCTAGCAGAGCTTTGAGTGATAAATGGAGGTCTGCCAGCCTGTAAAGCTCACCTCTCCTCGGCCTATTGATCATCTTTCTGACCTCGACCCCTTCAAAATCCTACTCTCTGACTTTGATCCCGTCAAAATCCCTTGTTTACTATGCTAAAAACAGACATCAAAACTAAATATTTAGTTTTGATTAGGGTTTTGTGATATTGTTGGGGTATTGACTTTTCGTAAAACCATGATGGTAAATTTTCCATCTTTTGTCCAAAACAAATCACCAAACTTTTACCTTTACAATCCAATATGATATATATTGATACCACTAAATATTATAAATTTGACCAGTAATATTTATGGCTGGAATATTTACGTAGGAAGGTCAACACAAAAGTGAGTGCAGAAGTTGAACATGCATGAATGCATGCATGGCACATCTAAAATTTGACAACGCTTAAGTGTGACACCATGCATGGAATGAAATTTAGACTATTTCAGACTCACCCCACCCCACCCCACCCACCCCTCTTCTCTGTTTTTTTTTTGGGTCAAACTTTTCTGTTTCAGTTTATGTCACTCGCATACTGCATGCGTTGTAACAGCTTTGAAAATGAGGGTCGATCTCCTCCATTAGCCAACACAAAAGTTAGCTAGGGTTACGTTGGAGCACCACTAACTTTGATAAAAAAATAAAAATAAAAGAAATAAAGTGAAGAAGTACTTTATCAAGCCGAAAAGGAATTGATCCAGGGAAAAGAAAAAGGTGACCAAGAAATCGACATCACATATAAGGCAACTTAGACACTTTTTCATTATAAATCCAGTTTTCATCGTTTATTTGTATTAACATAGAAGGCGATTCGAACTTTAACCATCTTTCAGCATAGACCTAGTTATTCATCTTCCATTATAGGGAGAGTTTTTGGAGTAGAGCATTCAGAAAATTCAAAGTATGATCACATGAACCTTAAGTTGGTCGGCAATTCCAATAACTTTCTCTTGAGTCTCTTACTCTGGAAAGCGTGAATTTTAAATTTGAGGCCAAAATAAAAAAGCTGCTATTAGCTGTGTTGCACATGTTTGCAGGTTCTTGCTGAAAAGAGAACAAACTGGATGATTAAAAAACGTTACAATTATCTTTACACGATATTGCGATTCTTATTCTGGTAATATATACGCAAATCCATATTATGCTTTATTCACTGAACGGTATCTTTGATCATAGTTTAGCTTGTCCTTTTGCTTTCATATTTCTTTTGTTAACATTTTTTTTCATCAACACTTTGAACAAGAAAATGCTTCACCGACAATTATAAATTAGTTTTCTGATTTTATTTTGTGTTTAACCAGTTTAAGTATGGTGATTTTTAACTAAGTTAAGATAGGTCACGGGCAGTAGAGCAACTTTTATAACACAAATGTAACTAGAGGCGGATGCATTGAGGGGCAAGGGGGTTAGCTGACCCTCTGAACTTCAGTGAATGTCCAGGGATAACTTGAGTGCTGACCCTCCGAACTTAAGTGAATGTCCATGAATAACTTGGGTGGTGCCTCTTTAAAGATTGGAGTTGGCTTCACACATGCCCTCCAACTGTACGAGTGGCTCTTCTTTTTTTTTTTTAATAAATATTACTTTGTCAAAACAACATAGTTTCGGACCCTTAGTTTAATAAAAAAAAATTAACACCAAGAGCCAAAAAAATAAATGCATGGATGATGGATATGTTACTCGAGGGAGATCACGGCGTAGAGCTCAAAGAATCACAAACTTCCATCATTATCATGTGAAGCTCTTTGTTGCTATCCTTGATAAGCAACTTGTGGAATTAAATAGTCGCTTGCTGAGGTAAATACATAGTTGCTTCTTTGTTTAGCAAGTTTGAGCCCGGATGATTCATTCTCGGCTTTTGATGAACAAAAGCTAATTTGTTTTGCTCATTTTATCCGAATGAATTTACTACTTGTCAACTCTTGGCACTTGAAGATCAACTTGGGCATTATATTCTTGATATGCGTTCAAGGCTTGCAAAAAATAAATGGTGGAGATGGGGAAGAATAGAGTATATAATCATGTGTATTTGCTAATTACATTGACTTTGGTTCTACCAGTTGCTACTGCTTCAATGGAGAGAGCTTTTTCCATTATGAACATTGTGAAGATTCCATTGCGTAACCGAATGGGAGATCATTGGTTGAGTGATACCATGGTGGTTTATATTGAGACCAGTGTTTTTTCTTCCATTGACAATGAAGCTATAATGCAACGTTTTCAAAATATGAAAACGCGTTGAGAACTATTATAACTTGTATTGTTATTTATTTTATAAGTTATGAATGATGGAACTATGGTTTAACTTTTAAAGCTATTATATGTCTAAAAAATGTTTGTAAACTTTTACATGTGACCCCTCGAAATATTTTTTCTAGATCCGCCACTGAGTGTAACCAACTTAAGTATGGCGATGTTTGATTATGGGCAGTAGAGCAACTTTCATAATACAAGCGCAACCAGTTTAAGTATGGTGATGTTTGACTAAGTTAAGATAGATCACGGGCAATAGAGCGATTTTCATAACACAAGCGCAACAAGTTTAAGCATGATAATGTTTGACTAAGCTAAAATAGGCCATGGGCAGTAAAAGCAACCTTCGTAACACAAATGTAGATATTGACATCGATTAGTCGACCTAGATCTAGATGTTAGATGGATAAAGACAGGCCACCGACAACAAAGATGGATTCAGAATGATCATCATCAATAAATCAACGTCTGTCACTAACTCCTGGTTTCCAGATAGGAGTGTTGTCATATGGTTATTTTTTTTCTCTGGTCAACATATATATTTGTTAGAGTTGTTAATTTTGGTTAACATGTTATTAGAGTTTATGTTAGATGGGTTAGAATTGTCACAAGAGTATAGGTAAGCTTACTTGCAAATTCCGGGAAGGCTACTCCATCATTTCTTTGACATCCCACTAAGGAAGGTGAGCTACTACCAAGACAAAGATTTCAGTACAATTTCATTTGTAATTTACTAAATGCTTTACAAACTGTATTAGTTAGCAGGTGTGTACCAGATAAAACAAAGTGGGTCCGAATTATTAATCAGGTGGCTATTTAATACAAAAATACATTAAACGATTAGCTTCATACAATTTGTCCTATCTGATACTTTATATGGCATACCAAACGAGACCCTAATTTTCGAAGTGCAAGAAGAGTGAAGTGACTTGGCATTTCTATCCATGCATGTCCAATCTTACTGGTTTGTGAGGCTCAGGTTCCTCATCAACACCATGAGGAGGTGGTGGTTGCACTGCACCGCACCTGCCAATATTTTGTTGCAGATCGATGTTGAAGGAGCTGGGATGCGAGTCTCTACCAATAAAAACACAGATCAACTTCCCCGAGTTACCATCATTGATGTAAAGGGACCTCTGTATTTCTCCTCATGTGGCGGGATCAGGAGACCTAGTTTGGCTCCTTTTGTATTTGCCTTCTACTTTCTATAAAATCACATAAGGATTCGATGTAAAAATGGAGTGCCAGCTGTCGACGATCTAATGCCCTCCCCCTCCTCATTTATCCAGGCTTGGGACCGATAGTATAAGGCAGAGTTTTTTTTTTATAAAATCACATTTCAACAAAAATAAAACACCACACCACATCCCTAAACCCCTTTAAATACACACAAAATGATTCAAATTAATGACATAACTCCCAAAAATAGTTCTGATTGACCATCTGAAGAAATATTTACAGAAAGCGCTACTGGTTTATTGATTTCAACGTAAATTCAAGAAGAAAGAAACATATTTTTGCTATATATTATATATTTTTCTGCCTCATCAAGTCTAACGTTTCTTAATTAGATGAGCTTTTTGTTTAAAGTAGTTAGAATCATCAAACTTGTGATTATCACAAACTAAAACAGTATCAGTAGTCATTTCCTTTTACACAAAGGCAAATTAATCTAAATAATCAATTAATTATGCTATTTTACTTGGATTTAATCTAAGTTTAACCAAATAATTCACCCAACTTGAACCAGATTCAAAAGGGTCCCTAGGAGCCAAGCATGTGAGCATACGGAAAGACTGATTTTTATTACCGTTAATGTACGTGAAGATGTCATTCATCATGCAACTTAGTAATTAAATGGAAGCAAAACCCTCATGCTTTTCTTGCCTTTCCACGCTTGTCATACTTTTAACCAGTACCTTTCCTCATCTCATCTCATACCTCTCTCGATGAGCATCTGCATAAGCGGAACTAAACGAAGGTGAATCGGTTTCATCTCTCTTTTAAATCCGACAACTTTTGTTTATCATTTCCTTTTTGTTTTCTTTTCAATCTTTTTCCTTTTTATGATTTCATGTGCAAGTTTTGAATCACGCAGATAATTAATAAGGATGGTGAGACCTGCTTGTGGTGACAAGCTGCATGTGAAAAGGGGCACTCTTTGCACTGCGGAGGAAGATGCAAAGATACTTGCGCATGTGTCGAAGCATGGGCCGAGTAACTGGACTTCTGTTCCCAAAAAAACAGGTTAATTCGGATGCTTTCTTCTCTAAATTCTTTCGTTACCGGGTTTCCGGGGGTGCTGTTGGATTAAATAGTGCATTATTCCAGGATAATTAATTAACCTAATGTAAGAGCGTTTACAGGAGTTACAAGATGTGGAAAGAGCTGCAAGCTTAGGTGGACTAATCACCTCAAGTCTAATCTGAAGCATGAATCCTTCACGCCCCATGAGGAGGAATTGATTGTCAGGCTTCATGCCACAATAGGTAGCAGGTTAGTATTTATGCAAATTTCTAGCTGATCTTGGAAGAAGAAAAATTTCACTGCATTTAGTCTTGGTTTTATTGTATCCGAACCGATATGTGCTGTCTTCCGTTCCAACTATCATAGTACGTAGATCTCATTTACCCTTTGGAGAGAAAGCTTATGAAGGTTTGTTTACTTGAGCCTGCTTCTGGAAGAGCTAAAGGCGCTTTTTGATAACCAAAAGTGCCTAAGTTTGAAGAAGTATAAGGGTTTTTTTTTTTTTTTTTTTTTTTTTTTTCCTTATGGTGTTTTTGTGGTGCAGATGGCCAACAATAGCTCAACACCTTCCTGGGAGGACAGACAATGATGTAAAGAACTACTGGAACACTAAGCTGAAGAAGAAGCTCTCAGAAATGGGAATTGATCATGTTACTCATAAGCCCTTCTCTCAAATCTTAGCGGATTATGGAAACATCGGTGGCCTCCAGAAAATTGGAACGAGAATCGGGATAGGTTCCCTCAACAAGGACTTGAGGAACGCAATGCTGATGAAGCCAGCAGAGCCATACTCATTGCCGGCACAAGGGTTTTCCAACATCAACAGCCATTTGATGCCAATTACAATGATACCAACCAAAGCGGAGCCAATTCTAGACAGTTTCTTGGGCCACACTCAACCTGGCAACCAACCCCCGGATCTTCTCACACAGCTGCAGGCCATAAAATTGATGACAGAAGCCTTCAAATCCACCGAATCCCAATCTTCTGCACCAAATTTTTACAGTCACGAAGGAACATTGTCATCATCGTCTTCTACTTCATCTGCAACACAAGAGCAGGCAACCCTGCAGGTGTTTAGCTGGAGCGATTTTCTCCTTGAAGACGCGTTTATGCCAATTGGTGACGCCCAAGAACATGAAAACAAGGCTGAGTATTCATCGAAGGACCAAGCACAAGTAGCAATACAACAAAGCCAAATCGACATGGGTCATGCAATCTCAACAACTGAAGTTGAAGCTACATCGCCGGCATGTGACAGTTCGTTTGTGGAAGCCATGGTAGCTAGAGAGAATGAGATGTTCTTGGAGTTTCCCGAACTCATGGAAGAACCATTCTACTACTGAGTTAAAATTTACTCCAAAGTTATGGTACTAATTTTGCAAACAATAAGATTTTCTATATAAGATGAAAATCATAAGAACTAGCTTATATATGGGGCCTTTTGTTGGAACTTTATGCCTTGCATGATACAAGTAATTAAACTAGTTAATGAAGATGTTGTTTGTTTCCTTAATTACGTTTCAATAACAAACTCGGTTTCTTTGATTTTCTCATTTGGTGGAGATTTGACTATTAACTGGTACATGTGCTTCGAAAATATAGTTTTGATTGCATTGAATAACCAAAAGTAATTATATTTGTATCTGAGTCAAACATGAGACTTACAATACGAATCAAGATCCTCTTTGAATTTCTGTGTTCCCACGTAATTTAAAATAAGTGGATTAAATCTCCTGATCATTGAGACTAGTCTTCTAGACATACAGATCCGAAAAGGATCTCAATTCTTGTAATACTAATTGATAACTACGTTAGGCCACACATAAAAAACCTTGTTTGGTTAACAATGACTTTGCTTTCAAGATATTTATGTTAATTTAACCGCTCCAGCAGAAATGGAGCCTAAGTTAGGTGTCTGAAATTTTGTCTTTTTTTCTTTTTGGTATACATCAACTTAAATGTGAAACTTTTTCAAGAGATCGGCATTCAAACGAATGCTTTACACGTTATAAAATAAATAGAAGAACACGAAAAAGATATAATTTCATTTACTTGTATTATAACATGTGAGTACTGTTTAAATACCGGTTACTTAAAAAAGAAATAACTATTCTATCTTAATCAAAATTAGTAATCTATAATTAAGGACAGTCGACCATAAAGCCTCAAGTAACAACGGTGACGAGTGTTTTACCCGCGCTGCCTAATTAACTTCATCTCTCGATGAGTGAATGGTCCTTGTTTACTTTTCACTACAAGTCGTTTATTTATTAAGAAAACTAATGAAAAGTTCAAAAAAACTTCATTTTTAACGAAAACCCGAATCCTGAACATTACCAGAAGTGTTTCGTTAAAATTCCATTATTTATTTACTTATTTATTAATTCTGATAATTCATCATTAATTCAAAAAAACAAAGAGCAGAGAGCAACAGAGAAATTGCAGAAGAAGATAAAAAATCGACAGAAAAATTCCTGCAAAAATGGTGGCGATTTCGTTGTACAGAGGAAACCTCCACAGAGTTCCCGACGTACAGCGTCGGTGGCTTATGCCAACCCCTAAAATTTCCCTCAAGGACTTCAAATCCCTTTTAACCCGCCGCTCTGTAGCTCTCTCCCGCCTCCGCTCCGCCCTCCCCGACGCCGCCTCCTCTAACCCTGACCCTGATTTTGTCCTGGACCAGCTCAACGAAGCTCCAAAGGCGGGAAATTTGTCTCACCCCACGATTAAATTTGAAGCGCCGGAGAATGTTGATGCTGATCGCGAAGCTGGGCCGTCCGGGGAGAAGAAGGATGGGAAGCAATCGGACGGTGCTGATTCTGCGTTGAAATCCGGCGGTGAGTCCGATTCGCCGCCTGCTCTTAAGCCCGATTTGATCGAGAAAGAGTCGGATGTTGCGGATGTTGGTGCGAGTTCACTGGCTGTGAAGGTTGATAAATTGGATGAAGTGGAAAACCCTAATTCTGAGGTATATCTATATCTATATGTGTATTTATATCTGGTTTTCAATTGGATTCTGAATTGGTTTGGAAAGTTTTGTTTTCGAATTGGGCATTTTTATGGGTTTGTGTTCTTAAATTGAAGTATGGAAATTGGATTTAAACTGTAATGTGTGGAGAAAGAACAACTTAAATCTATACAGCACAAGCATGCATTTTGATTTGCTGAAATGTTTAGTGTAGTTTCGATTCGTGTTTAGTAACTGCAATTGTTTGTTTATATGATAGAGATGCAACAAAGAGGAGGAGGAGTTAAGTGACAATCAAAAGAGGAAAAGAGAAGTTGAGGAGAAGCTGCAGGTTTTGAATCAAAAGAAACATAATCTAGTTCAAGTGTTGAAGCAAGTAAGTTTTGGGTCCATAGTCGATTTGTGTGTTTGTTTATGTTACATTGGGAGGGATCGATACTAGGGAGTTCTTTCGTGTTGGTTTACAGATCTTAAATGCAGAGGAGGAGTTAAAGAGACGAAATTCCATGCAAGGAGTGGTGGTTCGCCCGTCTGTATCACCTCAAGTGGATGTAACAAATGACTCCGGTTCAATGACTAGGCACGCTGCTGCTAGGTTGGGCTCGGAGGCAAACCTTGAGATGGAAGGGGTTGAGGGCGATGAGCTTTCAAATCATAACATTCAATCTCGCCATATGTTCCGGATGAACAGCACATCCCCATCTTCAGAGTCTCCTCTCAGAAGGCCAGCTCATATTCAGCACAATGTGGTAATGCATTTTGGTTACTACTGCTACTACGTATCGTTTTTGTTTTCATTTGTGTCGACTACTGTGTTTATGGTTTTCTATTATCTTGTGGGAGCATATAAATTAAGAATCTTTTGAATTTCAAATGTTGGACTAGCAAAAGCAGTTTTCGTGAGAGATTAGAAATACGAGGAACTATTTTGCAATTGATGTCTCTTTGCTTTGCTATTATTTCGTGAACTCATTTTCAGTTATCAAATTTCTGTGCAGGTTCCACACCCCTCTCGAGCAAGTTTAGGGGCAACCGGTACTAGTCCATCACGCTTTGCTCCCATAGGGCAACAGGGGCATCCTGCAAATCTACCCACGTTATCCGTATCAGGAACAAATTACATGGCATCCTCTCCGTCCCCTGCAGCATCTGGCGGCACATCTGCTTTCAGAGATGCTCGATTGCCAAGTCCATGGAATTAGATTCGGGCTGTGCACTCCCTTTGTTTACAATGGGGCTCTTTTCTGTAACACCAGTGTCCGGTGGATCGATATTTGATATCTATGGCCCTATCGTCCTTGTATTCAAATCCGGGTGGCTTTCAAGGATCAGAAAACTGTCTCAGTTGGCATCCCTTTTCGTTTTTCCTCCTCCTCGTCGTCCCTGGCACGGCCAAAATTTCATGTCTCCTTGTATCTTTGTAAATTAGTAAAGCTTGTCCAGTTAAGCTGTATTGAATTTCTTCAGCCTACAACATACATGCCTACTGATAATTTTGGTGAATTTATGGAACGCATTCTTGAGAAACTACAGTGTTTTCCACAACAAAACTTGGATGCTAGAATGGACTAGCTATAATAAATGAGTTACTAAACTCTTGACAAGTATAGCCCAAATTATAAATCGAATTCATCACAAGTATATACCGTCATAGCATTTACCGAGCTAAACTTAAGACCGCTTCCAACTGTGTGGTTTATCCGAACTTCCTCTCCTCTCTAGTGTAAAAATATCGATGTATTAAAAAAAAAAAAAAAAAAAAAACTACATAATGTTGTTTATTGTTTCTATTAGTATTATTATTAAGTTTTAAGTAAAAATCAATCTTGATTAGCTAATTTTGTATGAGGTCATATCTTAATACTCTTACAGAAACGTTAACTTACTCACAACAAAGTTATACTAACCACGACTTAGTATCAGACTCACTACAAATATAAATCATTCTCGCACTCTTGTTAGTTAAACCTGAGACATCCTCCAACTAAAAATAGAATTTGTAGGGTAGCAACCCAAATTCCTTCCCCTATATAACAAATGAGTTATTAAACTCATGACAAGTATAGCCACAATTATAAATTGAATTCATCACAAGTATATACCGTCATAATATTTTCTGAGCTAAACTTAAGACCGCTTCCAACTAAGTGGAGACAGCTATGACTAAACCAAAAGCTATTTAATGTTGTTTATTATTTCTGTTAGTATTATTATTCAGTTTTAAGTAAAATCCATCTTAAGGTTTAGCTATTCTTTCTTATGGCCCATGTGCTAAGTTCTAATCCCTGTGATATTGTTTAAAAAAAAAAAAAAAAAAAAGTAAAATCCATCTTGATTAACTAATTTTGTATGAGGTCATATCTTGTGCGTTAAAGTTACCCAACAACTAAACAAAGTCATATGATGTTTATAAAGAAAACTAGATTTTAATTCTTAAATAAGATGAAGTTTAGAAAAAATATCTTATACAGGATTAAAAATTGATTTTAGTCTCTAGACTCTATTTAATGCTAGCATATTAAATGTCTCTCTTTTTTATTTATAATTTTATGGTGTTCATAAATTAAATTTTATGAAAATATTATAAATTTTAATTCTCATTATGGTAAGTATCTTATATAACAAAAAATTTCCGTAAAGATTTTTCGGTACACATGTTTTTTCATATTTTCTTATGTGCTACTCATTCATTACAATATATTTGGGTACGAACATTTCGGTACACTAGGTTAGTATTATATGTTTAGGTACGGACATTTCGGTACACTAGTTTAGTATCATATATTTAGGTACAAAAATTTTTCGGTACACTTATATTTTTGCATATTTTCTTATGTGCTACTAATTCACTACAATATATTTAGGTACGGACATTTTGGTACACTAATTTAGCGAAATATATTATGATGCGGACATTTAGATAAACTAATTAGAGGAAGTAAAATAAATATAATGAATTAAAATGTGTATAATAATAAATAATTTTAATTTTAATGTAATGACATTAAATAAGATATCTATTAAATATTAAAACAAAAATATAATATAAATTTGAATTAAGTACTCATTGGAGGACTAAAATTAATATCTAATCTAACACCAGGTTTTTATGGAATTTTAATCTTCTTCAAGAATTAAAGTTCAAAAATCACATGATACTTTTACAATAGCGTTAACTTACTTACAACAAAGTTATGCTAACCACGACTTAATATCAAACTCACTACAAATATAAATCATTCTCGCACCCTTGTAAGTTAAACATGAGACATTCTCCAACAAAAAATAGGATTTGTAGGGTAGCAACCCAAATTCCTTCCCCTATGCTAAAATTACGAGACGAGATCCCAAAAATGTTGCCCTAGCTATAGGCAACTTAACACTAAAACCCCATACGGATTTAGATAGTTGGGCGAGTCAACGGTCAAAACATCACCAGGGACCCTCCCCACCTTTTCCTCCGCCAACGGCGCATTTTAGAACTCAAAAGTGACTAGATCTCACCACACAAGTCCCCATTCACCCCGACCCCACCACTGACCCAAAAGCATATCAACACAAAATCCATACCTCCGCTCCCATTTCCTCCCATTCATCCACGGTCCACCCACCACCGCCCTAAACCACCCAAAAAACACCACCATGTCCAACCGCGCCACCCACCGGCGCATGCTGGCAACGACAGAGCCAAAACACTCCAAGCCCTCCACTTACCTAGATCCTCCTTCCCTGCCCGCTAAACCCTCTTCCACCTCCAACCCCACCTCGAGAGCCATCGCAAGTCAAGGACTCCGCACTTCACAGAGCCTCATAGACACTCGTTTGCAGGCCAAATCGATGTCGGCGTCCATGGATTCCTCCAAGTCTTCCCTCAAATCGAATCCTCAGCTCAAATCATTCGACCCCAGAATCGAAAAACAGAGCAAGAAAACAAAGGAATCAGAAAAATCCAGAAAACCCAATAAGGACGTCGTGGTGGTGGTGAAGAAGAGGGAAGCTCAAAAGGGGTTGGTGGATTTTGAGAAAGAGAAGGAGTTGGATAGCGGGAGAAGGCTGTCGGTTTCATCCGCCGCGAGTGGCGGCGGAGGAAGGAGGAGATCCCTGTCTGAGCCGCAGGTGCAGTTGGCGGATGTGTTAGCAAGTAATGGGGTGAGAGTTGTTTCAGCTGATATGCCGCCATTTATGCAGATCCATGCTGTGGAGTGTGCAAGAAAGACACATGATAGCCTGGAAAAGTTCACCTCCAAGACTCTTGCTTTGACTCTCAAGAAGGTAACTTAATTATGAGCTTAATTATCATGATTAGGATGTTAACTTTTGATTTTGCGTAGGTGTTTGGAGATTATGTGATGTGGGTTTTGTCAGTTTTATGATTAGGTGGTAATTGTATTTGTGGGGTTTAAAGAACTCAAAAAGTTCCACTTCAAAACTACAATATATAATGAATGGTTCTGCCACTAATGGCACCGAGTTCTTTTGTGATAAAACCGCACATTTGTTGTGCGTGTGATCAGTAGTGATTAGTAGTGAGTCGATGGTCCGATTGCAAATATTGAAATGGTTGGGTAATTGTTATGCAGGAATTTGATGGGGTATATGGGCCAGCATGGCACTGCATTGTAGGAACAAGTTTTGGGTCTTTTGTGACACACTCTGTAAGTGGGTTTCTGTATTTCTCAATGGATCAAAAGTTGTACATCCTCTTGTTTAAGACCACCGTACAAAGAGCAGACTGAAAATCTGAAAAGTTTTAAGACTTTTATTAGGGTAGGAAGAAAGTTCTGGAAAGCTCAAGAATTAAGTCTCTGCATTCTTCTTCTTTCCAGTGTAATCATATCACTGTTATAAAACCATAAATATATCTGTTACATTTTTCGCTTTCTGTGTTCGTTTTGTTCTTAGGTGTTACCGGTTTAAACAACAATCACATATCTCTCTCTTGTCACATGAGGTACAACGCATAATTGTACAACTGGTGATAGAACAGATTTCGCTCATCGGATCTTTAGTGCATTATGATTACAGAAGTATGGAAAGTAGTACTCAAACCATCATCTTGATGGGCATCCAAAAATGTGTTCTGTTTTCCAAACTTATATTGTATTTGTATCTCATCCTATATTATTGGTAGCTTGGTCTGAGACTCAGAGGACACCCCCCTACCCCCCAAATCATTTACTCTTGCTTGTAAATTGGGGTCTTTTGTTCCAGCAAACAGTAGGACATGGGACCATTTTAAGAGGGAGTTCTGAATGACCAAAATTGTCTTTTCACCTCTATCAGTTTGGACTTGAAATTTGGGCAAGCCATCACCAGCCCAAAATCAATTTCTGTTGGCACTGAGTGAGTAACTGGCCCATTCTCCATCCAAAGCAAGTAGGAGTGTTTGATTTCCTAATGAACATCAACCCAAACTGTAATACATAAAGCTACTTTGTATTGGCATAAAATTGAAAATCCCCATTTTTATGTACATATGGGTTAGGTCAGCTGATTAAGAACGGATTTCCGGTCCTTCCTCCCAAGTTCGAATTTCTCTTCCTATGAACTATAGTAGTTTAGATTACCGCCCCGGCGATAAGAAAGAAAAAAAAAAAAAAAAACCTCTCCACCGAAAACAAAAGGAAAAAAACACCTCATGTAGGTGTTACTTTTCATCCACTTATTAATCTTGATGGGCATAGATGGAACTTTAGAAAATGATAATTCTGCAAGTAAAACCTTCTATTCTTAGTATGGATGGAGCACAAATTAGAGAACGGACCAAGCAGGTGAATGAATGACCGAGTGTGCTTCTGAGAATTCAACAGTTAAAGATTGCAAAAATTAGAGAATGGACCAAGCAGGTGAATGAATGACCGAGTGTGCTTCTGAGAATTCAACAGTTAAAGATTGCAAAAATTAGAGAATGGACCAAGCAGGTGAATGAATGACCGAGTGTGCTTCTGAGAATTCAACAGTTAAAGATTTCCGTTCCATGCTATGTTTTGATTCATACTAAAACCACGCCCCCCCCCCCCCCCCCCCCCCCCCCAAAAAATAGGAATTGGATCCTCTCCGAGGCAAATCCTCGGGATTCTCCTGACCCAATAACACGGGCTGTTGGATTTTGATCCAACGACTACAAACAAAGAGCTCATTTAAAAGTTATAATAATTGTAACCGTTTAATCAAAATTCAACAGTCCATATTAGTGGATCAGGAGGATCCCGAGGGTTTTCCTCGGAGAGGATTCAATTCCCCCAAAATGTAGAAGGAACAATAATTGAGAAGAAGAAATCTAGTGCGGTAGATTTTACGGCAATCACATGCAAAAGGGCAGAGATTTTGTTCGAGAGCATTGAAAAAGTAGCCACGTATAGCAAAAAGGTTGCAGAACATAATTTGTAACAGTTCCATGTGCTAGGGACTGCAGAATAAAGTTGACCTGGTAATTTCCCAACCCAACAGGAAGTTGAAGTTCTTACACAAAATAGTTGGCATGGTACAGTTGGTACTGTTTTCTTTGTTTACTTTTATCTTTTCTGTTCAAAATTATGAGGGCACTTCAACTTCAAGCAACCCAAATATATCCTGCAACAACTTCAGAACAGCCAAGTTTGTTGCTTCATGGAAATTTGGATGAAGGCTTCATTGCATCTCTGGGTACGCCACTGTAGCATTTTCAGAATAATCGAGCGACACCATGTGAAATTAAAACACACATAATTATATTATTGGTCTAAAACGCTACAATGACTTTAGAGAGTGTATATGTAAATCTCTCGAGGAATAGACATCGATTTTGAAGTGAGGCAGGTACAACATTATATGAGGTGGACATGAAAATGAAATGGGCAAATGGGCAAATCCATGATAATGCATCACGTTTTGATAACCAAATTAGGAGTAGAAGCCTTTAAGAGGGAAATTAACTCGTTTAAAAGTTCTTTTAAAATAACTGAAATCGTTTTTAGTGAAAATGTTTTTGAAACCAGTTCTTAACAAAAATGCAAATGAATCCTTAAAAAGCACTTGAAGTGCTTTCGAAACACAAAAGTATTTTATTTAAAAACGTTTTCAGTCATTTTAAAAGTACTTCTAAGTTCCACCCAGCCCTAAGTCACTCAAGTCAACTTTTGGCAAATGCCCAAGATTCCGCAAAGGCACATGAGTTTGGCAAAGCACATACTATCTTGGGCATAATCTCAAACACTCTTTCTCAAGTGTAACTATTCTTGCTACCATTTTTCTGCTAAGCAAGTTAGGCACCCCCATTAATGCTTGTCACAAATGACAAAAAGAAGGGTTAGGTATTGATGGTGCTATAATTCCAATTATCCAAGCTACTTAGCTCTTAAAATAAAGGAAATTAGAAAGAGAAAAGCATTTTTCCCCCCAACATAAGATTCTTTGAGCAATAAATTTGGAGGGTTTGTGTTGTTCACTATTGCAAAGTACCTACACCAACCCTTGGTTTTTTCCACCCAATCTATAAATTGAAGGAGAATAAGATACCCCAATTTGAATATCTCCACACATGAACAGTTGCTTTCACTTTCTAGGCACTATTCTAAATAGGGTAATTTCCATTTACTACGGAAATTTGGCATGTTACTTCAACAGAGTTGTAAATTGCTCAAATGTAAAATTAGGTCAACTGGTCAAAATAACATTTATCGAAATTTGATTTCTGATTAACGTCAATTTAGAATATATTAAAACAATAAAAAAATCTAATTAGTGACGTTTTTAAGTATGCATCTATATATATAAAGGGAGAGCCCCAGTTTGGTGAAGCTTTCAAAAATACCAAGAAAGTCCTCACTTCGTACACATGGCTAATGGATAACTGCCCATAAAACTAGGGTCAAATACGGAAAAATATGGAATTCCATCTGAACAATATTCTGACCATTGGATGAAAACATCCGCACTTTAAATTACTTTTCATCCTTTAGATTAAGCTTACAGTTACTCCTCCAGAAGAAGAAAAGGATAATCCAAACCAAAGAACAGTTTGACGATTCCCACGACGAAACCAGAGAGCATTTCCGCGATTCCCACGATCTGATGTCACATCCCGGCCCGGGGTCCACCACATCCCGGGCCCGCTCCACCACCGTAGCACGATATTGTCCGCTTTGGGCCCCGACTACGCCCTCACGATTTTGTTTCTGGGAACTCACACGAGAACTTCCCAGTGGGTCACCCATCATGGGAGTGCTCTCGCGCGCTACTCGCTTAACTTCGAAGTTCCTACGGAACCCGAAGCCAGTGAGCTCCCAAAAGGCCTCGTGCTAGGTAGGGATGGGAATATACATATAAGGATCACTCCCCTGGGCGATGTGGGATCTCACAATCCACCCCCCTTAGGGGCCCGACGTCCTCGTCGGCACACCACGGCCAGGGTTAGGCTCTGATACCAAATTGTCACA
The DNA here is from genome assembly GCA_036320875.1 of Cotoneaster glaucophyllus. NCBI lineage: Eukaryota > Viridiplantae > Streptophyta > Magnoliopsida > Rosales > Rosaceae > Cotoneaster > Cotoneaster glaucophyllus. The sequence goes on along the minus strand of CM070065.1, from coordinate 24,446,088 downwards.
TCCCGGCCCGGGGTCCACCACATCCCGGGCCCGCTCCACCACCGTAGCACGATATTGTCCGCTTTGGGCCCCGACTACGCCCTCACGATTTTGTTTCTGGGAACTCACACGAGAACTTCCCAGTGGGTCACCCATCATGGGAGTGCTCTCGCGCGCTACTCGCTTAACTTCGGAGTTCCTACGGAACCCGAAGCCAGTGAGCTCCCAAAAGGCCTCGTGCTAGGTAGGGATGGGAATATACATATAAGGATCACTCCCCTGGGCGATGTGGGATCTCACATCTGAGCTCTGTTATACTAAAATAATTTATTTTCACTGTAAATCAGAATTATATTAAAATATCGTTTTTTCGAAAATGAAGAAATATAGCCAATGGAATATTAAGTTATTTGAAATACAGGTGGGTTTGGATCCTTTGATCTCCACTTTCCTTGTAATAATGTATTGGTTGGGCACTTGATCCCATATCTGGTTAAAACTCCCTTAATCAAAGGAAAACTAATGAAAAAGGCTTGAAAACTTTGAGTTTTAACGATAAGGACAAAACAAAGGGTAAAATGAATAGTACCAGGTTTGACTTTTTAGTATAAAAATGTGGTTTTTCGTTAAAGTGAACAGTACCGCGGACTTTTCGTTAAAACTCCCATTAATCAACCACACAAAAAAATTAAATAAAAAATTAATAAAAAAATCCAGAACAATGCTCAGTGCCAACGTGTCTCTTGCAGAAAAGCGAGTAGCTGAAAAGAGATCATCTCCGGATCCCTTTCACCAATCCACCTAATCACTTAATCCGAACTTTTAAAATTTGATCAAACGGCTAAAGTTATTATAACTTTTAAATAGGTTCCTGTTTGTAATCATTGGATCAAATTTCAAGAGTTCGAATTGATTTAATTGAATGAATTTGGTGGAAGGGAAGATCCTTTTTCGAGTAGCCTAACACGCCGTGGTAGCATAGCATTACCCTTTCTGGATATCCCGCTATCCCCGGCTCAGATGTGATAACCCGATTGCCAAACGCAGCCGCTTCTCTCTCTCTCTCTCTCTCTCTCTCTCTCCAAAGGCTACAGCTTTCAGTGTCCTGCTGGGGGTTAAAATGTACAGTGGACGCACTGCGCACTACACCGGTCCAGCCAAAAGGATCACCCTCTGCTGCCACTCCCCATCCTTTCTCTCTCTAACTTTCATCTTCGTCCATTAATGCTCTTTCTCTTTCTCTCTCTCTCTAAAAACCAAATCTTTCTCTATCTAAAATCACTTGTTAAATAACCCATCAGCTCGCTAAACCCACTAGCTCTTCAAAAGCTCACACACTCGCTACTCGCTACTCGCTCTCGCAGTTGGTATCTCAAGTTTCGGTTTTGGATTCGGGTTCGGGTCGAATGAGTTCGGGTTGTTGAGAAAATGGATCCTCCACTGATCAACGAGTCTTCCTCCTCAGTAGCTAACCCAGCAGCCTACAGCCTGGCAGAGTTTTGGCCCTTCAGCGGCGAACCCGGTGGCAGCGGTGGCGGGTTGGGGCTCCGAGTGGGTAACTTGGGTCAGAGTTTGGGTGGGCTTGGAGATAGCTCTGTGAACAGAGATGGGTCGTTGGAGGAATCGACTGTGACTGAACAAAGCGGCGGCGGCGGTGGTGGAAGGAAGAGAAGGGATGTGAACTATGAGGACGAGTCTTCGAAGCGGGTTTCCACTCGTAGTGGCAATGGCTTGGTTCGTAATTTTCACTCTTTTACGTGAAATTTGATTGCTTGGCTCGATTTTATGTTTGGTTTCTGAGAAAATGTTGCAAATTAATGCCAAAGCAATGAACTTTATTTGTGGTCTTTTATAAATTAGCCGGATTGTGGAAAATGAAAGGAAATAATAAGAAAAAGAACGAATTTTAAGTCAAGGGTCCTTATATTTGAACTTAATTTAGTGAAAATTTTGTTGCAAATAATTGAGTGAAGCGGGTAGTTTGTGTAATTGCGATTGTGCTATCTCAGGTATCTGTGAACTGTAAAGACTTGGTTTTGAATGTTAATGCATCCGAAAATGGCGTGATGTGGGTCGTTAAGCGAGTTAAGCTGCATGATTTTCAGTTAATGATGCCTGTCTGTATGTTGTTTGCTTGTTCTTGAATTTTTGTGTTGTTGTTTATCGAACAGAAAGATGTGGGTAAGCGGATGAAATTAGCGGTATCCAGAAATGAAAATGACGATTTGAAGGCTGAAGTTGAAGAAAGTTCAGCTGCTGGCGACAACAAGCCAGCTGAAGAAAGCACTAAACCTTCCGAGCCACCCAAGCAAGACTATATCCATGTGAGGGCAAGAAGGGGCCAAGCTACGGATAGCCACAGCCTAGCCGAGAGAGTAATGCACTTTTGGTCCTTTTGAATTTGCAATATTAGAATCTAGAACATCAATTACGGTTTACATGTTCTTAATCAAGCTCTGTAGATCTCGATAGGGAATAGGTTTCTGTTTTATTGACATGTTCGGTAAATCAGTGTGATTCATTCACTCTTTCAACGTGTGCGTACCAATACCCGTTTTGGCAGGCTAGGAGAGAGAAGATCAGCGAAAGGATGAAAGTTCTCCAAGATTTGGTTCCTGGATGCAATAAGGTATTTGATGTTGTCTAGTTGTCTTTATGTTAGTCGTAATATTTACTTAGCATATGATCGACGTAGTTGGTATAGGAAATCTTTGTTATGCAATATGTTGCTTCCAGTTTCATTACTAGATTTATTCTAAACATCTTGGGTAATTATCTAGTGATCTGAATTCTGAAATCAATTTTGTTTCACCAAGTATGTTTCCCTTACGCATGTTGTACTTTTCTTCTGAAAAGGTTATTGGGAAAGCACTCGTCCTTGATGAGATTATTAATTACATCCAATCACTGCAGCACCAGGTCGAGGTATCTATTCCTTCCGACTCTATCTTGTGCTACTTGGTTACATGGTTTTGCTTTAAACTGATTAACCTAAGACTGTAATCTGGTTATTCTATTCTGTAGTTCCTTTCGATGAAGCTGGAAGCAGTCAATTCAAGGATGAACATGAATCCCACAATTGAAGCGTTTCCTCCAAAAGATGTAAGTACTCTGCACTTCTATTATCTTCATAAAACCCATGGACCTCTCTTTTTGGAACTATTTTCCAATATATAATCCTTGAGATGCTTTGTTATTTCCGGTTCAATAGATTTCTAAAGACACTACTGCTTTTTAGAATGTAAACCTTTGTCTCGGGATTTTTTTGGTACAACTTGTCAATCTTAAACCTTTGTCTAGGAAATTTTTTTTGTACAACTTTTCAATCTTAGAGATGCATCAAGGAATGTAAATGTCTGTCAACCGAGGAGTGTGCTTGTCGTAAATTTGGCCACTGGACACCAAATTGTTGCTCTTGATTTTCCAAGATTTGTATTTGTGCGTTTCTTATTGCATTGCTAAGGGAATGAACAGAGAGCAATGACACCGGATAATGAAGATCAAAGAGAAACCACAAGTGAACGCTCAAAGATAAACAACTCGCCACTCAATGGAATCCACCAAAGAGATAAGAGTTTACGGATAGGAAGAAAAACACTCTTCACTAAACCAAGTTTAAAGTAATTCTTAATTTCTGAATAATTGTATTTCCATACATGAGTAGTGGTTTTAAATAGCTAGGCATGGAACAACCTTCTACCTTCCATGAAGAGGTTATTAAACATAAACTTAATGTAAGACTAATCATGAACTTAAATGGAAATATGAATCATCTTTAAATTAAATATAATGAATGCACCATGATAATTAGACGAGTCCAAATTCGGTGTCAAGCAAGGCACTTCTAGGCTCATCGCTTGAATAAGTTTGTCATTGATGAATAAAGTTTCTTTCCATGCACGGAAAGATAACTACGTTCTAGGTATATGCTATATGAGTTTCTTACGGGTTGACCTGGTGTTTCAGCTTGGTGCACAGCCATTTGATGCTGCGGGGTTGTTATTCAACTCGCATACACCAAGGGAATACGCCCAAAGCTCACAGCCCGAATGGCTACATATGCAGGTTGGTGGTAGTTTCGAAAGAGCAACGTAACTTCGGGGGATAATTCTTCAAGTCGTAATTGGTGGCAGATGTGATTATTCCGTAGGAGATGCATCTAATTGTCGTACGTATCATCTGACTAGATAATATTATACTCTACTTTGTTGTATTAGTCCCATAGAAAATATGTTAGAACAGCTTCGTTCAAATGTGTAACAGAAGTCTTGTGCTTGCTTTCGAGATTTTATTTATAATATATCCGATTATTTTTACATGATATTTCTTCGTGTCACGAATTTTTACATGATATGATCCGTTGGTAACCAACTGACCTAGAAACATATCGATGCGCATACACAACAACAAAGAAAGCAGAAAGCGGGGAAGAGAGAACCAAAACCAAATTAACTTCAAAGTATTTTAAGCCCCGAACTTGGATCGAATGGCGTTGATGACATCTTCATCTATTTGGAAGGCCTTAGTTAACACTTGGTCGGGGACCAAAGGCGTTGAAGCGAACAGATTTAAAGGCAGTAAAACCGCACCAGGCAATTGACTGTTGAAGGCTGTGAAGGACTGAGCCTCACCTTGTCCAACATTGAGCTGAAAGTGAACGAGTCCTCGTGGAATCGCAAACATCTGTCCAGCACTCAAAACCTTGGAGTAGTACACGTTGCTCGTTGTCACAAACCCTACGAGGAGCTTCCCTTTGATGACCACGCCCGTCTCACTCGCACGAGGGTGCGAGTGAGGCGGATTAAGACCGCCGGGGGCAAAGTCAACCCTGTTCATTGATATCCCAAGAGTATTGAGGCCAGGAAATGCAAGGACATTCGCAGATGTTACCTGCGCCCCAAAGACATTGCTTGTGTTCCCTCGTTCGCTCAGTCCATCAAAGAAAAAGTCATCTGAAGTAGTGTTCGAGACGGGTTTGCAGGGAAAGCCGTTAACTGCCCCGGACGCGCTCAAATCCGCCACGCAAAAGTCCTGTAACGGATCAGGGTCAGCAGAATCGGAGGGTAAGGGAAAAAGGAGCGTCGAAACAACGAGGCAGAGTATGAGGCTGACAATGTTCATGGCTAGAATAGTAGACTTTTGTTATGTTCAAAACAAAGCAAGCAGTTGGCGTGGTAGATTTTGGTTCTTCTGCTTCTGTTGCTGTGGCTGTTGTTTGGGACGGTTACATTGTAGTTTTTGGTTCTATTTATCTCTTCACAATATGCTGAGGCACTGTATTAAAAATGATGACTTTTGTTGATGAATTCAACGTAAAAAAAATAAAAAATAAAATAATAAAATAAAAAAGCCAACAGCAGCTGCTTGGAAGAAGGGGAAGTGGGGCTTTTCAAAAACTGAGTCTTTGTATTGGACCACAATCATAATTGCATTATTGGTGGAGGTTAGCTGGGTTTGAAAATGTCACCCTGATAGCAACATTAATTCCTTTTCAATCTTTTTCTTGGTGAACCAGCATCATCCAATCCCACAAGTGGCTAATTAACTTTCCGTTTAGTAGGTTAGATGAGATTATTGTTTAAGGTATAATTAGATTAGTAGGAACTTGTAAGACAGAACTTCTAACCTATGTATAAGGATAGATTAGATAAAATACTCTATTACGGACTGAACTCAAGTCCATTTTAATTTAGAATAAATTAGTTAGAAACGAATTAGACAGGGAGCTGAAATGCAGTTCAAGATCAATATAAAGATATAAACAAATGATTCACAGATGACCGCGTTGTGTTGTCATTTTAAATCTCTCATTTTAAATCTCTCTACCAAATCTTTGTAGTGCACTTGAAGTTGATACTTGGTACGTAGCTATTTTATTTTTTTATTCTAAACGACTTTAATGAATGAAGAATAATTCAAATTTGAGTGCAAAGAGCGGACACATTGTCTTGTGGCACGTCTTATAAATTGTTTAGTTTTTTTTTTATTGGAATTGTGACCTTGTAGGGCTCGTTTGGTGAGCTGGATGAGATTGAACCTTATGAATATGATTGGATTGGTAGACTTGTAAGATAAGACTTGTAACTCATCTATAAGGATATGTTACATAACATACTCTAGTATAAACTCATAACTCATCATGTCTAATCTTGTCGGTTTCAAATTTAGACACAATAAATAATAAACTGGACTCAAATCTATTTTAATCCTCACAGCGGCCAAGCCTATCATCCAGCCCGCCAAACAAGGTTGCAGTGGTTGAAAACTCTTGCTATTTGACTGGTTAAAACTTTGACACAGCTCTTTCCTTTATCTCTATTTTCTCCTCATGACTCATACGCAATTGACTCGGCCAAAAATGAAAAATGCATATGTTTTAGTCGTCATCAGAGTATGAATCCAACTTTGTTATAAGCATTTGACTCGGCCAAAAATGAAAGATGCATATGTTTTAGTCGTCATCAGAGTATGAATCCACCTTTGCTTTAATTTAAGAGAGTTTTAACGAAACACTTTCGGTACTGTTTATTTTTAACGAAAAACCATACTTTTACCATCGTGCCAACTTTTTTATCAGGCTTATTTGTGTGAAATCAAAGCAGGCCGACCGTTAGGTTTTTGTTTCGCCCCATTATTTCAATGTTCCCTAAACCCATGTAGTTTCATTTGCATTTTATTCCAAATATGTGCGTGGTTCTCATCAATATTTTGATATCATAAACATCTCTACGTAATGTGATCATTCATCGTGTTATATATGCAGACGACAAGATTCATACATCTCAATACACTGGAAGTATTTTTCGTGATCCTCGTTTTATTTACAAGGACCTCGCCAAGTCCAACGATTTATAAATTAGATTTTGGGATTTTTCAATTTACTTCAAACCTCGATTTACAACGGAATCAGGAACCAATTGGAATTGCATCGTATGAATGAAAATACATAATTCTCAAATTTTACAAAAGTCATTTTACAATATGAAGAACTCAACCTCTCTCCTCTCCTGTATAATAGTACAATTTTCACACAAAAACCAACTGATTTCCTAAAATTTAACATCTACATCTACTTGAATGCCTCTGTTAATGCTCGGGCGGGATTGAAGGTGTGATGAAGAACACGAGACCCGGGCAAGTGACCGTTGAATTTAGTCGAAAGTGAAGAAATCCGGTGGAAATCGCAAGCATCTGCCAAGCACTCAAAAACCTTGGGAGTTACACGCATGGTTAGTTGTCACAAAGCCCGCAAGTAGCTCCCCCTTCACTAACCACTCCAGACTCACTTGTCCAAGCGCATGACTCTGGTGGATTTGGATGCAATCCGCATGGAGCAAAGTTAACTCTGTTGATTGAAATCCCTAAGCGTTGAGCCGCGAAATGCGAAGGAAACTCCCGGCTGTTAGTTTCACTCGGAAGAAGATTGTGTCGGTCCGTCAATTAACTTTAGCACTTATATCCTTACACAACACATGCCACTCTTGGAGCACTGCTGTTTGAAGAGCACGGTGTTCAGCCTCCTCTGTTGGAATTCCTCTGTCCACGTCGGCTAGAGGGTTTGAGAACAAGCCCTTTATATAGAATTATCTCACTCTAACTAAAACCGAGGCCTTTTGTATTAAAATCTCATATCTGACAGATTGAGTAGGTGGCCAAGTGGGAACAGTATCGGTGTTGTTGGAGTGGGCCCATGGCCCGCTTACCTGAAATTTAACATGGTATCAAAGCTAAGGAACGGACCCATACATCCACGTGAACGGGTGGGTCCCCTTTGACCCCGCGCGAACGGGTGAGCCCCAACTTGGCTCCACGTAGGCCAAGAGATGCCACGTGAACGGGTGGGTCCCCAATGGCCCCGCGCTAATGGGTGAGGCCCGACTTGGCTCCAAGTGGTTGCCGATGTGTGGAACTCCACCTGTGACCCATAAAATGGGGTCTCACGTGCATGGGAGTGTTGGAATTCCTCTGTCCCACATTGGCCAGAGGGCTTGAGAACAAGCCTTTTATATAGAATTACCCCACTCTAACTAAAACCGAAACCTTTTGTATTAAAACCCCACACCTGACAGATTGAGTAGGTGGCCAAGTAGGAACAATATCGGTGTTGTTGGAGTAGGTCCATGACCCGCCTACCTGAAACATCCTCTGCTGTCAACTTTGACAAGGTTGTAGTTGTAGGTCCCTTTGGTTTCCCATCTTCCTCGCCATCTTTTTTCTTTTCCTTCTTTTTCTTCATTTTATCCTCGTCTTCTTCGTTGCTTTCATCCTCCTCTTCTTCTTCTTCGTCGTCGTGTTCAGTCATTTCAAATCTTTCTACCAAATCTTTGTAGTGCATTTAAAGTTGATACTTGGTACATAGCTATTTTATTTTTTCTGACAATGTAGTATTCTAAACGACTTTAATGTATGAAGAAAATAATTCAAATTTGAGTGTAAAGAGCGGACACATTGTCTTGTGGCACATCTTGTAAATTGTTTTGTTTTTTTTTTATATTGGAATTGTGATCTTGTAGGGTTCGTTTGGTGAGCTGGATGAGATTGAATCTTAGAAATATGATTGGATTGATAAAGACTTGTAACTCATCTATAAGGATATGTTACATAATACACTCTATTATAGACTTATATGTCTAATCTTGTCCGTTTCAAATTTAGACACAATAAACAATGGACTCAAATCTATTTTAATGCTCACAGCGGCCAAGCCTATCATCCAGCCCGCCAAACAAGGTTGCAGTGGTTGAAAACTCTTGCTAGTTGACTGGTTTGACACAGCTCTTTCCTTTTATCTCTATTTTCTCCTCATGACTCATAAGCATTTGACTCGGCCAAAAATGAAAGATGCATATGTTTTAGTCGTCATCGGAGTATGAATCCACCTTTGCTTTAATTTAAGAGAATTTTAACGAAACATTTTTGGTACTGTTTATTTTTAACTAAAAACCATACTTTTACCATTGTGCCAACTTTTTTATCGGGCTTATTTGCGTGAAATCAAAGCAGGCCGACCGTTAGGTTTTTGTTTCGCCCCATTATTTCAATGTTCTCCAAACCCATATAGTTTCATTTGCATTTTATTCCAAATATGTGCGTGGTTCTCGGCAATATTTTGATATCATAAACATCTCTGCGTGATGTGATAATTCATCATGTTATATATGTAGACGACAAGATTGATATATCTCAATACACTAAAGTTTTTTTCGTCACCCTCGTTTTATTTACAAGGACCTCGCCAAGTCCAACGATTTATAAATTAGATTTTGGGATTTTTCAATTTACTTCAAACCTCGATTTACAACGGAATCTGGAACCGATTGGAATGCATCGTATGAATGAAAATACATAATTCTCAAATTTTACAAAAGTCGTTTTACAATATGAAGAACTCAACCTCTCCCCTATCCTGTATAATGGTACAATTTTCACACAAAAACCAACTGATTTCCTAAAATTTAACATCTACATCTACTTGAATGCCTCTGTTAATGCTCGGGCCGGGATTGAAGGTGTGATGAAGCACACGAGACCCGGGCAAGTTACCGTTGAATTTAGTCGAAAGTGAAGAAATCCGTTGGAAATCGCAGGCATCGGCCAAGCACTCAAAAACCTTGGAGTTACACACATGGTTAGTTGTCACAACCCCCGCAAGTAGCTCCCCCTTCACTAACCACTCCAGACTCACTTGTGCAAGCGCATGACTCTGGTGGATTTGGATGCAATCCGCATGGAACAAAGTTAACTCTGTTGATTGATATCCCATACACGTTGAGCCGCGAAATGCGAAGGAAACTCCCGGCTGTTAGTTTCACTTGGAAGAAGATTGTGTCGGTCCGTCAATTAACTTTAGCACTTCTATCCTTACACAACACATGCCACTCTTGGAGCACTGCTGTTTGAAGAGCACGGTGTTCAGCCTCCTCTGCTGTCAACTTTGACAGGGTTGTAGGTCCCTTTGGTTTCCCATTTTCCTCGCCATCTTTTTTCTTTTCCTTCTTTTTCTTCATTTTATCCTCGTCTTCTTCGTCGCCTTCATCCTCCTCTTCTTCTTCTTCGTTGTCGTCGTCATCATCATCAGATTTCGGAATCTTTTTCTTAGGTTGGGCTGCCTTTAGCAAAGCTATCCGTTCCATCGAGATCCTAAGCCTCTCAGCAGCCGCCACCTTCACTTCGTCTTCAGGCATGTACTCAACACCCCCATCTGTGAGGTCATCCAGCCAGCCCTGTAGATCTGATCCTATCTCCTTCGTAATTGATGCATCAGAAGCTCGAACCACAAATTTGCATATCATGGTTGTAGTCTCATCGCCCAGGTCAACGTTTCGGCTCACTTCACTGGCTCCAAAGATCATCAGTCCCAAGAAGCCACCATACCAGGTTTTTGCAGCAAAGCACAGCTGTCTCAGGACAAAGAATTCAACATGAATATTATGTGGTCGATTAGAATGCCAAAAGCACTACCATTGAATAATTTTACCAAAATAACATCTAGCCAAATACCAGTAGCTTAATTTCCATGAAAATCAAGGATACTTGAATATAATTTCTACTCGAATTTGATTGCCAATTCTACTTTTCCAAGTAACATTAATTAATTATAATTTATGACCAGTAGTCGAGAGCAAGAGACAATACCTGAAATCCTGCCACTGTTCGGATAACATGTGAACAAACTCTGTGGAATGGCTTGGATGACAAGGATTTTAGCCCACTCAGGAAAGGAGATGCGCCATACTGCTGTGCAGCAGTAGCCTTGAAGCCACTTCCTTCATAAGTATATGTACCAGTGTACTCTACTATGGCTGGTAAACTGGGCCATAGGCGGAAAAATTCAACGGGGGAGATCTTATGAGGCAAAAGAAGCTCGGTCAGTGGAATTTTGTAAGGTTGACACCTTAAAATGACAGGTTCTCCCAGTTCTGGCCTTAAACTTCTCTTTTGTATCATGATTTGCGGATCTTCTTCGGTGTAGTCACCTTCATAATCTATAGCAACACTTCCATAAAAGGGGTAGTATAAGACTTGAACCCAAAGGGCGCACCTTTCAAAATGGGAAACACCCACAGTTACGCTGCAAAGTACTGGATCCTAGCAACAAGAAAAACAAGTAAAATCAGAACATCTGATTGTCAAAGAGAAAATTACAACACGGAAGACAAAAGTGCAAACAAAATACATAAAATTAAAGAAAAAAACAACGAGAGCCCAATGATACTTGAACACTAATGTCAAACAGCATATCTTGTTCAGCTGTGTACTACATCACATGAATATTAACATCCTAAAGCCATTCTCCAGCCCAAAATATTTGTCCTGAAACAGGAGAGGGGGAGAGATGGCAGAGAGCACATACTATACAGAACAAAGCTTCATAGATTGACAGAAATTAGGGGAAACATTAGCGAGGGTGACTGAAGAAAAAGGGCACCCCACCGAGTCAAGCAATATACCAAGACAAAGGGCAAGATAGGGGTATCAATTTTCTTTTGAGACATAAACTGGTAAACATTTGTATACAAGAAGCTATAGATACACTAACAGACTAACAGTTTAACTTTCTAAAGGCAATTACTGACCATAGAATGCAGTTTTAGAAGAATGGTGATTCTTGACTAGCAGATTACAACCAAAAACAAGATGCATTGCAAAAGAAGACAAGGAAAAGAGGACAAAGAATGAATTCATTATAGAGGTAGAAAGGAAACCTGTGAAACAAGGCTACGCAACTGCCGTACTGCTTGAGGAGACCCATCCATAAAATATAAGGCACCAGATAACCCAACTCGAATATCGACCCGGTTGAGCTCAAGCTCAGTTAAATTTAAGACCTGCACGTTCATCAATAAGGAATAAGAACTATTAACAGAAACAGGAAACTGGAGTCTGCCAAGAACATAGAGGCCATTTAATGGCACTTAAAATAGGTAAGATGCAAATTTAACCTTCAAGTGGAGAGATATCCTTCCATCACTAGAATCTGCCAAATGATATGCTTCGATGTAGCAGGGATCACTGCTACCAGTCAAAGTAATTGCACTGGGCGGAACTTTGAGTAAAGTGGAGTCAACTCCTTTAGTCAGAAGAAGGGTTAGTTCACTAGGATCCGGCCTCCAAAGTTCTAGAATAGCCTTATGAACCAATCCTTCTAACTTTCTATCCTGAGCTGCAGCTGCTTCGTAGAACTGGACAGTTAGTTTATGGTGGCTAAATGGGTAATCACCTCTGGCTTCACTCACCCCTGCCCACCTGTAAAACAATTATTACTGTTTTACTTTGTGTGTACAAATGCATAATCACCTCTGCAGTAATAACATGTTTCTTTAAAGCGAGGAAAACATAAAAACACAATTCAATATTCATGTCATGTTGTTATCTATGCCATGCATATGTGATGTATATATTTGTTCATGCATGTATATGCATTAGACAAAGGTAGTGTAATTTCGTACTGAAGAGACATGCTTCCACTTTGATCTAAAGTCATTCTCTCCTTCCTGATAAAGTAAGTTTTGAGTCTTGCTGAAAATCTATATCTACACAGATTTTCTTTCTAATATCTGGATCCAGCAATCAGAATCTTGTGGATATTTGATATAAGTCTACACAGACGAAAATATAGAACAGATAAGATAACCCATCATAGAATGCAAATCACGGTCATCACCACATAAAATAGCATCAGACCACATGGGGGGAAGAACACCTCTTGAAAGTAGACAACATGGATGTAAATTACTATAAGCATATATTGGTGTAACAAGAAATTTCATTAAAAATTCGATACAGACCACCCAAACTCTACGGCACATGGCTGACCATCACAGGTTCACAAAAATATATAATATGCTCACCTGCTTTCTGGATGACTTGTAACATACTTGATTCTCTGCAATATCAAACGGCACTGATGCTTGTTAACAGAATCCGCAGTACTACCATTCCTGAACTCTTCAAGTTCTTTAGTCAGTAATTGCCCAGCCCTTGGGTTGCGTGATCCCAACCGCTGAGCACATAAAAGAACTGCCTGAACATCTAGAAGCCTGTTTGCTGAATCAGCAGATGAATCTATATTGAACAAAACCTTGCGGATGTTCGAAATAATCATGTTCAATGGATCCTCAGGATCATCAGCAAGAAGTGGGTCCAGACCTTCTAGATCTATGTGCTCTGAAATAGCCCAAATAAGGCGAGCACATATTCTTGGGGTATTTACCTGTAAAATTGACAGAGGTGCAAGATAACAAGTAGGAGAAAAAAAAACATGAATTCAGCCAGTTGTCAAAACAAGAGATAAAAGAGCATAATTAGCTTGGAACTTTGGAAGTTCTAGTACTACAAAGAAATAAAGAAGTGAAAAACGAGAAAACAAGCAAGAAAATAATATGGGAGGCAGTAGTCATAAAAAATGAAACTTGGAAACTTCCACAGTAACTGCTGGTAATCAGGATATAAAAAGGTTGGTGTCTAGCCCATTTGTTATGATCTTTCAAAACTTGGAGTCTGTGTGAGCCAATATCAAATACAGTGTTTTTCTTCTTTTTTCCTCAGCTGACACAAAATACTGGTTATGTGAAAGGTAGGGAGTTTTCACTGTTCTCTAGCTCAAAAAAAGAACGTATATTGCAGTCTCTTTCCAGTCTCAAATATCACTTGGATAGAGGAATTCAGATGTAGAAATTGTCAAATTTATACATTCAATTCACTGAGATGTAAACAATCTGCTGACATTAAAATGTTCATCTGCTAATACTAGATTGCCTCAGTTTCTTGTTACTTTATAACTTCACTCCTTTGGCAGTGGAATACTATGCTATATAATGCACCCTAGTGCAATGCAAAGCGACTGATTTCTAGAAATAACTATGTTTGAGTTTGTGAGGTCTATGAAAGGAAGAAGAAAACTACTTCGGATTTAATGTTTATTGAAAGTTCCTTTGATACTTCTAGTGCTACCAACTATCAAATTCTATTAACCTATCATATTAATGCAATGCTTGACCGAAAAAATAAATCATATCAATGCAATGAAACTCCTAAATGGTCTACATAAACAGTTCCATCATAATGTATAATATGATTCAGTAATTGTCCTTGCCTACAACGTATATGCAAAGCCAACATGCTAAACCATATTAATAAAAGAAGAGTGTGCATACCCCGCGTAGATCTTTCACAAGTTCACGTTGCAAATTCTGCAATCTTGTCTCATTTAAAATTTGGTCCTGTGAAGCCCCATCTTTAACTCTTTTTACACCTCCCCTAGTATCATAAATATGACATAGCCTCACAAGCAACTTCAAATAGCAATCAATTGCATAGGTCCGGCCATCACAATCCCATTTGACACAAGGCCGGCAAACCTCCACCACTTCCAAAGCAGGCTCTGTCCAATTTAGTGCACCATAACCAGTTCCATATGCCAAGGCTCCTATAACCCTGCTCTCCATCCCTGTGTTCTTTTGTTCAGGCAAAGGCAGAGACAACTGAAAACAACTTTCAACTAATGATGCCACTAACTCCTCCCTAAATAAGGTCTTGCTTGTAACACTATTAAGATCATCTTTGATTCTTGCATCCTCAAAAAGTGAAGCTATATCAGTTCCGGCAAGAGGTTTCTGGCCTCTTCGGACACTCTCCTTTGCAAAGAGATCAACACAAAGCGCTGTTCGACAAATACAAGCTAAAGCATGCATACGATCTGATTCTGCCCTCAAATTTCTCACCATAAGAAGCAGCCTCTTAAACAATGAAACCTACATACGAACAATTCCTTTTTTTTTAAAACTAGAACTCATGCGAATCAAATAACAAACCAAATGGTGCATACTGCACATTATAGCAAGCTAAAAGGAAGTAATCATATTTACCTGCATATGAAGATCAAGCAGGTGCAGATTGGTAACCACAGCTCTAACAATACTCTCTCTTGCAGAAGCAAACTCTTGCCTATCCCAAAGTGTGAGAATTGCGAGAATCGACTGCGAAGCCCACTCAGGCTTCCCACCAGGCACATCAGCCAGATACAGCATATCAATCCCAACTTCGAAAATCAAAGCCGGATCCAATGACGAGGCCAAGAATGGCACCAAATGCGTGACCACATCCGAAACTCCCACCAACCTCTCCGCATTGGTATCCACAACCGTCCCATTGGAGCCCTTGGACGACTTTGACAGCTTCCTTATGACCTCCACTGAGCCTGAAGCCATGGCCTTGACGGCGTACACGATCGGAAACACTGTGGCCCGGAAACTCTCCACCGGCAGAACCAACGACCTGGCCATTAACGCACTCCGCTTCTTCCACACGAAGTCGACCATCGACGACACCCAATTGGATCGAATCGCCAGCGAGTTCTCACTGTCCACTAACTTATCACCGGCCAATCTGCTCATCCTCTTGGAATCAAACTCCTGAAACAACCGCCCCACCGACTCGAACGCCACCTTTGAAACGGCGTCGGATCCGTCGAGCATGTTCTGGCCAATGCGAGACCACCAATTCGACACCTTGTCGAGCAAATTGACATTGTTTTCACAGAGCATGACCAGGTCATCGCGCGCCAGAATGCATCCGAGGGTTTCCGTAATGGAGAACCGGAGATTGTCGCTCGGCGAATCGAAGCAACTGTTGATTTCCTTCTGAGCGTCGGTAATGAGCTTGGAGAGGCGGTAGAAAGGGATTGCGGCGAGGATGGAGACAGCGGCGGCGCTGACGTCAGGATCGGGGAAGTCGAGATCGGTGAGAACTCCCGTGCAGACGGTGTCCCAGAGGTCGGCAGTGAGGCGGGTGGAACGAATGAGGTCAAAGGCGAGTTTTTTGGAGACGGCGGAGGCGGGGGAGGCGACGATCTCTTCGACGGCGGTCTTGGCGATGACGGAGATGTCGCGGCCGGCGGCGGATTGCTGGAGAGCCTGGAGAAGTGCGCCGGACTGGCGGAGGGCGTCGTTGGTGCGGAGGTCCGCTTGAATCTGGGCGAAGAGTATGTCCATCTGAGATCAACTTCGTCGTTCTGAGGATGTTCGTTAGGAATTGGGAACTTCGGACATTTGAGAGTTAGAGAGAGAGTATGAATTGAGCAAGTAGAATTTGGTTTCAGTGTGTGAGGAAGAAAATGGGGATGGTGGTAAAATGTCAGGCTTGGCGGTTCAACTGGTTCAGTTCGTTGGAATCGCCGGGTCGCCAACTATCGAGTTTTTGAATAGAAGCCGAACCAGCGCCAACATTTTGTGGGTTGGGCTTGTTTCTCTAGGCCCTTCTTGTTAGTTTTTCGTAGGATTCGGGAAGGGTATTGGTCCGGGATCCGAGACCCAAGACCCAGATCCTTGATTCAAACCTAGGATCTCGTAACGCATAATCTCAGGATCCGTCAACACATGAATCAAACATGATTTGTAAAAGAAAAATGCTAAGCAGACTCAAAAGTGAGACTTTCTGTCATCTCATGTGTTTGACACAATGTTTAATAATATTGACATAAGAATTAACGTTTAACTGTGAGGTGACGAAGAATCCATGATTCAAACTTCGAAATCATATGAGCAGAAAAGGATAACCATATACAGTCAACAACCGTACACTGGAAAAGCTTGGTAACTTGAATCCGCTAGCTCACGAGCTTGGTACTTGCAATCGCATGTCAGGTGATATTGCCCTTGTTCAGTATGGTGGAAATGGTTCTTTGCGCCGAGCAAAGAAGAGTGTGAGTCACAACCACAAACATCAGCTTTTTGTTTCAAGAAAAGTTAATATTTAAAATTCTTGAAGTTTACGTTTGCCTTCTACTACGAAATTACACCGATAAAGGATTTGATATGTAGAGAGTGTACAGATTTTGAATTGATTTGAAGGAGTTGAAGACAAGTTTAAAGTGTTGTTCATAGATTATGGTGACGAAGAGGACATCTCTTATAATAGCTTGAGGCCTCTCAACGACGATTATCTTCGTGTAGACCTCGCATTTTGGACCCCGATCCGTTAACCCGATTTGATCCGATTCGTTAATATTAGTATTTGGGTGGATGCTTAACGGGTCGGGTCGCTAACCGGTGAACCCGTTAAATAACGGGTCACTTTGGATCAACCCGTTAGCACCCTTAGTTGAGGATGTTTTAGTAATTTTAGTAAAGTCTTAACAACAAAAAATAAAATCTACGCAAAATAATAATAATAATAATAATTGTTAACGGGTGAAACGGGTCGGGTTTGGATGGCCCGTTAACTTAACGGGTCGGATTGGACCCGACGCAAACCCAATAACCCCGACCCGTTTACAGGTCTATCTTCGTGATGCAAATGGACTTGTTCAATTATGCAGCCTGGCATATATTACAGTCCCTAGTTGATGGAGGCAGACAATTTATTTGCGTGAGCAAATACCAAATAAAGATGATTAAACGTGGACATCACCATGGTAGCGTTGATACTGGTTTTAGAATTTGCTGCTATAAGAAATACCAACACTCCAAATTCATCACATTTTCAGATTTACTGACCTTAATGATGTTAAACTTCTTCGCATTACGGCCAGTTGTAGTGTTGTTTTATCGCATGCTTTCAATCTTTGGTGAGCTCTAAAGATTGTAAAATAATTGAAGTTGGATTCCTAGGCTAAAATTAGTTTGGAATGCAGTACAAAAATTAGGAGGGACTTTGAAAATGACTATATATGCTACGTACACGTTTGAGAGAACTTTCAAATGACAAGTTTTAAGGTTGAAAGTCTTTGGTTTAGTGTCTTTGTATTGTTATAGAGTCGCTTTGTGGTTCATCAGTAGCGTTTTTTTAACAATAGAGTCCAAAGTTTCTTGAGACTTTGAAAGTTCTCTTAAACATAGCTTAAGAAACAATGTGTGTTGTTAATGGTTTTAACTTTTTTATTTAGGGTTATGCGAAATATGTAAAATGGAGTGCGGCCCTAGCATAATTGGATACTGCAAATTCGAAGGCTATGTTAGAAGCATAATGCCACGTGGTGTGGTGTGATTGTTTGAAAATCTCATTGAAAATTTATTCATAAGTATTCTGAAAGGATAATGACACATAGAGCGACCGAATTAGTTAAAAATCTTATTTGAAATATATCCGTAAAATTATTACCTGATCATAACACGTAATGCTATAAGATTAGTTAAAAATCTTATCGAAAATCTATCTATAAAAATCTTATAGGATCACGCCACGGTAGTGTGGTTGTACTAGCATGTGAGAGTTAATCTCCACCATCTAAAAATGTGGTGTGTGAGAGAGAAAAGCCAAGTAGATAGATTTTTCCTATAAAGGAAAAGCTACCCGTATAAAACCTGAGAGAGAAACATTCTCCAATATGAAAATACAAACAGGTTTGAGGGATAGAGAAGAGCCCCCCACCAAATTGTCAAAATATTTCTTCTTCTCTTGTTGTCTAAATTCCAACAACTGCGACTTTTGGGACCCCGTCTGCATCATAATTCTTACTAATCTCGACTTCTCCAACCCTCATGTTAGCGCCGCCGCCTCCATCCTCGCCGCCGTCGCTTCCATTGTTGCTGTAATTTTTTTTAAGTGATTTATATTGGATGGTTTTTTGAAAAATTAGAACATAAATAGATTAAATTGAAATATTTCATTTTACTGAAAGTTCTGAACTTGGTAGTGAATTTGTATTGTTATAGAGTCGCATTTTGAACAATACTTTGAAAGTCGGTCTTCCAAACATAGCTTAAGGAACCATGTGTGTTCTTAATGCTTTTAACTTTTTTATTTAGGATTATGCGAAATATATAAAATGCAGCCCTATAGTAATTTAGAGACTGCAAATTCGATGGCTATATTAGAAAATTAAGGATTTGGGAAAACCACAAACCCGATTAACACTGCAAATTCGATGGCTATATTAGAAAAGTAAAGGATTTGGGAAAACCACACACCCGATTAACAACACACATTGTTTCTTAAGCTATGTTTGGAAGAGGGATTTTCAAGGTATTGTTAAAAAAACGACTCTATAATAATACAAATTCACTACCAAGTTCAGAACTTTCAGTAAAGTGAAATATTTCAATTCAATCTATTTATATTCTAATTTTTCAAAAAATCATCCAATATAAAACACTTAAAAAAAATTACAGCGAGTATGGAAGCGGCGGCGCGCTAGGATGGAGGTGGTGGTGCTGACATGACGGTCGGAGAAGTCGAGATTAGTAAGGATTCCGATGCAGACAGCATCCCAAAGGTCGCTGTTGTTAGAATTTAGACAACAAGAGAAGAAGAAATATTTTGACAATTTGGTAAGGGGGATCTTCGCTATCCCTCAAACCTGTTTGTTGGGACGCTGTTGTTAGAATTTAGACAACAAGGGAAGAAGAAATATTTTGACAATTTGGTAAAGGAGGATCTTTGCTATCCCTCAAACCTGTTTGAATTTTCATATTGGAGAGAGGCATTGTCTTCTCTCTTAAAGCAACTCTACCCTTGGAGCCCTCCCCCTGGTAATCCACTATTCAATCCACCCTATTGAACAGTAACTGCCTTTAATGATTAGTAACTGTCATTAATGAACAGTAATTGCCATTTGCATCTCCACCCTTGGAGCCCTCCCCCTGGCAATATGCAATAAAATATTAGTTTATTTATTTATTTAAATAATACAAAATAAAATTATTTGTAATTTCGGATAAGAATTTTTAAATCGTTCTCGTTGCGCCAACGTGTCATTTTATCCAAAAAACAATTATTTAGCGATGGATTTCGATAAGATTTTTATCCAATGTCATCTTGCCACGTGTCGTTATCTTTGAAGATAGATTTCGATCAGATTTTAACTCGTTCGAAATTGCGCCATGTGTCATTATCCAAAAAGATAATTATTGGAGATCGATTTCGATAAGATTTTTATCCAATACGATCGTGCCACATGTCGTTATCTTTTCAGAATCTTTGAGGATAGATTTTGATTAGATTTTTAACGAATGACGGCATGCCACGTGGCCCTGTCTACAATCTAATCCTTTCTGAATCGTCCATATAATCCACCATCCATCCTCACAAATCTCACACCAATTTTCTCAACATCTCTATCTCATTATTCATAGTTTCTGCTTCTTCTTCATCATCCTTCCTTACAATGTCTTCATCTTCATCAAGGATGATGTGGGAAATCGATCAGCAAGAGGAAGAATTGTTTAACCAATATGAAGGAATGTTCAACCTTTAGATAGCCCAAAATGAGAAGGAAGAGGATGAGGAGCGTACAAGGAGAGATGACGAAGCAAGAATGGCCAGAGCCTCACATTCCCGTCGAGTCAACCAGACTGTTGCTCAGATATGCAGGCCCAGCCGTTCCAGAAACCTTGATAGAAGCAGGCAGCGACGGGGTGAAGAGCTGTTGGACGATTATTTTGTCCATAACAGTGCATTTCCTGATACGTACTTCAGACGTCGTTTTAGAATGGAACAACATTTGTTCAACAGAATCATGACTGATGTTTGCAACCATGATTCTTACTTTGTGCAAAAGAAGGATGCTTGTGGTGCTATAGGTCTCCTGCATGAGCAAAAAATCACTGCTGCGTTGCGGATGCTTGCGTATGGAGCATCTGCAGACCAAGTGGATGAGATAACGAGGATGGGGAAATCAACCATTCTTGAGGCCCTGATGAGGTTTTGCGGAGCAGTCAAATCTTTGTACAGCGCAGAGTACCTCCGAAAACCTACTGACATAGACTTGCAAAGGCTTCTGAAGAAGGGTGAGATGCGAGGTTTTCCTGGGATGATAGGAAGCATCGATTGTATGCACTGGATGTGGAAAAACTGTCCAAGTGCATGGCAAGGCGCATATGGGGACATAAAACCTCACTGCGCGAGCGGGCCCGTGCCCTGAATTCCGGTCGGGCGACGCGCCCCCACTCGCGAGTGAGGGGCACGCACCTGACACAAAAAAAAATAAAAAAAGGCTTGGCCCTCGGGCTGCAGGCCCGTCAATTCCCCACCCCCCGGCCCTCAGGCTCCCACCCTCACTCGGGCTGCCCCACGCTAGAGTGTTGTCCACCGGGCCTCGGGCCATTTCCTCTCCCCTGTCCCCCGAGCAATGTCCATGGGTGGACTTGCTCTTAAGGTTTTACACGGGTAGCTTTTCCTTTATAGGCTTTTCTCACACACCACATTTTTACATGGTGGAGATTATCTCTCATATTTACTTGGTGGAGATTAACTCTCACATGCTAGTACAACCTCACTACTGTGGCGTGATCCTATATTTATAGATAGATTTCAATAAGATTTTTTACTAATCTTATAGCGTCACGTGCAGGGTCAGTCCTGAGTTTTTGGGTGCCCAGTGCGAAAGCTCAAAATGTGCTCTTTTTTAATACGGAAATATATATTTAAAAAAAATAATATTTAACAAGGGCTAGAACCCAGTCGAACATTAAAAAACCTTTTGGCTTTCAGTGAAGAGCATTTGAACTGGTGAGGACAAACATTTACCTTATGTATCTCGTTCTTTGGTGATTTTCTTTCTTTATAGAAATCAGGAAGTGGCCTCGCCTTGAAGCAAAGGGTTTGACGGTACTTTCCAATTTTTGTTTCTTCTTTCTCCTGCATAACCATATCGATTAAGGTATTAAGCCGAAGTTGTAAACAAAACCAGCTCTAGCCCTGAAGTTTTGATAATTTGTACGGACTAAAAATGAAATGAGAGAGGATTGAAGAAGCTTGGTAATGAGAGAACAACCTTGAGTTTTCTTTGCATCTGCACCTTTCGTTCCTCATTCGCATTAAACTTTTCTTCGAGCTTCTGTAAGCGGTGAACAAGAACATGACATCGATTAGAACTTTAACCACATATGTAACTCTATCTCATAAATTAGATACGATTAGAATTCGGGAACATGTATAACAAAGAAATAGGCAAAACCCTTGCCTTCTTTCTACTTGCAGCTCTTTCTTCAGTTCTTAAAGTGATAGAAGCCGATGAAAATGGTGACCTCGCCTTGTTTCTGCAGGCACTCAAAAACTTTGAACAACTGGCCAAATTGGGAGAAGAAAAATCATAAGAACTCAAAATCCTAAACGAGTGGCGCTACGTGAGACCCAAATAACCATTAATTCAGATGTTTATGTCCATATGTGAGAATTCTTGTTGCTTTTGCATATTTCTTTCCTGGGCTCTCCAACACATATTTGGGCTCTGGACCTTTTTTTTATTATTATTTTTTTATACCTAGTTGTTTGGGTTATTTTATTTGGGTGCCCCCTTTAGTTTTGGACCCTAGACAGCTGCCCCTGTGGCACTGGGCCTGGGGCGGGCCTGGTCACGTGTTATGATCAAGTAATAATTTTACGGATATATTTCAAATAAGATTTTTAACCAATTCGGTCGCTGCGTCATTATCCGTTCAGAATACTTACGAATAGATTTTCGATGAAATTTTCAACCAATCACACCACACCACGTGACATTATGCGCAACATCATCCTATCTTTTTTTACATATAAACCCTACGTCCAACCTAAAGCTCACACACACACTAAATTCAAAGTATTTGTTTGAATCCTTCTCAACAGTATAAAAATATTGAGTTCTTACAATGTTTGATTCAAGGAGATTGTTAGAAATCCAAAAAAAAAAGGCTGAGTAAGGGATAACAAAACACAAAGTTATCCCGTAAACATGAGTGAAGAAATAATACGGTTTTTGCCTTTTTTATGTTTGATATACTTTTATTTTCTTTTCATACTTATTATGATAAATTGGTTGACTATGATACATGATTTCTATTTCGCATATATTAGTGAGATGTTATGAGATAATTGAGTATGAGATCAAAGACGATTCTTGTTTCTACTTCATTGTCAGAATTCGTTATGAGGATAACAAAAGATTGAAGGTCCTTTTTTAAAATTTGCGAATGAAAACTTTTTTCCAAACTTCTAAAGACAGTCATTTAAGGATTCGAAAGTCATACCTTGTCACCTACTAAACCCTAAAAATATTTGCATATTTGAGTGACTTTGATCATCTAGGTTATGAAAAGACTGAAAGGATACAAGTATTAATAAAGTAAAGATATGCAATTCTGCATTTTTATGTAATATACTAGCATTTCGCCACCACTAATGCAGAATTGCATATCTTTAATTTGTTAATACTTGTAATATACCAGAAGCCAGTGAGCTACTAAAAGACCTAGTGCTAATTGGAGGTGCATATGTACATATAAGGCATAGAGGATCCACTCCCCTGGGTGATGTCCGACCCGACTCCACTCCGCCCCCACTCCCCTGAGTGATGTCCGACCCGACTCCACTCCGCCCTAATTGGAGGTGGATATGTACATATAAGGCATAGAGGATCCACTCCCCTGAGTGATGTCCGACCCGACTCCACTCCGTCTAGCACGATATTGTCAACTTTAGGCCCCGACCACGCCCTCACGATTTTGTTTATGAGAACTCACGCAAGCAGAACTTCCCAATGGGTCACCCATCCTGGGAATGCTCTGGCCTTGTACTCGCTTAACTTCGGAGTTCCTACGGAACCCGAAGCCAGTGAGCTTCCAAAAGGCCTCGTGCTAATTGGAGGTGAGTATGTACATATAAGACATAGATGATCCACTCCCCTGGCGATGTGGGATCTCACACTATAGGTATGAGAAAAAAAAGTATCAAATATAAAAAAGTCAAAAGACTGTATTGTATCTTCATTCACGTTTAAGGGATAACTCTGTGTTTTGTTGTTGCTCGTCCCTAAACCTATTTGTGAGGATTATAGGGGTGTTTAAATTCTATCCGGTTATTGTACATCGTGCGGCCATAAATCATTTTTGAAATTTTTCATCTAAAATTAAACACAAATAATACATAACTAAAGCTGACCGCACGATTTACGATGAACGGATATGATGTGATATCATTTCTCTAATAGAAATAGAGCCCACCAACACATGTGGGTTCCATCTCTATTAAAAATATGGTATAAATAAATAATATTAATAGATGGCAAGTGTACCATTTTTGCTTAAACAAAGGCAATTATAATTCTAATTTTAAGTTCAAAAATGAAATAACTGACCTAGAAATCCAAATCTAGATTATCCAAGTTCAAATCCAAATCCAGAACTGAAACCGTTGACCTGATTTTTCTAGGGCTTTCCGCTTCGTAAAGGAATGGGTAGTGGGCCCATCTCTAGGGTTTTTTTTACCCTCCCACACCCAGCCTCAAAAACTCAAACCTCTCCCCTCGGTCTTGATTTGAGTTTTCGACGATCGACTATCTTATTGATCTGATTTGCTTATATTATTCCTCTAGGTTTTAAACACATCGATCGAGCTGGCTTGTATAACCCAACCAATCTGATCATCTCTCGAGTATTGACGCACACTGGGACACGTTGGATTGCTTTGGTGCCTGCCAATATATATCCTGACTATTGATAAGCTATGGTGAAGGAGAATTATGGTCTTGTGTATGTACAGACGCCAGATCAACTATGGAGTCTGGATGTTTGTAAATTATTGAAGCGGCCGCCAACTCCAGGGCCAAAAGAAGAGACTCCAAGGCCGAGGCCCGAGTTTGAATTTTTGTGTAATTATCAATATCATGAAGGACATCCAGAAGGTCCGAGCGGACGTTTGCCCTTTGGAATGAAATGTATGATGGTGGATTCAAAACTGCATATGGTTGGGGGTTACTGGAAGAATATGTACGTTAATGAGACTTCAGCTGGGTGGGCTAACCTAGATGTCTATGCATGTGAACCCATTGAAGGTGATGCTGATGCTGATGGTACTCCAAAGGCAACGAAAAAGGCAAAAGAAGAGGAAGAGGAAGAGGAAAAGGGTCCATCACCATTACCATCCATCCGCCTCTGCAAGAGTAGTACCATTCCTAGTTTGTCTGGTCCCAAGATCGATCCTATTGTGGTCACCCTCGAGGACAAAATCTATGCCCTTTCTCAAAGCCATCGTGGAGACGTACGAGTATACCGCCCGACTCTTTTTGAGGTTTTCGATCCTAATACCCGATTGTGGAATGTTCTTCCAAATCCCCCCTTCGCCCGTGGTCGTATAGATGGTTTGTATATCAGCCACCATCTTGCTTGTGGCCACAAGCTTGTTGTTTACCCGTTAGGCCAAGATGATAGTGAACCGTGTATCTTTGACCCTCGCAAAAAGAAGTGGGAGTACACAGAGTACCTGGAACGGGACATCGGCAATGTCAATGGTTTTGCACAATACAGGGACTTTCTAATTGGCGTGTTAAGGGCGTCTCCAAGCGGTTATAAGTGCCTACAACTTGTTGCTCATGAACTGGATTTAAATGGTATCCCCATTTTGTATCGGGTGCTCACCGAGCGTGACGACATGTTCTATCATGCTTCTGAGTTTGAGGAAATCTTTGAGCCAATCTTCACCATCAATGTCGGTGGTGATGGCCTCATGTGCTTTATCTATTATGGTAGTGGTGGGTCACGTGAGCTGCGATTAAGTGTAGGGTTGTTCCGAATTTTCACAGACGAGTCTGAAAAAGATGGATGGAGGATCTATGCAAGGAGAGAGGCGGATGTCGAGACTTATTATTTAAACCATGCTAGCGATGGAGTTGAGGATCCAAAGATTTACTCAGCTGTCGTGTAAGCAAATATCTTAATTCCAGTCCCCATGTGTATGCAAACTGATATTAAATATTTGTATTTCGTTGTCTATTTTGCTTGCTTTCGCGTCCCTTTAAATTAATCTTGGTGCATGTTGTAAAGTGAAGTGGTAGTAAGCAAGTTGCTTTTTTGAGCAATTTCTCTGGTAGCACTAGTAGAAAGTTGATGATACACGTTGTTGGGATTATTTCATAATTTCTAGTGGTGTAGCCAGTTAGAGGTCGATGGCGCTGGAATAACATGATTTGTACATGTTCTGCTTATGAAACTGTTATATTCCAGTCTCGGTTTCACTATGTACGTAGTTGATGAATGTTTAAGCTTTTCCTTAACACCGAGCGTGTTATGTGTATATGCCGTAGTGGATTCTCTAAAATCACTTTGGATTATAACTCAAGGCAACAAAAATTAAGTGTTGTAAGATCTCCATTTTTGTCATGTCTTCTTTGTCTCTTTCGAATGCTAAAGCCAATGCATGCCGCATACTCATTATAGAGATCATAAGCTTCTTGCTCATTTTTCACAATCTTTCCATACAAATCTTCAGCATAAATCTCTTCAAGATTTACAGTAGGTGGAGTTTTTTCTCGAGCATTGCATTCAATATTTTCTTCATCGCTTTCGACATCAATGACTGCATTATTCATTGAGAGATCATTTTTACCATATTATAAGCCAAAAATTTCATAGAATATCGACCAACAATAATCAGATTTTATAAAAAATAATATCATGGCCAAGAGCAAAAAAGCAGTGTCCTATAATCATGCAAAATGTTTAAGAGTTCTCACATACATCTTATTAAAAGGAAAAATCAAATACCTTAGTCTGAGTTTGAGTCTCTATCCATAATACCTTGTTCGGGGTTTGAGTCTGTGATAAAACAACTTCAACTTTTAAGGTTTCACTTTAAGAAACAGAAAAATGGAGAAATTCTTGTTATTTTTCAAAGAAAGAAAAGAGGGAATTGAGTATGTGCAACTTCCCTCAATTTTCGAGACATGAACAATTGTGTAACGGAGGATGTAACAGAGTTAAAAGGACGTCTTTTTGTTTTTGACTTTTCAGCTTCTCTAGATATGATTAAGTGAGAAATTGACAAAATCTAGCTGTCAAAATTTAATAAGTTTGGAACACCGCCTGCCTTGCTGAGGTGTATGTTCTCGTCACCCCTAAAAAAAATATCGAAATTTGGGGATGTGCTGTTCATCCGGAAGGTTCTAATGTCAAGTTTACAATCGAGATACGAGAGCGAAATTGACATGTGAATAAAAAAATTGGTGGGGACCATGGAGTTTTACAATCTCAGTGGGAATTGAAACTTCGGATTAATATTATTACACAAATCAGAATGTACATTCAGTCATTTTTAAAAACCGAAGATTGCTGCCACTTATTAATACGGTTTATTGATATTCTTATTCATTTGTAAGTGAGAAGTCTTAGATTCGGTTATCGCCAAAGGCGAATTTAAACTATATTATTGCTTGCCCATTGTAATAAAATGGTTCAAATTCGCCTATGACGAGAATCGAACCTAAGATCTCTCACAAAGTTTGAATAAAATAAAATAAAGTTTTACCTAAAAATAAATAAATAATAAGGATTTAGCATCCAATTTATATGGTTAAGTATGTATTCTTTCCCACACCGATTCATGAAGATTTTAGTAAACATTTTCAAACTTGGGCAATTGAGCCCAAGCACGTAAGCGTCTGGAAATGTTATATGGGCAACTTCAAAGGACTATGTATAAACTTTGAGGAAAAGCTAAGGTCTAGAAACTACGTTTCGAACTTGTGGCCCGGTTCATCTCGGTTTCGACATGCAACCAATAAGGGTTAGTGTGAGGTGAGTGAGAGACTATATTCGCGTCAATAAAGGTTCTTAACATCCATGGTTTAAGTAGAGAGGTTAATGCTAAGTGTTTAAGCTAAAAGCTGAGTCACGTCAACTACGCATTGATGCTGCTGGCAGCTAAAACACACTACATTAATTTTAGGAATTGACGTAGTTTTCTTTTCTAGATCGACTTTGATCAAAAATTGAAATTCCTTCTTTGCTTAAGATGATTACGAGGAAAAGACATTGGACTATTAATATTCATTACTTTGTTTCCTCATTGCATTTTAAGTTAATTATATAATAAAATTGCACCGGGCCGTATTCTCGACACCATGAAAAATCTCTCTGAATGTATGACTCTTGAACTCTTAAAGTATCAGCATATAGTCTTAAATGATGAGGTCTTGTTAATAACAAATTTTAATGACATATTTATCCTTTTATAAAGTGACATATTTATCCTTTTATAAAATGACTTTTAATTAAAAAACGTTTACCCATTTATTTTATATATGTAAAATTAACACAAACCATATTCCCTTATATATATTATGTTAATACTTTATATTCCGAGTTAAATAACCAAAGAATATTGTCATTCAACAGTTTCGTAACCCAAGAATACCTAGCCAATTTTATATTACCTTCATTGTTAACAGTTAAAAATATCGTCCGTAAACTATTATTTCAATTATTGGAATGGTATAAGGACTTAAAAAATTAAAATGCGAACATGTATGATGAATGTACCTATAACGGTGTTTAATTGTTAGAAAAAGAAAATTATGACAAATTTTTCTTTTTTAATTTTCAAGTTGTTAAAAAAACACATAAAAGAGTGAAAAAGAAGTAAATGGTAAAAAAAAAGAAGAAGCATAAACAGGGTTAAAAAATGATAAATGGATAAACGAGTATTAAACGGTTACGGTTAAATGGGTACGCGGTTATGAGTATGGTTAACCGTTTATAAACGGTTATGGGTATGAGTATAACCATTTAGGAAATTACCCAACGGGTAAACGGTTATGCGGGTACGAGAATAAACGGTTATGGATAAATAACTGCGGTTACCCGCTCGTCATAACCGTTGCCCATCCTAATACTACGTAGCAGACACCGCTACTATTTTTGTAACGGCCATGGTTTAGTGGATTTGATCGCACAGCGGGCGAAATAAGAGAGGGAAAAAGAGAAAACGGGGTGACCTGCCAACAAGTAATCACCTCTCATCGTTTTCGGCGACGCCGATCTGCAAGAGAGAAAGTTGTTTTGGATCCAAAGTTTTAGATAACCAACGACCTGCAGAGAAAATATAAACCACCAACTAGCCACAATAGCCGGACCCCGACCCACCACCCAAATCCAAAGTTTAATTGAAAGTCATGTGTTGGTGCGGCAAGAGTATAATGAAGGTGTGGCGATGCGATTAAGAAATGGTATCAGGGTTTTTTCTGAAATATATTAGAGGTTATTTTAGGAATAATAGGGGGTGAGAAAATAACATTTTAATTTTTTAACTTTCTATAGTAGTAGATTGGATGATAATGTGGGTGAAAAAAAATTAGATAATAGAGTAGATCTCGTAACACTCTATATAAAATGGGAATTGGATCCCCTCCTGAGCAAATGGTAGGGATCCTTATGACCAACAAACACGGGCCGTTGGATTTTGATCCAACGGCTACAAATAGGGGATCCCTTTAAAAGTTATAATAATTGTAGCCGTTAGATCAAAATTCAACCGTCCGTTTTAGTGGGTTATGAGGATCTCAACCGTTTGCTCATGAGGTGATCCAATTCCTATAAAATGGGCTAAAGGTGAATTAGATATTTAAAAAAATTAAACAGTTCGGTCAAGTTGTTGCAGTTCGGCCAAGTTAAAAGCCGAAATTGATTTAAACGGCCCGGTCCGGATTTTCAACTTAAATTGAGATTTTTCGTTGCGATTCGATTCGGTTTCACGATTCCACGATTTTTATGACCCATTGCGAGGCAATGCGAGGTTAGCAGCCGCGTTCAATCTTCCTCTCCTCCCTCTGTCATCATCTCTCTCTCTCTCTCCGCAAGCGGCGTTTTGGGAGGGTCATCGGGAGCAACTAGGGGTGGGCACTTGAAACAGAAAACCGAAACGGAAACACGAATCGAATCGAACCGCACCGAACGGTTCGGTTTTGCGGTTTTGAAACGGTTTCGGTTTCAAAACCGAACCGCGGCAACCAAAACGGTTTTGGTTTCGGTTTTGGGTTTTCAAAACCGAACCGAAACCGAAACCGAACCGAAACCGCACCATTTTATATTTTAAAGGTTAAAGTTTTAATTAGTTTCAATTAGGTTAGTTTTATACTTCGCACGCATCGCACTTCGACTCCCCCTCCCCCGACTTCTGACCTTTGC
This sequence comes from Cotoneaster glaucophyllus, assembly GCA_036320875.1. Taxonomy (NCBI): domain Eukaryota; kingdom Viridiplantae; phylum Streptophyta; class Magnoliopsida; order Rosales; family Rosaceae; genus Cotoneaster; species Cotoneaster glaucophyllus. Next base: position 24,416,236 of record CM070065.1, on the reverse strand, counting down.
GACCTCACCTCATCTGGCTGCAATCTCTGCTTGCATTCCATCTCTGCCTCTGCCTCTGTGACCTGGTTGGTTGCTGCCGTGCCGCTGCCTGTCTACGATTTGGTTGGTTGCTGCCTGCCGCTGCCTCTGCCTCTGCCTCTTCTACCTTGCTGCAGCAGCCTCTGCCTCTGCCATTGCATCTGCGACTGCGACTGCGACTGCGACTACCTGCGACTGCGACTGCCTCTGCTACCTTGCATTGCATGCATCCCCAGATCCCCAGATCCCCTTGCATGCGATTGCGACCTCAGTGACAGCCTTGCATCCCCAGATCCCCTTCATCTGCAAGCTCTAATCTCTGCAAATATGGTAAGAACTTGTATTAGTTAGAACTTAGAACTTGTATCATTCATCAATTTAATCTATGTTTGCTGTGTTTGCTGTGATGAATGCGTATTTGGATTCTGGGTTTGTGCGACTGCTTTGATGAATTTAACTTGTATGTGCGACTGCTTTGATGAATGCATATTTGGATTTCTGGGTTTGTTTCTGATGTGTTTCAGTGCTTTAACTTGTTTCTGGGTTTGCATGTTTGTGGCTGTTTGCTATTGCTTGATAAAATGTTGAAGTTGAACTCGCCTGCGGTGGCCTGGGAGTATTTTTTGGAGATTTTGGATGCTGGGTTTCCACCAAAATTGTATGCTTTCAATGTTTTGATGCGCAAAATGTGTAAAGAAGGTAAAATGGAACATGCCCAGATGGTGTTTGATGAAATTGGGAAGCGGGGTTTGCGCCCGAGTGTGGTTAGTTTCAATACTCTGATTTATGGGTATTGCAAATCCGGGAATCTAGAGGAGGGTTTTAGGTTGAAGAGAGATATGGAGGAGAGCAGAACATGGCCTGATGTATATACTTACAGTGTTTTGATCAATGGGTTGTGTAAGGAGTGTAGGTTGGATGATGCAAATTCAAATTGTCATTCTCTTGTTGTAATGTATGTAACTTGAAATTTCTGATTCTTTGTATTCAAGTCGGGATATGAATAAAAGAAGGTTCTTTGATGATCCATTTCTCCTTTTCTAGTAAATTTCTTTCTGTTTGATTTGATTCAGAATAACTAACACGAACTGAAAATAGACGGGGAAGGCTGGAATTATCTCTTTCTTTATTTTTAATTCTTTTAGTAGGTTCTTCGTACGGTTTGACGTATAGTTTGACCTAGAGGCTAAGAGTACATTGTCGTCTCATATGGTATCGGGGTTGCACGAGGAGGGGGAGTAGTTTGTTACTAATAAATGGTGAGATACCTCTTGTATTCACCTCACTATGCGTATGATTGTAACAAGTAGTGTCACTCCTCCTCCTATTACTAATTCGTTTTAGCATGAAAATTCATTTACAATATCAAAGCATAGCGACTTGAAAACCCAACGACCATATATATATATATGCTTCACGTTGTTCACGTTACCTAATATTTGTTTTACATATGTGTTGCCTACACATGAGGAGGTGTGTGAGGTTGTAGGGGTGTTGTTCCACATGCATCGTAAAGTTATGAAACCTTGTAAAGTTTTACAAGAAGTTATATTTTGTATGTTTTGTATTGTGTAGAGTTGGCCAAATCGACTTCAAGCATTGCCTCTCTTACTCTTGATCAACAACCACAAGAAGCTCCAAAGCTATCTCAAGGTTCTAATTCACAAGAGCCTCCCCTAATGCGTTTACAAGGTGCAAGGTCTTCACAAGCTCAAAGGCCTCCTAAATCTTCAAAGAATATGTGTCCAAAAGGAAAAGGAAAGGCAAAGGTTTAAAACTTGAACGATGGAAAGTATGTTGAATTCCATGAACTATTTATTTATTTTTGTTGTATTAATGCCATAAGGCATTTGACATTGAACTTTGTTTGAAACTTTGAAGTTTGAACTTTAGTTGTATAATGGCAAACTTCTTTTCAATTGGGTTGTAGTAAAGTATTGTACTATTGTGATTGGTGCAGTTTGTGCTGTTTTTGGTGCAGTTTGTGCAGTTTTTGTGCAGTTTGTGCAGTTTTGTGGTTGTGCTGTGCAGTTTGTGTTTTTTGGTGCAGTTTGTGCAGTTTTTTTGTGTAGTTTGTGCAGTTTTTGGTGCAGTTTGTGCAGTTTTGTGGTTGTGCTGTGCAGTTTGTGTTTTTTGGTGCAGTTTGTGCAGTTTGTGTGGTTGTGCTGTGCAGTTTGTGTTTTTTGGTGCAGTTTGTGCAGTTTTTTGGTGTAGTTTGTGCAGTTTTTGGTGCAGTTTGTGCAGTTTTTGTGCATTTTGTGCAGTTTTGTGGTTGTGCTGTGCAGTTTGTGTTTTTTGGTGCAGTTTGTGCAGTTTTTTGGTGCAGTTTGTGCAGTTTGTGCAGTTTTGGTGCAGTTTTTGGTGCAGTTTTGATGCTGTTTTGTTGCTGTTTTGCTGCTGTTTTTTGTGTAGTTTTTGGTGTTGTTTTACTGCTGTTTGGATGCAGTTTGGCTGCATTTTTGCCTCTGTTTTACTGCATTTTTGCTGCAGTTTTACTGCATTTTTGGCCTCTGTTTTTTGCCTCTGTTTTTTGGCAGTTTTGATCACTTGTTGCATATTCATTAATTAATATACAAGGAAAAGAAGATCGTTTTATGCATATATATATGTGTACATTTTAAATTGTATATTTTTTTCTCAAAAATCAAACCGAAACCGTTTGAAACCGCACCGAACCGAACCAAATGGTTTGGTTTCATTGCGGTTTTGGCTTCAAAACCGCACCGCAAAATGTTTCGATTTTGGTTGTGGTTTCACTCGAAACCGCACCAAAGCACACCGCGCCCACCCCTAGGAGCAACGCCCCGTGCGGGTCCTGAGCAGCGCTGAGCGTGGCGATTTGCGGTACATATCGAATCCGGTTGCAGCTCCGATTCTTCCATAGGTACGTTTTTACGGCTCCTATATTCTAGATCTGAAAATTTTGGGTACAAATTGCTTGTTTTTCATCTGGGTTTTGTTTTTCTCGGAGAAATTTGGTTCAATGTATTTGTGTGTTTTTATTTTTTATTTTTATGCGTTTTGAATTTCTATATATTTTTCTTCTTCTGGGTTTTGTGATTGTTCAGTGAATTTGTTGGCTTGGTGTAGGTTTTAAACACGACGATCGACTTTCTTACTGATCTGATTTGCTCATATTATTCCTGTAGGTTGTAAACACATCGATCGATCTGGCTTGTATAACCAAACCAATCTGATCATCTCTTGAGTATTGCCTTGGTGCCTGCCAATATATATGCTGACTATTGATAAGCTATGGTGAAGGAGAATTATGGTCTTGTGTATGTACAGATGCCAGATCAACTATGGAGTCTGGATGTTTGTAAATTATTGCAGCGGCCGCCAACTCCAAGGCAAAAAGAAGAGACTCCAAGGCCGAGGCCCGAGTTTGAATTTTTGTGTAATTATCAATATCATGAAGGACAACCAGAAGGTCCCAGGGGACGTTTGCCCTTTGGAATGAAATGTATGCTGGTGGATTCAAAACTGCATATGGTTGGGGGTTATTGGAAGAATATGTACGTTAATGAGACTTCAGCTGGGTGGGCTAACCTAGATGTCTATGCATGTGAACCCATCGAAGGTGATGGTGATGGTGATGCTGATGGTACTCCAAAGGCTGAGGAAGAGGAGGCAAAGGCAGAGGCAGAGGAAGAGGGTCCATCACGATTACCGTCCATCCGACTCTGCAAGAGTAGTACCATTCCTAGTTTGTCTGGTCCCAAGATCGATCCTATTGTGGTCACCCTCGAGGACAAAATCTATGCCCTTTCTCAAAGCCATCGTGGAGACGTACGAGTATACCGCCCGGCTCTTTTTGAGGTTTTCGATCCTAAAACCCGATTGTGGAATGTGCTTCCAAATCCCCCCTTCGCCCGTGGTCTTTTAGATGGTTTGTATATCATCCACCATCTTGCTTGTGGCCACAAGCTTGTTGTTTACCCGTTAGGCGGAGATGATTGTGAACCGTGTATCTTTGACACTCGCAAAAAGAAGTGGGAGTACACACAGTACCTGGAACGGGACATCGGCAATGTCAATGGTTTTGCACAATACAGGGACTTTCTAATTGGCATGTTAATGTCTGCAAGCTGTTATAAGTGCCTACAACTTGTTGCTTATGAACTGGATTCAAATGGTATCCCCAATTTGTATCGGGTGCTCACCGAGCGTGATGACATGCTCTATCATGCTTATGAGTTTGAGGAAATCTTTGAGCCAATCTTCACCATCAATGTCGGTAGTGATGGCCTCATGTGCTTTATCTATTATGGTAGTGGTGGGTCACGTGGGTTGCGATTAAGTGTAGGGTTGTTCCGAATTTTCACAGACGAGTCTGAAAAAGATGGATGGAGGATCTATGCAAGGAGAGAGGCGGCTGTCGAGACATATTATTTAAACCATGCTGGCGATGGAGTTGAGGATCCAAAGATTTACTCAGCTGTCGTGTAAGCAAATATCTTAATTCCAGTCCCCATGTGTATGCAAACTAATATTAAATATTTGTATTTCGTTGTCTATTTTGCTTGCTTTCGCGTCCCTTTAAATTAATCTTGGTGCATGTTGTAAAGTGAAGTGGTAAGCAAGTTGCTTTTTTGAGCAATTTCTCTGGTAGCACTTACTAGAAAGTTGATGATACACGTTGTTGGGATTATTTCATAATTTCTTGTGGTGTAGCCAGTTAGAGGTCGATGGCGCTGGAATAACATGATTTATACATGTTCTGCTTATGAAACTGTTATATTCCAGGTTCATGTTGCTCGATTTCACTATGTACGTAGTTAATGAATGTTTAAGCTTTTCCTTAACACCGAGCGTGTTATGTATATATGCCGTAGTGGATTCTCTGAAATCACTTTGGATTATAACTCAAGGAATTATGCGAGTCATGAAGAGATGGATAGATCGTTTGTGGTGGAATTTTTATCTCATATTTGTCAGTTGTTGTTTGTTTTACCCTATATTTGGATAATGTGGTTTGTTTGGGAACATTGACATTCTCTTTTCAGTGTGAAGTTTTAGTGTTTAGTTGGTATGTTTAAGAAGTTGGTTACCGTGTAAAAATACAGTAAGGTGTTTTCATACATTTTTACAATGCAAGCCTAAAACTTAGATTTTGTTTGACCAGATTTATCAGTGATTGTCTTGTTTCCTTTTGTCTTATGCAGATCGAGGACGCTAGTGTGAGGATTCTTTTCTGTTTGAATAGAGGGTCGAGGGAGTCTTGGTCTGGATTGGTGGCGTTATTGGGCGGAGGCGAGCGGGGCGGGAGAGGTTAAGGGGAATGGGTGCCCCGGATGGTGGTGTTGGAATTTTTGGATCGCCGGGCCCGTCCCACTCTAACGACACCGATACTGTTCCCAACTTAACTACCTGCCCAATCCGTCAGGTGTGGGGTTTTACCACAAAAGGCCTCAGTGTTAGTTAGAGTGGGGTAATACTATTTAAACCCCTTTGGTTTTTCTTCACCCACCGATGTGGGACAATTTTAACACTCTTCCTCACGTGTAACCTCATTTAGTGGTTCACACGTGGAGATCCACATCGGTAATTGAAACTCAGAGGTCGGCTCACGTTGGGCCCACTTGTTTTCAATTGGAACTCAGCGGTCGTCTCTATATTAAGAGCTCAGACTTGTTTCCTTCTGGGTGGTGACAAGCTCATTGGCTTGCCACACAAGCTCTTTGGCTTGCACAGGCCCGCAACCGTGGGCTCTGATACCATGTTGGAATTTTTGGATCGCCGAGCCCGTTTCACTCTAACGACACCGATACTGTCCCCAACTTAACTACCTGCCTAATCCGTCAGGTGTGAGGTTTTACCACAAATGGTCTCAGTGTTAGTTAGAGTGGAGTAATACTATTTAAACTCCTTTGGTTTTTCTTCACCCACGGATGTGGAACAATTTTAACAGGTGGGTGGGGTTGGTAATGTGCACCACTTGGTCATCAGCGCCACCACCAACCAACCAGACTCAAATAAAATACTCTGTTCTCTGATATTGATATTTGCCCATATGGATTTCTTTTTGTATTTATTTTCCTAATGAATGTTCCTGTTCCTGTTCATTTCTCTTCTTCTTCTTCTTCTTTTTTTTTTTTTTTTTTTTTTTTTACAATTAAGTAGTGTTTTGATAATCAGTTCAGTTTTTAGTTTTAAATTTTAAAATCTTCATCCTTTTTTTTTAAAGGGAGTTTTAACGAAACACTTCCGTACCGTTCATTTATAACGAAAAATCACATTTTTACTTTTAGCTGATATTATTCACCATATCTTTAAAAAAGATTTTTCGTTAAAAATGAAGTTTTTTTGGACTTTTCGTTAGTTTTCCTTTTTTAAATTTCAATACTTGTTTTATTTAAAAAAACTCACAGAAGTATTTATCAATCTCTAAAAAATTGAAAGTGAAAATTAAAAATAAAAGGAGGATTATCACTTTATCAGCGCCCCTAACTAAATTATGTATGTATAAATCTCTGAATAAAAATACATAATTCTCAAATTATACAGAAGTCGTTTTACAATATGAACAAGTCGTGAAACTCTCTCCGGTTGAATTTAGTCGAAGGCGAACAAATCCCAGTGGAAATCACAAGCATCTGCCAAGCACTCAAAACCTTGGAGTTACACACATGGGGGTTGTGACGTAGGTCGCATTCACTAACCATCCCAGACTCACTTGTGCAAGCCGCATGAGTGGTGGATTTGGATGCTTGGTCCTTACACACTCGGAATAAGATTTTGTCGGTCCGACACTTCACTTTAGCACTTGTATCCTTGGTCCTTACACAACACATGCCACTCTTGAAGCACTGCTGCGATCCCGATGTCCAGCAAACAACGAGATGTTCACGTGTTGGCCGACACCCGAGATCCCGAGGATGACGCAAGCCATTTAATGAATACATATGCCGAGAACATATAAAACCTGCATATAAATTTCACAAGGGAGGGGACATGTGGGCCCTAGTGGCTCACAAAACAAGGTTACTAAAAGCGAAACACGAACATATCCGAAAAACGTCTGAAGTTCGAAACGTAAAATCTTTGTTATAAATCTGATTTCGAAAATGCGTTCGTAGCAATAAATATAATAAGAATAAACTATAAAACTTTGTAATAAGCGTTTCGACGAGACGGTCAACGAAAGTCAACAACTATGCTCAAGGGCATTTTGGTAATTTCATAAGTCCGACGTTACAATATATATTAAAAACAGGGACGGGGTTCCACAGTTCAGCCTCCTCTGCTGTCAACTTTGACAGGGTTGTAGGCCCATTTGGCTTTCCATCTTCCTCGCCATCTTCCTCCTCCTCCTCCTCAGATCCTAGGCCTCTCAGCAGCGGCCACCTTCACTTCGTCTTCACTCTTCAGGCCCGTACTCAACACCCCCAATCAGTGAGGTCATCCAACCAGCCCTCTAGGTCTGATCCAATCTCCTTTGTAACTGATGCATCAGAAGCTCGAACCACAAATTTGCATATCATGGTCCTAGTCTCATCGCCCAGGTCAACATTCCGGTTTTTACCAGAATAACAGTAGCTTCATTTCGACGAAAATTTAGAATACTGCCTTTCCTTTGCTCTTTCTTTGGCCCCTGCCTACTATCTTCGGATCGTTCTGACGATGCTTATTCTTTTTGCTATATAATTTCTAGTCGAATTCGATTGCCAATTCTACTTTTTTTACCAAGTCACATCAGTTATCGTAATTTATCACCAAGTTCGTCTGGATTTTACAAGTCACATCGTTCTGAGCGTCGGTAATGAGCTTGGAGAGGCGGTAGAAAGGGATTGCGGCGAGGATGGAGACAGCGGCGGCGCTGACGTCAGGATCGGGGAAGTCGAGATCGGTGAGAACTCCCGTGCAGACGGTGTCCCAGAGGTCGGCAGTGAGGCGAGTGGAACGAATGAGGTCAAAGGAGAGTTTTTGGAGACGGCGGTGGCGGGGGAGGCGACGATCTCTTCGACAGCGGTCTTGGCGATGACGGAGATGTCGAGGCCGGCGGCGGATTGCTGGAGAGCTTGAAGAAGTGCGCCGGACTGGCGGAGGGCGTCGTTGGAGCGGAGGTCCGCTTGAATCTGGGCGAAGAGTATGTCCATCTGAGATCAACTTCGTCGTTCTGAGGATGTTCGTTAGGAATTGGGAACTTCGGACATTTGAGAGTTAGAGAGAGAGTATGAATTGAGAGAGTAGAATTTGGTTTCAGTGTGTGAGGAAGAAAATGGGGATGGTGGTAAAATGTCAGGCTTGGCGGTTCAACTGGTTCTGTTCGTTGGAATCGCCGGGTCGCCAACTATCGAGTTTTTGAATAGAAGCCGAACCAGCCCCAACATTTTGTGGGTTGGGCTTGTTTCTCTAGGCCCTTCTTGTTAGTTTTTCGTAGGATTCGGGAAGGGTATTGGTCCGGGATCCGGGATCCGAGACCCGAGACCCAGATCTTTGATTCAAACCTAGCACCTCGTAACGCATAATCTCAGGATCCGTCAACACATGAATCGAACATGATTTGTAAAAGAAAAATGCTAAGGAGACTCAAAAGTAGGATTCTGCCACCCCATGTGTTTGACACAATATTTAACAATATTAGCACAAATATTAATATTTAATTATGAGGTGACAGAGAATTCATGATTTAAACTTCGAAATTCGTCTAAGATTAGAATCTTCCAAGGCATTTTTTAAAAACAATTATTACCATGTCATGCTTATTTCATTTTGTTTGTGATGAAGAACTCCATGACTCATGGCACATTGTACCGCCCGATTACGACCAATTCGGTTCAACTTTGCCACCGATTTTTGGTCTTGACCCGTCGATCAACTGTTCATCCAGCAATGAGCAGACACACGATAAACAGTGACATTCAACGAGCTCAAACAACTGAGATGCATAACTACTGACGAGACTAAACAATCGATGAGTACGGAAAACTGACGAGCTCGGTATCACACACTTTCCAACATGAAAACAAACACCAAACAACATTTCAGATAGAAATGTTCAAGCTGCAACAAAGCAGTACTTGTTGAGTTAAATACAGAAGATCCTAACAACGTTACGTTACACTTTAATCGTAAGTGGGAAAGAACACAGAAAATTCGACCAAAACAGAAACAGAGAAAAATGACATCCTCATCCTAAAAACAGAACCTTTGACGTCCCTGATAATCCCGAGTCTTGATCTAAGGTCGTACAATCAGCGGTTACCTCTCAAGGGGCAGCCATTCATTTGACAACATCAAGCCCTATATCTCAGATAGTCCCCGATCATTTCCTTTAACAGATCAAGGGGAAGCCAGGGTTCAACTCTACTAGGATCTGATCTTGGAAGACTTCAAGTATTGTCATCAAAGCTTCATTATGTAAAATGTTAAACGAATCTCAATTTGCACCCGAAGAAAGTGAACTGTCTAAAGCAGCTGGGCTGATGGGAATCACACCCGCTGGGGACACAAGTGCATCCAACAGTACGTCATGTGGAGTGATCGTTATAACTCTTTCATCCAATATCTGTGTAGGATAGGACTGCAACTGCAATAACACCAGCCATCTTAAATAAAAACCCAACAATAACACCAGTACCTAGAAAACTAACTACACTGACTTACACCCGAGGCATATGTGCTATAATTAAAGGGAGAAACAAAAATGATGCATACCAAGGAGCGGTTGCTTCCAATTGTGTGCCTTTGCAAGCTCTTGGTAGCTTGTCAGGAATGTATCATAATAACTGTAGATGTTACCACAAGTTAACGTCAGTTGTGCACAAATCTATTAAGATCCGTAAATTTCTTTTCTTTACACAAATTTAAGGAGAGAGAATCAAGAGCTCTCGGTCTTGTATCTAAGGAGCAGTGACATCTCCCAAATGCTAGTCCTCTTAGCAGAATGGCAATACCCCAAAGAGGTTTAGTGAGCGACAACATAACGCAAACTTATCCTTTGAATGCAAATGAAGATACAGTACGTGTAATTCCTCCATATTATGTTATATATAGCAAATATGAAACAAAGTACAATAAGTCAAATATGATTGCTATGAATCTACTGCCTACAATTACACTTTAGAATAAACTCTAGTAATCACATGAGATTTCTTGTCTGATCTTTAGTCAAGATTCTGCTTCAATTAATATTAGCCAACATAATATGATTTCTATTTTGCAAATAATAGAGAGAGGTCGTGAGAAACTGAATATGATATCGAATGCATTTCTGGGGTTCTACTGCACTGGAAGAATCCGATTTGAGGATAACCAAAGCTTGAAGGTTCGGTTTCTAAAATTTGATAATGGAGTATGCGCAAAGAAAACTTTTTCTCGAACTTGTAAATTTGGTCATTCTCGGATCTTGAAGCCGTACTTTGTCACTTACTGTAAACCTATCGGGATCATTTGATACCAGTGGTTTTGATCACCTTCTAGGTAATCAAAATTTAAGGATACCTGTATTAGCAAATACAAGATTTGCAATTATGCATTACTGGTGGAGAAATGAGATCAGGTATGCTTCATATATTTGCATTTAACTCCCATATATATAGTGTATGTAATTAGTAATACGACCCTTATTTTATAATGTGTGATTTTTTAGGGAACTTCTAGACGCCATCAAACATATTCACTGTGTTACAGGGCATTAAATGAAATCTGCAACTTTGTAGTTGTTTCAAATAAAATCTTGATCTTTAATGTTCAAGGAAGCATCGAGGAACTTGAAAACCATTTAGATTTTTCATTGGTGAGGGCTTGGAGGCTCAAGGACCTAGCTGAGTTTAGTGATCTTTTAAAGTTTCACATTCTTGAGCCAAGAACTATCTGGTTCGTTCGAGACTATTTTCTGGATTTCTTTGACTCTTGATCGTTTTGGGTATGTTTATATGTTATGTTATATTCATGAAGCGGATTGGGAATCATCTGATTGTGTCTTTTTTAGGTACGATAACTTCATAAAAAAATTGTTGAGTCATCCATTTGTATTAGAACCTAGGGACAGGATGATGTTGTACTTCACAATCGACCGTGGTCTAAAGGCTAATGAGGATGCTCTTATGGAGTTCCGATCGAAGCTACAGGGACCTGAGTTTTACATGTATAAGAGATGGAACAAGAAGTCAAACATCGTTCTTTCAGCTTATGCATTGGAGGAGATATATAATTATCGTGAGAGCAGTTATGATGGTGAAAACATCTGGAATTGTTCAAATTCTTAAGGAATGTTTGCTCGCATTCAGATCTCAGATTTACAGACGAACAGGCAGACATTGTAGTTAGAAACGTATATCCGAATTTCTTGGATAAGGTTTATGCTCTCTACACTACTGAAGGTAAATTTTCTGCGATCTGAATGCGAGCAAACATTACTTAAGAATTTGAACAATTCCCAGATGCTTTTCATAACCGCTATCATGATACTTACGTATCTCCTCCAATACATAAGCTGAAAGAACGATGTTTGACTTCTTGTTCCATCTCTTATACATGTAAAACTCAGCATCCTCATCAGCCTTTAGAGCACGGTCGATTGTGAAGTACAACATCATCCTGTCCCTAGGTTCTAATACAAATGGATGACTCAACAATTTTTTTATGATGTTATCGTACCTGAAAAAGACACAATCAGATGATTCCCAATGCGCTTCCTGAATATAACATAACATATAAACATACCCAAAACGATCAAGAGTCAAAGAAATCCAGAAAATAGTCTCGATCGAACCAGATAGTTCCTGGCTCAAGAATGTGAAACTTTAAAAGATCCCTAAACTCAGCTAGGTCCTTGAGCCTCCAAGCCCTCACCAATGAAAAATCTAAATGGTTTTCAAGTTTCTTGATGCTTCCTTGAACATTAACGATCAAGAGTTTATTTGAAACAACTACAAAGTTGCAGATTTCATTTAATGCCCTGTAACACAGAGAAAAGTGAATATGTCTGATGGGGTCCAGAAGTTCCCTAAAAAAATCACACATTACAAAATAAGGGTCCTAGTACTAATTACATACTACATTATATATATGGGAGTTAAATGCAAATATATGAAGCATATATGATCTCATTTCTCCACCAATAATGCAGAATTGCAAATCTTGTATTTGCTAATACAGGTATCCTTAAATTTTGATCACTTAGAAGGTGATCAAAACCACTGGGTAGCAAATGATCCAAGCTTCCATAGGTTTACAGTAAGCGACAAAGTACGGCTTCAAGATCCGAGAATGACCAAATTTACAAGTTCGAGAAAAAGTTTTCTTTGCGCATACTCCATTATCAAATTTTAGAAACCAAACCTTCAAGCTTTGGTTATCCTCAAATCGGATTCTTCCAGTGCAGTAGAACCCATAAACGCTTTTGAGATCATATTCAATAATCTCACGACTTCTCGCCATTATCTGCAAAACAGAAATCATATTATGTTGGCTAATATTAATTGAAGCAGAATCTTGACTAAAGATCAGACAAGAAATTTCATGTGATTACTAGAGTTTACTCTAAAGAGTAAATGTAGATTGTAGGCAGTAGATTCATAGCAATCATATTTGACTTATTGTACTTTGTTTCATATTTGCTATATATAACATAATCTAGATGAATTACACGTCCTGTATCGTCATTTGCATTCAAAGGATAAGTTTGCGTTTTGTTGTCGCTCACTAAACCTCTTTTGGGCGTCGCCATTCTAATGACCAGATGCTGAAATGGGGAGAGAATATGAATGTGATCCCCTGCAACAAAATATTATAGTATCAAGAATTTTAATAACCAGAACACCAAACCCAACAACATACAATCATATTGAAAATTTCCAAAGAAAGAAGAGAGATGAGAGAGAGACTATTCTATTATGTACCCAGTAACTTAATTGGAAAAGAAGACGGAAGAAAGAAGAGTGCGAGGGGAAATTTGTATTTTTAACAAATGAGAAAGAAGAGAGGGAGAGAGAGAGATGACTCAAGCATGCATACTCTGATTCTGCCTCAACTTCTCAGCACCCTGCACACAATTACTTTCCCTAAAAATGTAACTCAGTATGCGATCTAATGAATCAAATGGTGCATGCCAAAAAATAAAACAAATTAAAATGACATTCAGCATATATATACATACCAAACATACCAAGATCAACAAGGTGCATATTTTCTCTTGCGAAAGCACGTGAGAATTGCAATAATCGACTGCAAAAATCAATCCGCTCCCCACCTCAAAAATCAAATGCATGACGAGGTCATATGATTCCGAGGGTTTTGGTAATGGCGAACCGGAGATTTTCACTCTAAGAATCGAATTTCTGGGCGTCGATAATGAAGAGAGGAGGCGGTAAAAGGGCATTGCGGAAAGTCACTACTCTAAGAACTTACACATCAGACATGGAAAATCAGTATTCTTGAATTATACAGATATACAAGGGCACACTCGTTCCTATTAACTAAGAACTTATCAAAGAAACTAAAAACTTTTAAAAGTAAGGATTAAATTTAACCCAAAAAACGCAGTTATTCCAACCACCAAGTTCAGGAATTGCAGTAAAATGCAAATATTTCAATTTCAATCTATTTCTGTTCTAATTTTTCAACGAAACCATCCAATATAAAACACTTGAAACAAAAGATTCCACTAAAAGATTAAACCCAATATATTAATAAAAACCTCAGAAAAAACAAATGAGATACCAGCTAAATAAATCAATAAAAACTGAAAATACTGAGCAAGATGAGATTTTGAGGTTTACCCCGGGAGAGAATGTGAATGTCTAAGGCGAAAACGCAAATTGCTGTGATCTCCTGCAACAAAATATTACAATATCAAGAACACGAAAACAATCATCAAGCCCAGTAAAATACAATCAACCCCAGTAACATGTACCCAGTAAAATGCAATCATATTTAAACAAATTTGAATAACTCAACATTTTAATAACTCAATCATGAACATTCACATCACTCGATTTAAAAATTTGGTCTCGTAACATTTCCTAAATGTAAAACCAACGAATAAGAGAGAGGATAGAGAGACTGTACCAGAAATCAAAGCGTAAGCATGAGTACGCTTTCATTCTCCCCTCGCTAGTTTGGTTTGCAGAAAGAAGAGAGAGTGTAAAAAAAAAAGGAAAAACTTCTCTCCTCCGTGAGAGTCCCTCCTTTGTGAGGGTTAATTAGTGACACTGCTCTCCTCGCCAAATCCGTTTCTCGGGCCTCAAAAGCAGAACTCACCCAACCACCAGATCCCCAATTTCTTTATCCTTTCTGTCTCCTTTGGTACAGTCCTAACCACCAAAGCACCTTTCTCCCTCCTCCATTAATCCCCCTCCACAAAATTTATTTCCTACCTACCAAACCCAAATTTGATTTACTTTGGTTCTTCCTTCAATTCCCCTTCCGTAATTTTTCACTTTACCATTATTATTTGTCCGGCTCTGCAGTCTGATTAATCCATTCTTAGGTCAGATCTAGGTCTGTGGGTCTCCTCGCAGTGATGAGTGGAAGGAGAGTAAGAGGAAATCCACCAACCAGATATAAATATACAAACAATCTGGAGGAAGATAGCAGATCAGTCCTTCAGGGGAGCGGGGCCAGTCATAAATTCCACCCACCAGATCCAGATTGGAAAGTAATGTTGCAAAATCCGCTGAGGAAATGTTCACCAACAGAAGCCAACTACCAAAGAATATTAAATTGGGGCGGTAATAAAGAGGTATGTTTCAACACTGGGACACAAAACCTAGGGTGTCTGATTGGGGCTCTTTTGTATATCCATTTAGTTCCAAACAGCTTGAAAGGCAGTGAGGAAGAGACGGAACAACAAAGGAAGAATCAGGGCAAAAAATTTCTAATCTTCCTGCGGCTTTTTGTGTTAAATATCCTTAGAGCAATTCGACTAGGTGCCAGCACCCAGCGCATTTATCCACTCAAATGAACAGTAATAGACTCCAATAAACAGTAATAGGCTAAAGCATCTCCACCCCTAAAAATACGCTGGCACCCAGTCAATCTAATATTATATTATTTTATTTATATCAATTAATATTTTATATTTAGTTTCTTTCTCTCTTGCTTCCATTTCATCTCCGGCAGCTTCCATTTCATCTCCTCCGGCAGGGTACTTTCTCTTTGCCCTCTCTTTTTTTCCCCCTTTTTCTCCATGTTTTCTTCTTCAAATGACCTGATGCACCTGAAATGGACCTCCTCCCCCAAAAATGGGAGCTCGCCGTGGAGGTGCTCCACACCAACGGAGATTTCCGTCCGGGGAATTCGAAAACAGTGTCGGTGAGGTCCTTTAAACTCTGGGTGGTTTGTTCATGGATCTTAGGGAAATACAAAAAAGCAGCTAGAGCTGCGGCACTAGAAGTGTAGAAGTAGTATGTGGGGATGTCGAATTCCTTGCCGATGGTCAGTGCGGAGGTGCAGCAGAGGTCGACGATGAAGGCGCGGACGACGTACCCGGCTGGCGTCAGCATTAAGTCAGATGTACCGGGCAACACCTCAGTCAATTTTGGACTGGGCAAGAGACCAGCTTGGGCTGGGTGCCAGTCAATTGGGTCGGGTGGAGGAGTTTCACAGGGTGCTGGGCAGTTTTTCAGCTGGGTGCTGGGCAAAATGCCCTCCGCTGGAACTGCTCTTAGTGTAAATGTCCGACAAATGGCTGGTACGGAGGTGGAGGATCTTGTGGTCCATTTGGAGAAAAGTATGGACCTATCTAATATGGAACAAGGAATCAAACTAGTGGGTACTGCTTTGGCGAATAAAACCCTCAATAAATGGGGTGTTCGAAACATACTCAGATCTGCCTGGAAGGAGATGGGAGAGGTAGAGATCAAGTGGGTCAAACACAACACTTTCATTATCTCTGTCAACGATGAAAGTACAGCTGCTAAAATAATAGACCAGGTCCCATGGGCGGTTATGAAGCAGAACTTCTCATTCAAAAGATGGCCCCGGGAGATAGCATTGGAGGAGATAAACATGAGTAGAATTTCTTTTTGGATCCAAATTAGGGGGGTTCCGCCTTATCTAAGCTCTGAGGAAAATGTCAGGCGACTGGCGTCTAAGATTGGGGAAGTTCAAGTAGTAGAAGACCCAGCTAAGACAAGGGGCTTCTTGAGAGTGAAAGTAGAGGTGGATACTTCGAATCCCCTGACTACATGGTGCTGGCTACCAAGGGAGAATAACAATGAATCATGGATTGAATTCCGGTATGAAAGGCTGCAGGACTTTTGCTATCGATGTGAGAGGATTGGACATTCTAATACTGAGTGCACGTTTGAAGCAGTGAAGTGTGGTATGACTGGCTACGGAGAGTGGACAAAAACAGCTCCTGTGAGGGATTTTATTGAGCCCACAAGACCTTTGGCTATCTCTATGGGGGAACGTAGGCATGCAGGTGCAACACGGGTGAGCCAGAAGATTCCGAATAAACATCAACGGGGAGAAGGTTCAGGGGGACCAAGTGAAGAAATGACAACATTGGGGGGGGGGGGGAGGGGGACCGCACACAGGCTATACAATATCAGAAGAAAGGAAAAGGCACGAAAACGTGGAGCAGAATGCAAAGAAGATGAGACAGACAGGCTTTCAACCCGGCCCAATGGTTATTGGAAGGAAATGGGGCGACGGGGATCCAACGTTTGGTATTGGGTCTCAAGCCCATGGAGGTTCAAGCTGAATATAACAGACTTCCTTCAGTCTTGATTGAGGAAATCCAGGAGGGGGGATTTATTCCAAGGAAAGAAGGATTTGATATACAGCTTTTACACTTTCAATCTGAATAGATAAATCTGACGCAATATCAAAACATGGAAATAACAGAATTGGGGAGCACATCAGCTTCGTTAACAAATGAGCTAGGAAATAGAAATAAGAGGGAGTCGGAAGAATTGCTTGAAGTGGTGGGCTATTATCCTCAGAAAAAATTGAAAAGACTGGAGGGAAATGGTAAGGAAGATGCCTCTGAGGGTGAGCGAAATTCCATGTTGGAGAAGAAAGCTGGATTTACTTCCCGATGCGGTGGTGGCTGGCCTTCAATAGCCACAGGATCGCCATGATACATTTATTTTGGAACTGCCGTGGTCTAGAATCTGACACGGTAGTTCGAGCCCTACATGGGCAAATTAGGGAACATAGACCCTCTATGATCTTTCTCTCATAAACGAAAATGAAGGATCATAGAATTGGAGGGGTGAGAAGGCGTATGGGATACTCTAATGGTTTCAATGTCGAACCGATTGGCAGAGGAGGAGGTCTTAGTCTATGGTGGGACGACTTGATACGGGTGGAAATTAAAGAATCATCTAAGCACTTTATCGATGCTAGTTGTTGTCTTACAGATTTGAATGTGGTATTCAGGTTTACAGGAATTTATGGTACGTCTTACAGGGCGGAGAATGAGATCTTCTGGAGGGATTTGATACAGATGTTTGAACCGGTTGATATCCCGTGGATTTGTGGTGGCGATTTCAATGAGTTCTTATGGGATTATGAGAAATCGGGTGGTGTAGAAGTTCGTTACAATCGGCCAAGGTACTTGGAGGAGTTTATGAATAAGGTAGAGCTTGTGGATTTGGGTTTTAAAGGCCAAAAGTTTACCTGGATGGGAACTCGAAATGGGCAATTAGTGGAGTCTCGGTTAGATAGGGCTTTGGTGAACGATTGTTGGCTGTCTCAGTGGCCAAACTTTTTGGTTACTAATGGCACTACTCTAGGGTTGGATCATTGTCTTGTTTTGATGGAATGTGTACAGAAGGGTGAGAGAAAGAAGAAATTATTCCGGTTTGAGGCTTTTTGGGTTAAGGATGACGAATGCAAAGAGATCGTGAAAGGAGCCTGGGAAAATAGATGTGAAGAGAATCCCTTGCAGAGATGGACAAAAAAAATTACCGAATGCCGTTTTGCCCTGTCAAGATGGAATAGTGTGAAATTCAAACAGATGGGGAGGCAGATAAAGGATATAATGGATCAGTTGGGTCAGCTACAACAGGAGTGGGGAAGGGATTCGACGGAAATTGAAGCTTTGTTAAAAAAAAAAAGTCGATCTTTTATGGAGCCAAGAGGAGTGCTATTGGAAACAAAGATCTAGAGTCTAGTGGCTAAGGGAAGGGGATGCTAATACGAAATTCTTTCACCAATCCACTCTGTAGAGAAAAAGAAGAAATAAGGTGGTTTCTTTAAAGAACAACAGTGGTAATTGGATTGAGAACCCAAGTTAGGTCTGACGCCTGTTGATGAGTACTTCATCAATTTGTTCACTTCGTCTGGACATCGTGAATGGGGTAATATCTTAGACAGTGTTACTGCAAAAGTTTCTAAAGAAATGAATGCTTTTCTCCTGGAGGTGATTTCAAGTGAAGAGGTCAAGACGGCAGCCTTGCAGATGGGGAGTCTAAAAGCTCCAGGCCCGGACGGTTTCTCTAGAATCTTTTACCAGGCTTATTGGGAGTTAATTGATGTGGATGTGAATGAAATTGTTAAGGAAATGATGAATGAAGCTGATAACCCTCGGCGAATAAAGGCTACCCACTTGGTTTTGATCCCGAAGGTTCAAAACCCGGAATCTGTTGCTCAATTTCGGCCCATTAGCTTATGCAACTATTCATATAAGGTATTATCCAAGGTGTCGGCTAACTCAAGCTCATTTTGCAAGCTTTGATTTCTCCTACACAAAATGCATTTGTGGCAGAAAGACAAATCCAAGATAATATTGGTATTGCACATGAGCTCTTTCACTTCCTTAAAACGAGAAAAACGAAAGGTAAATTTGACTTGGGAATTAAGTTGGATATGCATAAGGCCTATGATAGGGTGGAGTGGGATTTCTTAATGGCGGTGATGGAGAAAATGGGTTTCGAAGAAAGATGGAGAAATTTGATCTTCGGCTGTATTTCATCGGTGAATTTTGCCATCATGCTTAATGGGCAACCTGGATCCAAGTTTGCACTTTCTCGCAGTCTCAGACAAAGTGATCCCTTATCTCCTTATCTTTTCCTTCTGGTGAGTGAGGTTCTCTCGCTGCTCATACAACAGGCTTGCGATAGGAACTGGATACAGGGTGTACAAATGAACCCGTCGGTTCCAATTATTTCACACATTCTCTTTGCAGATGATACGCTTATCTTTCTAAAGGCGGAGGAGGTGAACTGCCAGCACCTAATTCAACTGGTTGATGATTTCTGTGTGGCTTCGGGACAACAAATTAATAAATCAAAATCCAGTGTTTGTTTTGGTTCCAATGTGCCTGAGACTGTTTCTCAACACTTGGCGGGCATTCTCGGTGTAGAAAGGGTTAGGGGTCCGGGGATTTATCTGGGGGGTTCCTGCTATGTGGGGTAGGTCTAAGAAAGCCGGTCTCGCCTATGTTAAAGGAAGGCTGCTGGAAAAGCTTCAGGGATGGAAGAAATCTTCTCTTTCACAAGCAGGACGGGAGACCCTAATAAAGGCAGTGGCACAAGCTATCCCGGCTTACCCAATGAATTTGTTTAAGTTTCCCAAATTGTTCTGTAACGAAATGGATGCCATGATTTCGAAGTTTTGGTGGGGACAAAAACAAGGTGAAAATAGGATTCATTGGGTATCTAGGGAGAAGTTGGGCCAGTCAAAGAAAGAATGGGGTATTGGGTTAAGGAGCTTTGTGACGTTCAATGATGCTCTTCTGGCCAAGCAATGTTGGAGATTGATCGTAGAGCCGAATTCCTTGTGGGCATTAGTGCTTAAGGCTATATTTTCCTAACTGCTATTTCCTCGATGCCAAGAATGGCGGGAGAGCTTCTTGGGTGTGGTCTAGCCTCCTGGAAGGAAGATAGATTCTGAGGGAAAGTGCTCATTGGCAGATTATGGATGGCAATGATACTAGGGTATGGGTTGATCATTGGCTCCCTTCCATTCCCTTAGGTCTACCGTCACCGTTGGGCACATTGCAAGTTTCAAAAAACTTAAAGGTGAAATCGTTGATTTGTCAAGATAGCGGGAGTGGGACTTAGATTTTCTAAAACCTTTCATGTCGGAGTCGGAGTTTGCGGCAATCTTGGAGATGCATACAGGTGATCCGAAGCTCAAGGATAGGTTGGTGTGGCCTTCTGAAAATGGGGGGAGGGTCCTATTCTGTTAAATCTGGTTATTATTGGTGCCTCAATCGATATAAAGAAAGTAGTAGTCGGCCCAACCCAATGGCCTCTATCCCGGCTGCCTTATGGAAGATTGTCTGGAAATTAGAGGCTCCTCCAAAAATTAAAACTTTTATGTGGAAGACTCTTCATGCGTCTTTAGCAACCATGGATAGTTTATATCAACGTCGATCTTCTCCCTCCCCCATTTGTCCTATATGCATGTCTCATAATGAATCAATCGAACATCTCTTTCTTAGATGTCCGTGGGTGGAGGTGATTTGATTTGGAGGAGCTCTGAATTTGCGAACTCAGCAGATGCAGGTGGCTAACTGGGCAACTTGGTTGGCTCAGATGTATGACTCGGCAAATGGCTCGAAGAAGGTATATCGGTTATCTTATATTGCCTATACATGTTGGCATATTTGGAAAGCTAGGTGTGAGTTTCAGTTCAACAATCAAATTATCTACCCAAGAAAAGTTATTGAGGCTATCACCCGGTCGGTCTCGGCATTCAAAGAATCGAACCCCAAGCTCAGTAACATGTCTTTGCCCAGACAAAGGAGTGTGGATATTGGAGTCCAGTGGTCCCCTCCGACGCAAGGAATTATCAAGATCAATGTGGATGCCAGTTGGGTGGCTAAAGATGGTGGGGGTTTCACGGGTGTGGTGGCGAGGGATGAGCATGGTAGGTTCCTGGCTGCTTCTCGGCACAAAGTGAAGGCTTCTGGCTTTGCACTGGCGGAGGCTTTGGCTATTCTGCATGGGTGCAAACTGGGGATAAGTAAAGGATGGACCTCGGTTTGCATTGAATCAGACTCCTTGGATTCTATTTCTTGCCTGAAGGATTTGGGTAAGAAAGGCAGTTGGGAAGCTTTTCCCATTCTTAGAAAGTGCTGTAATATGGGATTGGCTTTTCAATGTTGCCGCTGGTCTTGGGTCCCAAGATTGGCCAACTTGGCTACGAATCATTTAGCTTCGCGAAATTGTAGGGAAGTATGTGATCTTATTTGGGTCGACAGACCCCCATCTTATCTGGTTCATGTTTTATGTAACAATGGTGTTCCATGCCCCCCTTAGATGTTTTTCGTTAGTGTGAGATGAGACGTTTTAGCATCAGATGCAGCGTCTCAGTATCCTTCTCGACCTAAATTTCTTTAGCAGCTTGTTTTTGTTTGTTTGCCTTTTTGTAGGCTCTCTTGTAACCTTTTGGCATCTTTGCCTGGATATTGCAAGTCTAGTTTTCAAAAAAAAAGAAGAGAGAGTGTATTGTGTTTCAAACCCTAGATATGTAATATTATTAGGCCCATCACATATATAATACCATTAGGCCCATTACATATGTAATACCATTACACCCATTCACATTTCAAACCTTTTTTATTCTTGGATATTTTAATACAGACATCTAAGTTTTGAATTTCATAGACTAAACATCTATGCCCTTTAAGTTTTTTATTGAACATTTTTTATATTAATCAACGGACAACAGCCTTTTTGTTAATTCAAAATCATATGAATTATCCTTATTATTTAGCATTATCTACAATAATAAGGATTTATCTCCGATCAACTAAAAGTTGTTCCAGAGACTTGTCTACCAAAAAATAAAACTATCTAGAGTATTGTGTATGAATCAAGCATATTTTTAAACAATCCAGAAAGATGAATATTCACTTTAATATAGTTTATAATTAGGTACGTTTTAATTCGGGGTTGGTACGTTTTCTTTTGACGTTTGTACGTTTCCATTTGGCGTGGGTGTACATTTAGATTTGAAAAGTTTAAATTTTTAGAATTAAATATAGTTGAAATTATTTAAAATATATAGCAGATATTTAAATGTAAATTAATTTCAATTAATATGAAGTAGTTCAAGTCAGAGTATCTTAATCAAATGTCTCAAAAGCTTAATCAAAAACTCAAAAAGCATAAATGTTTAGTCTACAGAAGTCTAAAATGAGGCATCTAATTATAATTTTCTCTATATTTAAACGCCTTTTATAATGTAAAGAGATTAGGGAACTTTAACGAAAAGCTTCCAGTACTGTTCACTTTAACGAAAAACCATATTTTTACTAAAAAGTCAATCCTAGTACTATCACTTTATCCTTTATTTTGTCCTTATCGTTTAAACTCAAAGTTTTGAAACTATTTTCATTAATTTTCCTAAGAGATTATGAATGAATATATGAATTTACATTGATATTTTTCCCTTGTTGAGTTCTTAGATGGTGCTAATGCATATGTGGTGACAGGATCATTGACAAGTTTTGGTTTATCTATTTTTGTAGCTTTAGAGATCGTCAAGGCAAAATATTCTTGTTATTTTCACAAGTTGCTTTCAATGGCTCTTTCTCTAGCAGTGGGCACATAGCCATTGGGTGGTCTCTTCACTGTTTTATACATATATATATATATATATATATATATATATATATATATATATGTATATTTATGTGTTTGTATATACATGCTATTTCTGATAAAAAAAAATTGCGCGTTATTCTTATTGACCCCTCTATTATTATTTCCTGCATCCGCCACTGTCACCACTAGGTTATTCCTAGTGGCTTTTGTATTATGTTCGACTTGAATGAGACTATAACACTCTTCTGATTGCTCTAGTTCTTGTAAACGTTGTTTATATTCTAAACAGCCAAGGCACACGTATATTAATTTCACGGGGAGGATCTCAGCGATCAACAATGACAGAGTGGATGAGAAATGATTATCTGTTTTATTTCTTCACCTCAGCAATCCCCCTAGCGAGCCTGTAATATGGTTTTCCACGGATGATATCTCATTTACGGCTTGGATCAGATCTATTTGCTTGGCAACTTACCAGCTTAAGAAGACAACCTATGATTCGCTGCACTACTCGACGAACTATCAAGTTGTTGTATTGAAAAATGTGTCAAATGGAAGTTCTAAACTTGGTTCAGATGTCAACGGATACCATAAGTTGGGAATCAGAATTGAGAAACTCAAACTCCATGGATGACTTGACTGACAACGAAGTTCTAAACTTGACTCGCTGCACTACGTAGTTGATGAATGTTTAAGCTTTTCCTTAACACCGAGCGTGTTATGTGTATATGCCCTAGTGGATTCTCTGATATTCTCTACGAGCTGAAATCACTTTGGATTATAACTCAAGGAATTATGCGAGTCGTGAAGAGATGGGTGGATCATTTGTGGTGGAATTTTTATCTCATATTTGTCAGTTGTTGTTTCTTTTACCCTATATTTGGATAATGTGGTTTGTTTGGGAACATGGTCATTCTCTTTTCAGTGTGAACTTTTAGTATTTAGTTGGTATGTTTAAGAAGTTGGTTAACGTGTAAAAATACAGTAAGGTGTTTTCATACATTTTTACAATGCAAGCCTAAAACTTAGATTTTGTTTGACCAGATTTATCAGTGATTGTCTTGTTTCCTTTTTTCTTATGCAGATCGAGGACGCTAGTGTGAGAATTATTTTCTGTTTGAATAGAGCATCGAGGGAGTCTTGATCTGGATTGGTGGCGTTATTGGGCGGAGGCGAGCGGGGCGGGAGAGGTTAAGGGGAATGGGTGCTGCGGATGGTGGGTGGGGTTGGTAATGTGCACCACTTGGTCATCAGCGCCACCACCAACCAACCAGACTCAAATAAAATACTCTGTTCTCTGATATTGATATTTGCCCATCTGGATTTCTTTTTATATTTATTTTCCTAATTAATGTTCCTGTTCCTGTTCATTTCTCTTCTTCCTCTTTTTTTTTTTTTTTTTTTTTTTTTTTTTTTTTTACAATTAAGTAGTGTTTTGATAATCAGTTCAGTTTTTAGTTTTAAATTTTAAAATTTTAAAATCTTCATCCCTTCTTTAAAAGGAAGTTTTAACGAAACACTTACGATACCTTTAAAAAGAGTTTTCGTTAAAATGGAAGTTTTTTTGAACTTTTCGTTAGTTTTCTTTTTTTAAATTTCAATACTCGTTTTATTTAAAAAAAACTCACAAAAGTATTTATCAATCTCTAAAAAATTGAAAGTGAAAATTAAAAATAAAAGGAGGATTATCACTTTATCAGCGCCCCTAACTAAATTATGTATGTATAAATCTCTAAATACAACAACAACAACAACAACAACAAAACATTTTCCCACTAAGTGAGGTCGGCTATATGAATCCTAGAACGTCATTGCGTTCGGTCCTGTGTCATATCCTCCGTTAGATCCAAGTACTAAGTCTTTTCTTAAAGTCTCTTCCAAAATCTTTCTAGGTCTTCCTCTACCCTTCGGCCATGAATCTCTGTTCCGTGGTCGCATCTTCTAACCAGCGTGTCAGTAGGCCTTCGTTGCATATGTCCAAACCACCGTAACCGATTTTCTCTCATATTTCCTTCAATTTCAGCTACTCCTACTTTACCTCGGATATCCTTATTCCTAATCTTATCCTTTTTAGTGTGCCCACACATCCAACAAAACATCCTCATCTCCGCCACACCCATGTTCTCAAATTATACAAAAGTCGTTTTACAATATGAACAAGTCGTGAAACTCCCTCCGGTTGAATTTAGTCGAAAGCGAACAAATCCCAGTGGAAATCACAAGCATCTGCCAAGCACTCAAAACCTTGGAGTTACACACATGGGGGTTGTGACGTAGGTCGCCTTCACTAACCATCCCAGACTCACTTGTGCAAGCCGCATGAGTGGTGGATTTGGATGCACTCCACAGATGGAGCAAAGTCAACTCTGTAAATCGATATCCCACACGTGTTGCGCCACGAACATGCAAGGGAAATTCCTGGCTGTTAGATTCACTCGGAATAAGATTTTGTCGGTCCGACACTCCACTTTAGCACTTGTATCCTTGGTCCTTACACAACACATGCCACTCTTCAAGCACTGCTGCGATCCCGATGTCCAGGGGACAGCAAGATGGTCGTTTGTGCTAGCGCATTTTTTAGGGTGGAGATGCATTTGGTCAATTATTATTCATTCGGGTCTATCACTGTTTACTGAGTGGATTAAATGGGTTGAGTGCCAGCGCATTTTTTTAGGGGTGGAGTTGCTCTGAGGGCTTTTTTGTTGGACTGGTTGAGATAGGTTGTGATCAATTAAAATAGATTTGAGTCCAATCTCTTCTTTGTTGTGTTAAAATAAAACTTGGACATGATAAGATATGATAGTTTATGAATACAAAATAGATTGGCCAGTATTTTAGCCATAAGATAATGTTCGGAGACTATATTTTAAAACCAAATGTTGTATTACTAATAAGAAATAGGCACGTTAATCAACATTAAGTAATAATCTAATCATCACTATTCACATCATTTGGTTTACAAAATTTGGTCGCCCTATCATTACCCTTGTCAAATAATAGCCCAAATTTAACACCTTAGGCCATCTCCAACCGAGGGCTGGCCAGAGGGCTCGTTTGAGCCCTCTAGCCCTCCAAGATTCTCCAAGATATTAATATTTTAATGAACAGTACAGGGCCATATTTGCCTCCGTCTCCAACCGAGGGCCAGAGGGCTCGTTTTAGCCCTGTCACAAAAAACCGTCTCCAACCGAGGGCCAAAGGGCCATAGGGCCAAACATAATTTATTATTTTAAAGCTACAATTTAAATTCAAATCCAACGGCTAAGTGACGTCAGCATGACGTCAACTAGCCGTTGGTAGCTGACATCATATTGTTTAATGTTATTTAATGTTATTTCATATTGTTTAATGTTGGGCTATAATTCACTTAATTTAATTTAATGTTGTATAATGGCCTAGGAAGTTATAGGAAAAAAATTGAAACAAATTTTGTAAAATAGAAGTTATAGGAAGTTATAGAAAAAAAAAGAAAAAAATAAGGTTTAAATTGAAGTTATAGAAAAAAATAAGAAAAAAAAAGGTTTAAATTGAAGTTATAGAAAAAAAAAAGGTTTAAATTCATAAAAAAAAAAAAAAAAAAAAAACGCAATGGAAACCCAACGGCTAGCTGACTCAGCTAGCCGTTACATTCAAAACAAATTACAAATTCAAATTATTAGTGTCGGTTTTATCCGACACTAATACTAAATAAAAATAAAAAAAGGGTTTGATGATCAATGCTGTCGGTTTTATCCGACAGCAATAGAATGCATTAAAAAAAAAATACCTAGCCAGCGGGCTGGCTAGCTGGCCGAACACAGCCAGCCCTCCAGCCCTCTCCGATTCCGTGGGGCCCTCCCAGATTCCAGAGCCCTCTGGCCTAGCCCTCGGTTGGAGACGGTTTTAAGGCCATTTTCGGCCCTCTGGCCCTCTGGCCCCTTCGGTTGGAGATGGCCTTATTTCATAAATAAAAAAATGTCACATTTTATAAAAAATTTCAAATATAGCACAAAACTCATGTGAATACACTTAAACCATTTACACATAAAAGCCAAGGCACTTGAATCAATGCATCGTTGTTGTTGTTCAAAGTGCGAGGCCACGAGGACAGTTGGTAAACGTCATGGAGCAATTTCGGGTGTTATTCAACAGTCAACTAATTGAATACCAACTTTGCAAATTTGCCGCTCATATTTGAAACTCAATCTCATATATATATCCTTATTGTCACGTAATATGCATTGTAAAAGATATATTCTGCAACAAAAGAACCACCTTCGTCTTTCCTCTAGAACAAAAATTAGATCAAAATTATTGGATAGACTTTATCCTAACTCTCTCTCTCTCTCTCTTGTCACCCCGAACCCAGAATCACGAACGAGTCCTCAGATTCGAACCTCAATTCGAGAACCCACAAGTTTTTTTAGGAAAAATAAGAAAATATTGTATCTTTTGCGTGCATTAGTTTGTGATGAAACAAATTTGGTAAAATTTTGGTAAAAGAAAGAGATTTTGGTTCTGTATTGATTGCAAACTTAGAAATTGGAAACTATGGATTTTGGTTAAAGCTTGAGAAGTTAGTCTCTATTGCTGGCCATAGCCTCCGAGGGAAATGAAACAAACTGGTGAATCGGACAACCATGGATCTCACATCGTCAATCAAATCCAATGATGCAAGACTTTCAATGATATCTGATTCCATTCTTAAATAGAAACAAGAAACCCCCCATAAAAATTTGGAAACCCAAAATTTAAAATCCAGAAAAAATTCAAATTTGGAAAACCCAGCGCAACGCGGCTCTTGCGTTTCGTTGGCCGCCAAAGTGGAGGAGAACCATGTGCTCCTTCTACTAGATTTGCAAGTATTTGTAAACTTCTAGTGGCCCCAAATCCAAAAACCGTTGTTCTCTGAACCCTAAACCCAGAAACAGTCGTTGCCTAACTTCGTGTTTAGGTCCTCAGAAAAGAAGGTAGCTGGAGCCAATTTTTTTTTTTTTTAAATTGATTTTTAATATTTAACTATTTTTATTTCCCACATCATCAAATATGTAGGTCCCACATTTCCATGTTTCTACACTGTCATCATCTAATGGCATGCTACGTCTGCACATTAACAGATTTTTAACGGAATTCAAACGGAAGGACAACATTGATTTGCACTTCCAATTTTAAAGGATAACATTAATTGATTTTCAATTTTATGGACCATCTTGATTGGCTGGGCCAATTTCAAAGATCATTTGTGATAAAAACCCTAGGGATGTGTTTGTTTGGACTCACTGTCTTTCACTGGACTAGATTGGACTAAGTTTTAGTCCAGTCTTGTGTTTGTTCCCTATCCGATCGGCGGCGGACCTGTATTGCTGGTGATGGTCTTCGTTTGGTGCTTTCTGCTGCATCGTGAAATTGGAGTCCCAGCAGCAGGAGGAAAAGAAGACGAACAATTCGGCGTTGATTTGGGTGCCCTAGCTTTCTGATTTCTAAATTCGTTTGGATTTTTTGGTCTTTCATGTCGATCTCTGTTGAGTTGTAGTTGGGTAGAGATGCTTGACGGACTCAGAGGTGTTTGAACTCTAAATACCTTTTCTACATAATATTGATTTCTTAATTTTCATTTGCTGGGTTAGTGGATTGGATTGCTTTCTTAGTTTGTGTAATTGGGGTTGGGTTTTTAAGTTGGTGATCTCATATCTCCTAATGCAACAGAGGTGGAGAGCGTCAATGAAGAGTCTGAGTATGAGGTAAAATTGATGAAGTTTGTATCTGATTTGCAAGTTATGTATATAATATATACTTGTAGATTTGAACTTTGAATTACTGTTTGCTTTATTTGTAGTATGATGATAAGGCTGATGAAGAAGACAAAAATGAATCATTTAGTGATGCAGTGATGGCTGAATGGAAGCCAGCATCTATATATATTAAAAAAAAAAAAAAAAAAAAAAAAAAAAAAAAACTAAAGAAAAAGGCTTGAAAACTTTGAGTTTTAACGATAAGAACAAAATAAAAGATAAAGTGAATAGTACCAGGTTTGACTTTTTAGCGTAAAAATTTGGTTTTTCGTTAAAATAAACAGTACCGCGGACTTTTCGTTAAAACTCCCTAAAAAAAATTCTTGAAGAGGTTTCTTGTTGTGGGTGAATTTTGAGGATAATACTCATTGTATTAATTGAAAGCTCTGATCATTTATTTCTTCAAGGAAGAAAGAGTTCATTATTTTTTAAATTCCCTTGAAAAAATATAGCATCTGATGATTATATATGATGGGATTGTCTCTTGGTAGATGCAATGATTCTCATTTCAGTGTTTCTCGAGTCTCCTAAATTCCTAATGAGAACAGATGGTTCCTACTCCTCTTGCCTCTAAGAGCAAGTCCACCCGTGCATATTGCTCGGGGGACAGTGGAGGAGATGGGGCCTGAGGGCCGGTGGGTTTGTCTCCAGCCGTTCGGAGCCCGAGCCCAGGTGGGAGCCCGAGCAAGAGGGCAGTCACGAATTCACGGGCCTGTGGCCCGAGCCCTTCGAATTTTTTATTTTTTTTTATTTTGTGTCAGAGACACAGAGACAGAGCGAGAGCGAGGGGAGGAAGGGAGAGAGGGAGCGACAGAGGGACCGGAGCTGGGTGGCGCAGATGGGTCGTCGCCGGGGGGGGGTCGAAGATGGGTCGTCGCCGGGGGGGGTCGAAGATGGGTCGTCGCCGGGGGGGGGGGGACGAAGATGGGTCGTCGCGCCGGGGGAGGAAGGCAGGGTGCGCGGGGGAAGGCAGGGTGCGCCGGGGGGGGGGGTCGTCGCGGCGGCGGGTAGCTGGGTTTTGGAGGATGGGTCTGGTTCGTTCGGGGAGCGGGAGAGAGAGAGAGAGAGAGAGAGAGAGAGAGGAGGATGGGTCTGGTTCGTTCGGGGAGCGGGAGAGAGAGAGAGAGAGAGAGAATTATTAAAGAAAAATAATAATATTTTATAATTAGGTGAGAAAAAAATATTAATATTTTATTAGTAATTGCCTGGGGGAAGGGTTTCATGGGTGGAGATGCAAATGGCAATTACTGTTTATTAATGGCAATTACTATTCATTTAAAGCAGTTACTATTCATTAGGGTGGATTGCATAGTGAATTGCCTGGGGGAAAGGCTCTATGGGTGGAGTTGCTCTAAGAGCGTAGATATTTAGTCTGTATAGAGAGATATATTCACTGATAACAAAGGGATGCGTGGTGCAGACAACAATCACTCATGCGCTATGCGCATGTAAACAATTCTCATATGTGTGTAGATAGGCAGTATGTGTCGCTCCTTGAGATAATATAGTATTACTGAAATGCTCTCCGATTTGTAAATAGAACAGTTTCCAGCATTTTTATGGGAATTTACAATAGCTTAATTTCTTTATGCAACTGAATTTTCTAAATGTGATCCAGATTATAAAAAATGCTGATCTTTGGTTGTTTTATTAACAATAACTCGTGAGTCGTGACATTAAATGTTTGAGTACTATGACATTCTGTGGCTTCTAGCATCTATTAGAACATACACCTTCTGCCTTAAAACAAGTGTATCATTTTTATCTGGAATATACTGTGTACCTTGTGGACAATCTGTAAATTTCTGCGAAAATTTGTAATTTTCATTTGACACTCATGTGAAGTTGATTGTTCATTTGGCTTGTATTAGACAAAAGACTTCTGGAGAGAGGCGCAAATCCTTTCAGCTCTCCATCATCCAAATGTGGTTGCATTCTATGGAGTAGTACCTGATGGAGCTGGAGGAACGTTGGCTACTGTAACTGATGGCACGTCCCGATCCCGATATCCTAGGGACATCAGGATGGTCACGTGCTGGCCGACACCCAAGGGTGACGAAAGTCATTTAGAATGCATGAGAACAAGAAATATGAATAAGAATAATAGAAATTTAAATATCATTATTATGCAAAGAGGAACGTATTCCGAGCATACAACTAACTAGAACGCTAAAAAGAATAATATAAAATTGAATGAAACAAAGGATGAGTCCTACATCGAGGGGACTCGAAGATGCCAATGCGGAAGTGCCTTGACGCCGGGATTGTATGCCTCGATTCTAAGTCCTGAAGGGGACGCAAAAAAAAACATGAGTGGACCAAGTTGATATAGATATAATACAACAGTTATCAACATACTAACCCCCAGGTTTTATGAAAACTCATATAACATGATAAAAATAGGTTTTCCAAAACCTAGCATGTCGTGCAATGTCTCAAAACATATCTCTCCAAACTCACTCCATGCCTCATGCTAGCTTCCAGTCCATGTGCCAATTGCCAGAGGAAAATCACCTTCAGGCCCTGTGCCAGTTTCCCGTGTCTCTCAGCCCGTAGCTAGAGATTATTTCTTCAGGCCCTATGCCAACACTGGAATGTCGCCAGTCACAGAATCTATCCCTCGCCCCGTAGTGGAATAGGGACCACTAGGTAAGTACAAAAGCATTGAACATACATATATTTGAAAAGCAACTTCATAGTATAAAGTCATCCATCATTTATACTATGAAGAGGTGTTCGAAACATGTTCTAAATATTATATCGTCATCCATTAGATATTAAAAAAGAACATGGGTTATAGAAAAAATAGTAATAATTCAAAATAGCCTTAGTAAGCATGTTATCTCATAAAACGTTTCACAAAACGTAATCATTAAATCATGCTTTTCATGTATGCATTACTATTGTTAAAACATGAATTTTTAGAAGGGCCCCACTCACCGTACACAGTTGGTGCAAAGCCGTACCAAAAAGGAATAACGAAATATCCGCTATTAATTGCACCTCAGCACATAAAGTGTCCAATTAATAAAACTATATTATAACAATTGAATTTGGGAAAACAGACGTTGGAAACCGATTCAGGACGTCAAAATTAGTCTAGGAGGGGTTCCGGGTTAAGGGTTTTGGACTTGGGTTAGGGTTAGGTCTAGGTGGGTTGGGCTTTAGGATAATGGGTTAATGGGTTTAGGCTAATGAGTTAGGGAATTGAGTTGATAAAAGGGCCTGGGGTAAATAATTGGGTTTGGGCTCAAAAAGGTCACAGGTTGGGCTGGAGGCCCGTAGGTTTTGGGCTGGTTTCAAAGGACTTGGGTCGGGTTAACCTGTTTTCAGGCCAATGAATTGGCCGGTTTCTGGGCACCACTTCAAAAGCCCATAACTTATACGTTACTCAACGAAATCAAGTGAAACAAAAATGAAAATTGTAGTACTCGACCAGATGAAGAGATTAATACCCTGAAAACTGGCTAACTCGCCATGATTTTGGCTGGAAAACGCCTCGAAAGGGCAATGCTTGCGGGAAAACTGCGTTTTTGGTCGAAAGTTGGGAAATTTTCAAAGCTTCGTAACTTCTTCGATTCTTAACCAAATTGAGTGATTCAAAAGCCAAAAATGTAGTTAGGAATATGGAGAAGAGATTAATATGAAGTGGAGACCGATTAGTGGCCGGAGTTGGCCGGAAAATAGCCTGAAAAATGGCCAAATGACCAATGTTTTGAAGTTTCCAGATTTCTGGAAAATGCCCCTCAACTTGTTTTTCGTGCTAAAACCTTCACCAAAGCCATTTTTAATCACTAACCAAGTAATGTAGATTGCAGGGAAGGAAGATCAAAGGAGTCTAGAAGCTTACCTTCGTCGGAAACAGTGATATGTCGTCAGAGTTCGTGGGGGGATTAAGCACCGTGACAGACACGGTGGGGCACTCCCTTGGCTTAGGGTTTTCAAGATCACAGTCCAGGTGTGGTGGTGGTTTTGTTGCCTCTCAGGTGGAGCTCAGAGGTGAGAGGGAGGGTGCTTGCACTTAAAATGTGTCATTCGGGCTAAATATGGCAAATATGGCATTTGAAGGATTATTATGCAAGAATACTAACTTGGAAGATATTTGGCTACATCAAGTGGGATGGTTTGACATTATAATATTGCTTTTCCCATTTGTTTGGGTGGTGGAGGTGTGTCAAGCCTTTGTTTAATCAAGACTAATGCATGTATTGCAAGTGGATGAGAGACACCATGCAGGCTTTCGGGCAATGATATGTGGTGAAAAAAGCTAGCTTGCTTCTTTTAATTATTTTATTGCAAGTGGGAAATAGACACGTGGTGGAGATGCAAACTTGCTTATTTTAATATTATTTCACATGCAAGCTGGCAGTGGAGTGCATTGGGACAGATTCAAGATTCTCAGCAAGGGAGCTCTCTCAGTTCTCTATATAAAGAAGCAGAAGCACAAGGATTAGGGACACTCAAACAACCAATCAATCAACTCTACTCAAATCAGCTCATCAGCTTATTTGTAGACATTTAACCTTAGCCAAGCATCCTTTGCTTTCCTTGTTTATTAGCTATGCTACTCACCTGTAGTATCGATCTCATTTATAGTTTTTATGTACAACTCATTTCCAGTCATTCAATTTACAAGCAATCTACAATATTAGTCATCCACTTTCCTCTGTCATTTACATTTCCAGCAACCTTGCCATTTACATATTGTTCCATCTCTCCATATAAGTAAAGTCCTTATCTTTAAGGCAAACAAAGAACCTTGATTTGAGCCACTCCCACTCAATGGCACAATCTCTTGGTTTGAAGTCGAACTCAGGCTCAACCTCAATCATTCAAAACCCGTCTACTAGCGGCATCTAGTAGTGGCATGCCCGCATCCACCAATTTCATGTTTGATTAAATTCCCGACATGCCCGCGAGGCCCATGGCAAATTTAGGGAGTGAACAGAGGGTTTGTACAGAAAGAGAGAGTTCGGGAGGTTTGAGAGGCATAGAAGTGAGGAAGAAAGAGGGAGAGGGAGAGAGAGAAAGTTATAAAATAATAAAGGGTAATTACACTATACCACCTCAGGTTTGGGATCTATTACAATCACATACAACATCTTTAAAACATTTCAATTTCATACCTTTGCTATAATTTCATTTCAATTCCGTACAACCGTCTCAATTTCTGTTAATTTTTCCGTTATCTGCTTACGTGGATCTCACGGGCCCATTATACTTATGCCACGTGGATTAAAAATTAATAAAAAAGTATTTTTATTCGGAAATGTTAACATAAAAAGGAAAAGAAATTAAAATATAATGTGTTTTCAAATAATAGTGGGTCCACCCCTTCTACACTCATCTTCAACCTCTCCGTCAACCCATCCCCCTTCAACCCTAGCCGCAATCCTTCATCCAGCCACACCTCTATCTCCCTCCACGCTGCCACACATTTTTCCTTTTCTCTCTAACTCAACCCCCAACCCATTATTTCTCTCTCTGTGCTTTCTGTGACTTCTTCCAACAATGGCATTACGGTCAGTGACGCCGATTTTGAAGCTCCTTCAGTACTCCAGCAATGGTCGCTCATCTGCCATCCAGCCTCTTCGCAGCGGACTCTTCCTTATCGATTTTGTCGGCTTATACGGTAAATCAAAGCGGACCCGGGAAAATTTGGAGTCGTTTAAAGAGAAATAACAAATCTCGATTAGATCCCTTGTCGAAGCCTCCCTCTCTGCCTCCGACTTCTGTCCTGTAGTGGTCGAACGCAGTCGAGTTTGTCCCGTCTTCTGGGTTCTTGCATAAGCTATGGGTTTTCCTTGGGTGGTGCAGATCTGGGTTCTTACAGTTTGGTGGGTCGCGATGGATTTTTGTGATTTGAACCACTTTTCAATCTTTGCTTCAATTCTTTGAAATTCATAGATTTTCCAGCATATTTGGTTGTTTTGGGTTTGCAGATGGGTGGCTTGCAATGGAGTTTCTGTTTTAGTGCTTAGTGCTAGCAAGGTGGAGACTCTAAGATGGGAGCAGCGCAAATAGAATGGGAGGAAGAAGAAAGAAACCAAGCACCACCATGCCGGCGCAAATCGTAAGAGGCAGAGCTGGTCAAGGGAAGCGAGGGAGTCGAGTGGCTCCTAGAGAAGAAGAGAGGAGATAGTGAGGGGTGGGCGGAGGCCAAGAGAAGAATGTGTAAGGAAAGGGTGGGCTGGAGAATGGGAGACTAAGGAGTGGGCACTTTCTATAATTAAAAATTATTTTATTAATTTTTAATCCACATGGCACAAGTATAATGGGCCCGTGAAATCCACGTGGAAAAATTAACAGAAATTGAGACGGTTGTACGGAATTG
The DNA here is from genome assembly GCA_036320875.1 of Cotoneaster glaucophyllus. Lineage (NCBI taxonomy): Eukaryota > Viridiplantae > Streptophyta > Magnoliopsida > Rosales > Rosaceae > Cotoneaster > Cotoneaster glaucophyllus. The sequence goes on along the minus strand of CM070065.1, from coordinate 24,381,653 downwards.
AAATGAAATAATAGCAAATGTATGAAATTGAAATATTTTAAAGATGTTGTATGCGATTGTAATAGACCCCAAACCTGAGGTGATACAGTGTAATTTACCCAATAATAAAAGGGATGAGAAAATCCCAAAAGGTGAGGGGGGATTCGGATTAGGCAAGGATAAGGGGGAAATCCCAAGTGGATCCCCTTGGTTCGTAGTTTAAGAACGTACAGGACGAAACACAAAAATATCTGAAAATGTTCGACGTTTCGAATGTAGAATCTTCGTTATAAATCCGAAATCGAATCCGTTCACGTCTGCACGTTCTTGGCGATAAGTACATTAAGAATAAATTAGTAGAATTCAAACTACGCGTTTCGACGAGGCTGTCAAACAAAATCAACTCAAGAGTATTTCGGTAGTTTCATAAATCTGTTAAAATGAAAATTACACTTAAATTGGGAAGGGGTTTCACAACTGAGTATTTGGTGAACGGATCACTGAGGCATGCCCTACTAAAAAAGGATAGGTAATTTTTCCATCATTTCTTTTCTTTTTTGCTTCTTAAAGTTTTTATGCATATCTTAGAACATGGAATTCCTATGCAGATCACTTGACCGTCGTAGAAAGCTTATAATTGCCATGGATGCAGCTTTTGGCATGGAATACTTGCATTCAAAGAATATTGTCCATTTTGATTTAAAGTGTGACAATCTGCTAGTCAACTTGAGGGATCCTCAACGACCTATATGCAAGGTAAGTTAGTCTGGAACCAAGTTTCATGTTCAGGGATTGACGTAAAAGCACTTTATTAGAAAGCATTTTTCTTTGGAGTTCTTATACAATTCCGGAGACCTTGAAATTCCTTAAAGCAGAATTGGGAAATTTTTTAAAACTAGGTAGACTATTATGGTGCCAAAAGTTCCCGGCTGATGCAATAGGGTAGATCCAGTGGGAGTTTTCTTCTCTTAAATGGAGGGTAGAAGTCAGAATGTGTTCATTTTTGTATCCCGAACTTTTATGTGAAATTTTAGCCACATATCAAAATGTTTCTTTCATTACTTTATTTTTTTCCCTGGGGATTTGGATAAAAGATTTTTCTTTAATGCTAATGATTGGGGATTGATCTTTTAGGTTGGAGATTTTGGTTTATCGAGATTCAAACGCAATACTTTGGTATCTGGTGGTGTGCGAGGAACTCTTCTTTGGATGGAAATAGAACTGTTAAATGGCAGCAGCATCCGGGTTTCCGAGAAGGTTAGTATGACTTTATATATATGTCAGCAATGTTGAAGGCAAAGAAGTTTCAGATGTGCCATACACTCTTAGAGCAGCAAGCTTGGTTCTTTTTCTCAAGGGTTTACATATTCTGGACACCCCGTAGCATGTGCAGTTGCAATTGAAGCACGCAAGATCTACGTAAGTAGTTGAAGGGCACTGAAGAATATGTGAAGGAACTCAAGTTTAAGCACAAGTAGATGCAACTTGTAAATGTATTGATAGCTGATGGTGAAAAAAAATATGTAAAACTTTCATGTGAAGCAAAATCCTTTCCCCATTTTGTTTATGAGATGAATAATATTTTCAATAAAGCATCTTTTATCTCTTAAAAAAAATTTAGACAAGAAAGTGGAAGTTTTCATAATTAAATATAAAAAAATAAAAAATAAAAATTTAGTCCTGGTTAGTCCGGCACTGCACCAAACACTTCACATTTCTAGTACTGCTTAGTCCAGGCCAAGCTAATCCATCTTAGTCCCTGAAGCTAGTCCAGTACGAGTTAGTCTGATGCGTCAAACACACCCTATAGTTATTAATATTTTTGTTTAGTCGTAAGGCAAATAAAGTCAGAAAGATAACATTATCATCTACGTGCACACACATAACCTTAGCCCACAAGCAACGAAATATTACAGACTTATTTTTTCCAACACCAATTCAAAGAAATTTGGGAACATCAGCAAAATCCTCCTGGTTCACCATAGTCAACATCCGGCCTGCCGATTCTTGTCAGAAGAAACAATTAACAAACACTAATTTAACTTTTTATTTTTGTTTTCCTCAAGGGATTAGTTAGCTAGTCCACCAGTTTAATCTTCTTGGGGAGAAGACAAAACAAAATATGGTGCTGGACCATGTATGCAAACAATTACGATCGTACGTGTCTCCCTATCTGCTTATAAAGACTGTATTATAAAGACATTTGCGGTACTTGGCATGATATAAAAGCGCAGGTAATGTCAGTTGGCAAAGTGACGTTAAGCATCCTTAGCAGTACGAGAGGTCGTGATGATATCATCTTTGCCTGAAGTGACAATAGACACATTGAACCGTCGAATATACTCGAAGATCTCGAAATGGTCTTCTAGTTCCAGGGAGAGTTCGCAAAAACTCCGTTTCTCCCTATCTTTGCTTATGTATGAAACTTTAGGGCACATAGACGCCCTCCATAGCAGTCAAAATTGGCATCAAATGCCCAACCAAAACCTATTAGAAGATAAAACCCAACCGAAACCTATTAGAAGATAAAAAAATGCTACTCTTACATTCACATAGCGCCGCCTAAGCGCTAGGCGGCTTACCACTGTTACGACGTTAGGCAGCTGGCCACCATTACAGTGCTAGGTGGCTGGCCACCGCTACGACGCTAGGCGACTGACCACCGCTACGGTTAATCCCTAAACGTTTGAAAATTAAGAAATGACACCTGGACTTACCTAGGGGCCCTCCTAAGTCACAACTCCCACTTAAACAGAAAATAAATAACTTTAGTTTTGCATTTTATTTTTTTCAAGAAATTGTAAAAGACTTGTTAAATACTTGAATGAATACTCATTATATGCATGTTACCCATGTTTTCCATATGTTCTAATACTTTATAGTTATGTCATTCTATTTTTCAAATTATGTATCCCAATACAATTATGTATTTTTTTTTTAGTATAAGTTGACATTTATATTTATATGTTGCTGAAAAATTAAAAATCTGCATAGTCTGCCTAGGCGCTAGGCCCCAGCCCGTTGCCCAACTAGCACCTAGTGACTTTTAGAACCTTGTTTGTACCTCTCTAACAAAGGTGAGATCTGCATGTGTTGATGAGCCCTGTCTCTATTAGAGAAGTGGTATAAATGTGAGAAAATGTGGTAAGTGTAACATTACTTATCGAAGATTGAAGTAGTGCTAATAAAGTAGTTTGAAGAACAAAAGACTATTAGAAGGTGTACGTGGTTACACCAATGTGAACTAGCACCTTTCACAGCAGTTCAGGTAATACGTACCATTGGTTCTTATTCGACACATAACACAAGATACTCTCTGGTTAAGTGAGGTTCAGAAACTTCCCTTGATTAGAGTTTGACTCTCTGCTCTCTTAGGTGGCGTCTAAAACTTATGAGGAGGTGCCTTCCTATGACGATGTGAATGTATTAAAATCTAGTTTGAACATTTTGATATGTATTTCGTCATATATTTGATTTACAAGTGAGAGCTCTTATAGAGAGACCGAGCAAGTCTGAAAGCCTTTGGACAAACTAGGGCAACATGCCACTGAAGGATCCAACGGATAAAACAGCTAGCCCTAGAACAGATAAAACAGCTAGCCCTAGATACAAGTTACAAGATAGATTGATTGATTTGTTCTAGTTACAAGCAACTAAAGTGGCGGCTGCAACTCATCACAGCTGGAGAGTTGCAGATGCAACTTGGGTTTTTTGGTCCTTCTTTCAACACTCCCCCTCAAGCTAGATCAAGGGGATTGATTGATCCGAGCTTGCATAGTAACCTCTGAAACTGTGTAGAGTCTAGGGTTTTTGTAAAAATATCGGCCAGTTGATCATGGCTGCGAGTGAACACAGTTTCAATGACTTTGGATTGAACTTGTGCACGGATATAGTGACAATTAACTTCAATGTGCTTTGTTATTTCATGAAACACAGGATTTGATGCGATGTGCATGGCATCTTGGTTGTCGCAATGCATGAACATGGGTTGTGTGCTGGGAAAGTCGAGATCTGATAATAGTCCTTTTAACCAGATTAGTTCACAAGCTGTGGATGCCATAGCGCGATACTCAGCTTCGGCACTCGACCGGGCGACCACAGATTATTTTTTGCTTTTCCAAGTGACTAGGTTGCCTCCAACAAAGGTACAAAAATCAGTGGTAGATTTGCGATCAAGCGAGTTACCTGCCCAATCAGCATCAGTGTAACTTATAATGTTACATGGACCATTTTTGCGCATAAGAATGCCCCTTCCCACTGAGCCCTTGAGATACCTGAGTAATCTTTTGATAATGTCCCAATGAAATGAGGTGGGAGAGTGCATGAACTGACTAATGAGACTCACGGCATAGGCAATGTCTGGCCTTGTTATAGTGAGATAGATTAATTTTCCCACCAACCTTTGATAGGTGCTTAAATCAGTGAGAGGTTCACCTTCAATCTCCAACTTGAGCTTACTGACAAGAGGAGTATGAGCAGGTTTTGAGTTCTGCATGTTGGCTTCTTCAAGAAGATCAAGAATGTATTTCCGTTGGTTTAGAAATATGCCTTTACTGGAGGTGGCCATTTCAATCCCAAGGAAGTATTTGAGAGCTCCCAAATCCTTGATGGCGAATTGTTGATGAAGAGATTTCTTAAGAGCATTGAGTTCATTAATATTGTCGCCTGTAATGATTAAATCATTGACATAGATGAGCACAACAAGCTTGCCAACTGTACCAATTCGAACAAATAAGGATGAGTCAGCATGACTTCTTTTGAAACCTGCAGCTTCAAGGACTGAGCTTAGTTTGGAGTACTAAGCCCGAAGGGATTGTTTGAGTCCATATATGGCTTTATGAAGCTTGCAAACCACATTAGGATCATTTTCTTGGGAGTGACCAGGTGGTAATTTCATATACACTTCTTCTTCAAGTTCACCGTGTAGAAATGCGTTCTTCACGTCCATTTGAAACAATGGCCACTCATGGTTAACTGCCACAGAAATGAGAACTCTCACAGTGTTCATCTTGACAACTGGAGCAAAGGTCTCCTTGTAGTCAATGCCATAAGTTTGAGTGAATCCCCTAGCTACTAGTCTAGCTTTGTGCCTTTCAACTGAACCATCCGAATGAAATTTAGTCTTGTAGATCCAGCGGCTTCCCATAGCTTTCTTTCCTCTTGGAAGCTTGACCACACTCCAAGTTTGGTTGTCATCTAGGTCCTTGAGTTTGTCACACATAGCTTGCTGCCACACAGGTTTATCTCTGGCTTCGTGAAAGCTTTTTGGCTCAATTTCAGTCGACAACTGACTTAGAAAAGAGGCATGAGATTAAGACAAGTTTTGATAAGTGACAGCCTTCGAAATAGGGTGTCGTGCAGTGTAAGTCACATACTCTTGGAATCTGGAAGGAAGATGTCGATCTCTAGTAGGATTTCTCCTTGGACCAGGTTGCATAATTGATTGACTTGGACCTTGAATTGACCCTGATTCAGTAGTAGCATTTCTATTTTCATGCTCAGCGGTAGAGTCATTGGATGGCAATGATGTGTTGCACTCATGCACTGCACCTGGAGTAGGTAAAGGAAACAGTTCCATGAGGGTCTCCCCCTGACAAGTTGCATCTGGATTCTTGCAGAAATAGGGAATGAACTCATCAAATCTCACATCTCTAGATATAATGATCTTGCGAGTACTTGGGTTATAGCACTTGTAACTTTTCTAAGAGCTAGAATAGCCCATGAACACACACTTGGTTGCTAAAGGTTCCAATTTGTCTCGGTGAGCAGCTTGAATGTGAACATAACAAATGCATCCAAATATTCTAAGATGTGAGAGATCAATGGTTCTTCCTTTCATGACTTCATATGGAGACTTCGAGTTCAACACACTACTTGGCAATCTGTTGATTATGTAGGTGGCTGCAAGGATTCCTTGAGACCAAAACCTTTTAGGCACATTCATTTGAAACATTAGAGATCGGGTTTTTTCCAATAAATCTCGATTCTTCCTCTCTGCTACGCCATTTTGTTGTGATGTACCCACACAACTGGTTTGGTGCATAATGCCATGTGTGCTTAAATAATTTGACATGATATTGGATGTATACTCAGTGCCATTGTCTGACCTGAGTGTATGCATTTTAGTAGAGAAATGATTTGTAACTAGCTTGTGAAAATCTTTAAAGGCATCAAACACTTCACTCTTAAACTTCAAAAGGTACAACCATGTAACCCTAGAGTAATCATCAACAAAGGTAACATAGTACCTATAGCCCTAAACTGATTCAATCCTAGAAAGACCCCATACATCAGAATGAACTAATTCAAATAACTTGCTAGTTCTAGACTTGGATGTTACAAAAGGAAGCTTAGAGGCTTCTGAGAGTTGACATGTTTCACAATCATGTGAATTCTTACAAATATTCGGAAACAAAACATACAAAACAGGTTGTGAGGGGTGAGCTAAGCGTTGATGCCAAAGTTGGTGTTCTTGTGCGATGCTTAAGTTGGCAATAGACTCTTGGACAACATTGTCATTCTTTGACAAATAGTACAAACCATTCAAGTAGAATCCTTCACCAATCCTCTTCTTGGTGACTCGATCCTGAAAAACAACATTGTGAGGGGAGAAAATTGCAAGGCAATCTAGGGTATTTGTGATTCTTCCAACTGACAGAAGTTGGAAAGGGAAAGAAGGAACAAAAAGAGCAGTTGACTTCACCCTATTACTCATTAAACTGATTTTTCCTTTGCCTAAGACATGCTCCCCCTTACCATTAGCTATAGACACACGACTGACTTCTTGTAAAGGTTTAAATTCATGCAAGCTAGAATACTTATTTGTCATATGGTCATGGCACCAGAGTCTATAATCCAACAATCATGAAAAATATTTACATTAAGAGCTGTTGAGAGAGCACTTATTATACATGGGATATCTCCTTGCTGCACACTTTCTGAATCTGACAGAAAACCGGCGAACTGGCCCAGTAAAGCTGTGGGATTCTGAGTTGCTTTGTCTTCACTCTCAAGACTTCCTCTCTTCCTTTGGATATAAGCAGCAAACTCATTAATCAAGGCAGCTGGATTTGAGGTGAAATTTACCAGTCCATCAGTTGGTGTGCTGGTTGCATGGTATGCTTTAGCTGTTGAGGTTGGTGTCTCTTGAGAACTTGTTCTCTTTCTCAAACTTTGGTCTCAGTTCTGGGTGTAAAATCCAGCACTTCTCTCTCACATGCCCATTTCCATTGCAGTAGGTGCACTTCTATTCACGTCATTCTGATCTTTTTCCTTTGAACTGTTGCTTGTCTCCAGGCTTGTGGTTGACAGAGAAGGCTCTAGCCTCTGAGTTATGCTTGATATCAACTTCCATCACTTTCCTGCGAGTTTCTTCTCGTTGGACAGCATGACAAACACTCACAAAGGAAAGAAACTCAGGAGTCATTAGGAGATGGCTGCTAAGGTCTTTATATTCAGATCCCAAACTAGCTAGGAGTTGGAAAACCTTGTCTTTATCAGCTCTCTTCAAGAGTACAGCAGAATCAGTAGTATGTGGACGATACAGATCGAGTTCATTCTACATGGTTTTCAAGCTCCCAAGGTGTTGAACAAAGGCCTGATCACCTTGCTTTAAACTAGCAAGGTTCTTTTTTAGCTGGAAAACTCGAGCAACGTTGTTTTGGCTTCCATACATCTCTTTGATGGCTTCCCAAAGAAGATGTGCAGATTCTGAATAGCTAAAAAACTCAGATAACCTAGGCTCCATGGAGTTGAGAACCCAAGACATGACCAACTGATCATTGCACAGCCATGCATCGTACGTAGGCGAGGTGGATGCAGGAGGTTCAATGTTACCATTTATGTATCCCAACTTCGATCTTCCTCCTAGGGCAAGAGTCACAGCCAGAGACCAAGGAATGTAGTTGAATTCATTCAGCAAGACTGAGCACAGCTTTTGATTTGGATTGGTTTCACCATGAACTACGATGGGAGATGAAGTAGAGGAGCTGGTAGCCTCTGAAATAACTGTATTGTCTTCTGCCATAATTTAAAGAAACAGAAGAAATAATAACAATGGTGAATCAATCTGAAGCAGGCCGATTAAGGTTCCTGCTCTGATACCATATTGAAATCTAGTTTGAACATTTTGATATGTATTTCGTCATATATTTGATTTACAAGTGAGGGCTCTTATAGAGAGACCGAGCAAGGTTGAAAGCCTTTGGACAAACTAGGGCAACATGCCATTGAAGGATCCAACGGATAAACCAGCTAGCCCTAGAACAGATAAAACAGCTAACCCTAGATACAAGTTACAAGATAGATTGATTGATTTGTCCTAGTTACAAGCAACTAAAGTGGCGGCTGCAACTCATCACAGCTGGAGAGTTGCAGATGCAACTTGGGCCTTTCTGTCATTCTTTCAACAGAATGGAATAGCAACAGCTCTGAGAGCATTTTTTCTGTGTATGGTTGTACCAGTACATTCAGTCATGTCTAAATCCTCTTCACTTGCTCCATCAGGCAACGTCCAGTCGAACTTGTGCACGATATTTGTCAACGCAATCTCATTGATAGCCATGGCAAATTGAATTCCCGGACAGAGCCTCCTACCAGCACCAAATGGAATTAACTGAAAGTCATTCCCTTTATAATCTATCTCACTATTCAAGAACCTTTCTGGCTCAAACTCCTCTGGTTTTTCATATAGTTTGGGATCTCTTCCAATTTGCCATGCATTGATCATAACGTGTGTCTTGGCTTTAATTTTGTAACCACCTATTTCCACGTCTTGGGCCGCAATCTTGGGCAGTAGTAATGGAGCTGGTGGATGTAGGCGAAGAGTCTCCTTGATCACCGCCTTCAAGTAGTGCATTCCAATCAAATCATCTTCTGTTATGTGTTCTCCCTTTCGAACTATTTCTCGTACCTCATTCTGCAACTTTTTCATGACCCTAGGATGCCTTAAAAGCTCAGTCATTGCCCACTCCAGGACTGTATATGTGGTATCAGTGCCAGCAGCAAACATATCCTGCAACAGTTAATATTATTGTTAAGGTATTTGAAATACATATAATTACAGAGGAAGAATTGTGTTAGTTTTTAAAGGAAAATAAGCAGCGGGAAGCATGACAACTTATCCGATTTGATTTACTATTCAACTTGTAGCAGTATGTGATTTAACATCGAAGTTTTGGACTTTCAGCTGTTTAATATCTAATATATGTACGAATGTCACATGCCGACCCAGGCTCGGCTCCGCCGTAGTACGATATTGTCCGCTTCAGGTCCCGACCACGCCCTCATGGTTTTGTTTCTGAGAACTCACGCGAGCAGAACTTCCCAGTGGGTCACCCATCCTGAGAATGCTCTAACCCATTCTCGCTTAACTTCGGAGTTCCTATGGAACCCAAAGCCAGTGAGCTCTCAAAAAGCCTCGTGCTAGGTAGAGATGAGAATATAAATATAAGGCTTACATGATCCACATCCTTGGGCGATGTGGGATCTTACAATCCACCCCCTTAGGGGCCCGACGTCCTCGTTGGCACACTTCCGGCCAAGGATTGGCTCTGATACCGAGTTGTCACATCCCGACCCGGACTCGGCTCCGCCGTAGCACGATATTGTCCGCTTTGGGCCCCGACCACGCCCTCACGGTTTTGTTTCCGGGAACTCACACGAGCAGAACTTCTCAGTGGGTCACCCATCCTGGGAATGCTCTGGCACATTCTCGCTTAACTTCGGAGTTCATACGGAACCCGAAGCCAGTGAGCTCCCAAAAGGCCTCGTGCTAGGTAGAGATGAGAATATACATATAAGGCTTACAGGATCCACACCTCTGGGCGATGTGGGATCTTACAACGAATCAGTTTATTTAGTAGCTTTCTAACCGAAACAGAGAGAGAGAGAGAGAGAGAGAGAGAGAGATGATTACCAAGATGAGAGCCTTAATACTAACTGTCTCAATAGGAAAACCTGCTAAGTTTTCTTTCTGAATTGAAAGCAAAACATCGACAAAATCCTGTTGGCCATCATCTCCACTCTTTGAACTTTGATCCATATGCTCTTTGACCACTTTATCTAAAAAGTCATCAAACTTCTTAGCCACCTTGTCGAACTTGGCTTCCAAACCGTTGACACGGCTCAACCAAGAAAGCCATGGGATATAGTCCCCAATGTTAGTAGCTCCCAATACCTCAGTGAACTCCCTCAAAAGTTCCTCAAACTTCATCCCGCCTTCACCACTGTACTTCCTCCCCAGAGCCACTCTACATACAACATCATTAGTAAGCCTCGCAAACATTTCGCTTAAATTCAAAACTGATGGTGTTGGCTTCATTATGTTGCTGATCATGGTTTTGGTTTCCTCTTCTCTGACAAAGCGAAAAGAGCGAACCCTTTTGTTGCTCAAAAGATTTATGACACATATGCTTTTGACCTGCCTCCAATACTCACCATAAGGAGCAGATGCAACGTCTTTGTAGTTGTACAAAAGCTTCTGAAAGTTGGTGGACTTGGGTCGGTCAGAAAATGCGAGGTCATGGGTTTTCATGATCTCGCGGGCAGCCTCAGCCGAAGAGACAACAAGAACTGGGACACTTCCAAAGTGGAGGAGCATGAGAGGGCCATGACGTTGAGATAAGGCTTGAAGCGAGCGATGAGGGATCAAGCCTAGTTGGTGAAGGTTTCCAATGATAGGGAGCTTCGGTGGAGAGGGTGGTGTTGGGGATTTGTTGGTGGTTATAGCGGAGGAGTATCGTCTGTATAGGAGGATAAGGGAAATGGTCAGCAGTGTGATGGCCAAAGGTTGCAAAAAGGAGGTCTCATTCTCCAGCATCATAGTCATATTATTTAGGATAAGAAAATTTATGGCCAGCACTGTGGATGTGTTTGCTGCGCTTGTGTGTTTATATAAAGGTATAGATCATCCATGATTTCTCAAGCTTACATATGCATTGAAGAGTGTTGAAGTAACATCATAACAACCACACAACCACGATATAATAACGACATGGTAAAAATTTATTATTTTTACAACAAAATGTAAAAAACTAATCAATCCAGCTAATTGCTCAAAAACTTATATATTTGCAAGTTTCCAAATTAGTAAAACTAAAAAGCTCTTTGGTTCATGGGTGGCCATGAGTTTTTGCTTGTGCAGTTGTTTTTCTGTTTTGGCCTGGAAGCATAGTTATTGTCCAACTCCAAAGCGACTGCAAACCCTTGCTCAAAAGATTGCCAGAAGGACGATGTAACCACTACATAAATAATGACACATGTGACTTAGTACTACGGTTTAGTGGTCGTATTCCTCTTACTTGTAAATGAAAGATTTTAGGTTTGATTCTTGCCAAAGGCGAACTTCAGCCACATTATTATGGGCGACCACATTATTATGGCTAGCGCAGTGTGATATTTAACCTACTCCTCCACTCTCTTAGTGTAGATACGTTTTCTTGCTAGTGCTTTCGGTAAAGACGGAAAATAGGTGAAGGGAACGTTATGATGGTCCATTACAAGAGGAGGAGACCCAGTTGGTGCTTAAATTTTTTGGAGCTTTATTTGAATTTTGAATAGATAATTAGAGGCAATCGGAGCCACATAAGAGTTGGTGGACTCTATGAGTTTGTTTCTTTTGTTTATCTTCTTCTTTCCTTATAAGGATTAGCAAAGATCATCATACCCTCTATATGTGAGAAATATGTATATTTTTTTTCTCAAATATTTTATTTTATTTTATTTTTATTTTTTTTATGGTAGAAGTCCCAGCAGACATTAGAAAAAGAAAAAGAAAATGTGTCGACAGTTAAGGGGAGAGGAAGAGAGAATGAGTTTAGAGGGTAGTGATAGAGAGACATGACTGTGAAGTTTAAAAAAAAAAAAGCAAAAGGTTGTTTGTATGAAATTACTTTAATGCCTTTTTTTTTTCTTTTTTAACATTTTTTTAGTTATGTATTAAAGGTTATAATTGTAATTTCATTGGTTTTTAGTTGACAAATTGAGTTCTATTAAAGTTTAGATTTAGATGTGTTAGAGCACTTCCAAATGATATGTTAAAATATCCACATAAATTATAACAGTTAAAAAAAAAAGACAATCATTAATAATTTCCAGCTGAAATGTCAAATCATGCGTTCCATGACATAAATTGACAACAACTTTAAATATTTTTTAATTAATTATTAAGTGTTTCTATTGATTTTTTATTAGTTTAATCATTTATTATAATAATTGTTGATTGTTGAACGTGCAATCTGTTCATATCCCTCTTTCTCTTCTGTTAATCAACAATAGAGTTGCGATAGAGAACGAAGGGCTCCTGGGATTGCTTCTGAAACTATGGAGAGGCAAAACAGAGATCTGAAATTTGGAAAAGAAAAAAAAATGAAAAAAGATTTAATTACTTGGTAAAGAAAATTGATGAATTTTTATTGTGTACGGAAATGGATGAGAAACCTTGTGAGTTTCTCGAGACAATTCATCTCCGATCACAGGAATAAAAAAGATAAATCTTCTTTCCATCTTAGAAAGAAAGAGAGCTCAGTGTTTGAACTGACGAGATTTTGTTGTGTTTGGGTTTATATAGACGTTTGCTTGGTGAAAGAAAAAGGGATCCCAAACACAATAGAAATTAAGAAAATAAAATAATGTAATAAAATAATAGTTTAATATAACATATCAGGTGAAGAACGAAACGTTAAAATATGTCAAACTATCACGTAGGCTGTCAAATTTACTTAGTCCACTAGGTAAATTTTCTTGTGGAGAAAGACAGAGAAAAATGAAGTGCTTAAGAAAAGGAAAGAGTTAAACTTTTAGATTCGAAGTTTCATTGAAGTTGCAAGAAAAATCAAAATCCAATCTAACACCAAGTCCTAAACGATAATCTAATTTCGTAGAAGTTTATTGCTACAAATAAATATAAATAAACATTCTAGGGCAACCATAACTACAAGGGGAACTTTTCGATGGATGACAAGATCGGTACATCCGGTCATGCTTACTCGGCTGCTCTTGCTCCGCCGGGAAAAGTTCAGTCAAATTTGTGCACAATATTTGCTGACACAAACTCATTGGGGCCATGGCACACAAGGATCCAGGACAACCCCTTCTTCCAGCTCCAAAAGGATTAATTCAAAGTCATGCCCTTTGAAATCCACCGAAGAATTCAGAATCCTCTCTAGCTTAAACTCCTCTAGCTCATCCCACAATGAGGGGTCTCTTCCAATTGTCCAAGGATTGATTATGACCATTGTTCTTGCTGCTAATATGAGTATGATTGTTAGTGCTAGAAATCGGCTATAATGTTTCAAATTGGTATGAAAAGGTCTTGTTGAAGACTTTAAAGTTGTTCCAATCATTCTGGGACTGAAACTTTAAGTAAATGCTAATACTTAGAACTCATAGTTGGATTGGAATTGTATGTCAGTTTCCTACATTGATTTCAATAGGAAAATCACAAGGTTTGTTTCCATATAAATAGTGGTCTTTGCTCTCACAAAACATATGCTCAATATCGAACTAAGACCGGTTGTTAGTTTGAGTATTTTTGGTTTTGCAAGAGAGGACGAGGGGTGCACTGTTTTGTAATTTTTGTAGTTGCTACCAAACGAATGATGGCTACATGTTGAATTCAATTTGATAGAATTGAACTATTGAGTTTGTACGACTACTAATTTTTCTCCTATGCGTTTGATTTTTAAGTACATAAGCTGTTGTTGTTGCCAATTACCCGTGGCTTATAGGGGTCTGATCGGTGAAATCTCTGTGAAGACATTAATAAGTTGAGTGTTTGTATATTAACGTTCGTAATTTTTCTTTTTGGGAATTTGCGTCGACAGAATTCTAGTCGATAACTCCATCCATGAATTTGGTTTGACAAGTCTGTAACAATGACGATTTACATCGATAAATCTACAATGATGGATGGTCCATGGGAATATGGAGTGATGGCAATCCTCATTGACATTTGATGGTGATTTTTTGTTTCAGCTCGTGGAATTCGTCATAGCCACTGAAATTTCTATCCTTAGACTTAGTTGGATTTAGAATAGGGAGACATTTTTCTTATTGTTTTGTCTTTTATGGAATGGTTGGTGAGCCACGTGGGGCCCACCCTTGAGTTTTTGTCCCTCTGTCTCTTTCCTTTCTCCTCTCCCCTCCCCGTGGCTCACCCTTTCACTCTCGAACCTCTCTCTGCAACCCCCTTCTCCGAGCCACCTACCATGGCGAGTTCCTCCGGCAACTCCCACCACCATCTGGACCTCCCCACCACAATATCTGACGGTTAAGGCTCATCCTCTCTCTCTTACTCACTGCACAGTGGCGATGCCATTGTTCAAAAGTCCTTCAGCGAATCCTCGCCTTCTCCGACGACGATGAGTTTTGAAAACCCTCCCAAACTTGCTAGAGTTTTCATTAGAGCATGATTAGGATGTTTTTAAGTGGTTTGAGTGCTATGGAACACAGTTATACTCGGAAAAACTATTACCCAGATTGCGGTGAAGACCGAAGGTTTGCAGGCGTTTCCCGACCATCTTCCAGCCATAGCTGGCCACGATATAGGTATATTTCGTTTTCTTATTTTCTAGGCTTCAAATGGGTATTTTGGATTGCATGATTTCGTTAAGTTTTGAGCTCGGTCAGAGTTCAGGAAATTCTGGTCGAAATTCGGCCTTCTTCTTCGCTAGGGTCCGGTGACCCATGAGTGTAACAGGCCAGACCCGGCCCGAGGTAGCCCGGCCCTAACTAAACCGGCCTAAACCTTTGGGCCTTATTGTCACATCCCGACCCGGGGTCCACCACATCCCGGGCCCGTTCCACCATCGTAGCATGATATTGTCCGCTTTGGGCCCCGACTAAGCCCTCACGGTTTTGTTTCTGGGAACTCACATGAGAACTTCCCAGTGGGTCACCCATCATGGGAGTGCTCTCACGCGCTACTCGCTTAACTTCGGAGTTCCCATAGAACCCGAAGCCAGTGAGCCCCCAAAAGGCCTCGCGCTAGGTAGGGATGAGAATATACATATAAGGATCACTCCCCTGGCGATGTGGGATCTCACAATCCACCCCCCTTAGGGGCCCGACGTCCTCGTCGGCACACCACAGCCAGGGTTAGGCTCTGATACCAAATTGTCACATCCCGACCCGGGGTCCACCACATCCCGGGCCCGCTCCACCACCGTAGCACGATATTGTCCGCTTTGGGCCCCGACTAAGCCCTCACGGTTTTGTTTCTGGGAACTCACATGAGAACTTCCCAGTGGGTCACCCATCATGGGAGTGCTCTCGCGCGCTACTCGCTTAACTTCGGAGTTCCCATAGAACCCGAAGCCAGTGAGCTCCCAAAAGGCCTCGTGCTAGGTAGGGATGGGAATATACATATAAGGATCACTCCCTTGGCGATGTGGGACCTCACAATCCACCCCCCTTA
The DNA here is from genome assembly GCA_036320875.1 of Cotoneaster glaucophyllus. Taxonomy (NCBI): domain Eukaryota; kingdom Viridiplantae; phylum Streptophyta; class Magnoliopsida; order Rosales; family Rosaceae; genus Cotoneaster; species Cotoneaster glaucophyllus. The sequence goes on along the minus strand of CM070065.1, from coordinate 24,366,259 downwards.
GGGGCTCGACGTCCTCGTCGGCACACCACAGCCAGGGTTAGGCTCTGATACCAAATTGTCACATCCCGACACGGGGTCCACCACATCCCGGGCCCGCTCCACCACCGTAGCACGATATTGTCCGCTTTGGGCCCTGACTAAGCCCTCACGGTTTTGTTTCTGGGAACTCACATGAGAACTTCCCAGTGGGTCACCCATCATGGGAGTGCTCTCGCGCGCTACTCGCTTAACTTCGGAGTTCCCATAAAACCCGAAGCCAGTGAGCTCCCAAAAGGCCTCGAGCTAGGTAGGGATGAGAATATACATATAAGGATCACTCTCATGGGCGATGTGGGATCTCACACTTATAATACGGCCCAATAAAAAAAACTAAGCCCAAGCCCCCTAAACCCACTACCCGGCCCAAACCTTAGGCCTTTGTGACCCAAGCCCAAATTAGTATCAAACCCAACCCAGGTTTAACTCAATAACCTAACCCTTGGGCCATGTAATCGGCCCAAACCCAAGGCCCAATCTACTATCCATTAACTATAACTCTTTGGCCCAAATAACCTTAACCCAAGTCCAAAATCCAATAACCGGCCGACCCAATAACCCGGATTCGACCCGACCCATTGACTTCCGTTGACTTTGACCGTTGACAGGTCAACGCTGACTTTTGGGTTGATTTTTTTGGGTTTCGGCGGGGACCCCTCTTAGGCTAATTTCGACGTCCTAAATCCGTTCATGACATCCGTTTTCTAAAATTCAATCATTATGGTAGAGTTTTATTAATTAGTACCTTTATGTGTTTAGGTGCAATTGTTTATGGTGTTTCTGTCCTCTCTTGTTTGCACAGCTCTTCGACGGCGGAGTACCAGTGAGTGAACCCCTTCTAAATTGCATATTTTACTATTAGAAATGCATACATGAAAAACATGATTTAATGGTTACGTTTTATGAAACGTTTATGAGTAAAATAGATATACACTTTATGAGATATCATGCTTCACTAAGAATATTTTGGAATACCATACTTTATCAATTTTTACGTTCTTTATAGTATATATGATGGATGACTATATACTATGAAGATGTTTTAAGTTATGATGTTTGAGCTATTAAGCTCCGTAGAGATATATACATATACTTTGGAAAGATTATGCTCAATGATTTTTGTGCTTATCTAGTGGTCATTATTCTGCCTACGGGCGATGATACTTGTATATGGCTTCAGCGGGGCGTACGTTGGTGACTTCAGCCGAGAGATATAAGATATGGCTTTAGCCAGAAGATAAATATGGGCTTCGGATAGGAGATGTAGTGCCTACAGGTGGAAGGTCCTGGCTATGGACGTATGGTATGTCTACTGGTGTATGTTATGCCTACAAGCGTATGATCTGCCATCGGGCGATACTGATACCACTATTTAGCACATTATATACTATATATGTTTTATTGAAAGGTTTTATGGCATGCTAGGGTTTTCGGAAAACCTATTACATACTATACTATGGAGTTTTAATAAACTTTGGGGGTTAGTACGTTGTTGAATAACTGTTTCAGTATTACTTATATATCAACTTGGTCTATTCATGTTTTGTTTTACGCCCCTTCAGGACTTAGATTTGAAGCGTACAATCCAGGCATCAAGGCACTCCTGCATCGGTATCTTCGAGTTCTCTCAGTGTAGGTGTATGCTCTGAACACGTTCCTCAATTGCATATTCATTCTATTTAAATTTATAATATTTTATTTATATTCATTGTTCTCATGCATCTTATTATCGCTTCGTCACCATCGGGTGTCGTCCAGCACGTGCCTACCCTGGTGTTTGGAGGATATCAAGGTCGGACGTGTCATTAACCCTAAACCCTTAATCTTTTCATCTTCAAATCCCCGAGTAAGTAAACGCGTTCATGTATCCGATTTACAGCCGAAACTATAATTCTGAAACATAACTATTATGCTAGAAATAAGAACAGATTTTTGGTTCAACCATCATATAAGCCGGTCTCTAAAGTTTTTAGAAAAAAAAATACATTAGCTAACTAGCACTTTAATCGAAATTATCATCCCCAATTCAGTCAAATCCATGAGATAACGTGCAGCTGCCTTTAGAATTTGACAAGCACACCACCACGGATCGAAACAATGAGTTCTGTTAATGCACAAAATCAATGAAGACTTAGGAACAACGTAAAGTATCAAGTTTGTAACCTTCGCTCGGCTGCTCCAGTCACTAGTGAGGATAAATATGTATAGAGATAGAGATAAGGAAGCAAACACAAGATGTACGTGGTTCACCCTAAGTTTGGCTACGTCCATGGAGTAGAGTTCTCATTAATACATACATTCAAGCATAACGATCATTAGTGAGTTCTAATAACTAGTTTAAATAGAATAATGACATTAGGGATTCATTGAAGGAGAATGGTCTTCTTTTATAATCGAGAAGAGTCTCCAGCTTTTATCGGCGGTCGATGTGGGACTCTATGAGCTTTATTCTGACGCTGACATGTGTCATGCTGTGATTGGCATCCTGGTTGGAGGGAAACTCTTGTGCTTCAGCAGGGGTGCCTCAGCATGAACCCCTCAGTGGATCCTTGAAAGTATGAAGTTCACCAGTGCTTGTCAGTTTCGGGATTTGTATGTAAAACTACAACAATCTTGAGACAATTTTAATACTCAAGATCAACACACAAACGCAATTGAACCCACCAGTAACAACGACAAGCCAGTATTGCAGAAATCAATAGTCTTGTGAATACGAAGCAAGAAACCCCCAAATCTTAGGGTTACAGATTTCAGATAATCGTAAACAATGCACAGATCAAACACGCTGAGCAGAAAGAAACAAAAGAATCAACAAAACCTAATGCACGAAGGCGATCAAGAGCCCAGCAATTCAACCGAAGAAAAACTATCAACAAATCACTGACAATCCAGTACGAACAGTAAGCAAAAAACCAATACGCAACCGGGGAAGACGAAAAACTAATGACCGGAGATGTCATTGAAGACTGATCACAAACGGAGATGAGTAGCAAAAGCATGAAGGATCGTCAACCGGAGGCGTGAGCCACTCTCGACGAAGATGAAAACTAATGAAAATAGCTTGAAAACTTTGATTTTTAACAATAAGGACAAAATAAAGAGTAAAACGAATAGTACCAGGATTGACTTTTTAGTGTAAAAATGTGGTTTTTCGTTAAAATGAATAGTACCGCGAATTTTTCGTTAAAACTCCATTTTTTAAGTGACTGCAGCCTTTTCGTTTCTTTTCATATATCTTCCGCAAATTCGTTACTCGTTGCTTGCGTCTCTTCTGTAGCCTTCTTGATTGATTTAGCAACGACAAATGTTGCTAGGATCAATGAGATTTCAAAGTAGCTACCCTTAGAAAATCTCATGTTCAATCTAGCGATGCATTTTTATTAAGTATTGGGTAAATTACACAAAACTACCTCAACTATTAGGGTCACGACAGTTTCATACCTCATCTTTTAAAATTGACAATGTCATACCGCATCTTACGAATTTGTGACAATGTCATACCTCCGTCAATTTTTCTGTTAAGTGCTGACGTGGCTAGAAACGGGGACCACTCAATAATCCAGTTGGATTAAAAAAATAATTAAATATATTTTTAATAAGGGCAAAAGACTGTTTACTACCCTCATGTGTTCGTGGTTTTCAACATTTAGTACATGAAGTTTTTTTCGTCCCAGAATCATACCTAAAGTGTTACAGTCTTATACATCCGTTAGTCAAACTGTTAAGTCTTATTAAAATATTTATCAAAAAAAAAAAAAAAAAAACCAGCTTCTTCTTCTTCTTCTTCTTCTTCTTCCTGCATGCAACCTGCACGCTCCAGGATTTTTTTTTTTTTCTTCTTCTTCTTCCTTTCCCTACAACCCGCACCCTCCAACTTTTTTTCTTCTTCTTCTTCCTTCCTCTTCCTCTTCCTCTTCCTCTTCTTCCTACCTCGCCGACCCGTTGTTTTTTTTTTCTTCTTCCTCTTCTTCCTTCCTCTACTTCCTCTTCGGGACTGGTTTCTTCTTCTGGGTCGGCAGGACTGGTTTTTTTTTTTTTTCTCTTCTTCTTCCTCCTTCCTCTTCCTCTTCTTCCTTCCTCGCCGACCCGACCCGTTTTTTTTTTTCTTCTTCTGGGTTGGGTGAAGGGAGGAGAAGGGATGGGTTTTTTTTTTTTTTTTTTTTTTTTATAAATATTTTAATACTTTTAAAATATTTTAATATTTTTATGACACGTGGCGCCCAGTCATTGTCCACATAGGCGCCATGTCATCAAGACTTAACAGTTTGACTAACGGATGTATGAAATTGTCCCAAAATTAACACGTTAGGTATGACTTTGGGACGAAAAAAACTTGATGTACTAAATGTTGAAAACCACGAAACATGAAGGTAGTAAACAGTCTTTTACCCTTTTAATAATTAAATATTAAAAAATTAAGAATAAAAAAACAAATTTTTTTTTTTGTTCTTCTCCTTCTTCTCTCTCCTCCTCCTTCTTCTCTTGGGCCGAAACTGGGTGTTTGAAAACTTTTTTTTTTTTTTTGTTCTTCTTCTTCTCTCTCCTTCTTCTTCTTCTTCTCTCTCCTTCTCTCTCCTTCTTCTTCTTCTTAGGTCGAAACTGGGTGTTCGATTATTTTTTTTTTTTTTTTTTGTTCTTCTCCTCTCTCCTTCTTCTCTCTCCTCATTCTTCTCCTTCTCTCTCCTCCTCCTTCTTCTCTTGGGCCGAAACTGGGTGTTTGAAAACTTTTTTTTTTTTTTGTTCTTCTTCTTCTCTCTCCTCCTCATTCTTCTTCTTCTTCTTGGGTCGAAACTGGGTGTTCGAATTTTTTTTTTTGTTCTTCTCCTCTCTCCTTCTTCTTCTTCTTGGACCGAAACTGGGTTCGAAATTTTTTTTTTTTTTTTTTTTTTTTTGTTCTTCTTCTCTCTCCTTCTTCCTCTCCTCCTCCTTCTTGGGCCGAAACTGGGTTCCATTTTGTTTTTTTTTTTTTTTTTTTTTGGTTTCTGGGTTGCAGGTACAGGTAGAGGGAAAATGAGGGGTTTATTTTTCTTTTCTTCTTCTTCTTCTTCTTCCGCAGGAGGGGGTGGGTTTTCAAATTTTTTTTTTTTTTTCTGTGTTAGCAGGGAAGAAGATGAAGATGGGGAAGAGAGGGAGGGGGAAAGGGACGACTGAGGTTTTTAATATTTAAAAAAATTTAAATATTTTTTTAAATTTTTAATAATTTTTTAATAGAAAGTGGGGTCCGAATCAAGCCACGTCAGCACTTGACAGAAAAATTGACGGAGGTATGACATTGTCACAATTTCGTAAGATGCGGTATGACATTGTCAATTTTAAAAGATGAGGTATGAAACTGTCGTGATCCCAATAGTTGAGGTAGTTTTTTGTAATTTACCCTTAAGTATTTCATGGGGCCGTGCAAAAGCAGAAGAAGGAGGAGATGAGGAAAAACAAAAAACAATAATGTCCCTTTTTTTATTTTTTTATTTTTAACAAACATTATTATCTAGAGAGGTGATGAGCTTAGCCTCACAATGGGGTAACAATAATGTGGTTCAAACCTAAGACCTGTCACTTACAAATAAAAAGGAATATCACTATACCGTAGTACTAAGTGGCAACAATAACTCCTTTAAACATAAGGTTTTAGTTATTGGCTTTTGGACTTGGATTTAATTAAAAAAAATTTAACCTAGAAATTGAGAAGATTAATGTGGAAATAAAAAATTCGTCTTTGGCGAGAATCAAACCTAAGACCTGTCACTTACAAATAAAAAGGAATATCACTATACCGTAGTACTAAGTGGCAACAATAACTCCTTTAAACATAAGGTTTTAGTTATTGGCTTTTGGACTTGGATTTAATTAAAAAAAATTTAACCTAGAAATTGAGAAGATTAATGTGGAAATAAAAAAGTAAACAAGATTGAAGACAATACGGATCCTTTTCCTATGGATCCTAGGGATTCCGTGATCCGTGACCGTTCATCGTACATCGTGCGGTCAGAAATCATTTCAAATTTTAAATTTTAAAATTAAATATAAATAGTACCTAACGAAAAATGACCGCACGATATACGATGAACGGTTAAAAATCCCTTAATAGCTAAATTTAACATGTTGTGTTCGCAGACGCAACTTCTTCCAGATGATAACTATTTGAACCCTGAGATATCGTTTAACCCTGTTTGCTTGCACAACGGATGAGCTTAGCTTGTATACAACATTTGCAGAAAGCGAAATGCATCCCTTGACCTGAAAAAAAATCAGTTATTCAACATGAGGAACTGACCAATATTTATGAATACAAAGATTAACAGGAATAACATATATTATACATATGCAGAAAATTTAGCATAAACCTTATCCAAGAAATTTGGATATACGTTTCTGACTACAATGTCCGCCTCTTAGTCCGTATTTCTGCGATCTGAATGCAAGCAAACATTACTTAAGAATTTGAACAATTCCCATATGCTTTCACCATCATAACCGCTCTCACGATACTTAGGTATCTCCTCCAATGCATAAGCTGAAAGAACGATGTTTGAGTTGTTGTTCCTTCTCTTATACATGTAAAACTCAGGTCCCTGTAGCTTCGATCGGAACTCCATAAGAGCATCCTAGCACGGTCGATTGTGAAGAACAACATCATCCTGTCTCTAGGTTCTAATACAAATGGATGACTCATCAAATTTTTTTTTTTTATAAAAGTATCGTACCTGAAAAATACACAATCAGATGATTCCCAATGTGCTTCCTGAACATAACATAAAATAACATAACATAAAAAAAATACCCAAAACGATCAGAGCCAAAGAAATCCAGAAAACAGTCTCGATCGAACCAGATAGTTCCTGGCTCAAGAATGTGAAACTTTTAAAAGATCCCTAAATTCAGCTAGGTCCTTGAGTCTCCAAGCCCCAACCATTGAAAAATCTAAATGGTTTTCAAGTTCCTCGATGCTTCCTTGAACATTAACGATCAAGATTTTATTTGAAACAACAACAAAGTTGCAGATTTCATTTAATGCCTTGTGGAAACACCAAGAAAAGTGAATATATATGTTTGATGGCGTCCAGAAGTTCCCTAAAAATTCACACATTACAAAATATATGGAAGAGGCGAGATGGATCGATCGTTTATGGTCAAATTTTTATCTCATATTTGTCAGTTGTTTCTTTTTCCCTGCACTTTCATTTTTTTCATCTTTGGAAGAGGCGATGTTGAAAAAATCTTGGTTAACTCGGTACTGGAGTTTTTGTTTTTATATCAAGCAAAAGGAAATGAACTTTATAGGGCGAACATTATGTATGACACGACTGATGAGAGTCGATTGGAAATTATTCCTTTCAAATTAGAGTTTCCATAGTTTCTTAAAAGCATTACTAGTGTATTTATAGTTACATTGATCTGTAGGGACCTGGCTTCTCTGCCCTCCCACTTCCCGTACATTCTCATCATCTCTTATTTTGTGCGATCACGGTTAAGTCACGTCAGTAATTTATATTGATTATTTTTATAAAGATAATAAAACAAAAAACAATAATAATATAAAATATTAACATGATTTAATCGTGACCGGACAAATAGGAGGGGATAAGAATGTATGGAAAATGGGAGGGCAAAGGAGCCAGGTCCGATCTGTAGGGCGTTTGCATCCTCCCATTCATCTTCACGAGTGTCGAAAAAGTACATTTTCTCCTCCAGGAGAAACCAGCGAGCGTGCAGCCCCATGCAATGTGTCGACGAGAGACGTAAGTACCACCTAATGAAACATCGGCAAATTTGGGGATTTGGATGAACGTTCCCCCATCGAGTATCGGAATAAAAAACCTCGCAAAGGGTTGGCCGACGTTCTTCTACTTTTCTGACATGGAACATAAACTTTTTCGTGGTGTGTGACCATGATAGGATTGATCAATTAGGATCAGACAAATCTAGGGATTTTAGTAGTGTTATACAGGCGTTGGATGGTGATAAACGGAACTGTATCCTCTCCAAAATCTGAGCTCAATGATCATTTGATTCGGACCGTTGAAATTTGATCTAACGGCTACAATTATTATAACTTTTAGAAGAGCCCATTGTTTGTAGCCGTTGGATCAAATTTCAACGGTCTGAATCATTGATCCTTAGGCTCGGATTATTGAGATCCGGAGGGGATCTAGTTCCGTGATAAACCCTCTTCCTCCTTGGCCTTGGGATCGTCGTTGTCCCAGTCCTCGTCATCTTCATCGTTTTCGTCATTCTCCTCATCATGATCATAATATCCATCATCATACCCATCATTGCTCCTCCTCGTCATAGTCGTCGTCGTCGTCATCAAAGTTACAAGGAAAAATCTTAAAATCATATGTCATGAGGATAGCCATTACATGTAAAATTGGCCCATAACACTTTTCCTCTTCGACTGGATTGAAAATTTTTAACAAAGTTTTAATCGAGTCCCGTATAAATGCATTATATCCTTCGATGTATACTATTTATTTTTCGCATCACCATGTTTTTCATAAGTATCATATATTATGAAAAGAAAAAAAATTCTCTCTTGCAAACTGAAATACAGTCCCAGTGATATTCATTTAATACATGTTTGCCACATGTTTGAAAAATGCACCATAAGTCCAATAAACCCTTGACACCTGGAGAAGTGGTGACAAGAGATAACCATGGGTATACTTGTTTGAGACTGCTTTGGAAAAAAAAATTCATTGTACTCAGAATACGAGTGCTACACCATATATTATTATATAAGTGGTGAAAAGTTTTATTTTTAACACAAGTATCTTATCATTTGTATATGTGCATAGTGTACCATCTCGTATTCCGGCACGTTGAAAAATCTCATCTCCTTTGGAGGGCCAACAAAATGAAATATGTAAATGGTACATCTGGAATTAATGGCTACAGTGTTGGCCATAATCCAAAAACCCCAAAAAATAGAAGACAACTACGTAAATACACGAAACCATAGGGACCGCCACTGGGAAGCTCCCAACTGTGAATCTCTGACACAATGTACGCACACCAGTCGCCAGCAACAAAAACTGAGCTTCAGCACCCAATCCCCAAATACCCTCTCTGTCCCTCAAACCCTAACCCTAATTTCCACCACCGCGCTCCGGTGATATGACCTAGATACCCCTCCATTCCCGGCGAGTTCAGCTCAGACCGCGCACCAATCAACGAGCACCGAACAAAATCCGCGACGATGCCACCGCACGCCGATCTGGACCGTCAGATTGAGCACCTGATGCAGTGCAAGCCTCTGCCGGAGGCGGAGGTGAAGACGCTGTGCGAGCAGGCGAGGACGATCTTGGTCGAGGAGTGGAACGTGCAGCCGGTGAAGTGCCCCGTCACGGTTTGCGGAGACATCCATGGCCAGTTCCACGACCTCGTCGAGCTCTTTCGGATCGGCGGCAACGCCCCGGATACCAATTACCTCTTCATGGGCGACTATGTAGGTCAGTTAGAGCATTTTCACATAACCTTGCTGTTTAATCAAGTAATTAAATAACTAATTTAGTTTATTTATTATTGAGATTTAGAAATTTATTGAATTTTTGGATTATGTGGTTTGTTTGGGAACATGGACATGTTCCTTTCAGTGAATTTTTAGTATTTAGTTGATATGGGTAAGAAGTTAGTTAATGTGCAAATGGTGGGTTTTAACAAAGAGGAGTTTTTAGCTGGTTATTTATGGTAGTCTGGGGATTTGGGCAGTCCACGAGCTGTTTCAGTAGAACATGAGATTCGTGAGTGCTTTACGCTATTAAGGACGAGTTTCGAGGGTGCTTGTTTGAGTCGCTAGATTTTACTTGTGTTCAGTCTACTGGAAGCAGCAGAGTAGGCACAAGTAATTGTCAACCAGACTAGGCTAAATTCAATGTCTTTTCCAGTTCCGCTGTCTAACCCAGTGACTTTCATATATTTTTACAGTGCAAGCCTAAAACTTAAGATTTAGATCATTTGACCGAGCACGCCATTTTCTATATTATGTTCATAGTTTTTGCTCTTTCTCATTTCCTTGTATCTTTGTTTTTTCGGAATTTATGAGTAGTGTCAGCAATGAGCATGCTATCAATTTTTTATGGTTGATGAAAACGATAAGACATGTTTGCATATAACCTGTAATTGAAAGCCATTTGCTCTCTGACGATGTAGTTGCAAGTAGGACAATACCTTCCTCCTAGTATGACAGGAGATGTAACTTAATGTTCCACTATTTTAGACTGTTAAATCATTTTGTTTGACCAGAATTTGCCTGTGCAACCTTTTTTCAGTAATTGTCTTGTTTCCTTTTTCTTATACAGATCGAGGATACTACTCTGTGGAGACTGTCACACTTCTAGTGGCCCTGAAAGTACGTTACAGAGATAGAATTACAATTCTTAGAGGAAATCATGAGAGTCGGCAAATAACTCAAGTGTAAGACATTCTTCTCAAATGTTTTCATTCCAAACTCCTAAGGTGCAACCTTACAAGTATTGATAGTGAAAACAAAGTCGTGGAATTTTTCCACTGATTCGAAGGAGGTTTCGATTAGTCACGTAAAAGAAGCCATTTATATGTTGAAGATAACTTTTACTTGCTTCAAGTGTTTTTAATAGCGATTCTTAAACTTCAAATCCTTATTTATATCAGTACACTGTTGCTTTTCAGGTATGGTTTCTATGATGAGTGCTTGAGGAAATATGGAAATGCTAATGTCTGGAAGTTTTTCACTGATCTTTTTGATTATCTGCCGCTCACAGCCTTGATTGAGAGTCAGGTTTGAATTTTGAAGATCTTGTGTCCTACATCGTTATCTTAACTTGTTATCCCTGTTATCTTGTTTAACAAGCGTTGTTTCCTCCTCCTAGATCTTTTGCTTACACGGCGGACTCTCTCCTTCATTAGATACATTAGACAATATTCGTGCTCTGGACCGGATACAAGAGGTACACCAAGGTTTCCACTTGATTAAAATCCAATTTCATCTTCATATTCTCTAATATTTTTTTTCTTGAAGGGAAAAATTGCCCCATTCCTGTTTTTGTTCTGCATGTTCTAGGTCACTTTGGTTGTTGGGATCTACTTACCTGTTAACTTGTTTATGAAATAAGACTCGAGTGGTCCTGATTTTCCAATATTGAATTCGCTTGTCTGTGAGTCATGCAATATTAAGTGCCTTGAACACTATTAGTGTGGAGCGAAATTGCCTACTAAACACCGCTCGAACATATTCAAGTAGCACATCACTTACTCTAGGCTTGTATTAAAGTCTCCCATGTAAGACATTTTTCAAGATATTAATGTACCTACTGCTGGCATAGGCATCTCTTGTATACTGGTGTGGCATTCTTATTTCATGGTATATGTTTAGAAGATATGTGGTAATTCTAGTCTTCCCTCGTCTGAATGGAGCAGGTTCCTCACGAGGGTCCAATGTGTGATCTCTTGTGGTCTGACCCGGATGATCGATGTGGGTGGGGAATATCTCCTCGGGGTGCAGGGTATACATTTGGACAAGATATAGCAGCCCAGTTTAACCACACTAATGGGCTAAGTCTTATTTCTAGAGCTCACCAGCTTGTTATGGAGGGTTACAATTGGTGCCAGGTTAGTGCATAAGAAGCAGAAGTCTCGTATCAAATTTATGCTTTCAGAGTTATGTTCTGAATTTTGTTTAACTATTTTAGGAAAAGAACGTTGTGACGGTGTTTAGTGCTCCAAATTACTGCTATCGCTGTGGAAATATGGCTGCAATTCTTGAGATTGGAGAGAATATGGACCAGAATTTCCTTCAGTTTGACCCAGCACCACGTCAGGTCGAACCTGATACAACACGCAGAACTCCAGATTATTTTTTGTAATCCTCATAGCTTACCGCCTATTAGCAATCTTCTCGTGTCGTGTTGCTTTTTGTAGATTTGTCTTACAAAGAAGATGAGTTTTGATGTTTAGTTGAGAAAGAGACGGAAAGAAAACATGTCATTCTTTTGGTTAAAGTTGTTCTGCTTAATTCATGTGAGTTATAGGATTGTTTAAGACTTGTGTCATGTACCAAAAGAGTTGAAACGAACGACGGAAACAGCAATAACATATTCTTTATGAGTTGCTTTCAGTTTCGGGTGAACGGAAAGATTGTTTCCATTTTCAATTATGTTCTTAAGCTGTCGAATTAGGTGGTTGTCCAAGTGCTTTTTCGATTAACTTGTCGGGAGACCAACATGGCTGAGAGAAAAATAATCGATTTACGGAGGGGAAACTTCCATGGGGAAAGAAAAACTCTACTTAGAAAGAGAATACGAGCACAGAAAATTCATATGCTTTGGGATCCATAATGAAGCAACAACTCTAGTGTAACAGAAAAACTCTCTGGTGGACAAGAAACATGAATGCTTCGAGCAATCCGTCTGCGGAGGTTCGCCTGGTCCTCCGCGGCGGGGTTTGCTCCTCAGCTGTGAAGTTTTGGCCTCACCTTTCCTACCTTCTCAGGCATGGCCAACAATATCCTGGCATCCTTGTAAACACAAAACAATTACAAACGAGTTGAAATTTCAAGCTATCTAATCAAAGAGAAAAATGATATCCTGTAAACCATGTAGAAGCAGTAGAATTGGTAAGAGGGTTATAAGCAATTTTACCATCGGAAGTTCGGGACTATTAGGACGACGAAATATTTACGGTAAGCCGCTGTTTTCCTCCGGGGGCATCATGACGAGATGCCGAAGCTTCTGTAAGTTTTGAGTTATCTCTGTCAAAAGTTTTGTTCCTTCACCATGTTTCTCAAGTGTCTTAGCTGCATGCTCCAGGAATCCTGTGTCTGATTCAAGGGCCTTCACCCTTTCACTAAGATGCGACAACAACGACAATTGCCTTGTTAGAGCAGCTTTATTTCCATTTCCTGCCATATTCGAAGCATACATCGGTCATTTGTTCGAAATGCAAAAGAGATGACATGCTCGTATTGTACTTCTGCGAGTGTTAGCGTGTGCGTGTACATAAACATGTATGTAATGTGTGCGCGCGACGTCATGTGTGTATGTTTGAACATGTTACCTATCTCATCATCCATATGATTCAGATTCAGACCATCAGGGCCCTGCAAAGAATAGAACCCCTTAGCGGAGTTGGTTTTCTTATCGAGTTTCTTCATCCGACCCAGGAGGTAGGTTTTCTCCCCTTTCAGAGGCTTCAAAGATTCAGCAAGGGCTCCCTCTAAGTTCTCCTCCTTTGATTGATCATTCTGTGTGTTTTCGCCATTAGGCTCGCCGGGAGAACTGCCGCAGTCATTTTTCCCTCTGCCCTCATCACCAGATTCGTAAGCGAATTCCTTCAGCAATCCGTATTTTTCTCTATACGCCTCTACTTCAGCTTCTATAAGTCTGAGCTCCTCCTCTCTCTTGGCAAGCAGATCATACGTCGCTTCCAGTGCTTCTTGGTCGTACTCCGCCTGTTCCTCCATCATTCTTTGATACTGCAAGGCCTCCATCTGAACAGCAGCCTTCTCTGCTTGTATCCGGGTGATCATAGCCATTGCATTGTTCGCTGCCACAGCCGAAGCGCTTCTTTCTTCGTCTAGCTCCATGTACAATGCCATCAGCGACTTCCTATCTAACCGGACCTGCCTCTTCAACCGGTGCAAAATGGAATCAAACTCTGCCTCATTTGAAGTGCTTCCCTCGACAGATTCTAAGGCATACTCGCCGGTTTTTTCAAGTGGCGATTTCCTTGAAATCCTCATTGCCACCCTAGGACTGTTTGTAGCTGAATCTGTAAGTGGGATTCCGAAAAACCTGTTTCCTTTACCAAAAAGAGGAGTCCTGTTTGCATCATCAGCCAAATCTTCACCTTCCGTCAACAATGGCACCGTTGCAGCTTTGGGATCTTCCTTGACTGCTGCACAAATTCCATCCTCAGAATCAGTTCATGGTTGCGAAAACCCGAAAAAAAGAAATAAGAAAAAAACGAGACTTAAAACAAGTTTGGGAAGTAATTTTCGCACAGCTATGCTTGTATATGGTCTTTCGACTAAATAAATGTACAAGGACGTGAGCAGATAATGTATGTCAAGTTTTTACGTTTAACTCACACTGAGAGACACGATTCGGTGGTTGTGACTCATACTCGTCCTCTGGAAGCTCGGACTCATTGTCCGACATGAGTTTGAGTTCAGTGTACCGAATGTGGGGCAAGTCCAAGCCGCGATCATCACTTCTCAAGGGTGCTCGTGGAGAAGGCGCGGGAGCTTGTGCTAATGCGCTGTCATTTTTCTCCTTCGGGTAGGAGTTGGAAGTGGAGCTCATCTTCAATGGCACGCCACAACACGAACACGAAATGCATACAATGCTGTTGCTCTTCTCAACCTGCCCTGCCCCCTCCTCCCACGTCCTTGCCGCAGGCACACTCAGCTGAATTTGGTGGTGATCATCCTCGACGAAGCACTCAAGATCCTTGTGCAAGATCCCAACTAAGGACTTGTACGTATCGCAGTCAGATTCTTTCTCCGTAGCAAACGAAAGCAGGCACGCCTCGCACATTTTTCGTATATCAGACAGTTTCTTGTGGTTGTGGCAATAAGCAAGATACGATACATCTCTCCTATGAGCCTCACAAATGGAGTCATTGTAATAGAAATCTTGGTCTCTATGTATTAGAATGTGATCGATTCTGGTGCAGAGCCAGCAGGGGATTTGCAGCTCGAAGAACTTGGCGAATTCATTGGCAGCAAACGCAAGGAACCCATCAACGAAGAGCAGAATGATCAGCGTCCATTCGAGCAACGCGTAGACCACGAAATGTGGCAGCCTCCCCAGCTCTTGCTCAACATAACGAGTGAAGGATCGCTTCGTCATGTTGCTTTCCCGCTCTTCAAACAGGAAAACAACCATAAAACCAACCAAATGCTGGCCTAATCCGTATCTGAATTCGTTCGGAAGCTAGAAGGAGAACGTGAAAATGGTGTCAAAAGTGCTTCTTCTCAAAAGTGCTTATTGGGCGGTGGCGAGATGGAAGATCATGACCTTGGCGGAGCACGAAAGCGTTCCGAGATCATGACCTCTCTCTCTCTCTCTCTCTCTGTGTCTGTGCGTAAAGTGTCAAAAAGAAGGAGAGGGGTGGGTTTTCCAAATCAAGGTTTTATATTTTGGGTGGTGGAATTTTGCTGCCTATACATAGTACCTGAAATAGCGGTCTATCGTGCACTTTCCAACCAACTGGATTTGTCTTAAACGTCGTTTTCTGGGAAGAGAGTTTTGAGCCACTGATTTGTCCAACTGAGAATGCTCCGTGTTCCAGAAAGAAATCTTGGGGTGTTAGGGACCAATAATACGATGTTATGTGTCTTTAAGTTTCTCATACGCGGACTACTAGCCTCGAAATTAAGAATGATATGGAAATAAAAAGTAAACAAAATCGAAGAATATAAACATGCAAGTATTATAGCCAGATTCGTTATTGTCTTCGCATTAACAGGAAAAATTAGGGATCAAAACTGCTAGATTAAACATGTTAAATTCCCATATGTAGCTTCTACTCCAAACATAGCTCCACCAAAACATTAGAGATCAGACATGCATTCATTCACACCCTACTGCAGATTGCTTATAGATTTGTCATTTGTGAAATGTGGCTTCTATACAATGCAGCCATGCCACTTACTCCAGTAGAAATGTAGAATGTCGATGATGAAACGTCAACCGACCCATTCGGCATTTACGTTGCCTTTCTGTACAGCCCGGTTATTTGCTAACCGAACTGTACAGAATAGTATAACGACAGTAAATTTGAAATTGCAGTTCAGCAACTCACAGCAACAACATTACTTCATAAAGCGGGCAAGTCAAGTATCGATAATGAGAATGTTTTTAGGTAAGTGTAAGAGTTTCAACAGATGCTTTAAGTTTGTTATACATTTGTTTAATTGTGTAACCATCAATTTGGAATTACATAATACAGGAAGCTGCCCTGTTGCTTGACGTCGCTTAATTGTTATAAATCAACTGTGAACTGTGGATGAGCTTAGCTTGCAGACAGAACATTAGCAGACATATAAGGCGATATGCATCCCTGGACCTGAAAAATTCAGTTGATTCAACAAGAGGAACAGATCAACTTTTATGAATCTTGCTCCTCCGAAGATTTAACAGAATTAGCACTTCAATAAGATTGGATGAGATAGAAGATATATGTGTTAGGTGAGGCCTTACACCAGATCTTCTGTTTCATTTAATGTAAGGGATACCTTTCATTTGGAGATATGAATGCAGGTCAAGGAAGTTAGAAGGTCATTGAGTCTTTTACGGTTCAGATAATATCGGAAATCAAGTTTTTCATTAGATTTCCAATAAAGCAAAATGTAGCTAGCCAACGAAAGGATTCTGATTTTGTTCAGTGTGTGTGAGACTGTGAGTGCTTATGTGTATACTACCGAGGACATGCCCATAACATTCTCCCAGCTGTTTGTATAAACTCACCTAACATGATGCTAATCAATATGGTAATATTGTCCCAGTGAAACTCTGCAAAGGGTATGGTACATGCCAGTTGGTGTTTTCCTATGCTCAGAGCATCCCCTCTAATAGTGGGAAACTGATTGATTGACTATCCATGCAACAAGAACGTTTCATCCTGCTATAAGATCATATTGTACTAGGAAAAGGTAAAAGAATCCAAATTTTAATGCATGTGAGAGACTATGAAGAAGCAAACAATTGGTCTAAAACATCCATTACATGGGAGGGGTTCAGTTACCTGCAACAACACCGTAGGAATTTGGATATAACCTTGCAGAAATAGATCAACCTTCTCCAGAGTGCCTCTTGGAACCGGTGTTATCACATATAGCAAGCCCTTGAATGTGTCAATGCCTCTCACAATTCCTAATTAAAAAAGGCATCAACTGAAATGCATAATAACCTTAGTTCACATTGATTGCTTCGACCTATCTATGTATCTGCATTGCACCAACAATACAAACCTGGATCTCTAATAACATAAACATAACAACCTACAGGATGGACTTTACTGCCACCACTAAACCAAGTTTCTTAATTTTTCGGCAAACTCGCAATTAAAACCACATCACAGCTATATATTAGATGAATATAATTGGCAAATGTTGCAAAACAAAGAAACCTACCAAGACCAACACACCAAGGTAAATCCTTTGATCCTTCAGAGCTAACTGCCAACCCAACAATGGTTGCGTTCAAACTGTAGAAGATCTCAGCACCTGGGACCTAGCATAAAAGAACCAATTGTTAC